>CM057338.1:398634292-401034292 GCA_030015575.1 Agapanthus africanus | reverse complement strand
AATGCAATAGAATAATAAGGTTCACTGATTGTGTACAAGTACGTGTCACTTTCACTTATTCACTCATGCATGAACACTAACGTACTTGCCACAATCATCACTAATACCTAACACTGGGTAATGCACATGATCACTAGGTTATCAATGCAGTGACATATGTATGATATGATGAGTAAACAGTATGTAAAGCATGATTAGGATGTCATAAATCAGTGTCCTACCACTTGCATAATTTATCATAAATCATACGTGTACAGTTAAGCAAAATGATGAACGGGGATTAAATAGTATGTTTGAATATCTATCCAGCGAGTTTGGTTTCACGTCAATCGGGTTTCAGGATCACTAGTTATGGCCATTTCATTTTAAGCGTTCGCGGCTGGAAATCCGGTTTCAGAATCGGAAGTCCGTTTCGTAATGCATTTTAACCCCAGTAGGGATCAGAATTTAGCAATGCTACAGTTGAATGATATCTAGGGTTTTCAGTAGGGTATTCAACGAAATAGACGGATCCTCAATCGCATCTGTACGTCAGGAGTTATACACTGTTCAATACTAGTATGTCAATTCTGATTCTGTCGGGACTGTTATACGTCCCCATCTTTTAAATCACAGATTAAATAACAAACGATGATGAAACAGAATAAAACCACTTGTGTTATCTATATAATAGATTAACCTTTAATAAACAGTGTAGTTCCGCAACCTACGAGTTAAGGAAACAAGGTGGTACCCATTACGGGACAGCACACAGTAACCAGAGTAGCTCTGGACTGCAGTCCAGAGTCGCACTCCGATCCAAATATTATCACCATTTAAATACAGAAATCATTAGAAACTTGCATAAGGTTATAGTTCGTCGAGTCTTCTTCGATTTAATCCCTCGAACGCATCATTCCAGTATGTACATAATTTATGGTAATTTTAACGATTTTCAGATACGAGAAATTTCCAGTTTTACAGGTATACTTGGGGGTAATCGTTTTAGTCATTAACAGTCGTATTTTCCAGTGAAACTTATACAAGATATTCGTCACTACATGGGCCAACATAAACAATCCCGTTCTGTAAAAATAGATGAATAATCTCATTGGGATCATGCATCGAACAGGTATGTTATATAATCTATCGGGTATTGGGAATATGGAATTTATACGATTTTAGTTCGTAACACGAATAAATTAGCATGTAAGCAAGTAAGAGTACTTGCCTGGAAACGATGAATTGATGGCACGACAGCGAAGGCAGTAGTGACACGTCACGGGCACAGAGTAGCAAGCACACGACGAGTCTCGGCTAGGCTTAGGCTTGGCTCGAGCTTGGTGACGGGCTGTTGCGGCTAGGGCATTGGGTGAGACGAGGCGAGAGAGAGAGAGAGAAGTGTAGAGAGATAGAGCGAGAAGTGTAGAGAGAGAGAGAGAGAAAACAGAGAGAGAATTAGAGAGAGAGAGTGAGAAAGGGAGAGACAGAGAGTTTGAGAGAAGGAGGACTTGGTGGTGGTGAGGAGGTGGTGCTCGGGTCGACGAGGCGGCTCGGGGAAGTGAGGAGCTCATCGGCGTCGTCGGGGTGCAGGCGGTGGCCGTGGATGGGTGCAATGAGGGTGGTGGTCGGTGGGTTTGGCCGGGGTTGAGGGGAGATAAAGAGGGTGATGGGTTTAGGTGAGGAGAGAGAGGAGTCGAAGGTAGTTAGGGCGTGGAGGCGACGACGAGGTCGTCGGCGACGATGGGAGAAGATGGCGAGGTCGGGGCTGTGGGTTCGAGTGTGCAGGGATCACCGTTCTGGAGTGTGGGGTGATGGCGGTCGTGGTGTTGGGAGGAGGAGGAGAGAGATTAGGGTGATTCATCGTCGTCGACGACGAAGGTGGTTGGACGGCGGAGGAAGTGGGTTTTGGGTGAGTTTTGAGAGAGGGAGCGGGAGCGAGGAGAAAGAAGAGTTGAAGTGTGAGGGTGTGAGGGAGAGAGAAGGAGAGACGATGAGGGGATCGCGAGGGTTGAGCGTCATGGGGGTAACGGCGCACGAGCGTGGGCATGGGCGTGGGTTGCGGCGAAGGAAGTGGGTCGAGCGAGCGGGAAAGGAGTAGCCGTTGGGGAAGAGGGGTGTAGAAGGCGGGTCGGGTTGGGTTGAAGCGGGCGGGTGCGGGGATGAGAAGAATGGGCCGGGCCGTGATTTAAAAATGAATTCCCTTTTTATTTAAAAGCTGGGCTGAGGGGAGAACGGGCTGGGCTGGAAAATAAAAGGAAAAAGAAAACGAAAGGGCCGGGCTGGGAAATGGAGAAGAAGTGAAGGAGTGGGCTTGGTTTTTGGGGGAAAAGAAAATAAGTTTATTTAAAAAGAAATGGGCTGCTGGGGAAAATGAGAAACAGGCCGGGTTTAATTTTAATGAATAGAAAAATGGGTTGAAGGGAAAAATAGGGTTTTGGGATTAAATAAAAATATGAAAAGAGATGGGCCGGAATAGAGGTTTATATAAATGGGAAAAGAAAATGAGGAATTGGGATTAGAGTTTGAGAAAGGAGAGGGGGAAAATAAAATGGATTGGGAGTTTTAAAATATTTAACATAGTTTATAGATATAAATAAATGAATTTTAAGGGTAACAAAAAAGTAATACGGATATTGGTATAAAAAGGGGCTGGGTATTACATAACCCTAGCAAGATTTAGATCTAGATAATTTTAGTATAGATAGATTTAGTTTTTTAGATTTAATAATCAATCCGAACACCCTTCGGAATTAACTCGTAAGAGCGATTAGGAAATTCACAACATCCCTGTGGATCGACCCGTACTCACCGGCTAGCTACCAAGCGACGCCATTCTTGATTGCGGTAATAAGTATTTTTGAGATAAATCAAATGGCGCCATTGCCGGGGATGGCGTGTTATTTCCTTTTTGCAATTTCGGGTTAATCTTAATTAAAAAAAATCATAAAAACTGAAAAATCAAAAAAATATAAAAATATATCATCTGTTATTTTTGGGAAGGGTATTTTGTTGTGAATTTTGCAGGATCTACGAACAAATTCGGATCTGGAAATCTACAGAGATAAAAACAGCAAATATCAAATCCGAACAAACAGAAGATCACAACAACCGAGGAACAGAAGAAATTTGGAGGACCGAATCAAACAAGAAGAATCGCGGTGATCTGGTCCCAAAAAAAAAACGCCGCGCGACCCCATTCCGGCCGCGGAACCGCCGCGCGACACACCTTCTGGCCGCGGAACCGCCGCGCCCTGGTCGGTTCAGGGCTTGGAAAAAAAAAACAGTTCTGCCACTGCAAATCTCTGTGAGTTTTCTCTCTCCTCCTCTGCAAATCTCCGATATATTTTCTGAAAAATCTCCTGCAGGATTTCTTTGCGCTTAAAAATCTTCCCCCTTCCAAATAACAAATCTTGTGCAGGATTCTTTGCGCGCGTTTAAAATAAAAATTGATTGCAAGAAATCTTTTCTGGTTTGCATATCTTTTCTCAAATTGCAATAACAACAAAAAATCTTTGATTGCAACTGATTTTTTCTGTTTTGCATATCTTTAAAACTGACTTTAAGGGGCTTTTGACCAATTCAGATTGGGTGGGGATTTCATCACCCTTCCCAGGACCCCATAAATCACATAAGGCATATGCATTGACCATCTATTAATTAAAAAATACTAGACTCAGCCCTAAGGACTTCGAGCTCAATAGGACAGAGGACTAGTTATAGGCATCAGTCGTTTATCCTAACCTGACTTTGCGGTGTCTAGGCAAGTGTGTCAAGGCAAGTGGTTACTTAATTAGGACCACTACTTATAGCGGGGAGCCTCCCACTTACCTGGCACTTTCCTGGCCGCAAATGGCGGTGAAGAGACGGTTTGAGGTCCTATCTCTAGCCCTTTGGAACAGTTAGGAGCTGTCTAGCTGACCTAGGTGACCCTAGAGTTAGGCCTGATTGAGCATTTCTAGTTGATTGCTTTTGTGTCTAAGCCCTTTATCGAAAAAAATTTTGCAAAACAAATTAAAAAAAAAAAAGAGGAAATTTTTTTTAAAAAAAACTTGCAACTTTTGTCGCTAAGAAATCCGTGCACTCCAATCTTCTTTCTTTTCTCATTCTTCTATCATGGGTACCCCACATCATAAATCTCTTGCCGAACTTTGGTATCCCGAACCTAACTTTGCTTCGTACGTCAATTGTTTCGGTCGATTTAAGGAAGATCCCTCCGTGCCCAAAATTTCTTTGAAAGATCAAATAGAAGCGTCTAGGAGAAACAGTTTGACTTTGCAACCCACTTTGTGTCAACCATGTCAATCTTCACCACCTTCATACGTTGATACCACTTTTTCAAGTCCTGCTGTAAAAACCGATGTCCATTGCTGAGCATATTGCTCAATCTCGTAGCCGATCTTTCACTCCTCTCCACACATCCAGTTATAGGGATCAACAAGTTCATTCACCTTTCTATCCACAGGTTGATCCTACTCCTGTCCAGCCATCCACTTCCTACCAGTCCTACCCGACTTTCCCACCGTCACTAGACACTGTTTCTACACAGCCTTTTGGGAGTTTCACGTATCCAAACAGTTTCGAATCTTTTACCGAAACCCCTTCACAACCCATGTCTAGTTTGGAACAGTCGTTGGAAGCTTATATTTCAGCAACAAACAAAATGGTTAGGAATGTGGAAGCATCCATTACCGCCCTTAGACAACCTTATGAACCGGCAGCTAGTTTTCAACTAGCTTCAAATTTTTCAATGTATAAGGAGGCGGTTGGACAGAGTGAGAATGTGAGAGGATTTCCAAATCAAACCTACCCATACCCAATTGAATCCAACAACTCCAATTTTCAAACATGTGTCCAAAATGATGAGTTGTGCGACTTTGTAGTGCTTGATTTGCCAGATTGTGAAGAACCCCTTTCGAGTGAAACCACACGTAATCCTTTTGACCTTTACACCTCCACTCTAGAACCTAAATCGATAAATATCCATGCTTTTGATGAGGTGTCAGAAAATATTGATTTTCACTTGATTGAGGATATAGACGCCGGGAATATTTCTGATGATGAACCTGTCGATTTGATTGAAATTTTATGTCCAATTCATCATCCCGAGTCATTAATTGTTTCTCCCGAACTTCATATGCGTCTTGATTTTGATGATAATGACATGGATGAGATAAGTATTAAGGAGAATTATGAAGATAATATTGAGGAGAGTAGTGAGGATAATATTGAGGTTGAACCATTTTTGTTTGATGTGTCGGATTTTCCAATTCATCCTCTTAAACCTTTACCTAAATCACCCTCCCTCCTTTCCATCGTTCTGACCACGCCTAATATCACGCTTGAAGACTGTGAGTTTGAAAAATTTCTCTTTGAATCTAACACAGTTCTCACAGACGATATCACGTACGAGTGTTTCACTTTTTCGGACGATGTTGATGACTCACTGCCCGAGTTTGAGTCATTTACATTTTCAGATGAGTTAGTCGAACCATCAGACTCGGTTGCTTACAGTTGTTTCGAACCATTGATGGAATCCTTCAAGTTCGTGACAGATTACTTAGGTGAGAATAACACTATCCCTAATTCACTCCCTTTCGTCCTTCCTATCGTTCCGACCGTACAAGAGACCGTTACGCTTTCATCTCCAATACCAAGTTCGGCGTACCCATGCCTTCTTGCGAATCTTGAGGGATTTGACCCCATTTCACGACGAGTTGATAGATTAGCACAATCACTTTTAACACTTCGGTCATCACAAATTGCGCTAATTTACTCACTCGAGTTACACCCTCAAGATCGTACTCCACTTCTTTCTCTTTTCCGCCATTCTTCTCCTCCGCCGAGACCATATTCTACTCTTCTTCCCATTCGGTCTCGTGTGCTTCTCATTTCTTTTCTTTCCACCCCATTCTTTCACCAACCCTACCATTACCACGATAAGATTTTTGAATGGTTGGTGCTCACCTTTGGCTTATGTAAGGCCTTGCTTAGTTTGGGGAGGACCTTATTGTATATATGTATATATATTTTTTGTTTTCTTTTTCTATAAAAAATAAAAATAAAAAATTTCAAAACAATAAAAACTTCAAAAATATAAAAAAAAAATTATAAATAAATAAACAGGGGAGTGCCGACATTTTGACCCTCTTGGTATGGCATGACAGTGAGGACACTGTCAAGTTTAAGTTTGGGGGTATGCTCGGTACGTCTTTTTCCTTCGCATTCATTTGTACATATTTTTGCATTTACATACTTATTTTAAAAACCCATAAAAAATTGAAAATTTTCAAAAATTATAAAAATTATTGTATTCAATTTTGGCCATATTTGATTTGAGTTTGACAAATAGGTCAACTGGTTAGGAACAACTAGATCTTAGACTTAGTAAATTTAAAACCCTAAAAATAACCTTTCTTAAAGCTTAACGGTAGAAAGTATATGTTTTTGTAGTTTATTTAGAAATAGGCAAATTTTGAGTTCAGTTCTTGGGCTAAGTTGAAACAAAGGAAAAGTATTGATGTTCTTATTAGAGTATAAGTTTGAAAAATAATTCCTAGCTTAAGTCTAGATTCTGAAAATGTATACCCTACAATTTGCACAATCACGCACCTTGAAACTTGGAATAGTAGAGGAAACCTTGAAATGCTCTTGTCTAAAGTCCTTAGTACAATGAAAATAAAAGAAAAAAAGTGAACAAAGAGAGAAAAAAATGAACACTGGTTTTTGTGATTACTTAAAGCTGCATTAATGAAATAATATTTAGCAAGGGTGCTTCATCACCTAGTGCCTTAGACCAACTGGTTTGGGAGTCACTGCTAAAAGCCTTGGGTGTTGCAAGACTAGGAATTACGCTTTAAAGTGCAAACATATCTTGTAATCGGTTGTTGGTACCTCAAGAAGTATTAACGGTCGCATGAAGGATGTGTAAGCAAAATTCAATTAAAATTCACCTACTCATAAGTACTTTGGGCAACGGACAAGGGTATGATTGCTTGATTTGAATTTCCAAGTGTAGGGGTGATTTATACACACACGTAGGGATATGTGATTGGAGTTTAGATGAGAGAAAGGAATGAAGAATAGAACTTGTATCTTTAGTAGAGTTGATAAAAATTCCTAAGTGGAGATGGAACCCTAGAAGGAAAACTTAAGAAATGCCGAAAGCTAAGTAAGTCTATAGAACATAGATAATCTTAAGTTAAATAATGAGGAAGTGTGAAGAATATGGGTGGATAATTTACGAGTCGAAGATAATAGAATTCCTTGTTAGAAAACCTAATTGAAGAATAAAAGTCAATAAACCAAATTGATAGGATTTTGTGGGTAGTATCCGCTGAAAACCCTCAGGAGACAACACTCCTCCTACTAGGGACACCTAGAGGTTTAACGGCTTGTTGCACGAGCTCAGTGCAATCGCGTTTCCTTGCGAAAGTGCGGTTAGGTTTTTGTAGAGAATAAAAAAAATAAGTTTGCTCGAGGACGAGCAAAAGATAAGTTTGGGGGTATTTGTTCATACCATAATATTGCATTATTATATTCCCCATTCTTATTCGTTTTATAAATAAACAGGTGCTTTTGACCCATGTCTGCTACATAGTACAGGTTACAGGTTCTTGGAGCGAAAACAGTGAAAAAGATAAAAGACGATACAAAAGAGGGACTTTGACCAACAAATAGAAGGATCTTAGTCAAGCCTACACAAAGATAAAGTTCACAAAGCATAAGGCAGCGCAAGGTCCAAGATTACAAAGCGAACGGTTAAAAGTCCACTGCAATTGTTCACTGGAGATCTGGAAGAAACACAGAAGCTATTTTAATAAAAGAACCAAAGAATAAGGAAGCCCAGAAAGCCCAAAGTAAGCAGAAGAAAAATGAAGACATAAACTCTCCATTGGGCCGCGGAACTGCGGCCCAACCCCTGTTGCGGCCGCGGATCCGCGGCAGTCCAGAGCCCATGATGGAAATATTTTTTTTGCCAATGCTTGGAATCTACTCTCTCTAGGTCTACTTATGGGTATTTTGGTAAATGCAGACATGCGGGTCAATTGTAACCTAGGGTTTCTATGTTTTATAAATAGAAGCCCAAATCATTGTATTCTTTTCATGCCTCCCTTCATTAATAAATTTTAGAATTCTTTTGGAGAGCATCGGTGCCTCTTTTCAATTCATGAATTCAGATCTGACAACCCTGTGTTGATGTTTGGAGAGAGCCATCTGTAAGTAGTTTTATTTAATTGCTCTAGTTTAGATTTTAATTCCTTGCCTTAGATGTTAGCTTTGGAGAAGGCTTTTGAGAGATGAGATCTCTCATCCCTTTCTTGCCCATTATATATTTTCAATAGGACTCCATGCATACACGCACGCACCGTGCCCTACGGCACCCTATCCCTCAAGGTAGCAGTGATACCGTAGTATAAAGGCCCGGTTGCGCGCATTTTCCATGGAGGTTAGGGTAAGGATCTCTAAAGGAAGGACAAGAACCTAGAGGAAGGAACACCTTCCCGAATGGATCTAATCCCCTTTATTGATAATTACCATAACTCCTTTTAGATCCTAATTTGGGTATAGAAAGCGTTGAGATTTATTTACATTTCCAAACCATTCCTAAACCTAACCCTAACAAGATTTAGATCTAGATAATTTTAGTATAGATAGATTTGGTTTTTTAGATTTAATAATCAATCCGAACACCCTTCGGAATTAACTCGTAAGAGCGATTAGGAAATTCACAACATCCATGTGGATCGACCCGTACTCACCGGCTAGCTACCAAGCAACGCCGTTCTTGATTGCGGTAATAAGTATTTTTGAGATAAATCATCCATCACCAGTTTAAGGACATGGTGGTCCATTGTTAGTTTAAAGACATCCCGGTCAAGGTTAAGGACATCATAGTCCATGGGTTTAAAGGGACCCTACAGTCCAGGTTAAAGACATCGTAGTCTATAAAGTTTAAGGACATCGTAGTCCATGAGTTTAAGGACCCCACAGTCCGTGAAATGTGTGGTTATCGGGACCCATCACCTCTTTGAAGACGCTGAGGAATTACAACGACAAATATCAAAGGAGTGAAGAGATGTACCCTTGAACCAGGGTGGATTAAGTGATCTGTAGTCCAATACTAAGATCAGTTAATTATATTGTGAGCACGTTGGCTCAGTTGAGTCTGAGTTGAAGACTTATGGCCAACTTGGGCTAAGTCCAATTGGATTTGAAGTGTTGGCCCTTTGTTGGACCATTAGACATTTGTCTGGGTTCAAGCCCGCATTATTCATCAATGCTAAACATTTTCATCTTTTATTTTCTCAATTTTGATTCATTTTGAGGAGGGACTTTCGCCTCTAGAAAATTAGCCAATTTAGCTAAAAATAGTGTTAAACACTAGAAGATAACAGTGTTAAACACTAGAAGATAACAGTGTTAAACACTGAAAATAAGATTCTGGAATTAGTGTTAAACACTAAAAGATAATCAGTGTTAAACACTAGGAATAAAGCTCACGAATTAATGTTTAAACACTAAATAGGAATGGGTCACGTGGGGCCACGTGAGGGCGCCCAGAGGTGGGACCAGATCCTTTTACTTTGTTATGCAAACGAGTGTTAAGCACTTTTTTTTATATTTTATTTTGGAGCATCACGTGCTGGCACGTGAGGAGGATTCATGCACTGATCGTTAAAACGTCCACCAAGAGGTCACGTGGGAACACGTGAGAGCGCCCAAGGCCTCTATTTCTTTTGCTTTTTCTTTCTGTGTTTCGGGGGTCACATGGAGCACGTGAGCAGTTGCCTCTGAGCTCTTTCCTTCTCATTTCTGGGAATCTTTTCAGGGGTCATGTGGGGACACGTGACCCTGTTTTTTGCATGCATGGAGATCTTTTAAGTTCTCTGTTATTTTCAAGAATTGAATTCTTTAATAGGGTTAAACCCTAATTATGATTTTGGAGGAATTAAATTCCTATTGTAAAAGAATTAAATTCTTATATATAGTGAAACCCTATTATCATTGAGGAGGAATTAAATTCCTGTAAATCTGAGAGAATTAAATTCTCAATTAGGGTTAAACCCTAGTTCTGTCCATCTTGAAGGAATTCAATTCCTATAATTGTAGGAGAATTAAATTCTCAGATAGGGTTTAAACCCCAAGTTCATCATGAAGGAATTAAATTCCTGTGAGTTTGGGAGAATTAAATTCTCATATAGGGTTAAACCCTAATTTTGTTTTGGGAGAATTAAATTCTCTAAACTCAATTCTCCCTCTAAGTTTTGGATCTGCATGGCAGGATCTCAACCCGATGAGAATTAAATTCTCAACTTATGGGAAGATGTGCTCTTTGCAGATCTTCAACAAGAAGAAGAACTAAGTTCTTTTTCAGAAGAGTTAAACTCTTCGATTGAGAATTAAATTCTCTGTTTGAAGTTTTTATCCCCTTTCTTTTCTCACATAGGGTTTTCTTTGTTGAGAATTAAATTCTCCTTTCTTTTCTCTCTGAAATTTTCAGATTCCAAAATTCTCTCTCCAAAATTCTATCTCCTCTTGGCTCCTATTTATAGGAGAAGGAAAAGAATCAATTTGTTTAGTAAATCTTTCATTGAAAGATTTTGTTTGTTTTCATAATTGATATGAGCCTTTAGATTATTAAGTGAATTTTATTCACCGTTGGATTTTAAATCCAAAGATGTTCTGTTTGTTATTTCTGGTGAGATTTTTAGGGAAATCGTTCCTTGTCTAAAATCTTTCCATAAATTGGTGATTTTTAATCACCCTTGAATCTTTAATCCAACGGTCCCTATAATCCTTTTCCATTTAGAAAGATTTAGAAGCTTTTAGAATTTAATTCTATTAACTGTAAGGCTTTCGGAACCAGTCACGTGTGAGCACGTGACCCCCAATTGAGTCATTTTCTCAGCGTTTACTTACGCTTCAGTTGTAACCATCACGTGTCAACACGTGACCATTGGTCACGTGTGAGCACGTGACACCTCATTGAGGTATTTCCTTCGGCCGTTTGTTATTTTATTTCTGTTTTGATTGTCACGTGTCAACACGTGACCTTTGGTCACGTGTGAGCACGTGACCCCCAATTGGGTCCTTCCTCAGCCGTTAATTTTATTTCTGTTTTAACTATCACGTGTCAACACGTGACCATTGGTCACGTGTGAGCACGTGATACCTCATTGAGGTAATTCCTGATTTTTAATCAGGGAACAGTGCATAGCATATTTGCTCATAACTTTTGATCCCGGATGAATTATGAAGCCCATAATATATCAAATCGAACGGTTTTTCGAGATGCTTCCAATATCATCAGAATTTAGCTGTTACTCATTCGAGAGTTTGTCAAAAAAACAGCCCGGAAGATACCGGTTCGCATTTTCTTAAACGTATCATTGCCATTTGATACCTTAGGCTCTTTGCGCAGAAATTTTTGGCGGGAACAAATGCCCCCCACTACTTTTCCCACGTAAGTATGTACGTGGGTGAAGTAGTGCAAAGTTACGCATGGCAATAGAATTGATGGCTTAGGAGACAAGTTTAGGGTTCTTGTAACCTAAGACTTTTTTCATCTTCATGAGCCGTAAGGGTCTCAAGAAGGTTTTTTTTCCCTACAGGTCGAGAGGATCCCGCAGGTGTATTTTCTCCTTAGGGGTCGTGAGTGTAAGTCCATGCTACCTCTCCCGGTACTTTCGGGCATGCGGAATTTGGTAAAAAACGATTTTCTTAGAGGTGGTAACATGGACTTAAAACCCGGATCTTTGTTAAACATCTAACTAACAACCTAACTACGAGTTGCTAACTACTCGGTTAGGGGGTTATACCTTTCTTTTTCTCGAACTCCTTCGTCTTCAAGCTTCGATGGTCGTCCGAATCGGCTTCTCCCCGTCGTCTCCTTGCGCCGAAGATAGATCCACCTGAAAGCTTCAACCTTTGGCTCCTTCTTCGAACTTTGAAGAAACTAGTTCACTCGGTTTGCTAAACCTTGTGAACTAGAGTGAGTAGAGAAGAGTTTGTATGGGATTTTATCTATGGTTCTTGGTTCTCAACTCATGAGACAAGTGAACCATAGAGTCAAGAGAGGGAGAGCAAGAGGAGGAAGATGAGAGCTCAAGAACAAGAGAGAGAATGAGCATGAAAGAATGAGAGAAGACTTTTCTCATTTGGCTCTCATAATCCAAAACCATCATCACAAAAATAATAATCAAGTATTGTGTAAAATGGTTCAAGTCAAAATGGCTAAATCATTTCATGCACTCATTTCTCACAAAAGAAACAAGCAAGTAAAAAGTCTTTGCCATGAAATGATAGCCATTGTCATCATGATGGTCAACTAGTCCAACCTAGTCAACCGGTCAACAAAGTCAACAAAGTCAACCCCTCAACAACCATGTCACCATAATACTTAATTAATATAATTGTTAATCACATATCATATTCTCATTAGGGTTGAGCAAAAAGTCAATAGTCAACTGTCAACGGTCAACAACCCTAATGAGAATCCTCAGCCTCTGTCTCTCCGTCAACTGTGCATACACACCCGCATCCGCGTTCCGAGGAACACGAATGCATACTGGATAAATCCAATCCCAAAAGGTACACTAGGATCTGGCTTAAACCAAAGCCCGCTAGTGTAAACTGTCCGGACACTGTACGTGCACAAGTGCACGGATGTGACCGAACCCTGTCGCAAAACCATGCGACCTGTCGCAAAACCATGCGACCTCTACTCTTTTGCCTAAAGGCGAATAGCTTTCTGTGTGGGACTCTAAAGACTCGACACTACGCTGGCAGTGGGTTTAACCACAGACCGCAAGCGGCACTAGCTGTGCGTAACGGTCCCCAGGCAGATGCCGACAAGAAGACTGACGAGGTGAAACCCATCTGAACTCCTACTGAGCCTGAATGTGACATTCTCCGTACAGTCCGGTCTGTTCGTCTGATACATCGCATGGCGGGCCTAGGGGGCGGTAAACGTCAGTCCCCCAATAGCGGTACAAGTCGTGTCGGAGTGAAGCCCAAAACACCCTGAGATAACACTGGAAGCCTATATCTCGTTTGCCCTGGCCAGGGACTACTCGTGTAATGGCTCTCCTAGACATAGCGCGATGTCAACCCCCAATACCGGGAGAGACGAATCCTGTCTAACCGTCACTGCCTCCAAGTGCTTCGGGACTGCACCCAACTACCACCTGTTTGCACGACTCCTTTGAGCCGTGGTAGGGTAGTAATCAAAGTACAGTGGGAACACACTCGAGGCGAAGTGATAGTGTTAAGTCAGTGGACTAAGCTGTACTCATGTCACCTGGGAACTGATAACTGACGATAGGCATAATACCAACTAGTCAGTTCCCGACGAGTCCTGTCCAGTGTACTCGTAACCCAACGAGCACCCGCATACTATCTCAAGTACGACGTACCGACAGCTGTGGGACAGACCGTCTCCCACACTGGGATGAGAAGCGCATGCGCTAGTCTACTCCGGAGTATCGATGCCCTGTCTCGATAGTCCTGCGACTAGGGACCTGCATAAGGATGTGCTTATAGATTACCCAGCCCCACTAGTGTGACTGCCATCACAACGCTGGTAATCAAGCAAAGATCCTAAGGGCTCCACTAATGTGTATACATGTACACATTGAAGTAGAAACAAACCAAGTAGCATACTACTATTTTGAGCAAGATTGTATATACAAGGTGAATATCACAAGCTTCCATTAAGTAATATACAAACTAGTATGATACAGTAATGGCCTCTAGGGCATATACACTAACAATCTCCCACTTGCACTAAGGCCATGTACTGGCGTATCGAAGACCTATCATCTCGATCAGCCGCTCGAACTGAGTCTGGGGCAAGGCCTTGGTGAATGGATCTGCAGTGTTATCTTCTGAAGCGACTCTCCGAACCTCGATCTCCTGGCGATCCACGATCTCCCTGATCAGGTGATACCGCCTCAAGATGTGTCTGGATCTCTGATGGGACCTGGGTTCCTTCGCTAAAGCTATAGCCCCGTTGTTGTCGCAATACAGAGGTATTGGATCAACAATGGACGGAACCACCTGAAGCTCTTTCAAGAACTTCCTCATCCAGACAGCTTCTTTTGCGGCATCAGATGCAGCGATGTATTCCGCTTCCATCGTCGAGTCTGCAACGGTTTCCTGTTTGGAACTCTTCCAACACACCGCCCCTCCATTGAGGGTAAAGACAAAACCCGACATGGACTTGGAATCATCCTTGTCACTCTGGAAGCTGGAGTCAGCAAAGGCCTCGATCTGGAGGTCTTTTCCGCCATACACCAAGAACATCTCCTTAGTCCTTCTCAGGTACTTGAGAATGTTCTTTACTGCTATCCAGTGTTTCTCCCCAGGGTTTGACTGATACCGGCTTACCACACTCAGTGCATAAGCTACATCCGGTCTGGTACACAACATCGCATACATTATAGAGCCTACCGCAGAAGCGTAGGGTATAATAGACATGCGATCCCTCTCCAAATCAGTCTTGGGAGACATCTCTTTAGAGAGGGTGATCCCGTGACAAGCCGGTAGGTTACCGCGCTTGGAATCTTCCATACTGAATCTTTTCAGTATGGTGTCGATGTACCTGGACTGTGAAAGTCCTAATATCCTCTTGGATCTATCACGATGGATCCGGATCCCCAGGATGTATGAGGCATCACCCAAGTCTTTCATGGAGAACCTGTGCGACAAGAACCCCTTGACAGATTGTAGCATAGGAATGTCATTTCCTATTAAGAGAATGTCATCCACGTATAAAACGAGGAATACTACAGTTCTCGCTACAAATCTACTATAGATGCATGGTTCATCTGGATTTTTGATAAAGCCAAATTCCTTGACCATCTCATCAAAACAGATGTTCCAACTCCGCGATGCCTGCTTTAGTCCATAGATGGACTTAAGCAACTTGCACACCTTTCCGCTGCTCCCACTCTGAATGAAACCCTCTGGTTGGTCCATATAGACACACTCCTCTAAATTTCCATTTAGAAAAGCGGTCTTTACGTCCATTTGCCAGATCTCATAATCGTGGAAGGCAGCAATGGCAAGAAGGATCCGAATGGATTTCAGCATAGCCACTGGAGAAAAGGTTTCGTCATAGTCCAAGCCAGGTCTTTGACGGAAACACTTTGCAACAAGTCTAGCTTTATAGGTCTCAACCTGTCCATCTACACCAATCTTCCTTTTGAAGATCCACTTGCATCCTACGGGTTTTACCCCGTCTGGAGCAATGTCCAACGTCCATACTTTGTTGGTGTACATGGACTCCATTTCGGTCCGCATTGCATCCAGCCATTTTACTGAGTCAACGCTCTGAACGGTCTGCTGGAAGCTAGTAGGCTCATCATAATCTATGATGCAATCCTCTCTATCCCCGTCTATGAGAAAACCGTAGTATCTCTCGGGCGGATGAGACTGCCTACTACTCCTGCGGAGCGGCGTAGGAATGTCCTGTTCTTTTGAACCCTCTGGTTCCACTAAGCTTTCAGTAATAGCTCGTGGTTCTGGAATTTCTTCCAGTTCTACTGCGCTCCCACTAATTTCCTTTTCTAAGAACTGGTGTTCTGGAAAGTGGGCATTACGAGAAACAAGGACTTTTTGTTCCTCTGCGTGGTAGAAAAGATACCCCCTGGTGTTCTTTGTGTATCCCACAAACTTGCACAGTACTGAGCGTGCCTCGAGTTTGTCCGCATGCTGCTTTTTGATAAAAGCTGGACATCCCAGATCTTCAGATATTGAAGATAGGGTTTCTTCCCACTCCATAACTCATAAGGTGTGGTAGGCACAGTCTTAGTGGGAACTCGGTTCAAAAGGTACGCAGCTGATTCTAGCGCATACCTCCAGAATGATCGCGGTAACTCAGCGTTACTCATCATGGACCGTACCATATCCAATAGGGTGCGGTTCCGTCTCTCCGATACACCGTTATGTTGCGGAGTGTATGGAGGAGTAAGCTGAGAGAGAATTCCATTCTCTTTTAAATAGTCCAGGAACTCGGCACTCAAGTATTCACCACCTCGATCCGATCTTAGAATCTTGATACTTTTGCCTGTCTGTTTTTCTACTTCATTCTTATATTCCTAGAATTTTCCAAAGGCTTCGGACTTATGTTTCATTAAGAAGACATAACCGTACCTTGAAAAGTCATCCGTAAAAGTAATGAAGTAAGAATAACCGCTTCGTGCATGTGTAGACATTGGACCGCACACGTCGCTGTGTACGAGTCCTAAGAGCTCGCTCGCTCTTACTCCGTGTCCAGTGAACGGAGTCTTTGTCATCTTTCCTTTGAGACAGGATTGACAAGTGGCATACGATTGATATTTGAACGCATTCAAATATCCTTCTGTATGTAACTTCGTCAACCTTCTCTCATTGATGTGACCCAGTCTACAATGCCACAAGAAAGTCTGATTTACTTCCGGAGACTTTCTTTTGTGTGTATTCTGGACATTGAAAATCTGTGGTTGGTTTAATACGTATATACCATTGCTCAATGTACCTGACCCAATCAGAACTTGATTAAGGTGAATGTTTACAACATTGCTTACAAACGCAAATTCATAACCTTCTTTAGAAACCAAAGATACAGAAATGATATTACAAGTTGCGTTGGGTACAAAAAAGCAATTACGCAAAACCAAAACATGTCCATCTGACATTCCCAGGTGATAGTCCCCCACGGCTTTAGCATCCATGCTAGCTCCGTTCGCAACTCTGAGGGTCATGTCACCTGCTTTCAAAACACTACGGTTTCTCAACGTCTGCAAAGAATTACAGATATGAGATCCTGATCCGGTATCCAATACCCAGGAAGTAGAGTTTATTGAAAGACAGTTTTCAATAACATACACACCTGAAGCTGAAGCTGCAACCTGCTTCAATTCCTGTGTTCTGGCCTTCCAGGCCCTGCAATCATTCTTCCAGTGTCCTTTCTTATGACAATAGAAGCATTCTTCCTTATCCACAAGCTTCCCCGCTTTCTTTGTTGCTTTAGCTTTTCCCTTCGTATCCACTTTACTAACACCGCCTCTTGGTTTGGAGGGGGCTTTCTTCTTCTTTCCCTTGGTTTTCGCCTTGGACCTAGAAGAAGATGATCCTCCTACAAACAAAGTGGATGTTTCCCTACCTTTCTGTAGGGTGCCCTCTGCGCTCCTCAGCATGTTGAGAAGCTCTGAAAGTTCAACTTCTTTTTCTTGTAAGTTGAAGTTCAGTATAAACTGGGCGTAAGTGGAAGGAAGGGACTGGAGAACTAAGTCCGTATAGAGCTCACTCTCCAATGTGGTCCCTAGGTCCGCGAGCTCCTCAATGTAGCTGATCATCTTAAGCACATGTTCTGCTACTGATGATCCGATAGCCATCCTTGCCGAAAATAACTTTTTCGACGCTTCGTATCTTGCGATACGAGATTGCTCTCCATACAGTTCTTTTGTATGAAGAAATATGGATTCCAAGTCCATATTCTCGTGCCTCCTCTGATGTTCATTGTCCATAGAGGCAAGTACGAGGCACTTGGCCTTCGCGCTATCAATCTCCCAAGTCTTACGGATTTCCTTATCCGCGACGCTGGAAGTGGGACCAGGGACAGGGGGAGCTTTGGTGGTAAGAAGATACCCCATCTTGTCGTAAGTGATTGCCATCTTGACATTCCTGAGCCAATCTTTGTAGTTTGGCCCTGTCAGTATGTTTTTATCTAGAAGTAACTTAAGTCCAGTCATGTCGATTGGTCGCTGCAATTAGGAGAGAGAAGAAACACTCAGCTTGATGCTCTTGCAAGTTTAGAATGGTTTTTAGTTTGTCTAAACAGGATGGCTCCCACTGTTTCTCGAATCCCTCCTCAAACCAAAAAGGAAGAATTAGTCAGGATCAATCTCACCGTACAATACTTGCTTAGCCGTTCAGCCAGGCCAGTGTCGGTACTTCGAGGGAGGTTTTCCAACGCTTTCGCGAAGTTCCTTAATTAAATAACCTCTTTTCCCTGGGGGCGTAGCCCCGCTAACACCTTTCTAGACACCTACTAGGTTTATAGCATTGATCGTTTAGTGAGAAATTTCCCGAGGAGTAGCATATACTCACAGTAGGATCGGGATCCAAATATCATCGCGTGACGAAACTGAAGGAATCCTACCAGAATCATCACACTCCAAATGGTATGCAACACTAGCAAGTTTCAGTTCTTTTGAAACTCCCGATGTGGATTTTTTGCCCCATGCTCTTATGACCTTGGCGTGAGGTCAAAATATCATAAGTCACATGTCAAGTTCTTCCCATCATTATCCAGGTTAATTTGAATCCACCCGTACCTACCTTTGACGTAGGCCAAAATGGTAGTACGGCTGTCCCAAACCAACGCATTCTATCTATGCAACAGATAAATATCCGGCAGCTACCAATCACTATGCCTTGCCGTGAGGTCAAAATACATAGCTTGAATACTACCGAACATTTAACTGAAATGATGGAGGGCTACGAATGGTTTTGGCAAAACCGTGAACGTAGTGAACTTGATATAATCGATGGAACGAGATAGCTTTTAAAAGGAGTGGCTCAAGCTCCGCATTTAAAAGTTAGTTTTGAAAAGAACCGAGTGGTTTTCCGAAAGTGTTCCAACGATTTTAACTTGGTTTATTTTCTTGCATTAGTTCTTTTAATGCGTGATATTCTTGCATTAGTTCTTTTAATGCGTCCCATCATTTAATCCTACCATTGCAGAAAACAACCAAAATATGACGTACGCTTATGCCATTCGCATTCGCCACGGGGTCCCGTCATTACCCGTTAGGTTACTTAACTAACGACAGAGCGGGGGCTGGGCTAGCGCGGCTGTAAAACATAAGTAACGCCTAAATAATATCATATATAGATATATATTGCAATGATAGCCATTTCAGATCACAGATGAACACATTGGATATACTAGGAATCCGCAATTCGTACGAGCCTGTAACGAAAAGCAGATTACACGGTCGCGGTGAATAGCCAAAACCCCACCCAAGACCCCTACGGGTGCGGCAAACTACCCGCCAAGTACCCGAAGCGAAGCAACCTCCCTCATCCCCGTGAGTAGGCCACTCGGCACTTCGGCATACCCGGTAGTCTGTGCACCCCCTCCATGGGTCTATCCTAGGAGCAAAAATAGTAAAAAGAAATTATACAATGACGGCTACAACCCCGACCCGGTTGTGCGTCCATACAAATAATTATTACATCAATTTACAAATTTACATGAATTGAAAGAAAAGAAAACTCTCGTCTCACAACCCCCGGCTATTCACCCGCGACAATCCAATGAATTCATATACACATTCCAATAACATTACAGATCACAGATTTGTATAACCCCCACTAATCGACATATAGCGATTAGCAGACGTTCAATACAAATATCACATTACAGAAAAACCCGTCAGCTTAAGTCTTTTAGAAGTTCGATCAAAAATACGGATTTTCAGGACCCCAAAAATAAAATTTTCGTTCTGGAAAATCTGGGCTGAAAATACATGTACCAAAATTCCCAAAATACCCTTGCAAGCACACTGCAGCAAAGATCTACCAGAGAGGAGCCAAGGAGGCCGCGGAGCCGCGGCAATAGCAAGCTATTGCCGCGTTTCCGCGGTGGTTTAAGGGGTTCTCTGGGTGATTTTTCTACAGTAGCTTTTAAAAACCCTGAGTCGATTTTTGATGCATGATTTATCAATTTTACAGAACATAAAAAATAGACAGCAAGTTTGAAAATCGGGTTCATTTCGGGACTTTTTCTTTGATCGGTCTTCTAGCTACTTTGCTAACATGTTAGATAGAGTTTAACTAGGCTCTGATACCACTGTAAGTCCATGCTACCTCTCCCGGTACTTTCGGGCATGCGGAATTTGGTAAAAAACGATTTTCTTAGAGGTGGTAACATGGACTTAAAACCCGGATCTTTGTTAAACATCTAACTAACAACCTAACTACGAGTTGCTAACTACTCGGTTAGGGGGTTATACCTTTCTTTTTCTCGAACTCCTTCGTCTTCAAGCTTCGATGGTCGTCCGAATCGGCTTCTCCCCGTCGTCTCCTTGCGCCGAAGATAGATCCACCTGAAAGCTTCAACCTTTGGCTCCTTCTTCGAACTTTGAAGAAACTAGTTCACTCGGTTTGCTAAACCTTGTGAACTAGAGTGAGTAGAGAAGAGTTTGTATGGGATTTTATCTATGGTTCTTGGTTCTCAACTCATGAGACAAGTGAACCATAGAGTCAAGAGAGGGAGAGCAAGAGGAGGAAGATGAGAGCTCAAGAACAAGAGAGAGAATGAGCATGAAAGAATGAGAGAAGACTTTTCTCATTTGGCTCTCATAATCCAAAACCATCATCACAAAAATAATAATCAAGTATTGTGTAAAATGGTTCAAGTCAAAATGGCTAAATCATTTCATGCACTCATTTCTCACAAAAGAAACAAGCAAGTAAAAAGTCTTTGCCATGAAATGATAGCCATTGTCATCATGATGGTCAACTAGTCCAACCTAGTCAACCGGTCAACAAAGTCAACAAAGTCAACCCCTCAACAACCATGTCACCATAATACTTAATTAATATAATTGTTAATCACATATCATATTCTCATTAGGGTTGAGCAAAAAGTCAATAGTCAACTGTCAACGGTCAACAACCCTAATGAGAATCCTCAGCCTCTGTCTCTCCGTCAACTGTGCATACACACCCGCATCCGCGTTCCGAGGAACACGAATGCATACTGGATAAATCCAATCCCAAAAGGTACACTAGGATCTGGCTTAAACCAAAGCCCGCTAGTGTAAACTGTCCGGACACTGTACGTGCACAAGTGCACGGATGTGACCGAACCCTGTCGCAAAACCATGCGACCTGTCGCAAAACCATGCGACCTCTACTCTTTTGCCTAAAGGCGAATAGCTTTCTGTGTGGGACTCTAAAGACTCGACACTATGCTGGCAGTGGGTTTAACCACAGACCGCAAGCGGCACTAGCTGTGCGTAACGGTCCCCAGGTAGATGCCGACAAGAAGACTGACGAGGTGAAACCCATCTGAACTCCTACTGAGCCTGAATGTGACATTCTCCGTACAGTCCGGTCTGTTCGTCTGATATATCGCATGGCGGGCCTAAGGGGCGGTAAACGTCAGTCCCCCAATAGCGGTACAAGTCGTGTCGGAGTGAAGCCCAAAACACCCTGAGATAACACTGGAAGCCTACCAGTATATCTCGTTTGCCCTGGCCAGGGACTACTCGTGTAATGGCTCTCCTAGACACAGCGCGATGTCAACCCCCAATACCGGGAGAGACGAATCATGTCTAACCGTCACTGCCTCCAAGTGCTTCGGGACTGCACCCAACTACCACCTGTTTGCACGACTCCTTTGAGCCGTGGTAGGGTAGTAATCAAAGTACAGTGGGAACACACTCGAGGCGAAGTGACAGTGTCAAGTCAGCGGACTAAGCTGTACTCATGTCACCTGGGAACTGATAACTGACGATAGGCATAATACCAACTAGTCAGTTCCCGACGAGTCCTGTCCAGTGTACTCGTAACCCAACGAGCACCCGCATACTATCTCAAGTACGACGTACCGACGGCTGTGGGACAGACCGTCTCCCACACTGGGATGAGAAGCGCATGCGCTAGTCTACTCCGGAGTATCGATGCCCTGTCTCGATAGTCCTGCGACTAGGGACCTGCATAAGGATGTGCTTATAGATTATCCAGCCCCACTAGTGTGACTGCCATCACAACGCTGGTAATCAAGCAAAGATCCTAAGGGCTCCACTAATGTGTATACATGTACACATTGAAGTAGAAACAACCAAAGTAGCATACTACTATTTTGAGCAAGATTGTATATACAAGGTGAATATCCCAAGCTTCCATTAAGTAATATACAAACTAGTATGATACAGTAATGGCCTCTAGGGCATATACACTAACAGTGAGGACTACTAAGTGTGTTTTCCCTTGAGAGTCGTAAGGATCTCATAAGAGAATTTTCTCCCTTACAAGTCGAGAGTACTCATAAGTGATTGTTTCCCTCCTTGTCGACGTTTGACTTCGGGAGTGTGGCCCGTAGATAGTCCATCTTGACCTCTTTGTAGAGCAGTGATGGCTTAGGAGACAAGGTTAGGATCTGCCACCTAAGACTTTTCAATTTTATGAGCCGTGAGGGTCTCATAAAGACTTTTCTCCCTACGAGTTGAGAGGATCCCGTAGGTGTATTTTCTCCCTAGGAGTCGTGAGGACTCCTAAGTGTGTGTTTTCTCTTGAGAGTCGTAAAGATCTCACAAGAGAATTTTTCCCGCTTACAAGTCGAGAGGACTTGTAAGGGGTCGTTTCCCTCTTTGTCAATGTTCGACTTCGGAGAGTGTGACCCGTGAATAGTATGCAAGAGTCCATCTTGGACTGACTTGCAAGGCCCCAGTGCTTAAGAAACAGTTTTTTTTAATCCCCATTGCCTAAGCCTTTGCCTTACGAGTCGAGACGAATCGAGAAGTTCTCGCAAGGATGTCCTAACGCAACAGTTAACCTCTGCTCTTTACGACAAAGGTCCGTTAGGGTCTGTGGTACTAGGATTTTGTCCGTCGTACTGTCACGTTGGCTGATGTATTCCTCGATAAGCAATCTTGCTGTTCGAGCAGCCTTGCGACTGTCGTATCTCTGATCCCTTCGGGGGCTGGACAAGACGTCTACAAGCAATCTTCCTAGGCAGTTTGACCGTCAGAAGAGCAAGCGTTAGGAATTTTGCCATGCCGCTTTTTACTTGAGGTTAGGCTCATTTTGGAGAGCCCCGATAAGTCATAACCACTCCGCGCTGGTGTGGGATGATCTCCGATAGTCTTTCAGGTTTTATATGAGTTGCCGTCAAGACCCTGAAGCTAGGAATTTGGCCTTTTCTTCGTTTGCTGACATTGCGTCTGCTGTATCGAGACGAATGTCGCGGTTGTCTCTAGGTTGTTGATGAACCATCGAGGTTTGGAACTAGGGATTTTTCCGTGGCTCCGTTGTTTGATTGTCGCGTCTGAATCCTGCTGGAGGGAGAACGCTGTGGTGACATCTCATATGTTGTATCGAGACGAACGTCAAGGTGGTGACCACTCCATGTGGGATGATCTCTGGTAGTCTTTCAAGTTTTATATGGGTTACCGTCAAGACCCTGAAGCTAGGAATTTGGCCTTTGCTTCGTTTGCTGGCATTACGTCTGCTGTATCGAGACGAATGTCGCAGTGGAGCTAGGATTTTGCCGTCGCTCCGCTTTGTTTCGACCGTGAGTTCTTTTGTTGACGTTGCATCTGCATCCTGCTGGATTGCGAGGGAATGCCGTTGTTAACATTGTGTCTGCTGTAACGAGACGAATGCTGAGGTGGAGCTGGGATTTTGCCGTCACTCCGCTTGTTTCGACCATGAGGTCTTTATTGACGTTGCATCTACATCCTGCTGGACTGCGAAGGAACGCCGTTGTTGACATCTCGTCTGCTGTATCGAGACAAATGCTGAGGTGGAGCTGGGATTTTGCCGTCGCTCCGCTTTGTTCCGACCATGAGGTCTTTTGTTGACGTTGCATCTACATCCTGCTGGATTGCGAAGGAACGCCGTTGTTGACATCTCGTCTGCTGTATCGAGACGAATGCTGAGATGGAACTGGGATTTTGCCATGGCTCCGTTTGATGGTGTAACATTTGTGTCATGCTGGAATGAGGAGGCCCACCGTTGTTAGTCTCCAGGCTGCGGATGTGGTCATTGAGATTTGGAACTAGGGACTTTGCCATGGTTCTGTTTCGTTGCGACTCTGAGGTCGATTGTTGACGTCACGTCTGCATCTGGTTGGAGTGAGGAGAAACGCCGTTGGTGATCTCTAAGTTGTCGATGTTGACGTCGAGACCCTGAAGCTAGGGGTCTTCCTTTGCTTCATTTGTTGACATTGTGTCTGCAATATTGCGACAAATGTCGAGGTTGTCTCTAGGTTGTCTATGAACCGTCGAGATTTGGCTTCGCTTTCTGATGGAGCCTGTTGGGAAGGTATGGTTCCCTCTTTGTTTGTGCCCCTGAATTGTATACAGGGATCGATGTGATCTCACCTGTAAGGCAAAAAGTTTCATTCTTTCATCGTTTATTTTATTCTTTCCGCGATGCTCTATCATTTCAGCTTTTTATATCGCGAAAATCGCGATTGCCCAATCATTTCGGCTATTTTTCGCGGTGCCCAATCATTTCGGCTATTTTTGTATTTACTCGCAGCTTTTTATTGCGAGTTGCCCAATCATTTCGGCTATTTTTGTATGCATATATTTTTACTTGCTGATTTCGTTGCAAGTTGCCCCATCATTTCGGTTATTTCATATGCATTTTTGGCTCGCTGATTTTTTATCACGAGTGTAGAACTTGGAATCTGATGCCAAACTTAGCATCAACATCGCTGCGACTGGAATATTGCCAGGAGTGAATCATCATTTTCCATGAAAGGGCTTGAAATTTGATACCGTTTTAGGCATCAGCATCGCTACCACTGGGATATTACCAGGAGTGAATCATCATTTGCCTCTTTCGATGTCGAACAAAGGTGGCTTAGCAAACAGGGTTAGGATCCTGTCGACTAAGGCTTTTGATTTCATGAGCCGTAAGGGTCTCATAAAGGTGTTTCTCCCTACAAGTCGTGAGGATCTCATAGGTGCGTTTTCTCCTTGGGAGTCGTGAGGATTCCTAAGTGCATGGTCTCTTATAAGTCGTAAGGATCTTATAAGAGTGCCTTCTCCTTATAAGTCGAAAGGACTTACAAGGGTTGTTCACCGTGTGAACATATCCTTAGTCACGGATGGGACTTTGTTAGAGAAATGTTTATTCGCGCCCGTGGATTGTATACAAGGGTCAATACTGAACCGCTTGTAGGGCAGTATTGGAGGTTGTGGGGGGTGCTTAAGAACAGGTTCAGGTCCCGGTAACTTAAGACTTTTGAATCTTATGAGCCATGAGGGTCTCATAAGAGGGTTCTCCTTACGAGTCGTGAGGATCTCGTAAGTGTAATTTCTTCTTAGGAGTCGTGGGGATTCCTAAGTGTGTTTCTTCCTTTGTGAGTCGTAAGGATCTCACACGGGTGGTTTCTCCTCACAAGGTCGAGAGGACCGTGCAAGTGTCCTTTAACGAGGTTGCGCCCTTTCGGGTTTTCACAAACACTCGCCGGTAGCCCTGCTGTTTTTACTCACGGAGCCCTCTCGGGTTTTCATCCGTGCCCATTTTGCTTATGGACATACCGTTTTTTTTTAACGAGTCTGCGCCCTTTCGGGTTTTCACAAACATCGTCGGTAGTCCTGCTGTTTTTACTCATGGAGCCCTCTCGAGTTTTCATCCGTGCCCCTCTTGCTTATGGACGTACCTTTTTTTCCTTTTTACACTACGTCAGCCTGGGGATGCCACGGGTTGGTAGTAGTTTAACGACGTTTCGGTCATTTGCGAGTTTTAAGACATTGTGGTCCGCCGTTGTCGTATTTGAGGTGAATTTCTAGTTTATGGACTTTTCGGTCTATGGGGCTTTCCCTATGAATGAGCATGATGCCCCCGGCATATCCATCTTTCTCGGAGCATATGGTTGTGGCTGGCTCACCTTCCAGTTTTCGGACAGCGCGAACTTGCCCTGTTGGTATTGGTCTTCAACCCAGTTTTTGAAGACGTAGCAGTTTTCGATCGGATGGCCCAATACTTGGTCGTAAGGGCAGTAATTAGGATTATTGACATCATTCAGTTGTAGCTGGTATTTCGGCTCCGGAAGAGTGATAAGCCTGTTGCGCACTGCTAGTTCGAACAGCCTCCTTGTTTCATCCCGGGGAAATGAGTAAGGATGTTTCAACTTTTCATAGAGGGGTTGCCGCTTGTTGCTTTGGCGAACAACCGGTCTAGGGTCACTCGATTGTTGTTGAGCGTTGGCGACGAAGGCCGTTTTTCCCTTCCCTTTATCCTTTTTGTTCGATCCCTTGTTTGCGGGTCCGAGATTCTTTCCGGGTAGTGTGCGATTGCACGGTTGAATGTTCTCGCAACTCCTCCATTCTTTCGTTTTAGAGATGGATTCCTTGAAGAGAGGGCCGAGGGCTACTTTTTCCTCGGAGTCGCTCCCGAAGGTGAGAACTCGCGATCCCCCGGGATCAACTCTATGACAATTGCCGACAATTCTTTTACGCTCATCTGTCGCATTTTTCCGCTGTCTACGAGCTTCACGCTTTGTCCTGTTGAAGTGTTGCCTGTGAGCGACATACTCTTGCCACCAACACTTAAAGGAATTGCAGTCTTCAGTAGGATGTGCGATCTTCTGATGATATAAGCAGAAATTAGGATGCACGTCTGCTTCATCAAGATATATACTACCAGGAGAATTTTCTCTGAAAGAGGGCAGCCTCATCCCCATCGATATGGCTTTGGCGAATCGTTTCCTTATCTTGATCTTGCTTTCATTTGCGGCGGATGTACTTTGATCTGGTGGGAGTATTTCGACCCTTTTGTCTAGTCACCGGCGTTTGGCCTTTTCAAATATGGCCATCTCACGCTCCCGATCGGCTTTACTTTTTTGATGAATTTCACTCAGGAAGGCGTCGATCATTTCTTCTGACGGCCATAGAGGTTCTGGTTCAGGACCTGCTCCCCGTCTCTCGGTGCAAGGAGCTTCTTTATCGTCTATCGACAAGTGAGAGATCACATGGCAGCTTGCCACATAATCCTCAGGTTCATCCGACGAGTTTTTGTCATCATCTCCGTCCTCAAGGACGTGGCTGAGGAATTCTCGGAGTGTGACTGGGGTCCACGCCTTCTGATTATATTCTTCCAGTGCGTCAACATGTTTTTGCAGATACATGCACTTGTCATCTAACTTCGCGGGCTTTTGGGTCTTCTCCTTCTTCTTCGAAGACTTTGACGGCTGGGTATGGGTGTTTTGCCCGCTGCTATCAATTCTCGGTGTTGGGCGTGGTTTCAGCATCCCATCAATGACCTCGGGCTCTGGCGGACTTTTCCACCTGACGGCTGGGTATGTATGAAGATCTTTCAGCATTCTTTTCATCTCGGTTGAAAGAGCGATCTCCCATGGAGCTTTTTCTATAAAAGAGCACGATGCCCCCAGCGTGTCCTCTTTTTTTAGGGGCATGAGGTTGTGGCGGGTTCACCTTCCAGCTTTTGGATAATGCGAACTTGCCTTGTTGGTATTGGTCCTCAATTTAGCCTTTGAAGACGAAGCAATTTTCGATTGGATGGCTTACTGCTTGGTGGTAAGGGCAGTAATTAGGATTGTTGACATGGCCTGGCTGCAACGGACGTTTTGGATCCGGCAGATTGATGAGTTTGTTGCGCACTGCCAGCTCAAACAGTCTTCTCGTTTTATCCTGAGGAAACGAGTAAGGACGTCCTAGTCTTTCCTCAAGGGATGGGCGTGGACGCATATTGTTTCGACGGACAACCGGCTTTAAGTTGGTCGGCCGTTGTTGAGTATTAGCGACGAAAGTTGTTTTTCCTTTCCCCTTTTCATTCCGAGGATCCGTCTTTGAAAGAGATGATCTGTGACCCATCTGATCCATTTGGGCCAACTTGTCAATCAAGGCCTGGAAAGTAGTTGGCTTGAAGAACATCATGAATTGCGAAATGGTCGCTTGCGGATCAAGAGTGCCTATAAACATGCCTACCGCAGGTGCTTCTTCGATGCGTTGTTCGCACTTCGACCATAAGTTTCGCCATTGTATTGCGTATTGAACCCATGTTTTGCTTGGCCTTACCCTGGCGTTGATCAATGCGGTGATCGGGGTGCGTTCACTAGCGCTTGCAAATCTTTGTGTAAACAGTAGCTCCATCTCCGCAAATGTTTTGACAGAGTCGTTAGGTAGCTCCGAATACCATTCAAAGGCCGTTTCTGCTAAGCTGCCGACGAATTAGCGAAGCAACAGTTTGTCGTCGCCTCCAGTGTTGCCGCATAAGGCCCTGAATTGAGAGACATGCTGATGTGGATTCTCTGTTCCCTTGTACACATGGAATTTAGGGATCGTATATCCCGGCGGGTAACTGATTTGGTCATACCAGCCCGGATAGGGTCGTCTGGTTCTAACAATTTGCCCAGCCACTTCATTCACCTGGTGAACTCATATCTGCTGAGCTATATAGTCGTCTAGTGCAGCTTTGGAAATGGTTTCCTCCTTGGCTGCTGAATGAGCCGGAGGAGGATTAGATGTCTCCCCTCTATCGTCTTCAATAATGATCGGAGGGTTTTCAGCGGGAGGGTCCGGCTGTAACATCATTCCTACCATGTCTTGGAAGAGAAGCGCCATTTGTTTTATGTGGGCAGCTTGTTCTGCTACTTCTCTGTCCTTCTTTTCGAGGATTCTCCGAAGAAACTCGGCATCAGTTTCCTGCTCACGGCGCTGCTCTGATGACGCCTCCGGGCTTTCTTTTGGACCGGTGAGTGTGGCCATTTGCGTCAGCATTTCTTGAAGCTTCTGTTGCTGCTATTGGGCTTTTGTTACGGATCGGGTGAGCGGTCGGTGACCCGTCAAAGCGCGGCTATCCTCTTTCCCGGATGCCATATAGACAGTGTGCACCACCAAGCCCCCAGACTTGGGGTGTTTAGATTCAGTGTTTTTGCGATTTGCCAAAGACGCATGGATCTTATCCGACCTCCTTCTTTTGTGGACGGTCGAAGTTGAGGGGGCCGTTGTAATGGGCACCCAAGTAGCTGTCGCTTTTTGTGGCTTGACAAAGTAGTCCTTCTCCTGCTGAACCTTCATCTTTTTCTGTCAGCGGAGATAGACTTGATCGGTCACGGAGTCTTGGACTTGACGCCAGACCTTGTAAATTTTAGAGGACAGCCGTTGAGGGGGCTGCTCTAGATTCACCTTTGGGGAATTATCCACAAGTGGAGGAGATCTTTTCAATACGGCAGTTGGCGAGTTTTTGCGCACCCTTCTTAGCGGTTCAAAGCTATTCTCATTCAGAACAGCAGCATTGATTTCCACCATCGGAGCTGGCGGAGTTAGCCTAGAGGGGGAGTTGCCCCCAGCCCTCCTTACCCGATGCCAGTGACGACGGCGAGCATGTCGTGCGATTGGGGTTGGTTTAGCCGTAGGGGTGACCTCCTCATGCCCCCTGTGTTGGTCAGAATTCGCTGGTATCAGCCTTTTAAAGACCGACGTCCGTTGAATGGGGACAGCCAACCTATCAAAAGCAAACTTCCGAGTAGGGGAAGCAACCTTGGTGATTTCGCCTGGAACGGGAGAAGAAATAGTCAGTCTTGTGAAGACCGACCCTTTGGCAGGAGAAGCCGCCTTGACGATTTTGGGAGCAGGGATGGCTATCCGCTTCGAGATAACGCCTTCTGGTATTGCAGGCTTCTTCATGGGCCCGTTGGAGCTCTGGCCTAGTCTGTTAAAAACTGAGACAGTGGAGTTGGGCGACCCGTTGAGAGGAGCCGCAGTGGTAGCAAGCCGATCGAATACCGACTTCTTGGAAGCTTCTTGTGACGGTACAGGGGCGTTGAAGCTCATGGGTGGGAGCATGGTCCTAAAGAATAGTCCAGTGGTGTCCTGAGTCACTTGTTCCACTGGCATGGCGAAGATGGAATCCGCTTGGGTCCCGTAGGTCACTCCTCCGGCGGGGACGGAGTGGAAATTGCCGTTGCAATTGGTGCAGTTGGAAGCCATTTTCTCTTCTGTTTTCTGCACGGAGCAAGACACCAAATCTAAGTACCTCGAATCCACAGGCAACCATAGCAAACTGCGATTCATTCGCGAACACGACACACGAAGTGTGGAGTGGAAAGAGGAAGAGGTCCCACCGGGCATGCCAGAATCTGTTCCCCTCCGAAAGACGCGCAAGACAGACGTCTTGCCTGAAATTCGGGGCAGATGCTAATTGGTGCTATCCGTCCACCTCTCCGAAGATGCCAAGTTGATTTATGACACCATGTATCGAAGGTTTAGACGGATGCGGCCGTTGTAGCAGACTTCGTCAGATTCCCCCTCGTCGAGGGGTTTTTGATTGCGGGGACGCTCTTCCCAGCAGGCGCAAGCCCCTGCAGTTAATTACGCTACCGCATCGCGATAACAACTTTCTCCTTCTCCAGATGATCACTTCATGTCGTGGGTGTTTGTTTTGTGTTTGGTTGCCCGTGGATTGTATATGGAGACTAATTTATGTCGTCGCCCGTAGGACGCGGATTAGTCCAAATCCGTATTTTCTTAGATTTGGGTTTGGGGGTTTGGGTTTAAGGATACGTTAGCCTCATTTGAGACTAAGATCAACTTAAACGTTTGTTAAGGATACGTTAGTCTCATTTCAGACTAAGATCAACTTAACGGGATCGTTTAGATCCAACAAAAGAGCATTTGGGCTCTATTGTTTAGTTTAGGGACATTGCGGTCGATTACCAGTTTTAAGGACATGGTGGTCCATCACCAGTTTAAGGACATGGTGGTCCATTGTTAGTTTAAAGGCATCCCGGTCAAGGTTAAGGACAACGTAGTCTGTGGGTTTAAAGGGACCCCACAGTCCAGGTTAAAGACATCGTAGTCTATAAAGTTTAAGGACATCGTAGTCCATGAGTTTAAGGACCCCACAGTCCATGAAATGTGTGGTTATCGGGACCCGTCACCTCTTTGAAGACGCTGAGGAATTACAATGACAAATATCAAAGGAGTGAAGAGATGTACCCTTGAATCAGGGTGGATTAAGTCATCTGTAGTCCAATTTGGAACGAAGATCAGTTAATTATATTGTGAGCACGTTGGCTCAGTTGAGTCTGAGTTGAGGACTTATGACCAACTTGGGCTAAGTCCAATTGGATTTGAAGTGTTGGCCCTTTGTTGGACCATTAGACATTTGTCTGGGTTCAAGCCCACATTATTCATCAATGCTAAATATTTTCATCTTTGATTTTCTCAATTTTGATTCATTTTGAGGAGGGACTTTCGCCTCTAGAAAATTAGCCAATTTGGCTAAAAATAGTGTTAAACACTAGAAGATAACAGTGTTAAACACTGGAAATAAGATTCTGGAATTAGTGTTAAACACTAAAAGATAATCAGTGTTAAACACTAGGAATAAAGCTCACGAATTAATGTTTAAACACTAAATAGGAATGGGTCACGTGGGGCCACGTGAGGGTGCCCAGAGGTAGGACCAGATCCTTTTACTTTGTTATGCACACGAGTGTTAAGCACTTTTTTTATTTATTTTATTTTGGAGCATCACGTGCTGGCACGTGAGGAGGATTCATGCACTGATCGTTAAAGCGTCCGCCAAGAGGTCACGTGGGAACACGTTAGAGCGCCCAAGGCTTCTATTTCTTTTGCTTTTTCTTTCTGTGTTTCGGGGGTCACGTGGAGCACGTGAGGCGTTGCCTCTGAGCTCTTTCCTTCTCATTTCTGGGGATCTTTTCAGGGGTCACGTGGGGATACGTGACCCTGTTTTTTGCATGCATGGAGATCTTTTAAGTTCTCTGTTATTTTCAAGAATTGAATTCTTTAATAGGGTTAAACCCTAATTATGATTTTGGAGGAATTAAATTCCTATTGTAAAAGAATTAAATTCTTATATAGAGTGAAACCCTATTATCATTGAGGAGGAATTAAATTCCTGTAAATCTGAGAGAATTAAATTCTCAATTAGGGTTAAACCCTAGTTCTGTCCATCTTGAAGGAATTCAATTCCTATAATTGTAGGAGAATTAAATTCTCAGATAGGGTTTAAACCCCAAGTTCATCATGAAGGAATTAAATTCCAGTGAGTTTGGGAGAATTAAATTCTCATATAGGGTTAAACCCTAATTTTGTTTTGGGAGAATTAAATTCTCTAAACTCAATTCTCCCTCTAAGTTTTGGATCTGCATGGCAAGATCTCAACCCGATGAGAATTAAATTCTCAACTTATGGGGAGATGTGTTCTTTGCAGATCTTCAACCAGAGGAAGGACTAAGTTCTTTTTCAGAAGAGTTAAACTCTTCGATTGAGAATTAAATTCTCTGTTTGAAGTTTTTATCCCCTTTCTTTTCTCACCTAGGGTTTTCTTTGTTAAGAATTAAATTCTCCTTTCTTTTCTCTCTGAAATTTTCAGATTCCAAAATTCTCTCTCCAAAATTCTATCTCCTCTTGGCTCCTATTTATAGGAGAAGGAAAAGAATCAATTTGTTTAGTAAATCTTTCATTGAAAGATTTTGTTTGTTTTCATAATTGATATGAGCCTTTAGATTATTAAGTGAATTTTATTCACCGTTGAATTTTAAATCCAAAGATGTTCTGTTTGTTATTTCTGGTGAGATTTTTAGGGAAATCTTTCCTTGTCTAAAATCTTTCCATAAATTGGTGATTTTTAATCACCCTTGGATCTTTAATCCAACGGTCCCCATAATCCTTTTTCATTTGGAAAGATTTAGAAGTTTTTAGAATTTAATTCTATTAACTGTAAGGCTTTCGAAACCAGTCACGTGCTGACACGTGACCCTTGGTCACGTGTGAGCACATGACCCCCAATTGAGTCCTTTTCTCAACGTTTACTTATGCTTCAGTTGTAACCATCACGTGTCAACACGTGACCATTGGTCACGTGTGAGCACGTGACACCTCATTGAGGTATTTCCTTCAGCCGTTTGTTATTTTATTTCTGTTTTGATTGTCACGTGTCAACACGTGACCATTGGTCACGTGTGAGCACGTGACCCCCAATTGGGTCCTTCCTCAGCCGTTAATTTTATTTCTGTTTTAACTATCACATGTCAACACGTGACCATTGGTCACGTGTGAGCACGTGATACCTCATTGAGGTAATTCCTGATTTTTAATCAGGGAACAGTGCATAGCATATTTGCTCATAACTTTTGATCCCGGATGAATTATGAAGCCCATAATATATCAAATCGAAGGGTTTTTCGAGATGCTTCCAATATCATCAGAATTTAGCTATTTCTCATTCGGGAGTTTGTCAAAAAAAACAGCCCGGAAGATACTGGTTCGTATTTTCTTAAATGTATCTTTGGGTTTTGATACCTTAGGCTCTTTGCGCAGAAATTTTTGGCGGGAACACTCCTTAGCTTAGCTAGTTAGGTTTATGGTTAGATCCGGTTTAATGGGTTATTCTAGCGCCGTTTTTACTTTGGTCGAAAAAAATTTGTTCTGCAAACGGCCACGTATGATGGCTAGGGCGTTAGGGTAACCCAACATAGTATCAGAGCCACCCCATAAAACCTATACTTCTAACGTGTTTAAAATATCGATCGACCGAATTTTTCAAAACCGCAATTCCATTATCTTGGTTTATGCCGATTTTTAAAAGTGTTCAAAAAAGCATTTTCAGTGTATCAGAAATTCGTGAAGGGTTTTTTAAGACTACACAAGAAAATTGGGCACACAAGCTCACTATAAGGCCGCGGAACCGCGGCAGAACATGCATGTTTGTCGCGGTTGCGCGGTTCTATTAGAGCCTCTGTGCACAAAAATTCCTCTGGAGCTCTTATATTTGGAAATATGGTTTTTGAGATGTTTAGTTTTTGGCCCAGATTCGTTTGAGTACTGGATTAGCACTTGGGGCCTATTCGGAAAAGTTTAGTCGATCGAAATTTTAAAATATGTGTTTCTTATCAGTACTTAGATTTGCATCTGCGACCGTGAATGCCATTTGATCGGTATAACCCGTCTAACTGCTATATGTTCTTTTAGAGGAGTTTGCGAACGTGACATTCATGTTGATGTTCTGTGATTGTGCTGATATTGTGGTCGGACTGTCGTGGTGGATAGCCAGTGGTGCGATGGTTTAGTATAGTTTATATTCATTTGTATATTTGTTATTGCGGGGCGAGTGTCCGACATATGGACTGTCGTTTCTGCCGTGTTGTATATTATTTTATTGGGGCACGACCGGGTTGAGGTCGATGTCACCTTTGTACATATTTTATTTTTCTGTACTAGTACTACCCGACGGTGGAGCGCACGAATAGTCGGGTTCTAGAGGGCAACGAGCCCGCATCTCATGGCGTTGATACGAAGGGGGCTTCACTTTTGAATTGGCAGGCTATTCGCCGCACTCGTAGGAGGCATATGTATGACCCACGGAGGGGTGCTCAAGTTACCGGGTCCCGTGAAATGCTGGGTGGCCCATTCACTTTGTTGATTGGGGTTGCCTCACTTTTGAATTGGCGGGTAACTTGCCGCGCTCGTAGGGGTCCAGGTTTCCATTGCACGGGCTATCCATACAACCGGAAACGTCGGGTCTCATTTGCGGCTCAAATGAAACCCGGGGCTCCTAGATTATCCACCATTCTGTGTTGCTTGCTGAGATTCTGTGTTGTTGCTTATGTTTCCCCAATTAGAGAAAAGCTCTATTTAGAATTAAAAATTTAAATTAAAGCTGCGCTTTTATAAAAGCGCTGCGCTACAACTAGCGCACCCCGTGCAAAGCGCATAGGCGCTAGCGCTAGATGCGCTGCGCTCTAAGTAGCGCACCACGTGCAAAGCACGTGTGCGCTAGCGCTAAGAGCGTTGCGCTCCGAGTAACGCACCATGGGCAGAGCGCATAAGAACTAGCGCTGGAACTAAATGTTCCCCGCCGTTGGATCAAATATCCAACGGATATGATTAAATCATCAATTAACAAGAATGAAATTCTGTTGAATCTTTCCAAACAGAAAAGATTGTGCCTTGAATTTGGAACACCGTTGGATCAATGATCCAACGGTGATTAAAAGAAAATCACCAAAATAAAGAATAAATTCTATTTGGAAAGATTTCCCAATCTTGTTAAAACAAGAAGTTTATCTTCTGTAAACCAGAAGCCCTTGGATCAAAGATCCGACGGTGGGGAAATTCCCAAATCACTTAGAGAATAAATCTCTTTAACTGATTCAACAAATCAGCTTGCCCTATATAAAGGCCCCAAGACTTCAAGTCTTGGAGAGAGGAACTCCGCCATAAGCTTTGAGATCTCAAAAAAAGAAAAGCCAAGCTCTCAAGAAAGAAGATTTTTTCTTTAAGGTAAAAAGAATGATGATAAACAAAGAGATGAAATCATCTCATAATTAAAAAGAAAAATTCTCTTCTAAAAAGATCATAGATCTATAAAGACCAAAGTCTTTTATAAAGAGATCAAAAAGATCTCATCATAAAAAAAGAAGTACTTACTTCTTTCACAGATAATAGATCTATAAGACAAATTGTCTTTCTGGGATCATGAATATCTCATTATAAAGGGGGAGAGAATTATTCAATTCTCTTAGGATCACAGATCCATAAAGGCAAAACCTTTCATCAAAAAGAGATTGAAATATCTCCTATAAACTAAGAACTTTGTTCTTAGAATCTTGAGACAAAGTCGCTTATCAAAAAGAAGATAATCTTCAGAGCGCAAAGTTAAGCTAAGAGGAGCCTTAGCGCTCCTAATATTAAAAGTACCTTAGTGCCCTTCATTTAGCGCAAAGCGCTGCAGTGCAATAGCACTTCAAACACAGCGCACTGCGCTCATTGGCTAGCGCTCAGCGCGTCACGTGCTCCTCACGTGTGCGCTGCATTACTAAAAGCGCTTTGCGCTCATTATATGGCACCAGCGCCAAGCGCCTCAACGCTTCAATTATAGCGCATCAGCGCTCTACATCTAGCGCAAAGCGCTAAGTGCATCAGCGCTCTTCATCTAGCGCAAAGCGCTAAGCGCATTAGCTCTTCATATCTGGCGCAAAGCGCCAAGCGCATTAGCGCTTTAACCATAGCGCATTGCGCTCATCAACTGGCGCTAGTGCCAAGTGCGCCACATGCTTTTATGTGTGCTTGGGCAGAACATAAACTATTCATTGAATAAGCCTGGAGCTATGATAAATGCACAGCATTTAACTAAAGACAAAACATTGTCAGAGACCAAACCAATGCTTAGCATTTTTAAAGGATTGGGCTCAAACAAACATCTAACAACTCAAAAACAAATGTTGAACATTGCAATTGAATGGACTTAGCCCAAATTGGCCATAAGTCATCAATTCAGATTAATTGAGTTCATATACTCATAAATCACATATCTTAGTCCCAATTGGACTGTAGGTCTCTCAACCCAAAATTGGTTCAAGGGTACATCTCTTCACTCCTTTGATATCTGTCGTTGTAATCCTTCAACGTCTTCAGAGAGGTGACGGGTCCCGACAACCAGACATTCTATGGACTGTGGGGTCCTTAAACTCATGGACTATGATGTCCTTAACCTTGACTGTGAGGTCTTTAAACTCACAGACTATGATGTCCTTAACCTTGACTGTGAGGTCTTTAAACTCATGGACTATGATGTCCTTAACCTTGACCGAGATGTCTTTAAACTAACATTGGACCGAGATGTCCTTAAACTAACATTGGACCACTATGTCCTTAAACTGGTAATCGACCGCAATGTCCCTAAACTAAACAATAGAGTTCAAATGCTCTTTTGTTGGATCTAAACGATCCCGTTAAGTTGATCTTAGTCTAAAATTAGAGTAACGTATCCTTAACAAACGTTTAAGTTGATCTTATTCTCAAATGAGACTAACGTATCCTTAAACCCAACCCCCAAACCCAAATCTAAGAAGATACGGATTTGGACTAATCCACGTGTGACAACATAAATTAGTCTCCGTATACAATCCACGGGTAACCAAAAACAAAACAAATACCCATGACACGAAGTGACCATCTGGAGAAGGAGAAAGTGGTTACCGCGATGCGGTAGCGTAATTAACCGCAGGGGCTTGCGCCTGCAGGGAAGAGCGTCCCCACAATCAAAAACCCCTCAAATGAGGGGGAATTTGACGAAGTCTGCTACATCGGCCTCATCCGTTTAAACCTTCAATACACGGTGCCATAAATCAACTTGGCATCTTTGGAGAGGTAGACGGATAGCACCAAATAGCATCTACCCTCGGAATTCAGGCCCCGACATCCCAACGTCCTGGTCGCGTCTTTTCGGTGGAGAACAGATTCTGGCATGCCCGGTGGGACCTCTTCCTCTTTCCACTCCACACTTCGCGTGTCGTGTTCGCGAACGAATCGCGGTTTAATATGGTTGCCCTTGGGTTCAAGTTACTAAGATTTGATGTCTTGCTCCGTGCAGAAAACAGAAGATCAATGGCTTCAACCTGCACTAAATGCAACTGCAACTCCCACTCCATCCCGTCCGGAGGTGTAACCTACGGGCCTCAAGCGGCCTCCCTTTTCACAATGCCGGTGGACCAGGTGACTCAGGCCACCACTGGACTATTCTTCGGGACTATGATCCCGCCAATGAGTTTCAACGCTCCTATACCATCTTTGGAGGCTCCTAAAAAGTCGGTCTATGATCGACTTGCAACTGCTGCGGCCCCTCTCAACGGGTCACCCAAACCAAATGCTTCAGTCTTTGCCAGATTGGGCCAAAGTTCATGTGGGCCCATGAAGAAGCATGCAATCCTAGAAAGGGTTATTCCGAAGAGGATAGCCATCCCTGCTCCCGAAGTCGTCAAAGCGACTTCTCCTGCCAAAGAGTCGGTCTTTGCAAGACTGATTGTTTCGGCTTCCGCCCCGAACAAAGTCATTAAAACTTCTCCCCTAGCAAGAAAGTCTGCTTTTGATAGGTTGGTTGTCCCCATTCAACGGACGTCGGTCTTCAAGAGGCTGATACCAGCAGCGCCTGACCAGAACAGGAGGACTGACGAAGCCATCCTCGTAACTGAACCAATCCCAACGGCACGACATGCTCGCCATCGTCACTGGCGCCGAGTGAGGAAGGCTGGGGACAACTCTCCTTCCGGACTGACTCCGCCAGCTCCAACGGTGGAAGTTGACGCTGCTGTTCCGACTGGGAACAGCTTTGAACCGCTTAGGAGGGTTCGCAAGAACTCTCCGACTGCCATGCTGAAGAGATCTCCTCCACATATGGAGATTACTACAGAAAAGAAGCCGGAGCAGCCCTGTCAGTGGCTGTCCTCCAAAATTTATAAAGTCTGGTGACAGGTCCAGGGGTCGGTGATTGACCAGGACTACTCTCGCCGGCCAAAGAAGCTTAAAGCTCGGCAAGAAAATGACCATCCAGTGATACCGCAAAAGATGTCACCGGTCTGGGTGCCTGCTGCGATGGCTCCCTCAACTTCAACCGCTCATAAGCGAAAGAGGCCAGAGAAGGCCCCCGTGTCCGCGACGAACCGCAAGGACACCGAGCCTAAACGCCCCAAGTCTGGGGGCATGGTAGTGCACACTATTTATATGGCTTCCGGAAAAAAGGAAAGCCGTGCTTCTATGGGTCATCGACCACTTACCCGATCGATAACGAAGGCTCAAGAACAACAGCAGCAGAAACTTCAGGAGATGCTGACTGCAATGGCCGCACTCACTGGGCCGAAAGAAAATCCGGAGACCTCGGAGCAACGTCGGGAACAAGAAACTGATGCTGATTTCCGCCGAAGAATGCTTGAGAGGAAAGAAAAAGAGGCCGCGGAACAAGCAGCCAACATAAAACGAATGGCTCTTTTGTTCCAAGATATGGCTGGGATGATGTTACAGCCGGAACCTCCAGCTGAAGACCCCCCGATTATCATTAAAGATGACAGAGGAGAGACATCGAACCCTCCTCCGACTCTTTCGGCAACCAAAGAGGAGACCATCTCCAAATCCGTCCTGGATGACTATATCGCTCAACAGATACGAGCTCATCAGGCGAATGAAGCGGCTAGGCAAATAGTTAAGACTGGACGACCCTATCCGGGCTGGTATGACCAAATAAGGTACCCGTCGGGATATACGATCCCTAAGTTCCATGTATATAAAAGGACGGGCAATCCTCACCGGCATGTCGCTCAATTCAGAGCCTTGTGCGGCAACACTGGAGGTGATGATAAACTTCTACTCCGCTAGTTTGTTGGCAGCTTGTCGGAGACGGCGTTCGAGCGGTATTCTGAACTTCCAAATGACTCTATCCAGACATTTACGGAGATGGAACTGCTGTTTACACAGAGGTTTGCAAGTGCTAGCAAGCGCACTCCGATTACCGCGTTAATTAACGCCAGGGTGAAGCCAGGCGAAACATGGGTGCAATATGCAATACGGTGGTGGAATTTATGGTCAAAGTGCGAGCAGCGTATCGAAGAAGCGCCTGCGGTGGGCATGTTCGTGGGTACTCTCGACTCTCAAGCGACCATCTCCCAATTTATGATGTTCTTCAAACTGACCACCTTTCAGTCCTTAATTGATAAGCTGGCCCAAATAGACCAGATGGGTCACAGGCCTTCCTCTTCGAAGCCGGAGCCGCGGAACGAAAAAGGGAAAGGGAAGACGACTTTCGTCGCCAATGCTCAACAGCAGCCCAGTGGTCCAAAACTAACTGATCGCTTAGAGGAGAGACGGCGATACTATAATGAGAAAATGAAACGCCCTTATTCGTTTCCCCGGGACAAAACGAGGAGATTGTTCGAGCTAGCGGTGCGCAATAGGCTTATTAATTTGCCGAATCCAAAACAACCGTTGCAACCTGGTGAGGCTAATAATCCTAATTATTGCCCCTACCACCAAGCGGTAAGCCATCCAATAGAAGATTGCTTTTATCTTTAAAGGCTGGATCGAAGACCAATACCATCAGGGCAAGTTCGTACTGTCCGAGAATTGGAAAGTAAGCCCGCCTCAACCACATGCTCCTAAAAGGGTGGACACAACGGGGGCATCATACTCTTTTGTAGAGGAAGCTCCATAGGAGGTCGTTTTTTCAGCCAAGACTAAAAGAATGTTGAGGGATCTCCAAACATGCCCGGAAATCAAATGGAAAAATCCGCTGGAACCCAAAGTCATCGAGGGAATGCAGAAGCCGCGCCCAACTCCAAAAATTGGTGGTGATAGTCAAAGTGCTCACACCCAGCCGTCAAAATCTTCGAAGAACAAGAAGAAGGCCAAAAAGCCCATGAAGCATAGTGACAAGCGCACGGACCTGCAAAAACAAATTAACGCGTTGGAAGAATATAACCAGAAGACGCGGACCCCGGTCACGCTCCAAGAATTTCTTAGCCACGTCTTTGAGGATGGAGATGATGACAATGGAGAAGATTCGTTGGACGAGTCTGAGGATTATGTGGCAAGCTGTCATGTGATCTCTCACTCATTAATAAACGGTGAAGAAGACCTGAATGCAGAGAAACCAGGGGCAAATCTTGAGCCTGAAATTCTAGGACCATCAGACGAAATGATTGATGCATTCCTGAACGAAGCCCGTCTTAAAAGCAAAGCTGATCGGGAGATTGAGATGGCCATATTTGAAAAGACCAAATGCCGCGACTGGACGAAAGGGTCGAAACACTCTCACCAGATCAAAGTACATCAGCAGCAAATAAAAACAGGTTCAAGACGAGGAAAAGGTTCACCAAAGCCATATCAATGGGAATGAAGCTGCCACCCTCCGAAGGAAACACTCCTGATGAAGCGGATGTACATCCTAGCTACTGCTTATATCATCAAAAGATTGCGCACCCCACCAAAGAGTGCAACGCTTTTAAAAATTGGTGGCAGGGATATGTTGTTCACCGACAACATTTCAAGCGGATGAAACGCAAAACTTGTCGGGAGCAAAATAATACGACCGAGGAGTATATAAGAACTACCGGCAACTGTCGTATGGTTGACGCTGGGGGATCGCAAGTTCTCACATTCGGGAGTGATTCTGATGAAGAAATAGCCCTTGGCCCTCTCTTCAAAAAACCCACCTCCGAGACGGAAGAAATGAAGACCTGTGAGAATATTCAGCTGCGCAATCGTACGCTGCCAGAAAAGAATCTTGGACCCGCTAACAGTAGATCAAATAGAAAAGATAAAAGGAAAGAAAAAGTCCCTGAAGATATCGCCCTCGATGATCAAGTCGTCAAAGAGATTGCAGCCAAGGACCCGCCTAAGAAAAACAAGGTGGATTACAACGTCCTGGCACACCTAAGGAAGCTACCCTCATGGCTAAGCATCCTCGACGCCCTTCTGCTATCAAAAGAAGCGAGAGATTCTCTGATCAAGAAGTTACAAGAGCCCGAACAGTTCCAAGCTTTCCTCGCTGAAGAAAAGATGAAGGACGAGCTGGAAGAAGTACACACGGCCGATATTACTTTTGGCGATGAAAACCTCCTCCTCGGGATATATGAGCACAACCGTCCCCTTTATGTCTCCGGATACTGTCATGATATTAAGATCGGCAAAATCCTGATTGACAATGGGTCCTCCGTCAATCTCCTCAATGTAAGAGTGTTGAAGGAAATATGCATGAGCGTCCAACACCTCGCTCGGGATAAGATTACTATCTCCGGGTTTGACTCTCAGTCATCACGGACGCTCGGGTCTGTAATATTGACGCTACGCTTTGGGCTGCTCGTCACGGACATCAAGTTTCATGTCATTGACGCCAAGACTTGCTACAATGCTTTGCTCGGCCGACCTTGGTTACACAAGTACAACATCATCCCTTCTACACAACATCAGTGTATGAAGTATTTCAAGGATGGTCTCGAGTACACCGTGACAGGGGAACTAAACACATTCTCCATAAACGAAGTCCGCAAATATGAGGATGCCAAGTACTTCCTACCAGATTTCGAAGACACGGAGAGATGTCGCAAACCGGAGGACAAGAACAAAGCTATCACTACTATTCCGGTCTTCGGGAGTGATACTGAGGAGGAAGAAGAAATAGTTTATTCAGGGCCGCCCTGATGCAACAAGCCGGGACCGTCCACCCATATTCTGGTCTTCGGCAGCGACTTGGAAGATGAGGTCAATTCCGTATTCTCTGCTCTGCCGTCGATACAAGCCTTCGCTGATGAAGATCAAAGTTTGCAAGTTGCCATGGTTCCGCAAGAGCATTACAAGGAGCTCGACGCACTTAATTCCTATAGGGTGGAACGTCCCTCCCAGGCGAAGAGATGAAAAGGTGATCCTCTTTTATCAATCCACGGAAAACAAAGTGGAGAAAGAAATTTGCCATGGTGCGGATTCTACACTTGACAGACTCCAGCCCATCCGTTTGCCCAGATACTACACAGACGGATTAAAAAGACTGTTGAGGCGCAAAGGCATACCCCTTAAACAGACTGCTCGACAAGCCCAGTTCTATAACAGGATCTGGGATGTCCCCGGAACTCAGCGAAAACTGTCCAATGGGAGAATGGAAATGATCGGACTTAGATATGTTCAATCAAAGAAACGGGAGCGATTCCGCGGCTGCTACGTCATACATGACATCGATTAAGAAGGAGATGCTCTATGGGAAGATGCTAACCATGAACCAAAATGAGCTCCTGTCATGAAAATGCTAAGCCCGTCGTTTGAAGAACAAATGGACAAGCTTATAAGGGAAGCGGGTCAAAAGGTTCGAGACGGCCATAATCGCGAAATGGCCATCTACGAAAAAGCCAGGATGCAGCGCCTCCTTCAGCAGGCTACGGAAAATGACGATGCTCTTCGTCGCCAACCCGTCATAAAGACCCAGCGCAAAGGCAAAAATAAACCCAGGAACGGGAAGATCGTTCAACAGCTACAAGGCGGGTCCAAGAAACCACGTGATCGGGAATCGAGCAGCTGGGAGCCGTCTCTTATAAAAAAGATGGGTCGAGAATATTCTTTTCCCTAAGACAAGACGAGGAAGATACTCAATCTTGCCCTAAAACATCAGATGATTACCCTCCCGGAGTCCAAGCACCCCGAGCAATCAAACGAAGTCTCTCATCCCGACTATTGCTCCTATCACCGAGCAATAGGACACCCTCTTGAAGATTGCTTCACCTTCAAGAACTGAGTCGAAGACCAATACCAACTCGGCAAGTTCACTCTATCCAGCAGCTGGAAGGTAACCCCGCCGGCATGAACTGAAAGCCACGAGAGTAGAACCAGATCAACATCGGCCTTGGAAGCGATCTCGCACCTGTCACGTGATAACGCTGTCAGAAGAAGAACCCGAGAATATGGATGATCTCCCCTGGTGCTTCGAAAACGATGATGACGAGGTGATCTCCGAGTTTCCACCGGCACCAAAAGAGCTGGAAGATGGAATACATACTACTGCAGATGATCTCAGAAAAATCGACTTGGGAACAGCAAACGACCCACGGCCGATGTTCGTCAGTGAACTGTTGTCTGAAGAAAAGGAGGCTACGCTTAAAGACGTGCTCATGCGGTATAAAGATTGCTTTGCATGGAACTATTCAAAGATGCCGGGACTCGATCCAGAGATTGCTGTCCACGAATTGGCAATTTCTCCAAACGTCAAACCGATCAAACAAGCGCCGAGAAGGATGCGGCTCGAGCTTGAGATGAGTATCAACGCTGAAGTCAAGAATCTAATCGACTCTGGCTTTATCCAAGAGGTTCAGTATCCTGACTGGATTGCCAACATCGTCCCGGTGATGAAGAAAAATGGGACTATGTATGGACTTTCGGGATCTCAACAAAGCTTGCCCGAAGGACGACTTTCCAGTACTAGTCACTGAGCTGATGATAGATAATACGTCCACTCACGAAATCTTTTCCTTCATGGACGGCTCATCAGGATATAATCAAATAATGATGCATCCCGAAGACCAGAATCATACTGCTTTCCGGACTCCTCTGGGCATATTCTGCTACAATGTGATGCCCTCCGGTCTAAAGAACGCCGGTGCTACTTATCAGAGGGCCATGATGAAGATTTTCGATAACCTCATACATGAAATCGTCGAATGCTATATCGACGAACTCGTAGTTAAAAGAAAATCATACGAGAAACATTTAGAGCATCTGAAGATCGTATTTCAGCACCTTCGGAAATATAACCTGAAGATGAACCCTCTCAAATGCGCATTCGGAGTTTCCTCGGGCAAGTTTGTAGGATTCGTCGTCCGACACCGAGGCATTGAGATAGACCTGTCGAAGATCAAGGCGATCATGGAAATGCCTCCGCCAAGAACTCTCAAGCAACTACGGTCTCTTCAAGGAAAGCTCGCATATATCCGGTGATTTATAGCCAATCTCTCAGGCAAGTGTCGTCCTTACAGTCACCTAATGAAGAAGGGAACCCCGTTCGTCTGGGATCACAAATGCCAGAGCGCACTCGACGAAATCAAGCAATACCTGCAGAATCCTCCGGTGCTGACCGCTCTAGTCAAGGGAAAACCCCTCATTCTGTATACAACTGCCTTTGAAGGTTCCTTGGGCGCATTATGAGCACAAGAGAATGACCAAGGGAAGGAGAGAGCCCTCTACTATTTGAGTCGAGTCCTCCTGGGGGCAGAAAGCAATTACTCCCCTATCGAAAAACACTGCTTGGCGTTGATCTTCGCGATAATGAAGCTCAGACACTACGCGTTGGCACATGAGGTCCATCTCATATCGAAGGTGGATCCTCTCAAATATTTGATGTCAAACGCTATATTAACGGTACGGCTCGCTAAATGGGCCCTACTCTTGATGGAATTCTCGGTGACATACAGACCCCTTAAAGCAGTGAAAGGCCAGGCCATCGCCGACTTCCTCGCTGAACATCCGATACCTGCCGACTCTCCTTTGAACTGCGAATTGCCAGATGAGCACACGTTTGACACAATTGACGGGGAGAAAGGAGGGAGTGATACCCGATGGGAACTCTACTTCGACGGAGTATCTTCCATGAAGAAACGCAAACAAAGTACCCCCATAATAAAATCAGGGGTAGACCTCATTTTCGTGACTCCGCAAAGAGGGATAATGCGCTTTGCCTTCTCCTTAACAGAACCGAGGACAAACAATGAAGCCGAATACGAAGCTTTGATAGCAGGTCTTGAGATCGCTGTCGACATGGGAATCGAAAACCTCCTCATATACGGAGACTCCCAGCTGGTCGTTAGCCAAGTAAATGGCGACTATCAAACGTGCAAGCCAGAGCTGGTAAAGTACGGCGAGAGAGTACAGCAATTGCTAACTCAAATTCGCTCATACACCCTGAAAAGCATACCGCGTGCGGAAAATAGCAAAGCGGATGCATTAGTCAAGCTCGCTAAAGAACTGGTCGATGAGAACCTCGATGACCTGAGGATCGTTGTGCAAAGCCGTCGGGTTCTTGCCCCGGTAGAAATATCTCCAGAGTCGTCCGAAGAAAAGGGAGCTACCGAGCAAACGACCTTACAAATAAAAGACCACGAAAAGGCTAAGGATTGGAAAGAAGTCTTTATAGACTACTTCAAATCCCGTCGAACGCCTGAAGATGCGTCTTCGAGGCATCAGCTCATGAAACGAGCTCTGTCTTTTGCCTTTGTCAATGATACTCTGTATAAGAGATCATTTGATTCTTTATGGCTAAGATGCCTGGGACCTGAAGAGGCAAGGAGAGTCGTCCAAGAAACTCACGACGGACTCTGCGGTTCTCACCAAGCCGGGCCAAAGATGAAACTGAAGATCAAAAGAATAGGTTACTACTGGCCCACGATGATCCAAGACTGTCTCGAATACGCGAAGCAGTGCCACTCGTGCCAGATTCACGGAGACTTCATCCACCAGCATCCAAATCTGCTACATCCGACGGTGGCCAGCTGGCCGTTCGAAATGTGGGGAACTGATATAATCGGGCCCATCGAACCGGCATCGTCCAGAGGACATCGGTTCATATTGGCAACAACTGATTACTTCTCCAAATGGGCAGAAGCAGTACCGTTGAGGGAAGTGAAGACGGAGAATATCCTCCATTTCTTCAAGACACGCGTCATTTACCGGTTCGGCACTCCGCGACGGATTATCTCCGATAACGGGCCAGCCTATAGAAGCCACAAGATCAGCCGCTTCGCACAACAGCATAACATAGACTGGAGATACTCTTCGGTCTATAATCCCCGTGCTAACAGTCTAGCTGAGGCTTTCAACAAGACTTTAACGAAGATCGTGAAAAAGACGGTGTCTCGAAATAAGAGGGACTGGCACGAGAGACTGCATGAAGCTTTCTGGGCGTATCGAACTACGTTCAAAACAGCCACGAACACAACGCCATATGCATTATTATTCGGCATAGAAGCAGTACTCCCCCTCGAGATAGAGTTACCCTCTCTACGAGTGGCAATTCATTACGAGCTAACGGACGAAGAGAATGCTCATCTTCGGCTTGAGGAGCTCGATGCCCTTGACGAAACCCGGCTCATGGCGCAACAAAATCTCGAAGCTTATAAAGCGAAGATGACGCGCTGGTACGAGAGATTGACTAGGCCGAGAACATTCCGCCAAGGCGAACTCGTGGTAGTGGTCAAAAGATCTATGATCCCCAATCATGCTAAACGGGGGAAATTCGAGCCAAACTATGAAGACCCGTATATCATAGACAAAGTTTACCAGGGTGGATCCTATCTACTCATGGACATGCATGGTGAAAGACCATTCAGGCCAATAAACGGTCGCTTCCTAAAAAAATACTACGCTTGAAGAGTCACGGCCTAGGTCAACGATATATGACGACGCCTATGTCCGCTCGCTATCTTCCTAAGCCCAAACTCTGTAAGTAGTATCCGGCTTTCGGACCGAAACATCCTTAAACTAACGATGGACCACTATGTCCTGAAACTGGCTGTTGACCGAGACGTCGATAAACTACTACGGACTGCAGCCTCCCAAGGCTGACACAAAAAAATAAAAAGAAAAAGAAAAAAGAAAAAAAAGGAAACGGTATGTCCATAAGCAAAATGGGCATAGATGAAAACCCAAAAGGGCTCCGTGAGTAAAAACAGCAGGGCTACCGGTTTTGTGAAAACCCGAAAGGGCGCAATCTCGTTAAAAGACACTTGCAAGGTCCTCTCGACCCTGTAAGGAGAAACCACCCGCGTGAGATCCTTACGACTCACAAAGGAGAATCACACTTAGAAATCCTCACAATTCCTAAGGAGAAATTACACTTACGAGATCCTCATGACTCGTAAGGAGAATTCCCCTTTGAGACCCTCACGACTCATAGAATTCAAAAGTCTTAAGCTACAGGGATCTGAACCTGTTCTTAAGCCATCACAATCTCCGATATTTCCCTACAAGCGGTTCAATGCTGACCCTTGTATACAATCCATGGGCGCGAATAATATTTCCCTAACAAAGTCCTGCCCGCGACTAGGGATATGTTTACACAGTGAACAGACACTTGTAAGTCCTCTCGACTTATAAGGAGAAAATACTCTTGTAAGTTCCGTACGACTTATAAGAGACCATACACTTAGGAATCCTCACGATTCTTAAGAAGAAAACGCACCTACAAGATCCTCACGACTCGTAGGGAGAAATACCTTTATGAGACCCTTACGGCTCATGAAGTCAAAAGCCTTAGTCGACAGGATCTTAACCCTATTTACTAAGCCACCTTTGTTCGACATCGACAGAGGCAAATGATGATTCGCTCCTGGCAATATCCCAGTTGTAGCGATGCTGATACCTAAATCGGTATCAGATCCTAAATCCCAAACTCGCAATGAAAAGTCAGCGAGTCACAAATGCATATGAAATAGCCGAAATGATAGGGCAACTTGCAGCAAAATCAGCAAGTAAAAATGTATGCATACAAAATAGCCGAAATGATTGGGCACCGCAAAAAATAGCCGAAATGATTGGGCGATCGCGACTCTCGCGATATAAAAGCTGAAATGATAGAGTATCGCGGAAAGAAAAATATATAAAATGAAACTTTTTGCCCTACAGATGAGATCACATCGATCCCTGTATACAATCCAGGGACGCAAACAAAGAGGGAACTATACCTTCCCACCAGGCTCCATCAGAAGGAGAGCTAAGTCTCGACGGTTCATAGACAGCCTGAAGAACATCTCAACATTCGTCTCACTACCACAGACGCAGCATCAGCAAAACGGAACCGCGGCAATTCCCAGTTCCATGACTCGGCGGTGCACAGACAACCGAGAGTCAACCCCCGACTCCGTGAAATGCGGATAAAGTTAACCCTTCCTGGTCACGTGGAACACGGCCTATCTCAATCCTGAGCTCGTGGAAAACGTCCAGAGCGGAGCCTGGTCCTCGCAGAACACGGCTATGACCCCGTAGGAAGCATCCAGAGCAAATTCCTGGTCACGTGGAACACGGCCTATGTCAATCCTGACCCCGTGGAAAACGTCCAGAGCGGAGTATGGTCCTCGCAGAACACGGCTATGACCCCGTGGGAAGCATCCAGAGCAAATTCCTGGTCACGTGGAACACGGCCTATGTCTATCCTGACCTCGTGGGGAACATCCAGAGCGGATCCTGGTCCTCGCAGAACACGGCTATGTCAATCCTGACCCCGTGGGAAGCATCCAGAGCAAATCCTGGTCCCATAAAACACGGTTAAAGTCAATCTTGACCCCGTGGGAAATAACCAGAACAACTCCTGACTCCGTGAAATGCGGATAATGGTAACCTCACCCATCACTTACGGGTCCTCACGACTCGTAAGGGAGCAAACTCTCTTGTCGGATCCTTACGACTCTCAAGAGAAAACACACTTAAGAATCCTCACGATTCTTAAGGAAAAATTACACCTGCGGGATCCTCTCGACCCGTAAGGAGAAATACCTTTATGAGACCCTCACGGCTCATAAAGTTGAAAAGCCTTAGGAGGCAGATCTTAACCTGACTCCTAAGCCATCGCTGTCCTACAAGAAGATTAAAATAGATTATCCACAAAATGCATTTACTAAAAGGGACACACAATCATGAAGCAAAATATGTCTTTTATTCATGAATCAAAATAAATACAAAGTACAATTTATGAAAGAATAAAAAATACTCTCATTCAGGAGTATGTACAAAAAATATATATATATATACAATTCTTCAAGCTGGCGGATGATTCAAAAGGTTCATCAGTTCATCCTTCCTTTCTTGGGTCTCTGCTTCAAAATTGACTATGGCTGCGAGACGGGCCTCCACTTCCGACTGTTGGGCCTGATGCTAGGCAAGACGGCCTTCAAGCTCCTGCTCAGTAGCTTTATGAGCATCAACCATCGTCCGGGTAAAGATAACAGCTTTATCAACAGCCACCACGTCTTTGATTGCGGATTGAAGCTCCTGCCAAAGTTCATATGCGTGGGTGGTCTTAGCTGTAAGTTCGGCTTGAAGCTCCCTGAGTGCGGTTGAAGCTAGCTTCCTCTCTAAGTACTTTTGGTGGAGCCTCTTTTCACAAGAAAGCGTATTAGCGGCGTACCGCTTAATCAGCCCCTGCAAGCTTGTCTTCGCAGCCACCACCTCCGAAGGAAGGCACGCTCATTCAAGACTATACAAGCAAGCCTCCACTCGACGACAGAATTCGACCCAGACTTGCACAAATTCTTCACTGTGATAAGTGACAAGAAAGGGGAGAGAACCGTTGGCTTCAGCAGCAAATTCTTCGGCTGTGAGCGAGCTACTTGTTTCACCCAATCAGATCAAAGCTCTGTTTTGAATTTCAAAATTCAAAATTTAAATTGAAGAAACGCTTCAGATCCTGTGCGCTGCGTGCCACGTGTCAAACACAGGTGCGCTACGCAGTGGCGCTGGGCGCTGCGCTGCGCGCCACGTGTCAAACGCAGTTGCGCTGCGCTCTGCGCTGTGAACCATGTGTCAAACACGGGTGCGGTAGCGCAGTTGCGCTGCGCTCTGCGTTGTGCGCCACGTGTCGAACGCAGGTGCGCTCGCGCAAGGTGCGCCAGCGCTGGAATAAAAAATTCCCCACCGTCAGATCAAAAGATCTACTAATAATAAATTATTAATTAATCAGAACTAAAATTCTGTTATGGAAAGATTTATCAATCTTATTGAAATAAGAAGATTATCTTCTGTAAAACAGAAGCCTTAGGATCAAAGATCCAACGGTGGGAAATATTCCCAAATCAATCAGAGAAAGATCTCTTAAAACTGATTTAACAAATCATTTGGCTCTATATAAAGGACCCTAGACTTCAAGTCTAAAATATAGAGAACATAAAAAAAGAGAGAGAGAAACCCTCTACAAAAAAAAAGAGCAAGCTCTTGGGGAAAAGAAGATTTTTCTTCATCTTCAAGGTAAAGAACTATGTTCTTGAACAACAGAGATAAAACCATCTCGTAAAAAGAAGAATCATCTTCTAAAAAGATCAGAGATCTAAAAAGACCAAGATCTTTAATAAAAAAGAAAAGATCAAAGATCTAATCATAAAATAATAAAAAGAAGTAAAATACTTCACTCACAGATCTTTTGATCTATAAAGGCAGAGCCTTTTATAAAAACAAGAACTTTTGTCCTTGGATCTTGAGGCAAAGCCTCCTTTGAAGAACATAAATCTGTTCTTTGATCTTAAAATTGATCAAATGCGCTTTGCGCTATTAAAAAGTGCCTTGCACTCATAAACTGCGCTTTTACGCTTCTTGGATCGACGCCCAGCGCCAAAACGTGTCACGTGTCAACTATAGACACCACTTGCGCTTTGCGCTTTTAAAACAGAACGCTGCGCTCATAGACTGGCGCTCAGCGCCAAGCGCGCCACGTGTCGCTTGCTAGCGCGCCAACAGACTAGCGCAAAGCGCTCATAAATGAAAAGCGTAATGCGCTAATGAACCAGCGCTTAGCGCTAAAGCGCGACACGTGTCACCTTCGTGTGCGCTAGCGTAATGCGCTCTTTAATTGGCGCAAAGCGCCTGACGCGCCACGTGGCGCACCGTCAGAACACACTCTGTTCTGATAAATGCTATAAGACAAAAATGTCAGAGCCCAATGCCTAGCATTATTAAAAGGGATAAGCCCAAATAAAGGCTTAATAGCCAGAACAAAATAAAAATGTTAAACATTTTTAATTGGACTTAGCCCAATTTTGGCCATAAGTCCTCAACTTATATTGAACTGAGCATATTTGCTCATAAATATTCAACAGATCTTAGTCCCAAACTGGGCTATAGATCTCTCAAACAATTTACACTGGTTCGAGGGTACATCTCGTTACTCCTCTGATATTTGTCGTTGTAATCCTTCAACGTCGTCAGAGAGGTGACGGGTCCCGACAACCACACATTACATCGGACTGTGGGGTCCTTAAACTCATGGACTATGATGTCCTTAATCTCGACCGTGATGTCTTAAAACTAATATCGGACTGTAGAGTCCTTAAATCCACGGACTATGATGTCCTTAACCTCGACCGCGATGTCTTTAAACTAACAGTGGACCGAGATGTCCTAAAACTACCAATGGACCGTAATGTCCTTAAACTAATCGACCACAATATCACTAAACTAAACAATAGAGCCCAATTGCTCTCTTGTCGGATCTAAACGATCCCGTTAAGTTGATCTTAGTCTAAAATTAGACTAACGTATCCTTAACAAACGTTTAAGTTGATCTTAGTCTCAAATGAGGCTAACGTATCCTTAAACCCAAACTCCCAAACCCAAATCTAAGAAAGATACGGATTTGGACTAGTCCACGCCCTACGGGCGACAACATAACTTAGTCTCCGTATACAATCCACGGGCAACCACAAACAAAACAGACACTCACGACACGAAGTGACCATCTGGAGAAGAAGAAAGTTGTTACCGCGATGCGGTAGCGTAATTAACTGCAGGGGCTTGCGCCTGCAGGGAAGAGCGTCCCCACAATCAAAAAACCCTCAAACGAGGGGGAATCTGATGAAGTCTGCTACATCGGCCGCATCCGTTTAAACCTTCGATACACGGTGCCATAAATCAACTTGGCATCTTCGGAGAGGTGGACGGATAGCACCAAATAGCATCTGCCCCGAATTTCAGGCAAGACGAACCTACGCGGTCGCGTCTCCGTATCCGGCGAGAAACACTACCAACACGAAGGTCTTCGATCAATGCTAACAAAGAGTGAAGGCTTAACTTGGCCATACGTTCGGATGCACGCAGCGCATAAGGGCCAGACGGCATGAGAATGCGAGTCTCCAACGGGGTAAAAGTAGGCAGAGCTGTTAAAGATTGATAAATGATCAGCAAAGGTTGCAAACAGAGGACAGATGCAAAGGCGTCAAAACTTTACTTACCCACGTTTATACAAGAAGAGTCTGGAAGATCTCCAGGCCCATCGAGGACCTCAACCTCATCATCAGCTTCCAGAACTACAGAAGACATGAACATTGTTATATGAAGAAGTAACAGTATCGAGAAAGGAGCGAACAATGCTAAACTTGTCCGGAAGATAGAATGATGCGCTGAGGGGATATTGCCTGTGGAGCAGCCAATTCCAGCAGACGCTGGAAAGACTTCCTGGGAGACAGACCAGCGATGGACGCCGCCAATCCCCGTAGCTCTGAAAAGACAGAAAAGTTTAGATAATGAAGAGAGCATTAAAATAAAAGATAGAACAATACCTTCGATGCTCCTCCCACTCTGGGTTGGAGGGATAGCAGCTTCGGCGGCCTCCTCCGTGCCCCCAAGCACATCATCGGGGATGTGGGCCGGTATAGTAACTTCCGGTGGAGGAGCAGTGACCATCGCTACAGGCTTCAATGGAAGGACGGTGGCCTCGACTACCTGTCCCGTAGTCTCCGGCATAGTCACATAATTCGCGAATTATTCGCCGAATTCGCGAATAATTCGCGAATTTTTGATCAAACGAATTATTCGCCGAATTATTCGCCATTGCTGAACTGGCCGAATAATTCGCGAATTATTCGCGAATAATTCGCGAATTATTCCCGAATTATGTGAAAAAACAACGAATAATTCAAAAAACTGTAAATAATTCACAAAATCAAAACCTAGCGTCTCATATATTAATTTATTGCTCGAAATCCTTCCCGAACATTTCCCGAACACTTACCGAATCTTTTCCGAATACCTGCCGATTTTTTCCGAATAGTTCTCCGAATCCGAATTTTCGACCTCGCCGAATTATTCCCGAACGGCGAATTTGTGACTATGGTCTCCGAGCCATCCCTAGAGAGATCCATTAAATCTGCGGCCAATGAAGATGCCTCTTCCGGAGGAGCAAGCACCTGGGGAGCAGGAATCACCAAGGGAAGCTCCATCGTAGGAACAACAATTGCATCGACCCCCTCCACACTGATTAGTTCCTCATCGGGGATATTTGCAGAGTCCATAGTCAGGGCGCAACTCGGACTCAGAGCCTCTGCCATCAGCGAAGTCCCTGCAAAGTTTGCACGAGGATAAGTATGTGTGTGTGTGTGTGTGTGTGTGTGTGTGTGTGTGTATATATATATAAGCAGTGCAAAATACTACAAAAGGCTATATAAGTGTACCAATGCGCAAAGGAGCTTCTAGTATGGTTTGTTCAAGCCGACGCTCCTTCCTGAGGAGGTATGCCCGCCGAGGTTCGAGGGTAGACTCGTGACCACCGGTCCACAATGAAAGTGCATCTTCAGCGTCGGCTGAGACAGCCTGCTTAAGGGCTCTCTCACCCCCTTCTTCCAAGGGACCTATGAATACCCGCTGTATCGATGGAGGATCTTCATAAAAGATGACGACAGGATAAGGCCTCTTCGGGATCCTTACACTCTCGGATTCATCCTGTGAGCGTCTTATGGCCTCAGCCAGTTGTGCAGCTTCCTCAGCAGATGAACCGGGAAAAAGAAGACTGTTTTCTGGCGGACTAGTAACGGTCTTCTTCCCCCGTTTTGGCCCAGAGCTAGAGATTGTAGAGGATCGCTTCTTTCCCCTTGTCATCTGCTTTTTGAGCTGCTTCTCGGTTTTGACAGGGAGAAGAGGCTTCTTCAGGACCCTCGCCAAGGGGATATTATCATCAGAGCTAGGTTTTACCTCCGGAACCGTTACGGTATCCATCATCAGTCATTCAAGCGAAGCCTCTGTTGGCAATGAGACGCGAAGCCTTTCCTCCTCTCCAAAGGTTGTAAGCGAAGCAGCAATAGCTTCTTCTGTGGAGGCACCTATGAAAACAGCAGGCGTCAGTCAGAGCATGATAAAAAAAATGAACAGCAGAGAGATAAGGGTGAAGTATACCTGACTGCGCAAGGGCGGCCAGTTCTTTTTCGAGGATGGCTGATTGTTTGGAAGCTTCGATGGCAGCCTCCAAATCGGTATCATCGAGTGTCCCGAAAAACCCTCATTGGTCCCATATTCGCTCAGGCCTTCGCTAGACGGAGCAGGGGGCGTCGAGCCTAATATGGTGTCCAAAGAAATTACTTGTTTCTTTTTCTTCTGAGGACGAGCGCCGGTGGCCGATAATACGAGTTTGCGTTTAGCAGGCGCCTTTGGACGACGAGTCCCAATTTCTTTTCCTACGTCCGACTCGGGGGACGCGGCAGCCACCTCTTTTTTAGGCGCGCTGGATGGGGGAAACCCGCGCGTAGGGCTTAGCACGTGTGGGGGCTCAACTGCAGTGACCTCTCTTAAGGGAGGATGAACAATGTTCCGTCGCTTCAGGGGAAAATTTCGATCACCAGCCAGCACTGCGCCCTTGCGATCAAGCAGCAATCGCTTTTCCTCCCTAATGACGGCACCCATCGAATGTTGGTACCACGCCACATACACATTCAGGGCTTGCAGAACACAACTCGGTTCGCTGATGAAGAAGTTAGACCCTGTGTTCAGGCGCATAAAATGATGTAGTGCGCTCCGAGTACCCTCTTCAGTGGCAGCCGGTTCTGCCAAGAAAGCCTCGAGTGGGACACCCTGATTGTAGCTTAAATGTTGGGCGAAGCGATGTGTGTTATACCTCATAAATAAAGCCGAGTCATTCATCTTGAATACGAGAAAGCTCGGCCGAATAGAGTATAGATGAAGAATCTCCTGAGCTTTCAAGACGGAGACCCCATCTTTAAATATGTCCTGCAAGGGCAGCACCGACTTCCCCGATTCCTGGCCAACGGTCAAAACTTTATCAGTAAAGGACATGTCAGCTCCAACCGTGCGCGGGCGAAGAAGCAAGCCTATAGCTTCCTATTGCATTGGAGTCACAATAGAGGCGCCGACCAGTCGCATGATCCGAGGGAACCTGCACCTGTCATAAAAACCCGGCCTCTTGTGGATGCCAAAGACGCCTAGCACGTGCAACTCGAGCCATGACGTGAAATAATGCATCGGGAAATTTACCGACTGCACCCCTGGCTCGGTGGTATCCGCTGCTAAGCTGAGGCCGTGATACACATGGGCTAACCCGGCGTTCTTTACAGCCACTTGTATCCCAGCAACCATCCGATGCGCAGGATAGAATACGAACGGCCTCATACGGCGAGGGTGCATGGGAAGCGCAAACCAACTCAGCCATAACCCAAAAAACCCTAAAAAGAACGTTTCTTCGTCAATCCCAGGAGCTGCCAGCTCTGCAAAAGGCATGACCGGGGTATCGGGTGTTGGAGATAGTGCCCTCAAAGTCAATTATTGGATCGCAGGTACGTGATTGCAATGATTGAGGCAGGACCTATACCGATATGACAGTCTTGCTCGAGATGATAGTTTGCTATCTGGTTTGTCTTTATCATCGTATACATGCTTTAGTTCACTATTGCATGATGATAGAGCCCATAGGATTCTTGCTTGACTACCAGCATTATGATGGCGATCATATACGTGGGAGCTGGGGTCTATAAGCACATCCTTAAAAGTGTCCCTAGTCGTGGGAGTTTCGAGACAGGGCATCGATACTCCAGAGTAGACTAGTGTATACAGTCGAGACCCCGACGAGGGACGGTGGCCGGTCTCACAAGCCACTGGTGTCAGTTGGATCACCTAAGATGTATACAGGTGCTCATTGGGTTATGAGTACACCGGACAAGACTCGCCGGGAACATGCTAGTTGGTATTATACATATCGTCAGATAGCAGTTCCCTGGTGACATATGTACAGGTTAGTTCATCGACCTGAAGTCGTCATTTGTCTTGTGTGAGTTCCCACTGTGCTTTGATTTCTACCCTACCACGGCTCAAAGGAGTCATGCAAACAGGTCTTTTTTGGGTACAGTCCCGAGCCACATGGAGGCAAGTGAGCGGATCGGCAGGGGATTCGTCTCTCCCGGTATTGGGGGTGAGATCGCGCTGTGTCTAGGAGAGCCATTACACAAAGCCCTCGGCCGAGGCAAGAGATTTACTGGTAGGTACTCCAGTAGTATCTCAGGGTGTTCTGGGCCACTCTCTGACACGACTTATACCGCTAATGGGGGTCTGACGTTACCAGCCCCCTAGGAAGATATGCGATACTCATAGACGAACGGACCGGACTGTATGTATATTGTCACTGTTAGGCTCAGTAGGGTTTATGGATGAGTCCGCTCGTCAGATTCCCTTCCAATCAATACATAGGCAAACCGTTACGTACAGCCAGTACCTTTGACGTGCTAGTAGTTATACCCAGTGCCAGTATGTTGATGAGTCATTAGAGTCCCCCACGGACACTTTCCTAAGTTCGGGCGAAACGTTGTAGAGGCCGTATGGTTTTATGGCAAGGTTCGGAAAATGCACGTGCGTTTTCGCACGTGTCATTTTTCGGGCAGATAATACTGGTAGGCTTTGGTTTAAGCCAGAACCCAGTATTATACTGTGTAGATATAATATCTTTGTCTCGGATGCATTTGTATTCGGTCGTAATACAAATGCGGGTATGTTTATACCATTACGGGGTTATCCTAAAATTCGTTTCAGTATCACTTTTGGAAGTTGCCAGTTTCTAGTTTTCTATCAGCCGTATTTAACATTCGGTTAAATACGGATTTATCTTTTCTTGAGATGAGTGTGGAAGCTTCTAGATGGTGACTAGGATGATAAGGTGGCTTGTGACTCATTTGTTCATTAATGGTGCATTAATAAAAGGGTGACTAAGTTTAATGAGTCATTCTTTACATTAATGTGTTCATACTAGGTGTTTAAGTGAGTCATTGATAAGGTTTATCTTTATGGTCACCATCCCTCCTCCTACACTCACCCCCCCTTGCCTATTTAGTGGTCGGCCACCCCTTGGTGGAAGATCATGGTTGTTGTTTTGAGAAAAGATTATAGTTTATGTATATGGAAATTTCATAGCCCTTTTCATTCCATCACCCGATCCAAAAGGCAACTTCATTAACCGTTCGTCCGTGACTTTGGACGTAACGAGAAAAAATGTTCTACTCATTCTTTACATCATCTTGGTTGTCTCTTCTAGCAAACTTGACGATCGAGTTGCCTCGGTTCAGAGGCGGGAGCCCGTTTAAAGATCCGTCGACGTGGTGCCACCTGGACGAGAAGATTGGAGATTCAGCAAATCGGAGCAGCCGCAACAAAGCATGGGATGATGGTTGAAAACCGAAGGACTCGGATCATTCGGTATAACTCTTCTACCCACTTTGTAGTTTGTTAGTTTAGCTTTAATGGCAGATCCGGGTTATAGTACGCGATAGCGCCAGTTGTAAAAAGTTTTTGTTCCGCATTTGGCGTCTGTTAGACGGCCAGGGCGCTACCGTGGACTTACAGTGGTATCAGAGCCTCACCATTAAGCTATACTAACTTGTGCTAACACGTTTAAAATATCGATCGAACGGATTTTCAAAAATCGCAATTTTCCATGTTCTAAGTTTCTGTCGATTTTAAAAGGGTTCTAAAAATTATTTGACATATCACAGAAAACAAAGCAGGATTTTTTAAGCAAACTAGGAAATTTTGAGCACGTGATCCCACGTGACCGCCGCGGATCCGCGGTCAAACCTAGGGTTTGACCGCGGAACCGCGGCAGGACTGTGGGAACAGTGCATTGTTCCCCTCCGAAAGACGGCGCGACAGGACGTCTTGCCTGAGATTCGGGGCAGATGCTAATTGGTGCTATCCGTCCACCTCTCCGAAGATGCCAAGTTGATTTATGGCACCATGTATCGAAGGTTTAGACGGATGCGTCCGATGTAGCAGACTTCGTCAGATTCCCCCTCGTTTGAGGGGTTTTTGATTGTGGGGACGCTCTTCCCTGCAGGCGCAAGCCCCTGCAGTTAATTACGCTACCGCGTTGCGGTAACAACTTTCTCCTTCTCCAGATGGTCACTTCGTGTCGTGGGTGTTTGTTTTGTATTTTGTTGCCCGTGGATTGTTTACGGAGACTGAGTTATGTCGTCGCCCGTAGGGCGTGGACTAGTCCAAATCCGTATTATCTTAGATTTGGGTTTGGGGGTTTGGTTTGAGGATACGTCAGCCCTACTTGAGGCTAAGATCAACTCAAACGTTTGTTAAGGATACGTTAGTCTAACTTTGTGACTAAGATCAACTTAACGGGATCGTTTAGATCCGACAAAAGAGCGTTTGGACTCTAATGTTCCAGTTTAGGGACATAGTGGTCCATCGTACGTATGGCCGTCGGGACCCGTCACCTCTCTGACGTCGTTGAAGGATTACAACGACAGATGTCAGAGGAGTTCAGAGATGTACCCTTGAACCAAAGTAGATTGGGGGGATCTATAGTCCAATTTAGGACTAAAGTCTGTTTGAAGGTTTAAGGACACGTTAGCTATATTTGAGGCTAAGATCAACTTAAACGGGATTGTTTAGATCCGACAAAAGAGCATACGGGGCTCTATTGTTCTAGTTTAAGGACGTTGCGGTCCATGGGTAGTTTAAGGACATTGCGGTCCATGGGTAGTTTAAGGACATTGCGGTCCATTGTTAGTTTTAAGACATCTCGGTCAAGGTTAAGGACGTCGTAGTCCATGGGTTAAAGGACCCCACAGTCCGTTGTTAGTTTTAAGACATCTCGGTCAAGGTTAAGGACGTCGTAGTCCATGGGTTTAAGGACCCCACAGTCCGGTATGTGCTCTGGATGCTTCACACGGGTTCACTACCGCGCTTGGCGAGGACCAGGCTCCGCTCTGGACGCTTTCCACGGGGTCAAAGAGTGACATTATCCGCGTTCCACGTAACCAGGAATTTGCATTAGACATGAGTTTAAGGACCCCACAGTCCATATCAATGTGTGGTCGTCGGGACCCGTCACCTCTTTGAAGACATTGAGGGATTACAATGCCAAGTATCAAAGGAGTGAAGAGATGTACCCTAGAACCGGAGTGGATTAAATAGTCCTTGGCCCAATTTGGGATCAAGACGAATTAATTATGTTATGAGTCCATTGGCCCAGTTAATCACAAATTGAGGACTTATGGCCATCTTGGGCTAAGTCCAATCAGGAGAGGCTTTGTCTCTATCCATTTAGGCCAATTGGGCCAAACGTCTAGTGTTAAACACTACAGAGCAGTCAGTGTTGAACACTGGGAATGAGGTTGATAAGTTAGTGTTTAACACTAAGAGGTAATCGGTGTTAAACACCAGCAACAAGGCTTTTCGAATTAGTGTTAAACACTAAAAACAGATCAGTGTTGAACACTGCAAATGAAGATCTCAGATTAGTGTTTGAACGCTAAGGTAATCAGTGTTAAACACTGCAGATAAAGCTTTTTAATTAGTGTTGAACACTAAAGCCCAACAGTATTTTGACACTGAGTTCGAGAGTTTCAATTTAGTGTTAAACACTAAGACAAGAGGGGTCATGTGGCAGCACGTGAGAGCGCCCTCCCTTCATTTATTCTGAGATTATCGTGTCTTTCAGAGCATCACGTGCCATCACGTGATGGGCATTCAAATGCCTATGTATTAGAGCTCCTGCCGAGGGTCACGTGGGTCACGTGGGGTGCTGCCTCAAAGGGGCTTTCTGTAGATCTCTTGGGGGGGTCACGTGATGACACGTGACCCTACCTCTATGTATTTTGTTCAGAGGCTTTGTTAACCCTTTTTCAGGAATTAAATTCCTCGAACTGTAAATTTCAGAGGAATTAAATTCCTACTTCCTTTCGAAGACTTTGTTTTCTGGAATAGAGTTTAACTCTGAATTTTCTGTAGGAATTACATTCCTCATATATGTGAAGGGCTGAATAGGGTTAAACCCTAATAAAAATTTTTAAGGAGTTTAAACTTCCATCCTCTGTTAAATTATGATTAAGGGAATTAAATTCCCGATGTTTCAACAGAACTGGGTTTCTTAATTAGGGTTAAACCCTGTTTCTTTTTTGTTCTGGAGGAATTAAATTCCCATGATATAGGGTCAAGCCCTACTTTTATTATAAAGGAATTAAATTCCTACAGTTCTGTGAGAATTAAATTCTCGTGCTTGCATTCCTTCTCTATGTTTTGGATCTGCATGGCAGGATCTCAACCCATTGAGAATTAAATTCTCAACCTTAAGGGGAGATGTGCACTTTGCAGATCCTCTATCAAAGAGAGAAGAAATATGTTCTTCTGTTTTTTACATTATCAGAGTTAAACTCTGTTGAGAATTAAATTCTCTTTCTTTCAAAAGGCCTTCCCTTTCTTACCTAGGGTTTTTTGCAGAAGATCCGAGTCTTTTCAAAGTATCAAAGCTCTTCTCCTTTTTTCTTTTTTTTTCTTCTCTGCGCATGTATATGTATGTATGTCTCTTGGCTCCTATTTATAGGAGAAGCAGCCAAATCAATCAGTTTTTGACGAATCTTCGTGAAAGATTTGATTTGCATCCATCATTCATTTTGGGCCGTTGGATTATTAGGTGAATTTTATTCACCATTGGATTTTAAATCCAGAGATTCTCCCTTTTTATTTTGGTTAGATTTAAAAGGGAAATCTTTCCAAACCCGAGGTTTTCCCATAGATAGATGATATTTCATCACCTCTGAATCTTTAATTCGATCGTTTCCAGATAGCCGCTTTCCTTTGGAAAGATTTGATTCTCCTTCAGAATTTAATTCTGTTTGACAAAAATGGGCTTTGAAAGCCGGTCACGTGTGACCACGTGACCCATGGTCATGTGTGAGCACGTGACCCCCTTTGGAATGAGCCTTTTCCTTTCTTTTGCGCTTTGTCTTCTGATTGCTGCTTAAACGTCACGTGCTACCACGTGACCCATGGTCACGTGTGAGCACGTGACCCTTGTTTGAACTCTCTTTCTTTGGTTCTTTTGGAGAACGAGTCTGCTGCCTTGAACGTCACGTGCCAACACGTGACCCTGGTCACGTGGAGGCACGTGACCTCTTCTGAAGCCTTTTCCTTGATTGATCAGGGAACTTGTGTGCCTTTGACGCTTGCATTTAAATGTCACGTGTCGCCACGTGACCCTGGTCACGTGGGAACACGTGACTCTTTCTGAAGCCCATTTTCTTCAGCGTAGTCAGGAAACTGAACTTGACTTGATGATGCTTTTTTAGGTGTCACGTGCCAACACGTGACCCCTTTCTGAAGCTTTTCCCAGAAGCTTTCCTGATTTTAAATCAGGAAACAAATGCCCCCACAGCGTTGTTCTCACGTGTCTGCACGTGAGTGCAACGCTGTCACCTCTTGCGACCGTTGGATTCCTCTAGGGATCTGGGGATACGAAACGTTTTCATTGTCTTCTATAAATACCTCTGTCTCTTCATAAGAGCCTTCACTTTGTTCATCTTCTTTTTCTGAGAACTTCTTCTTTGAGAATTTAATTCTCGCTTTCAGAGCTTAGTTCTCTGTCTTGAAACAATCTTCAGAGTTTAACTCTGTTCAAAAGGAATCCTTTTTCCTCAGGTAATGTTCTTGGACAACGATGGACCTTCACATTTCTCTGGACTTTAAATCCAAAACAAGGGTTTTTACCCTTTTTTCTTCATATTTTCCATAAGAACATGAAACCGCTTAACCTTCAAACTGTAGGTCTTTTAGGGTTTAGACGATCCTTGGGGAGATGGCGTTTCAGATCAATGGAATTTAATTCCATCCAAAAATGTTTCTGGGAATTTAATTCCCTTTTCTTAATAAGGAATTTAATTCCAACGAAGAACTCGATTTCTTCACACAGAGGCTTCCTGGGGTCTCTTGGCCCGAGGTTGTTCTTCCTGCAATTAATGAAATGGTGGCTTTGTAATGAATCTCATGACTTTTATTTTAGGTACCATGGATGCCCATCTGTATAGTCTTGACGAGATCATTTCCTATGGGAATATTCGTGCGCTGGGCCGCAGTCAGAACCAGGAGTTCACTGATGCTCAGTGTGCCGAGATCATGAGCCGCTTTGACGAGTACAACCATAGGCTACTCCCCCGTCGCTCTTCTCTTCTGAGGCTGATCGTGCTGGCGATCCGGGAGGCACTTCCTCTCTTTTGCGCCGGCATACCGCTCGGGGCCTTGGACACTGCCGAGGATAAGGTGCATTCGGTGTACCTTATGGGCTTGATCTCAAAGAGAAGGCGGGATAATCTCATTGATCTCCTTCATCAGATTTTTCAGCAATCAGCCATACTGGGCGCCTACCGGAGGGTAGAGGACATCCGCGGGGACCCCGATGCTTGTGACCGTGAGAGAAAGCATACTCGGGAGGTTCGAAATGCTTGGAAGATCTTGAATAAAGTTAATTCCGAGTTTCTCAACCCATGCCCCGCGTCTGAAGCCTTACCATTGTAAAAGTTTTTCTTTTTATTTTGTATTGCCTTCTTGAAGTCTAGATGATAAGTTTTGTTGTGTCCTTGTATGTTTGCACGCTTTTTCTCTGAGATTTTATTATTTTGCTACTATTGTTGTTTGTGCTTTTTAACATGCAGGGTACCACTCCATATTTTCCTTTTAACTGCACATCAGGTTTAGGCCTCACGTGTTCTACACGTGGGATCCCTTGATGTGGCTGTTCACAAGATTTTCCTCATGCCATATTTTCAGTGCACAATGTTAGGTGCAGAAAAAGGGCCTTGGAAATAGTTCCATCTCCTTGATTTTCGGTGCCTTTCCTTTTTTAGGCCTTGGAAATAATTTCACCATGCAAGATTTTCCGCGCACAGCACTTAATGCACTTCATTATATATGAGGCTATAGCCTTCTTTTCTTTTCACAGAGAGATTCGTATCATATATATATTTTTTTCTTGAGGGAGAAACGAGTGCCATGGCTTGCAATCGCCCTCAAGCTCGTCGACAGCCGTGGGAAGTTCCTCTTGAGGAGATGATCCCCCGCTTTGCTGCTCGGTTGGTGGACCCCCTCCTTACCGACAACGAATGTGACTCAGCCATGCATGAACTCTCGATCCGTAGGGGGTCTCCCCTCCCGATGGGTTCTCTCTGGCTCCGGATGATCCTCATGGCCGTGCTTGCCGACATTCCTCTTCACCCGGCAGAGATGACCCTGGCGATGCTTGATGCGGCGGAAGAAAAGCTCGAGGGTTTTCATGAAGCATGCCTGATTACTCAAGCTCTGAAGGACTGCTCAATTCATCTGCTGAGCGAGATAAAGGCCCGGCGAGCTATTATGTTTGCATTCGCGGACGAACATGGCACCAACCGATGGGGAGCGACTTCTCGCGAGAATCGTCGCTTCGATGTGCTGGAGAAAGCGGGGAGAGAGATGGAGAATTTTGTCCTTTGCTTCATCAACCCCTGTGCCGTTGATCCTGTGTTTGGTGATCTTTTCCGTTAGTGTAGAACCTTTTTAAATTAGTCCCTCCTTTTTGTACGCTTTATGTTGAACTTCCATGTAGGCTCGGTACTCGTATGTATGTTTCCGCTTGCATGAATAAATTTTGTGTTCTTGATAGGATAATCGTCGGAAAGTTTTTTCGTTGCTTTTCATACCGGGTTGTGTGAGCGCGTTCTGGATCGATTATTGCTGTCGATCGGAAGCCCATTTATATGGTCTTGTAAATGTCATGTTTGCAAGGCCGCGGTCACGAAAGCGAGCTTACGTGGCCACGTAGCGAACATATCGTTATGCGAGAAAAAGGCTCGGCCATAAATTTTCGGAGAGGGAGCTAGCTTCCAAGGCGCTGAGCGAGCTTCGCGCTACCCTTATCACCAGGGCCAACCAAGTGTATGAACTCTGACGGTTGCTTCAGGAGTTCATCAAAGAAGTGGTGGCTCAAGACTAAGCTGTCACGTTCACCCGTGAGAGGGTCGAGGCTCATAAGGCCACTGAGAAAGAGCTTGAAGCCCGGCTTGCTTCGTATCAGGCTCAGCAAGCTCAAGCGGAGGCTCGTCTTCTGGAGATCTTGCGTCCTGAAGCCGTGGCTCAGCAAAAGCAGGATGAGCTGACCAAGCTGCTGAATCGTCCGCCGGCTTGAGACATTTGTATCTTTTCCTTCCTTTTTGTACATACTCATGGATGAGAGTATTTTTTTTTTTGTTTCTTTCATGAATTGTACTTTGTACTCGTTTTGGTTTATGAATAAAAGATACATTTTTCTTCTAAATAGTGTGTCTCCTTTTCACTGAATGTATTCCGTGGATATTCTATCTTGATTTCCTTGCAGGACAGCGACGGCTTAGGATTCAGGGTTAAGATCTGCTTCCTAAGACTTTTGCATCTTACGAGCCACGAGGGTCTCGTGAGGAGTTTTTCTCCCTACAGGTCGAGAGGATCCCATAGGTGCGAGTTCCTCTTAAAGATCGTGAGGATCCTTAAGCGGGTTTTCCCTTGAGAGTCGTAAGGATCTCACAAGAGAGTTTTTTCTTCCTTACAGGTCGTGAGGGCCTGCAAGTGCCGGATGTGACCACCCTTATCCGTGTTTCACGGAGTCAGGGATCTCTCAAGGTATCGTAGTTTAAAGACATCACGGTCAAGGTTAAGGACCTCATAGTCCGTGGATTTAGGGACTCCACAGTCCGGTGTTTGGTTGCAGGGACCCGTCACCTCTTTGAAGACGTTGAGGAATTACAACGCCAGGCATCAAAGGAGTGGAGAGATGTACCCTTAAACCAAGGTAGAATTCGTAGGGAATTGGGATGGTTGGTCGTTAGTTTTAAGACATCACGGTCGAGGTTAAGGACGTCATAGTCCGTGGATTTTAAGGACTCCACAGTCCGGTATTTGCTCTGGATGCTTCACACGGGTTCACTGCCGTGCTCGGCGAGGACCAGGCTCCGCTCTGGACGTTTTCCACGGGGTCAAAGAGTGACATCATCCGCGTTCCACGTAACCAGGAATTTTGCACTAGATGCTTCACACGGGTTCACTGCCGCGTTAGGCGAGGACTAGGCTCCGCTCTGGATGCTTCGCACGGGTTCACTGCCATGCTCTGCGAGGACCAGGATCCGCTCTGGACGTTTTCCACGGGGTCAAAGAGTGACATTATCCGCGTTCCACGTGACCAGGAATTTTGCACTAGATGCTTCACACGGGTTCACTGCCGCGTTAGGCGAGGACTAGGCTCCGCTCTGGATGCTTCGCACGGGTTCACTGCCATGCTCTGCGAGGACCAGGATCCGCTCTGGACGTTTTCCACGGGGTCAAAGAGTGACATTATCCGCGTTCCACGTGACCAGGAATTTTGCACTAGATGCTTCACACGGGTTCACTGCCGCGTTAGGCGAGGACTAGGCTCCGCTCTGGATGCTTCGCACGGGTTCACTGCCATGCTCTGCGAGGACCAGGATCCGCTCTGGACGTTTTCCACGGGGTCAAAGAGTGACATTATCCGCATTCCACGTAACCAGGAATTTTGCACTAGATGCTTCACACGGGTTCACTGCCGCGTTAGGCGAGGACTAGGCTCCGCTCTGGATGCTTCGCACGGGTTCACTGCCATGCTCTGCGAGGACCAGGATCCGCTCTGGACGTTTTCCACGGGGTCAAAGAGTGACATTATCCGTGTTCCACGTGACCAGGAATTTTGCACTAGATGCTTCACACGGGTTCACTGCCGCGTTAGGCGAGGACTAGGCTCCGCTCTGGATGCTTCGCACGGGTTCACTGCCATGCTCTGTGAGGACCAGGATCCGCTCTGGACGTTTTCCACGGGGTCAAAGAGTGACATTATCCGCGTTCCACGTGACCAGGAATTTTGCACTAGATGCTTCACACGGGTTCACTGCCGCGTTAGGCGAGGACTAGGCTCCGCTCTGGATGCTTCGCACGGGTTCACTGCCATGCTCTGCGAGGACCAGGATCCGCTCTGGACGTTTTCCACGGGGTCAAAGAGTGACGTTATCCGCGTTCCACGTGACCAGGAATTTTGCACTAGATGCTTCACACGGGTTCACTGCCGCGTTAGGCGAGGACTAGGCTCCACTCTGGATGCTTCGCACGGGTTCACTGCCATGCTCTGCGAGGACCAGGATCCGCTCTGGACGTTTTCCACGGGGTCAAAGAGTGACATTATCCGCGTTCCACGTGACCAGGAATTTTGCACTAGATGCTTCACACGGGTTCACTGCCGCGTTAGGCGAGGACTAGGCTCCGCTCTGGATGCTTCGCACGGGTTCACTGCCATGCTCTGCGAGGACCAGGATCCGCTCTGGACATTTTCCACGGGGTCAAAGAGTGACATTATCCGCGTTCCACGTAACCAGGAATTTTGCACTATATATCCGCATTTCACGGGGTGAAGGTTTGACTGTTGGCGATGTGTACACCACCGAGCCACGGAGTTGGGAGTTGCCGCTGTTCCGCTTAGCTTGAAGTTGTGTCCGTTGTTACGAGACGAGTATTGGGATGATCTTTAGGTCGCTTGTGGCCCGTCGAGATTTAGCTTCTTTCTTCTAATGAAACCTGGGGAGGAAGAGTGCGACTCCTTCTTTGTTTGCACCCCTGGATTGTGTACAGGGATTGATGTAGCGTCACCTGTAGGGCATGTATTTTATTTTTATTTTATTTCTTTTCCCGCGATGCTCTATCATTTCAGCTTTTTATATCGCGAAAATCGCGACTGCCCAATCATTTCGGCTATTTTTCGCGGTGCCCAATCATTTCGACTGTTTATTTATTTTTTCTCGCTGCTTTTTATTGCGAGTTGCCCAATCATTTCGGCTATTTTTTATGCATACATTTTTTTTACTTGCTGATTTTTATTGCAAGTTGCCCCATCATTTCGGCTATTTTGTAGGCATGTGTGGCTTGCTAGCTTTTTCGCTACAAACTCGGATTTTGGACGCCGATTTCGGCATCAGCATCGCTGCAACTGGGACGTTGCCAGGAGCGAATCATCATTTGCCACGAAAGAATTTGTGATTTGATACCGGTTTAGGCGTCAGCATCGCTGCAACTGGAATATTGCCAGGAGCGAATCATCATTTGCCTCTGTCGGTGTTGAACAAAGGTGGCTTAGCAAACAGGGTTAAGGTCCTGCCGACTAAGGCTTTTGACTTCATGAGCCGTAAGGGTCTCACAAAGGTATTTCTCCCTACAAGTCGTGAGGCTCTTGCAGGTGTATTTTCTCCTTAGGGATCGTGAGGATTCCTAAGTGTATGTTCCTCTGTAAGTCGTAAGGATCCTACAAGAGGGTTTTCTCCTTATGGGTCGAGGGGACCTACAAGGGTTAGACTTTGCTGGGGAAATGTTTATGCGCGCCCGTGGATTGTATACAAGGGTCAGTATTGAGCCTCTTGTAGGGAAATATCGGAGGTTGTGGAGGATTTGCTTAAGAACAGGTTTAGGTTTCTGTAACTTAAGACTTTCAAATCTCATGGGCCGTGAAGGTCCCACAAGAGAATTCTCCTTACGAGTCGTAAGGATCTCGCAAGTGTATTTTCTCCTTAGGAATCGTGAGGATCCCTAAGTGTGTTGCTCCTTTGTGAGTCGTAAGGATCTCACGCAGGTGGTTTCTCCTTACAAGGTCGAGAGGACCCTACAAGTGTCTTTTAACGAGGTTGCGCCCTTTCGGGTTTTCACAAACACTCGCCGGTAGCCCTGCTCTTTTTACTCACGGAGCCCTTTCGGGTTTTCATCCGTGCCCATTTTGCTTATGGACATACCGTTTTTTTTTATATTCTTTTTCTTTTTTTTTTTTTTTTTTGCAAGGTCGCGCCCTTTCGGGTTTTCACGAACACTTGCCGGTAGCCCTGCTGTTTTTACTCACGGAGCCCTTTCGGGTTTTCATCCGTGCCCATTTTGCTTATGGACATACCGTTTTTTTTTATCATTTTTTTTTATCTTTTTTTTTTATCCATCTCGTCAGCCTAAGGATGCTGCGGTAGTAGTTTTAGGGACGTTTCGGTCCGTCGATAGTTTAAGGACGTTTCGGCCCGCCGTTAGTTTAAGGACGTTTCGGTCCGCCGTTAGTTTAAGGACGTTTCGGTCCGTCGATATGGGAAGGCCGGCTGCTACTTGTAAAGTCTGAGCCTAGGAAGATAGCGAGCGGACATAGTCGTCGTCATCTATCATTGACCCCGGCTATGGCTCATTAAGTATAGTACTTCTTTAAGAAGCGGCCGTTTATTGGCCTGAAAGGCCTTTCACCGTGCATGTCCATGAGTAGATAGGCTCCACCCTGGTAGACCTTGTCTATGATATACGGGCCTTCATAGTTTGGCTCAAATTTTCCCCGCTTGGCACGATTGGGGATCATAGGTCTTTTGACCACTAGTACGAGTTCGCCTTGGCGGAATGTCCTCGGCCTGGTCAATCTTTCGTACGAGCGCGTCATCTTTGCTTTGTAGGCTTCTAGATGTTGTTGCGCTATGAGCCGGGTTTCATCGAGAGCATCAAGCTCCTCAAGCCGAAGGTGAGCATTTTCTTCATTCGTCAGCTCGTGGTGGATTGCTACTCGTAGAGAGGGTAACTCTATCTCGAGGGGGAGCACTGCTTCTGTCCCAAATACCAACGCGTACGGCGTTGTGTTTGTGGCCGTCTTGAATGTAGTTCGATAAGCCCAAAGGGCTTCTTGCAGCTTTTCGTGCCAGTCTCTCTTATTCCTGGAAACGGTCTTTTTTATGATCTTCGTCAAGGTCTTATTGAAGGCCTCGGCCAGACCGTTAGCTCGTGGATTGTAAACTGAAGAATATCTCCAGTCTATATTGTGCTGCTGTGCGAAGCGGCTAATCTTATGGCTTCAGTAGGCCGGCCCGTTATCGGAGATAATCCGCCGTGGGTCCCAAACCGATAGATGACGTGCGTCTTGAAGAAGTGGAGGATATTCTCCGTCTTCACTTCCCTCAGTGGTACTGCTTCTGCCCATTTGGAGAAGTAATCAGTTGTCGCCAGGATAAAACGGTGTCCCCGGGATGATGCTGGCTCAATGGGGCCGACTATGTCAGTCCCCCACATTTCGAATGGCCAGCTAGCTACCGTTGGGTGCAGTGGATTCGGATGTTGGTGGATGAAGCCTCCATGAATCTGGCATGAGTGGCATTGCTTCGCATACTCGAGGCAGTCCTGGATCATCGTGGGCCAATAGTAACCCATCCGTTTGATTTTTAACTTCATCTTTGGGCCTGCTTGGTGAGAACCGCAAAGTCCGTCATGAACTTCCTGAATGACTCTTTCTGCTTCGTCAGGTCCTAAGCATCTCAGCTATAGGGAATCAAACGATCTCTTGTATAGAATATCGTTGACGAAAGCGAAGGATAGAGCTCGTTTCATGAGCTGATGTCTTGAGGACGCTTCTTCGGGCATTCGGCGGGATTTAAAGTAGTCTATGAAGACTTCCCTCCAGTCTTCGGCCTTCTCATGGTCTTTTATTTGTAGAGTCATCTGCTCAGTCGTTCCCTTTTTTCCGCATGATTCCGGAGATATTTCTGCCGGGGCGAGTACTCGACGGCTTTGTACCACGATTCTGACGTCATCGAGGTTCTCGTCAGCCAGTTCTTTAGCAAGTTTAGCCAACGCGTCTGCTTTGCTGTTTTCCGCGCGCGGTATGTTCTCCAAAGTATAGGAGGGAATTTGGGTCAATAGTTGTTGCACCCTTTCGCCGTACTTTACCAACTCCGGCTTGCACGTTTGGTAGTCACCATTTACTTGACTGACGACCAGCTGAGAATCCCCGTATATGAGGAGGTCCTCAATTCCCATGTCGATGGCGATCTCGAGGCCTGCTATCAGGGCTTCGTATTCGGCTTCATTGTTTGTCCTCGGCTCTGTTAAGGAGAAGGCGAAGCGCATTATCCCTCCTTGTGGAGTTGCAAAGATGAGGCCTATCCCTGATTTGATCATTGGGATACCTTGTTTCTGTTTCTTTATGGAGGACGCTCCATCGAAATAGAGTTCCCATTGGGTGCTTCCGCCGCTAATCGCATCAAATGCATGCTCGTCCGGCAAATCACAGTTCAGAGGAGAATTGGCCGGTATCGGGTGCTCGGCGAGGAAGTCGGCAATGGCCTGGCCTTTCACTGCCTTGAGAGGTTGATACGTTATCGAGAACTCCATCAAGAGCAGGGCCCACTTAGCAAGTCGTCCCGTCAGTATGGCTTTCGACATCAAATATTTGAGAGGGTCCACCTTCGAAATAAGACGGACTTCATGTGCTAATGCGTAATGTCTAAGCTTTGTTATTGCGAAGATCAATGCCAAGCAGTGCTTTTCAATGGGGGAATAGTTGCCTTCTGCCCCCAGTAGAACTCGACTTAAGTAGTAGAGTGCTCTTTCTTTCCCCTGATCGTTCTCTTGTGCCCATAATGCGCCTAAAGAACCTTCGAGGGTGGTCGTATAAAGAATGAGGGGTTTTCCCTTGACCGGCGCGGCCAACACCGGAGGGCTCTGCAGGTATTGCTTGATCTTGTCTAGTGCACCTTGACATTTGTGATCCCAAACGAATGGGGTTCCCTTTTTCATCAGGTGGCTGTAAGGACGGCATTTGCCCGAAAGATTATCGATAAACCGCCGGATGTATGCGAGCTTCCCTTGGAGAGACCGCAGCTGCTTGAGCGTTCTTGGCGGAGGCATTTCCATGATCGCTTTAATCTTTGACGGATCTATTTCAATACCTCGGTGTCGAATGATGAATCCCAGGAATTTGCCCGAGGAGACTCCAAACGCGCATTTGAGGGGATTCATTTTCAAATTATATTGTCGAAGGCGTTGAAATACAGTCTCCAGATGCTTTAAATGATCTTCGTATGACGTGCTCTTTACTACGAGGTCATCGATATAGCACTCGACGATGTCATGTATGAGGTCGTCGAAGATCTTTGTCATGGCCCTTTGATAGGTGGCACCGGCGTTCTTTAGACCAAAGGGCATAACCTTGTAGCAAAATATACCCAAAGGGGTGCGGAAAGCGGTATGCTTCTGGTCTTCGGGATGCATCTTTATCTGATTGTATCCTGACGAACCATCCATAAAGGAGAAAACCTCGTGAGTTGACGTGTTATCTATCATTAGCTCGGTTACTGGTACTGGGAAATCATCCTTTGGACAGGCTTTATTGAGATCCCTGAAATCCACGCATATGCGTACCGTCCCATTCTTCTTCATTACCGGGACGATATTGGCAATCCAGTCGGGATATTGGACTTCTTGGATAAATCCAGAATCGATCAACTTCTTGACTTCGGCGTTGATGCTCATTTCAAGCTCGAGTCGCATCCTCCTTGGCGCCTGCTTGACTGGCTTAATATCTGGGGATATTGCTAATCTATGCACAGCAATCTCCGGATCCAATCCTGGCATCTCGGAGTAGTTCCATGCGAAGCAATCTTTATGCCGTAGAAGCACGTTCTTTAACGCAACCACCTTTTCTTCAGATAACAGCTCGCTGACAAATGTCGGTCGCGGGTCGTCTGCCGATCCCAACTCAATCTTCTTGAGGTTATCTGCAGTAGTATGTATACCATCTTCCAGTTCTTTGGGAGCGGGCGGAAATTCTGAGATCACCTCATCATTGCTGTTCTCAAAGCACCGGGGAAGGTCATCTACGTTCTCGGGCTCTTCTCTTAATATCGTAATCGTATAACAAGTGCGAACCCGCTCCCTGGACTGAGGTGGACCCGGTTCTGCTCTTGCGGCCTTGGGCTCGTGCTTTCGCGGCGGCGTTACCTTCCAGCCGTCGGATAAAGCGAATCTATCCCGTCGGTACTGGTCCTCGACCCAGTTCTTGAAGGTGAAGCAGTCTTCGGTAGGATGTCCTATGGCTTGGTGATAAGAGCAATAACTCGGATGAGAGACCTTGCTAGCTTGCTCAGGATATCTAGACTCTGGAAGCGTGATCATTTGATGTTTTATAGCGAGGTTGAGTAACCTCTCCGTCTTGTCTCGGGGGAAGGAATACGCTCGACTCATCTTCTTCACGAGGGACAAACCCGAGCCGCTTCTTGATTTATTTTCGTCTCTGCGTCGGGCCTTTCGTACAACGGATTGACGAGGATAAGCGTCTTTGTCTTTTCCAGTACGTTGAGATAGACGTTGCGTCCTGGCCTTCTTGTAGATGGCCATCTCGCGGTTGTGGTCTTCCTGAGCTCTCTGACCCATTTTCCTGATAGGCTTGTTCGTTCGTTCTTCAAACGACGGACTCGGTGCTTCAATCGCGGGGTCTAGTTTTAATGAAGGGTTGGCATCTCCTGACAGGGCGTCCTCTTCTTCATCAAAGGTATATATAGTGTAGCTGCTGTGAGTCCGTTCCCGTTTTCCGGCTCTTGTGTATCCAAGCCCGAGTGTTTCCATCTTCCCGTTGGGCAATTTGCGTTGAGTCCCGGGGACATCCCAAATCTTGTTGTAGAACCGAGCCTGCCGAACAGCCTGTTTTAAGGGTACTCCTTGGCGCTTTAATAGCTTCTTTAATCCATCCGTATAGTATCTGGACAGACGGATGGGTTGGAGCCTGTCGAGTGTAGTATCTGCGCCATGCCAGATCTCTTTCTCTATTTTCGACTCTGAGGATCGGTAAAATAGGATCACTTTCTCACCCCTTCGCCTGGGAGGGACGTAGAATGTTTGCAGGTCGTGTACATTGTGAGCCTGAAGCGCGTCGAGATCCTTGTAGTGTTCTCGCGGTACCATGGTGATTTGCAAACTATGGTCATCGCCAGGGGGTGCTTGTATTGACAGCCGATTGGAGAACACAGCGTTCACTTCATCTTCTGAGTCACTTCCGAAGACTAACATGGGGGCGGGCGTCCTCAGGTTGTTGCGTTGAGATGGCCCTGCATAAACTATCTCTTCCTCTTCTTCGGTATCGCTCCCGAAAACGGGGATGGTGGCGGCGGCTTTGTTCTCCGGCTTGCGACACCTTTCTGTATCCTCGAAATCTGGCAAAAAGTACTTCGCATCTTCGTATTTGTGGACTTCGTTCACGGAAAATGGGTTTAACTCACCTGTTACGGTATACTCGAAACCATCCTTGAAGTACTTCATACACTGATGTTGTGTAGAAGGGATGATATTGTACTCGTGTAGCCAAGGACGGCCGAGCAAGGCGTTGTAGCAGGTCTTGGCGTCAATGACATGGAATTTGATGTCTGTGACGAGAAGTCCAAAGCGTAATGTTAGTATCACAGATCCGAGAGTCCGTGACGATTGTGAATCGAAACCGGAGATAGTAATCTTGTCACGAGCGAGGTGTTGCACGCTCATGCAGATTTCCTTCAACACCCGAACATTAAGGAGATTGACGGAGGATCCATTATCCACCAGGATCTTGCCTATCTTGATATCATGGCAGTATCCGGAGACATATAGGGGCCGGTTGTGGTCGCACGTCCCGAGAAGGAGGTCTTCATCACCGAAAGTGACGTCGGCCGTATGCACTTCCTCCAGTTCATCCTTCATCTTTTCAGTGGCGAGGAAGGCTTGGAATTGCTCGGGTTCCTGTAACGCCTTAATTAGTGAGTCTCGCGCTTCTTTCGATAATAGGAGGGCATCGAGAATGCTAAGCTGTGAAGGTAGCTTCCTTAGGTGCGCGAGGATGTTATAGTCCACTTTACTCTTCCTAGGAGGGTCTTTGGCAGCCAGCTCTCTCGTGACTTGGTCATCTAAAGTGATATCTTCAGTGACTTTTTCCTTTCCCTTATCTTTTCTATTCCCGGGCCCGAGATTCTTTTCTGGGAGTGTGCGATTGCGCAGCTGAATGTTCTCGCAGATCTCCGATTCCTCCTCTTTCCCCAAAACAGATTCTTTAAAGAGAGGGCCCAGAGCCATTTCTTCATCAGAGTCGCTCCCAAAGGTGAGAACTTGTGACCCCCTGGCGTTAACCATGCAACAGCTGCCAGTCGTTCTGCTGTGCCCATCGACAGTACTTCTTCGCTCCCGACGGATCTTGCGTTTCATGCGCTCAACATGTTGCCGACGAGTAACATATCCTTGCCACCATATCTTAAAGGCGTCGCACTCCTCCGTGGGGTGTGAGACTTTCCGGTGATATGCGCAATAGTCAGGGTGCCTCTCCGCCCCATCGTGTGTATCTCCTTCCGAGGGCGGTAGCTTCATCCCCATTGACATGGCTTTGGCAAACCTTTTTCTCGTCTTGAATATCTTCTTGTCTACTTAGGATACCTTTCGCTCTGGCGGAGGTAGTTCAACTCTTCCGTTCAGTCGCCCGCATTTGGCTCTTTCCGACGTGGTCATTTCACGCTCCTGGTCCGCTTTACATTTTAGACGAATCTCGTCTAGAAAAGCGTCGATCATTTCGTCTGTTGGCCATGCACGCTCTGGTACAGGCTCTGCCTCCGGCTTCTTAGTGCTGGGAGTTTTCCCATCATCGGTAAACGAGTGGGAGACTACGTCACAACTCGCCACATATCCTTCGGATTCATCCGACGAGCTCTCTCCATCATCTTCCTCTTGAAAGATGTGGTTGAGGAACTCTTGCAGTGTGACAGGGGTTCGCGCCTTTTGATTGTATTCTTCCAGCGCGTCGATTTGCTTCTGCAAGTTCGTGTGCTCGTTTCCAAGCTTCACGGGCTTCTTCGGTTTCTTCTTCTTTTTCCTCGAAGATTTTGACGGTTGGACGTGAGTATTTGGGCTCTTATCGCGAGTCTTCGTAATTGGGCGGGGCTTCAACATTCCTTTGATAATTTGAGGTTCAAGAGGGTCCTTCCATTCGATCGCAGGGCACGCATGAAGGTCTCTCAGCATTCTTTTGGTTTTAGTTGATAGCACGACCTCCCATGGAGCTTCTTCAATAAAAGAACATGTTGCCCCCGGTGTATCCGCTTTCCTAGGAGCATGCGGCTGTGGTGGGTTCACCTTCCACTTTTCGGACAGTACAAACTTCCCCTGGAGGTACTGGTCTTCAATCCATCCTTTGAAGACGAAGCAATCTTCAATCGGATGGCCTACCGTCTGATGGTAAGGGAAATAGTTAGGGTTATTCACCTCGGTGGGTTGCGGCGGTCGCCTTGGATTTGGCAGGTTTATAAGTCTGTTGCGTATTGCCAGCTCGAATAGCCGTTTCGTCTTGTCCCGTGGGAACGAGTAGGGACGCTTCATCTTCTCATTATAATACCGACGTCTTTCCTCCAGTTGATCTGTCGGTTTCGGGGCGTTAGGTTGCTCTTGGGCATTCGCAACAAAAGTTGCTCTTCCTTTATCCTTGTCATTCCGAGGTTCCGACTTCGGTGTAGGTGGTCTATGACCCATCTGGTCCATCTGAGCCAACTTGTCGATCAGGGCCTGGAATGTGGTTGGCTTAAAGAACATCATAAACTGGGAGATAGTTGCGTGAGGGTCTAGAGTTCCCACGAACATGCCCACCGCAGGTGCTTCCTCAATGCGTTGCTCACATCTCGACCACAAGTTCCGCCAGCGTATAGCGTACTGGACCCAGGTTTCGCCCGGTTTTACCCTGGCGTTAATAAGTGCAGTTATTGGAGTGCGTTCGCTGGCACTTGCAAATCGCTGAGTGAACAACAACTCCATTTCAGCGAACGTTTTGATAGAATCGTTCGGGAGTTCCGAATACCATTCGAACGCTGTTTCTGATAAGCTGCCCACGAACTGGCGGAGCAACAATTTATCATCACCGCCGGTGTTACCGCAGAGGGCCCGAAACTGGGCGACATGTTGATGGGAATTGCCGGTCCCCTTATACACGTGGAATTTTGGTATCGTATAGCCTTGCGGGTATTTAATTTGGTCGTACCAGCTCGGATACGGTCGCCCCGTTTTCACGACTTGACCAGCTGCCTCAGTAGCGTGATGAACTCGGATTTGCTGGGCTATGTAATCAGCCAAGTCAGCCTTAGAGATTGCCTCCTCCTTGGCCGTTGAGAGGGCTGGTGGTGGATTTGACGTTTCTCCTCGGTCGTCTTCAAGAACGATTGGGGGATCCTCGGCGGGTAAGTCCTGCTGGATCATCATTCCTATCACATCTTGGAAGAGAAGGCCCATCCGTTGTATGTTGGCCGCTTGTTCAGCAGCCTCTTTGTCCCTTTTCTCCAGTGTCCGGCGAAGGAATTCAGCGTCGGTTTCTTCCTCCCGGCGCGCGTCTGAGGACGTTTCTGGGTTTTCTTTTGGTCCGGTGAGCGCGGCCATAGCATTCATCATTTCTTGAAGCTTTTGTTGCTGCTCCTGGGCTTTCGTCACGGATCGGGTTAGCGGTCGGTGGCCCGCAGAAGTGCGGCTCTCCTCTTTTCCAGAGGCCATGTAAACAGTGTGCACCACCATGCCCCCAGACTTAGGGCGTCTGGGCTCAGTGCTTTTAGCCGTCGCTGCATGCTGTGGGGTCTTCTCTGGCCTCCTCCTTTTATGAGCCATGGAGGTTGAGGGGGCCGTTGACGTGGGCGTCCAGACAGCCTTTTGGGGTTTAGCCTGGTGACCAGCTTCCGGTTGGATTTTCAGCTTCTTGTGCTGGCGGGAGAAGTTTGGATCGATGATCGAGTCTCGGGCCTGCCGCCAAACCTTATAGATTTCGGAAGACAGCCGTTGAGGAGATCGGGGCTGTTTGGGTTTTATTTCCACAACCTTTTTTAATGAGGGAGGAGACCTCTTCAGTACTGCCGTAGGGGAATTCCTTCGCACCTTATTTAGCATTTCAAAGCTGTTCCCAGTTGGAACAGCAGCATTAACCTCTGCCACCGGGGCCGATGGAGTCAACCCGGAGGGGGAGTTGCCCCCAGCCTTCCTCACTCGGCGCCAATGGCGACGTCGAGCGTGTCGAGCGGACGGTGTAGGGTCAGCGGTAAGAATGGTTTCGTCTTGCCCCCTATCTGGGTGGGGGGTCGCAGTTGGTATCAGCCTGTCAAAGACCGATGTCCTTTGGGCAGTAGGAGCGGGAGCTGAAGCCGTTAATCTTGTAAAGACCGACCTTTTGGCTGGAGGAGCTGCCTTAACGACTTCTGGGGCAGGAGCGGCCACTTTCTTAGAAGCAACCTTCTCTGAGATCGTAGGTCCCATGATGGGTTCGAAGGATTTCTGGCCCAATCTAGAGAAGACCGAGGCGTTGACGTTGGGCGACTCGTTGAGAGGAGCGGCGGCAGGGGTAAGACGATCAAAGACCGACTTCTTGAGAGCTTCCGTTGTCAGCACTGGAGCGGTGAAGTTTGTCGGCGGGAGCATGGTCCCAAAGAACAATCCTGTGGTGGCGCGAGTGACCTGTTCCACGGGCATTGTGAATAGCGAAGCAGCTTGGGGTCCGTAGGCTATACCTCCTGGCGAGGCAGAGCGTTGGTTGCAATTGCAGTCTGAGCAGTTGGAGAATTTCACGGAAGTAGAAGCCATCGATCCTTTGCTTTCTGCAATAAGCAAGACGCCCATTCTTAGTATCTTGAAACCCAAGGGCAACCATTAGCGAACCGCGTTTGGTTCGCGAGTCACGACACACGAAGTGTGGAGTGGAAAGAGGAAAAGGTCCCACCGGGCGTGCCAGAATCTGTTCCCCTCCGAAAGACGGCGCGACAGGACGTCTTGCCTGAGATTCGGGGCAGATGCTAATTGGTGCTATCTGTCCACCTCTCCGAAGATGCCAAGTTGATTTATGGCACCATGTATCGAAGGTTTAGACGGATGCGTCCGATGTAGCAGACTTCGTCAGATTCCCCCTCGTTTGAGGGGTTTTTGATTGTGGGGACGCTCTTCCCTGCAGGCGCAAGCCCCTGCAGTTAATTACGCTACCGCGTTGCGGTAACAACTTTCTCCTTCTCCAGATGGTCACTTCGTGTCGTGGGTGTTTGTTTTGTATTTTGTTGCCCGTGGATTGTTTACGGAGACTGAGTTATGTCGTCGCCCGTAGGGCGTGGACTAGTCCAAATCCGTATTTTCTTAGATTTGGGTTTGGGGGTTTGGTTTGAGGATACGTCAGCCCTACTTGAGGCTAAGATCAACTCAAACGTTTGTTAAGGATACGTTAGTCTAACTTTGTGACTAAGATCAACTTAACGGGATCGTTTAGATCCGACAAAAGAGCGTTTGGACTCTAATGTTCCAGTTTAGGGACATAGTGGTCCATCGTACGTATGACCATCGGGACCCGTCACCTCTCTGACGTCGTTGAAGGATTACAACGACAGATGTCAGAGGAGTTCAGAGATGTACCCTTGAACCAAAGTAGATTGGGGGGATCTATAGTCCAATTTGGGACTAAAGTCTGTTTGAAGGTTTAAGGACACGTTAGCCATATTTGAGGCTAAGATCAACTTAAACGGGATTGTTTAGATCCGACAAAAGAGCATACGGGGCTCTATTGTTCTAGTTTAAGGACGTTGCGGTCCATGGGTAGTTTAAGGACATTGCGGTCCATGGGTAGTTTAAGGACATTGCGGTCCATTGTTAGTTTTAAGACATCTCGGTCAAGGTTAAGGACGTCGTAGTCCATGGGTTTAAGGACCCCACAGTCCGTTGTTAGTTTTAAGACATCTCGGTCAAGGTTAAGGACGTCGTAGTCTATGGGTTTAAGGACCCCACAGTCCGGTATGTGCTCTGGATGCTTCACACGGGTTCACTACCGCGCTTGGCGAGGACCAGGCTCCGCTCTGGACGCTTTCCACGGGGTCAAAGAGTGACATTATCCGCGTTCCACGTAACCAGGAATTTGCATTAGACATGAGTTTAAGGACCCCACAGTCCATATCAATGTGTGGTCGTCGGGACCCGTCACCTCTTTGAAGACATTGAGGGATTACAATGCCAAGTATCAAAGGAGTGAAGAGATGTACCCTAGAACCGGAGTGGATTAAATAGTCCTTGGCCCAATTTGGGATCAAGACGAATTAATTATGTTATGAGTCCATTGGCCCAGTTAATCACAAATTGAGGACTTATGGCCATCTTGGGCTAAGTCCAATCAGGAGAGGCTTTGCCTCTATCCATTTAGGCCAATTGGGCCAAACGTCTAGTGTTAAACACTACAGAGCAGTCAGTGTTGAACACTGGGAATGAGGTTGATAAGTTAGTGTTTAACACTAAGAGGTAATCGGTGTTAAACACCAGCAACAAGGCTTTTCGAATTAGTGTTAAACACTAAAAACAGATCAGTGTTGAACACTGCAAATGAAGATCTCAGATTAGTGTTTGAACGCTAAGGTAATCAGTGTTAAACACTGCAGATAAAGCTTTTTAATTAGTGTTGAACACTAAAGCCCAACAGTATTTTGACACTGAGTTCGAGAGTTTCAATTTAGTGTTAAACACTAAGACAAGAGGGGTCACGTGGCAGCACGTGAGAGCGCCCTCCCTTCATTTATTCTGAGATTATCGTGTCTTTCAGAGCATCACGTGCCATCACGTGATGGGCATTCAAATGCCTATGTATTAGAGCTCCTGCCGAGGGTCACGTGGGTCACGTGGGGTGCTGCCTCAAAGGGGCTTTCTGTAGATCTCTTGGGGGGGTCACGTGATGACACGTGACCCTGCCTCTATGTATTTTGTTCAGAGGCTTTGTTAACCCTTTTTCAGGAATTAAATTCCTCGAACTGTAAATTTCAGAGGAATTAAATTCCTACTTCCTTTCGAAGACTTTGTTTTCTGGAATAGAGTTTAACTCTGAATTTTCTGTAGGAATTACATTCCTCATATATGTGAAGGGCTGAATAGGGTTAAACCCTAATAAAAGTTTTTAAGGAGTTTAAACTTCCATCCTCTGTTAAATTATGATTAAGGGAATTAAATTCCCGATGTTTCAACAGAACTGGGTTTCTTAATTAGGGTTAAACCCTGTTTCTTTTTTGTTCTGGAGGAATTAAATTCCCATGATATAGGGTCAAGCCCTACTTTTATTTTAAAGGAATTAAATTCCTACAGTTCTGTGAGAATTAAATTCTCGTGCTTGCATTCCATCTCTATGTTTTGGATCTGCATGGCAGGATCTCAACCCATTGAGAATTAAATTCTCAACCTTAAGGGGAGATGTGCACTTTGCAGATCCTCTATCAAAGAGAGAAGAAATATGTTCTTCTGTTCTTTACATTATCAGAGTTAAACTCTGTTGAGAATTAAATTCTCTTTCTTTCAAAAGGCCTTCCCTTTCTTACCTAGGGTTTTTTGCAGAAGATCCGAGTCTTTTCAAAGTATCAAAGCTCTTCTCCTTTTTTCTTTTTTTTTCTTCTCTGCGCATGTATATGTATGTATGTCTCTTGGCTCCTATTTATAGGAGAAGCAGCCGAATCAATCAGTTTTTGACGAATCTTCGTGAAAGATTTGATTTGCATCCATCATTCATTTTGGGCCGTTGGATTATTAGGTGAATTTTATTCACCATTGGATTTTAAATCCAGAGATTCTCCTTTGTTATTTTGGTTAGATTTAAAGGGGAAATCTTTCCAAACCCGAGGTTTTCCCATAGATAGATGATATTTCATCACCTCTGAATCTTTAATTCGATCGTTTCCAGATAGCCGCTTTCCTTTGGAAAGATTTGATTCTCCTTCAGAATTTAATTCTGTTTGACAAAAATGGGCTTTGAAAGCCGGTCACGTGTGACCACGTGACCCATGGTCACGTGTGAGCACGTGACCCCCTTTGGAATGAGCCTTTTCCTTTCTTTTGCGCTTTGTCTTCTGATTGCTGCTTAAACGTCACGTGCTACCACGTGACCCCTGGTCACGTGTGAGCACGTGACCCTTGTTTGAACTCTCTTTCTTCGGTTCTTTTGGAGAACGAGTCTGCTGCCTTGAACGTCACGTGCCAACACGTGACCCTGGTCACGTGGAGGCACGTGACCTCTTCTGAAGCCTTTTCCTTGATTGATCAGGGAACTTGTGTGCCTTTGACGCTTGCATTTAAATGTCACGTGTCGCCACGTGACCCTGGTCACGTGGGAACACGTGACTCTTTCTGAAGCCCATTTTCTTCAGCGTAGTCAGGAAACTGAACTTGACTTGATGATGCTTTTTTAGGTGTCACGTGCCAACACGTGACCCCTTTCTGAAGCTTTTCCCAGAAGCTTTCCTGATTTTAAATCAGGAAACATGCATCAAAATTCTCCAGAAGGCTTTCCTTAGGAAATTGTGGTTTTTGGTACTGTTCATTTGGGCCCAGTTTTTGTTACTGTACAGCAGATGTACGTGGGGGCCACTTCGGGAAATTTTGTCGATCGAAATTTTAAACTTGTTAGTATGCAGTACTTACTTTATATCTCCGACCGGGAATGTCATTTGATCGGTAAACCGCGTCTAATTGCTATAGTTCTTTTAGACGGGTTTGCGAACATGACATTCGCGTTGATGTTCTGTGTTGTGCTGTGATGTTGCGGATATGTCGTGGTGGATAGCAGGGTGCAATGATAGTGCAGTTTGGATTTATTTGTACATTTGATATTGCGGGGCGAGCGTCAAACATGTGGACTGCCGTCACTGTCTGTTGTATAATATTCTTTTGGGGCACGACCGGGTTAAGGTCGATGTACCCGTTGTACATATTTTATTTCTGTACTAGGTTTATCCCGCGAAGGAGTGCACGGATAGCCGGGTTCTGGAGGGCAACAGGTCTGTATCTCATAGCGTTGAGAGGCAGAGGGACCTCACTCTAGAATTGGCAGACTATTCGCCGCACTCGTAGGGAGTACAGGTTGACCCAAGGAGGGGTGCTCAATTTACCGGATTCCGTGAAGTGCCGAGTGTTCCATTCACTATGTTGTGGGGACTACCTCGCTTCAGGTTTTGGCGGGTAACTTGCCGCACCCGTAGGGGTCTAGGTTTCATTGCACAGGCTATCCACACGACCAGGGGAACGTCAGGTTTCAGCAGCGGCTCTGTGAAACCCGGGAATCCCAGATTATCTGAATTGTTCTGTGATACTTATTACTTTTCTGTAATGTTGCATATTATCACGCCTGGAGCGATTATTGTATATTGGTATATATACTATTAGATATTGTATATGTTTTACACCCGCGCTAGTCCAGCCCCCGCTCTGTCGTTAGTTAAGTAACCTAACGGGCGATGACGGGACCCAGTGACGAATGCGGATGGCATATACGTACATTTTATTTTCGTTCTTTTCTGGTGTGATTGATTGATGGGACTGCATTGATTCTTATCAATGCAAGGATAAAACAAACCTATATTTGATGTTGTTGGAACAAATTTTAAAAGTGTTATTACAAAGATGTTTCCTTTTGTTTTGCATAGTGATATTCAGTTAGAATATCCTGCACCTCATTCGACGAGGTAAGGGTCGAGATCCCTTCACCGGGAGTGACCCCTTGGGCAGAAGTTTACGTCAGGGTAGTAACTTTACTATAGTCGATTACAAGTTGCTTTGCATCGCGGTATTCAGTGTGAATATCCTGCACCTCATTCCACGAGGAAAGAGCCGAGATCCCTTCACCGGGAGTGACCTCTTTAGCAAAAGGTTTTCGCCACTATATTTTATAAAAAGCTATCAGGTTCCTTCAACAAGATCAAGTTCATTACGTTAAAGGTTTTTCGCCAAAAACCAGCCGTAGCCCTCCGTCATTTCTTATGAATGGTCAGTAGTATTCAAGCTATGTTTGTTTGGCCAAAGTCAAGGCATGGTGCTTGGTAGCTGCTGGGTATTCATCTGTTGCGTAGATAGATGCGTTAGTTTGGGACAGTCGTATTACCTTGTTGGCCAAAGTCAAGGGTACGTACGGGTGGGTTCAAATTAACCTAGATGATGACGGGTAGAACTTGGCATGTGACTTATGATGGGTTGGCCAAAGTCACAATCATAAGAGCATGGGGCAAAAATCATATCGGGAGTTTCAAACATACAGGAAACTTGCCAGGTATGCGCATACCTTCTGGAGTGTGATAACTTGGGTGGCTTCCATCAAGTTATCATGCGATGATAGTTGGATCCCGATTCTCACTGATGAGTTGGTTTACTCTTCGGGTGATCCCGACTAATTCTTCTTTCAGGTTTGGAGGAGAATTTGAGATTACAGTGGGAGGTTTCCTGATTAGATAAAATGATAGCCATTCTGATCTAGGTTCGAGTGCACGCAGAATGTTTCTTTTCTCTCTCTCTTTGGCAGTGACTTTTGACCGACCCTAGATTATGACTCAGTGACCAAGTTGACTGAACCTTCTTAAAATACTGGCTTTTGGATTGTCTTAGTTGCATAAGTCATTGCCGCTCCTTCTTTTACCCTTTGTATTTCTCAGAACACCCCGTATTACTACGGACATCCACTTCCATCGGATAGATCCATCGTATGTTTATATACGAACTCGAAGGGACTTCTTTGAGGATGGATCCAGGTTCAGGAGAAATAGAATTGGTTTATTCAGTTGTCTTTTATTATCACCTTCTCTCAGGTTGCGAGGGCTCCTTGGTTTAGGAGAGTATACCTATTACGCTTATTGGATAGTCTTATTCCAAACCATAGGCTTGTAAGTGCACGGCGGCGCCCCGGCCTCCATCCCGAGGCCAAAATGCGGAAGCGGTGATTTACTTTGATTTTCAAACCGGCACCACCACGCACTAAAACCCGGATCGGGCCATTAACTAGTCCTAGCTAACTACAAGATGGGGAAGAGAGATATACCGAGCGATCCGTGTCCCCGGTCTTCTCGCCGTCGTCCCGATCTCCCGCGGAATGTCCGGTCTCCACCTCCTCGCCGGAAGGGCAACACGTCGCCTGCTTCTTTTACGGGCTCCCACATCTATACCGAGGCAACTCGGGTACGAAGTTGGCGAGCCGACGTGCGCAAGGTTTGCTGTAGAATGTGTAGTGAGCTATTTGTGTCTCTAGGGGTTTAGGGAGTTGCCATTGGTGGAGGATATGAGATAAGCTTTTGGAGGAGGAGGCTAAAAGACTTTTGCCTAGCCAAATGAGCAACAACTTCACCCCACCAAATTGGGACAGCCTCTCTAGGAGCTTGGCCGGCCACAAGAGGTAAGGGAGAGGAGAGAATGAGAGTGTGTATCAAAAATGAGAGAGGCCACACAATAATGCATGAGGGAATCAAATGAAATCATGAAAGAACATGATCACAAACACATCCACACTCAACCACAACCATCATCAAACCACAAGTCAAACCATGATGATAAGAAGAAGTCAAATGGGGGTGCAAGTATCATGATACAATAATATGCAAAGACCCCCTCCACAAATACTTATTTGCACAAATGCAAATAAGCCCTCCTCCACCAATCTTCGGCCAATGAAGGATACAAAGAAATATGGCCGAAACGGAAAACAAACTGGCAACTCCATAAAACTGGTCCCGTAATAAATTACAGGAAAACCCCGATACTGTGTATACACACCCGCATCTGTATTCCGACCGAAATAAAAATGCAATGAGACAAAATCTACACTGTACTATACTAGGATCCGGCTTAAACCAAAGCCGGCTAGTAATATCTGTCCGATCCTGATCCATGCAATACCACACGTATCTGATCGAACCCTGCCATATCTTCATACGGCCTCTACAGCGTTTCGTCCGAAAGCTTGAGTAACTGAATGTGTGGTGGACTCTAAAGACTCGTCAATACTATGGCTGTGGATTTAACCACTAGCACGTCAGAGATATTAGCCATACGTGACGGGCCACCAGCTATTGACCAAAAGGGACGTCGATAAGCGAACTCATCCTGACACCCTACTGAGCCTGTCAGTGACAATATCCGTACAGTCCGGTCCGTTCGTCTATGAGCATCGCATGGCGGGCCTAGGGGGTTGGTAAAAGTCAGACCCCCAAAAGCGATACAAGTCGTGTCGGAGTGTAGCCCAGAACACCCTGAAATACTACTGGAATACCTACCAGTAAATCTCCTGCCTCGGCCGAGGGCTTCGTGTAATGGCTCTCCTAGACACAGCGCGACCTCACCCCCAATACCGGGAGAGACGAACCCCTGAAGATCCGCTCACTGCCTCCATGTGGCTCGGGACTGTACCCAACTAAAACCTGTTTGCATGTCTCCTTTGAGCGTGGTAGGGTAGTAATCAAAGTACAATGGGAACTCACACGAGACAAATGACGATCCCCAGGTCTATGAACTAACCTGTACACATGTCACCAGGGAACTGCTATCTGACGTCAGGTATAAGACCAACTAGCATGTTCCCGGCGAGTCCTGTCTGGTGTACTCATAACCCAATGAGCACCTGTATACATCTTAGGTGAACCAACTGAAACCAGTGGCTTGTGAGACCGGCCACCGCCCCTCGTCGGGGTCTCGAATGTACACACTAGTCTACTCTGGAGTATCGATGCCCTGTCTCGAAACTCCCACGACTAGGGACCTTTTAAGGATGTGCTTATAGACCCCAGCTCCCACTTATATGATCGCCCTCATACTGCTGGTGGTCAAGCAAGAATCCTAGGGGCTCTATCAACGTGTAATAGCGACATGTCAGGTCACCTAAAGCAGTACACGATGATAAAGATAAACCAGATAGCATACTATCATCTCGAGTAAGACTGTCCTACTGGGACAGGTCCTCCCTCAATCATTGCAATCACGTGCCTGTGATCCAATAATTGACTCTGAGGGCACCATCTCCAACAATCTCCCACTTGCACTCAAGGCTAATTATTGCGATGTCGTATACTCACAGCCCGTGTGATATCGAACACCCAACTCCTCTACTAGTCAGTCTCACAAAGCCTGTTTGCGAAACTATTGGGTTCGAGGAATAGCCTCAGTGAGTGGATCCACTTTGATGTTTCTTTCTATGTCTCTCTATATCTCATGTTCGCGGAGAAATCCATCTCCCGAAATGAGCAATACCTGTCTTAGAATGTGTCTGGATGTCTGATGGGACCTAGCTCATAAATGAACTCCAAATCCAAACTTCTTAGACTGTATCGTCAACTGAACTTAATCAGTATCCTGCGCCATGCCTCCCTCAGTATTGCCTTGGACCACCTGTCCAAAATACTGCCCCTCGTCAGAAGGAAAAACTATAACTCTGACAACCTCCTTGTCGTCCATGTCACCTTGGAAGCCTGGAATGATAACTGTCTCCCGAATGAGGCTGTCGTTATCATATCCCTAGAACATCCAATTATGTTCTAAAGCTGCTTCCGACTGTTTCTCTAGGATTGGATCAATGTCAACATATTGCATCTAGTGCAAGAACAACATCTGGTGTGGTACTTGACATCTCATGATTGACTCAATTGCCAGAGCAAGTGATCTGCCAATCATGCACATCCCTCTCCCCTTTAGTCTATAAGACACCTTTAGAGAGGGTGACTCCATCACCAGCAGGTACACTACCGTGTCAGGAGTCGTCCATTCTAAATACTCTTAGAATGCTGTCTAAGTACCCAGATTGGGAAACTACCCAAATTTAGATCCAAAACCATAGATCTAGTAACCAGTATGTCTGATATAATGTCCAAGTCTCATGTGGAGAAACCACTGTGTGACGACCAAAGTATAACCGATCGCAGTATGGGAGTTTCTTTTCCTATTCTGTGTATGTCATCCAAATACCATGACATCACACTCTACTACCTTCTCAACAGATCCATCCCCTATTCTGATGAAGTCAAACCTATGACTGTCACATCAGAAATTGATGATCTATCTCCGCTATACTGCTTTAGTCTATAAATAGACATAAGCTACATGTCCACCAATGCTTCCGCTGCTCCCACTGACTACGACAACCCTCTGGCAGAGTCATATACACGTACACTTCTAAAGCTAGTTTAGAACGACGCTATAATCATCCTCCCGCCGGGTCTCACAACCTGGAACAACAGCAATGGCAAGTGTGGGTAAACAAGAACTTCCCTGTCACCGTCCTTGAGGCTACCGAAGTACCTCTCGGGTGCCTGAAGTTACCCACCTTATCTGCGGAGTGGCCAATGGAATGTCAATCCAGATTGAATCTTTAGGTTCCTTATCAAATCTTCAGTAATCGTTTGTGGTTCTGGAATCACTTCCAGTTCTACCATACTCCCACTACTGTTTTCTGAAAAAATCCATTTTTAATAAAACTGCGGCGAGTCTAGAACAATATCGCTATTGATCTTCCAGATGGTAGAAAGTCAACCCTCGTCATAGCCTGGGTCAACCCACAAACAGCCATTACAGAAACGTGCCTTGAGTTATCCAGAGTCTGATTTTTAGCATAGGCCGGACAACTCCCCGTACCTTAACATCGTTAAGATATGAACTGTTCTATATCCAATATAGAACCAGAGGCACTGATTTAATTGAACCAGATTCAAATCATGCAGCTGTCTCCAGTGCATGTCAACTAAAAGGAAGGAGGCCGATCAGCGTTACTCAACTTAGGAATGCTTCCAATTATGAGTAACCTGAAAGAGAAGCAAGTTCTCTTAATCATTACTATCAACTGAACACCATACACAAGTATCTACATTTTTGATCACTTTGAAGAATCCCGATACTTGCAATACCTGGTTCTCTACTTTATTCAAATACCTATAACTTCTTAAAATTCGGACTCTGTGTTTCCACGAAACACCTGTCTAAAAACTAGAGAAGTCATAAGTAAACCGAATATAGTACGAGGACCAACCCCTCTGTCCTGATGGACGCTGGACAACATACAATACTCTGTATAAGTCCCTTGAGTCTGATAACTCATTCACTGTGTGTCGTAGGTTGAAAACTGTACTTATGGTTAAGAAGAATTACACCGCTGTTTAATGCTCCTTACCTAACCATCCACTGATATAGGTAAATGTCATCGACATAATATCAAAAAGGTATATCTCACTCTATAAAAATAGACGTACAGATATATCAATTTGAAATTGGTGCATAACAACGGATATTCAAAACCAAATATTTGCCGTCCGGCAAACAACCCAGGTGACTTCCTTAAATATCACTGATTACAACGAATCCCGATATAATGAGGATGATCACCCAATTCCCAATAACTTACTCCCACTCATCATCTATAAAACCATACAGATGTGAGAATCAAACCTAGTAAATACATACCCTGGAGCAAGTATCTAATCGGGAAATCAGTTTTCTTTTAACAGTACACAGTGAAACTGAAACATCGAAATGTTTCGATGGGGTATCCCGGTATTCCTAGTAATGCCTCTTCTATTATCCAGATTCACAACTGTAACCGTGTAATTCTTTGCCATCTTTCCAAATCCCTTTCTATGTCTTTAGTCATTACCTTCTGCACACCCTTTTAGGCCAAATGGTTTTCTTCCTTCCCTACCATTCGGCACCAGCCTATGGTTTGGAAGAAGACTATCCAATAAGCATAATGGGTGTACTGTCCTAATCCTAGGAACACTCGCAAAGCGAGAGAAGGTGAAGATAAAAGACAACCGAATAAACCTTATTCCTATTTCTCCTGAACCAGAATCCATCCCCGAACTGGAACAAGTTTCTTTCGAGTTCGTATATAACCATACGATGGTTTTGTCCAATGGAAGTGGATGTTCGTAGTAATACGGGGTGTCCTGGAGAAAAGGGTAAAAGCAGGAGTGGCAATGAGGTTTGCAACTCTGACAATCCAAAAGCCAGTGTTAAGAAGGTTCGGTTAATTTTGGTCTCTGAGTCATAGTCTTAGGGTCGGGTCAATGGTCGCTGCCGAAGAGAGAGAGAAAAGAAACACTCAGCGTGCACTCTAACCTAGATCAGAATGGTTACCAATTTATCTAATCTGGAAACCTCCCACTGTAACCTCAAATTCTTCTCCAAACCCGAAAGAAGAATTAGTCGGGATCACCCGAGGAGTAAACCAACTCATCAGTGGGAATCGGGATCCAACTATCATCGCATGATAACGTGACGGAATCCGCTCACATCATCACACTCCAGAAGGTATGCGCATATCTGGCAAGTTTCAGTTTCTTTAGAAACTCCCGATGTGATTTTTACCCCATGCTCTTATGACCTTGACTTTGGCCAACAAATCATAAGTCACATGTCAAGTTCTACCCGTCATTCTTCAGGTTGATTTGAATCCACCCGTACCTACCCTTGACTTTGGCCAACAAGGCAGTACGACTGTTCCAAACCAACGCATCTATCTATGCTGCATATGAATAACCAACAGCTACCAAACACTGTGCCTTGACTTTGGCCAACAAACACAGCTTGAATACTATTGACTACCCATATGAAACGACGGAGGGCTACGAATGGTTTCTGGCGAAAACCTTTAACGTAATGAACTTGATATCGTTGAAGGAACGGATAGCTTTTAAAAATATAGTGACGAAAACCATTGCTAAAGAGGTCACTCCCGGTGAAGGGATCTCGGCTCTTTCCCCGTAGAATGAGGTGCAGGATATTCCAACTGAATACCACGGTGCAAAGCAAAAGTAATCGGCTATAGTGAAGTCATTGCCCTGGCGCAAACTTTTGTCCAAGGGGTCACTCCCGATGAAGGGATCTCGGCCCTTGCCTCGTCGACTGAGGAGCAGGATATTCTAACTGAATACCACGATGCAAAACAAAAGTGAATGTCCTTGCAATAACAGCTTTTTGAAAAGTGTTCCAACAACATCAGATTATGTTTGTTTTTAACTTGCATTGATCTGAATCAACGCAGTCCCATCAATTGATCACACCACAAAGAACGAAAATAATATGACGTACGTATATGCCATCCGCATTCGCCACTGGGTCCCGTCATTACCCGTTAGGTTAGCTAACTAACGACAGAGCGGGGACTGGACTAGCGCGGATGCAAAACATATACAACATCTACTAATATATATACCAATATATTATATTTCGCTCAAGGCGTGATAAAATGCAACATCACAGAAATGTACAGCATCACAGAACAATACAGATATCTGGGATCCCCGGGTTTCACAGAGCCACTACTGAAACCCGACGTTCCCATGGTCGTGTGGATAGCCTGTGCAATGAAAACCAAGACCCCTACGGGCGCAGCAAGTTACCCGCCAAAACCTGAAGCGAGGCAGCCCCCTTCAGCAACGTGAATGGACCACCCAGCACTTCACGGAATCCGGTAACTTGGGCACCCCTCCTGGGTCAACCTGTACCCCCTACGAGTGCGGCGAACAGCCCGCCAATTCTAGAGTGAAGCCCCCTCCATCTCAATGCCATGAGATGCGGGCTTGTTGCCCTCTAGAATCCGGCTATTCGTGCACCACTCCGCGAGGCAATCCTAGTACAGAAAGTAAAATATACATACAACGGGTACATCGACCGCAACCTGGTCGTGCCCCAAAATAATAATACAATCAGGCAGTGACGGCAGTCCACATGTCGGACGCTCGCCCCGCAATATTAAATGTACATAATACAACAAAACTGTACTACCACTGCAACCAGGCTATCCCCCACGACCGATCCGCAACATCACAGCAATACACAGAACATCAACGTGAAAGTCACGTTCGCAAATCCGTCTAACCGGGCTATAGCAGTTAGACAGGATTTACCGATCAAGTGACATTCACGGTCGCAGATATAATGTAAATACTGTGAACTAATGTGTTTAAAATATCCGATTGATCAAATTTTAACAAATGGGCCCCAAGTACTACTGTAGCACATCAAGAAATTCTGGGCCCAAAATTAATATTCCAAAAACCACATTTTCAGGTCTGGAGGCCTCTGTAAAAAATTGGTGTACTGATCTATCAAAACAGCGGCGGAACCGCGGCCCAAGCATGGGTTTGGCCGCGGTTCCGCGGTCGAATAATGCGATCTCGTGACCAAATTTTTACAGTAGGCTTATACTTCCCTGCACAGTATTCTGAGACTACCTGAAAAAAATTTCGAGCAAGGAAAAATTCGACAGAAAACTGATGCGGTGAAAAATGCGGTTTTGGGATTTTTGTTCGATCGGAAACGTAAACACATTAGACAAAGCTAGACTATGTTAATGGCGAGGCTCTGATACCACTATAAGTGCACGGCGGCGCCCCGGCCTCCATCCCGAGGCCAAAATGCGGAAACGGTGATTTACTTTGATTTTCAAACCGGCACCACCGCGCACTAAAACCCGGATCGGGCCATTAACTAGTCCTAGCTAACTACAAGATAGGGAAGAGAGATATACCGAGCGATCCGTGTCCCCCGGTCTTCTCGTCGTCGTCCCGATCTCCCGCGGAATGTCCGGTCTCCACCTCCTCGCCGGAAGGGCACCACGTCGCCTGCTTCTTTTACGGGCTCCCACCTCTATACCGAGGCAACTCGGGCACGAAGTTGGCGAGCCGACGTGCGCAAAGTTTGCTGTAGAATGTGTAGTGAGCTATTTGTGTCTCTAGGGGTTTAGGGAGTTGCCATTGGTGGAGGATATGAGATAAGCTTTTGGAGGAGGAGCTAAAAAGACTTTTTCCTAGCCAAATGAGCAACAACTTCACCCCACCAAATTGGGACAGCACCTCTAGGAGCTTGGCCGGCCACAAGAGGTAAGGGAGAGGAGAGAATGAGAGTGTGTATCAAAAATGAGAGAGGCCACACAATAATGCATGAGGGAATCAAATGAAATCATGAAAGAACATGATCACAAACACATCCACACTCAACCACAACCATCATCAAACCACAAGTCAAACCATGATGACAAGAAGAAGTCAAATGGTGGTGCAAGTATCATGATACAATAATATGCAAAGACCCCCTCCACAAATACTTATTTGCACAAATGCAAATAATCCCTCCTCCACCAATCTTCGGCCAATGAAGGATACAAAGAAATATGGCCGAAACGGAAAACAAACTGGCAACTCCATAAAACTGGTCCCGTAATAAATTACAGGAAAACCCCGATACTGTGTATACACACCCGCATCTGTATTCCGACCGAAATACAAATGCAATGAGACAAAATCTACACTGTACTATACTAGGATCCGGCTTAAACCAAAGCCGGCTAGTAATATCCGTCCGATCCTGATCCGTGCAATACCACACGTATCTGATCGAACCCTGCCATATCTCCATACGGCCTCTACAGCGTTTCGCCCGAAAGCTTGAGTAACTGAATGTGTGGTGGACTCTAAAGACTCGTCAATACTATGGCTGTGGATTTAACCACTAGCACGTCAGAGGTATTGGCCATACGTGACGGGCCACCAGCTATTGACCAAAAGGGACGTCGATGAGCGAACTCATCCTGACACCCTACTGAGCCTGTCAGTGAGAATATCCGTGCAGTCCGGTCCGTTCGTCTATGAGCATCGGGGGTTGGTAAAAGTCAGAACCCTAAAAGCGGTACAAGTCGTGTCGGAGTGTAGCCTAGAACACCCTGAGATACTACTGGAATACCTACCAGTAAATCTCCTGTCTCGGCCGAGGGCTTCGTGTAATGGCTCTCCTAGACACAGCGCGACCTCACCCCCAATACCGGGAGAGACGAACCCCTGAAGATCCGCTCACTGCCTCCATGTGGCTCGGGACTGTACCCAACTAAAACCTGTTTGCACGTCTTCTTTGAGCGTGGTAGGGTAGTAATCAAAGTACAGTGGGAACTCATACGAGACAAATGACGATCCCCAGGTCGATGAACTAACCTGTACACATGTCACCAGGAAACTGCTATCTGACGTCAGGTATAAGACCAACTAGCATGTTCCCGGTGAGTCCTGTCCGGTGTACTCATAACCCAATGAGCACCTGTATACATCTTAGGTGAAACAACTGAAACCAGTGGCTTGTGAGATCGGCCACCGCCCCTCGTCGGGGTCTCGAATGTACACACTAGTCTACTCTGGAGTATCGATGCCCTGTCTCGAAACTCCCACGACTAAGGACCTTTTAAGGATGTGCTTATAGACCCCAGCTCCCACTTATATGATCGCCCTCATACTGCTGGTGGTCAAGCAAGAATCCTAGGGGCTCTATCAACGTGTAATAGCGACATGTCAGGTCACCTAAAGCAGTACACGATGATAAAGATAAACCAGATAGCATACTATCATCTCGAGTAAGACTGTCCTACTGGGACAGGTCCTCCCTCAATCATTGCAATCACGTGCCTGTGATCCAATAATTGACTCTGAGGGCACCATCTCCAACAAGGCTGGTGCCGAAAGGTAGGGAATGAAGAAAACCAATTAGCCTAAGTAGGGTGTAAAGAAGGTAATAACTAAAGACAAAATAAAGGGATTAGAAAGAGGGCAAAGTAAATTGCGACTGTTATCATTCACGACCAAACCGCGTACTTCATCGCCACTCCTATTTTCACCTTTAAAAGAATAAGGTATTATTCAGTTGTCTTTTATCATCACCTTCTCTCAAGTTACGAGTACTCATAGGATTAGGAGAGTACACCTATTATGCTTACTGGATAGTCTTCTTCCAAACCATAGGCTGGTGCCGAATGGTAGGGAAGGAAGAAAACCATTTAGCCTAACGATGGTGTACAAAAGGTAACGACTAAAGACAAATAAAGGGATTTGGAGAGATGGCAAAGAAATATACGGTTATAGTCATGAATTGGATTATGGAAGAGGCATTACTAAGAATACCAGGATACCCCTACGAAACATTTTAATATTTCAGTGCATTGTTAAAGGAAAACTGATTTCCCGATTAGATACTTACTCCACGGTATGTATTTACCAGGTTTTATTCTCATATCTGTATAGTTTTACAGATGATGAGTGGGAGGAAGTTATTGGAAATTAAGTGATCATCCTCATTATATCGGAATTCGTTGTAATTGGTGATATTTGAGAAAGTCGCCTGGGTTATTGCCGGCAGGCATGTATTTGGTTTTGAGTATCCGTTGTTGTGCACCAATTTCAAAATGATATATCTGTACGTTTATTTTTAATAAAGTGAGATATAACTTTTTGATATTATGTCGATGACATTTACCCATATCAGTTGGCGATTGGGTAAGGAGCATTGAACAGCGGAGTAGTTCTTAACCATAAGTACAGTTTTCAACCTACGATGCACAGGTTTTGAGTTATTCAACTCAGCGGACTTATACAGAGTATTGTATGTTGTCCAGTGTCCGTCAGGACAAAGGGGTAGGTCCTCATACTATGTTCTGTTTACTTATAACTTCTCTAGTTTTTAGACAAGTGTTTCGTAGAAATACAATGTCAAGTTTTGAGAAGTTATAGGTATAAGAATAAAGTAGAGAACCAGGTGTCACAAGGATCGGAGATGTAGATTCTTGTGAATGGTATTCAGTTGATAGTAATGGTTTTGAGAAACTTGTTTCTCTTTCAGGTTACTCATAATTGGATGGATTCCTAAGTTGAGTAATGCTGATTAGCCTTTCTCCATTAAGTTGATATGCACTGGAGACAGCTGCATGATTTGAATCTGGTTCCAATTAAATTAGTGCCTCTATTTCTATATTGTATATAGAATGGTTCATATCTTAACGATGTTAAGATACGGGGAGTTGTCCAGCTTATGCTTAAAACCAGACACTGGATAACTCAAGGCACGCTTCTGTAATGGCAGTTTGTGGGTTGACCCTGGCTTTGACGAGGGTTGATTTTTCTACCATCTGGAAGATCAATAGTGATATTGTTCTTGACTCGCCACAGTTTTAGTAAAATGGATTTTTTCAGAAAACAGTAGTGGGAGTATGGTAGAACTGGAAGTGATTCCAGAACCGCAAACGATTACGGAGAATTTAATAGGACCTATATATTCTATCAAGTTTGACATTCCAATAGCCACTTCGCAGACATGGTGGGTAACCTCAGACACCCGAGAGGTACTCCGGTAGCCTCAAGGACGGTGACAGGGAGGTTCTTGTTTACCCAGACTTGACACTACTGTTGTTCCAGACTATAAGACCCGGCAGGAAGATTTATATAGCATCATTCTAAACTAGTTTTAGAAGTGTACGTAGATATTATTCTGCCAGAGGGTTATCGTAGTCAGTGGGAGCAGCGGAAGCATAGTGGGCAAGTAGCTTATGTCTATTTATAGGCTTGAGCAGATATAGCGGAGATAAGATCATCCATTTTTGATGTGAAAGTCATGGGTTTGACTTCATCAGAATAGGGGATGGATCTATTAAGAAGGTAGTAAGGTGTTATGTCCTGGTATTTGGATGACATACACAAAGTAGGAAGTAAAATTCCTTTACTACGATCGGTTGTACTATGGTCGTCACACAGTTGTTTCTCCACAAAGGATATGGATATAATATCAGACATTCTGGTTACTAGATCTATGGTTTTAGATCTAGATTTGGGTAGTTTTCCAATATGGGTACTTTGACAATATTCTAATAGTATTTTAGAATAGATGACTCCTGGCATGGTGGTGTACCTGCAGGTGATGGAGTCACCCTCTCTAAAGGTGTCTTACAGACTAAAGGGGAGAGGGGTGTGCATGATTGGCAGATCACTTGCTTAGGCAATTGAGTCAATCGTGAGATGTCAAGTACCACACCAGATGTTGTTTTTGCACTAGATGCGATAAGTTTATATTAATCCAATCCTAGAGATACATAAGGAAGCAGTTTTAGAACATAAGTGAATGTTCTACGGATTTGATGACAGCAGCCTCTTTCGGGAGACGGTTATCATTCCAGGCTTCAAAGGTGACATGGATGACAAAGTGATTGTCAGAGTTATAGTTTTCCCTCTGACGAGGGACAGTATTATGGACAGGTGGTCCAAGAGGATACTGTGGGAGGCATGGTACTGGTTACTGATTAGGTTCAGTTATCGATACAGTCTAAGAAGTTTGGATTTGGAGTTCATTTATGAACTAAGTCCCATCAGATATTCAGACATATTCTAAGACAGGTATTACTCGATTCGGGAGATGGCTTTCCCCGCGAACTTGAGATTTAGAGAGACATAGAAAGAAACATCAGAGCAGATCCACTCACTAAGGCTATTTCTCGAACACAAGAGTTTTACAAACTAGCTTTGCGAAACTGATTAGTAGAAGAGTTGGATATTCGGTATCACACGGGCTGTGAGTATGCGACATCGCAATAATTAGCCTTAAGTGCAAGTTGGAGATTGTTGGAGATAGTGCCCTCAAAGTCAATTATTGGATCGCAGGTACGTGATTGCAATGATTGAGGCAGGACCTATACCGATATGACAGTCTTGCTCGAGATGATAGTTTGCTATCTGGTTTATCTTTATCATCGTATACATGCTTTAGTTCACTATTGCATGATGATAGAGCCCATAGGATTCTTGCTTGACTACCAGCATTATGATGGCGATCATATACGTGGGAGCTGGGGTCTATAAGCACATCCTTAAAAGTGTCCCTAGTCGTGGGAGTTTCAAGACAGGGCATCGATACTCCAGAGTAGACTAGTGTATACAGTCGAGACCCCGACGAGGGGCGGTGGCCGGTCTCACAAGCCACTGGTGTCAGTTGGATCACCTAAGATGTATACAGGTGCTCATTGGGTTATGAGTACACCGGACATGACTCGCCGGGAACATGCTAGTTGGTATTATACATATCGTCAGATAGCAGTTCCCTGGTGACATATGTACAGGTTAGTTCATCGACCTGAGGTCGTCATTTGTCTCGTGTGAGTTCCCACTGTGCTTTGATTTCTACCCTACCACGGCTCAAAGGAGTCGTGCAAACAGGTCTTTTTTGGGTACAGTCCCGAGCCATATGGAGGCAAGTGAGCGGATCGGCAGGGGATTCGTCTCTCCCGGTATTGGGGGTGAGATCACGCTGTGTCTAGGAGAGCCATTACACAAAGCCCTCGGCCGAGGCAAGAGATTTACTGGTAGGTACTCCAGTAGTATCTCAGGGTGTTCTGGGCCACTCTCTGACACGACTTATACCGCTAATGGGGGTCTGACGTTACCAGCCCCCTAGGCAGATATGCGATACTCATAGACGAACGGACCGGACTGTATGTATATTGTCACTGTTAGGCTCAGTAGGGTTTATGGATGAGTCCGCTCGTCAGATTCCCTTCCAATCAATACATAGGCAAACCGTTATGTACAGCCAGTTCCTCTGACGTGCTAGTGGTTATACCCAGTGCCAGTGTGTTGATGAGTCATTAGAGTTCCCCACAGACACTTTCCCAAGTTCGGGCGAAATGTTGTAGAGGCCGTATGGTTTTATGGCAAGGTTTGGAAAATGCACGTGCGTTTTCGCACGTGTCATTTTTCGGGAAGATAATACCGGTAGGCTTTGGTTTAAGCCAGAACCCAGTATTATACTGTGTAGATATAATATCTTTGTCTCAGATGCATTTGTATTCGGTCGTAATACAAATGCGGGTATGTTTATACCATTACGGGGTTATCCTGAAATTCGTTTCAGGATCACTTTTGGAAGTTGCCAGTTTCCAGTTTTCTATCAGCCGTATTTAACATTCGGTTAAATGCGAATTTATCTTTTCTTGAGATGAGTGTGGAAGCTTCTAGATGGTGACTAGGATGATGAGGTGGCTTGTGACTCATTTGTTCATTAATGGTGCATTAATGAAAGGGTGACTAAGGTTAATGAGTCATTCTTTACGTTAATGTGTTCATACTAGGTGTTTAAGTGAGTCATTGATAAGCTTTATCTTTATGGTCACCATCCCTCCTCCTACACTCACCCCCCTTGCCTATTTAGTAGCGGGCCACCCCTTGGTGGAAGATCATGGTTGTTGTTTTGAGAAAAGATTATAGTTTATGTGTATGGAAATTTCATAGCTCTTTTCATTCCATCATCCGATCCAAAAGGCAACTTCATTAACCGTTCGTCCATGACTTTGGACGTAACGAGACAAAGTGTTCTACTCATTCTCTACATCATCTTGGTCGTCTCTTCTAGCAAACTTGACGATCGAATTGCCTCGGTTCAGAGGCGGGAGCTCGTTTAAAGATCCGTCGACGTGGTGCCATCTGGACGAGAAGATTGGAGATTCAGCAGATCGGAGCATCCGCAACAAAGCGTGGGATGATGGTTGAAGACCGAAGGACTCGGATCGTTCGGTATAACTCTTCTACCCACTTTGAAGTTTGTTAGTTTAGCTTTAATGGCAGATCCGGGTTATAGTACGCGATAGCGCCAGTTGTAAAAAGTTTTTGTTCCGCATTTGGCGTCTGTTAGACGGCCGGGACGCTACCGTGGACTTACATCGGGTAGAAAGAAGCTCTTCTGATCCGCATCCGCCGCCGGCAGGTTGCCCAAACCTAAGCCGAAGGGATCGTCAAGACTGGCGAATTTCTCGACTTCTTCCTTCAATACTTCTGGGCGAAGAAAATCAGCGATAAAAGCCGTAAAATTAACTCCACGACCTTCGGATGCAAGAAAGAGGTTCTCATAGATATTCAACACCTTTATCAAACTCGGAAATTGGTGTTGAATAGCGTTCTTGGGAGTAAGATCTATTACCACTGATTTAGTGGCGAAAACATACTCATCCGGGGAACCAATTCCTCATAATGTTCTCCCCTAACGGGTAAACCCGAGATCTCTGCAAATTCCTCCAAAAAAATGGAGACTTCTCTATCTGATAGGAGGAAGGTGTGGGTCGGAATGTTCCACTGCTCCAGAAATGCCCTGACCCACCATGTAGGAGGTGTAGTATATTGAAATAAAGAAGCGTAAACGGAAAAATATAATCCAAGCTTCATCAACTGTGATTTCTTCGCCAATAAAATATACCGAGCCCACTGCAAATACCCGGCTGGGTGACGGGGAGTTAGTCTTACATTGTATGGTTGTCCCCAAGGGCGCGACTCACCCTGACATATGCGCCGCCCTAGGATGTCCACAGCTACCGGCGGCTGCACGGGTACTGCGGCAATAGAAGGCCGAAAGAGACCCTCTGAAGTCCAGTTGACCTCCTCCACAGTGTAATTTATCGGAGGTGCATATGCATAAGCGATCGCCGAAATAGGCTCCGACGGTGTCGCACAGGAAAAGCTCCGTCGGCCCATGATAATTTGATCGTACCATTTACCACATAGATGAAGACTCTTGTGCTCCGGGTCATGGTCTTTTATCAGCGTAAAAACCTCTCGGTCTACGGGTGCTTCATGGAACACGCCTTCTGAGCGAATGAACGGGAAAGAGGTGTCGGAAAACATAGTACCTGCACAGAAAAGAACGAATTTTCAGCCGCCAATGCTATAAATTAAATTCTATTACAGGGTACTATAAATACGTACCACACTGCAATGCAGTCAAAAGGGACCAAAGGGGACCCACAAAATCTAGATGACAGTTCATCATTAACAAAACAGCCTCATCATTGGATGAGGCTGTCATTAAATGAGGAAATCGTCAGAAGATTCTCATTAAATAAGAAATCCCTCGGGTAGAGGAGTAAAACTCCCATTGAGAGCAGCGCTCTTCACTAGACAGACATCTGTCAAAGTCTAATGATGAAGGAATAAAATTCCTCAAGAAAATCCCAAGAGCCTTGCTCTGAGAAGATGATGGAATAATCCATCAAAAATAGAATTTTAATTTGATCTTCAAGATCCATGAACAAACTCTTAAGAGTTCTTCTATATGATATGAAAGGAGAAAAGCTCCATTAATGGATTAAGAAATCATAAGCAAGATCCTTTTGGAGAGCAAAGCTCTGTTAATAAAACCCTAAAAAGGATTTTCTTTAGATCAAAGATCTATGAAGAGCAAGGCTCTATTGATGGGTGAAATCCTAAAAGATGTTTCAAAAAGATTTAATCTTTTACCTAATCTGACAGAGTTCTGTCCTTAAAATTTCTTAAGAAGAAGAGCTGCGCTCTGAAGAAGAAAATAATTTCTCAAGAAGGATTGAAGATGAACAGAAGTCATCCCAAGGGCCAAGGGTCCTATTTATAGGCACTAAGCGCCGTTTCAATTCCTCGGTTGATCCAAGAGTCGAGATGCCACCACCGCTGCACCCACGTGTGGGCCCCATGAGCGCAACGGTGGGGGGGCATTTGTTTCCCCAATTAGAGCAAAGCTCTATTCAGAATTAAAAATTTAAATTAAAGCTGCGCTTTTATAAAGGCGCTGTGCTACTATAAAAGCGTTGCGCTACAACTAGCGCACCCCGTGCAAAGCGCATAGACGCTAGCGCTAGATGTGCTGCGCTCCAAGTAGCGCACCACGTGCAAAGCACGTGTGCGCTAGCGCTAAGAGCGCTGCGTTCCAAGTAGCGCACCATGGGCAGAGCGCATAAGCGCTAGCGCTGGAACTAAATGTTCCTCACCGTTGGATCAAATATCCAACGGATATAATTAAATCATCAATTAACAAGAATGAAATTCTGTTGAATCTTTCCAAACAGAAAAGATTGTGCCGTGAATTTGGAACACTGTTGGATCAATGATCCAATGGTGATTAAAAGAAAATCACCAAAATACAGAATAAATTCTGTTTGGAAAGATTTCCCAATCTTGTTAAAATAAGAAGTTTATCTTCTGTAAACCAGAAGCCCTTGGATCAAAGATCCGACGGTGGGGAAATTCCCAAATCACTTAGAGAATAAATCTCTTTAACTGATTCAACAAATCAGCTTGCCCTATATAAAGGCCCCAAGACTTCAAGTCTTGGAGAGAGGAACTACCTCATAAGCTTTGAGATCTCAAAAAAAGAAGAGCCAAGCTCTCAAGAAAGAAGATTTTTTCTTCAAGGTAAAAAGAATGATGATAAACAAAAAGATGAAATCATCTCATAATTAAAAAGAACAATTCTCTTCTTAAAAGATCATAGATCTACAAAGACCAAAGTCTTTTATAAAGAGATCAAAAAGATCTCATCATAAAAAAAGAAGTACTTACTTCTTTCACAGATCATAGATCTATAAGACAAATTGTCTTTCTGAGATCATGAACATCTCATTATAAAGGGGGAGAGAATTATTCAATTCTCTTAGGATCACAGATCCATAAAGGCAAAACCTTTCATCAAAAAGAGATTGAAATATCTCCTATAAAGAACTTTGTTCTTAGAATCTTGAGACAAAGTCTCTTATCAAAAAGAAGATAATCTTCAGAGCGCAAAGTTAACTTAAGAGGGGCCTTAGCGCTCCTAATATTAAAAGTGCCTTAGTGCTCTTCATTTAGCGCAAAGCGCTGCAGTGCAATAGCACTTCAAACACAGCGCACTGCGCTCATTGGCTAGCGCGCCACGTGCTCCTCACGTGTGCGCTGCATTACTAAAAGCGCTTTGCGCTCATTATAAGGCACCAGCGCCAAGCGCATCAGCGCTCTACATCTAGTGCAAAGCGCTAAGCGCATCAGCGCTCTTCATCTAGCGCTAAGCGCATTAGCGCTTCACATCTGGCGCAAAGCGCCAAGCGTATTAGCGTTTTAACCATAGCACATTGCGCTCATCAACTGGCGCTAGTGCCAAGTGCGCCACATGCTTTTATGTGCGCTTGGGCAGAACATAAACTGTTCATTGAATAAGCCTAGAGCTATGATAAATGCACATCATTTAACAAAAGACAAAACATTGTCAGAGACCAAACCAATGCTTAGCATTTTTAAAGGATTGGGCTCAAACAAACATCTAACAACTCAAAAACAAATGCTGAACACTGAAATTTAATGGACTTAGCCAAAATTGGCCATAAGTCCTCAATTCAGATTAATTGAGTTCATATACTCATAAATCACGGATCTTAGTCCCAATTGGACTATAGGTCTTTCAACCCAAAATTGGTTCAAGGGTACATCTCTTCACTCCTTTGATATTTGTCGTTGTAATCCTTCAACGTCTTCAGAGAGGTGACGGGTCCCGACAACCAGACATTCTATGGACTGTGGGGTCCTTAAACTCATGGACTATGATGTCCTTAACCTTGACTGTGAGGTCTTTAAACTCACGGACTATGATGTCCTTAACCTTGATTGTGAGGTCTTTAAACTCATGGACTATGATGTCATTAACCTTGACCGGGATGTCCTTAAACTAACATTGGACCGAGATGTCCTTAAACTAACATTGGACCACTATGTCCTTAAACTGGTAATCGACCACAATGTCCCTAAACTAAACAATAGAGTTCAAATGCTCTTTTGTTGGATCTAAACGATCCCGTAAAGTTGATTTTAGTCTAAAATTAGACTAACGTATCCTTAACAAACGTTTAAGTTGATCTTAGTCTCAAATGAGACTAACGTATCCTTAAACCCAACCCCCAAACCCAAATCTAAGAAGATACGAATTTGGACTAATCCACGTCCTACGAGCGACAACATAAATTAGTCTCCATATACAATCCACGGGCAACCAAAAACAAAATAAACACCCACGACACGAAGTGACCATCTGGAGAAGGAGAAAGTGGTTATCGCGATGCGGTAGCGTAATTAACTGCAGGGGCTTGCGCCTGCAGGGAAGAGAGTCCCCACAATCAAAAACCCCTCAAATGAGGGGGAATCTGACGAAGTCTGCTACATCGGCCACATCCGTTTAAACCTTCGATACGCGGTGCCATAAATCAACTTGGCATCTTCGGAGAGGTGGACAGATAGCACCAATTAGCATCTGTCCTCGGAATTCTGGCCCCAACGTCCCAACGTACCGGTCGCGTCTTTTCGGCGGAAAACAGCTTATATCATGCCTGGGACGAATGTTATATATATTTATATATATACTAGTAGATGTTGTATATGTTTTGCACCCGCGCTAGTCCTGCCCCCGCTCTTTCGTTAGTTAAGTAACCTAACGGGTGATGATGGGGTCCAGTGGCAAATGCGGATGGCATATACGTGTATTGTATTTTCGTTCCTTTCTGGTGTGATAGGCTTTAACTGATGGGACCGCATTAATTTTGATTAATGCAAGAAAATAAACCTAAAAGATGTTGTTGGAACAAATTTTGAAAAACTATAGTTATATTCTTTCGCTTTGCATAGTGGTATTCGGTTGTGAATATCCAGCACCTCATTCCAGGAGGCAAGAGCCGAGATTCCTTCGCGGGGAGTGACCTCTTGAGTAAAAGCTTATACTGTAGATTGCTCGGTTTTCTTCAAAACTACAATTTTTCAAAAGCGGAGCCTAAACCACTCCTTTTCAAATCTGCTCATGTTCCTTCAACGATATCAAGTTCATTACGTTAAATGGTTTTTCGCCAAAAACCCAGTCGTAGCCCTCCGTTGTTTCTTACAAGTATTACTTAGTATTCATGCTATGTATGTTGACCTCTGTCAAGGCATAGTGAATGGTAGCTAAGTAATGCTTGTTTGTTGCATAGATATGCGATTATTTAGGACAGTCGCACAGTTATGTTGACCTCTGTCAAGGGCTTGTGCGGGTGGGTCTAAATTAATACTAGATAATGACGGGTTGAACTTGACTTGCGATTTATGACATGTTGACCTCTGTCAAGGTCATAAGCCGCTTGGGGCAAAAATCACATCGGGAGTTTCAAATATACAGGAAACTTGCTAGTGTTGCATACCTTCTGGAGTGCGGTAGCTAGAGTGGCTTCCATCTAGATTATCACACAATGATAGTTGGATCCCGATCCCCACTGATGAGTAGGATTACTCTTGGGAGATTTTCTCACTTAACAATCAATGCTATAAATCAAGTAGGTGTCTAGAACGGTGTTAGCGGGGCTAAGCCCCCAGGAAAAAGAGGTTATGTAATTAAAGAACTTCGCGAAAGCGTTGGAAACCTCCATCGAAGTACCGACACTAGCCTGGCCAAAAGGTTAAGTAAGTATTGTGACGTGCGATTAATCCTGACTAGTTCTTCTTTTAAGGTTTGAAGAAGAATTCAAGGAAACAGTGGGAGCCATCCTGATTAGATAAACTAATAACCAATTTAATCTTGCAAGAGCGCACGCTGAGTGTTTCTTTTCTCTCTCTCCAGGTAGCAACCAATTCATGCCCTAATCAAGATAATAAAATGTATCGCTTGACCGATCCGAATTCTTATTCGGGGCCGGGGAACGTCGGTTTGGCTCTAACTTATGACATCGGTCATGAGTATGAGCAAGGGAAAGAGAATTGCATGAATTTCTTGATGACCCCATCGAAGAAGAAGCATACCATTGCGTCTCTTTCAGGTGTTCTTGTTATTGAGAACTACTTTTCAGTCAGTCCTACCTCCCGGGTACTAGATACCGGATTAGGATCTCATATCTGTAATTTATTACGGGGACTGAGAAAAAGTAAGATAGTTGGACCTGGTGATATGTCCCTCAGAGTAGGGAACGGAGCACAAGTTGATGCTTCTGTCGTCGGTGAATATCACCTAGCATTGCCAAATGGCAATACTATGATTTTAAACAATTGCTACTATGTACCTTCCATGGTTTGCAACATTATATCAGTTTCTTTATTTAATAAAGATGGATATAATTTTATTCTTGATAGAAATATCATGAACATTTACCTTGATAAGGTATTGGTTGCAAAAGGTACACTGTGTAATGATATCTATGTTCTAAATCAAAACGCAGTTTTCAACATACAAAACACATGCAAGAGGAAGAGTTCAGATATGAACGAATTCTACTTGTGGCATTGTAGACTTGGTCATATCGGAGAGAAAAGACCGAGTAAGTTGCATAAAGATGGATATTTGAATACGTTCGAATTTTCATCTTATGAAACTTGTTAGTCCTGTCTCAAAGGAAAAATGACCAAATCTCCGTTCACTGGACATGGAGAAAGAGCAGCAGAGCTCTTAGGACTCACACAATGATGCATGTGGTCCGATGTCTATACATGCAAGGGGTTGGTTCTCATACTTCATCACATTCACTGACGATCTCTCTAGGTTCGGATATGTGTATCTCATAAAACACAAATATGAAGCTTTTGAGAAATTCAATGAATTCAAAAACAAAGTAGAGAACCAAACTGGCAAAAGTATCAAGATCCTCCGATCTGATAGAGAAGGGGAGTACTTAAGCACTGAATTCCTAGAATATTTAAAAGAGAATGGAATTCTCTCTCAGCTTACTCCTCAGTATACACCACAGCACAACGGTGTATCGGAGCAGAGGAAACGTACCTTATTAGACATGGTTCGCTCCATGATGAGTAACGCCGAGTTGCCTATTTCATTTTGGAGACTTGCGCTCGAAGCAGCAGCATACCTATTGAATCAGGTTCTGTCTAAATCAATGCTTAAGACTCCATATGAAATATGGAGTGGTAAAAGACCATGTCTTAAACGTGTTAAGATATGGGGTTGTCCGGTCTATGTTAAAAAACAGAATCCGGACAAACTTCAAGCACGACCAGTTCTATGTAAATTTGTGGGATATCCAAAGCATTCAAATGGATATATGTTCTATCACACCGAGGAACAGAAGGTGTTTGTTGCTCAGCATGCCACATTTTTAAAGTGGTAATTTCTTGCAAAAGAAATAAGTGGGAGCACGGTAGAACTGGAAGAAAATTCTGAACCGCAAAATGTAACTGAAGATTTGGTAGAACCACAAGATTCAGTAATCCCAGATGAACCTCGGTCACTCCGCAGAATTAGTAAGATTTCTCATCCGCCCGAGAGATACTACGGCTTTCTCATAAACGGGGATCGAGAGGATTGCATCTTGGAAGAAGATGGTCCTACTAGTTTCAAGTTGGCCATTATCAGTAGGGACTCTGATAAATGGCTGGATGCTATGCGATCCGAAATGGAGTCCATGTACACCAATAAAGTGTGGATCTTGGATATTGCTCTACTTGGGGTAAAACCCGTTGGATGCAAATGGATCTACAAAAGGAAATTTGGTATAGATGAGCAGGTGGAAACCTATAAAATTGGACTTGTTGCAAAAGATTTTCATCAAAGAACAGGTGTGGACTATGACAAAACCTTTTCTCCAGTGGCTATGCTCAAATCCATTCGGATCTTACTTGCCATTGCTGCCTTCCATGACTATGAGATCTGGCAGATGGACATAAAAACGGCTTTTCTGAACGGAAGTTTAGAAAAGTGCGTTTATATGGATCAGCCGGAAGTTTTTGTAGCCAGTGGGAGCAGCGGGAAGGTGTGCAAGTTGCTTAAATCCATTTATGGATTAAAGCAGGTATCGCGGAGCTGAAACATCTGTTTTGATGAAACAGTCAAGGAATTCAACTTCATCAAGAACGAGGACGAGCCTTGTATATATAAGAAGATTGTAGGATGAACTGTCGTATTTCTAGTCTTGCACGTGGACGACATTCTTTTGATAGGAAATGACATTCCTATGCTACAATCGGTCAAGTTGTTCTTGTCACAAAAGTTCTCCATAAAGGACCTGGGTGATGCCGCGTACATTCTGGGGATTAAGATCTACAGAGATAGATCCATGAGATTACTGGGACTTTCACAGTCCAGGTACATAGAGACCGTACTAAAGAGATTTAGTATGGAAGATTCCAAGCGCAGTAACATACCCGCATTGCACGGAATCACCCTCTCCAAAGAGATGTCTCTCAACACTGATGAGGAGAAGGTTCGCATGAGCACTATACCCTACGTTTCGGCGGTAAGATCTATAATGTATGCGACACTATGTACCCGACCAGATATAGCTTACATGCTTAGTGTGGTGAGCCGGTATTAGTCTAACCCAGATGAGAACCACTGGACAGCTGTTAAGAACATTCTTAAGTACCTGAGGAGGACTAAAGAACTGTTCCTGGTATTCGGTAATAGGAACCTCCAGGTGGAGTCGTTTACCGATTCGAGCTTCCAGAGTGACAAGGATGACAACAAGTCTGTCTCGGATTTTGTGTTTACACTCAACGGAGGGACGGTCTGTTGGAAAAGCTCTAAACAGGACACCGTCGCAGACTCGACGATGGAGGCCGAATACATTGCTGCCAACGATGCCGCAAAAGAAGCCGTCTGGATTAAGAAGTTCGTTATTGAACTTCAGGTGGTTCCATTCATTGTTAACCCAATACTTTCGTATTGCGAAAACAATGGAGCTATGGGTTTAGCAAAGGAACCACGGTCCCATCAGAAATCCAGGCACATCTTGAGGCGGTATCACTTGATCAGGGAGATCATTGATCGCCGGGATATCGATGTACAGAGAGTGGACACAAAAGACAACACGGCGGATCCATTCACCAAGGCCCTTTCTCAAGCACAGTTCGAGAGACTTTTTGAGATGTTGGGTATGCGGTACGCCAACAGCTGGCCTCGGAGCAGAAGTTGGGTATTCGGTACGCCAATATATATGGCCTTAGTGTAAGTGGGAGATTGTTGGATATGTGTGCCCTAGAGGCCATTATTGTATATGTATACATGTGGATGTTAGTGTATATGCCCTAGAGGCCATTACTGTATCATACTAGTTTGTATATTACTTAATGGATGCTTGGGATATTCACCTTGTATATACAATCTTGCTCAAAATAGTAGTATGCTACTTGGTTTGTTTCTACTTCAATGTGTACTTGTGTTTATTTCAGTATATCACTTATACGCATTAGTGGAGCCCTTAGGATCTTTGCTTGATTACCAGCGTTGTGATGGCAGTCACACTAGTGGGGGCTGGGTAATCTATAAGCACATCCTTATTCAGGTCCCTGGTCGCAGGACTATCGAGACAGGGCATCGATACTCCGGAGTAGACCAGCGCATGCGCTTCTCATCCCAGTGTGGGAGACGGTCTGTCCCACAGCCGTCAGTACGTCGTACTTGAGATAGTATGCGGGTGCTCGTTAGGTTACGGGTACACTGGACAGGACTCGTCGGGAACTGACTAGTTGGTATTATACCTATCGTCAGTTATCAGTTCCCAGGTGACATGAGTACAGCTTAGTCCGCTGACTTGACACTATCACTCCGCCTCGAGTGTGTTCCCACTGTACTTTGATCACTACCCTACCACGGCTCAAAGGAGTCGTGCAAACAGGTGGTGGTTGGGTGCAGTCCCGAAGCACTTGGAGGCAGTGACGGTTAGACAGGATTCGTCTCTCCCGGTATTGGGGGTTGACATCGCGCTGTGTCTAGGAGAGCCATTACATGAGTAGTCCCTGGCCAGGGCAAACGAGATATACTGGTAGGTTTCCAGTGTTATCTCAGGGTGTATTGGGCTTCACTCCGGCACGACTTGTACCGCTATTGGGGGACTGACGTTTACCGCCCCCTAGGCCCGCCATGCGATGTATCAGACGAACAGACCGGACTGTACGGAGAATGTCACACTCAGGCTCAGTAGGAGTTCAGATGGGTTTCGCCTCGTCCGTCTTCTTGTCGGCATTACCTGGGGACCGTTACGCACAGCTAGTGCCGCTTGCGGTCTGTGGTTAAACCCACTGCCAGCGTAGTGTCGAGTCTTTAGAGTCCCACACAGAAAGCTTTTCGCCTTTAGGCAAAAGAGTAGAGGTCGCATGGTATTGCGACAGGTCGCATGGTTTTGCGACAGGGTTCGGTCACATCCGTGCACTTGTGCACGTACAGTGTCCGGACAGTTTACACTAGCGGGCTTTGGTTTAAGCCAGATCCTAGTGTACCTTATGGGATTGGATTTATCCAGTTTGCATTCGTGTTCCTCGGAACGCGGATGCGGGTGTGTATGCACAGTTGACAGGGAGGCAGAGGCAGCGGATTCTCATTAGGGTTGTTGACAGTTGACCGTTGACTATTTGACTTTATGCTCAACCCTAATGAGAATATGATATGTGATTAACTATTATATTAATTAAGTATTATGGTGATATGGTTGTTGACTTGTTGACTTTTGTTGACTTTGTTGACTTGTTGACTTTTGTTGACTTGTTGACCGGTTGACTAGGCTTGACTAGTTGACCATCATGATAACCATAGCCATCATTTCATGGCAAAGACTTTTGTTTACTTGCTCATTTGTGTAAAATGAGTGCATGAAATGATATGGTTGTGGTTGCTTCTAACCATCACATAAGACTTTTGTTAATATGATGAGTTATCATTGCTTTGGATTATGAGAGGGTGAGAGACAAAATACTTGCTCATTCTTTCTTGCTCATTCTCTCTCTTGTTCTTGAGCTCTCCTCTTGCTCTCACCCTCAACCTCTTGCTCCCTCTCTTGATCTATGGTTCTCTTGTCTCATGAGTTGAGAATCAAGAACCATAGATAAAATCCCATTCTATTTCTTCTCTACTCATTCTAGTTCACTAGGTTTAGCAAACCAAGTGAACTAGTTTCTTCAAAGAACGAAGAAGGAGCTAAAGGTTGGAGCTTTCAGGTGGATCTATCTTCGGCGTACGGAGACGACGAGAAGAAGCCATCGGACCACCATCGGAGCTTTGAAGACGAAGGAGTTCAAGACAAGCAAGGTATAACCCCCTAACCGAGTAGCTAAAACTCATAGTTAGGTTGTTAGATAGATGTTTAACCAAGATCCGGGTTTTAGGTCCATGTTACCATCTTTAAGAAAATCGTTTTCTACCAAATTCCGCATTCCCGAAAGTACCGGGAGAGGTAGCATGGACTTACAGTGGTATCAGAGCCTAGTTAAACTCTATCTAACATGTTAGCAAGTAACTAGAAGATCGATCAACGAAAAAGTCCCGAAACGAACCCCGGAATTTTAAACTTTCTGTCGATTTTAAAAGTGCTGGAAAACTTTTTTAATATACACCAAAAATCGACTCAGGCTTTTTTAAAGAAACTGCAAAAATTTGGGCCCATGACTCGATCAAAGCGCCGCGGTTCCGCGGCGGGAGCACGCTCCCGCCGCGGAACCGCGGCCGAGTTGACTCGGTCATGGGTTTTATTTTTTGCAGTTTGCTAATTGGAGTATTTTGGGATTTTTAGTATATGTATTTTCAACCCAGATTTTCCAGAACGAAAATTTTATTTTGGGGTCCCGAAAATCCGTATTTTTGATTGAACTTCTAAAAGACTTGAGCTAACTGGTTTTTCTGTAATGTGATATTTGTATTGAACGTCTACTAATCGCTATATGTCGATTAGTGGGGGTTATACAAATCTGTGATCTGTAATGTGCTGGAATGTGTATATAAATATGTTGGATTGTCGCGGGTGAATAGCCGGGGGTTGTGAGACGAGAGTTTTCTTTTCTTGAAATTCATGTAAATTTGTAAATTGATGTAATAATTATTTGTATGGCCGCACAACCGGGAAGGGGTTGTAGCCGTCATTGTATAATTTCTTTTTACTGTTTTTGCTCCTAGGATAGACCCATGGAGGGGGTACACAAACTACCGGGTATGCCGAAGTGTCGAGTGGCCTACTCATGGAGATGAGGGAGGTTGCTACGCTTCGGGTACTTGGCGGGTAGTTTGCCGCACCCGTAGGGGTCTTGGGTGGGGTTTTGGCTATTCACCGCGACCGTGTTATCTGTTTTTGTTACAGGCTCGTACAAATTACAGATTGCTAGTATATCCAATGTATTTATCTGTGATCTGAAATGTTTATCATTGCAGTATATCTATATATGATATTATTTAGGCGTTGCTTATGTTTTACAGACGCGCTAGCCCAGCCCCCGCTCTGTCGTTAGTTAAGTAACCTAACGGGTAATGACGGGGCCCCATGGCGAATGCGAATGGCATAAGCGTACGTCATATTTTGGTTGTTTTCTGCAATGGTAGGATTAAATGATGGGACGCATTAAAAGAACTAATGCAAGAATATCACGCATTAAAAGAACTAATGCAAGATAATAAACCAAGTTAAAGTCGTTGGAACACTTTCGAAAAACCACTCGGTTCTTTTCAAAAACAACTTTTAAATGCGGAGCTTGAGCCACTCCTTTTAAAAGCTATCTCGTTCCATCGACCAAATCAAGTTCACTACGTTCACGGTTTTGCCAAAACCATCCGTAGCCCTCCGTCGTTTCGCATGAATAGTCAATAGTATTCAAGCTGTGTATGTTGGCCAAAGTCAAGGCACAGTGATTGGTAGCTATTGGGTGTTCATGTGTAGCATAGATAGATGCGTTGGTTTGGGACAGTCGTACTGCCATTTTGGCCAAAGTCAAGGGTAGGTACGGATGGATCCAAATTAACCTGGATAATGACGGGTAGAACTTGACATGTGACTTATGATATTTTGGCCAAAGTCAAGGTCATAAGAGCATGGGGCAAAAATCCACATCGGGAGTTTCATAAGTACTGAAACTTGCTAGATTTGCATACCATTTGGAGTGTGATGATTCTGGTAGGATTCCTTCAGTTTCGTCACGCAATGATATTTGGATCCCGATCCTACTGTGAGTATATGCTACTCCTCGGGAAATTTCTCACTTAACGATCAATGCTATAAACCTAGTAGGTGCCTAGAAAGGTGTTAGCGGGGCTACGCCCCCAGGGAAAAGAGGTTCTTTAATTAAGGAACTTCGCGAAAGCGTTGGAAAACCTCCCTCGAAGTACCGACACCGGCCTGGCTGAACGGTTAAGCAAGTATTGTACGGTGGGATTGATCCTGACTAATTCTTCCTTTATGGTTTGAGGAGGGATTCGAGAAACAGTGGGAGCCATCCTGTTTAGACAAACTAAAAACCACTCTAAACTTGCAAGAGCATCATGCTGAGTGTTTCTTCTTCTCTCTCCTAATTGCAGCGACCAATCAACATGACTGGACTTAAGTTACTCCTAGATAAAAACAAACTGACAGGGCCAAACTACAAAGATTGGCTCAGGAATGTCAAGATAGCAATCACTTATGACAAGCTGGGGTATCTTCTTACCACCAAAGCTCCCCCTGTCCCTGGTCCAACTTCCAGCGTCGCGGATAAGGAAATCCGTAAGACTTGGGAGATTGATAGCGCGAAGGCCAAATGCCTCCTGCTTGCCTCGATGGACAACGAACATCAGAGGAGGCATGAGAATATGGACATGGAGTCCATATTGCTCCATACAAAAGAACTGTATGGAGAGCAATCACGTATCGCAAGATACGAAGCGTCGAAAAAGTTATTTTCGACAAGAATGGCCGTCGGATCATCAGTAGCCGAGCACGTGCTAAAGATGATCGGCTACATTGAGGAGCTCGCTGACCTAGGGATCACATTGGAGAGTGAGCTATATACGGATATAGTTCTCCAGTCCCTTCCTTCCACTTACGCCCAGTTTATACTGAACTTCAACCTACAAGAAAAAGAGGTTGAACTATCAGAGCTCCTCAACATGCTGAGGAGCGCAGAGGGCACCCTACAGAAAGGTAGGGAAACATCCACTTTGTTTGTAGGAGGATCATCTTCTTTTAGGTCCAAGGCGAAAGCCAAGGGAAAGAAGAAGAAGGCCCCCGCCAAACCAAGGGGCGGTGTTAGTAAAGTGGATACGAAGGGAAAAGGTAAAGCAACAAAGATAGCGGGGAAGCTTGTGGATAAGGAAGAATGCTTCTATTGTCATAAGAGAGGACACTGGAAGAATGATTGCAGGGCCTGGAAGGCCAGAACACAGGAATTGAAGCAGGTTGCAGCTTCAGCTTCAGGTGTGTATGTTATTGAAAACTGTCTTTCAATAAACTCTACTTCCTGGGTATTGGATACCGGATCAGGATCTCATATCTGTAATTCTTTGCAGGCGTTGAGAAACCGTAGGGTTTTGAAGGCAGGTGATATGACCCTCAGAGTTGCGAACGGAGCTAGCATGGATGCTAAAGCCGTGGGGGACTATCACCTGGGAATGTCAGATGGACATGTTTTGGTTTTGCGTAATTGCTTTTTTGTACCCAACGCAACTTGTAATATCATTTCTGTATCTTTAGTTTCTAAAGAAGGTTATGAATTTGCGTTTGTAAGCAATGTTGTAAACATTCACCTTAATCAAGTTTTGATTGGGTCAGGTACTTTGAGTAATGGTATATACGTGTTAAACCAACCACAGATTTTTAATGTCCAGAATACACACAAAAGAAAGTCTCCAGAAATAAATCAGACTTTCTTATGGCATTGTAGATTGGGTCACATCAATGAGAGAAGGTTGACGAAGTTACATACAGAAGGGTATTTGAATGCGTTCGAATATCAGTCGTATGCCACTTGTCAATCCTGTCTCAAAGGAAAGATGACAAAGACTCCGTTTACTAGACATGGAGTAAGAGCGAGCACACAGTGACGTGTGCGGTCCAATGTCTACACATGCCCGAAGCGGACATTCTTACTTCATTACTTTTACGGATGACTTCTCAAGGTACGGTTATGTCTTCTTAATGAAACATAAGTCCGAGGCCTTTGGAAAATTCCAGGAGTATAAGAATGAAGTGGAGAAACAGACCGGCAAAAGTATTAAGATTCTAAGATCGGATCGAGGTGGAGAATACTTAAGTGCCGAGTTCCTGGACTATTTAAAAGAGAATGGAATTCTCTCTCAGCTTACTCCTCCATACACCCCGCAACATAACGGTGTATCGGAGAGACGGAACCGCACCCTATTGGATATGGTGCGGTCCATGATGAGTAACGCTGAGTTGCCGCGATCATTCTGGGGATATGCGCTAGAATCAGCCGCATACCTTTTGAACCGTGTTCCCACTAAGACTGTGCCTACTACGCCATTTGAGATGTGGTGTGGGAAGAGACCCCATCTTAATCACATTAAGATATGGGGAAGTCCAGCTTTTGTCAAAAAGCAGCATGCGGACAAGCTCGAGGCACGCTCTGTACTGTGCAAGTTTGTGGGATATCCAAAGAATTCCAAGGGATATTTCTTCTACTGTGAAGAGGAACAAAAAGTTCTTGTTTCTCGTCATGCCCACTTTCTAGAACACCAGTTCATAGAAAAAGAAATAAGTGGGAGCGCAGTAGAACTGGAAGAAATTCCAGAACCACGGACTATTACTGAAAGTTTAGTGGAACCAGAGGGTTCGGAAGAACAGGACATTCCTACGCCGCTCCGCAGGAGTAGTAGGCAAACTCATCCGCCCGAGAGATACTACGGTTTTCTCGTAGACGGGGATAGAGAGGATTGCATCATAGATTATGATGAGCCTACTAGCTTCCAGCAGGCCGTTCAGAGCGTTGACTCAGTGAAATGGCTGGATGCAATGCGGACCGAAATGGAGTCCATGTACACCAACAAGGTATGGACGTTGGACATTGCTCCAGACGGGGTAAAACCCGTAGGATGCAAGTGGATCTTCAAAAGGAAGATTGGTGTAGATGGACAGGTTGAGACCTATAAAGCTAGGCTGGTAGCAAAGGGTTTTCGTCAAAGACCTGGCTTGGACTACGACGAAACCTTTTCTCCAGTAGCCATGCTGAAATCCATTCGGATCCTTCTTGCCATTGCTGCCTTCCACGATTATGAGATCTGGTAAATGGACGTAAAGACAGCTTTTCTAAATGGAAATTTAGAGGAGTGTGTCTATATGGACCAGCCAGAGGGTTTCATTCAGAGTGGGAGCAGCGGAAAGGTGTGCAAGTTGCTTAAGTCCATCTATGGACTAAAGCAGGCATCGCGGAGTTGGAACATCTGCTTTGATGAGACGGTCAAAGAATTTGGCTTTATCAAAAATCCAGATGAACCATGCATCTATAGTAGATTTGTAGCGAGAACTGTAGTATTCCTCGTTTTATACGTGGATGACATTCTCTTAATAGGAAATGACATTCCTATGCTACAATCTGTCAAGGGGTTCTTGTCACACAGGTTCTCCATGAAAGACCTGGGTGATGCCTCGTACATTCTGGGTATCCGGATCTACCGTGACAGATCCAAGAGGATATTAGGACTTTCGCAGTCCAGGTACATCGACACCATACTGAAGAGGTTCAGTATGGAAGATTCCAAGCGCGGTAACCTACCGGCTTGTCACGGGATCACCCTCTCCAAAGAGATGTCTCCCAAGACTGATTTAGAGAGGGATCGCATGTCTATTATACCCTACGCTTCTGCGGTAGGCTCTATAATGTATGCGATGTTGTGTACCAGACCGGATGTAGCTTATGCACTGAGTGTGGTAAGCCGGTATCAGTCAAACCCTGGGGAGAAACACTGGATAGCGGTAAAGAACATTCTCAAGTACCTGAGAAGGACTAAGGAGATGTTCTTGGTGTATGGCGGAAAAGACCTCCAGATCGAGGCCTTTGCTGACTCCAGCTTCCAGAGTGACAAGGATGATTCCAAGTCCATGTCGGGTTTTGTCTTTACCCTCAATGGAGGGGCGGTGTGTTGGAAGAGTTCCAAACAAGAAACCGTTGCAGACTCGACGATGGAAGCGGAATACATCGCTGCATCTGATGCCGCAAAAGAAGCTGTCTGGATGAGGAAGTTCTTGAAAGAACTTCAGGTGGTTCCGTCCATTGTTGATCCAATACCTCTGTATTGCGACAACAATGGGGCTATAGCTTTAGCGAAGGAACCCAGGTCCCATCAGAGATCCAGGCACATCTTGAGGCGGTATCACCTGATCAGGGAGATCGTAGATCGCCAGGAGATCGAGGTTCGGAGAGTCGCTTCAGAAGATAACACTGCTGATCCATTCACCAAGGCCCTGCCCCAGACTCAGTTCGAGCGGCTGATCGAGATGATAGGTCTTCGATACGCCAGTACATGACCTTAGTGCAAGTGGGAGATTGTTAGTGTATATGCCCTAGAGGCCATTACTGTATCATACTAGTTTGTATATTACTTAATGGATGCTTGGGATATTCACCTTGTATATACAATCTTGCTCAAAATAGTAGTATGCTACTTGGTTTGTTTCTACTTCAATGTGTACTTGTGTTTATTTCAGTATATCACTTATACGCATTAGTGGAGCCCTTAGGATCTTTGCTTGATTACCAGCGTTGTGATGGCAGTCACACTAGTGGGGGCTGGGTAATCTATAAGCACATCCTTATTCAGGTCCCTGGTCGCAGGACTATCGAGACAGGGCATCGATACTCCGGAGTAGACCAGCGCATGCGCTTCTCATCCCAGTGTGGGAGACGGTCTGTCCCACAGCCGTCAGTACGTCGTACTTGAGATAGTATGCGGGTGCTCGTTAGGTTACGGGTACACTGGACAGGACTCGTCGGGAACTGACTAGTTGGTATTATACCTATCGTCAGTTATCAGTTCCCAGGTGACATGAGTACAGCTTAGTCCGCTGACTTGACACTGTCACTCCGCCTCGAGTGTGTTCCCACTGTACTTTGATCACTACCCTACCACGGCTCAAAGGAGTCGTGCAAACAGGTGGTGGTTGGGTGCAGTCCCGAAGCACTTGGAGGCAGTGACGGTTAGACAGGATTCGTCTCTCCCGGTATTGGGGGTTGACATCGCGCTGTGTCTAGGAGAGCCATTACACGAGTAGTCCCTGGCCAGGGCAAACGAGATATACTGGTAGGTTTCCAGTGTTATCTCAGGGTGTATTGGGCTTCACTCCGGCACGACTTGTACCGCTATTGGGGGACTGACGTTTACCGCCCCCTAGGCCCGCCATGCGATGTATCAGACGAACAGACCGGACTGTACGGAGAATGTCACACTCAGGCTCAGTAGGAGTTCAGATGGGTTTCGCCTCGTCCGTCTTCTTGTCGGCATTACCTGGGGACCGTTACGCACAGCTAGTGCCGCTTGCGGTCTGTGGTTAAACCCACTGCCAGCGTAGTGTCGAGTCTTTAGAGTCCCACACAGAAAGCTTTTCGCCTTTAGGCAAAAGAGTAGAGGTCGCATGGTATTGCGACAGGTCGCATGGTTTTGCGACAGGGTTCGGTCACATCCGTGCACTTGTGCACGTACAGTGTCCGGACAGTTTACACTAGCGGGCTTTGGTTTAAGCCAGATCCTAGTGTACCTTATGGGATTGGATTTATCCAGTTTGCATTCGTGTTCCTCGGAACGCGGATGCGGGTGTGTATGCACAGTTGACAGGGAGGCAGAGGCAGCGGATTCTCATTAGGGTTGTTGACAGTTGACCGTTGACTATTTGACTTTATGCTCAACCCTAATGAGAATATGATATGTGATTAACTATTATATTAATTAAGTATTATGGTGATATGGTTGTTGACTTGTTGACTTTTGTTGACTTTGTTGACTTGTTGACTTTTGTTGACTTGTTGACCGGTTGACTAGGCTTGACTAGTTGACCATCATGATAACCATAGCCATCATTTCATGGCAAAGACTTTTGTTTACTTGCTCATTTGTGTAAAATGAGTGCATGAAATGATATGGTTGTGGTTGCTTCTAACCATCACATAAGACTTTTGTTAATATGATGAGTTATCATTGCTTTGGATTATGAGAGGGTGAGAGACAAAATACTTGCTCATTCTTTCTTGCTCATTCTCTCTCTTGTTCTTGAGCTCTCCTCTTGCTCTCACCCTCAACCTCTTGCTCCCTCTCTTGATCTATGGTTCTCTTGTCTCATGAGTTGAGAATCAAGAACCATAGATAAAATCCCATTCTATTTCTTCTCTACTCATTCTAGTTCACTAGGTTTAGCAAACCAAGTGAACTAGTTTCTTCAAAGAACGAAGAAGGAGCTAAAGGTTGGAGCTTTCAGGTGGATCTATCTTCGGCGTACGGAGACGACGAGATGAAGCCATCGGACCACCATCGGAGCTTTGAAGACGAAGGAGTTCAAGACAAGCAAGGTATAACCCCCTAACCGAGTAGCTAAAACTCATAGTTAGGTTGTTAGATAGATGTTTAACCAAGATCCGGGTTTTAGGTCCATGTTACCATCTTTAAGAAAATCGTTTTCTACCAAATTCCGCATTCCCGAAAGTACCGGGAGAGGTAGCATGGACTTACAGTGGATACTTGGACATATATATGTATAGGACAGTCTTGCTCGATATGATAGTATGCTATCTGGTTTTTCTTTATCTTAACATGTGCATATGTTTTACTTGCTATTACGTATCATTCATGCATGTTGATAAAGCCTGTAGGATCATTGCTAGACTACCTGCGTTGTGATGGCGATCATTATTGTGGGAGCTGAGTAGTCTGTACGCACATCCTTAAAAGGTCCCTAGTAGTAGGAGTATCGAGACTGGGCATCGATATTCTGGAGTAGACTCGTGTATAAGTTTCTAGACCTCGACGAGGGGCGGTGGTATGGTCCTGCAACCATTGGTCTTTTGCACCTAAGATCGTATACAGGTGCTCACTGGGTGTGAGTACACTGGACGGACTCGCCGAGAACTTCCAGATAGTACTTTACCTAACGTCAAGTGGAAGTTCTCAGGTGACATGAATACAGGTTAGTCTTTAGACCTGAGATCGTCATTTGTCTCGTGTGAGTTCCCACTGTTCTTTGATCACTACCCTACCACGGCTCAACTGAATCGTGCAAACAGGTTTTGGTTGGGTACAGTCCCGAGCCACATGGAGGCAGTGAGCGATTGTTGGGGATTCGTCTCTTCCGGTAGAGGGAGTCGATATCACACTGTGTTCGATTGGTCAGGACCATAAGACCTTGGCCAAGGCAGTTGGGATTTACTGATAGGCTGATCAGTAGTTTTCCGGATTGGTCCTGAGCCGCATCATCATGAATTATCGGGTTATTAAGGTCTGACGTTTACCACCCCTAGACCCGGTATACGATACTCTCAGATGAAGAGACCAGACTGTACGGATATTGTCATGAATAGGCTCAGTAGGGATCCGGATGAGTTTGCTCGCCGGCCTTCCTTTTCGACAAGTACCCGGGTAGCCGTTACGTACAGTTAGTGCCGCTGATGTGCTTGTGGTTATGGATTTATACAGTAACTCACTGCCGGCGTACTGTCGAGTCTTTAGAGTCTCACACAGAGGGTTTCCCTGGTTCAGGCAAAATGATGTAGTAGCCGTATTGGATACGTGCAGGATTCCGATCGATTGATGTACTTTGTACCCGGACTTTTGATCGGACAGTTGGTAATACTAGCCTGCTCGAGTTTGAGCCGGATTATTAAATCAGGTATTGATTTGATAATTTACATATATGTATTTCGATGTGTATATTCTAGTATTACGTTCTTCGTGTTATTCTATCTCTTTGGGCATTCGTGTTTTTATCCGAATGCAGGTATGTATATACTGTAAACTGTAATCCGTATTTTATTATGGATAACATTTTAGAAGGTGGACACCTCATCATGGATTTTTCCATTTATTCATAAATGGAAATGAGGTGTGAAGTGAAGGAGAGGGGGGTATGGTAAGAACCATGGTTTCAATAGTTGACAAATGAATTATTAATTCATTTGTGGCAACTATTGAAGCATGGTTGATATTGTTTATTCATGAATATTGTTTCACAAAACCATAGTGAGTGATTTTTCTCTCACATCCTTCTCTTTCTCTTGAGTTCCTCCACCTTCATCATCTTCCTCCTCTCTACACTTGAAAAACAAGAGAGGAGGTAAGATAAAGATAGTAGAATACTTAGAACCCCACTCTACATCCTAAACTTCTTGGATTAGTAACCCAAGTTCTCTAGTTGCTCCACTTGACATTTAGTGTGGAGCTAGAGCCATGGATCACATCTCTCGGGTGGATCATCTACGACAAAGGAAGACTGGAGATCAAGATCGATAGTGGAGAACCGATGGAGCAAGAAGTAAAGATCAAGCTTGTTCAAGGTGGCCACTAGGAGCACATGATGAAGAAAGAAGACCGAAGGAAACAGATTGTTTGGTGAGGCTTTCTCCTCATAGTAGTTAGCTCCTTAGTTTGGTTAGTTAGGTTTATGGTTAGATCCGGTTTAATGGGTTATTCTAGCGTCGTTTTTACTTCGGTAGAAAAAAATTTGTTCCGCAAACGGCCACAGATGATGGCTAGGGCGTTAGGGTAACCCAACAGTGACTGATTGTGTCATTTCTTCAGAGAGTTATGCTCCAAAGATTACTCGGCAAACGATTCTAGAACCCTGGAGAATAAAATACCTCGCATACTTTGTAGAATGGAGATGTTGTTTCCGCCTTCTATTTTCACCGTAATGTTGCATCTCACAGTTCACCTTGTTCAAGAGGCGCGTTTAGGCGGTCCCGCGAATTATCGGGGAATGTATTCGTTCGAGAGGTAAAACTAATATAACAACTCTTTACCGTTCATAATAAATTGAATATTTATAATAAAACGAATTAAATTTGTTTGCATCCGTCAGGTTCATGTACAAAAAAATGATATATCTGTAACGGGAGTCGATCTGAAGGGTCGATCACTGAAGTGTTTCTCGCGAAGGAATGTATGATGTTCTGTTCTATGTATCTAGAGGGTGCTGAAACCGCATTTAATAGGCCGATACGTAATGAGGACATGGTTGACAATAGACCTGTAATATCCGTCTTCCGGGCCCAAGAAAAGGAACTGGGTAAAGTGAAGTCGGGTCACACTGCATTTGAGCAACTCGGCATGATTCACCATTACATTTGTTTTAACTGTTCCGATGTAAACAGTCGGGTGAGTATTTATAATTTTTTTCTTAACATAATTATAGAAAATCTTCAAATCAAAATTAAATATTTATTTGCGACATATACAGCATTTGGAATGCTCAATACCGTCCACCTACTAAACGAACTCGGCAATGGGATATCGATAAGGAGCGACATAAATACTTTCCCGCTTGGGTGAAAGCACGTGTAAGTTGTAAACTATAAAAACCAAACTACAACTCATGTTGATACACATACACATACAAATAACTTAATCCGTTTTACCCTAATAGGTTGAAAGAAATCCCAATGATAGATATGTTTCAGAAGATATAAAAGTGCTAGCGTATGGTTCAGATGAACAAGCCGAGAACCACTCCGGTTACGTTGTTAATGAGTTTAGATTTCACACCAGAAAAAGAGATCAAAATAAAACGTTTCAGAATTGTGACATCTTTGTCACATCCACCGTTACTGGATATTCATCTTCTAGAGATTCAAATCCAACCACGGGAAAATTGGACTATTACGGGGTGCTTAAAAAAATAATTCGGGTGCGTTATCATCAACAGATGGTTGTCCTATTCAAGTGTCTGTGGTACGATATCCATCATGAAAATACTGGGTTCAAAGTTGAAAATGACCTACTTTTACTCAACTCATCGAAACTCGTTTTAGGTGAAGAGCCTTATATTTTCGCCAGCTAAGCCCGCCAATGCTTTTATGTCGCAGACCCTAGGAATGCCTAGTGGGATATTGCTATTGTGACGAATCCACGAAATTATTACAATATGAGTGAAAGTAATGTAAGCGAGATTAGTTGTCCTACAATCCCGGTTATACAAGATGATGCTATTCCTCTCGAATTCAACAGCGGTTTATCAAGAACGGACATAGAGCCGGAAATAGTCTTTAATATACCATCGGCGGTAGTAGAACCAGAAATCTAATTAAGACTTTAAACATCTTAATATATTAACTCACTCTTGTATGATACTCGGACTTAAGTAAAGTGAAACCTACAATTTATTGCATCTTTCTTTCCGCATATTATTTCATACATTTCATCTTTTTTCGCATATTATCTCCTACAGTTCGAATTCTAATGTACAAAGATTTTCAAGTTAATTTATATATAAGGTTATATAAGTTGATTATATGTATTCTGTTCTTGGGCCAGAATTCTAATGTCCTACATTTCATCTTTTTCCTTGCATATTATTTCCACCATTTATTGCTCATGTATGATATTGTTTTCAGCAATAATTTTTACTATTATTTTTTTTATCTAACATACTAAACTATATTCCGTGAAGTTGTTTTAGATATGTCAGGTTCAAATAGAAGGAACGATCAGTCTACCGGGGACAATGGACAGTCCTCTCAGAAAAAGAAACGGACTGGGAGAGGATCCGCATGGGCTAGTGATATATGGTGGAGGATGCCACATGCTCCTGATAAGCCGATTGTATACCTTGCATTCACAGGGGACGTTATGACAGGAGCCAGCAAAGAAGTGAAGAAAATAATGTCGTCGATAGTGAACGGCGAGGACTGAAAGCTTCAATTGTTGAAGGACGAATATAACGAGTGGAAGGTCCTAAATTGGGACAACGAAGCGTTAGGGCTAAAGAAACAAGTCGCCATATAGGAGATGATGGTCAGATTTCTTTATACAATTCAATACTACATTTTTTTATATGCACATATGTACACACACATGCGCGTATATCACAAACACACACATATACATATACACATTTACTAAATTACTATAAAATACCCATACAATGATGAATTATCCCATTTTGCAGGCTCATTTCGAGTTCCGGTGGGTTGGCGTAGAGGGACCCCAGGGGGATTGCGATGAACGTGCAGTTTATGATAAGATGTGTAGTCATATAGTAAAGAATTATAGATGCCATAAGAACAATATCTTTATAAAGCTTTAAAACTGCGCTTCACCGGATGAGATGTATTCGATTAAGCCGGATCCGTATTGGTCTGACGAATACTGGCATGCCTTGGTCGATCATTTCTTATCCGGATAGTTTAGGGTATGTCTTTGACGATACCTTTTTACTATTTTATAGTAACTCAATAAACAATATTTGATATAATTGTAGGAGAAGAGCGAGCGAGGCAAAATATCTCGTGCTCAATTGCACGATATTTATAGGGATGGGAGCAAGAGTTCCCAGCAGGTTGCCATCGAACACGTAAGTATCGTATTTGATATTAATACGTTAAAATTATCTTAGAATTTTATGCATGAACTTTCTAAATATTATATGCAGGAAGAAAGCCATGGTGGAGAGTCCCTTGATCGTATCGAAATCTACCGGGCTCAATTTGTACGGGACGACGACGCATCTGCATCGATTGAGGCAAAGGGGATATATGTAAGTTTCCACATATGCCGAACTTCTTAATTATTTCAGAATTATTATTGTGTAGCTTTTAGAACGGCATTAATACATTTTTTCTACAAATAGGTGGCGATGGCGGCTGAAAGAGATCGGTTGATTCAGGAGATGGAGACAGAGTAGAGACACCCAGTTAATGACATGCAGAGAACATTCATCGTAGATAGGGCTTTCACGGCGTTTAGGTTGAATCATCACGGGAGAGTACAGTGCGTGTTCTCCAAGATCACTCCGCGTCAGTATAACACTCCTTTCCAACCGACCGGGCATCCACCTCCTAAGTTTCAGCCAGCAGATGAATCGGCATCGGAGATGCCAATACAGACTAGGGACACTAGAACCAGGACCCCTGTATTTCATGGATCTCCCCAGGAGCGGACGCCGGAATTCGGCGGGTCCTCACGCCGATCGACTGCCGCTCCCGCTCCCACTCCCGCTCCCGCTGCCGGTCTCCGTGCCGATCTATTTGTTGGCTGGACTCTCGAGCAGAGGCTTAATCTTATCGACACGTACGTCCAGGCTGGAAGTCTAGTACCTTCGGTAAGTTCGATAACCCTTATACACACACATACGCACATATCACATACACGCACAACCATACATACACACGCGCGCGCACACTCATACAAAAGCATATCACATACACACACATGCAGAAATCACATACATGTGTGCACACACATGCATACATACACAGAGACTTAAACAGGCACGTGTGCACACACAAGCATACACACAAACAAACGCGCGTGCACGCGCAAACATACATACACACACGCACACAAACAAGCGTGCGCGCACACATTTAATTAAAATAAAATATCCATACTAATTCATGTATTTTAAACTTTTAATCATAGGGGCTTTACCAGGAAATCCATGAGCGCCTCTTTCGTGATCAACTCTCCTTCCCGTGTTCGTCCTCCGTTCATTTTTCATTTCCCACTTTTGTAGATTTATGATGTTAAGATTGTAATGGAACGCGTAGTATGTATTGTAATCGTATTTGAATAATCGATATTTGAATGTAATGGATTTTGTATTAGAATCGTTATTTGAATGGAATGGATTTTGTATTAGAATCGTTATTTGAATGGAATGGAATCGATATTAAATTGAAATAGATTGGATTGGAGATTTTCTCTGTTTTTAAATTTTTTTTACGGCAATGCGCTCTGTTTTGATGGGAATTACCGGTCGAGATAGAAAAACAATTTTTAAATGATTTCTGAAACATTTTTTTTAACTTAAAAAACTTATATATTTCGACGGGAATTGCTTATCCAGAAAAGGACTATTTCGATAGGAAATAGCCGTCGAAATAGATTTGATTATTGCGACGAACGTTAACCGTGGAAATAACCTATTGCGACACAACCTATTGCATCGGCGTTTCTTCGTGGCTATTTGGTTTCTCCCGACGAAATAGACCTATTTCGACGGTAAATTTCCGTCAAAATAAATGTTTATTTACTGTAGTGTATGAATTTCTTTTCATGTAATATTCATGATAAAAAAATTATAGTATATATATTGATCAAAATATACACATGTGCACGACACGTGCAAAATAATAGTAAATATACATAGACTATAGATAGATAGATAAAGATTATAGATATAGATATATACATGCGATCTAACAATTGTTATTAAAGATACTGATCCGCTATATTGCATGTATTACCGAAACCACAAATACAATTAGTGTTTATCGGTGAATCCGCTTAATCTTCTGCGTATCCAAGAACAGGTTTGGATTTCAAAAACTTCTTTTTTTATTAGATGTATTCATTTATTTTATGACTAGGACTGTAATGAATTTGAGTATATTTTTACATGCATGTCCGATATAACTCCTGTAGTCCTATCCAAACTTCTCCTCTCTCACGTTTTCAAATTCTTTGACTCCCGCCACAATCAAATCTATTCACACATAAAAAAAACCCGCCATTTTCCACTTTGGCCCCAAACAAAAAATGGAAAATCGCATCATTTCCCTCCTTCAATCCCGTCTTCATTCAAACCAGCTCAAGCAAATCCAATCTCTCATCATCACATCGCACCCCAAGCTCTCTCCTCTCTTCTTCGATTCGCTCTTGAATCCCTCCAACATCGATTACGCCTACCAGGTGTTTGACAAAATCCCTCACTGAAGCCCGTTTCTCACCAATTCCGCAATATCCGCTCTCGCGAAGCGCTCTCTCCACAAAGAAGTGCTGCGGACCCTCTTGCTCGCGCAATGCAAGAACGCCCATCTGGTGCATTACTCGGTCGCGCCCGTCCTCAAAGCTTGCACTTTGTTGCATGGGTCGATCGAGGCTAAACAGGTTCATGCGATGGTTATTCGTTACGGGTTGTGTTTTAACGTGTTTATTCAATCTGCCTTGATTGACTTCTATTCGAAAAACAGTGACATGGGTTCGGCAGAGAAGGTGTTTCTTGAGGTCGCCGTTAAGAAACCGGTCCCTTACAACTGTTTGATATCCGGGTATTCAAAATCCGGCGACGTTTTAGCCGCTCGTAGACTATTTGATGAAATTCCATGTAGAACACAAGCCTCGTGGAATTCGATGATTACTTGCTATGCACATCATGTAGATCTCGTTGCAGCTTTGAAATTGTTTGAGGAAACGAGAGAGCTAAAGATTAAGCCAAATGAGATGACCCTTGTGACTATTCTTTCTGTCTGTGCGAAAATGAGTGATTTGGTCATGGGTTGAAGATCAAGAAACTAATAGATGGTCAAGAGTTTTGAACAAATTTGATTGTTCGGACTGCACTAATGGAAATTTATGTGAAGTGTGGGGCTGTAGACGAGGCACGCCAAGAGTTTGATCAAATGGATCATAGAGACGTGATTGCATGGAGTGCAATGATAGCTGGCTATGCCCAAAATGGGAGATCGAATGAAGCTCTAGAGCTTTTTGAGAAGATGAGATCGGAGAATGTCAAGCCTAACGAGGTCACTCTTGTGAGTATACTCTCGGTTTGTGGTCAATTGGGCTCTGTAGAAGTTGGGGAGCGAATAGGAAGTTACATAGAGAGTCAAGGATTAGCATTGGGTGTTTATGCAGGTTCCACACTTGTGGATATGTATGCAAAGTGCGTCAACATTAAAAGAGCTCGTAATATATTTGATGGGATGCATTAAAAGGACATCGTAACTTGGAACTCAATGATTGGGGGGCTAGCGGTTAACGGGTTTGCAAATGATGCAATAGGCCTCTTTCATAAGATGTTGGAAGAAAACTATAAACCAAACCATATTACTTTTGTGGGGCTGTTAGCTGCTTGTACTCATGGTTGTTTTGTCGATTTGGGTCTCAAATTTTTCAATAGTATGAAAAGGGACCACGGAGTTGTGCCTAAGATCGAGCATTGTTCTTGTGTAGTAGACCTCTTATGTAAAGCGAAAAAATTGGACGAGGCTTACAAATTCATTTGTGAGATGGAGGTTAAACCCAACGTTGTAATTTGGAGCATATTATTGAGTGCTTGTAAGGCTAGCTCGAACATCGATCTAGCTGAGAAGCTGGTAGATAAGTTATTGATGTTGGATCCAAATAACTCCGGGTATTATGTTGTTCTTTCTAGTTTGTATGCTCATTTAGGTAAATGGGAAGAAGCAAGAAAGGTGAGGATTTTGACGACGAGTAAAAAAGTTCAGAAGCTTCCTGCATATAGTTGGATAGAATTGGATAACAAGACACACAGATTTGTTATTGATGACAAATCTCATATGAGGTCCGATGAAATCTACAATGAAGTTGATGTGCTGGGCCAACACTTGAAGTGAGATGCCGATGCTCCAAATTTTGACTTAGAGCTAATTTGATCATTTATAAAAGTTTATTTACTGGGAATGATGGAGACTTTTACAGGACATGGTATATTTTCTGGAGGCAAAGGTTTATTACTCTTCATAATCATCTATTTGTCCAAAAGTTCTGGTTTTCATCTTATTCTGCATTTTTTTCAAGATCAATGCTGAAGTTTATAAATGTGGATCACTCTAGTTTACTTCACAACTAAACTAGATACTATTAGCAATCAACATCAAAAGAGTTTGTCATATATTTGATGAGATGCATAAAAGGGACATCGTAACTTGGATCTCATATCGAGGTTTGCATGCACTTGCTAAGATGGTTTGATAGTTGAAGTCAAATTCCATAGATATCTATCCGTTAACTCGAAGAATTATTTCCGTACATATTGAGGTAAATTTCTCTTTCACATCAACATCAAGCTTTAATTTTCCTTGCTTAGTCGTTAAGCCTTCAGTACTTAATAATGGCTATAACATTTTTAAGCTTATCATGCCTCTATCTGTTATCTGACTTTTTACGACAACTTTTGTTAAGTAGCTCATCATGCACTTAGTATAAGATGTCAAGCTTTCTCCTGCGTTGGACAATTACTGAAAAGGCCAGGAACATTCCAGGAAACTTATGAACTTTTTGTTGACTTTCTTTGCTTTTTAATTAGTCACTATGTTGCTTTGATCCATCAACAGAAAGTTGATTCTGGAGCTTATGTCAATTATAAATTAATGTCCACTTTCAGTTTTAAATTCAGGATAATCTATGAATTGATGGTAAAACTGTGCGAATCATTATATAATTCTCAGTGACGCAAGTAATGCAAATGCATGATGCGTATATGGGCAAGGTTAGCTTGGATATGATTTTTCAGGTGACTGTCCGACATTATAATCTTATGCAATACACAGATATCACACTTAACCGTTAACTTTTAGAGTTCTTAAGAAGCATAAAGGAATAGTTCTCACTTCTCATCCTCACCAAAAAAAAAAGAAACAAAGGAAATCTTGATTTAATACCCATCAAGTAATTTCATGTGCAGTTTCTTGATTATAGGATAATATTCTGATATTAGATTTAAATAAATACCTAGTATGTCCATTTATGGTTGTTCAATGTTTTTTTAAGTCAAGTCTTACCCTTGTAATCATATGATGAGTTTAACTATTACAGTAAGTGCAGCCATCTCCTATCAAGCAAGATTATTTTTAGTAAAATATCAATTATTTCATTAGTTTAATGTTTTGATTTGTTTGGTCAATGTGCATATTCCACTTGTTTCTGCTTATCATATATCTGCCTTGATTGTGAAGTAAAAGGGCCTTTACTTAGTTGACATTATTTTATGAATTCCTTTTATAGACTTGTAATGCTTGGTCTAATTATGATGCATGTGTGTAATTTGATAATAAGAAATAAAAAAATTGTAATAAGATTCAAAGCAATATATTCCTTTTTTGAAGATTTGGTCCTAAAACCATTTGATATTATAACATTTGGAAATTTCATGGGTATTGCTTTATAATTACTTAATCCTTACAATCGTACAATTATGAATAAAAAAAATCTTTGAGAGTATCTTTCCCTCTTGATGTTGCGGAGTTTGAGGTACAAAATACATTTATATTGCTTGTTCTGCGTCATGGCTGATGCATGAAAACTAATAATCTTGGTGCCTCTTTAAAATGATATAGTAATCAATAGTTTTTCCAACTTCAAGGAAACTTTTTCGGTTTATTGCTCTCTTCTCTTGAGGAAAAAATGAACTTTTAAATTCACACATTGACATTATCCACCCCCCTCCCCCTCCCCCTCCCTCTTTTAATTTAACCACCGATCATCTTGGTCAGTCAACTTCAACGGAATATATCAAGATAAAGAATCACATTGCGTAACCTTGAGGTTCAACATGCTGTTTCAGTTTTTTTACTGTTTTAACCCACTCTACTCTATGTACAGGTTGTAGTTGCCGGGAAATTATGGGTAGTTTTTACTCCTTGCTGATACAGGTATGTGGCTAATTGTTAATATCATCAGGTTCATTTTGGCCTCTTCTGCTTGGTTAGTTTTGGCACAGTAATAATATTTGTTTTTTTTTTTACACTTTTAGTTTAGTTCGACAATTATTCTCACTCTTTTCATTGTAAAATATCTATTTTGTAGTCATTTTGCAAATTCTACAAAATTGCTACATAAGTGAAGAATTATTTGACTATGCATTGTGAAAGTGCAGAATAACATATTGCAAACAACCACCTCTGGCTAAAAGATCCTGTCACTATTGTAGGAATAAGCTGGCAAGGTTTGACTTTCTATCAAATGCATATCATAGAGGGTTCTTTCTGCAAGTTTTGCTTGTCCGTTAATTTCAAAGTTGTTCCTTGACTTGAAGGCTTGGTTCCCATTTAATAAAGGAACAGAGAAGCAAGGAATAAGCAGCCATGCCTAATTCCCACACCTAAATAGCATAACCTCCCTTCCCTTTCAAAAATAAATCCCAGTTCAACAATGGAAACAGCCTCAGCTTCATCCTCATCTCGCGGGCCTGCAAGCTTCTCAACACAGGCCAATGCTCTCCTCCGCAAGAATCTCACCTTTCAGGTACCAATTCAAGATTTTCCTTACAATTTCATGAATTAAGTTTCATTTTGATTAGTTCTTTTAGGATAGCCCCAAAAAATGTTTTAGAGTTTAATTATATAACTATTTAATTATAACATGGGGTTTTTGGAGAGAAATAACCAAATGGTGTTAAAGCTTTGAAATTCTGAAGGAGTGCTACAGGGAATAAATTACAGGGAGTTTAGCGCAATTAACTCAAAAAATCACATATACTTCTTGACATGGATTGTATAAAAAACAATCGTTGGTCCATCACTCACTGGCTTCAACTCTAAATCCTGTACAGAAGCGCAATTCGAGGACCAACACATGCATTATAGCATTCCCATTCTTCCTTTGCATCATCCTCATAGTCCTCCAGACACTCATCAACCATGAGCTTGACAAGCCCGAGAACCGCTGCGGCTGCCGCTGCATCGACACAGATGGCAGCGGCCGGTGTCAGGAAGTGTGCGGGATCCAGTACTCGGATTCAATTCAGGCGGCAACGTGCCCGATACCAAGCCCACCGAGATGGCCTTCTCTGCTGCAGTTGCCTCGGCCAGAGTTTCGGGCGGTTAGGACGGGATCGGTCAGACATGGGGACTTGCCGGATGGGTCTTGTAGGGTTAAAGGGTCGTGCCCGGCGACTGTTCTTTTCACTGGAAGCAACAAATCTCTGGCAGAAGGTATGAATACTTGGAAATTGCCTTATTTTGTTATCAACCATGGCCACAGGATTTTAGTAACAGAAAGTGGATATGATCTTTGAAAAATAAAATTATACAGAATATGGCTGATTTTCTTTTGTTCTAATGCACACTGAAATAAAGTTGGGGAGAATAAAAATAATGAGGTAAAGATATTTGGAGCACCTTCCCTCTTTATATAGACTAAGCAGAATATGAAAAACTACAATTTTCCTGATGTGGGACTATTATTCTAATATTCTAACATCCCCTCAAGTTGGAGCATAAACATCAAGCATGTCCAACTTGTTACAAATAAAATTCACTCTCATATTTTCAAGTGGCTTAGTGAGTTAATCTACTAACTGATTCGGCGAGGAGACATAATACGTATCAATGACGCATTGGGTTATTTTCTCTCAAACAAAATGATAATCCACCGTAATGTGCTTTGTCCTCTCGTGGATGACTGGATTAGTCGTAATATAGATGGCTGTTTTATTATCACAATACAGCGTATAGGAAGAATATGACCAAGTCCAAGCTCACCAAGTAGATAACTAATCTATATCAACTCGCAAGAGGTAACAGCCATGGCTCGATACTCTGATCCTGTACTAGATCGAGCTATTACGTGCCGCTTCTTGCTCTTCCACGATATAAGGTTCTCTCCAATGAACACACAACAACTAGTAGTGGGCCTTCGATCTATAGGTGATCCTGCCTAATCAACATCTGTAAATCCAGCTATCCGAGAATGTCCATGATCTGAATAGACCAAAGCTCGTCCAGGTGCACCCTTCAAATATCGCAAGATCTTGATAGCTACATCCCAATGAGTCATCCTCGGATCTACCATAAACTGACTAACAACGCTTACCGGAAATGAGATATCTGGTCGAGTAACTGTCAAGTAATTCAGTTTATCCATCAGTCTTCTTCTGTACCTACTAGGATCACCTAACCTCTCACCTTCCCTTGGTAGCAGCTTAATATTCAGGTCCATAGGAGAATCAACAGGTTTACAACCCAACATACCGGCTTCTGACAATAAATCAAGCACATATTTCCTCTGAGAGATATATATACCTGTCTTGGATCTCGCAACCTCTATACCTAGGAAGTACTTCAGACTCCCTAAATCCTTGGTCTGAAACTGATTCTGAAGATACATCTTTAGCTCTGCAATGTCCCTATCATCATCGCCTGCAATCACGATGTCGTCCACATACACAACCAAGATAATGCGTCTACCTGAAGATTACGATAGAACACTGAATGATCATTATTACATAAGCAAGGCTAAATGACTTCACAATATCGGAAAACCTTCCAAACCACACTCTTCATACAAGGATCTCTTCAACTTGCATATTTTCCTATACTCCTCCAGAGCAAAGAGGTTGCTCCATATAAACTTCCTCGGACAAATAGCCATAAAGAATGGTGTTCTTGACATCTAATTGATGGAGTGTCCAATGATTAGATGCAGCAAGAGAAAAGAGAAGACGGACCGAATCATCTTAGCAACAAGAGAGAATCTCCTCCAAATATGTGCCATAGACTTGAGAATAGCCTTTAGCCACAAGTCGTGCTTTAAGGCGAGAAAGAGAGCCATTAGATTAAGCTTTGCATTATACACCCATTGACATCCCACCGTTTTCTTCCCAATTGGAATAGTAACCAACTCCCATATATCATTTGTCTCTAAAGCGAACATCTCCTCAATCATAGCTGCTTTCCAATTTGGATGAGACAGTGCATCTAACAAATACTTTGGAAGATGATGAGATTCAACAACAGAAATAAAGGTGCGATAAGGAGACAAATGATAATAGGAAACAAAATGAGCAATAGGATGACAAGTGAATGACCGGGTACCTTTTTGCAAAGCAATGGGAAGATTAAGAGTAGAAGTGGAGGGAGACAAATGATAATAGGAAACAAAATGAGTAATAGGATGGGAAGTGAATGACCGGGTACCTTTTCGCAAAGCAATGGGAAGATTAAGAGCGGAAGTGGAAGGAGCTGAGTTTGCTGGATCTGTAACGGTAGAAGTGATTGGCATTGAGTTTGAAGATGCAGTCTTATCTTTTTGACGAGTGCAAGTCTTTATAACCTTATCGAGCATCTGCTTCTTGATGGTTAGAATGACATTAGAATCCTCTACAGGGAAATCTTCATTGAATTCAGGCTGAGAATGTTTTTCTGTATAGCATAAAGTAGACTCGAATAAAGTGACATCAGACAACACAAAACCATGCTTTAACTCAGGACTATAACACTTGTAGCCCTTCTGAGTTCGTGAATACCCAAGAAAGATGCATTTACTGAAATTAGCATCGAGCTTGGTATTTTCTAAACGTAAATCATGAACAAAACATGTACACCCAAAGATGCGAGGAGGCAGAGAAAATAAAGATTCAGAAGAAAACAATACATAATAAGGAACTTGACCTTCTAACACTGATGATAACATGCGATTAATTAAATAACAAGCAGTAAGTACAACATCCTCTAGAAAGACTTAGGAACATGCATATGAAGCAATAAAGTGCGAGTTATCCATAAAAGATATCTATTTTTCCGTTCTGTCACTCCATTTTGTTGCGGTGCGTATGGACAAGAATGGCGTGTAATGCCATTTTGTGTCATGAATGTTTGAAAAGAGGAATTAAAATAATCCTTAGTATTATCACTATGAAGAGTACCAACATATTTTCCAAAATGATTTTTAATTTCAGCATAAAATTCTTAAAACACAGATAAAACTTCATAACAAGATTTTATTAAATATAGTCACGTCACACAAGAATAATCAATAAAACTAACAAAATAACGGTAACCAAGTTGTGACACAATAGGACAAGGACCCCAAGCATCACCGTGGACAAGTTCAAAGGGTTGGTCCACTCGCTTATTGACTCTAGATGGAGAAGACGCATGATAGTGTTTACCCAACTGACATGACTCACAATCACGAGAACTAATAGAACTAATGGAAGAATCTATTTTCTTCAAAATTTCGAGTGATGGATGACTAAACCGGGAGTGAAGATCAATGGCTGAAGTTGTGCTTGAACAAACTATGGGATTAGTACACTCGGAAAGATATTAGAGACCTTCAGCTTCATACTCGGTGCCAACCGTCTTCTTCGTTTCAAGATCCTGCATAACATAACCATGTGGAGAAAATGAGATCGAACAATTCATAGAACGAGTAATCTTGCTCACAGTGGGATAGCTGGAAGAAGATGATGGCACCGACGAAAAAGAACCAAGTCTTCAAGAATGCCTGATAGCGAGAAATGTCATCTCCACTCAAAGTAAAGACTCGAGAGATGTGAGGATATAGATGCTGTGACCTGAAGCGTGTTAGAAGTTGGTGAAAAAGGATATGAAGATGTCGCAATACCTGTTAGATGAGGGTGAAGCTGAAAACAGGTGGCCTTCACATGGCCTGGACGATGACGATGATCACAAATAAGTCTCTCACGTGGTGGAGACTGGTTCCTTCTACCTCTGTTGGGTCCACGACCTCCACGTCCTTCTCGATCGCTGAAACCTCCATGGCCTCGAGCGCACATCTTCCTTGGATTAGCAACTATGGGCTGAGTAAGGAGAGCATAACATTCTCTATCATCTTCTGTAGACGAGTTAGAATATATTTACTACAGCATATGATATGTATCAGCCAATAAAAAACTGGATGCCCTTCCTAAGATCTGCGGTCGTGCCTCTTCGTACTCAGGACCTAGGGCACGAAGAAAGACTAGAACCCTCATCTGTTCTCGCTGATGCTGTATCTCTCGAATATCGGTGGTGATCGGAAACACCTCACTGTGTTCCTCCCATCGACTCATGAACTCCTCAAAGAACCGTTGAATGGATTTAGAGCCTCGTTACTCCGTATATATATGAGATTCGTCCGATCAAATGCGTGGGTCAACTGATTCTTGCCAAAAAAAATGCCTTCAAGTACGTCCACACACCATACACAATATGTTCATGCCGTACCAAAGAATAAACTGAATGCTCCATACTCAGAAAAACCTGATGACATATCTGAGCATCGTCGGTCTTCCAGTCATTCGATTTGTGTTTGTCTTTCCGGCGAGAGATCAAATACATCTCCACCATATCATGCCATTCAAGATAATAATCGCCATTTAATTTTCACTCCGTGATTTTCCCATGATGGATTTCCGCAGAAACATGAGGTTTGGTATCTTTATCATCCATCTTACTCCAAATAACGAATTACTACATATAATAAGCACCTAACAACAACAACCGAGCCTTTTATCCTAAGCATATGGGATAGCTTACATGAACCAACATGAGAATCATGTCGGGTTGAGCATATGAATCCTTCGCATCCACTCACTCCTATCGAACAATACACTTTCATTAAGGCCTTTGGCATCCATATCTTTTCGTATTGCCTCCATCCATATATTCCGCGGTCTCCCTTTCGCTCTTTTGATTTGGCTTAAATCGATAATATCCATTCGTCGAACTGATACTTCCGTAAGTCTGCGCTGCACGTGACGAAACCATCTTAAGCAGATTTCGCGCATCTTTTCCTCCACAGGCGCTACACCAGCTTTTGCACGAATTTCCTCATTTCGCGTCTTATCTTTTCTAGTGTTACCACATATCCAACGAAGCATGCGCATCACCGCTACATGCATCTTATGTGCATGATGTTTCTTCGGAGCCCAATATTCTGTACCATATAATAGGGCAGGCCGAATAGTGCTTCGATAAAACTTCCCTTTCAATCTTAACGGAAAGTTACAATCGCACAAAATCCCCGTTGCATCCCTCCATTTCAACCAACCAATCTGAATGCTCTGGTTGACATCGTTATCGATCTTCTCATCCTTTTGGATGATGGAACCTAAATATCTTAATTGATCGCTCGGTGATATCTCTTGTCCATGCAGTATTATACCACTGTGATCTCGACTTCTCTGTTTACTGAATTTCCATTGCATATATGTTGTCTTGGACCTACTCAATCTAAACTCCCGAGATTCCAACGTTTGCCTTCATAAATCTTGTTCCTGCCAAAAATTTCTGCACAAAGAGCCTAAGGTATCAAATGGCAGCGGTACGCTTAAGAAAATGACAACTAGTATTTTCCGGGCTGCATTTTGACAAACTCCCGAATGAGAAACAGCTAAATTCTGATGGTATCGAAAGCGTCTCGAAAAATCCTTCGATTTGATATATTATGGGCCTCATAATTCATCCGGGATCAAAAGTTATGAGGCATCACGTGCCCACACGTGACCATTTACAGGCAAAGCCTGTAGGCACTTAATAAAATAAACTATTAAAAGGGGTCACGTGACCACACGTGATGGGCCTTTAAACCCATTGAAAGGAATTAAAAAAATATTATAAAACAGTAAGGAATACCCCAATGGGGCATCACGTGCCCACACGTGACCAAAGGTCACGTGCAGACACGTGATGGGTTCCTAAGCTCTTTGAATTAATAGAATTAAATTCTAATTAAATAATTAATCAGTGTGGTCACGTGCCAACACGTGATGGGCTCTTAAACCCTCTGAAATAATAAGAATTAAATTCCAACAATGGGGTCACGTGTCAACACGTGATAGGCCTTTAAACTCATTGAAAAGAATTAAAAGTATAATAAAATAACAAGGAAAAACCCCAATGGCGCATCACGTGCTCACACGTGACCAAGGGTCACGTGCTGACACGTGATAATTCCTGAGTTCTTTAAAACAACAGAATTAAATGCTTAATCGAGGGGGTCACGTGTCAACACGTGATGGGATTCTAAAATCTCTGAAATAATAGAATTAAATTCTAATTAAGGGAAATCAAAAACCCTAACTGTAAAAATATTTCTTTAAATATTTCCAAACAAAAGGGATGGTGTTCTGTAAAATGGAGCACCGTTGGATTAAAAATCCAATGGTGATTAAAAATCATCAATTTATGGAAAGATTTTATACAAGGAAAGATTTCCCTAAAATTTGAATAACAAATAAAAGATCTTTTGGATTAAAAATCCAATGGTGAATAAAATTCACTGAGTGATCTAAAAGATCATGTTGGTTACGAAAAACAAACAAAATCTTTCAATAAAAAATTGACTAAACAAATTGATTCTTTTCTTTCTCCTATAAATTAGAGCCAAGAAGAGAAGAGAAGGGGTCTACTTTTTTGGGAGATAACAACAGAGAGAAAAAAGATAGGAGAATTTAATTCTCAAGAAAGAAAACCCTAGGTGAGAAAAGAAAAGGAATCAAAACTTCAAACAGAGAATTTAATTCTTAATATCTAAGAGTTTAACTCTTCTACAATAGAACTTAGTTCTTCCTCTGGTTGAAGATCTGCAAAGAGCACATCTCCCCATAAGTTGAGAATTTAATTCTCATCGGGTTGAGATCCTGCCATGCAGATCCAAAACTTAAAGGGGGAATTGAGTTTAGGGAATTTAATTCCTCCAAAACAAAATTAGGGTTTAACCCTATATGAGAATTCAATTCTCCTAAAATTACAGGAATTTAATTCCTTCAAGATGGACAGAACTAGGGTTTAATCCTAATCGAGAATTTAATTCTCTCAAATTCGCAGGAATTTAATTCCTCTTAAAATGAAATTAGGGTTTCATCCTATACAAGAATTTAATTCTTTTACATATATGGGAATTTAATTGTTCTAAAAGAAATTAGGGTTCAACCTTACATAAGAATTTAATTCTTCATATATAGGAATTTAATTCCTCCAAAATCATGATTAGGATTTAACCCTATAAAAGAATTCAATTCTTAAAAATAAAGAGACTTAAGAGATCTCTGTGCATGGAAAGAATCAAGGTCATGTGGCCCCACGTGACCCCTGTAGAGATCTCTAAAAATGAGAAGGAAAAAGCTCTGAGGCAACGCCTCACGTGCTCCCACGTGACTTCCAAAACACAGAAAGAAAAAGCAAAGGAAATCTAAGCTTTGGACGCTCTCACGTGTTACCACGTGACCCCTTAGCAAACGCTTTAGTGATCAGCGCACAGATGACCATCACGTGTCAACACGTGAGGCTCAAAATAAAAATAAAAAAGTGTTTAACACTTATTTGCAAGACAAAGTAAAGGAAATCTGGCCCCACCTTTGGGCGCTCTCACGTGTCCCCACGTGACCCTTTCCTCTTTAGTGTTTAACACTAATCTGAGAGTTTTATTTTCAGTGTTTAACACTGTTGTTCTCTAGTGTTTAATACTATTTCTAGCCAAATTGGTTAATTTTCCAGAGGCAAAAAGCCTCCCTTTCAACTGAATCTCAAAATTGAGTAAAATTCAGAGCTATGATGTTTAATGCCCATTCAAAGATAAAAAGTTATCAGAGCCCTCAAATTCTTGTTTAGCATTGCTGAATGATGATGGGCTGAACCCAGACAAATGTTTAATGGTCCAACAAAGAGCCAATATTTCTAATCTAATTGGACTTAAGCCCAAATTGGCCATAAGTCCTCAATTCAGATTTAACTGAGCCAATGTGCTCATAATCTAATAAGTTGATCGTAGTTCCAAATTGGACTACAGATCCTCAAATCCACTTTGGTTCGAGGGTACATCTCTTCACTCCTTTGATATTTGTTGTTGTAATCCTTCAGCGTCTTCAGAGAGGTGATGGGTCCCGATAACCACACACTTCACAGACTATGACGTCTCTAAACTGGACTGTGGGGTCCTTAAACTCACGGACTATGATGTCCTTAACCTTGACTGTGAGGTCTTTAAACTCACGGACTATGATGTCCTTAACCTTGACCGTGAGGTCTTTAAACTCACGGACTATGATGTTCTTAACCTGGACTACTACGTCCTTAAACTGGTATTGGACCACTATGTCCTTAAACTGGTAATCGACCGCAATGTCCCTAAACTAAACAATAGAGTTCAAATGCTCTTTTGTTGGATCTAAATGATCCTGTTAAGTTGATCTTAGTCTAAAATTAGACTAACGTGTCCTTAACAAACGTTGAGTCGATCTTAGTCTAAAATTAGACTAACGTATCCTTAACAAACGTTTAAGTTGATCTTAGTCTCAAATGAGACTAACGTATCCTTAAACCCAAACCCCAAACCCAAATCTAAAAAGATACGGATTTGGACTAATCCACGTCCTACGGGCGACAACATATATTAGTCTTCGTATACAATTCACGAGCAACCAAACACAAAACAAATACCCACGACACGAAGTGACCATCTGGAGAAGGAGAAAGTTGTTACCGCGATGCGGTAGCGTAATTAACTGCAGGGACTTGCGCCTGCAGAGAAGAGTGTCCCCACAATAAAAAAACCCCTCAAATGAGGGGGAATCTGACGAAGTCTGCTACATCGGCCGCATCCGTTTAAACCTTCGATACATGGTGCCATAAATCAACTTGGCATCTGCCCCCAAATTCAGGCAAGACGGACCTACGCGGTCGCGTCTCTGTTCGGCGGTAAACAGATTTTGGCACGCCCGGTGGGAACTTTTCCTCTTTCCACTCCACATTTCGTGTGTCGTGTTCGTGAACGAATCGCGGTTTGTTATGGTTGCCTGTGGATTCAAGATACTTAAATTTGGTGTCTTGTTCCGTGCAGAAAACAAAAGATCAATGGCGTCTACTTGCACGAAATGTTCCAACTGCAACTGCAATCCCGTCCGGAGGAGTGACTTACGGGCCCCAAGCGGCCTCCATCTTCGCTATGCCGGTGGAACAGGTCACTCAGGCCACCACTGGATTGTTCTTCGGGACCATGCTCCCGCCAATGAGCTTCAGCGCTCCTGTACCAACACAAGAAGCTCAGAAGAAGTCGGTCTCTGATCGATTTACAACTACTGCGGCCCCTCTCAACGGTTCGGCCGATGTCAAGCCAACAGCATCAGTCTTCGATAGGCTGAGCCTGAACTCCAATGGGCCCGCCAAGAAGCCCACGATAATTGAAGCGGCCATCCCAAAGCAGGTAGCAATTCCTGCTCTTGAGGTCACTAAAGAAGCTTTTCCCGTCAAGGGATCAGTCTTTACGAGGTTGGCCACTCCGGCTCTCGTTCCTACTCAAAGGTCTGTTTTTGACAGACTGGGCGCTACTCAACGAACATCAGTCTTCAAGAGGCTGACGCTAGCAACAACCCTTCTCCAAGCATAACGAAGTCACCCCTAAAGCTGAAACAATCCCAACGGCTCGACACGCTCGACGTCGCCACTGACGCCGAGTAAGGAAGGCTGGGGGCAACTCTCCCTCTGGGCTAACTCCACCAGCCCTAACGGTGGAAGTCAATGCTGCTGTTCCAATTGGGAACAACTTTAAATTGCTGAACAAGATGCGCAGGAATTCTCTTACTGCCGTACTGAAAAGATCTCCATCAGTGGAGAATGTCGCGGAAGCAAAGCCAGAACAGTCACCTCAGCGGCTGTCCTCCAAAATCTACGAAGTCTGGCGGCAGGTTCGGGACTCAATAATTGATCAAGATTACCCTCGCCGACAGAGAAAGGCGAAGGTTCAACAAGAAGAGAACCATTCTGCCAAATCACAAAAAGCTGTCTGGGTGCCCGCTGCGACGCCCCCCTCAACTTCAACTGCTTAAAAGAAACGGAGGCCGGAGAAAGCCCCTGTGGCTGCGGCAGACCGCAAAGGCATTGAGCCTAAACGCCCTAAGTATGGGGGCATGATGGTACATACTGTCTACATGGCTTCCGGAAAAGAAGAAAGCCGCACTTCGACGGGCCACCGACCGCTCACCCGATCAATAACAAGGGCTCAAGAACAACAACAGGAGATGCTTCAGGAGATGCTGACTGCAATGGCTGCGCTCACCGGACCAAAAGAAAGCCCGGAGGCGTCATCGGAGCAGCGTCATGAACAAGAAACCGATACTGACTTCCTTCACAGAGTCCTCGAAAAGAAGGACAGAGAAGCCGCAGAACAAGCGGCTAATATAAAGCAAATGACACTTCTCTTCCAAGATATGGTCGGGATGATGTTACAGCCGGAACCTCCAGCTGAAGACTCTCCGATCATTATTGAAGACGACAGAGGGGAGACATCGGACCCTCATCCTACTCTTTCAGCAGCCAAGGAGGAAACTATCTCAAAAGCCACGCTTGATGATTATATTGCTTAGCAAATACGAGCTCACCAGGCGAACGAGACGGCCGGTCAGATTGTTAAGACTGGACGACCCTATCCGGGTTGGTATGACCAAATAAAGTATCCACCGGGATATACGATCCCCAAATTCCATGTGTACAAGGGGACAGGCAATCCCCATCAACATGTCGCTCAGTTCATGGCTTTTTGCGGCAATACTGGAGGTGATGATAAACTTCTACTTCGCCAGTTCGTCGGTAGTTTAGCAGACACAGCTTTTGAATGGTACTCGGAGCTTCCCGACGACTCCGTTAAAACGTTTACAGAAATGGAGTTGCTATTCACTCAACGGTTCGCAAGCGCCAGCGAACGCACCCCGATCACGGCATTGATCAACGCCAGAGTGAAGCCGGGAGAGACGTGGGTGCAATATGCAATCCGGTGGCGGAACCTATGGTCGAGATGCGAACAACGCATAGAAGAAGCTCCTGCCGTGGGCATGTTCGTGGGTACTCTCGACCCTCAAATGACCATCTCCCAATTCATGATGTTCTTCAAGCCGACCACCTTCCAGGTCTTGATGATAAGCTGGCCTAAATGGATCAGATGGGCCATAGGCCTTCCTCTTCAAAGATGGAGCCTTGGAATGAAAAGGGCAAAGGGAAAGCAACTTTCGTTGCCAATACTCAACAACGGCCGAGCAACTTAAGGCCGGTTGTTCGCCAAAACGTGCGTCCATGCCCATCCCTCGAGGAGATACTGGGACGTCCTTACTCGTTTCCCCAGGATAAAACGAGGAAACTGTTCGAACTGGTAGTGCGCAACAGACTCATCAATCTGCCGGATCCAAAACGTCCGTTGCAGCCAGGCAATGTCAACAATCCTAATTACTGCCCTTACCACCAAGCAGTAAGCCATCCAATCGAAGATTGTTTCGTCTTCAAAGACTGGATTGAAGACCAATATCAGCAAGGCAAGTTCGCATTATCCGAAAACTGGAAGGTGAGCTCGCCACAACCTCACGCCCCTAAAAAAGTGGACGTGCCGGGGGCATCGCGCTCATTCATAAAGGAAGCCCCATGGGAGGACGTTCTTTCAGCCAAGACGAAAAGAATGCTGAAGGATCTCCAAACATGCCCGGCGATCAGGCGGAAAAATTCACTGGAACCCGAAATCAGCGAGGGAATGCTGAAACCGTGCCCAACTCCAAAAACTAGTGGTGATGGTCAGAGCGCTCACACCCAGCCGTCAAAATCTTCGAAGAAGAAGACCAAAAAGCCTGTGAAGCCTGGTGACAAGCGCACGGACCTGCAAAAACAGATTGACGCGTTGGAAGAATATAATCAGAAGGCGCGGACCCCAGTCAGACTCCAAGAATTTCTTACCCACGTCCTTGTGGACAAAGATGATGACAATGGAGAAGACTCGTCGGATGAGTCTGAGGATTATGCGGCAAGCTGTCATGTGATTTCTCACTCGTTAACAAACGGTGAAGAAGCTTTGGATGTAGAAAAACCAGGGGCAAATCCTGAGTCTGAACTTCTAGGACCATCAGACGAAATGATTGATGCATTCCTAAACGAAGCCCGTCAGGAAAGCAAAGCCAATCGAGAGTGTGAACTGGCTATATTTGAAAGTGCCAAACGCCGACGACTGGAGGAAAAGGTCGAGACACCCCGACTGGAGCAAAGCATCCCTATCGCCAGCAAAAGCAAGCTTAAAGTAAGGAATCAATTCGCTAGGGCCCTGGTAATAGGAATGAAGTTGCCCTCTCTCAAAGGAAATTCCCCTGGCAATATACGTCTTGATGAAACGGACATACATCCTAACTTCTGCCTATACTATCAGAAGATTGCACACCCCACCGAGGAATGCATAGCTTTTAAAAACTGGTGGCAGGGATATGTTGCCCATCGACGACACGTTCAACGAGTGAAGCGCAAGGCTCGTCGGGAACAGAAAAGCACGACAAATGAGCGCGAAAGAGCTGCTGGCAACTGTCACATAGCCGACACCAAAGGATCGCAAGTTATCACCTTTGGAAGCGACTCTGACGAAGAAATCGCCCTCAGCTCTCTCTTCAAGGAATCCACCTCCGGCACAAAACATGCGAAGATTTGCGGCAAAATCTAGCTGCGTAATCGTACGTTGACCTATGACCGAAACGTCGTTAAACTGCTACCAACCCGCGGCATCCCCAGGCTGATGTGGTAAAAAAAGAAGCAGTAAAAAAAACGGTACGTCCATAAGCAAGAGGGGCACGGATGAAAACCCGAAAGGGCTCCGTGAGTAAAAACAGCAGGACTACCGATGATGTTTGTGAAAACCCGAAAAGGCGCAGGCTCGTAAAAATTAAAAAAAAAGGGTATGTCCACAAGCAAGAGGGCACAGATGAAAACTCGAAAGGGCTCCGTGAGTAAAAACAGCAGGACTACCGACGATGTTTGTGAAAACCCGAAAGGGCGCAGACTCGTAAAAAAAAAGGTACGTCCATAAGCGAGATGGGCACGGATGAAAACCCGAAAGGGCCACGTAAGTAAAAACAGCAGGACTACCGACGATGTTTGTGAAAACCCGAAAGGGCGCAGACTCGTTAAAAAAAACGGTATGTCTATAGGCAAAATGGGCACAGATGAAAACTCGAGAGGGCTCCATGAGTAAAAACAGCAGGGCTACCGGCGAGTGTTTGTGAAAACCCGAAAGGGCGCAACCTCGTTAAAGGACACTTGCAAGGTCCTCTCGACCTTGTGAGGAGAAACCACCCGCGTGAGATCCTTACGACTCACAAAGGAAGCAACACACTTAGGAATCCCCACGACTCCTAAGAAGAAATTACACTTGCGAGATCCTCACGACTCGTAAGAAGAACCATCTTATGAGACCCTCACGGCTCATAAGATTCAAAAGTCTTAAGTTACAGGGACCTGAACCTGTTCTTAAGCACCCCCACAACCTCCAATACTGCCCTACAAGCGGCTCAATGCTGACCCTTGTATACAATCCACGGGCGCGAATAAACATTTTCCTAACAAAGTCCCATCCGTGACTAGGGATATGTTTGCACGGTGAACAACCCTTGTGAGTCCTCTCGACTTATAAGGAGAAAACACTCTTGTAAGATCCTTACGACTTATAAGAGACCATGCACTTAGGAATCCTCACGACTCCTAAGGAGAAAACGCACCTATGAGATCCTCACGACTTGTAGGGAGAAATACCCCCTTACGGCTCATGAAGTCAAAAGCCTTAGTTGACAGGATCTTAACCCTGTCTACTAAGCCACCTTTGTTCGATATCGACAGAGGCAAATGATGATTCGCTCCTGACAATATCCCAGTTGTAGCGATGCTGATGCCAAAATCGGTGTCTAATTCCAAGCTTGCAGCGAAAAGCCAACAAGCCACACATGCATACGAAATAGCCGAAATGATGGGGCAACTTGCAACGAAATCAGCAAGTAAAAATGTATGCATACAAAAACAGCCGAAATGATTGGGCAACTCGCAATAAAAAGCAGCGAGTAAAAAGAAAAATAGCCGAAATGATCGGACACCGCGAAAAATAGCCGAAATGATTTGGCAATCGCGATTTTCGCGATATAAAAAGCTGAAATGATAGAGCATCGCGGAAAGAATAAAAAAAATGATGAAAGAATGAAACTTTTTGCCCTACAGGTGAGATCACATCGATTCCTGTATACAATCCAGGGGCACAAACAAAGAGGGAACCATACCTTCCCAACAGGCTCCACCAGAAAGCGAAGCTAAATCTCGACGGTTCATAGACAACTTAGAGACAACCTCGGCATTTGTCGCCATATTGCAGACACAATGTCAACAAACGAAGTAAAGGAAGATCCCTACCTTCAAGGTCTCGACGTCAATATCGACAACTTAGAGATCACCAACGGCGTTTCTCCTCACTCCAACCAGATGCAGACGTGACGTCAATAACCGACCTCAGAGTCGCAACGAAACGGAGCCATGGCAAAGTCCCTAGTTCCAAATCTCAATGGCCACATCTGCAGCCTGGAGATCAACGACGGCGTTCTTCCGCAGTCCAGCAGGATGCAGATTCAACGTCAACAAAAGACCTTGTTGGGGTAAAAATTTACACCTCGGTCGACCGAGTCAAAGTCAAGGTCAACCCCCAAGCTAGGTGTGCCCAAGCCCAGGTCAAGCGGGGCCATGCCCAAGTTGAGCCCGCGGCCAGCCTCCTCCATGCTAAAATATAGATCATGTAATAAATAATTTTTATGTAAATTTTTATACATGAATGCATGCAAAATGGGCATAAAGCCAATATTTTGTAAGCCCATGGCTTATGTGCAAAAAGAAATGACACATGAGCCATGAGATGGCTAAAATGCCATTTTGTGAAGCCCAAGGGGCTATATGTAAATATGTAAGCCTATAAAAGGCAACATGATGATGAATAAAGCAACACTTTTTTCCATTCTCTCAAAAACCTAGGGTCTGTACATCTTTCCCTTTTCTGAAGGTTTCAAACCTTTCTCTCTCTTTGAATTAAATCAAGAGTTTTACTCTTCCTTTTCCAAAACTAAATAGTTTTTCACCATAAAACCCACCAAGGGGAGCTTGGATCTGTCATTAGATCTCAAAAGAAGAGATTTTTAGATCTTACATCTCTTGATCTTCAAGATCCGGCCAAACCACAGGAGGAAGAAGAACCCCCTTAATCAGCTTCAACACATCCTAGGAGTTTAACTCCATATATATATATATAATAAATATTTCCTTTCTGAAGTATAGCTTCTGGTTTCTGGGGCTAAAAGCCCTCTTTTCCTCGCCGGCGTCCAAGCGCTCAAGCGCCGAGCGCCCACGTGCCGACACGTGGCGCTCGAGCGCAAAGCGCCCACGTGCCGACACGTGGCGCGTTTGTACTCCAGCGCCTTTGCGCTCGAGCGCAAAGCGCCCACGCACCGACACGCGGCGCGCTTGCGCTCAAGCGCACTGCGTGCGAGCGCAAGGCGTCCGCGTGCCGACACGCGGCGCGCTTGCGCTCCAGCGCTCTGCACCCGAGCGCAAGGCGCCCGCGTGCCGACACGCGGCGCGTTTGCGTTCCAGCGCCTTGCGCTCAAGCGCAATGCGCCCGCGTGCCGACACGCGGCGCGTTTGCGCTCAAGCGCCCAGCGCTCATGCGCAAAGCGCCTACGTGTCGACACGTGGCGCGCTTGCTCCTGAGCGTACAATACCTAAGCGTACAGCGCTTAAGGCGCTGGCCCCACGCATCCCTTGGATGCCTTTCCCTTTCTTTTTATGTACATACATATACATATGTATACATATTTGCACACACACGTGCTCCACGACACTGTCCCTGTTAGAAAAAAATTTCTAACGGGACGCTGCCCCGCACCCCGCAAGGGGGCTGCTAACCCCAGCCCGCTATTCGGGTAGCGGGACCCCCGTAAAAACTCTGCGTGGCTCCCGATATATCCAAAACCCCTTTTCAAAACACAACACACGCACACCGCACATTGAGTTCGCATGACCAGTTTAACCCGTTAATCGGAGGTTCTCTCGCCCCAAAGGGGAGGGATAATTAACGGCAGCTTAGTCCGCGGCTACCGGAGATTCGGATCCCCACAATCAATAAACCGTGGCGTACCCCAGGCAGGGGGAATCTGTAGTACGCCTGACAAGCACGCGCGTATTCCCATCTCAATGGGGTGACGAAAAACACCCTACAGACCTCACGGTCGAAACAAAGCGGAGCGACGGCAAAATCCCAGCTTCACCTCAGCATTCGTCTCGATACAGCAGACGAGATGTCAACAACGGCGTTCCTTCGCAGTCCAGCAGGATGCAGATGCAACGTCAACAAAAGACCTCACGGTCGAAACAAAACGGAGCGACTGCAAAATCCCAGCTTCACCTCAGCATTCGTCTCGATACAGCAGACGAGATGTCAACAACGGCGTTCCTTCGTAGTCCAGCAGGATGCAGATGCAACGTCAACAAAAGACCTCACGGTCGAAACAAAGCGGAGCGACGGCAAAATCCCAGCTTCACCTCAGCATTCGTCTCGATACAGCAGACGAGATGTCAACAACGGCGTTCCTTCGCAGTGCAGCAGGATGCAGATGCAACGTCAACAAAAGACCTCACGGTCGAAACAAAGCGGAGTGACGGCAAAATCCCAGCTTCACCTCAGCATTCGTCTCAATACAGCAGACGAGATGTCAACAACGGCGTTCCTTCGCAGTCCAGCAGGATGCAGATGCAACGTCAACAAAAGACCTCACGGTCGAAACAAAGCGGAGCGACGGCAAAATCCCAGCTTCACCTCAGCATTCGTCTCGATACAGCAGACGAGATGTCAACAACGGCGTTCCTTCGCAGTCCAGCAGGATGCAACGTCAACAAAAGACCTCGTGGTCGAAACAAAGCGGAGTGACGGCAAAATCCCAGCTCCACCTCAGCATTCGTCTCGTTACAGCAGACGCAATGTCAACAATGACATTCCCTCGCAATCCAGCACGATGCAGATGCAACGTCAGCGAAAGACCCCATGGTCGAAACAAAGCGGAGTGACGGCAAAATCTCAGCTCCACCGCGACATTCGTCTCGATACAGCAGACGCAATGCCAACAAACGAAGCAAAGGCCAAATTCCTAGCTTCAGGGTCTTGACGGCAACTCATATAAAACCTGAAAGACCATCGGAGATCATCTCACACCAGCGCGGAGTGGTCACCACCTCGACGTTCGTCTCGATACAGCAGACGAGATGTTACCCCGGCGTTCTTCCTCCAGCAGGGTTCAGACGCGACAATCAAACAACGGAGCCACGACAAAATTCCCAGTTCCAAGCCTCGACGGTTCACCAACAACCTAGAGACAACCGTGACATTCGTCTCGTACAGCAGACGCAATGCCAGCAAACGAAGCAAAGGCTAGATTCCTAGCTTCAGGGTCTTGACGGCAACTCATATAAAACCTGAAAGACTATCGGAGATCATCCTACACCAGCGCGGAGTGGTTATGACTCATCGGGGCTCTCCAAAATGAGCATATCCTCAAATTAAAAGCGGCATGGCAAAATTCCCAACGCTTGCTCTTCCGACGGTCAAACTGCCTAGGAAGATTGCTTGAAGACGTCTTGTCCAGCCCCTGAAGGGATCAGAGACACGACAGTCGCAAGGCTGCTCGAACAACAAGATTGCCTATCGAAGAATACATCAGCCAACACGACGGTACGACGGACAAAATCCTAGTACCACAGACCTTAACGGACCTTTATCGTAAAGAGCAGAGGTTAACTGTGACGTTAGGACATCCTTGCGAGAACTTCTCGATTCGTCTCGACTCGTAAGGCAAAGCCTTAGGTAATAGGGATTAAAAAAAACTGTTTCCTAAGCACTGGGGCCCTGCAAGTCGGTCCAAAATGGACTCTTGCATACTATTCACGGGTCACACTCTCCGAAGTCGAACATCGACAAAGAGGGAAATAACCACTTACAAGTCCTCTTGACTTGTAAGCGGGAAAAATTCTCTTATGTGATCCTTACGACTCTCAAGAGAAAATACACATTTAGGAGTCCTCACGACTCCTAGGAAGAAAATACACCTACGGGATCCTCTCGACTCGTAGGGAGAAAAGTCTTTATGAGACCCTCACGGCTCATAAAGTTGAAAAGTTTTAGGTGGCAGATCCTAACCCTGTCTCCTAAGCCACCACTGTCCTACAGAGAGGTCAAGATAGACTATCTATAGGCCACATTTTCCGAAGTCAAATATCGACAAGGAGGGAAACAATCACTTATGAGTCCTCTCGACTTGTGAGGGAGAAAATTCTCTTGTGAGATCCTTACGACTCTCAAGAGAAAACGCACTTAGGAGTTCTCACGACCCCTAAGGAGAAAATACACCTGTGGGATCCTCTCGACCTGTAGAGAGAAAAAACCTTCTTGAGACCCTTACGGCTCATGAAGATGAAAAAGTCTTAGGCTACAAGGACCCTAAAACTTATCTGCTAAGCCCTCAATTCTATGGCCATGCATAACTCTGCACTACTTCACCCACGTACATACTTACGTGGGCGAAGTAGTGGGGGGCATTTGTTCCCGCCAAAAATTTCTGTGCAAAGAGCCTAAGGTATCAAATGGCAGCGGTACGCTTAAGAAAATACGAACCAGTATTTTCCGGGCTGCATTTTGACAAACTCCCTGTAGGGTGTTTTTCGTCACCCCATTGAGATGGGAATACGCGCGCGCTTGTCAGGCGTACTACAGATTCCCCCTGTCTAGGGTAGGTCGGGATTTAATGATTATGGGGATCCGAATCTTCGGCAGCCGCGGACTAAGCTGCCGTTAATTACCCCCCGCCTTTGGGGCGAGGGAACCTCCGATTAACGGGTTAAACTGGTCATGCGAACCCAATGTGCAGTGTACGTGTGTTTTGTTTTGGAGAGGGTTTAAATATATCGGGAGCCACGCAGAGTTTTTACGGGGGTCCTGCTACCCGGATAGCGGGCTGGGGGTCAAGGGGGCTAGCAGCCCCCTTACGGGGTGCGGGGCAGCGTCCCGTTAGAATTTTTTTCTAACAGGGACAGTGTCGTGGAGTATGTACATATGTATACATATGTATAGATATACATGTATATATATAAAAAGGGGAAAAAACATCCAAAGGATGCGTGGGTGCAGCACCTCGGACGCTGTGCGCCTAGGTGCTGTGCGCTCAGGCGCTAGAGTGCCACGTGTCGGCACGTGGGCGCTCTGCGCTTGAGCGCAAGCGCGCTACGTGTCGGCACGTGAGCGTTTTGCGCTTCAGTGCCTGACGCTCGAGCGCAAGTGCGCCACGTGTCGGCATGGGGCGACTTGCGCTTGAGCGCTTTCGCTTGAACGCAAGCACGCCACGTGTCGGCACCGGGACGACTTGCGCTCGAGCGCAAGCGCGCCACGTGTCGGCACGCGGGCGCTCTGCGCTTGAGCGCCGGCAAGAAAAAAAGGCTTTTAGCCTAAAAAAATTTCTCGGAAGAGAAATCATAGAGGAGTTGGACTCCTGAGTGTGTTTTTTTTGGGGTTTAGTGAAAGATGTTCTTCTTCCTCCTTTGTTAGCTGGATCTTGAAGATCAAGAGATATGGGATTTTTAAAAATCTCTTCTTTTTAAGATCTAATGGAAGATCTGAGTTCCCCTTTATAGGTTTTGTGGTGAAAAACTAATTTGTTTTATAAAAAGAAGAGTAAAACTCTTGATTTAATTCAAGAGAAAAAAGAAGGTTTTGGAACCTTGAAGAAGGAGAAAAGATCTCAGATCTGAAAATTTTTTAGAGAGAGAAAAGTTGTGTGATATTTTCATTATCCTTTGCCTTTATAGGCTATACACTTTACACATAGCCCCTTGGGCTTCACAAAATGGCATTTTGCCTAACCCATGGCTCATGTGCCATTTCTTTTTGCACATAAGTCATGGGCTTTACAAAAATTTGGCTTTATGCCTATTTTTCTTACATTTATCCAAAAAATAAAATAAAAGAAATACAACAAAATTATTTATTACAAAATTTTTATCTTGGCATGGGGGGAGGCCGGCCGCTTCATGTTCGGGCTCGACCCGGGCATGGGCCCACTGGATCTGGGCTTAGGCCCACTTGGCTTGGGGTTGACTTTGATTTTGACTTGGTCAACCGGGGTGTAAATTTTTACCCCAACAAATTGCCCCCCATCAATAAATGCACACCACATATGTGGGTCATGTGCATGAAATTGATGGATCTTCTTTTACTTGGAGGCGACCTGATTTGGTTCCCGCTTTTTGGGAAGCTGGCACTGCCCTTTTTACGACATGGACGGTCGTTGCTTGACATGTCTCCGAGACGGAGTGTTCGTGATAGACATTTCCCTGGCCCGGAGTGATCTGGTTCCCGCTTTGTAGGAATCCTGCGCTGCCCTTTTTACGACATGGACGGTCAATGCTGCCCTTTTTGCGACTTGGACGGTCGATGCTGCCCTTTTAGCGACTTGGACGGTCGATGCTGCCCTTTTAGCGACTTGGACTGTCGGTGCTGCCCTTTTAGCGACTTGGACGGTCGGTTCTGCCCTTTTTGCGACTTGGACGGTCGGTGCTGCCCTTTTTGCGACTTGGACGGTCGGTACTGCCCTTTTTGCGACTTGGACGGTCGGTGCTGCCCTTTTTGCGACTTGGACGGTCGATGCTGCCCTTTTAGCGACATAGACGGTCGGTGCTGCCCTTTTTGCGACTTGGATGGTCGGTTCAGCCCTTTTTGCGACTTGGACGGTCAGTGCTGCCCTTTTAGCGACTTGGACGGTCGTTGCAGCCCTTTTAGCGACGTGGACGGTCGATGCTGCCCTTTTAGCGACGTAGACGGTCGGTACTGCCCTTTTTGCGACTTGGACGGTCGGTTCTGCCCTTTTTGCGACTTGGACGGTCGTTGCTGCCCTTTTAGCGACGTGGACGGTCGGTGCTGCCATTTTAGCGACGTTTCTTGCGGCGTCAGGGATGAAGTTGACTTGTTTCCGAGGTGGAATTTGATTCTGCCAGGGAGGTCATTGGTTGTTTGACTTGATGTGATTTGGGTTGACATCAGCATCGCTACGCTGGAATATGGTACCAGGAGCGAATCATCATCTGTCTTTGAGAGGATTTGGGGATTGGTTTTGTTTGGCATCTGCATTGCTGTACTGGAATAATGCCAGGAGCAACTCATCATTTGCCCCAAGAGGATTTAGGAATTGATGGCTTAGGAGGCAGGTTTAGATCCCTATCACCTAAGGCTTTTCAATTTTATGGGCCGTAAGGGTCCCATAAAAGCATTTTCTCCCTACGAGTCGAAAGGATCTCGTAGGTGTATTTTCTCCTTAGGAGTCGTGGGGACTCCTAAGTGTGTTGCTCCTTTGTGAGTCGTAAGGATCTCACGCGGGAATTTTCTCCTCTCAAAGTCGAGAGGATTTTGAGAGTGCATTTCATCTCCTTTTCACGAGTTTGCGCCCTTTCGGGTTTTCAAAAACTCGCCGGCAGTCCTGCTGTTTTTACTCACGGAGCCCCTTTCGGGTTTTCATCCGTGCCTGTTTGCTTGTGGACATACCGTTTTTTTTGAGAGCTGGTGGGACTTTAAAAGTAATCTCACCGGCAGGACTTGGGAGAGATTGGGATTGTTTTACGCCCGTGGATTGTATACGGTTTTGCAGGATGTATGATCCAGACCGTAGGGCCGGAAAAATTTCGTGATTTTGTTGGCGTCTGCATCGCTGCACTGGAATATGGTACCAGGAGCGACTCATCATTCGCCGTTGGGGTATGGGGGTTGGAATTTGGTTGGCGTCTGCATCGCTGCACTGGAATATGGTACCAGGAGCGACTCATCATTCGCCATTTGGGGACTTGGAATTTGGATTTTGTTTGGCATCAGCATTGCTGCATTGGAATAATGTCAGGAGCAACTCATCATTTGCCCCGGGAGGACTCATGATTTGGTTTTCGGGTCGGCATCAGCACCGCTAACACTGAAGCGAAACGCCAGGAGCGACTCATCATTTGCCGTTGCCCGTTGGGGAACGATGGCTTAGGAGACAGGTTTGGGTCCCTATCACCTAAGGGTTTTCAATTTTATGAGCCTTAAGGGTCTCATAAAAGCATTTTCTCCCTACGAGTCGAGAGGATCTCGCAGGTGTATTTTCTCCTTAGGAATCGTGAGGATTCCTAAGTGTGTTGCTCCTTTGTGAGTCGTAAGGATCTCACGCAGGGATTTTCTCCTCACAAGGTCGAGAGGACTTTGAGAGTGTATTTCATCTCTTTTCACGGGTTTGCGCCTTTTCGGGTTTTCATAAACTCGCCGGTAGTCCTGCTCTTTTTACTCATGGAGCCCTTTCGGGTTTTCATCCATACCCGTTTTGCTTGTGGACATACCTTTTTTTTTCTTTCTTTTTTTCTCTTTTTTCTCTTTTTTTTCCTTCTTTTTTTGTTCTTTTTTTTGCCGCTGGTGGGACTTTAAAAGTAGTCTCACCAGCAGAATTTGGGAGAGATAGGGGCCATTTACGCCCATGGATTGTATACGGTTTTGCAGGATGTATGATCCAGACCGTAGGGCTGATGTGCTCGCTCAATTCGCCTGCGACTTGGAGCATTCACGTGTAGTATTTCTTGAGATATCGGCCATTGATGGGTGGCATGAGCCTTTCTCCCTCGGCACTTATTAGTTAGTAGGATCCTCCGTCGAACACTTTCTCGATGACGTATGGTCCTTCCCAGTTTGGCTCGAATTTTCCCTTGGTGTGTCGATTGGGGATGATCGGTCTTTTGAGGACCAACACCAATTCACCTTTCTTGAAAGCGCGGAGACGGGTTATCTTGTCATAGGCCCGTGACATTTGGGTTCGGTATAGCTCCAGATTTTGCTGCACCGCGAGCCTCTTTTCTTCGAGGGCATCGAGCTCTTCAAATCAAAGGAACACGTTTTCCTCCTCCGTCAACTCGTGCTGAACGGCCATTCTTAAGCTTGGAACTTCGATTTCGAGGGGGAGGACCGCCTCCACTCCGAAGAGCAATGAGTATGGAGTGGACTGAGTTGGAGTACGGTGCGTGGTACGATATGCCTACAACGCCTCGTGAAGTTTGAGATTCCAGTCTCTCTTGTTGGCTGAAGCATTTTTCCTCAGGAGCTTGCATAGAGTCTTATTGAAGGCTTTGGCTAGCCCATTGGCTCTTAGATTATAGATGGAGGAATATCTCCAGTCTATCTTGTGCTGAGTAGCGAACCTCGAGACATTGAAGCTCTTGAAAGAAGGCCCGTTGTCAGAAATGATTCTTCTTGGTGTACCGAAGCGGTATAGAATATTATGCTGGAAGAATATCAGAATATCTTTTGTCTTGACTTCTTTTAGCGGGACAGCTTCAGCCCATCTGGAGAAGTAGTCTGTCGCGGCCAGTATGAACCGGTGGCCTTTGGATGACGGAGGATCAATTGGGCCAACAATGTCGGTGCCCCAGACTTCGAAGGGCCACGACGCCACCGTAGGATGCAATGGATTGGGATGCTTGTGAATGAAATCACCATGGATTTGGCAGATCTGACATTTCTTTGCATGCTCTCCGCAATCCCGTATCATGGTGGGCCAGTAATACCCAAGCCGTTTGATTTGAAGTCGCATCTTGGGGCCAGATTGGTGAGCACCGCAAACGCCCGAGTGAACATCTTTCATGACCTTTTGGGCTTCGGCCAATGACAGACACCTGAGCCAGAGTTGGTCATATGACCTGCGGTATAACGTGTCATTTACAAACACATATCGGAGAGCTCTTTTCTTCAGCTGGATCCTCACAGATTTTTCTTCGGGCAGCTTGTCGTATCGGAGGTACTCTATGAAGGGTTCTCTCCAATCGGGCTCGTCTTGGATGATCGAAGCTTCTTCGGCAGGACTGCTCTTCTGTTCCGCGCTTTCCTCTTCTCGTAGAGAGACTGGGGGTAGAATTTGTCGGCTCCTAACTGTGATCAGAATTTCGTCCATGTCAGGATCAGCCAGCTCCTTGGTTAGGCGAGCGAGTATGTCGGCTTTTCCGTTCAATGCTCTGGGGATTCTCATTAGTTCAATGTGAGTGAACCGTTTCATGAGTTCCACCACTCGGCCTCTGTACCGAGCTAACTCGGGTTTGTATATCTTATAGTCGCCGCTTACTTGGTTGACGACAAGCTGGGAGTCACCGTAAACCCGTAGCCGACGGATTTCCATTTCTATGGCGAGTTCCAAACCAGCTATCAGAGCTTCATACTCAGCTTCGTTGTTCGTTCGAGGCTCGGTGAGAGCGAAAGAACGCCGTAGGGTTCCCGTTGATGGCGTAATGAACACCAATCCTATTCCCGCTTTTACCTCCGGGATGCTTGATCTGCCGGAGTTCCTTATTGATGACGCCCCATCGAAGTAGAGCTCCCAACATGGCTCATCTTTCTCGAGGTGCAGCACTTGTTCGTCGGGTAACTCACAATTTAGCGGCGACCCTTCTGGTATAGGATGAGCGGCAAGGAAGTCTGCAAGAGCTTGCCCTTTCACTGCTTTCTGAGGATTATAAATTATGTCAAACTCAAGTAGCATGACAGCCCATCTTGCCATTCTGCCGGCTAGGCTTGCTCTGGTCATCAAGTGTTTGAGCGGGTCGACCTTGGAGATCAGCATAACCCGATGAGCGAGCAGATAGTGCCTCAGCTTCTTCACAGCAAATATCAGAGCCAGGCATTGCTTTTCGATTGGGGAATAGTTGTGTTCCGCCTCGACTAGAGTTCGACTGAGGTAGTAGAGGGCATTTTCTTTTCCTTCCTCGTTATTCTGGGCAAGGAGCGCACCGAGTGACTCATCCAGCGCAGCACTGTAGAGAATCAGCGGTTTATTTGGAATGGGAGCGGCCAGCACTGGAGGGCACAACAAGTATTGTTTGATGCTTTCGAACGCTGCTTAACATTCGGCATCCCAGATAAAAGGAGCTCCTTTCTTCATGAGCTTTGAGAAGGGCCTACACCTTCCCGATAAATTTGAGATAAACCTCCGTATATAAGCAAGCTTGCCTTGAAAAGATCTTATCTGCGTCAGACTCTTCGGAGGGGGCATCTCCATGACGGCCTTTATCTTTGATTGGTCAACTTCGACCCCTCGATGTCGGACTATGAAGCCTAGGAATTTTCCCGATGACACGCCAAAAGCGCACTTTAAAGGATTCATCTTCAGATCGTATTCCCTCAGTCTGGTGAGAACGGTCCTAAGATCTTGGATGTGATCGGCCTTGGTTTTAGTCTTGACGACCAGATCATCAACATAGCATTCGACGACTTTATGAGTTAGGTCATCAAAGATATTGGTCATTGCCCTTTGGTGCGTAGCACCTGCGTTCTTCAGCCCGAACGGCATCACCTTGTAGTAGTATATTCCGATCGGGGTTCGGAATGCTGTGTGCTTCTCATCCTCAGGCGACATCTTGATCTGATTATACCCAGACGAGCCATCCATAAAGGTGAACAGCTCATAATTTGAGGTGTCATCGACCATCATTTCCATGACCGGTAGCGGAAAGTCGTCTTTAGGACATGCCTTGTTGAGGTCCCTGAAATCGACACAAACTCGGATCTGCCCATTTTTCTTCTTCACTGGGACTATGCATGCGATCCAGTCCGCATATTTCTCTTCCTTGATGAAGCCGGCATCGATGAGCTTCTTAGTTTCCTCGATGACCTTTTCTTCTAGTTCCCTTCTCATTCTTCGAGGAGCTTGTTTGACTGGCTTAGCATCAGGAGATATAGCCAACTTATGTACGGCCACTTCAGGGGAAAGGTCAGGCATTTCTTTGTATGTCCACGCGAAGCAGTCGACGAACTCATGCAGCAGGGCAATTATCCGTGCTTTCATTTCCTCTGATAAGAGCGAGCTGTTGTAGGTCGGCCTTGGATTATCGGGCGTTCCTAAGTCAATCTCGGTTAGCTCGTCAAAGATTGCTTGTCCGCCATCTTCGAGCTCTTGAGGAGCTTCTTCTGGCTCGGCTATCTCGTCATCATCATTTGATCTTTCGCTGGCCTCGCCAACATGGACCATGTAGCACGCTTTGGAATCAGGTTGAATGTATCCTATGCCCCGTCTATCTGGAATTCGTCCATCGATGAGTGCTCGGACCTGGGGCGGATACCATAGCCCTTCGTAAAACTTTGCTTCGGACTCCGTTTGATATAACCAGCATCCGCACTTCTTAAAGTATTCCCGCATCTCGGGCGCATAGTATCTGGGATTGAGGACGACTCTTATGCCTCTCTCATATGGAATGCACGCGACAGACAAATCGTCCGGGTGCACAACGGGGTTTGACCCATAAAACAGGATGCCCTTCTGTCCACTTTTCCTCCCGGGAACGTAGAAAGTTTTCAGCTGGTCCACGATGGAGACTGATAACGCATCGAGCTCTTTGCACATCTGCTCTGGTACCCTTGTGACGGCTAGGGACCCTTCTGCAACTTCGAAGGTCTCTCGTAGTTTCGCTTGTTGCATAGGGGTCCAATCTGCATCGCCGTTGCACGGTAGGTCCTCTTCCTCCGACTCTTCAGTGTCGCTGCCAAGATGAGGGCGGACTTTGCTGCTAGATGGGCCTTCAGTAACAGATTCGTCCGTATCGCTGCCGAAATGAGAGCGAGTTTTACGGAAGGACGGGCTTCCAGCGTCGGACTCATCAGTGTCGCTACCGAAATGCGGGCGCACTTGGGCGTTTTTGCTTTTGAAAGTGACAGCCGGTGCAGATTTGCTTTTGAGTCTTGGGGCCGGTCTATCCTCAGTCAGTTGTGGCTTAGCATTTTGGTGGTTCATAAAGTACCGAGAATCTTCATAGCGGACTTCATGCACACCGAACGGCTGGATGTCTCCGTTGATGCATTTTTCTTCGCCATTTTTAGTATACTTCATGCATTGATGGAGAGTTGACGGGACAATTCCGTAATCGTGGAGCCACGGCCGTCCCAAGAGAATCTTATAAGACGTGTCGGCGTCGATCACGTATATCTTAGCTTCAGTTTGCAGATCCCTGAATTTGATTGGCAAAGCTATAGACCCCAGAACTTGCTGGCAATTTTGGTTGAAGCCTTGAATGACAATCCTTTCCCTTGACAGGTGTCGGGCGTCCATTGATAAACTCTTCAGAGTTTACAAGTTCATGATGTTCACTGAGGATCCCGGATCAATTAATATGTGATTAATTCGATCTCTGTCGCTGTACCCGGTCACGTAAAGCGGCCGATTGTGCTCAGCTGTTCCCAGTAGCAAGACTTCATCCTTAAATGTGACTGCGGCGGCATGCAAAGCGTGCTGAGCTTCTTTCATATTAATTTCCGCAAAGTGAGCCTGATACCGCTCGGGGTTTTGTAGAGCGTGAATAAGAACATCTCTAAGCTCCTTAGATAGGACCAAGGCGTCGTAGATGCTCAGGAGAGACGGAAGCCTTCGAAGGTGAGCCAAGACATTATAGTCTACTGGGGAAGGACTCGAGTTTTCATCAGCTGGTTCTCCGCCATCTTCATCATTAGCCACCTGTTTTCCCTTTCCTTTTGGGGCATTGCCCTGATTTGGCGGTAGAGCCCTGCCGCTTCTGAGCTGGATTTGGTTGGCCTTTGTGGGGAGCTCCTCGTCCTCTTCAGGAAAACAGAGCTCATCCTCAGAGTCGCTGTCAAGATGGATGGCGTAGCAGGTCACTACTGGGATCTCTTCATTGGAGTCTTCTTCTAACTCCTTCAGAATTTCAGCTGCTTGTACAGGGAGGAACTCTTTTAATTGAACCAAAGTTCTTTCCTTCTGTTCATATTCTTCGAGGGAATCGATATATTTTTGAATGGTCGATCTCCCTGCAGACTCCTTTTCGCGCCGAGCCGCACTTTTCTTCTTCTTGAGTTTCTTGGATTTTGAGCATGATGGAGCCGCATTGGCAGCTGGACTGGTAGGCTTCTTCTGCCCTTCCCATTCTGTCCTGGGCTCTTTCCGAAGTAGCTTTATCATCTTCTTCGTCTTGTTAGATACGTGCGTACTCCACGGAGACCGCGATGAGTCCATCTCATTTCTCAGGGCAGCGGGTTCGGCTGTTTGCTCCCAGAAGGCTTCAGCTTCTGTCTGTATAAAGTTGGTGGTTGCAACTTGGTTGTTCACCAACACACTTTTGGACAGCTCGATCTCTCCAGCCTTGTACTGCTTCTCGACCCAGTCTTTGAAGATAGCAATCCTCGATCGCATGGCTTACTACTCGGTGGTACGGGCAATATAGAGGATTGTCGGTCATTTTTGCTTCTTGGGGTCTTTTCGACGCCGGCAATTGTAGGCCGTTGTTCAAGGCATCTTTAAATATCTTGCGGATCTTGTCCCTTCTGAAAGAGTAAACCTTGTTCTTTTTCTCCTCTAGGGAAGGTCCATCTCTTCCCAGCAATGGCTTTCGAGACCGGTTAGTTTTGGATTTGGCCGCCCTTCGCTTTTCTTCATTGTCGGACGCATTGAGGGCATTGGTACTGCTGGAACTCCCGCTTCTACGGTTGTCGTCCCGTTTGCTTTTCCAAGTTTTGTCTCTCTGAGAATCCGGCGAGGACTCTTGCTTCGAGCGTTCCAGCATTTGGACTTTCTTGGTTAGCTCCTGAAATGTCTTGAGGCCCGCCGTACACAAGAATGGGACCATCCAATTGCTGAGGTTCCCAATGAGAAGGCTGACGGACTGGTCCTGCTCCAGCGGCGGTTCGCACTTGACTGTGAGATTACGCCATTGAGCGATAAAGTCGGTGTTGCTTTCATTCTTCCCGGCTTGGTCCTCACAAGGTCGGCAATGGAGATTTTATCACTGACACTCATGAACCTTTGCCGAAACAGAGACTCCATTTGGGCAAAGGTAATGACGGACCCGTCCGGTATACTCGCATACCAGTCGAAGACGACACCGGTCAGGCTGTTGACAAACTGACGAAGAAGGAGCGCGTCATTGCCCCCTGTATTTCCGCATGATGCTTTGAAGTGGACGACGTGCTGATTTGCATTCCCCGTTCCATCAAATCTTCCGAACTTAGGAATGACGTAGCCGCTTGGGAACTCAATCAGATCGTACTGCGCGGGATATGGCCGCCCACTACTGCCGATTTTTTTCTGAGCTTCAGCTTCGGCCACCAATGTTTTAACCTTGCTGGTGACCAAATTCATTATCCGATCATGTGTTAGCGGGATAGTGCTATCTGGGGCCAAGGCGTCCCCAGAAGCGGAGTGTGGCCGGCTTTCATGCGGCTCGACCAGTCTTGGACCCAAAGGAACAGGCATTGGCTGCCTCGGATTGTCATCACCCGGCTGATTAGTAGCGGCTTGTGCTTGATTGGGAGGCGCTCGAGCAATTTGAGCCGTAAGCTGCATCGCCACGTTCGTTAAGTCGTCAATCTTCGAATAGAGCTTGGCCATCTCTTTATCTTTGCTCCTGAGCTGTTTTCGAAGCTCTTGAAGCAGCTCTTGCTCCGCAGTCCTGGGACGGAAAGTCGGCTCTTCCTCGCTGTCCGAGCTTGACTCTGCATGGACCGAGGGGTCTTTCTGCCTATCATCCTCATCGAGAGGGTTTTCTTCATCCAGCGGGGGCGGCTGTTCTTGGGCAGCGGCAACCACATTCAGGCTAGATTGGGCTTGGGATGTGGTGGCCCCATCCTTGCTTTTGCTGCGAAGGTTGTCGCTGGGGCACCCGCCCGCCATATAGACCGTATGGATGATATATCCGGCCGTCTTTCTATCATTGGCAGCTGATTTCACGAATCGCTGTCTTGACCCCCTTGTTTCGGTAGCTGGTAGTCGATTGAAGGCGGCTGGCCTAACCAGGTTCTTGAATGGTGCTGGCGCTTCTTTTCTGGGTTTGCCCCGTTGCTTTCGTGCGGCATAGAGTGCTTGATAGACTCTTGAAGAGACAGTGTCATACTTTTTCTGTTGGGGTCGGGACACGTCTCTTTGTGGCACTGTTCGGACCGCTGTCTTCTTGATTCTGGCAGTCATGGCATTTTTCTGAACCCACTTCAAAGACTCGAAGGAATTGCTGATTCTTACGTCCGACTCAGCCGTCGTCGCGGGGCAACCCTGCACTTGGAACTTCACACGATTCCATTTGGCCGAAGCCTTGGCCCTCTTGTTGGCTCGATACCTGAGCCGCTTCTGCCTTAACTTTTCTGTTCTAAGCACCTGGCAGATTTCGGCTCTTTGGGAAGACGCCGCAGACCGGGCGATGGAGGGCCTTGGAGATACGCTCGATTGTGCATTTGTTGGAGTCATCGCCTGAGCTCGTCCGCAACATTTGATGTTGCCCTTTGTACCGAAGTTCTTGCCCCCCGCTGGAGCACCAGAGAATCGTTCAGATACCGTAAGTTTCGGTTGTGGTGTCTTGGCGATCACGACATTCGGCCTCTTACCCCTTGAGACCGGCTTGGCCACCTGTTCCGCCGGGATCTTCGCCAGATGAGCGCTTCCGGCAGGGTAGATGATGACGGAGCCAAACTGGCGGGGCGGTTCCTCCCACTGTCGACTGAGGCTTGCAGGGAGAACCACACGAGCGTTGATCTTGACCACGTACGGAATCGGGGTCGCTTTGGAAATTGAATTCGTCTTGGGAGACATTGCCGTTGAAAGTTGATTGCTGTACGAAAAGAAAATATCATTTCAGTATAGGCAATCGATATGTATATTGATTGAGTTCGCATGAACGTTTAACCCGAAATATAGGAGGAGAGAAGGGTCCCACCGGGCGTGCCAAAATCTGTAGGGTGTTTTTCGTCACCCCATTGAGATGGGAATACGCCCGCGCTTGTCAGGCGTACTACAGATTCCCCCTGCCTAGGGTAGGTCGGGGTTTAATGATTATGGGGATCCGAATCTCCGGCAGCCGCGGACTAAGCTGCCGTTAATTACCCCCGCTTTTGGGGCGAGGGAACCTCCGATTAACGGGTTAAACTGGTCATGCGAACTCAATGTGCAGTGTACGCGTGTTTTGTTTTGGATGGGGGTTTAAATATATCGGGAGCCACGCAGAGTTTTTACGGGGGTCCGCTACCCGGATAGCGGGCTGGGGGTCAAGGGGGCTAGCAGCCCTCTTGTGGGGTGCGGGACAGCGCCCCGTTAGAAATTTTTTTCTAACAGGGACAGTGTCGTGGAGTATGTGTGTATGTACATATGTATAGATATACATGTATATATATAAAAAGGGGAAAAGACATCCAAAAGATGCGTGGGTGCAGCACCTTGGGCGCTGTGCGCCTAGGTGCTGTGCGCTCAGGCGCTAGAGTGCCACGTGTCGGCACGTGGGCGTTCTGCGCTTGAGCGTAAGCGCGCCACGTGTCGGCACGTGAGCGTTTTGCGCTTCAGCGCCTGACGCTCGAGCGCAAGCGCGCCACGTGTCGGCACGTGAGCGTTTTGCGCTTGAACGCAAGCACGCCACGTATCGGCACCGGGGCGACTTGCGCTCGAGCGCTTGCGCTTGAGCGCAAGCTCGCCACGTGTCGGCACGTGGGCGCTTTGCGCTCGAGCGCTGAGCGCTGGAGCACAAGCGCGCCACGTGTCATACGCGGGCGCTCTGCGCTTGAGCGCCGGCGAGAAAAAAAAAATTTCTCGGAAGAGAAATCAGAGAGGAGTTGGACTCCTGAGTGTGTGATTTTTTTTGGGGTTTAGTGAAAGATGTTCTTCTTCCTCCTCTGTTAGCTGGATCTTGAAGATCAAGAGATATGGGATTTTTAAAAATCTCTTCTTTTTGAGATCTAATGGAAGATTTGAGTTCCCCTTTATGGGTTTTGTGGTGAAAAACTAATTTGTTTTATAAAAAGAAGAGTAAAACTCTTGATTTAATTCAAGAGAAAAAAGAAGGTTTTGGAACCTTGAAGAAGGAGAAAAGATCTCAGATCTGAAAAATTTTGAGAGAGAGAGAAAAGTTGTGTGATATTTTCATTATCCTTTGCCTTTATAGGCTATACACATAGCCCCTTGGGCTTCACAAAATGGCATTTTGCCTAACCCATGGCTCATGTGCCATTTCTTTTTGCACATAAGCCATGGGCTTTACAAAAATTTGGCTTTATGCCTATTTTTCTTACATTTATCCAAAAAATAAAATAAAAGAAATACAACAAAATTATTTATTACAAAATTTTTATCTTGGCATAGGGGGAGGCCGGCCGCTTCATGTTCGGGCTCGACCCGGGCATGGGTCCACTGGATCTGGGCTTGGGCCCACTTGGCTTGGGGTTGATTTTGATTTTGACTTGGTCAACCGGGGTGTAAATTTTTACCCCAACACTCCCGAATGAGAAACAGCTAAATTCTGATGGTATCGAAAGCGTCTCGAAAAATCCTTCGATTTGATATATTATGGGCCTCATAATTCATCCGGGATTAAAAGTTATGAGGCATCACGTGCCCACACGTGACCGGGCATCACGTGCCCACACATGACCATTTACAGGCAAAGCCTGTAGGCACTTAATAAAATAAATGATTAAAAGGGGTCGCGTGACCACACGTGATGGGCCTTTAAACCCACTGAAAGGAATTAAAAAAATATTATAAAACAGCAAAGGATACCCCAATGGGGCATCACGTGCCCACACGTGAGGTCACGTGCAGACACGTGATGGGTTCCTAAGCTTTCTGAATTAATAGAATTAAATTCTAATTAAATAATTAATCAGTGGGGTCACGTGCCAACACGTGATGGGCTCTTAAACCCTCTGAAATAATAAGAATTAAATTCCAACAATGGGGTCACGTGTCAACACGTGATAGGCCTTTAAACTCACTGAAGAGAATTAAAAGTATAATAAAATAACAAGGAAAAACCCCAATGAGGCATCACGTGCTCACACGTGACCAAGGGTCACGTGCTGACACGTGATAATTCCTGAGTTCTTTAAAACAACAGAATTAAATGCTTAATCGAGGGGGTCACGTGTCAACACGTGATGGGATCCTAAAATCTCTGAAATAATAGAATTAAATTCTAATTAAGGGAAATCAAAAACCCTAACTGGAAAAATATTTCCTTAAATCTTTCCAAACAAAAAGGATGGTGTTCTGTAAAATGGAGCACCGTTGGATTAAAAATCCAATGGTGATTAAAAATCACCAATTTATGGAAAGATTTTATATAAGGAAAGATTTCCCTAAAATTTGAATGACAAATAAAAGATCTTTTGGATTAAAAATCCAATGGTGAATAAAATTCACTGAGTGATCTAAAAGATCATGTTGGTTACGAAAAACAAACAAAATCTTTCAATGAAAGATTGACTAAACAAATTAATTATTTTCTTTCTCCTATAAATAGAAGCCAAGAAGAGAAGAGAAGGGGTCTATTTTTTTGGGAGATAACAACAACAGAGAGAAAAAAGAGAGGAGAATTTAATTCTCAAGAAAGAAAACCCTAGGTGAGAAAAGAAAGGGAATTAAAACTTCAAACAGAGAGTTTAACTCTTCTGCAGAAGAATTTAGTTCTTCCTCTGGTTGAAGATCTGCAAAGAGCAGATCTCCCCATAAGTTGAGAATTTAATTCTCATCGGGTTGAGATCCCGCCATGCAGATCCAAAACTTAGAGGGGGAATTGAGTTTAGGGAATTTAATTCCTCCAAAACAAAATTAGGGTTTAACCCTATATGAGAATTCAATTCTCTTAAAATTACAGGAATTTAATTCCTTCAAGATGGACAGAACTAGGGTTTAACCCTAATTGAGAATTTAATTCTCTCAAATTCACAGGAATTTAATTCCTCTTAGAATGAAATTAGGGTTTCACCCTATACAAGAATTTAATTCTTTTACATATATGGGAATTTAATTGCTCTAAAAGAAATTAGGGTTCAACCTTACATAAGAATTTAATTCTTCATATATAGGAATTTAATTCCTCCAAAATCATGATTAGGGTTTAACCCTATAAAAGAATTCAATTCTTAAAAATAAAGAGACTTAAGAGATCTCTGTGCATGGAAAGAATCAAGGTCACGTGGCCCCACGTGGCCCCTGAAGAGATCCCCAAAAATGAGAAGGAAAAAGCTCTTAGGCAACGCCTCACGTGCTCCCACGTGACTTCCAAAACACAGAAAGAAAAAGCAAAGGAAATCTAAGTTTTGGGCGCTTTCACGTGTTACCACGTGACCCCTTAGCAAACGCTTTAGTGATCAGCGCACAGATGACCATCACGTACCAACACGTGAGGCTCAAAATAAAAATAAAAAAGTGTTTAACACTTATTTGCAAGACAAAGTAAAGGAGATCTGGCCCCACCTTTGGGCGCTCTCACGTGTCCCCACGTGACCCCTTCCTCTCTAGTGTTTAACACTAATCTGAGAGTTTTATTTCCAGTGTTTAACATTGTTGTTCTCTAGTGTTTAACACTATTTCTAGCCAAATTGGCTGATTTTCCAGAGGCAAAAAGCCTCCCCTTCAACTGAATTTCAAAATTGAGTAAAATTCAGAGCTATGATGTTTAATGCCCATTCAAAGATAAAAAGTTATCAGAGCCCTCAAATTCTTGTTTAGCATTGCTGAATGATGATGGGCTGAACCCAGACAAATGTTTAATGGTCCAACAAAGAGCCAATATTTCTAATCTAATTGGACTTAGCCCAAATTGGCCATAAATCCTCAATTCAGATTTAACTGAGCCAATGTGCTCATAATCTAATAAGTTGATCGTAGTTCCAAATTGGACTACAGATCCCCAAATCCACTTTGGTTCGTGGGTACATCTCTTCACTCTTTTGATATTTGTCGTTGTAATCCTTCAGCGTCTTCAGAGAGGTGACGGGTCCCGATAACCACACACTTCACAGACTATGACGTCTCTAAACTGGACTGTGGGGTCCTTAAACTCACGGACTATGATGTCCTTAACCTTGACTGTGAGGTCTTTAAACTCACGGACTATGATGTCCTTAACCTTGACTGTGAGGTCTTTAAACTCACGGACTATGATGTCCTTAACCTTGACCGTGAGGTCTTTAAACTCACGGACTATGATGTTCTTAACCTGGACTACTACGTCCTTAAACTGGTATTGGACCACTATATCCTTAAACTGGTAATCGACCGCAATGTCCCTAAACTAAACAATAGAGTTCAAATGCTCTTTTGTTGGATCTAAATGATCCTGTTAAGTTGATCTTAGTCTAAAATTAGACTAACGTGTCCTTAACAAACGTTGAGTCGATCTTAGTCTAAAATTAGACTAACGTATCCTTAACAAACGTTTAAATTAATCTTAGTCTCAAATGAGACTAACGTATTCTTAAACCCAAACCCCAAATCCAAATCTAAGAAGATACGGATTTGGACCAATCCACGTCCTACGGGCGACAACATAAATTAGTCTCCGTATACAATCCACGGGCAACCAAACACAAAACAAACACCCAAGACACGAAGTGACTATCTGGAGAAGGAGAAAGTTGTTACCGCGATACGGTAGCGTAATTAACTGCAGGGGCTTGCGCCTGCAGGGAAGAGCGTCCCCACAATCAAAACCCCCTCAAATGAGGGGGAATCTGACGAAGTCTGCTACATCGGCCGCATCCGTTTAAACCTTCGATACATGGTGCCATAAATCAACTTGGCATCTTCGGAGAGGTGGACGGATAGCACCAATTAGCATCTGTCCCCAAATTCAGGCAAGACGGACCTACACGGTCGCGTCTCTGTGTTCGGCGGTAAACAACTCCAATTTGGTATTAACCTCTGCCATCGTCTCATTTACCAGAATAATATCATCAGCGAATAACATGCACCGAGACACCTCATTCTGGATAGTTCTAGTAAGCTCATTCATCATTATAGCAAACAAGAATGGACTTAACGCAAATTCTTGATGCAAGCCAACTGTAACTGGAAAATCATTCGTTAGGCCGCCATAAGTCTTTACATTTGCCACTACTCCATCATACATGTCCTTGATTATGTTAATGTATCTTATTGGGACTCTCTTGCTCATCATTGTCCTCTATAATATCTCTCTAGGTATCTTGTCGTAAGATTTCTCCAAGTCAATAAAAACTACATGCAAATCCCTTCTCTCTCGAAAACGTTCGACAAGTTGATGAAGCAAATAAATAGCCTTTGTCGTCGATCGTCCAGGCATGAACCCAAATTGGTTCTCAATTAACATCATGCCTTAGCCTATGTTCAATCACTTTATCCTAAAGTTTCATGGTGTGACGCATAAGTTTTATTTCACGGTAATTTGAGCAATTTTGAATGTTAGCATTGTTCTTGAAGAGAGGTACATGGTACCTCTCCACTCATTTGGCATCCTTTTGCTTTGCTAAATCTTATTAAACGGGCCCGTCAGCCATTTAATATCCATCTCTCTTAGGCATCTCCATACCTCAATAGGAATTCCGTCTGGACCAACAGCTTTCCTCAATTTCATATTCTTCAAAGCCTCTGGAACCTTAGGTATTTTTATTCTACGTATAAAATCATGGTTTATATCTTGAGATTGAATGACAAGTCCATCCAAATTCTTAGTAAAGCTCTCATTAAACAACTTGTCAAAATAATCTCTTCACCTTTCCTTGATATCATCTCGAACTAAAACTTTCGGATCTTCATCTTTGACACACTTCACTGCACATAAGTCTCTGGTCCTCCTTTCCTTCATTCGAGCAATCCGGTATATATCATTTTCACCCTTCTTGGTGTCCAACTTCTCATACACCTCTTTGTAATCCTTAATTTTGGTTTTTCGAACAGTTTTCTTAACCTCATTTTTAGACATCTCATACTTTTCAAATCTTTCTACATCTCTACTCTTTTTCAAATCTCTATAAGAATCCTTCCTGATTTTAATAGTAGCCTTTACTTCTTCATTCCACCATGGCGTGTCCTTAAATGGTGGAGCATCACCCCTCGACGTACCAAGTAGCTCTCTAGCTATCCTCTTAACGTAACTAGCCATCTTATTCGATGTTGTGTCTGAATCACCTTCGGACTTTCAATCAGCCCCTTGTACTACACGATCTACAAAAGCTTCCTGGTTACTTTCCTTCAGTCGCCACCATTTAATTCTAGGTTCTACCTTACGTCTAATTTTTCCATGTCCTTTTCTAAACTGAACATCTAGAACTAAAAGTTTATGTTGAGTGGTTACACTCTCACCTGGTACTATCTTACAATCGATGCAAGAAGCTCTATCTATCCTTTTATTCAGATTTTTTTTTACTAGCACTCGATCCACTCTTAAAGGTGATCAAGTAAGACTTTCTTTTTCTAAATCAAGTATTTGCCAAGATCAAGTCATAAGACAATGCAAATTCTAAAAACGAGTTGCCTGCTTTATTTCTCTGTCCAAAACCAAAATCTTCATGGATAGTATTAAACCCACCACGATTAGTACCTACATGTCAATTGAGATCTCCTCCAAAAAATAGCTTTTCTCTACTTGGTATCCTTTGCACTGTCTCGTCTAAGTCCTCCCAAAATTGACGCTTACTAGCGTCATCAAGACCTATTTATGGTGCATAAGCACTAATAACATTGAGAATCTTCTCACTTAAAATAAGCTTAACTGGTATAATCTTATCACCATTTCTTCTAATCTCAACCGCATCCTCAAGTAACCGTTTATTTATGATTATACCTATCCCATTACTTTTTTTTATCTCGACCAGTATACCAAAGCTTATAACTCAGGACTCTATAACTCTACCTTTTTTACCTACTTATTTAGTTTCCTGCAAACACATAATACTAACTCTCTTCCTAATTATCGGCTCCACTAATTTTGTTAATCTACCCATAAGGGAACCTATGTTCCAAGAGATTAGACGGATCATATGAAACCCTTATTTATTTGACACTACACCCGGGGTCCGTTATAGCTCACCGTTTCCGAACGACGACCTAGAAACTCTTGCATATTTAATACTGCACCTGGGATCCGATGTAGTGCGTCGCTGAGTAGGGAACGCCTCAACGATATTCTTATAGTAGTTCATGTCATAGAATGTGACAAAGTTTTACGTTGGTTGTCACAAGCCTACCACAACTCTCACCCTTTCTCATCCAGACCTGGGAGCGGTAATGGATCCTCTTCTCGCAGGATCGAGCGGTACAAGAAATAGAAAAAGGGATAGATCGATTACCTCATCTCAAGATTAATTCATCACGGGATTTGGAATTAGCGGAGGATGATCACGAGGGCTCTTGAGATGAGGTCTAGAGACAAGAGAAAACCAGATCTAGGGTTTCTGGAGGCGGCGACAGCTAGGATTAGGGTAGGGCTAGTGTCACGTCCCGCTTCCCAAAATACAATTTCGGGACGTAACAAAGCCAACCATGCTATCTACGGTAAGGAAACATCATTTCATAGTCACATTAAGGCTGTCAATCAGTAATCAAGAACTATAAACTACTAAATATATCTATCACATGTCTAATAGCCACAAGAACAATAACTGGAAAAGATAGCGGAAGCAATAAATATCCAAGAAATAACTAACCAGCATAAGAGCTATATCAATGAGGCGGTCCTCACTTATCGGTAGTCCTGTCAAAGTACTCACGTGCTAAGTCAAGTATCTGGGTTATGCAAAACCCAGACGTCAGTACGTCATAAATATCATAATAATAAACTGAGCAATATACTATATAAGGTGTTATGTGCAAATAATGTATAATTATAAACAAACAATCACAGGTGATATATCGGCAGGCTATAGGTATCTCACGTGTATCCCAAAGTCTGTGTTTCTATGTTATCTATTTTACAGGTATTTGAAACCAATTAATGAATTCTCGTTGTTACTCAATAGTATCTCGTGTGTGTCCGGGACCACGGACATGACTTTCGAGGCTGAATCCGAGACGTGCCGTTAGGCAGTAAAAACAATATCATGTACAGACGAATGATGTCAGCATCATCATTTCGGGACCCGAAACTCGGAAAGTAGTGAACTGTTGAGTTACAAGTCGGGTTTCATTATTGATTTCACCTTTTCCTCTAGGTTTCGTGTTCAAATCAGGTATTAATGACATCTACCTAATGCCAACACAGGAACGAGCAAGTACAAGTTATGTCTATCTAGACAACAACTCACGTCTATCAGGACAACAAGTCAGGATTGTCGGCATTGGTAAATAATCTAAGTAATAGGTATAATAACAGCAAGATAACATGTCGTGCACATGTTAGGTAGTGTGTATTAAATAAGATAAATATTTGATTGCATGACCAATCACAATAAAAGCAATAGTATACCTGTCATAGTTATTTAGCTATAACAGGATGAATATACTTATTACTTGTATGAACATGACTATCTAACCTATTTATTTCATGACTGTTAATTATTATAAACTAAACAATATCTACTAGAATAGTTCGCATCGGTAATTTTGTATAATTGTAATAATTTGCAATATAGGTAAGTATAGCAAGATAACTTGCCTCGAAAACGACGGTTAATGTGCAGGCGACGCCATAAATAGGTTGATCGATTGTTGCTACACAGAGAATCAAGAAGACAATGGCGTCAATAATGATGAAGGTGTGCAGTAGCTCGGCGCGACACGGCACGGTGTGTGGAGCGGCACAACACGGTGCTGGGCATTATGGTGACACGGGGCTGATGCGAAGGTGGCACGCGAGTGAGCACAAGCTGGACACGATGCAGGCATGGCACGGCACAATAGTAGTGCATGAAACGTGGCACTGTCTGGGCACAGTGATGGCACGGTCTGGGTACGGTGATGGCATGGTCTTGGTTGAAGGATGATGCGCTCTCTGAGATGGTGAAGAGGAAGGAGGAGGTGAAGTCTGGGCTTGGGATCGACGACGAGGAAGCAGGTGAAGGTGTCAGCGTTGAGAGGGGGTTCGGCTCCGATGACGAGAAGAGAAGGCAGGAGAAGAAGGTGTTGATGGTGATGATGGGTGAAGGCTCAGGGAGTTCTGGCGAAGACGAGGAGGAGGAGTTGAAAAAGATGAGGACGGTGACGACGATAAGATGGGAAAGGCGAGGTCGACGGCGAGGTGAGGTCGGGGATGAATGGGGTCTCGGTTATTTTTTAGAAGAAGAGGAAGAGAGAGATGATGATGATGTGGGGTCGGGGTTCAGGCAAAGACAGAGAGGGAGTTGACGATGACGATGACGTGGAAGGGATGAGGTCGACGGCGAAGTGAGGAAGGTGTGGTGATGGGTGCAGTGATGGTGGCGATGAGAACAACGATGATGATGGTGGGCTCAGGTTCTTGGTTCTGGGAAGGCAAGGGAGGAAGGAGGTGCGAGCGAGGTCGAGGGAGGAAGGTTGGCGACGGCAGCGAGGGAAAGAAGAGCGGAAGAAATGCGCGGCTAGGACTCGTAGACGAAGCATGAAGGGAGAGAGAAAACAGAGAGAGGAGAGAGACAGAGAAAGAGAGTTTTGTTTAGGAGAAAAAATATAAAGTATATTATATATAGAGAGTATGTTTTATATAGGTTATTGTCACGACCCGAGAGTTTCGACTCGTGACCGGCACTTAACCACGCAACGTCTACAGGCGTAACGCGGCTAAGTAAGCCGAACCCAGAAATCAAAACCAATAAATAAAGAGTGATTAAAACATTTTTGTAAAAACAGTCATCCATGTCTGAAAAACTTCCATTTATTTAGTAGAAATCCTTTTTAAGTGCGGGAGTTATAACTTTTATAATTTTGGCAACATTTCCTTTTTAAACATTTGTTCCGCAAGTCGGGTAAAAGCAAGGTGTAGCAGGTATAACAAGTGAAATGAATAAAGCAACACAATATGATATACGACGCCGTAGCGAAGAATACACAGTAAAGCAAGGACAAGTATCACAAAAGGTAAGACTGCATAAAATACCGTCGGCTCACATGCGAGCTCGACACCAGAGTACAAATCATACACATCGTCCTCACAACTGTCTCTAAGTCAATACAGAAAGGTAGATGGAGAGTACTAGATACCTCAATATACAACTGAAAGATAACAGATACCGTACAAAAACCCACCTAACAGCAAAAAGGCTAACTCGCCTCAGCAATGGTATCTGTGCCAAAAGATGCGGTAAACAGCCAGCCGAGACTACTCCCAAGGGCAACCTGCAAATACTGTGGCATAACGGGGGTGAGTTGCCAACTCGTGAATAGAGATAACATATAAAGGTAATCGCGAGCATGCACGTACGGCGCTGCTCTACTAATGCCAGCAGATAATATCAATGCATGACAAACAGTGGATGCAATAGTAATGCAAGTGCTCTATCAGGTAAGTACTACAGGATGAGATGCATAGTAATCAATACTGAGCATGGGATAAATAACATCTACATGGATATGTCAACATGGAAAACAATAATCGGTGCCTCAGGCTGTACCCAAATCCCAAATAAACTCAGGCGCCGGCACTCCCATCGGCCCTCAAATCCTGTACATCTCTGAGAGATCACGAGTGCCCAACATCGGCACCCAAAATATCATAAAATACTCGTGTCCAGCATCGACACGCAAATCCTCGTATATCGGGCTCCGTCAGTCCGGATCGGCCCACGGGGTCCGTCTGCGGTGTCGGCCCTCGGCCCCGGCAGTACAGATCATCCCGCATCCAACTCTCGACTCTGGTCAGTATCCTCCGGACAACTGCCAGGTCCAACCAATCACCGGTAGGTAGTGGTCCCTCCGCCGGGCTCACCGTTTACTGCACAGCGAAACCGTTCTCGCCCCGGGGTACCATACCGGGTCCACCACGAACCTGCAAACGGATCATCCATCTCCTCGAATCGGGTTTCAAGCACACGTCTCAGCACCGAGAAAACGCGTGGTGGACGCACCAAAATATCATATCACGAGGTACCGGGTTTTTTTCAAAATAGTGCATCTTTTCTTAAATACTTCCACGGTCCTCAAAACCAGAAATCACATGAAAATCTAACACCAAGAAGTAAACCCAATGCGAGGTGCAATGTAAATCAATCCATGGTATAGGTATAAGGGGAAAACCGCTTTTAAAAATAGTTTCCGTTCTTAAAGATGTCATGCGGCTCCCAATTTCTAGGAAATCATAACCAATCATATGTAAGATGAACTACAGCAATATAATCATGGCAGCTCTACAGTGAGTGTGTCATGGCAATTACTAACGGTGTGTGTGTAGCATGCAAATTAGTGCCCGTGCAACATAAACCGTTAGTAATAGTGTGGTGTTCTATCAGTTCTAAGCATATATATATATATATATATATATATATATGTAGCAGGGAATGCAATATGCGATGACAGTCCATGGGGTAAATGCAACATATAATAATAAGGTCCTATCAGCCCTGACGCATAACGCCATGCGGGCGATATCCCCGTAGATGTGAAATCTACTCACCGAAGTCTCGCGCTAAGTGTAGCCGACGACTTGCTTGCCCTTCTTCGCAGCGTCCGTCTCACTGGCCTGCGAACCTAGAATCACATAACATATATCACACATAAGCTCAATTTCACAGAAACGTGATATTACAGTCCAACTAGAAACCCGTGTCGTAAACCAATCGCGCGTGTGCGCGATACGCTAAAACGTGTAATCACGCGCCTGAAACTATCCTGACGCGTCGCGATACGCAAAAACCCCAAACCCGCTCACGTATCACGCGTGTCGCGAAGGTTTAGAAATACGGCAAAACAGGTATTTAGTCCCAGATTTTTACACAGAACTAAACTTCCAAAAATATATATATCACAACACTCTACATATTAGCAGACACCTATAGGACCAAACCCTAACCCAAACCCTACCCATCTGGCCGCAAATTGCGGCCAGAATGAATTAATTGGCGGCCACATGAAGGAGTTAGGGGGTCGGGTTCTATCTAGGGTATCAGCACCTAACTACTATACTGCAGTATCCTCAATTTCAACCTGAACCCACCGGGTCAATAGCAGTTCCAGAAAACTCAGTTTTAGCTTAAAAACGATGAATTGCATCAATTAGGGAACTGGTGGCATTTTAGTGCAATTGGGGGTTAAGCTAAGTTAATATGGTCTCAACAACCCTCTAACAACCTACTGAAACCAATTCACACAACATTTGCTCAAAGTTCCCACTAAACACCTCATATCGCACTAAAACGCATCAAAAACCACTAACCGAAGCAAACTAGGGGGTAAGTTAAGGAAATATACCTCACACTTGACCCTAGGGAGCTGGAGGAAGAAGAAGTGCAGGGAAGGGGCTGTAGTTGGTGCTGTTGCTGTTGCTGCTGCTAAATGCTGCTGCTGAAATGCTTGCTGCTGCTGCTGTGAGTGCTTGCTGCTGCTGCTGTTGTGAAGTCTGCTGCTGCTGCTGAGAGGTAAGTGTGGGTGTGTGTGAGAGTGAGGTTTGAGAGAAAAACAAAAGAGTTGAGAGGGAAACAAATCATCACCCCAAAAGTCACCTCTCCTCTCTCTCTCTTCATTAATTGCAAGCATGGCCTAAAGCCATGATGCACACTCCCTCTCTCTCACAAGTCAACACCCATAACAATTTCAAATTAAAGCAACTCTTAATTGACCAATTAAACTTAATTAAAACCCAAAAGGCTTAATCCTCAAGATTAACCCACCATGGTCACTCATCATGGTAATAACTCATTTAAAAACCCTAGTTTACATGCACATGTGTGTGCAAGCCTAGGAAAATTTTAGAAAAATATTTATTAAATTAGGAAAAATATTTGAAACACAATTTGGTAAACTTTTTATTAAAAACCCATTATTTAAATATAATTAGTCACTAAACATATCCTAAGGTGTTACAGTTATATATATATATATATATATATATATATATATATATATATATATATACAGTTTCGATGCATATAGATAATATCAAACTATACCCAATCTCCACCAAATCTCACCAAAGATATGACAAATAATACATATTCATAAACTTTCTAACTCTAATGCAAAAATGTAATTTAAATAACTTATACCCCCATATTTAAGATTTAAAAAGATTCTAAATATATATCTGAATAGTAAATTTTTGATATTGGGTTACATGATAAATATCAGTATAAAATATGGAATGCTGAAATAACGAGATGACAGTGAATATGATTTATCTCTAACATATGGCTGCTAGAAGATATTTGCATATAATTTTGATACTAGAATATCAGTTACACTAGATTCACATGGATTCAGTTCACTAGTAAATATTAAACAAAATATAATCCATCACCATAATAGGTCTCACACAAGCGGATCGGGTCGAATAACCACTTCTATTATTCGAATCAATCGCAACCCAAATAAAATAGATAAAAGATATAAATCAAGATTTAAAATACTAATTAATACCGTATTAACGTGATAGGGTGTTACAGTTAGGGTTCGGGTTCTAAAAAAAGATTTTTTAGGCGGCGGCGGGGGTTAGGGTAGGGCTAGGGTTCTAAATTTTTTTTTTAATTATCCCCCACTAAGCTATCATACCATGAAATAAAGTTGGGGAGAATAAAAATAATGAGGTAAAAATATTTGGAGCACCTTCCCTCTTTATATAGACTAAGCAAATATGAAAAACTATAATTTTCCTGATGTGGGACAATTATTCTAATATTCTAACACGCACTAAAACACCTTTAACGAACGCTGTTTTTTTAATAAACTACTTTAAATTTTTTTTATTGTACTAAACTCCCTTAAACTTTGGTTTTAAAGGATTTTTTTTCACTGTAATTCCCTTAAATTTAGCACTTTAAACGAGCTTAAGGGTATAACAAAATTTAATGGTAGTTTAGTGAAAGATAGCGATAGATAAGGGTATTTAAGTGTAATTTAGCCTTTCTTTTAATTTCTTGTTATATCAGACAATAAATTATTTGGCTATAGTTGCATGTAGTTACGACTTAGTGGGCTGATACATAATAACAGCCGTGTAAAGCCTTTGCCCATCAAAATCGTGTTGGCTATGGGGGGATGGCTTTATGGAGAGATTGACCATATTACTGTATACTTCAGTCCATCCTTTAAATAGATGTATTAGCCAAGAAAGAGTTGTTGAAAAAGAGAAGGGTTTGCCATAAGTTTTAGGTGCTAGCTAGCTGGAGGTAAATGCACCTTTTTGGTCTTACTCGTTAAACTCATGCAACCGAGTAACAAATTCGTAGCTGCAGCCATAATTACCAATTCTCAGTAAATTTGTTAAATGAAAAATACCGTTTCGAAAATTCTCTTATGTTTTCTCTATAACTTATTTCTCTAACCAATTACTCCCTCTGTTTCGGAAAGAAAGTCCTTTCTTTTTTATATTTTGCACACTTAATAAGAAGTGTTTAACTATTCTAAAATCTAAAACATGCTAAATGATAATTTACTAGTTTAACCCTAATAATTATACTTCATTACTTTACTTGAAGCCTATTTATACATTGCATAGTTTCAAGATGCATGGAGTAATTTATTGACCTTGAAAACTTAAAAGGACTTTCATTTTGGAACAAATGAAGGAGCAAAAAAGGACTTTCTTTTTCAAACAGAGGAGTAAATGATAGCGGATAGCCATTACGTGGTGCACCATTGCTTCACTGAAATTAGCTTCGAACACAGCCTAAAGCATGCTAGTTAATGCCAATCTTGGATTTGTTTTGCAGGTTTGGCTGGAAACTTCTTTCAAGGCTCGTCCTCGTTGAATCTCTCTGATTATCTTAATGCTCTTTCTAATGTTGTCCCTGTGAGTTTTCTTAGATTTAGCTGCAATTTCTTGTCCATTTTTAGTGTTGTTATCAACATTATATCTATTCTTCTTAGCAATCATCTGTAGGTTTTTTCTTGACTATTTTCTGAAAATCTTTCAGGGGACTGATGCACCGACGAGTCAAACAGTATATATTGAGCCAGCTTTCATCTCGAATAGACCCTTATATATACTTCAGCCCAAATGTATGGCAGATTCTACAAAATCTCTTGAGATTGATGTTGCTAATATAAGACTTAAGCAAGGTATGTGACCATTTCATTAAATTATGGAGCTAACCAATTTGTTCTGTTAAGAAAAATAGGTGTTCGATAAGATCAGTTTCTAATGGAAAGTTGGTGAAGGTGATATTATTTACAAAAAAAATTCACCATAATTTTGAAGGCTTGCGGTTTATTTCATGTGACTGTGAATGTCTGATTTGCTGTGCATATATAACCACCATTGCTTAAACCATTAGCTTTTGAGGCTAAACTAAAATCAATGTTAATAAGTAGCTTAATTTGTGATGATAGAAACTAGAATTTTTGGTAAGAATACGTCATTATTTTTTTACTTCTATATAACATGCATCACGAAAGCTCACTTGGATTGCAGTCTAATTATACTGGTTTCTTCAGGGTATGTTTTCTAATATTGGACTGTCTGAGTTTTGATCAAATGTTGAGATCATTGTTGTATCAAAAAATGAGAATGTTGTATAACAAAACCAGTGACAATGCCAATAGACCATAGACTTATTACATAAATGGCCAATAAAGAATGAATAAAGACTAGGCACATATGTACTGTAAGTGCTGATTATAGCTACACCATGAGCTCCAGCTTGAGTTCAACTATAATATCAAAACAATACAAACATTTATATTGTTTAGATGCTCTAAGCTCTAATTCTTTTGAACTCCTGTTTGAGAATAATCGCTCCAATAAATGTGGTAATGTAATCTGTAACTTCCATTCCAGTGAAATGTGTGTGTGCACGTGCTAATTTCCCCTTTTTTCTTTCCACAAACATGCAAATGTGACCCTGATTACTTTTTCCTTGCCCTCACAACTTACTAAATTGTTGTCTTCTGCTATGGGAACAGAAGTCAAATGTGTCCAAGGCTTGCCTTTATGGCGCGATAATTCGTCAGTGGTAAATGATGAATTATTTAAGGGTTATCGAGACGGGAAAACAGATACAAACATAAATGAATTTGTTGCAGGTAACTACATCTGGCTATTATCAATTGCATCTTGTCATCATTTATAAATACAGATCAAAACCTCTCCTCTCTTTTTTTGCAGCTTATGATTTCTTAAACTCTAAGGAGAACAGTTTCAGTGTGAATATTTGGTACAACTCAACCTACAACAATTATACTGGTTTTACCCCTTTTGCTTTTGTGCGTGCTTCACGCTCACTGAATTTGGTATGTATTCAAACTCTTTGACATATTTTTTTCTTTTTTCTTTTTGGTTTGACAATTGTTCTTTTCTACTTGTATCAGATATAGACCAGCATATAATTATAAGAAGTGAACGCATTTGCATATTTTACGATATTTCACTTTCTAAAAGTTGCTTGAATTCTTTGCACATGCTTTGTTTATGGTTCATTCGTTGCACTAACAAACTCGAGATAGCATTAGACACATTTGCATAATTGCATGAATCTTGAAGCAATCTAGACCAGAATTACTTGAAAACTATCTAACCCTGTCGTTTTTAGTTTTGGAACTTTTGATCCAAAACATTGAAGTGTTTTGTTCCAAACCTATAAATTTGGCATTCCGAAAAATAACCACAACATGGACATATTTCTAGTGCATATTATGGACATATTTCTAGTGCATATTAATTTTACATGTAGCTCTTTAATTTGTTAAAAGCTATATCACAACCAATAAGTACATCATGGACATATTCTCGTTCCATAATAATGAAAAATAGTTGTTCAAATATTTAAAATAGCTAGTAGTAATATCTTGGTCTGATAATTAGTTACATCACATATTATATTTCATTCCACTTCAACATTCCGAAGAAGGCTACCCATATTGTATTTAGTACCATACTATTGGCAGACCAATGCTCTGGTTCTCGTTTCACTTACTGTCATGTCATGCATATCAGGTACATTGATCTAGACACAAAATCATTCAAATCTTTTTAAAATGTCTAGCAATGACTATACAACTCTCTGTGTGCACGCGCGCGTGCGTGCATGCATGTTTATGTATATAACATGCACAAATATAGATTCATATTTCCAATTCACGCATAAAAATAAGATTTAACACATCCTCCCGGTATTTTCCATGGAACTGTGTCGGTCAAAAAATTTAGACTTGTCAAACGAAGACCATTATAATAATCAGGGTTGATTAATTATAGTAGTCCTAAAGAAACGTGTTTACATTGTTCTATGAGTCCCTTTACCGGCCCAATGTTTTAGGATTGAGGCTTTCTAGTTGTTATTTCATCTAGGCATAGTCTGATTCTGTATTTTGAAGAAGCATAGTATTCAATATCTTGTGCTTATGTTAGAATACAACATTCATATTCATGCCATCATATCTAAGTAAGTTCTAAACTTAGACCCTATACATAAATTTCACCTGGAAACCGTACCTTATTGCTTTAAACACACTCTTGCTGTGGTTTCAAACTTAATATCATGCAGGTTCTTGCCTTTATTAGAATTTAGAAGTGGTCAGCTTTAGATATCCAAAAATTTGCTTTAAAAAGCTAATAACTTTCCCTCACCGTCTTGCTTTCGCATTTTTGAACATCATAAGTTCATAGTATGCTTATTATTTTCCTTTTTCACAGGTATCCAATGCTTACCTCAAATTCCTGAGAGGTAGCGGTATGATGATGCTGTTCGAATATGTAAAGGAAATGCCCCAAGCAGCTACAAAACTTAGGCTGGAATTTTCCTCTCTTCTCGGTCCTTTGTTTTTCACATGGGTTATTCAGTTACTTTTTCCAGTGAGTATATAGGTCTACAATACGAACTTATCTCTGTATGGTTTTTCCAAGAGTTATTTATTGATGTCGACGACAATAAATCTTAGCAATCTTGCTACTGATGCAGGTTGTATTGACATACGTTGTTTACGAGAAGCAACACAGATTAAAAATTATGATGAAAATGCATGGGCTTAAAGATGGACCTTATTGGATGATATCTTATGCTTACTTCTTTTTTCTGTCATCATTTTACATGCTTTGCTTTGTGATATTTGGCTCCGTGATAGGTAAAGTCGCAGGACTATCTGCTTATTTAAAAATTTCCATCTTGAAAATGAATTCCATCAGTTGCCGGTCATTCACATTGGGCCTTATCTTATAAAGAATTTTCTCTTTTCAGGCTTGAAATTCTTCACATTGACTGCCTACAGCATTCAGGTTGTATTCTATTTCATTTACATAAACATGCAGATTGCACTGGCCTTTCTCGTTTCAATGTCTTTTTCTAATGTAAAGACCGCAACAGGTAAATCACTAGCTGAATGGTATAAATTTACTAGAAAAAAATTCTTCCTCTTATTCCAAGCTGAATCAATAAGTTTTGTTAATGAGAAATATGACATTGCAGTTGTTGCATACATATATGTTTTTGGATCGGGCTTGCTAGGACAGTTTCTTTTGAAGTTTTTTATTGAAGATGTTTCTTTCCCAAGTAAGTAAACCCTAAGGTCACAATATTACAACTTATTATTTAGGCTTATTTATACTAAACTATGCTCAACTGTCTTTATTTTTCACTAAACCACCTTAAGGTGTTTTTTCTTAATTAAAGTGAATTTCCTTAAAATTTAGTTTTAAGAGAGTTCCCCCCCACCCCCCACCCCCCACTAAAACTCCCTTAATGGATCCCTTTAAGGGAGCTTACTGCAACAGAAAACTTTAAGGCGGTTTAGTGAAAAATAACAATAGTTAATAGTGTAATATTATTTGTATATGTTTTGTAAAGAAATAATTATTGAAGGTTCTATTGTCATTATAGGAGCTTGGATAATAGTGATGGAGATTATTCCTGGTTTTTCTTTGTACCGTGGGCTATATGAATTTGCAGAATATGCCTCCACGGGAGTTTCTATGGGGAATATGGGCATGCAATGGGGAAATATAAATGATAGTCAGAACGGAATGAAAGAAATTCTTATTATCATGATCATCGAATGGATATTATTTCTTGTCTGTGCATTTTACCTTGATCAGGTTTCATCATATGGTGGAGGATTTAGAAAAAATCCTCTGTTTTTTCTGCAACATTTTCGAAAGAGGCAGTCACTATCTTCTCGGAGACCAAGTTTGCAGCGGGACACATCCAAAGTTTTTGTTGAAATGGAGAGGCCCGATGTTGCTCAAGAAGTAAGCTCTTTTGTTTCCAAATTTTTTGATCTGTTTCTCTTCATTGCATTTGGTTGGCAGAATCTGCCGACACATCAGAATTACAGTAAACTACTATTCACTTATGTAGTTTTCACTAAAAAGGTTTCTTCTCACTAAAACACCCCTACATGTAGAACTTTTAGTTTAGGGAGCTTAATGTAAATGAAAAGTCTTTGATGTAGTTTAGTGAGACAAAAGTCAACGGTACTTTAGTGTAATTTAACCTTGCTTTAAAGGAAACTGCTTCTAGTTTTATTGAGGAATCTGCTTGTATCCCCCCTCCACCCGACCCAAAAAAAAACAAAAAACAAAAAACAAATGCTAGAATGTTTGTAGTACTGAAAACATTTTACCACAGTACAATAATAATAGTAATAATTATTATTATTTTGGTTTTATCTCAGAGAGAGATGGTTGAGAAGTTAATAGAGGAACCTAGCAATACACATGCTATCGTATGCGATAATCTCAAAAAGGTTTATCCAGGAAAAGATGGAAATCCTTCAAAGTTCGCAGTTAGAGGATTATCATTGGCTATACCTCGCGGCGAATGTTTGGGTATGCTGGGTCCTAATGGGGCTGGGAAAACTTCATTTATCAGCATGGTTAGTTGAATTTTTTTTGTTATTTACCTGATATTTTCCCCAAAAAGAAACAAAAGGTTTAATTCCAATTAATATAAGGGACAATGATATCACTTAGAGCTATTCTAGCTTCATGTAGCAGAAACTACGAAGGAAATAAAGAACAGAGAAATTAATGTAGATTGCTAATCCAAAGTTTTCAACTCATAGTAAACTACTGCTAAATTTTCAGATGATTGGGCTTATATCCCCAACCTCAGGCACTGCGTATGTTCAAGGATTAAACATTAACACCAACATGGATGAAATATATTCAAGCATGGGTGTATGCCCACAGCATGAGTTAGAATTCTTAACATTTTCTACTAATTTTTTTGTTCTTTTCTTTTGATAATTGAATACATGAATTTTAATACTCATCAAACTACTCCGCGCAGCTTGTTATGGGAAACTTTAACAGGCAAAGAGCATCTAATGTTTTATGGTCGATTGAAGAATCTTAAAGGCGCTGCGCTGATGCAGGTAATGCTTATATAGTATGTTTTATACAAATATTATTCCTATCTAATTTAACTTGAATTATTATTTTGATTTATAGAAAGATGCACTCCTGGAAGGCTGTAATACCATATTCAAAGCATACATTACATAAATGTGACCACTGCTAAAATATTAACAATTCAAGTAGGCAGTGATTACCAAGTGAATTTATCTTGTTGATGTTGGTTAAATTAGACCACACTACCCTTAACTATCAATATTTTAACTAAACTACCCTCAAATGAAATTCCTCGAGTTTTCCACTAAAATACCCTTAGATGTTGACTTCAAATTTTAGTGCAACAAGAAAAATTTAAGGTATTTAACTGAAAAGCAGCGGTAGTTTAGGGCAGTATAGTGTAATTTAGCCTTTTATCTTATGACCGGAATTTTAGGAATCTGGAGGCAAACAACATTATTTAATGCACGAACAAAATTAATCAAATAATGACCTTTGTTAGATAATAGAGGGAATGACTTGCTAATATAATTTGTTGTTAATGCATTTCCTATTTCTATTTGCAGGCAGTTGATGAATCTTTGAAGAGTGTGAATTTATTTTATGGTGGTGTTGGTGACAAACCAGCTGGTCAATATAGCGGCGGTATGAAGAGGAGGCTTAGTGTTGCCATTTCGCTCATTGGTGATCCTAAAGTATATATACATTGAATTTTCACGTAATTAATCGTAATTGGCTATTATCTATACCATCAAAGAAGCTTTTTTTGAAAAATAGCATTGATCTTATTGTTCAGGTTGTGTACATGGATGAGCCGAGCACAGGGCTAGATCCAGCATCGAGAAACAACTTGTGGAATGTTGTCAAGAAAGCAAAAACTGACCGTGCAATTATCTTAACTAGTAATTTTATTTTCACATGGGTGTCAAGAAACTCGTCATTATGTACTTCTCGGGTGTTCACTAGAATAATGGTCTAATTTAGTGTTGTCGACTATACAGCACATTCAATGGAAGAGGCAGAGGTTCTATGTGACCGCTTGGGCATCTTTGTCGATGGAACTTTGCAGTGCATAGGAAATCCGAAAGAGGTAAAACCAAAATTATATTTTAGAATTATTATTCAATCAATTATATCCTCAAACAGCTATAAATTCTCATGGAGCTTAATTTAACCTGATGAAGCATTGAACTTTATCTATTTGCTATATTATACTAAAATACCATCAACTTATAGACTTCATCAGATAAACACCTTAAGAGATCACATATTACGCTAAAATACCAGGAACGTATTACATTCAACATTTTCCTGATAAGAACTTTGGAGTAAAAGTAAAACGAACATTAATGCCTTTATGAATTAAAACAAAGTCCATGGTATATATTGATATTAAAAATACTCAGAATTTATTGTATTCTAGTGTAATTTAGCAGTTCAAGTTATTTATCTTAAACATTGAAAGTTCATGGGATTTAGTATTTAGCCCATTATATTTGCTAGAAGGTCTCTATATAACTTATTATAATCTTTTGAGCCAACATACGTAATTGAGAAATTTTAATCAAATCTCGCAAACAAACAGTTCCAGGAAAAAATTAAAGCTGAAATTGAAAGGTCCTTAAAAAAATGAGCAAACTCTAAAAGGAAAAGATAAGTAGAACTCGGCAATAGTTTTAATTTAATTTACTTAACATTTATTTTCACTAGAGCTTGGGATAACAAAATGCTCATAACTTGTGCATGATTGCAGCTAAAGGCAAGATATGGAGGAAACTATATCTTCACGATGACGACAGCCTCGAACGAAGAAGAAGAGGTCGAACTCTTAGTTCGAGGACTCTCCCCTAGCGCAAACAAAATATATCATATATCAGGAACTCAAAAGTTTGAATTGCCAAAGCAAGAAGTTAGAATCTCTGACGTTTTCAGAGTGGTCGAGAGAGCAAAGAGCAAGCTTAGCATACAGGCGTGGGGCTTGGTTGATACAACTTTAGAGGATGTCTTCATCAAAGTTGCGAAAAGCGCACAATCATTCGATGTGCTCTCCTGATTGTATGTGATCACCTCTTTTTTTTGGGATGAAAATTGTATGTGATCACTTTGGTCGTGCACAATATTTTTGTTGCGTAAAATTTTGCATTTTGATGTTGTCTATTTGTACCTTCGAAAATGTTTACATTGATATGATAGATTTATATGATATCATCATATAACACTGATCCGGTTCCATTTCTAATTCATGTCACACAATTGTTAAGTAGCTTTTATATCTCACCCACAAATTCTATTTTTTTGATGGCGAAAGAAAAGAGGAAGGAGTCTTGAGATAGTTGACTTTACTTGCAAGGGAGGGGATCTTCAGATTGAAATTGCCAATTTTATTTTAACAAATTTAGTAATAAAGCATGGATATACCCTTACAACAGAAATAACAAATCTCTCAATTTTCTGATATGTTATTTCGACAATTTAATCACATGTGCCGCCAGTGCCAAAACACTAGGTATTAGCCATGGATAAAGAGATCTAACAAATCTAATACGAAGCAGATATTGATGATACCATATCTATATCCAGTGGTTGTAGGCAGATTCAAATATGAATACAGATAGTTATTGGAAGTGAAAATTGTTATCTGTAATTTTGGTTAAAAGTCAAATATGAATACAAATTTAAAATGAATATTAGGATAAAAAAATATATAATGAAGTCAAACATTGCTATTTTTTATCGGATACGACTAGTGGATATTGATGTTATCCTCGGTCATGAGAGAGAAAAAATAGAACTCCTATCAAGCTGCACGAAAAATTCCGTCTCTCTCCTACCGGATCCAGTGCAACCAGTAATACCCGATAGTTTCCCAAAATGTGGATACAAATAATTATCAAAAATAAAAATTACTATCAGTATCATAAAATTCGGATATGGACATGGAGTCCACACGATTATTCGTGTCCGATTATACCACTATGAATTATGGGAAGAAAATTATTTCTTGTAAATATATTATCAGGTGGAGGATTTGGTTTTTGTTTAGCCCCCTCTCATTGGACCCTCAATTTCGTCCAAAGGCTCAATCGATAACGGGTCCAAATTAGGGTTGCGGATCCAACAACAAGCCTGCAAGATTTGTCCTTTTTGCAATCAAGGACTTGTTTATTCATCCCTTTGTATCTCTCATCACCTCTTCGGCTCCTCCCCGAAATGGAAAAAAAAAACGCTAAAAACGGAAGTCGATCAAAGAGAAGAAAAAGAAGAGATCCAAGAAAACAAACAAGAGATCGAAGAATCCAAACCAAACCCTAGTACTAACCCTAGATCGGTGAAGACGAAGGTCCCGGAGGTGGAGGTGCACCTCTATCGGAGCGGCAAGGGGCCTATCGAGGTGTTCCGATCGAGCCTCGGAGGCTGGGACCAGGATCGCCTCGAGGTCCAGGACATCCTCGATAAGCACGGCCTCAAGGCTCTGTTCGCCTTCAGTACTGAATCGGGCCGAGGCGTCCCGATCCGATTCAACGCCCGGAATGGCCGGTCGGAGCTTCCGTATCGGGATGGGGCCGTTATCTACGTCGACGGCGAACCAAAGGTGAGATCTTTGCTTTATTTTTTCGTTTTGGGGTATGTTACACTAAAATACCCTCGACTATCAAGGTTTTTCACTAAAATGCCCTTTAAAGTAGCACTTATGGTATTTTACCGTGATAAAAAAAAACTTTTAGGTATATTTGTGAAAGAAAGATAGTTGAGGGTGTTTTAGTGTAATTTAATGAACTGTAGAGTTTAGTCTTAGCTTAGACTTATAATTTAAGATTTTGGAGGTTGTTTGCTATGGTTGATTGTTTATTCTTGAGAGTATAATCGATTTTCTGCCTTCAAAAGTCTAATTTTTGTGGGCTCTTCCAAGGAGTACTAACGACCACATAAAAACCTTACGTGAATTTTTAAGATTTTACTCATTATCTCGATTTGGCCGTCTGAATAATAAACATTGTTCTTTGTCAGTGATTTGGATGGCATAGTTGGAATTTCATCTGGGTCTTTTTTCAGATTTCGTAAATTTTTGCGTAAAATGAGCAGATTGGATCGGATACACGATCCAGCATTTTTTTTGTTGACTTGATGAATTTTGTGGTTATGAGTGAGGAAAAGAAATAGGGAAGAGGTTGGTGAGCAATGAGAAGCACGTAAGTCAATTGATTAGGTGGTCGGTAGAGAACTGTATTCTAATAGCTTATACTAATTTGTTATGTTTGTGCTCTTTTTTCTTTATGTGGGGGAGGGAGAGATGGAGGGAGGGAGGGAGATGTGTGTGATTTGAAGAATGGGTGAAGGCCTGAAGAAAGAGAATATATATTGGAAAGACAAATATGGTGAAGGGAGAAGTGGATTTGGGGGGGGGGGGGGGAGGAGATGTGTGCGATTTGAAGAACGGGTGAAGGTCTGAAGAAAGAGAATATATATTGGAATGACAAGGATGGTGAAGGGAGAAGTGGATGACTATGTTTGAGTTAATGAGGGTAAGTTGAAAGAAGGATACTAAAGTAGAAGGCCTAGCAAGAGTTAGATGGTTACAAAATGTTTTGTGTTACACAGATTCATAACAAGATGTCCCCGTAATGCGGGATATTAATATCATTGGATGTGGTGGATTAATATCCGTATAAAATGTTTGCTGGGTTATTATATAAGAGTTTAATTAATTGTTAATTATTGATTAGTTAATTAAGATAGAGAAGGAAAGTGGTGGGAGTTGGCAAATGGGATGCTAGGAGGTGGCGGAGATGGGGAGAGGTTGGGAGGAGATGGTGGCAGATGGAGGGGTAGGAGGTGGAGGGAGGATGTTGGGGAGGATAAAGGTGTAGGAGGTGGAGGGAAAGAGGAAGGAGGGGAAGAAGGGTGGAGGCATGTGGAACAGAGAGAGGAGGTGGAGGCGGAAAGAGGAGGTGAGCGGAGATGAGGGTAAAGCTGAAGGCGGGCTGGGGGCTATGGGAGTGGACGGTTACAGATGGTATTAGGGTTAGACTAGGAAGCATCAACACCTTTAATTGCTTACCATGTCCGACATGTATCAAACAATCAGACATTCCGTCCAACATCGTGTTCGACACGCTTGGGGCGTGTCGGCCTAAACTGGGTGAGTCTGACACTTTTACATAGTTTAAAGAGTTGAGAAATAAAAAAATGAAATATACGTATGGACAATTTTGCTATGTTCGAGATTAAGAATATCAAAAACTTTAAATAATTTTTTATAATGGACTAGACCTAGGAGTAAATGTCCAAAATAATGGAAATGTTGAAGTCGGGTTTATAAAATATGAAATATGTGTCTGACACTATGGATTTTATTCTTGTGTGTTTTATTTTTAATTTTATATATTTATTTGTTTATGCTTTAGAAAACTTATGGTTATGAATGTAATCTTCACCTTAATTTTATTTTTTTATTATGTTTTTAAATTTAAACTAGTGCATGTTTGTTCTTGTAGTTTATTATATTTTGTTTAATGCATATATAATTAAATATATAAGTAAATAATGTAGTTGTGCTCGTGTGTCCTCATTTGTAAAAATTTGTCTTGCCCGTGTTCGTTCTTCATAAGGTTGGAATTCAGGACGAAAAGATGCAAAGATGGATATTTTGAGGTTTTCGTAATGTTTTAGGGTGGCAACTTAGCGACGATGCTGACATGACACTTCCAAGTGTTTTGATATTTTTTTGGAATTAAACCAATTATTGAGTTACAAATAAGAAAATTGCGATAAAGCTAGAAATTGCTATATTTTAGCTCAAGTCTTGATATTGAAGAGAATATACAAAATATATATTATGAAGTTATATAATTATAGAGAAAAATTATTTATATTAGTATTTGGCATTACTTGTTTTTACGCAATTATTTTTGTTTCATTTAGTTACCAATTTTGTTTTTAACTTTAATGAATGTTGAGCATATGTTCACTCGTCTTTTTATGAGTAATGAGTTGTAGTCATTATTCAGCTGTAAAAAATTGTTATTATTCATAAAGCTACTAATTTGAAGATGTTGCCATGTGGGTTAAGCCTTTTATGGAAAACGCATCGCCAAAACTTTTGAATAAGTATAAAAACTACTATTTTAATAGTGCCATGGCAGTGCTTTTACTTAAGTGCTACGTCGGTATCGAGAGAGCGACAAAAGATTAGGGAATGTAATGGATAGATATGGCTAATTCTAATCCTCCTCTTTATATAAGCAATGTTTTTTTGCTATTACAACCCTACTTAGCTCCTAATTACATGTAAGAATAGGTTTCTAGGACATGTTAGAAACCCGTGTATAATACGTGTATTCTAACACTCCCCCTCAAGCTAGAGCATATATATCATACATGCCCAGTTTGTTACAAATAAAATGCACTCTATTCCTTTCTAAGTTTTGTGAATAAATCTGCTAACCGATGAATGGATTGAATATAGTATGTGTCGATGGTCCCATCTTCAACCTTCTCCCTGACAAAATGCCAATCAATCTCAATGTGTTTCGTTCGCTCATGAAATATAGGATTAGAGGCGATATAAATTGCAGTCTTATTATTACAGTATAACCGCATAGAAGAAGTGGGCTCAAAGCCAAGCTTTCCAAGCAGAAGGCGGATCCATACAAGCGCACAAATAGTATTTATCATGGCTCTATACTCTGACTCAGCACTGGAACGAAACACTACACTCCGCTTCTTACTCTATCAGGAGACCAAGTTATCTCTTACAAACAAACACGCAGTATCCTGTTGTAGATCTGCGATCAGATGGAGACCCAGTCCAATCTGCATCAATGAATCCTGCTACCTGAGAATGTCCATGATCTGATACAATAGACCCTTCCCTAGAGCATTCTTCAAATATCGAAGTATCCGAATCACCGTATCCCAATGAGTAACTCGAGGATCGGCTATGAATTGGCTCACAATGCTAATAGGATATGCAATATCAGGTCGAGTGACGGTGTGGTAATTAAGCTTACAGACCCATCGTCGGTATCTTCCGGGATCTTCAAACAAATCACCTTGTCCCAGAAGTAGGTTTGTATTAGGATCCATTAGAGCCTTTATGAGTCAGCACCTTAACATCCCACCTTCAATCAGTATATCAAGCACGTATTTTTGCTGTGAGATATAGATGATATCCTTCGATCGAGCAATCTCGATACCCAAAAAAATATTTAAGGCTTCCAAGGTCCTTGGTCTGAAAATTCGTTTGAAGGTGGTGTTTAAGCTGTGTAATACCAGCCATATCATTGCCAGTAATCATTATGTCATCAATATATACCACTAATAGAATGCGAGGACCATTGGTGTTATTACGGGAGAACATCGAATGGTCATGGGCACACCGTCTGTGGCCAAACAAAATAACCATCTCAGTAAATTTCCAAACCATGCTCATGGAGACTGTTTCAAGCTATACAATGGATTTTTCAATCGACAAACTAAGCTAGATTCTCCATGAGCAACAAAATCAAGCGGTTGCTCCATATAGACCTTCTCTACCAAAGAACCATGGAGGAACGTATTCTTGACATCAAGCTGATGCAACGGCCAATGATGAGTAGCCGCAAGAGACATAAGTAGGCGAACACAAGATATCTTGGCCACAGGAGAAAAAGTCTCCTCGTAATCAATCCTACAAGTCTGCGAATACTCTTTAGCTGCCAAACGTGCCTTTAAACGGGAAAGAGTCCCATCAAGATGAAGCTTCACGGTGCAGACCCAGCGGCACCCTACCGCCCTCTTCCTAGTCGGAAGAGAAACCAAATCATAAGTCTGATTCTGTTCTAGGGCGAGCATCTCGTTAATCATAGTATCGGCCTACCCTTTATATGATAAAGCATCGGAGATGGACTTGGATAAAGCATGAGAGCTGAGGGAGGAGAAACACCCAATATGCCGGAGAAAAATGAGAAGTCGCCACATGATGAGCTATAGGGTGAGAACAACAGTTTCGGGTGCCTTTTCGTAAGGCAACAAGGAGATCGATGTTAGCTTCCGACGGAGCTTGAGACTCTGAGAGATCATCAGCAGTAGGCTGAGATTCAGGAGCCGTACGGGCTCGACGAGCTTACACCCTCATAACCGATGGTGTGGGACCCAACAATGGGGAATCAGGGATGGGAGGTGGGTCAATGGAAACAGTACGGATGACCTCCAATACGGGAGTGAAGTCAAACGGCTTAGAAGTGGTTCTCTCTTGTGACAAAAAATATGAGATATCTAAAGGAAAGTCACTGTTCATGTCTACAAGCATGTGAGATGTAGAAAAGTATGGGGTGAACTCATGAAAAGTCACGTCAGCAGATATAAATCGACGGCGTAACCCAGGATTATAACAACGATATCCTTTTTGAGTCCGAGAATACCCAAGAAAAACACACTTAATAGCCTTGGGGTCCAGTTTAGATCCCTAGATCATGGACGAAACAAACACCCAAAAACCCGCGAAGGAACAGGGAAAGAGACCATCGAAGGGAACAATATATAATGAAGAATATGTCCATCTAAGACAAAGAAAGGCATACGATTGATCAAGTAATTAGCAGAAAGAACGTCATCCCTAAAGGATTTATATTCTCGCATATGAAACAAAGGGTATGAGTAATCTCTAACAAATAACAATTCTTCCTTTCTGCTATCCCGTTTTGTTGAGGAGAGTAAGGTCAAGAAGATTCATGAATAATACCAAGTTTTTCCATATGCTCCCTAAATAGTGTACTAAAATACTCCTTAGTATTGTAGGGTGTTTTTCGTCACCCCATTGAGATGAGAATACGCGCGCGCTGGTCAGGCGTACTACAGATTTCTCCTTCCTAGGGTAGGCCGGGGTTTAATAATTCTGGGAATCCGAATCTCCGGCAGCCGCGGACTAAGCTGCCGTTAATTACCCCTCGCTTTTGGAGCGAGAGAACCTCCGATTGACGGGTTAAACTGGTCATGCGAACTCAATGTGCAGTGTGCGTGGGTTGTGTTTTGAAAGGGGGTTTTGAATATATCGGGAGCCACGCAGAGTTTTTACGGGGGTCCCGCTACCCGGATAGTGGGCTGGGGGTCAGGGGGGCTAGCAGCCCCCATGCGGGGTGCGGGAAAATTTCTAACGGAGGACAGTGTCGTGGAGTATGGACATGTGTACATATGTATACATATGTATATATATACATGTATATATATAAAAAGGGGGGAAAGGACATCCGAAGGATGCGTGGGGCCAGCGCAAGCGTGCCATGTGTCGGCACGTGGGCGCTTTGCGCTCGAGCGCAGAGTGCTGGAGCGCAAGCGCGCCACGTGTCGGCACGTGGGCGCTCTGCGCTCGAACGCGGGGTGCTGGAGTGCAAGCGCGCCACGTGGGCGCTCTGCGCTCGAGCGCTAGCGCACCGGCGAGGAAAAGGGGGCTTTTAGCCCCGGAAATTCTCTAAAGAGAAAATAGGGTGGAGTTAAACTCCTAAGATGCTTTGGGTTGATGAAGCGGGTTCTTCTTCTTCCTCTTCTGTTGGCTGGATCTTGAAGATAAAGAGATGTGAGATTTAAAAATCTTTTCTTTTTGAGATCTGATGGCATATCTGAGTTCCCCTTAGTGGGTTTTGTGGTGAAAAACTATTTAGTTTTGAAAAAGGAAGAGTAAAACTCTTGATTTAATTCAAAAGAAAGAAGAAGGTTTGGAACCCTCAGAAAGGGGAAAGAGGCACAAACCCTAGGTTTTTGAGAGAATGAAAAGTTCTTTTTTTATTCATCATCATTTTGCCTTATATAGGCTTACATATTTACATATAGCCCCTTGGGCTTCACAAAATGGCGTTTTGCCCATCCCATGGCTCATGTGCCATTTCTTTTTGCACATAAGCCATGAGCTTACAAAGATTTGGCTTTATACCCATTTTGTTTACATTCATGCATAAAAAAATTACATAAAAATTATTTATTACATGATTTCGTTGTTGGCATGGGGAGGCTGGCCGCGGGCTCGACTTGGGCATGGGCCCGCTTGACCTGGGCTTAGGCCCACCTAACTTGGGGGTTGACCTTGACTTTGACTCGATCAACCGGAGTATAAATTTTTACCCCAACAGGTATTATCTGTAAGTGGACGGGGGTTATGGTCGTGAAAATCACGGCCACGACGGAATTTGAAAAACAACAATTTTACAAAACATAACCCCAATCCATCACCAAGATCATCAAATACAATACAATGTGCAAACTAGAAAAGAGTAGAAAGGTGTTACAGCCTTTGTAGCATGTCCGGCTGATCCCGGAAGACTCCGTCTAGACTTTGTGAGCTTCCGGACCCGTTTGAACGCCGACCGCCTCGCCGTAAATGATCCGCGTTGAAAACGGGCTGTCCGAGCTCTAACTCCGTCATAAGGCGGAGAAACTTCTTCTAGAGGATAATTAGGCGTTGAGGAAGATGATGTGAACAATGGATACTTTCTTTTTGTCACTCCCTTTTAACGTTTTAAAAATCGTTTAGGTTAATTATGTATTGATTAGTAGTATAACACGTGTTTTTCCGAAAAACCTAGTTAATAGTTATTTTCCTCATAGATATAAATATACTTATTTACATATTTAATTGCTTATTAATTGGTATTTAATTAGATATTTATTTAATTACTGATCACTTAATTATTTTCCTTATTTATTAATTACTAAATTATTTTTAATCTTACATTTATACACTAATCTTGTGTTAATCCTAGGTTAACAAATTGTTGATACAAGTTTTGTGCAACCATGGCTACTTAGTCACATTTGTAACATGTTTTCAAAAAATAAGAAGAGGGGGTGTAGATAGTTCTAGATAATTGTAGAAAAGGTAAATGAAAATGAAATAAAAGAAATATCTAGAATGGTGCGTTTAATGAGGCATGGGGGATGCCATGATGTGGGGCTTTCTCTTTCTCTCTCCCCCTCATCACCTGGCTGCCTCTTTCCTTGCTCTCCTTTCTCTCCTGCAAAAACAAAAAAAAAAATTCTACCTCATTTTATAACCCCACGAAAAAAAATCAACACAAATCCTTTACTAATCCAAATTCAAGCCTCTTTAAGGGTTCTTTGAAGCAAGTCTTTCTTTGGTGAGGCTATCTTCTCAAGTTTTACTTTAACAAGTAAGGGAAGCCTCACTGGATTGAACGACGTGAGTTTCCTTCTAAATCTTTTGAGGTATGAAACCGAGTTTACACTTTGTTTTGCTAATCCTTGCTTAAATTAGTCTTAATTAATTAAAGGTAGTGCTTTGATGCAAGTTTAGGGTTTTAAAGAGAGGGTTAGTTAAGTTAGGGTTTTTAATGGCTTATTAAGGTAGTTAAGAGTAAATTAGTGTCTAATAATCGTATAAATCTAACTAATTGCACTAAAATACCTTAATGTCTAAATTAGTGTTTAAATACGATTTTTAGTTAAGTTTAGTGCCATTTTGTGATCTGCTATTAAACCAGGAGCTGCAGAGATAAGTTGCAATTATTGTGAGATAGTTACTAGACTTAGGATCACACCCCCGTAGCACGAACCCCCCAGTCCCCTTTGAGGCTGTCCTTTTTGTGATTTGCGGCCAGATATGGGACATGGGTGTCGGTGTTTGTAGTATAGGTGTCTGCTACATAGTTTAGGTATTTGGTGCATGCTACTTTTTCTATTTTCAATCGTATCAAAATCTGGAACCATTTTACCTTAAAACCGGCGTTTTGTTAATGTGTGATACGTACGATTCAAGTCTAGTTTTGACGTTTGCTGTGTATCACAGCCAATCGGAGTGGTTTCAGACGTTAACGCTCACGTTTTGTGCTCCAAGTGCACACGTGTTTAGCTTATGGGTGCTAGTTTTCTCGTATGGTCTTGGTATTGCGTTTTACAGAATATCTAGCCTTATGTGTTTGCATTGTGCGATTCTAGGATCGGTTGCGGAGATGTCGGACGTGGCAAGCAAAGGAAAGGCTATGATTGGGTTAGATTAGCCGAGGCGTTCCGGTGAATAGATGTACACGTCTATGGGGGGATCGTCTGGATGGCGCAATACGCCCGACAGTTAGGATTATTAGTAGTTCTTGTATTCATATGCGTAGTCTCCCAATCATTCATATCATGGCATTGCATCTTCTTACATATGATATTATTACCTAGGACACTTGCACCATTACCATTGGTTCATCCCGCACGTGCACTATTTTATGCGAACACACACGTCATTGGTAATTGCCATGTCACGAATACTATAGAACTTGCTTAAAATCGATATCTGTGCATTTGCATCATGTATTATATGTAGACTTTTAGTTGTATTTTCATTGCATCAGGATGGATATGTTGGTTTGTTAGTCATATACTCATCGCATCATCATTCATACATAGCTTCTAGTTATACCTCGTATTGTATATTATCGATATCATAGACATCCATCATTACCGACATGTTCATATATTGTGATTCTTCTTGGAGATTTCAGTATTAATGAAATTTCTGGATTTTGGGGAAAACCGCAAGAATTTTATAAATATATTATTATTTTAAAAATGTAAGTTGCGGTTTTCTCGTGATATGATGTATATGGTGACCACCATGAGTTTTCCTGATTGAGTTGGTTTTCGAGACCCGATTTGAGGAGTAAGATGAACCGTCTCGAGTACATGGTGGGCCCGACAAGGTACCCGGGGCAAGAAGCTCGAGTTGTATACGATGAGCCTGGCAGGGGAGGACTACTTACCGGTGATATTTGGCGCGGCGGATATCCGGAGGATACCGACCGTAGTCGTGAGATTTGATGATATGGGCCGATCCGGACTGACGGAGCCCGGGATATTGAGGATATTGTGTCGATGCTTGACATGGATTTTCTGTCGATTTCACTGATGATACTTCAGTTTTATTATACAAAAGTTTTACTAAGATAAGAATACAGATTTTCTCATACCAGATATATACAGATTTTGTGTTTGATTATTCATTCATGTCGCATTCATACTAGTGCATCGTATCATAATTGTATATGTAGGCTGTGACGCATTTGCGTGCATATTTACGATAGCCTTATTAGATATTACTTACTACTCACGAGTTGGTAACTCACCCCCGTTATGCCACAGTATCTTGCAGGTCCGACCCGTCAGCATAGTAGCGGCGGGCGTACTTCCCCTTCTGCGCCCTTTGCATCGACTTGCAGCTTGCTTGTAGGTGGGTTTTGTGAGAATACTCTTTTGTTCCAACCTTGTGTATTTACTGTTGTATCTAGTACACGCCATCTACCCTATCTACCATTTCTACCATCTTGTATATGTGACCTAGACTGTGAGCTTGTGAGACTTGTGTATATATATTCTGATTTCTGGTGTTGAGCTCGTGTGAGCCGACTTTATACTTTGTTTCTGTTTTCTTGCTTTTAAATGTTTACTTCACATTATGATGATATATCTTGTATGTGGTTGTGTTCCGCTGTTCGGCGAAGAGCTAACTCCCGCTTGGGGATGCCTTTATCCATTGCTTATGTATATTCATATGTTGTACCCATTTGGGGTCAGTTTTTATAAAGGAAACTTTGTCGAAATTTTTATAAAACTTGAGTTATTGTAAGGGGTTTTCAAAGTAACTTTTCTATGTTTAAATCACCTTTTTTAAAACAAGCTTTCCTTCACTCTATTTCTTTAAACGGTTTAGATTTCTGAGCTTCGGCTTACTTAGATTACGTTACACTTCTAGACGTTGCGTAATTTGAGTGCCAGTCACGTTCCACGTATTCGAGTCATGACAAAGTTGGTATCAGAGCGATAGGTTTTACCTTTCTGAGTGTAGGATGTCCCTTGGTAGATGGAGTAGGTGACTTAAGCAGAGTGACGTAGCGTGCGTATGTTTCGCCGCATACTTACGATACGGTACTCCGCCTAAGTGACCTTAGGATATATATATTTGCTTGTATTTCCTTCCTTGATTCTATATGTCATCTTGATTCGATTGCAATGTTCTTATTAATCATGTTTCTTGTTCCAGACACTATACCGCCGAAGACTACGAGGGCCCAGAGGGCTGCCGCCAGGGATGAGATTAGAGCAGGCTCGTCTGAGACGAGGACCGATCAGGGCGGTACGCCTACCCCTCAGGGACAGATTGATCCGCCGCATACTTACGATACGGTAGCGTGTGTATGTTCCGCCGCATACTTACGATACGGTACTCCGCCTAAACGACCTTAGGATATATATTTGCTGGTATTTCCTTCCTTAATTCTATATGTCATCTTGATTCGATTGCAATGTTCTTATTAATCATGTTTCTTGTTTCAGCCACTATACCGCCGAAAACTACGAAGGCCCAGAGGGCTGCCGCCAGGGATGAGATTAGAGCAGGCTCGTCTGAGACGAGAACCGTTCAGGACGGTACGCCTACCCCTCAGGGACAGATTGATCTGCCTTCTCCAGGCCGGATAGCTAGGCTGGAGTCGAGTATTCAGGACTTACGCCAGATGGTTGGATCGTTAGTTGAGGCTAGCCGAGCTTCGAGATCCGATGTTGTTCCTCCTACTGCGGGAACTGTGATTGTACCTGCTGTCCAGACAGTTGTTCCTATTGTTACCGAGACTATCCCCGTATCCTTGCAGGAGTTTATGAGGCTGAAGCCTCCAGTTTTTACCGGTACAGATGCAGCGGAGGATCCGCCGACATTCCTCGACAGGATGGCTAAGATTTGCCGTTCGTTGAGATGTTCTAACGAGAGATCGGTCGAACTTGCGAGTTTTCGTCTGGAGGGTTTTGCCCAGACGTGGTGCGAGTCAGTTGAGAGAGGCCGAGCTGCAGAACTACCTCTTATGACTTGGGATGAGTTCACGACTGTATTTCTTGCTCGTTTCCTTCCGGAGAGCGTCCGAGATGCTCGAGCTCGTAGTTTCGAGTCTTTGCGCAAGACTCCTGAGATGACAGTGTACGAGTACGACATCCAGTTTACTCAATTGTCCCGATATGCTCCTTACCTGGTAGACACTGAAGAGAAACGCATAAAGAGGTTCGTGCGAGGACTTGACACGCAGTTGTTTCTTGCTATCGGCGCCCAGCATTTTGACACTTATGTAGCTGTTATAGACGCGGCCTTACTGTTGGAGGAGCGCATTTCTGAGACTTCGGTCGTTTCTGGACCGAAGCGGATTCGTACCGGTATGCCAGCTCAGAGACAGTTAGGTAGACGCCGTGACAGGTTCTTTCCGGGAGACGGTGGTGGCAGAGGATTCAGACAGGGTCAGTTATATGGCTCTTATCCGCAGGGCCAGCAGTCGTCACCAGGTTGTTTTCGGTGCGGGAGTCAGTACCACCGTATCAGAGACTGTACTGTGAGGCGCCAGGACGCGGCGACAGTTCCACATGTGACTTTACCATCTTCACCCCCTCCCCAGAGAGCTTTACTTCCTACCCCTGATGATGCTCCACGCCGGGCAGATATTCCTAGAGGCCGTGGGCGTGGCGGTCCTGTTCAGAGAGGACGAGGCGACAGAGGCAGAGGATATCTTGCTATTGGTGGGGGACAGGCCCGAGTGTTCGCTTTGACTCCTCAGGATGCGCAGGCATCCAATGCCGTTGTGACAGGTACTCTTCTCGTATGTTCTTTCGACACGCGTGTATTATTCGATCCAGGTTCTACACATTTTTATGTATCTACACACTTTGCACCGAGATTGGGCCGAGAGTCGTCTTTGCTAAATCAGCCACTTATTATTACTTCCGTAGGTGTGTCTTTTGTCGCTCGATATGTGTTTCGATCTTGTTCCGTCCATATCGGGGAGAGGAATTCTTCTGTTGATTTGATTCTCCTCGATATGTTAGACTTCGATATTCTTCTGGGTATGGACTGGCGTCCGTGGACTGCCGTGAGAAGGCAGTCAGACTTAGTTTTCCGGGTGAGCCGGTTCTTGTTATTCAGGATGATCGTAGCGCCACCCTTCCCAGTTTGATTTCTTCTTTTCGTGCTAGCCAGCTCTTAAGGAAAGGATGTCAGGGATTTTTAGCGTTTGTTCGTGATGCTGGAGCCGCAGAGGTCCCGTTGGACCAGATCCCGATTATGAAGGAATTTCCCGATGTCTTTCCTGACGAGCTGCCTGGTTTGCCGCCAGAGCGCGATATTGAGTTCTGCATTGACTTGATCCCCGGCATGGGGCCTGTTTCTATATCGCCTTATCGGATGGCCCTGGCGGAGCTTAAAGAGCTGAAGGATCAGTTGCAAGATTTGCTGGATAAAGGACTTATTCGTCCGAGTGTTTCGCCTTAGAGAGCTCATGTCCTGTTCGTCAAGAAGAAAGACGGCAGTATATGATTATGCATCGATTATCGTCAGTTGAATCGAGTGACTGTATGGAACAGATATCCCCTACCTCGCATTAACGATTTGTTTGATCAGCTTCAGGGTGCGGGATATTTCTCGAAAATTGACTTGCGATCGGGTTATCATCAGTTGCGGGTTCGGAAGGATGATATTCCGAAGAATGCTTTTCGTACGCGCTACGGGCATTATGAGTTTTTGGTGATATCGTTCGGGCTCAGAATGCCCCAGCAGCGTTCATGCATTTGATGAACCGCATATTCAGGCTGTTTCTTGATCAGTTTATTATCATGTTCATTGATGATATTTTAGTATACTCCCGGAGTCGAGAGGAGCACAGGTAGCATTTGAGGATCACATTGCAGATTTTGAGAGAGCATCAGTTGTTCGCTAAATTCTCCAAGTGCGCCTTCTGGCTGGATAGTGTTGATTTTTTGGGTCACGTGGTTATGAGAGATGGCATACGTGTGGACCAGAAGAAGATCGAGGCCGTTCAGCACTGGTCCAGACCTGTATCAGTGACAGAGGTTTGCAGCTTTTTGAGTTTGGCCGGTTACTACCGACGCTTTGTTCAGGATTTTTCTCGTATAGCTGCACCGCTGACCGGGTTGATCCGGAAGGGAGTTCCTTTTCTTTGGGCTGAGACATGCGAGCAGAGCTTTCAGCAGTTGAAGACTCGTTTGACTACTGTACCAGTATTATCTTTGCCTTCAGGATCGGACGGTTTTGTTGTTTATTGCGATACTTCTCGAGTGGGGTTAGGCTGTGTGTTGATGCAGCACGGCAGGGTCGTCCCTTATGCTTCTCGGCCGTTGAAGAAGCACGGATAGAACTATCCCACTCATGACTTACAGATGGCTGCGGTGGTTTTTGCACTCAAGATCCTAAGTGAACAACCCCATCCATGATCCGTCGCTCCATCGATCTAAGTATGAGTTGACTGAGCTGTGCATCATCCGCCTTCCAATCGGCGGTAATCGGATCAGGCGGAGGTTTCATCAAGTGATCGCCCTTTCTCCTCCCCTTGATATATATCACCACCATAAGTTTCCAGCTATGAAAATTCCGATCATCAAGCTTGGAATCCACCATTTTGGTTGCTAAAATATCCGTCGAAGGGATCGACTTTCCTTGTAGCTTACTCTTCATCTCCGATACTCCTTAACCAAGAACCACTTTCAAGAAAGAAAGGAACCACAACAATTGACCTCCCAACAATCGAAACAACAAACAAACTACAAATCAAGCAAACACCAAACTCAATCGGACCGCAATCTCTGAGAATACAAACCCCTCAACAATACAACCAACATAACAATCCATGGCAAAAACTCCAAATCAACCCCAAATAAATCAAGAAATCTCTCAAATATGCCAAAAAATCCCTAAATCAGCCAAAAACTCCAACAAAACAGCCCCAAATAGCGATCTCCTAAGCTCAAATCCTAAACTTACACCCAAATCAACCAAGAAAAGATCAAGCACATGAGGATCTCGAGCTCAAATATTGAGAAAAGGGCCAAAACTAATAGGGAAAATCTAGGAGATTCGAACTCAAATCGACCAAGAAGACTTCGAGGTCATCAAATCGAAGAAGAAAACTCCAAATCGACCAAATCGAAGCCTACTTCATCGATTTCAGGTCTGGGTGAAATCGATGAAGAATGAGCTCGAACTGGGCTCGAACTGGGTCAACAGGGCTCGATCGGCGTAGCTGAGGCTCCGACAAGGTTCCACAAGGATGGCAACGGCGGCGGTTAAGGTTAAGGTTAGGGTTTGTGTTAGTTTGGTGATGGTGATGCGATGAGTGGTTAGGACTAGATCTCAAAAAATGAGTGGTTCAGATTAGAAGGCTCTGATACCATGCGAGAGAGAGAAAAGATTAGGGAATGTAATGGATAGATAGGACTGATCATAATCCTCCTCTTTATATAAGCAATGCTATTTTACTATTACACCCCTACTTAGCTCCTAATTACATAGAAGAACAGGTTTCTAGAACATGTTAGAAACCCGTGTAGGATTATGTGTATGCTAACAGCTACCTTCACCTTAAAGCTTACCCTAACCCTTCACCTCCTTCGCCCTCCATTTCCACCTGCCTCCCACCGCCTCCATCTTGACCCATCCCGATCTGCCTCCTTCTGCATTACCCACCACCTTTATCTCAACCCCCTCCTCCTTGTGCCGCTACCTCGACTGACTTCTGTCTACTTGTGTCCACCTCCTTCCTCTCCATTGTCCTCCATCTCCTTCACTTGACTCCCGTCAACCATTGTTGTCCATCTAAATTAACTAAAAAATAATTAGCAATTAGTAATGCTTTTAATAAATTAATTAAGCCATGATGGATGTTTTTCATAATTTTAAAACCTTTTGTTTGTGCTAGACGACCAAACCTTTTCATAGTTTATAGGAATTAAGCTAAAAAAAATCATTTTAAAAATTGAAAGGTCCAACCAAAAATATGCGCCGTCTTAGAAAACACGAATACAATCGTACATGTGAGTATAAAAAATAACATTATGTGGTAAAGCGTTAAAGATACCAAGAAGTGTCATATACGACAGAAACATGGTCTCCCTCAGGGGAGGAGCCAGGGGTGGGCGCCCCCTTGCACGAAATTTATTACATAATATGACATATAGCTTTTTAAATTAAATGTACAATTGTAATTCCTGAACTTATAGCAAGTACCTATTTAGCGTAGTTAGTAAAGTATATACCCTCTTAACCTTATGATCATGTGTCTAAATCCGGTGGTTGGCCATTTTAAAGTTTCTTTTTTCCCCTTATGAACTCATCCTACTAGATGTTGTATGTAATATTATATTGTTTCTTTTGAAATCTTTTGAAATTTATTGATTATCTACCAAAAAAATATCCTTATCCCACCTATTATCTCAAAAAAAAATATCCTTACCATATATCATTTATACTTTATGAAATTTATTGACTATCTATCATTTATACTTTATGAAATTTATTGACTATGTACTATTTTGCCTCGTCCAAAGTAAGAAAGTTGTGCATGTCTTCAATAGCATTAATCAAATACTATACTATGTCTTTTGAATTTTATATATAAACTTTTTTCTTTCTTAAATATTCAAGTAAAAACATGAATGATAGCAAGCTTAAATACGACTATAATATTTTCCTAATCCTAATTAACAAGCATAATATATAAATCCTTATTAATAGTCATTATGATTAAATTGCTTCTGCAAATGTACTTTATGTTTCTAAATGTATACATCATAGAAGGAGATTTTTTTTTAATAAAGTTGAACTTTAATTTTTTACTAGTTCATTATGCTTAACCATAAAGAAAGATGAATACAAATGTGATTGAAATTAAATTTTGCAATGCAAGCTTACAATAGTCAATAAATATATCCCCCCCCACCCAAAAAAAAGGAAAAAAAAAACAACCATTCCTCCATCCTCCCCCCCCCCCCACACCCCCACCCACACCCACACCCACACACCCACACAAAAAGAGGAAAAGTATTCTGCCTCTGCCCCTAGAACAAGCACATTAGCATCCACACTGCCTAGGTGTTATCACCCATTCTTGGTGGATGTCTTAATTTCTCATCAACTATTGTTCGAATTGATCCCAAAACCATCGAAAGATGAAAAAAAAAATAGTTTGAGTCTTTAACTTCCTCAAGAATTATTTGTTGGCGGGTTGAATATGCTATGCTTGTTTCTTCCTCTAGAAAATGGAAACCTCATCTTTCATTTTTTTCCCCAAATAAAATTAACAAACATTTTTTTCTCAAATTCTTTCTTTTTAATAATTTCTTCTTTTTTATTTTGATTTTAACAGTTAAAAACCTAAAGCTCTTCTTTTTTATTTTGATTTTAACATTTAAAAACCTAAAGCTCTGATGAACAACAAACTTCTGACTTTAGATTAGACTATCTTGTTTAAATATAATAATATCTTGTTTACACTGAAATTATGAACATTTCCATTTTCTTGTGATTATAATTGATGTGGTTGTATGCTTTTGTATCCTTGCAGGACCCCTTGGTTAAACCTATAACAAAACTTTTGGTGGGAATTGCAGTGATTACTCTTCTGATAGCCATCTTTGTGAAGGAGAGGCCTCGGTGGCTCGATATATCAAAACTCACCAGTAGTAGCATTTTCCCCCCTTGGGTTATTGCTTGCATGATCATAGCTTTCACTCGCTTGGGGAGGAGAACCAAGGCTTTACTGAAGAAATTTGGGTGGTGAGACAGAAATTACCGTTCTTATAAGTCAAGTTTAAAGGGCATTTGGATCTTTAGATTGCTTGCTATCTTTCTTTGTTGCAATGTATCAAACTTGCTCGAGGCATTGTAACATAAAAATCTAAGTTTTGTTCGTGCTGAGGATCGGTAATAATTATGACACTCTTGTATTTATTGAAAGGTTTGTGGTATGTGTTTGATGCAGATCGTTCTTGTCGATCGAACAATAGTTTTGATTTGTGTATGAAAATTTATTTACTATGGATGCATGTGTCAGTATTGTTGGGAGCTCGGTGAACTGATAATCCACTGCCGCCTTTTGCTGATATTATGATTGTGTTACATCTAACAAAAATGAATTTTTCTTATTAAGTAGCAACAGTACTTCATAGTATTACAGAAGAAAGAAAGAATGGATACATCTGTTTTTGTAAATTTAACAATCAAATAATACACAATTATCAAATATCTTCAGCGCCATAGAGGCCACGGCCGAACAACACACCCGCATTTTGGAGATGATAAACAAAGTGGAATTAATTGACAATCATAACAAAGTGGAATTAATTGACAATCATAAGCAAAATCATAGTGTCAGCTGCTCGAAGCCACAAAAGTAGTTCTCTTGGATCACTTGCATTAGACATTAATATCGGAACGCTTTGATCTCGTGCTCCCTGTATCAGACAACAATCCCAATGTCGGGAACCTCTGGAAACTGTAGTTTTCTGCGACAGAGAACGGTTGCTGAGGATAGAGCGTCGGTGGTGGGGTGAGATTGCGTTGTGCTGGAAGTGGTGGGAGTGCATTGTATTTGTATGTTTCACTACTTAAACTGCCAGGGAAAATAAAGGATTATAATCAGTCAAGTAACCATCAAGATCATAAATATCTCTATCCAATCAGCCAGTGCACATAAATGGATTTTACATGCATGATCCGAATACATGGAAAACACAGAAATAGATTTTAAATTTATATGCATACATTCATAATTTAATGAAACCTATAATTCAAAAATGGTAGAAGAAAAATAAGTCGGGGTGGGGAGGGTGGGCTGGGGGGGATTGCGAGTGTCTCAAGTGGAAGTCGAGTTTGGGTATCAAGTTTGGATATTGGGTAGGTTATGCACCTGATTACATAATCACTCGGCCACATATCCCGCATAGTGCTAATTATGTGGTCAATTACCTATTTGATGTGGTTGCTGGACGACAGCATTTAATCGTTGATTAATCAGAGCCTTTCAAACCTTGTTTTACGACACTTAGATTGCAAATATATGAAGAACAGATCTTCATTTAAGCGGCCAACATTGTCCCACAGAATTAGTTTCTAGATGATCACTCAACTTAATGTCGTCAATACCATCCACTAAAAAGGAGACATCTTATTGGGAGATTATAGAATTTGCTATAGTGAACTGCAGCAATGCATGTGGTATAAAGAGGGAATTATTTGCTACAGGGAAATGCATGCATCGATATTGTAGACTAAAACCTTGATTTGTCATTAAGTTCTGTGCTCGGCCATGTTTCCAATGAAAAGGGGCATAGTACGAGATAATATTGACAGGATTCCCTCATTGATCCCATATTTCCTATTAGTATTTGTTTAACATGTCTATTTCTCATATGACTAGTGATTGGTCCTACAAATTCAAGTTCTCTCTTTTGAAATTACGTTAAAACTAGTAACTGATGCAGAGAATAACACAAGAAAGGATGTTTTGATAAATCAAATCGATAATGAAAATTACACAGAAACTAACCAACATGATCAAGCAACAACAAAAGCAATTGTCAATCTCTATTGCACTACAGATTTACGGAAGACTGATGAAAAGCAGTGGATAATATCACTGGTTTCTAATATGCTTCAGCATATACTTTACCTTGATCTGCTGTTAAATTGATCCTCTTCAATTAAACTCTCACTGGAATGATGGATCGAACTCTGCGGCGAAGGTACCGACCATGGATTTGGTGCAGGTTGCTCATCAGAAAAATATCTCCTCCTGATCAGCTGAAAAAAAAACAAATTCCATATTAATATCATAAAAAAGAAAGATGGTGTTCATAAGGAGCCAGCATCAGCAATACATACCATGCGAAAGAATTTGACTACAGCCTCCTTGTCATACCGTGCTTCTTTTGCAGCCTGCCATCATTCAATATGGACAAAACCATGAATAAAATAAAAGCATACTGCAAGAATCATATTGTTGATTTGATTCTAAAACAAAACCAATTACTTGTTGAATATGTCAGCATAGTGCTTATCACAGTGATGATAGGATATTCGATCCCCCCCCCCAAAAAAAAAAGCAGTATATAAAGTTATACACCCTCATTATAGCAACGTTACATGTTGTCTAGTTATTTGGACAGCATGAATAGCGGCATAGCTTCTGATGACTGATTTTATCATATTCATAGCCAGCCTCATTTTGATGGGAAAAGGTTTACAATGATGATGATGTGAAAGAAGAAGACTCACTTTCTCTTCTAATCACAATTTTACATATTGAATATTACCAATTTTTGCCCTAAAATGATCGCTGTCTTCCAGTATTGCCACAATGAAAAACACTACATTCAAAGCAATACCGAGCTATATTTAAAATTTGGTTTCTGAATGCTATGTTTCACCGGTATACCATGAAACGTCTTTTCTTCAGAAAATTACCGTATACTTTACAGATTGCAAGTTGATATCATAATTTAGTGTCGTTTTTTTTAAATATACCACAATCTTTCGGTGTTCATCCAATTTAATACCATGCATTGTTTTGATTAATCCAATTTAATACCATGCATTGTTTTGATTAAAATACTGAAGGAGTCAATAAAGGTAAAAAGTTCTAGCCAAAACTCTGGAAAACGTGAAAGGTCGTCTTCTTTAATTGAAATTTAACAAGTTACCAGTATTGATGGCATTTATCTGGGGAAAAACGCTGAAAGGTTATGCTAGTTCAGTAAAATCTAGCGAAATATGAAATCTTAAAGAATATGAAGATAGATTTTCTACCGCAACAAGGCCAGTGCTGCCAGGAAAGCTCTCAGTCAAAGGAAGTTCTTCACTGGATGGAAGCAGGCCTTGCTTCTCTACCCATTGTCTAGCAGCATCGACAAGATTGCCACTGCTTCCCTTTACCCCTTCTTTAGCCGCAATGTCGGCTTTGTTACCAATTACAAGGTAAGGAACAGGAAGCCCGCCGGGACCACCAGAACCAAGAGGAGCTGAAAATGTCCCTGTTGCTGCTACCTCTGCTGCCCACTTTTGCAATCCAGTCTTTGTCTTCCTTTGAGAGAGATCATGAACGAAAATAACTCCTAGACACGAGAAAAACGGGATAAGTGAAGACAATGGGGGAAATATAAGCTAATTGCATGCTTTATGTTATCTGATGCCGTTTAAAATAAACTAAAGTTGACAACTAACTAGAATAAGAAGGCCTATTAGAAAATGGAATATTGGATAATCATTTCTTGACTTACAAGTCCATTTACAATTTTTCCTTTCGTTCTTGTTTTTCTTCATATGCATTAATTTGCACACCCCCGCAAGTGGGATGAGTGCAAAGAGAAACATCTGTTTTGATGGATTGAAAAAAAATGTATATTAATGCCAACGGAAATAAATTACGATGAAGCCGATAATATGCCTTGAGCATAGGAATAGAAGAATTTATCCAATGTAGTTCAAAATAAAGCTAGGTACCATCGACATTTGACTTGAAAAGGACCAATATACGTAAAGCCCCCAACAACCACTGCCTAGAAGATCGCCTATTCTTGCCAAACACGTTTTAGATATGTAGCTTCTACAAAAATACCTCCAAAAAAATGCTAGCTACAATTTGTACTTGAACTGGAATTGTTGTATAGGGTGCATACCCAGTGTGAACTTTTCCTTGACATGTTCGCCTCTATTGTCTGACGCCCTTGTTAGACAAAAACTTGTCCCATATACACATTTATTGTCGTTATTGATTACAGTGCAATGTGGAATAATAAAGGGAGGGGGGCAGATTTTAGTGGTGACACTTCACTTTAGGATCATGTCAAAACAACCGATTTTGCATGGATTAAAAAACATACATTAAAACATATAAGACACAGGAAAATATGAGGAAATGGAATCCCAACTGCCAAAGGAGAAAATTTCCTCCTACGGTGGCCAAATACGTCAACTTTACAATTGCTAATTCGTTGATCAACTGCATGTATGTTGATCTTCACACTCTAAAGTCTAGGTACACCCAAAAAAAAGGCCATTTTCTAATAATCTAAGGTGTAAAATGTTATATTGCAAAAAAACGTTAAACCATGTGATGAAAGCTAACAAATCATGTTGATAACAAGGTGTTCGGTTTATATAGGTTCTAGGCCATGCAGATTAGCATGAATGGTGTTGATGATCTATCAAAAAGTAGAAAGTGGACTGTTTGGCAGTTGTAGGAGGAAATTTCCTCCTATGGCGGCTGAGATTCCTTTCAGAAATTATCGATATATCAATAGTTTAATTACGACAAGCAGCATTTTGGTTCTAACAAGATATAGTCCAATGATACTGTACGCAGATTCATATATACTATTTATTTCTATATGGAAAAAAGCATGAAATGGGAACTATACAAGATAACATTTAGATTAAATAATACCTTACCATTGATTTGTGTGTAGAAGAGTGATCTGCAGTCCTTGTACCTCTCGTGTCCTGAGATATCCCACAGTTCAACAAAGAAGTCCCTTTCTGCATCACCTTTTATGCTATTAGATGAGCTTCCAGTAGTTCCATAAGTAATATGCTGAGGACACGAAACCTAAGAATGTCATGACAGGATTTCAAAAGCAACAACGAGGGACCTTCGAAAGAAAGAATTGCAGCTTACTTTCACTTCCACTGAACATCCAATTGTTTGGGGAGGGCGGGCAATAGCAGAACCTTTCAAAATTAAGTGCACCAAGGAAGTTTTTCCAACACCTGGGAGAAAATGGAATCTTTTAAAAAAGAATAAAACAAAGAAAAGGAACTTACAAAGAAAAGGAACTTGAAGCACACAACCATATGTATGTAACTCTAGACAAGTCTAAGGCTCATCCAGCAAGTACAGCTTGAGGAAGAAAGTATTTGGACAACAATCTCATCAAACACATACCAAAACCGAATTGTGCACGAGCACAAAGCCCCTTTGCCAAAAGAAAGGTCTGCACTTTTAGATACAGAGCAGCACCAATGAAGATAAGATACAATACCTCACATGGTCTACCATGCCTCTTGACTTTAGTCTTTACAACAATAACCATAGTGAGCTAGGTAGTTGTACAAGTTATTTACATGTGATAAGGGAGTCCACAAGATCAAGAATTCAAGATATGGATCCAACTAACATAAAAAGAAGTAAAAATCCATCCGTATTCATGTCAAAGAGAAGAACAAGAACTGGAAGGAGGTTTGTAAAGCATTAAAGTCACAAGTTCAAAACCTGCCTTTCAACATGTTGAAGGAAACTGGGCCTTGGAGTAGCCCATTTGTGGGGCTTGGAGTAGCCCAAGAGGGAGACCCAAGATCGAGCTCGGGGTCTTCCATTTATGAGGGGGTGGCTAATTTATCCCGCCTATTATCTCAAAAAAATTTTGAAGGAAACATTATAATCTATCTAGGGGAGAGGATGAGAGTTCTGCACCCTCCAGGGAAAAAAAGATGAACTTGGGAAAGAGTTCGGTTCGTTAAGGACTTAATGCACTTTCTCATGCCTTGTACTATGGGTGATTATCATCGTCTAAACACTATCCGACATGTCCGACAAGTTGGTAGACATGTCTCCTAAGCATCGAACACACAACAGGAGATAGATAGACTTCATAACATTTTAGGACTGATCTTACATATTGAACAAAATAGCTTTTCGCATATGAAAACATTGAAAAGAGTTCGGATATTATTCATTTATCTGTTATTTACGTTTATTAATTATAAGTCACTACACAGTATATGAGGATTGTTTTGTTGCCATGATGCGAATATTCCTTTTACTCAATAGATCATTTTCATAAGAAAAAATATGCAACCACTCCTTGTGTGCAACTAAAATTTGTAGTCCCAATTCGAAATTTCAGAAAGCAGTTCATTCAAAGATCGCAACTTTAGGATTCAAACCCTAGTGATAAAGATGAAAAATTTACAAGAAATTGAGAAAATCACCTGAATCTCCGACGATTAGGACCCGAACTTGGCCGCAGAGAGGGGAAACGCCGTTCTGTTCTCTTGTTTCCCTCTCTCGATCTCTCCAAAACATCATCTTCTTCCTCTATCACTCAAGCCCTCGATCCCAACACAACAAAGCAGAGGCTTGGATCTCGTCGAGCTCCATGCGAACGCAGATCGAATCGATGCTTAAACGATCTCACTCCATTTGAAACTGAGATCTAAGATGAGAAATTTCGTCAGTGATTTGTTTTTGGTTTTTAATGTTGTTTTGCTTCGCTTTTCGCAGAGAAGTGACAATGAAAGAGAGAGTTCGGGGTGTTATTTGCAAATCCTTTCTAATTGTTTTCAGAGCCTTGGGATGATCGTTATCTTTTATCTTTGGGATTGTTTTCAAAGCCTTGGTATGATCGTTATTTATCTTAGGGATTATATCTGGAACTCATGAGTGCATGAAAAAAATTATCATTTCTTCATTTGAAAAGTGAGAAATAAAAAGAGAAAAATCCATGTGAGGAAGAGTAAGAACATAACATGTCATTTTTTATTATACGTGTAATTATTTTTATACCCTTCAACAATTCTCAATACAAAATATCCCCTTTTTGGATTATAAACAAACTTTGGAAAATAAATAAATTTAATCAAAATGTCTTTGGACTAATGACCATCAAGAAAGCATACTAAAATCTTGATAGATGATTAATTTTTTCTCATCACACAAGTGCATGTTACAAGTATGATAAAAGTAAAGTGAAACTAGCATTTTATGAAACAACGTGAGATGAAGATTCAAGTGAGCGAAGCAAAATTAGTATCCAAAAAACCACTTTTGAGATATTGACATAATCCATTAAAAAAAGGAACTCTTGATAGGAGCAGCTATCCAACATGCCAGTGATTTCCATTACAAAAAAAAATTGTGTAAATTACACTAAAATATCTTTTACCTTCAATGGTTTTTCAATTAAAGTGTTTTTATTACGGTAAAATGCCTTTACTGATAGTTTTCACAAGATTCTTTTTCACTAAAATACCCTTTAAAAACAGCACTTAAGGCATATTACCGTAATAAAATTTCTGTAAGGTATTTTATTGAAAATCCATGATAGTTAAGGGGATTTTATTGTAATTTAGCCCCAAAAATAGATGCTAAAAATTTTTAAGTGCCCCAAAATAGCCATAATTTGCGAGGAGCTTTCTTTTTTAATGGGAAGACATAGGTGTATTATTTATCTTTGGGTAAATTCTCAAAAAGCCTCTGGACCGCTTCAAACTTGTGTAAAATCCCCTTGGATTTTTGCTCGTGTTAAAAAAACCCTGGGCGCAGTCAAAAAACCCTATACCAGTTACCTATAATATCTGAACAGTTGCAGTTGCATATATATCCAAGCAATTGAGGAAAAAAGGCTAAATGAAATACAACTCAGGGTTTTTTCACAAATATTTTCAACAGTAAGCTCTTCCAATAATTTTGAAAATTACAAGGATTTTAGACAACTCCCAAACGGAACATGGGCTTTTTTGACAATTTACTCTGTTTCATTTTCCTCTTCGGCAAATTTTGACATAAGACTGAAATAAATGGGACCCAAACCCCATTTGAATTCTTTAGAATATGTCGCCTATAAATATGGAGAATTCAAATCATTACATAATCCTTTTGACTTAATAATATTGTAGTTTTCGATTTATTTACAAGTAAGTTTTTATATGATGGTAAATCTTGTCGTTTAGACAGGAACAAGAAACCGGAAATATTGGGCTGCTTGAATACATTTAGGAAAACCATGGATGTCTAGATAGGATCCAACATTTTCATGCCAATGAGAATAAGTTTACTGTTCAATCTCATGAAATCGTCAAATCCTGATCAGATATTTTGGAAATTGTTTTTTAAAAATTATATTATTATTATATTTATTTCGAAATGGATTTATTGTTTTCATGGGCAATTGAAGTTTTGGGTTTGAGCGATTAGGTGATTTTATCTCGCTCAGTTAAAAGACCTAAAGAAAAGTAACTTGATATTGAAATGGGTTGCATATAAATTAATATTAATTATTATCTCATATTAGGTAGAACTTTTATGAACAATTGGTTTGATAGGAGTTTGATTGTTAAATTAAAATTGTCAATTAATTAATTACGAATTAGTTGAGATTGACAATTAGTTCTCGATATGAGATCCAATTGGTCTCACCGCAAAACCTTAAGGTAGAAGAACAAATAAAAACAAATAAGAGAAGAAATATTATAACACAATTTGTTGTGATTATATTGTTGGAGAGTTTAGTCTCACATCGGTAAATATGGAAAAGATATTGTATCACAACCCTATAAAAGGATGATCATAGTGGACTATGAATAATGATGAAAAAACGGTGATAAAATAAAAGATTTCATACAGAAAAATAATTGAGAATTATTTAAATATTCTCTTCTTAAAGAAGGGTTCCTATCGTCCAAGTTTTTATTTGCTTTCTACGCAAGGTGGTAAACTTAATTGGAGACTTCTGCACTTATGGTTGCTACAAAAGATATTCTTTTTCTAACAGATATTCAAATATGCAAAAGTGTGTATTTCATGATTCATATAGATGAATAACCGGAGATCATATGCACGGCTTTCGCTGCTTTTCGGATATGATTTCCTTCAATTAGTATCAGAGCATGTAAATCCCCAATCCGAATAAAAATTTCCCGTATTTTTCCATAATTTAATCCAAATTTTTTCATTTATATATATATATATATATTTTATATTTTTTTAAATTAATTTCCCAAACACAAAATCTAAACTAAAATCCTATCCTATTCTACCCGATCCCGACCCGACCCGTTTCCTCCTTCTTCCTCACTCCTTCTCATTTTCCCGCCACTCCTCTCGCAACGTTCCCCGCATCTCGCGCTCGCCTCGACGCCCGCTTCTCGCGCCCATCACCCACGCCTCCGCGCTCCTCGCGCCCGCGCAGCGAGACTCGCACCCACGTTCCCCCAACGGCTCTTCCCCCTTGACTCCTCCCTTCTCGCGCCGCCATCTCAAGATCCGCCCACGACCTCGCTTCCTCCAACGGCTCTCCCTCCCCACGACGACCGAGCTCCCCTTTCTTTTCCCCTTGCTTTTCTTCTTCCTCGTTTTCATTTTCTCACCGAACTCCCCTGCTCACTCTCCTCTGCCTTTCTCCAACACCGAACCAACAACACCTTAACCACCAACCCACCTCGTCGGCCATCGCTCGCTGCACCCAACACCACCGGAGCACCCATCACAGCAGCTCACCTCCCCTTCACCCAGCCAGGCTACCAAGCGTCTCTGCAACCACCGAGCTTCCCCACTGTATCACCACCGTCGAAGCCATCATCGCCGGCAACCCATGCACACCACCATCGCCGTCGTTGTAGCCTGAGTCGCCGACAAGCCTCGCCGTCGACCTCACCTTCACCACACCACCAAAAAACTCCCCGCTCGCTTCTTCTCTCAAGCCGACCCCTAGTCGACATCACCGTCGGCCGTCTCCTGAGCCGCCTGAGCTCACCGCCTGCAGCCCCCGAGCTCTCCCGTGACCTGCTCACCCTTCCCCTATCCACCAATTCCAAGCCAGTACTGCCGAGCTTGCTGCCGTCGCCGCTATACACACTGCCCGAGCTCACTGCCGTAGCTGTCGTGTTCGTACCGTGATCGTGTTCGTGTCGCGCCATCCCTTATCGTCGCCGTGATCGTTCCAGGCAAGTGAAGCCCCTTTTCACTTGTTCAATTCATGCTACGTAATCGTGTAGTTAGAAATTGTAGTTTAACGGTTTAAATGGATATAATATATGATGCTTGTATGACCAAATAGATAGCACCCTCGTACACGTACCGAGTGCTCGATGCGTTTACCCTATTAAAATCCCCAAGTTTCATTATTAAAAGTTCCGATTGATGTTAATGAGTGACATTTAAGATATCGGTGTCAAATCGTTAAGGCACTGAATGTAAAACGAAAACCCTATTGGTTACGTCAAATCTGAAAATCAACGTACATACCACGTTGTAAAATTTGTAGTTATTTGAATATAATTCCAATCATGATGCTCCAGGGCTCGTATCGAACCTAACGAGATGTCCTATAATCCTATGTAATTAGTTTTGGAATAATGCAATCCCATGACCCTGAAAAATGATGAGGAACGAAATTCTGGACTGCAGTCCGGGAAAGCAATCTATGGGGGAAACTGAATTCTAAGCACCTGTACACACCTGCTTAAAACTGAAAATGTATGGAGCCCCATATGGTAGCGTAGATAACTTAATTATCTAACACCTGAAATCGGTCCCGTACATTTTTACGGTCGTTTGGTATTTAAATTGTATTTTAGATTGTCATTGCGTTCTGCAGTTTCCGCAGAAATGTTCGTTACATTGACACATTAATCTGGACATAACTTCTGATATCGAAGTGCGATTGATAATCCGTTTGATGCGTTGGAAACTTAACTGACAGAACTAGATTTTATTAAACTAGGGCAATAGCTGAATCTGAACACAATTACTGGTAAAATACGCGCGAAGTTGGGATTCCAGTTCTGAAACTGGAATTCCAGAAATTGATCGCTGCCTTTAAATGATGACAACTCCCTAATCTGAACTCCGTTTGACCTAAAATAAATTTTAATGTTTAGATAATCCAGTGTGCTTCATACATCCTTTATATTGTTTTGGTCAATTCTAAGCATTAGTCGTTATAGTATAATGAATACCTATTCAGTGCATTTCTGCATATTTTCCATGCTTGAGTTATACCTGCCGCATAGTGAATCATTTGCATTGTCGATATATTAATGATTAGTGATTGGGTTGTGGCAAATACCACAGTGATATTGATAAGTGGAAAAAGTGATTGAAAACGACAGTGATACGTATTGTCCACAACCTATCTAATTCATGAATACATACCATAACCTGGGAAATGGGGAAATCAAGGTGGGATTGAACTCGTATTTGGCGAGATACAGTGATTTAGAGGACGATCATTCGCTATCAGTGATATATATATATATATATATATATATATATAGAGAGAGAGAGAGAGAGAGACACACACACACACATACATACTTTAGGTCGTGGGCCTAGCGGCACGGCTGACAGGGTTATGTCCCGGACACAGTGGACCGTAGTCTCGGGCATACACGAGACCCTTGTTAAATACGAGTATCCTCTCCACCAATTGATTTCATGGACTAAATGACCGTTAAGTAGTGACATATACATTGCTTAGTTTACCGACATGTTACTCATAGTGTACTATTCATATTCAGTTGATGTTATTATATACATGTTCTGCAATTCATTGTACTCCCCATGTTTAATAATACTGCACGCCTATTATACATATTTATTGCTTTATGTGTCGCCCTAACGACCTGAGTGTGCATGCTCAGAGGACGAAGTGGGTCCAGCCCAGGAGCAGGACTTATCCTTCGAGATTGTGGAGATCTAGACTGCACCACCAGCGCTACCTTCTTTAATTTCAACATTTGTTATTGGTTAGTTGTTTATTCTGTGAAATAAATGTATCTCGAACTCTTTTAAATTGCAATGTAATAAAGTCATGAACTATGACTTTTCCTTTACTCAAGCACTGTTTATTAACTACCATGTAATGTTAGAAGCCGAAGTGTGACTACGGCGGGATTATTCCCTTATCGTAGAAGCATGGTTGGCCTGGTCATCCCTCGTATCCCGTATTTTGGGAAGCGGGGCGTAACAGAGCACATGATTACTCTTGCAGCATTAGGGTTTTTAATTGAAAAACCTAAATCTCATAGTAATTTATAATCTCATAAATCTAAAATTATTAGATCTAAATTATTTAATAAGATTAAATAAGTTGAATAGGTAAAAAAAATGTGTTTTTTTATTAGATACATGAATATCAAAATTATTATGCATGAAATCTAAATTCATAGATTTTTAATTATGTGTTTTTGAAACCAAGTTTTGATTTTTGAAATCAAATCGAGATTATAATTATTATGCATGTAATTTATAAGGATAGATTTCTTAATTATGTTTTTTTTAAAACCAAGTTTTAATTTTTGAAATCAAATCAAGATCATAATAATTGTAATTTAATAGATCTAAAATTATCAGATCTAAATTATTTAATAAGATTAAATAAGTTAGATAAATAATATAAAAATATGTTTTTTGTTAGATCTGTCAAGATTATAATTGTTATGCATGAAATTTATATTGATAGATTTTCAATTAGGTTTTTGAAAATAAGTAAAATCCCGGGTTTCATAATAATTGTATTTTCATAGATTTAAAATTATTATATCTAAATTATTTAATGAGATTAAATAAATAGATTAGATAAAAATAATTAAGTTTTTTTAGATCTATGAAGATTATAATTGTAATGCGTGAAATTTATATTGATAGATTTTAAAATCAATTTTTCTTATTTTTGAAATCAAAATTATATTTTTCTGTTAAGTTTTGATTTTTTGAAATCGAAGTTTTGATTTTTGAAATCAAATCAAAATTATGATTTAGATTTTTGAAATCAAGTTTTGATTTTCTGAAATCAAATCAAAACTTATAATTAAGATTTTTGAAATCAAATTTTGTTTTTTTTTTTGAAATCAAATCAAAATTAAAAAATTATAAGTAAGAATTTTAGAAATCAAATTTTTGATTTTTGAAATCAAAATTATTTTTTAAATATTAAAAAGTTTTTTTGTAACATTCGCATGCCTGGCCAATGCAAGCGGTTGCATGTGGTTATTGGGTTTCCTGGAAAATTACTTCAAAATCCCTATAAAATTATAAAACTTGTTTCCAACCTTATTAAAAGCACCTCTGAAAGGCATCTGGAAAATTATTTTAAAGTCCCTTAAAAATATTTAATGTGTTTCCAACTCTCCTTAAATATGATTAAAGCATTAGAGAGGTTCTCCAATAATTATTAGATTGTTTCAAGACCTTTATTATATGAATATAGGGTTGAATAATTATTTATAAGCTTCTTTAAATTTCTGAAATTATATGTTAGTCACTTTATGATATAAATTAGTTTATATGCGGTTCTTTTATGGAAAAGACTAGAACTAATATTGTGATTAGTTTCTTACTGTGTTTTATATGATATTACATCAGTTTCATAAAATTTATATTTAATAAATTGTGCTTATGAAATAAGTTTCAAAACTTTATGAATTGTTATGGGTTATTATGTGGATTGCCATGTGTTTAATTAGGAATTGAAATGATAAAATCATAATAATAATTAAAATTATTTTATTAAACTTATAAATTAAATATTCTCTCAAATTAATTTTTACAATAGTTGTATACAAATGTAGATACATTTATAATTGATGAAATTTAAAATAATTTTGAATTTAAAATTGAAATGGTTAATATGATAACTTAAATATGACTTTTTTTCCCTACCATATTGCAAAGTCTTTTTTAAAATATCAATTTTAGAAATTATTTAGGTTCTGATGAAAGAAAACTATACATTAATTTGCTTTTAAAAGTGTTCTAGATAGATTATAGATAGATAAATATAAATAGATTATAGATACAATCATAGATTAAATGTGTGTGTATTGATTTATAATAAATATATTATTTAAACTCACGTGACAAGAAAAATGATGGATTTTATTAGAATTACAATAGATAAAAGAACATAAATAAATAATAGAAAGGTCTATTCTGTAATTATTTATTAAAAAGATATTTTACAAATAAGTTGTTATTAAAATTTGCTTTCTTTTTATTATACATAAGTAAATTAATTCATAGATTTTTAATTATGTGTTTTTGAAACCAAGTTTTGATTTTTGAAATCAAATCGAGATTATAATTATTATGCATGTAATTTATAAGGATAGATTTCTTAATTATGTTTTTTTTAAAACCAAGTTTTAATTTTTGAAATCAAATCAAGATCATAATAATTGTAATTTAATAGATCTAAAATTATCAGATCTAAATTATTTAATAAGATTAAATAAGTTAGATAAATAATATAAAAATATGTTTTTTGTTAGATCTGTCAAGATTATAATTGTTATGCATGAAATTTATATTGATAGATTTTCAATTAGGTTTTTGAAAATAAGTAAAATCCCGGGTTTCATAATAATTGTATTTTCATAGATTTAAAATTATTATATCTAAATTATTTAATGAGATTAAATAAATAGATTAGATAAAAATAATTAAGTTTTTTTAGATCTATGAAGATTATAATTGTAATGCGTGAAATTTATATTGATAGATTTTAAAATCAATTTTTCTTATTTTTGAAATCAAAATTATATTTTTCTGTTAAGTTTTGATTTTTTGAAATCGAAGTTTTGATTTTTGAAATCAAATCAAAATTATGATTTAGATTTTTGAAATCAAGTTTTGATTTTCTGAAATCAAATCAAAACTTATAATTAAGATTTTTGAAATCAAATTCTGTTTTTTTTTTTGAAATCAAATCAAAATTAAAAAATTATAAGTAAGAATTTTAGAAATCAAATTTTTAATTTTTGAAATCAAAATTATTTTTTAAATATTAAAAAGTTTTTTTGTAACATTCGCATGCCTGGCCAATGCAAGCGGTTGCATGTGGTTATTGGGTTTCCTGGAAAATTACTTCAAAATCCCTGTAAAATTATAAAACTTGTTTCCAACCTTATTAAAAGCACCTCTGAAAGGCATCTGGAAAATTATTTTAAAGTTCCTTAAAAATATTTAATGTGTTTCCAACCCTCCTTAAATATGATTAAAGCATTAGAGAGGTTCTCCAATAATTATTAGATTGTTTCAAGACCTTTATTATATGAATATAGGGTTGAATAATTATTTATAAGCTTCTTTAAATTTCTGAAATTATATGTTAGTCACTTTATGATATAAATTAGTTTATATGCGGTTCTTTTATGGAAAAGACTAGAACTAATATTGTGATTAGTTTCTTACGGTGTTTTATATGATATTACATCAGTTTCATAAAATTTATATTTAATAAATTGTGCTTATGAAATAAGTTTCAAAACTTTATAAATTGTTATGGGTTATTATGTGGATTGCCATGTGTTTAATTAGGAATTGAAATGATAAAATCATAATAATAATTAAAATTATTTTATTAAACTTATAAATTAAATATTCTCTCAAATTAATTTTTACAATAGTTGTATACGAATGTAGATACATTTATAATTGATGAAATTTAAATTTGAAGGTTTTCCATTGTAGATATGTATTTAAAACATATTTTTTAACTTATTCGAAGCCGGATATGATAGGATTTGTTAAACTACTTGTCTTATGTATATCTTGCATAAAGATGCTAAATTCGTCATGTTAAATAGGACTGTTTGACTACAATAGAAGGTGCAACCTATTTTTCATACGAAGTCGAAATGGTAGGTCCACACTTGGTTGATGATGTAATAATCTCGCTACAATAGTGGAGCAACATACACATCGATAAACCGAATATAAAAAGGAAAGTTATATAGATAAATGGATATGTAGCATCCTACATTATTTGTTTTTTCTTTATCTTGACAATCTGCAATAACCGGATCCGTTCGTACTTCCGTATATATATGTCACGTCCCGGTTCCCAAGATACGTAAACTACTGTATGTGATAGAGCCAACCATACTATCTGTCGTTAGGAATCATCCATCCACAGTCACATTACGACTGTCTATAGGATATCAAGAACAGTAAAATATAAAAACTAGTTACACATGTCCATTTGCCACAGTAAATAGAGTCAAGAAAATGTATAAGCGGAAACGAATCAAGCTCTAATAAACAACATCTGAATCATGTCTCAATATGGGCTCACATCAAAGAAATAAAACTGTGGAAATAAACTAAACAAAACATCTCTAAATACACGTTCAATTCCCCACAGCTCGACTTGATTGCTAAAATACTCTTGATCTACCTACGATAAAGGCAAAGGAACTGGGCCATGCAAAACCCAGACGTCGGTGCGTCATATATATCAAAAAAACGATAATAACTAGGATATGATGATATAATTAAACATGAATATAAATAATAAACACATGTATAAAACAAAGAGGTATCTGTATGTGATGTGTGACCTACAGTCTGTTCTTTTAGGTTATCTATTCTAAAAGTCTTTAAAATCAATTTAATGGAATCGTCGATATAACTCAATAGTATCCTGTGCGTGCCCGGGACCACAGTCAAGATTCTCGGGCTGAATTCGAGACGTGCCGCTAGACAGTAAACATGTAACATGTATAGATGAATGATGTCAGCAACATCATCCCGGGGCTGGCCGAGCCCATAAAAACTGATCAGTATAAGTATCGAACTGTTGAGTTACAAGTCAGATTTCATTATTGATTTTCCCTTACCCCCAAGATTATGTGTTCAAGTCAGGTATTGATGATGTAAATCTAATGCCAACAAAGGATCAAGCAGGTATAGGTTTTGTCTATGTAGACAACAAGTCACGTCTGTCAGGACAACAAATCAGGATTGTCGGCATTAGTAATAATATCCAAGTAACAAGTCTAGTAATGTGTCGTGAACATATCATGTGATGTATATTAACCAAATAGATGCTAAATGTGAAACTGTAATCAATATCGGAACACGGTAACCAAAACTGATACCAGGATGTATGATGCAAACTAGATAATATGTTGTACTAATGTAATAGTATAATAATATCATGATGTTCCGGCATGCAACTAGATATGCTATTATCAGTATGGATACGAACAGATACTGTAAAACTGTAAATCTGTGACATTTGCTGAATAATAAAACACATACACTATTCTTATTCATATAGATATTGATATAATATAACATACCATGTTGCAAGTTAAACTTTCCTGATCGGATCTCACGTCGAGGTATGGATGCTACGTCCGACGTCGGATAAACGTCGTGATGCGAACTTACACGCGCAGGACTGGACCTGGCTGATCAGTGACGTGACGTGATGACTAGGCTGGACGACGATGGTGACTGGGTCGTCCGGATCGTTGGCGACGCGCCCAACTCCGACGAGACGGCCGGAATAACAAGAAAAGAAAGAAAGAAAGAAAAGGAAGAAGAATAATGGGCTGCCGGTATCTGTTCACACCATAATATTGCATTATTATATTCCCTATTCTTATTCTTTTTATAAATAAACAGGTGCTTCTGATGCATGTCTGCTACATGTTACAGGTTACAGGTTCTTGGATCTAAAACAGTGAAAAAGGTAAAAGACGGTACAAAAGAGGGACTTTTGACCAACAAATAGAAGGATCTTAGTCAAGCCTAGACGAAGAACAGTTCACAATGTACAAGGCAACGCAAGGTCCAAGATTACAAAGCAAACGGTTAAAAACCCAATGCAATTGTTCACTGTAGATCTGGAAGAAACAGAAAAGCCAAATTCAGTAAAGAACCAAAGAAGATAGAAGCCCAGAAAGCCCACAAGCAACCCACAAAATTCCAGAAGATGAGCCAACTATTGGGCCGCGGAACCGCGGCCCAACCCATACCCAGGCCGCGGTTCCGCGGCCATCAAGAGCAATTAGAAGCTAAAAATTTTACTATAATTTTGTGCGGCGCTGAATGGGTCAACCTAGGGGTATTTTGGTAAATGTAGACGTGCGAATCAATTGTAACCTAGGGTTTCCTATCCTCTATAAATAGGAACTCTAAATCATTGTATTAGCTATGCCACCCTTCATTAATAAATTTCAGCATTCTTTTGGAGAGCATCATTTTTTGTAAGTTCTTTATTTTCTGCCCTAGGTTAATTTTCTATTCTTGCCCTAGATAAATTTAATTCCTTGCCCTAGTTAATCTTTTATTCTCTGCCCTAGATAAATGTATTTTAATTCCCTAATGAGTGAGTAGTCTCCTCGCTTGTTAGGGTCAGATCTGGGGAAGGTTTGAGAGACGAAGATCTCTCATCCCCTTTCTTGCCCATCATATATTTTCATAAGACTCTATGCATACATGCACATACCGCTCCCTACGGCACCCTATCTCTCGAGGTAGCAGTAATACCGTAGTATAAAGGCCCGGTTGTGATGGTTTTCCATGGAGATTAGGGTAAGGATTGATAAAGGAAGGACAAGAAACTAGAGGAAGAAAACATCCTCCCGATGATTCTAATCCCTTTTATTAATAATTACCATAACACCTAAATTAGATCTTCATATGGGTATAGAAAGCGGTGAGATATATAGACTTTCCAAGCTTAACTTAGATCTAACCCTAGCAAGACTTAGATATAAATTAATTTAGTTTTTAGATTTAATAATCAATCCGGCTCCCATCGGAATTAACTCGTTTGAGCGATTAGGAAATTCACAACATCCCTGTAGACCGACCCGTACTCACCGGCTAGCTATATGCGACGCCGTTCTTGATTGCAGTAATAGATAGTTTTTGAGATCAATCAAATGGCGCCGTTGCCGGGGATGGCGTGTTATTTCCTTTTTGCAATTTCGGGTTAATCAAAATTAAAAAAATCATAAAAATCTGAAAAATCCAAAAAATATAAAAATATATCATCTGTTATTTTTGGAAAGGGTACTTTGTTGTTTGAATTTTGCAGGATCTACAATCGAAAGACGGATCTGGAAATCTACAGAAAGAGAAACAGAAAATAACAGATCAGAACAGAGGGAGATTTGAAGAACATAACAGCAGAAAAAATTTGGAGCATTGAACCCCCACCGCGACGCCTTTCCGCGGCCGCAACCTGGCTTAGACCGCGGAACCGCGGCCTTGTTGACGATTCAGCGTGTGCAAAAATTTCTAGGGACGCGAGCCTTCTCTTTCACCGCGGAAACACGGTGGGATCCACGTTAAGACCGCGGAAACGCGGCTACATAGTGTCTTCAGTTCGTGAAAATTGCTCTGTAAGTTTCCCTCTTTCTCCTCTGTAAATCTTGATATATCTTCTGTAAATTTGCCTCCAGGAATTCTTTGCGCTTTAAAAATCTTTTCCCTTCCAAATAACAAATCTTGTGCAGGATTCTTTGCGCGCGTTTAAAATAAAAATTGATTGCAAGAAATCTTTTCTGTTTTGCATATCTTTTCTCAAATTGCGATAACAAAAAAATCTTTGATTGCAAGTGATTTACTGTTTTGCATATCTTTAATCGGATTTTAAGGGGCTTTTGACCAATTCAGATTGGGGGGGGGGATTTCATCACCCTTCCCAGGACCCCAGAAATCACATAAGGCATTTGCATTGACCATTCTTAATTAAAAAAATACTAGACTCAGCCCTAAGGACTTCGAGCTCAATAGGACAGAAGACTAGTTATAGGTATCGACCGTTTATCCTAACCTGACTTTGCGGTGTCTAGACAAGTGTGTCTAAGACAAGTGGTTACTTAATTAGGACCGCTACTTGTAGCGGGGAGCCTTCCACTTACCTGACACTTACCTGGCCGCAATTGGCGGTGAAGAGGCGGTTTGAGGTCCTATTTCGAACAGTTAGGAGCTGTCTAGCTGACCTAGGTGACCCCAGATCTAGGCCTAATTGTGCATTTTTGGTTGATCGAAAGTGTGTCTTAGCTCTTTTCTCGAAAATCTTTTTGCAATCAGTTCTAAATAAAGAGAACAATCAAATAAAGAGAAAAAGGAAAAAGGGAATTTTTTTTATAAAAACTTGCAAAAATTTTGTCGCTAAGAAATCCTTGTACCCCACTTACACCCACCTTCTTTCTCTTCTCCTTCTGACATCATGGGTACCCCACGTCATAAATCACTTTCCGAACTTTGGTATTCTGAACCTAACTTTGCCTCATACGTCAATTGTTTCGGTCGATTTAAGGAAGATCCCTCTGTGCCTAAAATTTCTTTGAAAGATCAAATAGAAGCGTCTAGGAGAAACAGTTCGACTTTACAACCCGCTTTGTGTCAACCTTGTCAACCTTCACCACCTTCGTACATTGACACCACTTTTCCAAGTCCTGCTGTAACTCCTAAACCGATGTCCATTGCTGAGCATATTGCTCAATCTCGTAGCCGATCTTTCACCCCTCTCAACTCATCTAGTTCTAGGGATCAACAAGTCCATTCGTCTTTTTATCTACATGTTGACCCTACTCCTGTCCATCCATCCAATTCCTACCAGTCCTACCCGACTTTCCCACCTTCACTAGACACTGTTTCTACACAGCCTTTTGGGAGTTTCACGTATCCACACAACTTTGAATCTTTTACCGAAACCCCTTCACAACCCATGTCTAGTTTGGAACAGTCGTTGGAAGCTTATATTGCAGCAACAAACAAAATGACTAGGAATGTGGAAGCGTCCATGGCCGCCCTTATGCAACCTGCTGAACCGATAGCTAGTTTCCAACTAGCTCCAAATTTTTCAATGTGTAATGAGGCGGTTGGGCAGAGTGAGAATTTGAGAGGAGCGAGTGAGTTCTACACATTTTCAAATCAAACCTACCCTTATCCAATTGAAACCCACAACTCCGGTTTTCCATCGATTGTCCCAAATAGTTCACCAGTTGAAAATAAAAACGAGTTGTGTGATTTTGTAGTGCTTGGTTTGCCAGATTGTGAAGAAACCCTTTCGAGTGAAACCATACTTAACCCTTTTGACCTTTACACATCCAATCTAGAACCTGAAGTGATAAATTTCCCTGCTTTTGATGAGGTGTCAGAAAATCTTGATTTTCACTTGATTGAGGATATAGACGCCGGTAATATTTTGGATGATGACCCCGTAGATTTGATTGATATTTTATGTCCAATTCATCATCCCGAGTCATTAGATGTTTCTCCCGAACTTCATATGCGTCTTGATTTTGATGATAATGGCATGGATAGGCTAAATTCTGAGGAGAATTATGAGGATAGTATTGAGGAGAGTATTGAGGATAATATTGAGGTTGAACCATTTTTGTTTGATGTGTCGGATTTTCCAATTCATCCTCTTGAACCTTTAACTAAATCACCCTCCCTCCTTTCCATCGTTCCGACCACGCCTAATATCACGCTTGAAGACCGTGAGCTTGAAATTTTTTTCTTTGAATCTGACACAGTTCTCACAGCCAATAACACTTACGAGTGTTTCACCTTTTCGGACGATGTTGATGTCTCACCACCCGAGTTTGAGTCCTTTGAATTTTCAGATGAGTTAGTTGAACCATCAGACCGGTTGCTTACAGCTGTTTCGAACCATTGATGGAATCTTTCCAGTTCGAGACAGTTTACTACGGTGAGAATGAGACTATCCCTAATTCACTTCCTTTCGTCCTTCCTATCGTTCCGACCGTACAAGAGACTGTTACGCTTTCATCTCCTATACCAAGTTCGACGTACCCATGTTTCCTTGCAAATTTTAAGGGATTTGACCCCATTTCTCGACGGGTTGATAGGTTAGCACAATCGCTTTTAACACATCGGTCATCATAAATTACGCTAATTTATTCACTCGATTTACACCCTCAAGATCGTACTCCACTTCTTTCTCTTCTCCGCCATTCTTCTCCCCCACCGAGACCATATTCTACCTTTCTTCCCACACGGTCTCGTGTGTTTCTTATTTCTTTCCTTTACACTCCATTCTTTCACCAACCCTACCATTACCACGATAAGATTTTTGAATGGTTGGTGCTCACCTTTGGCTTATGTAAGGCCAAGCTTAAGTTTGGGGGGAACCTTGTTGTATATATATTTTTGTTTTTCTTTTAACAATAAAAATAAAAAAAATGAAAAAAAAGATAAAAAAAATAAAAATATTTATAAATAAATAAACAGGGGAGTGCCGACATTCTCAACCCTCTTGGTGTAGCATGACAGTGAGGACACTGTCAAGTTTAAGTTTGGGGGTATGCTTGGTACGTTTTCTTCCTTCGCATTCATATGTACATTTTGCATTTGCATACTTATTTGAAAACCCATAAAAATTTGAAAATTTTAAAAATTATAAAAATAAATGTATTCAATGTTGGCCGTATTTTGACTTGAGTTTGACAAATAGGTTAACTGGCTAGGAACAACTAGATTTTAGACTTAGTAAATTAAAAATCCTAAAAATAACCTTTCTTAAATTTTAACGGTAGAAAGTATATGTCTTTGTAGTTTATTTAGAAATAGGCAAATTTTGAGTTCACTTCTTGGGCTAAGTCGAAACGAAGGAAAAGTATTGATATTTTTATTAGAGTATAAGTTTGAAAAATAATTCCTAGCTTAAGTCTAGATTCTGAAAATGTATACCCTACAAATTGCATAATCACGCACCTTGAAACTTGGAATAGTAGAGGAGACCTTGAAATGCTCTTGTCTAAAGTCCTTAGTACAATGAAAATAAAAGAAAAAAGTGAATAAAAAAAATGAACACTGGTTTTCGTGATTACTTAAGGCTGTAAAAATAGAAAAATATTTAGCGAGAGTGCTTCATCACCTAGTGCCTTAGACCAACTGGTTTGAGAGTCACTGCTAAAAACCTTAGGTGTTGTAAGACTAGGAATTACGCTCTAATGTGCAAACACATCTTGTAATCGGTTGTTGGTAGCTCAAGAAGTATTAACGGTCGCATGAAAGATGTGTAAGCAAAATTTATTTAAAATTCACCTATTAAGAAGTGCTTTGGACAACGGACACGAGTATGATTGCTTGATTTGAATTTCCAAGTGTAGGGGTGATTTATACACACACGTAGGGGTATGTGATTGAAGTTTAGATGAGAGAAAGGAGTGAAGAATAGAACTTGTATCTTTAGTAAAGTTGATAAAAATTCCTAAGTGGAGATGGAACCCTAAAAGGAAAACTTAAGAAATGCCGAAAGCTAAGTAAGTCTATAGAATGTATATAATTTTAAGTTAAATGATGAGAAAGTGTGAAGAATATGGGCGGATAATTTACGAGTCGATGATAATAGAATTCCTTGTTAGAAAACCTAATTGGAGAACAAAAGTCGAAAAGCCAAATTGATAGGATTTTGTGGGTAGTATCCGCTGAAAACCCTCAGGAGACAACACTCCTCCTACTGAGACACCTAGAGGTTTAACGGCTTGTTGCACGAGCTCAGTGCAATCGCGTTTCCCTGCGAAAGTGCGGTTAGGTTTTTTGTCGAGAATAAAAAAATAAGTTTGCTCGAAGACGAGCAAAAGATAAGTTTGGGGGTATTTGTTCAGACCATAATATTGCATTATTATATTCCCCATTCTTATTCTTTTTATAAATAAACAGGTGCTTTTGATGCATATCTGCTACATGTTACAGGTTACAGGTTCTTGGATCTAAAACAGTGAAAATGGTAAAAGACGGTACAAAACAGGGACTTTTGATCAACAAATAGAAGGATCTTAGTCAAGCCTAGACGAAGAACAGTTCACAATGTACAAGGCAACGCAAGGTCCAAGATTACAAAGCAAACAGTTAAAAACCCAATGCAATTGTTCACTGTAGATCTGGAAGAAACAGAAAAGCCAAATTCAGTAAAGAACTAAAGAAGAGAGAAGCCCAGAAAGCCCACAAGCAGCCTACAAAATTCCAGAAGATGTGCCAACTATTGGGCCGTGGAACCGCGGCCCAACCCATACCCAGGCCGTGGTTCCGCGGCCATCAAGAGTAATTAGAAGCTAAAAATTTTACTATAATTTTGTGCGGCGCTGAATGGGTCAACATAGGGGTATTTTGGTAAATGTAGACGTGCGAATCAATTGTAACCTAGGGTTTCCTATCTTCTATAAATAGGAACTCTAAATCATTGTATTAGCTATGTCTCCCTTCATTAATAAATTTCAGCATTCTTTTGGAGAGCATCATTTTTTGTAAATTCTTTATTTTCTGCCCTAGGTTAATTTTCTATTCTTGCCCTAGATAAATTTAATTCCTTGCCCTAGTTAATCTTTTATTCTCTGTCTTAGATAAATGTATTTTAATTTCCTAATGAGTGAGTAGTCTCCTCACTTGTTAGGGTTAGATCTGGGGAAGGTTTGAGAGACGAAAATCTCTCATCCCCTTTCTTGCCCATCATATATTTTCATAGGACTCTATGCATACATGCACATACCGCTCCCTACGGCACCCTATCTCTCGAGGTAGCAGTGATACCGTAGTATAAAGGCCCGGTTGTGATGGTTTTCTATGGAGGTTAGGGTAAGGATTGATAAAGGAAGGACAAGAAACTAGAGGAAGAAAATATCTTCCTGATGATTCTAATCCCTTTTATAAATAATTACCATAACACCTAATTAGATCTTTATATGGGTATAGAAAGCGGTGAGATATATAGACTTTCCAAATTTAACCTAGACCTAACCCTAGCAAGACTTAGATATAAATTAATTTAGTTTTTAGATTTAATAATCAATCCGGCTCCCATCGGAATTAACTCGTTTGAGCGATTAGGAAATTCACAACATCCCTGTGGACCGACCCGTACTCACCGGCTAGCTACATGCGACGCCGTTCTTGATTGCGGTAATAGATAGTTTTTGAGATCAATCAGTATCGCGTTCTGGAGACAGAGGAGAACAGAGACGAGGCGACGGCGACGATGGTGGTTTGCCATCGGCGACGAGGGCAGTGGTTCTTGAGTTGTGATCGGGGTCGGGAATGGTGACGAGGGTTAATGGTGATGGTGGTTTGTGATGTCGGGGATCGGAGAGGGAGGTGGGGAGGTGACGATGGGGTGAGGATGATGGCGACGGCGAGTCTCCGATGGTAAGGAGTCGGGGTTTCTGGAGTTGGCGTCGGGTGCAGGGGCTCTAGATAGAGGAGAAGGAGATGAGGTGGAAGTGGTGGTGGTTGTGATGATAAGGGCGGGGAGGTGGTGATGACGGCGAGATGAGGTTAGCGAGGATTGGCGACGAGGGTGAGGGTCAAGGTTTGGGTTTCTCGTGGCGGGGATGAAACATAAGAAGAAAGAAAGAGAGAGGAAAGAGGTGAGGTTTTTTAAAAATATATTTAGGTTATTATAAAAAATATATATATAAGTAGAGATAGAGAGAGAGAGAATGGAGAGAGACAGAGAGAGTAGAGAGAGAGAGAGATTAGGATATAATTAGTTATTATAATATATATTATATATGTATATATATATATTATATTGTTTAGTTAAAATATTATAATATATATGTTTTGGGTTTAAACAGCTAATATCAAACTACTCCGAAAATACCTGATTTTTTTCTAAAAATCTAGTTTTTAAATATGGAGAATATACGTACAAGTTAAAACCATAACGCGATACCCGGTCAATAAAAATGCATGCCCCAAGCACGGATCTACGCAAATATACGTAGCGATCCAAACGAGTCTGTTTTAACAATTTGGACATGAACATGATATATGAATGCAGCCATAAGATGTGGGGTACGATAACATGCCATGCCAGATATCAAAAATATTATTTGGTTATCATTTGTATTATTTAAAAGATACGTAGATACAAAATATATCATATATGTGTATAAAATGTAGATGTGCATAGATCTTCTGTACTACTAAATATATGACGTAATCTTGAGCCATGATGGGTTTCAAACATACGGGTCGGGTCGGATACTAACCATAGTCACCAAATGTATTATCCGCACCCAAAAACAATAGTAAACAAGAAGTTGTCGCAAGATTTGAAAATACCCCAAAATATCATATAAATGCACTAGGGTGTTACATTATACTCAACTGCAAGAGAATTTCATCTTCGAAATTTCCGGAACAAGAAAAGACAAGATAATACGGATCTAAGAAAAGAGGTGTGGAAACTTCTGTCGGATCTCGTCTTAACGTTCCCAAGTAGATTCTCCGTACGAATGATTCCCCCATGAAGCAAGTAGAGAGATAGCTTTGTTCTTGAGGATCTTGTCTCGTCGATCAATAATCGCCATTGGTCTTTCTTCATATGTTAAATCTTCCCTTACTGTCAGAGCTCTGAGTGATTTAGGACGTGCGTCTCATCTCTAACATACTTGCGAAGTTGAGATACATGAAACACGTCATGAACACCCACCAAGAATGGTGGTAAAGCCAAGCGATAAACTACCTCTCCAATACGCTCGATAATACCGAACCACGAATTGAGAACTAAGCTTGCCTCGACTACCAAATCGAATCACTCCTCTGGTCAGTGATATTTTTAAGAATACAAGATCACTAACTGCGAACTCTAAAGGTCTTCGTCCTGTATCAGCCTAACTTTTCTATCGATCTTGTGCCGTCTTCATATGATTTCGGATAACGTTATGTAACGACCCTAGTATTACTATACCTTCGTGTTTTCTTTCTTTAGTAAAATATTGTATTCATTTATTCTTAGTATTTTTTCGTATATTTTGTTTTCTATTAAATATATTATTTTATTATTCAATCTAATTTTCTCAAACTCATTTCTTTAAACTAAATTTAACCTATTTCAAATTAAACGCACCTGACCCAGCCCATAACCCAAATCCAATCTCATTTTCATTTTGTTTTATAAAACTATGAGCCCAAAAGCCCACTTTCTTTTTAAGCAACATCATATATTTAATTCTTATTAAATATGTGTATGAACAACCTTATAGCTCATTGGTTAAGTTTTTATATTGTTATTCCATAGGTCACATATTCAAATCCTCATTCTTTCAATAATTTTTTTTATCAATTTTTATTATTCTCATAACTTACAAATGAGAACTTTCATTTTCAAAATGAATGGTGACCTTTCATTTCTCTTTTAATTTCCATGTTGAATGCATATATTATTATAGATAATTTACCATTACACCATCTTTATTTGTCCTCCTCTTTCTTTTTCTTTCTCATATTTTTCTATCTCTCTCTTCTCTCTCTTCACCTAGAGTCATAGAAGAAGAACACCAAGAAGTTTCAAGAAAGTCTCGCTAGAAACGCAAGGCTATCGGCGGATAGACAAGTCCGGTGACAATACCGGCTTGTGTATGTAAGTCTTTTCTCTCTTTCCCTCCTTCCATCTCTTTCTCTTTCTCTTTCTCTTTCTTATATTGCCATGAAAAACTTCCCTTGTCAAATTATAGTCCCTAAATAATTAATTAAATGGATACATATATAAATAATGAACACACACAAACATACATACATATACAGTTTATAAAGTTTTTTCATTACTCTCAATCCATATGTTAAGATTTCATAGTAACCAATTAGGATTGTATCGTTTGTTGTTGTATTTTAAATTACTTTATTTAAAGTTTGTTAAAAAAATGAAGTTATGAATAAATACCATGGTTTTCTCATTTCTCACATATGACATATCAATACCTTTACTTTTAAAATAATTTTTAGAAATTAATTTTTACTTCTGGAAATTTCAGGAAATTTACATATGATAGAATATATTTTTGTGTACACGCTGTAAACATTTTAGACTGAACCGCATAACGGTTTAGGAATTACATCGTTTTTATTCACTGTTCGTAAAAACAGAAAACTGCATCTATCGGTTAACTTCATAGACACATAACTTGGTCTACATATATCTAAATTAAGCAAACTCAAGTATTTTAAATATCTACATCGAAATATCTAGATTTTCTTGGTTTTAAGTTTTTACTGAAAACTGACGTAAAATATACAAAATTGCATTACAATATTAAGCGACGAATCTGGACAGAATCTGTCCTGATTTGTACACTGTTTTTATATTGGACATAACTCGAACACCCGATGTCCGTTTGTGACAAACTTTAGATGTGTAGATGCACAATTGATAGAAATATAATTTTCTGTATACTAGATTACTTATAAATGCGTGAAACAACCCGATATAGGTTTTGCAATACAATATATAGTTGCTGTCTAGAAATCTAAATTTCTGTTTTAAACGTTGATGTTAAAATAATCATAATTAGAGCTTTAGGAATCCAAATCATGTGAATTTTGGTGTTTTGGATAAGTACATTGAAAGACCTACAATTTTCTATAAATCTTTGTAGCCTGAAACCTAATAAAAATTAACTCAAAACGCGTTTTAAAAATATATGACGGTGCTGAACAGATTCTGATCTGTTTTGCTCGACGATACGAAAACATGTATATCTCCCAAACCGGTAGTCGTATTTATGCGAGACTGGAACTCACGTGTGCATAACACTTAAGGATATGTTTTCGTTTATATTCTGATTTCAAATGACTTGATTAACTAGTCGAACATATCACTTATTTACAATATTGTTTTGGACGTTACTTGTATACTTATCTCATATCATGTTCTATGATTGCTTATTTATTTTTATTTATATGACTTATGATTAAATCATTATATGTTAGAATTGACTTGATCTTGACACGACTCAATCATGAATACTTGAATCCAGTATGTACACTTGAACCAACTTGACATCGAACCATGAATACAATTGGCATGATTTGCACTTGACATGACTATATGAACTCAATCTTGAAAACTTGATATCATACATCACCTTTTGTATTCATGGATTCGATCAAAACTCATAACATTAATCATAAACTAATAAATACGGGGTGTTGGGGTAGTTCATGCGTGAATCCAACAAAATCTCAAGAGTCCCCCTAGATCATGAATCCATGTCTACTAACACAAGCAAGCTATCATGAGGGCCCGTGTTTCCTTGCTCCTGGATTACAGCCTGTTGAGTTTGGAATACTTCAACACTAGGTTGAAGTCCCGTTATTAACATTTGATTCGGGCCCGTGGTTCCCTACCCCTGAATTACAGCCTGTTGGGTTTGAGAACACTCTTGAGATTGGTTGACATTCATCCTTAAACTTACGTTAGATTAGTATACCCATCTAGAGACCTGTTAAGACACTTACATTCATTTCATGTTCACTATACCTATACTCCACGGCCATATTATACTTGTTTTCCATGCTGACATAGTTGACATACACATTACCATGCATGCTACCATACTTGTTTATATATTCATGATTTATATTCATGCTATACTTGTTTACTATGCTCATATTATATTACCATGCTTTCATAGTTGTCATTAATATCACCATGTTATACTTGTTCATGTTTTATTTCCATTCATACTATATCACATATCACCTTGCATATTCATTTATATACTTTCACATCCCACCATTCTCGGGGACTTACCGAGTGCAAGTTCGCTGACGGGCATTCCACCCACTTCTTTCTATTCTTGGAATGTTCGTCAGGTGACATTGAGATAGAGAAGATAGAAGTGGTCGAAAAGGAGTACAACCAGTTCACATCACAAACTGACGTATAGTTTCATTCAGTTTTTCATTTCATTTCAGCTTATTTATGTATGCCTCATTGTTAAGGCTTATCATGTTATATATCCTGTATTCAGATATTTTGTCTACTATGAATCATGAATGTAATAAATCATAGTTGGATTTCATTCTTTTGTTTATTCTTGTTAGTTTATGTTGCTTATATACACTTAGCATATTTATTTCGAGAAATGACCTTCTCGGAATAAATATGTCGCGGGCTTGCCACATCACCGTTTCTATCTACTGGGAAGCGGGGCGTGACACGTTAACTTTCTCCACCGTTTGCACAATAATATCCGGTCCCAATAATCTTCTTTCTTCAACATCGTCCCAACAGACGGGCGATCGACACTTACGACCGTACAATGTTTCGAATGGAGCCATCTGTATAGTCGCCTGAAAACTGTTATTATAAGAAAACTCCACCAAGTGTAAATGATCCTCCCATAAACCCTTGAAGTCTAACATGCATGCTCTCAACATATTTTCAAGAGTTTGGATCATTCTTTTTGACTGGCCATCTATCTGAGGATGATAGGCTATACTAAATTTCAAGAGAGTCTCCAAACTTTCCTATAGACTCCTCCAAAAGTGTGATAAAAATCGGATATCACGATTGGAAACGATGCTCACAGGTACTCCATTCAATCTCACAATCTCCTGCATGTACCGTTCTGCTAAAGCTTCCGTCGACTGATCAATTCGAAACGGTATAAAATGAGCTGCCTTGGTCAATCGATCAACAATCACCTAAACTGCATTATTGCCTTTTGGACTCCGCGGTAAAGTTGTCACGAAATCTATGGTTATATGTTCCCACTTCTATTGAGAAATCAGAAGTGGTTGCAATAAACCAGCTACCCTTTGATATTCAGCCTTAACTTGCTGACACACCAAGTACTTCGATACATAGCGAGCAATCTTTCTTTTCATGCCTTCCCACCAGAAATGTTGTCGCAGATCTCTATACATCTTCGTGCCTTCCAGATGTATGGAATATGCGGAACTCTGAGCCTCCTTCATAACTTCTTCGCGAACATCTCCTTTAGGCACACATAAACTACTCTCATATCGTAATGAACCATCTTCATGAATTAACAGATCCGTTCGAAGTCCTGCTTCTACATGTTCTCGAAACTTCTGCAACCTTGGATCGTGCAACTGTACTGCTTTAATATTAACGATCAAGGATGACTGTACTTGCAACTGCATCAGCTGTCCTGAAGAGTGCGGTATTACAATCTTCAACTCGAATCTCTGAAAATCAGCTAAAATCTCCTTCTGTGCTGTCAACATCCGTATTGCTGGCAACCAACTTAGAGCACTGGTACTATATTAACTTTCCCCGGATGGTATTTTAGATCAAGATCATAGTCAGCTATTAGCTCCAACCATCTACGATGTCTCATGTTGAGCTCTTTTTGTGTGAACACATATTTTAGGCTTTTGTGATTGGAAAATACTTCTATCCTTTCGCCCAATAAGTAGTGTCTCCAAATCTTCAAAGCGAAAATCACTGCTGCTAGCTCCAAATCATGAGTTGGATAGTTCTTCTCATGGATCTTCAATTGTCTTGACACATAGGCTATAACCTTCCCATGCTGCATTAGCACACATCCTAAGCCTTTCCCAGATGCGTCGCTGTGAATAACTAGTCCTCCGGAATCGTCTGGCACTGTCAGAATAGGAGCAGTGGTTAATTTTTGCTTCAACGCTTCAAAAGCTGACGCATATTTCTCCGTCCATATGAATGGTACCTCCTTTCGTGTTAGCATGGTTAATGGTTCAGCTATTCGAGTGAAGTTCTCCACAAACCTTCTATAATATCCGGCAAGCCCAAGAAAACTTCTGATTTCCTATACATTCTTCGGAATTGGCCATGAACAACTGCAATCTTTTCAGGGTCAATGGCAATACCATCTCCGGATACGACATGACCTAAGAACTTAACTTCTTCGAACCAAAACTTGCACTTGCTCATCTTAGCATATAACATTTCTTGGCTCAACGTTTGCAGTGCGATTCTCAAGTGTTCTGCATGGTCTTCTTTGCTCCTCGAATAGACCAGAATATCATCGATAAACACCACTACGAACTGGTCAAAATACGGTGAAAAGATTCAGTTTATTAAGTCCATAAATATTACCGGTACGTTAGTAATTCCAAATGGCATCACTAAATACTCGTAATGTCCATATCGAGTTCGGAACGCTCTCTTGCAAATATTTTCTGATTTCACCCGAACTTGATGATATCCGGATCACAAATCCAATTTTGAGAATACCCTCGCGCCACTGAGTTGATCGAATAGCTCACCGATGCGAGAGATTGGGTACTTGTTCTTAATAGTCACCCGGTTTAATTCTCGATAATCAATGCACATCCTCCGCGTGCCATCCTTCTTCTTGACTAGAAGAACTGGAGCTCCCCATGGTGAATTGCTGCCGCGAATCCAACCTTTCTCCAGTAATTCGGCAACCTGTTTCTTTACCTCTTCTAGTTCCACCGGTTCCATCAGATAATACGCTTTTGAAATCGCACTGCTCCAGGAATAAGTGTCACGCCCTGCTTCCCAGTGTCCGGGAAAGTAGGCGTGGCGGGCACGCGATGTATCTACTCAGAAGTAAACACGTTAAGCATAAATGAGCAATATAAATAAATGCACAAGAATAACAAGAGATGTAATATAAACATCAACTTTTATTAATATCCATTATTTTCATTACAACTGATTTGAAAAGGAAATGTACAATGATAAAAACAATGCCTAAACAGTGGCATACAAATGAAAAGGTAAGTACAAGTAAAAGCTAGAAGTCTGGCTGCTCTGTGAACTGATCCAAGTCCTCCTGGCTGGGCTCAGTCTCCTGAGAGTCGGGTCCTCCTGACGAACATTCCAAAGAAAGAAAGAGACATGAATGTCGTCAGCGAACTAGCTCTCGATAAGTCCCAGAAGTAAGAATGGAACAGAACAAGTAAAGAATATATGACTTGTAATCTGAACAAGTATATGTTTGTTATACTAATGTAGTTGTTTGTAGCTTCGTACAGAATGTATCAGTGTATACGAGAGGAGTCCAACTATCCCGTGAACCATGGTAACATGTAAGTACAAGACCCTGTCAAAACCCACGGGACAACGGCACGAGAGTTCATATAGGTGTCTTTTAGTGTCCATCATCGTGCCACTTTTAACACATTCCGTATCAATCTACCCCGTTAAACCTCGTAATGTATATTGTATTGATTATAATTACAAGACTTGCAGATACCATAGGTACAAGTTGTTCATGTAATCAGATTCAGGATGTAAACAAGTAGTCATGTAATCAAGTCAAGTTATAACCGTGGTTCGGTCAAGTAAAGTCATGTTTGCATGTTGATATTGTTCTGGTATTCAGGTTTAGGTTCAAATATACATGTTGGTATATTAGATTCATGTTGAATTGGATTCTGATTTGGACTAGACTCAGATTGATTTGGACTCAGACTTGAGTCAGACACTTAGAACTGATTTGGATCCTGAATTAGGTTTGGGAGTTATCGGTAACTGCTGCACATGGACAGCAGGATTTGTGTATTTTTTCAGGACAATTACCATTGATAACACCGTTAAGTTTTTCTAGCTTAAATAGGCAAGCACACACTTTCTCCGGCTCCCTGAGGCTTAAGAGAATTGATCCCGCTTAAACCTATATCTACTAAAGTCCTTAAATGTAATTTTATATAACTCGAGGGGTTTTTATGAAAAAATATTTTATATACTTTCAAAATAATTCTCGAGTATTTATTTATATTATTTAGGGTTTCCATAATTGTGAATTTCAAGAATGTGAAGTATTTTAGTGATAATAGTTTAGGTTGGATAGTTCAAGGTATTTCAGTGTAAAGCTTGTCTTTTGGATAATTTGAGGGTGTTTTGATGAAACTTGTCATTCTTTTATTTTTTTAGAAAACATGTAATTTTATTATATCTTGAAAATATGTGGTTTGATAATATTTATGTAATTATAAAAATTAATTTTATTATTAAATAGAAAATTTCGTTTTTCTAAAAATTCGTATTAAAAATCTTTTGAGACCGAATGCTCCGTGAGAAGATCTGCATCTCGCTCTACTAGCCCAAGGATGTGCAATAATCTGCACCATCCAATAGCGGGTCCCCTAAAATGGGTTGTAGAGACATGATCGTAAAGAGTTTTGATAATACAATTCAATGAAAACCGGGTTTTTATAGTTTATGGTATTTTAATGAAACATTATATCAAAAGTATGATCAAGGTACATCGTGCTATGTAAACAAGTGTGTATGTGAGGGGTATGCCATTACCCCGTAATGTTTTCTAAGGGTATGTACAAACAAAGGAAAAAATGACGTATATAAAGTTCATGGTATTTTCATGTAAAAGGGGGATTTAGGTTATTTAACATGATATTTTAAAGTGAAAGTTGGTTCTAAATATTTATAATAGTGTTACAAATATTCTGTAAAAGTTTGACGAACAATATGTAATTAAAAAGTGAGATTTTATAGTTTAGAAGATTTACATCGGTACTAACTCCACTTATCGATGTTTGTTTTGAAAAAAGATTTTAGAGAAGAAGGGGGATGATGAGAGGGAACTTACTTTTGGATTTTTTTAAGAAGAGAGAGAGTAAGGAGTTGAGGTCGTCGCGGCGTCAAGGGGTAGCCGGAACTTGTTCGATTTCTTGCCGGAAGTTGGTCTCTTGCTAACTCCACTTGTACTATTCTTGTACTTAGAAAAATTTGAGAATTTTGGCTAGAATTTTCAGAATGAGGAGGGGCTAGGGTATGAGGTTGTATTTATATTATAGAATTAGAGTTTTGGAATTGAAAGAATGAATTAAAATGCATTAAAACTGGATTTAAAGATGAAATTGAGGCCCCTGTTTAAATTTAGAGAAATTAAACAGTGCAGGGGTAATGGGGGTTGACCAAGGGTTTTGTGTGCAAAATACGGGGGCTTTTCACCTACGGATGACCGTCGGCTCCGGCCTATGGAGTGATCTCGCCGGTCCAATTGTAGAGTGGTGTCGGTGGATTCTCGCCACGTGTCCATCTCTCTGTTTATAACATTGTGCACATGTTTATTTTCCCTGACTTTTCAATTTTTATGTGCAGCGCATGTGTAAACTTTTGGGCTTTCAAAAATTTAAAAGAAAATTCAGAAAAAATGTGCCTGATGGGGTTCGAACACAGGGGCTACGTCACAGCAGTGCAAGGCTTTACCAATGAGCTACAAGCTATTTCTTGCTGTTCTTAAACAAAAATAACTTATAAAGTGTACTCATGCTTGCAAACTCCATTCTGTAAAAGAAATTCGTACAGTAAAATTAGAATCGTTACATTCTATCCTCCTTATAAAAATTTCGTTCTCGAAATTTACAATTACATAAGGACTAGTTTACAAATAAGAAAGGGTATCTTGCACGCATGTCGTCTTCTCGTTCCCAGGTTGATTCTCCTGGTGAATCTTTTCTCCACATCACTCGGACCAAATTTACTTTCTTGTTCCGCAGTGTCTTTACTTTTCTGTCCAGGATTTCAACGGGTTGTTGCTCACAAGATAGGTCTGTTTGTACAGTAAGCTCGGAGTGATTAAGAATGTGGCTGGGGTCGCTCACATATTTTCGAACCTGGGATATATAGAACACGTTGTGCACTCCTTCCAATGAGGGTGGTAGTGCCAAACGGTATGCCACTTCTCCAACTCGTTCGAGAATGTCAAATGGTCCTATATATCTCGGACTGAGCTTACCCCACTTGCCAAAATGGATTACTCCTCGGTTTGGAGAGATCTTTAAGAAAACATGATCTCCAGGTTAGAACTCCAGGTGTCGACGCTTTGCATCAGCCCAAAGCTTCTGTCGGTCTTGGCTATGCACATTTTTTTCCTGATCGTGCGAACTACATCCATAGTTGCCACGATCATCTCTGGTCCTAGGAGTTCACGATCTCCGATGTCGTCCCAACTTAGTGGTGAATGACACTTCATTCCATAGAGAGCTGCAAATGGTGTCATTCCAATGCTCGCCTGATAGTTGTTGTTGTATTAAAAACTCCATAAGGTGTAGGTGATCTTCCCACGAACCTCCGAAATCTAACATACAAGCTCTTAGCATGTCTTCTAGAATCTGAATTGTTCGCTCAGACTGTCCATCTGTTTGTGGATGGTAACTTGTGCTGAAGTTCAGACTCGTTCCCAGGCTAGCTTACAGACTCTGCCAAAACTGTAATCGGAATCTGGTGTCACGATCGGAGACGATGCAAACTGGTACTCCATGTAATCTCACGATCTCCTGCATGAGTTCATGGGTATAAAAAATAGTACACTTTGAGGTTAAATCTTACTTTAGATTCATGCTTACCTCCATGTACTTCTTTGCTAACGTCTCGGTAGATTGGCCAACTCGAAAGGGAATAAAGTGAGCCGACTTGGTGAGTCGATCCACAATAAGCCATACTGCATCGTTACCCTTGGTGCTGCGAGGAAGGGCAGTCACGAAGTCCATGGTAATGTGCTGCCATTTCCATCTTGGACTAGGTAACGGTTGAAGCAAACCAGTAGTTCTGTGATGTTCAGCCTTTACTTGCTGACACACCAAACACTTAGCTACGCTTCTTGCTACTTCGCGTTTCATTCTATGCCACCAGAGTGTTGCCGTAGATCTTTGTATATCTTTGTACCACCAGGGTGTACTGAGTACGGATAGCTGTGAGCTTCTTTCATTAACTTTTCCCGAACAGGACCTTGTGGTACACACAATCTACTTCTGTATCTCAAAGATCCATCTTCATGGATGATGAAGTCTGTTCGAAGTCTACTTTCTACTTGTTCTCGGAACTTTTGCTGCTTGGCATCACTTACTTGAGCTGCTTTGATCTGATTGACAATAGTAGACTAAACTTGTAAGTTCATCAAATACGAAGCATTACCTGGCATAACCACTTCTATCTCCATCCCGTGCAATTCCTGTTGTATCTTCCACTAAGCAGTGAGATTCATTGGTGGCTGGCGACTAAGTGTATTAGGAACTACATTCACTTTCCTTGGATGATATTGTAGGTTAATGTCGAAGTTCGCCATAAGTTCTGGCCATATTCAATTCCTTCTGAGTAAATACATACTTTAGACTCTTGTGGTTAGTGTATATATCCACTCGTTCTCCCAGAAGATAGTGGTGCCAAATCTTAAGTGCAAAGATAACGGCCGCCAACTCCAAGTCATGTGTTGGATAGTTGCGCTCATGAACTTTCAGTTGCCTTGATGCAAAAGCTACAACTTTTCCATGCTGGTGTAGAACACATCATAATCCCTTACCGGATGCATCGCAATGCACAACCAATCCTCCAGATTGATCCGGTATTACGAGAATAGGAGTTGATGTCAATCTTTACTTGAGTTCTACAAAAGCTTGTTCACATGCTTCTGACCACACGAATGCTTCATCTTTACGTGTGAGCTTGGTCAGGGGTGCTGCAATCTTCGAGAACCCTTCAATGAATCTTCGGTAGTATCCTGCTAAACCCAAGAAACTTCGAATGTACTTCACCGTCTTTGGTATCGGCCATTCGCTGACAACTGCCACTTTAGCTGGATCTACCGAGATTCCTTCGCCTGAAACAATGTGTCCGAGAAATCCGACTTGATCTAGCCAAAATTCGCACTTGCTGTACTTGGCATAGAGTTGATGCCATCGCAATGTCTCCAGGACAATCCGCAAATGCTCAGCGTGCTCTTTCCGATTCTTTGAATACACCAAGATGTCGTCGATAAAAATAACAACGAACCTGTCTAAGTACTCTCGGAAAACTTGGTTCATCAGATTCATAAATATCGCAGGTGCATTGGTCACTCCAAATGGCATTACAAGAAATTCATAATGACCATAGCGAGTCCTGAACACCGTTTTAGGAATATCAGACTCTTTGACCTGATGATAACCCGAACGAAGATCTAGCTTTGAGAATACGCAAGACCCACTTAGCTGATCGAATAGATCATCGATGCGCGGTAGTGGATACTTGTTCTTTATCGTTACTTCGTTCAGCGCTCGGTAGTCTATACACATTCTGTATGAACCTTCTTTTTTCTTCACGAGCAAAACTGGAGATCCCCAACTTGAAGTACCAGAACAAATCCAACCTTTCTTCAGAAGTTCATCCAACTGAGTTGTTACGCCCCGTTTCCCAGTAGATGAAAACGATGACGTGGCAAGCCCGCAACGTATTTATTATGAGAAGGCTGTTTCTCGAAATAAATACGCTAAGCGTCTATAAGTAACATAAAGTAACAAGAACAAACAAAAGAATGAAATCTAATTCTGATTTATTACATTCAAGATTCACAATTGACAAAATATCTGAATACAAGATAAAAACATGATAAGTCTTAACAAGGAAGCATACATAAATAAGCTGAAATGAAATGAAAAGCTGAACGACACTAGACGTCCGGTTGTGATGCGGACTGGTTGTACTCCTCTTCGACCGCTTCAATCTCCTCTGTCTCAATACCACTTGACGAACATTCCAAGAAAGAAAGAAAGATGGGTGGAATGTCCGTCAGCGAATCAATGCTCGGTAAGTCCCCAAAAGGATGGTGTGATATATATAAATGAAATGCTAGGTGTAATGTGATATATGATATACTATGGATATAAATCATGAACATATGAACAAGTATAGTAGCGTGTATCATAATATGTATGTCAACTATATCAGTATGATAAACAAGTATAACATGGCCGTGGAGTGTAACTATAGTGAACATGAAGTGAATTTAAGTGTCCTAAAAGGTCTCTAAAAGGGTAAAAGTAACTAACGTGAGTTCAAGTGTGAATGTCAACCAATCTCAAGAGTATTCTCGAACCCAACGCTATTGTCCAGGGGTAAGGAATCATAGGCCCAAAATAGCGGGACTTCAATTGTTATCGAAGTATTCCAAACCCAACAGGCTATCATCCAGGGGCTTGGAAACACGGGCCCTCATTCATGAATTCGTGATGTACCGTTTTAGCCCAGTACCATAACAACGTTATTTGTACCGTTTCAGCCCGGTACCACAACAACGTTATTTGTACAATTTCATCCCGGTACCACAGCAACGTTATTTGTTATAATGGGACTCATGAGATTCCGTTGGATTCATACTCAAACTACCCCAACACCCCATGTATATTAGTCTGTGATTAAAACTACAAGTCTTGCCCAAATCCATGAATACATAAGAGAGTGCAATTCAAGTATCGAGTCAAGTTCAAGTATTCAAGTCAATGGTTCATGTATTCATGTCAAGTGTTCATGTCCAGTCATTACGTATTCATAGTTCGGGTCAAGTCGAGCCAAGTATGCAATAGGTTTATATCAAACATATAATATCTAATTATATATTCATGTACATGCGATAATTAAGAGATCAGGGAAAATACGGTATACATGTTCGAATAGCATGAAATGAGCCAAGTACATTATTCGAGTAACTACCATAAACAATGCCGTAAAGAAATATTATGTACGACTAATTAATCAAGTCGAACGAAAGCGGAATATAAACATAAATATGTCTATAAGTGTTTTTCATACGTGAGTTCCAGTTTCACCTAAATACGACTGCCGGTTTGGGAGGTATATTTGTTTTCGTATCGTCGCGCAAAACAGATCAAAATCTGTTCAGCACCGTCATATATTTTTAAAACGCAGTTTGAGTTAATTTTTACTGGGTTTAAGGTTACAAAAATTATTATAAAATTGTAGGTCTTTCGATATACTTATCCAAAACACCAAGATTCGCACTATTTGGATTTCTGAAGCTCTACATATGATCATTTTAATATCAGCATTCAAAACAGAAATTCAGATTTCTGGACAGCAACTATGTGTTGTATTGCAAAGCCTATATCGGGTTGTTTCATGCATTATAAGTAATATAGTATACAGAAAATTATATTTCTATCAATTGTGCATCTACACATCTAAAGTTTTTCACAAACGGACATTGAGAGTTCGAGTTATGTCCTATTTAAAAATAGTGTGTGATTCTGTCCAGCTTCGTCACTAAATATTGTAACGCGGTTTTCTATATTTTACGTCGGTTTTCAGTAAAAATGTAAAATTAATAAAATCTATATATTTCGATGTAGATATTCAAAACATTTGAAAACACTTAATTTGGATCAACTATTATAGAGTTATGGTCTCTCGAAGAAGACCCTTATTGGCAGTTTTCTGGTATTAAAAACAGTGAATAAAAAAAACTACGTAACACCTAAACCGTTATTCGGGTCGATCTAAAATTTTTACAGCGTGTACATAAAAATATATTCTATCATATGTAAATTTCCTGAAATTTCCAGAAGTAAAAATTAATTTCTAAAAATTATTTTAAAAGTAAAGGTATTGATATGTCATATGTGAGAAATGAGAAAACCATGGTATTTATTCGTAATTTCATTTTTTTTTTACAAAATTTAAATAAGGTAATTTAAAATACAACAACAAACGATGCAATCCTAATTGGTCACTATGATATCTTAACATATGGATTGAGAGTAATGAAAAAGACTTTACAAACTATATATGTGTATATGTTTGTGTGTGTTCATTATTTATATATGTATCCATTTAATTAAATATTTAGGGACTATGATATGATAAGGGAAGTTTTTTATGGCAATATGACAAGAGAAAGATAGAGAGAAGGAGATGGAGGGAGGGAAAGAGAGAAGGTACTTACATATACAAGCCGATATTATCACCGGGCTTGTCTATCCGCCGATAGCCTTGCGTTTCTAGCGAGACTTTCTTGAGAATTTCTTCATGTTTTTCTTCCGGGAATCTAGATGAAGAGAGATATGTGAAATGATATAAATGTGTGATGATGAAAAGAAAGAGTGAGATATAAAAAAGGTTTATGACCACCATAATTCTAATAAATTATGGCTCATAACCATTCTAATTATTTTGGGAGTTAAAAAGAAGATGAAATGAAAGGTCTCATTTGTAGGTTATGAGAAGAATAAAAATTGATAAAAAAATTGCAAGAATGGAGATTTGAACATGTGATTTATGGAATAACAATGCAAGGACTTAATCAATGAGCTACAAGATTGTTCATGCACATATTTAATTAGAATTAAATATATGTTGTTGCTTGAAAAGAAAGTGGACTTTTGGACTCATAGTTTTATAAAAGAAAATGAAAATGAGATTGGATTTGGGTTATGGGCTGGGTTAGGTATTGCGTTTAATTTGAAATAGGTTAAGATTTAGTTTAAAGAAATGGGTTTGGGAAAAATAGATAGAATAATAAAATAATATATTTAATAGAAAACAAAATTTATGGAAAAATACTACGAATAAATAAATACAATATTTTACTAAAGAAAGAAAACACGAAGGTATAATAATACTAGGGTCGTTACATGAGTATGGATCTCCTTCAATCCTTCAGGACTTAACCGGTACGGAGCTTTGATCACCGATTGTGCACCAGGTAATAAGTCAATGCTGAATTCAAGAGCTCGATCGGGAGGCAAACCTGTTATATCTTCAGCAAACACATCCTCGAACTCTCGAACTACTTCTGGCTTTTCTTCTTCCGCCTGTAGTGTTGCAACCACTGCCTTCTTTAGTTTAGCCTTGTAGGTGCTAGGTTCCAGGTAAGGTCCCCATTTTTGAAATAAAAGACCGGATGATCTGGTATCTCGAACACTACCCTCCTTTGACGACAGTCGATGGTAGCGAAGAAAATTCCTAGCCAATCCATTCCTAAGACTACGTCGAAGTTCAGTATGTCCAACACTTTGAAGTCCGCATAAAATTCTCTACTGCAGACGACCACTGGATACAGATAGTATCCCATAGTTGCCTTTAGAACGTCGTTCCTTGAACTGACATTCCAGCTGGATACGAGTGGTTTAACTGGAATCGCATGAGTTTGGACGAACCGTTGCGACATAAAGCAATGTGATACTCCAGTGTCGAAAAGTGCCAAAGCAGGAGAGAGGCTACTAAGATTGTACCTAAGTTATGTGGGATATGTTTAGGTATAGGAAAAGAATATATTGATGTATAAGGATTGAAAAGATTTGAAAGATTGAGAGTTACCAGTGATGACTTGGCCAGTGGCTTCAGCTTCCTCAACAGTCATTATGAAAGCCCGACGCCGGGGTACATTCTTCCTTGCTGGAGGCACATTCCTCTGTCCATGGGGCAGCCCTTAAGGTATGTTCCTCTGTACCTGATGGAATTGACGAGGAGGCTGTGCAGGAGGTCCACGTGGAGGTGGAGCAGGGAAAGCAAGACGAGGTGCAGGAGCCTGAATAGCTGGTCGCTGTGGAAAAGTGATCGCTGGTCGGAGTGCAGGAGCTGGGTTGAGTCAATGTGGGCAAGCTCCGATGGCGTGAGTGGATGCGCCACAAATTAAGCACATTCCATTCGCACGCCTGTAGTTCTTCGCCAGCTGTTCATTCCTCTTGCAATAGAAACAAAAGTCTGGACTGTGCCGGTTAAATGGTACTCTCGGTCTCCTGGGTGCAAACGATGGCCTGGAAGAGGCTCCTCCTGTCATTTGAGTGGCAGGGCGTTTCACTCCGGCAGTCTGAGGTCTGCCCTTCTTCTTCACGACGGCCTCATAGCGTCGGGCAGCCTTTCGAGCAAGATCATGGGTTGGGAAATCTCCTGTAGCTAGTGCAGCTTGGATCTCCGGATCCAACCCTTGCTGAAATCTTCATGCCCGGATCTTAGCAGTCGGGATCAGGTATACCGCGAACCTGTTACGGTCTTGTGTTGGTACTGTAATATATGATATCAAGAAATTGAATATTGAGACATATTTTACCTGCTAAGTATGGTAAACTCAGCATCGTATTCATCCACAGATTTGTTCCACATTGAACCTTACTGTAAGTGGATGAACTGCTGTTCCATATCGAAACTGGCAGTCTAAGGGAAATATTTCGCGTCGTTGGGCGAGTCGGCTTTCTTCAGCCTTCCACCAGACTCTGGCGTTATCAATTAGTTGTAACTTCACAACTCTCACCCAAGCAACCTCTGACACTTGTGCTGCTACCAGATCATCTTCGATAGACTGAGCCCATTCCTCTGCCTCTAGTGGGCTCTTTTTCCCAGAAAAGTGATCTGGTGCAATGCCCGAAATTGCTTGAATCCGGGTGCCTCGGCCTCTAGGTGGTGCATGAGGATATCAATCTGCTGCTGCTGACCCTCCAAGAGACTCTTGATTGCCTCAAGCAATACCGTATGCTCGTTGATGGGAGCAGTAACGATAAGTGGTTGTGGTAGGGTAGGAGGTGGAGTGTTTCAATTCACGTTGGTGCTGGTGTTATTGGAAGAATCCATGATCTTGATAGAAAAAGAAAGGTTAGGATAGATTCAAGAAATTTGAAATGTAAAGAATGTATAGTTGCTGATTCTTATAATTCTTGTAATATATATTGCTTAGGATTCTATGCAGAACTGACCTGCATGGGCCACCAACAAAACCTGTCACGCCCCGCTTCCCAGTGTATGGGTAAGTAAGCGTGGCGGGCACGCGACGTATCTACTCAGAAGTAAGCATGTTAAGCGTAAATAAACAATATAAATAAATGCACAAGAATTACAAGAGATGTAATATAAATATCAACTTTTATTAATATCCATTTTTTTCATTACAACTGATTTGAAAAGGAAATGTACAATAATAAAAGAAATGCCTAAACAGTGGCATACAAATGAAAAGGTAAGTACAAGTAAAATCTAGAAGTCTAGCTCCTCTGTGAACTGATCCAAGTCTTTCTGGCTGGGGTCGGTCTCTTGAGAGTCGGGTCCTCCCGACGCGCATTCCAAAGAAAGAAAGAGACATGAATGTCTTCAGCGAACTAGAGCTCGGTAAGTCCCAGAAGTAAGAATGAAATAGAACGAGTAAAGAATATATGAATGGTAATCTGAACAAGTATATGTTTGTTATACTAATGTATTTGTTTGTAGCTTGGTACAGAATGTATCAGTGTATACGAGAGGAGTCCAACTATCCCGTGGAGTATGGTAACATATAAGTACAAGGCCCCGTCAAAACCGACGGGACAACGGTACGAGAGTTCATGTAGGTGTCTTTTAGTGTCCGTCATCGTGCCACTTTTAACACATTCCGTATTAATCTACCCCGTTAAACCCCGTAATGTATATTGTATTGATTATAATTAGAAGAGTTGCATATACCATGGATACAAGTTGTTCATGTAATCAGGTTCAGGATGTAAACAAATAGTCATGTAATCAAGTCAAGTTATAACCATGGTTCGGTCAAGTCAAGTTATATTTGCATGTTGGTATTGTTTTGATATTCATGTTCAGGTTCAAGTATACATATTGGTATATTGGATTCATGTTGAATTGGATTCTGATTTGGATTAGACTCAGATTAATTTGGACTCAGACTTGATTCAGACACTTAGAACTGATTTGGATCCTGAATTAGGTTTGGGAGTTATCGGTAACTACTGCACATGGACGGCAGGATTTATGTCTTTTTCTAGGACAATTACCATTGATAACACCGTTAAGTTTTTCTACCTTAAATAGACAAGCACTCATTTTCTCCGGCTCCCTGAGGCCCAAGAGAATTGATCCCGTTTAAACCTATATTTACTAAAGTCCTTAAATGTAATTTTATATAACCCGAGGGGGTTTTATGAAAAATATTTTATATATTTTCAAAATAAACCTGGAGTATTTATTTATATTATTTAGGGTTTCCATAATTGTGAATTTCAAGAATGTGAAGTATTTTAGTGATAATAGTTTAGCTTGGATAGTTCAAGATATTTTAGTGTAAAACTTGTCTTTTGGATAACTTGAAAGTATTTTGATGAAACTTGTCATTCTTTTATTTTTTAGAAAATATGGAATTTTATTATATTTTGCAAATATGTGGTTTGATAATATTTATGTAATTATAAAAGTTAATTTTATTATTAAATAGAAAAAAATTTTCCTAAAAAATCGTATTAAAAATCTTTCGAAACCGAATGTTCCGTGAGGTGGTCTGCATCTCGCTCTACTAGCCCAAGGATGTGCGATAATGCGCACCATCCAATAGCGGCTCTCCTAAAAAGGGTTGTAGAGACATAATCGCAAAGAGTTTTGATAATACAATTCAAAGAAAACCGGGGTTTTTATAGTTCATGGTATTTTAATGAAATATTGTATCAAAAGTATGATCAATATATATCGTGCTATATAAACATGTGTGTATGTGAGGGGTAGGTCATTATGTTTTCTAAAGGTATGAACAAACAAAGGAAAAAAAATGACGTATATAAAGTTCATGGTATTTTCATGTAAAAGTGAGATTTAGGTTATTTAACATGATATTTTAGAGTGAAAGTTGGTTCTAAATATTTATAATAGTGTTACAAATATTATGTAAAAGTTGGATGAACAATATGTAATTAAAAAGTGAGATTTTATAGTTTAGAAGATTTACATCGGTACAAACTCCACTTACCGATGTTTGTTTTGAAAAGAGATTTTAGAGAAGAAGGGGGATGATGAGAGGGAACTTACTTTTGGATTTTGTTAAGAAGAGAGAGAGTAAGGGGTTGAGGTCGTCGTGGCGTCGCGGGGTCGCCGGAACTTGTTTGATTCCTCGCCGGAAGTTGGTCTCTTACCAACTCCACTTGTACTTAAATTTTTTTGAGGATTTTGGCTAGAATTTTCAGAATGAGGAAAGGTTAGGATATGGGGTTTTATTTATAGTGTGGAGTTAGGATTTTGGAATTGAAAGAATGAATTAAAATGCATTAAAATTGGATTTAAAGATGGAATTGAAGTCTCTGTTTAAATTTAGAGAAATCAAACAGTGCAGGGGTAATAGGGGTAGGCCAAGGGTATTGTGTGCAAAACACGGGGGCTTTTCACCTATGGGTGACCGTCGGCGTCGGCGCATAGAGTGATCTCGCCGGTCCAATTGTAGAGGGGTGCCGGTGGATTCTCATCACGTGTCCATCTCTCTATTTATAACATTGTGCATATGTTTATTTTCTCTGACTTTTCATTTTTTATGTGCAGTGCACGTGTAAACTTTTGGGCTTCTAAAAATTTAAAAGAAAATTCTGAAAAAAAATGTGCCTGATGAAATTCGAACACAGAGGCTACGCCACAGCAGTGCAAGGCTTTACAAATGAGCTACAAGCTATTTCTTGCTGTTCTTAAACAAAAATAACTTGTAAAATGTACTCAGACTTGCAAACTCCATTATGTACATTAATTTTAAAAAAAATCGTACAGTAAAATCAGAGTCGTTACAATAAGGTCAATCACGAACTCCACATCTCGTTTTGGCGGTAAACCCGATATGTTTTTGAACACATACATAAACTCTCGAATTACTGATGGCGCTTCCTCCTTGTCTACTTTTATCGACGAAAGGACGGTATTAGTCGGCCTACCCCTAAATTCGACTGGCTCGTCAGATCTGCTACCTCCTGAAAATATAAACTCTGGATGTCCGAAAATCTGGAAAATCGCTTTCTTTGCCCTACAATCAATGCGAGCGTGGAAAGTGCCAAGAAATTCCATTCCCAAGACAACATCATAATTGCCAGTATCAATCACCAAGAAATCCGCGAATAACTCTCGTCCGCAAATAATAATCGAACAATCGTTGCACTCACTACTAGATATAATTTTTCCATTCCCAGTGTGTATGTCCCAGCAACTAGACAGGACTGCATGAGGAATAGAGTGTGAACTAATAAATTTGGACGACATAAAGTAATGGGATGCACCTGAATCGAATAATGCCAATACGGGAAAGTTATAAACGAGTAGGATACTTGAAATAACGTCATCTGATTCATTGGCCTCCTCGGCCGTCAAGGTGAAGGTCCGAGCTTGATTAGGCCTCTGAGTGATCAGCTTCTGCCCATGAATCTGCTTCTGCGGCGATTTCTGAATATCGTCTTTCAATCGTAGCTTTGACGGGCAAGCAATGATGGTATGGTCAGCTGATCCATAAACTAGAAAAAGTCCAAGCCTCCTTCGACAGTCCTTCTGTAGGTGTCCGGGTAGATGGCAAAAGTCACAAATCACGCTTTTTTTCCTGATCGGATACAATGGGCTTCTTCATGGGTACAATGCCTCACTTGTTTACCGGAATGCTTCTGTGTACAGGAGCTCGGTTTGGCGTAAACGCCGGCTTCCGCATTACGATGGCTTACTGTTGACTACCCTTCGCTTTCACCGATAAACTCTGCTGCTCCCTGGCCGCCTTGAGAACTTGGGAGAAGGTGGTCAATCCCAAAGATATAATACGTCTCTGAATCTCCACATCCAAGATGCGCATAAACCTTCGTGTCCTATCTGCCTCGTTGGCAAACAAAGGCCCCGCAAAGCGACTGATCGAGTCCACTCAGTCGCATGCACATCAATTGATCCTCTATTCTGCTTCAAGCTAATGAACTTCTCTTCCATTTCTTCTCGAGCAGATTGCGGAAAGAACTTCTCCAAGAAACTCCGTGAAAACGTTGCCCAACTGATCGGCTTGGGCAGATGTGTTTCCTCTATGAGCCACCACTCGCGAGCATAATCTACCAGTTGGATGCATACTACATCCACCCTTTTATCATCTGGAATCTGTGTGGCGACGAGCAGGTTCTCTGTGTCAACTAGCCACTGCTCCGCTGGTAATGGCTCCTCCAATCCTTTAAATGTAGATGGACCGAGCCTTCTAAAGTCCGCCGTAGTGCCCTCACGCTGTGCTGGCCTGGATTCTGCTGCAACTACGGACTGCTGGACTGTCCGCAGACCTTCCTGGAAAGTCTCGGCCTGCCGCTGATTCAGCTCAGTTTTCCGCTTCTGGTTTTCCAGCATACCACATACAATACCAAGCAATGCAGCGTTATTAACACGTCTCTGGCACGATCGCAAATCTCTATCCGCCATGATTCTGAAGCCAAGACACTGAAGATGATTAGCAACAGTAAACAAGATTCAATAAACAAGATAGCTATAGATTCAAGACTGGAAAGATAGTAATGTGGCAGGACATGTTCCTAATTCCAGGTTTCATGGTTAGTGTATTAGGTTCAATACCCAACTACAAAAGAACCAAACCCGATTGATCCTAAATCCTAGGGCTTTAATACCAAACAAACCCTGTCACACCCCTCTTCCCAAGATACGTAAACTACGGTACGTGACAGAGCCAACCATGCTATCTGTGGCTAGGAATCATCTCTCCACAGTCACATTATAGCTGTCTATAGGTTATCAAGAACAGTAAAATATAAAAACTAGCTAACACATGTCTATCTGCCACAGTAAATAGAGTCAAGAAAATGTATAAGCGGAAACGAATCAAGCTCCAATAAACAACATCTGAATCATGTCCCAATATGGGTTCACATCAAAGAAATAAAACTGTGGAAATAAACTAAACTAAACATCTCTAAATACACGTTCAATTCCTCACAGCTTGACTTGATTGCTAAAATACTCTTGATCTGCCTGCGGTAAAGGCAAAGGAACTGGGCCATGCAAAACCCAGACGTCGGTGCGTCATATATATCAAAGAAATAGTAATAACCAGGATATGATGATATAATTAAATATGAATATAAATAATAAACACATGTATAAAACAAAGAGGTATCTGTATGTGATGTGTAACCTACAGTCTGTGCTTTTAGGTTATCTATTCTAAAAGTCTTTGAAATCAATTTAATAGAATCGTCGATGTAACTTAATAGTATCCCGTGCGTGCCCGGGACCATGGTCAAAATTCTCGGGCTGAATCCGAGACGTGCCACTAGACAGTAAACAGGTAACATGTACAGATGAATGATGTCAGCATCATCATCCAGGGGATGGCCGAGCCTGTAAAGACTGATCAGTATAAGTATCGAACTATTGGGTTACAAGTCAGGTTTCATTATTTATTTCCCCTTACCCCCAAGGTTATGTGTTCAAGTCAGGTATTGATGATGTAACTCTAATGCCAACATAGGATCAACCAGGTATATGTTTTGTCTATGTAGACAACAAGTCATGTCCGTCAGGACAATAAGTCAGGATTGTCGGCATTAGTAATAATATCCAAGTAACAAGTCTAGTAATGTGTCGTGAACATGTCATGTGATGTATATTAACCAAATAGATGCCAAATATGAAACTGTAATCAATATCGGAACACGGTAACTAAAACTGATACTAGGATGCATATGTATCTATCTGTAATAACCATTATACATCCATTACCATATATGATGCAAACTAGATAACATATTGTACTAATGTAGTAGTATAATAATATCATAATGTTCCAGCATGCAACTAGATATGCTATTATTAGTACATATACGAACGGATACTGTAAAACTATAAATCTGTGATATTTGCTGAATAATAAAACACATGCACTATTCTTATTCATATAGATATTGATATAATATAACATAGCATGTTCCAAGTTAAATTTGCCTGATCGGATCTCACATCGAGGTATGGATGCTACGTCCGACGCCGGATAAACTTCGCGACGCAAACTTACACACGCAGGACTGGAACTGGCTGATCAGTGACGTGATGTGATGACTAGGCTGGACGACGACGGTGACTGGGTCATCCGGATCGTCGGCGACGTGCGCAACTCCAGCGAAACGACCGGAATAATAAGAAACGAAGAAAGAAAGAAAGAAAAGGAAGAAGAATAATGGGGCTTCTAGTATCGCGTTCTGGGGATAAAGGAGAACAGAGACGAGGCGACAGCGACGATGGTGGTTTGCCGTCGGCGACGAGGGCAGTGGTTCTTGGGTTGTGATCATGGTCGGGAATGGTGACGGGGGTTGATGGTGATGGTGGTTTGTGATGTCGGGGAGCGGAGAGGGAGGTGAGGAGGTAACAATGGGGTAAGGGTGATGGCGACGGTGAGTCTCCGACGGTGAGGGGTCGGGGTTTCTGGAGTTGGCGTCGGGTGCAGGGGCTTGGGATAGAGGAGAAGGAGAGGAGGTGGAAGTGGTGGAGGTTGTGATGATAAGGACGACGAGGTGGTGATGACGGCGAGGTGAGGTCGGCGAGGGTTGGAGACGAGGCTCAGGGTTAAGGTTTAGCTTTCTCGTGGCGGGGATGAAACAGAAGAAGAAAGAAAGAGAGAGGAGAGAGTTGAGTTTTTTTTAATATATTTAGTTTATTATACAAAATATATATATAAGTAGAGATAGAGAGAGAGAGAGACATAGAGAGTAGAGAGAGATATTAGGATATAATTAGTTATTATATTATATTATATATATATATTATACTGTTCAGTTAAAATATTATAATATATATGTTTTGGGTTTAAACAGTTAATATCAAATTACTCCGAAAAATACCCGGTTTTTTTCTTCTAAAAATCTAGTTTTGAAATATGGAGAATATACGTACAAGTTAAAACCATAATGCGATACCCGGTCAATAAAAATGCATACCCCCAAGTACGGATCTATGAAAATATATGTAGCGATCCAAACGAGTGTGTTTTAACAATTTTGACATGAACATGATGTATGGATGCAACCATAAGATGTGGGGTACGATAACATGCCATGCTAGATATCAAAAATATTATTTGGTTATTATTTGTATTATTTAAAAGATACGTAGATACAAAATATATCTTATATGTGTATAAAATCTAGATGTGCATGGATCTTCTGTACTATCAAATATATGACGTAATCTTGAGTCATGATGGGTTTCAAACATGCGGGTCGGGTCGGATACTAACCACAGTTACCAAATGCACTATCCACACCTAAAAACAATAGTAAACAAGAAGTTGTCGCAAGATTTGAAAATACCCCAAAATATCGTATAAATGCACTAGGGTGTTACAATATATTTATATTTTTTTATTTTAATAAAATTCTATTTTCCCTAAAATTATCCTTAAAACCTTAACTCTACCTAAAACCATAACCCACTCTTTCCTTGAACCCTGCGCAAACCTACGCACCCAACCCGTTCCCCACCTCCCTCTCTTCCTTCTTATTTACTTTCTTTTCTTTCACACGAGCCCAACGTCCTCCCTTCCTTCCTCGCAACCGTCGTCTCACGACCAGCGCTCACCCACTTCCTCGCTTCGCTGCCAACGAACCCTCGAGATTCTCTCCACCAAATAATTCCCTCTCTCTTCTCTCTTCTCTCCCCCATGTTCACAAACCTAACGTCGCGCCTACCTCCGTGAGAATCGCTCCACGCCGACGTGGCCTCGTCGCCAACGACTTCGAAATCCCCGCACTTGCCTCCCCTATCTTGCAACGTCTCTATCTCTCTCCCTCTTTATAACTACCTCTCCCACTCTCTAACCTACAGCACCGACCATACCCCTCACTGCCGGCGTCATCTTAAATCACATCACCTCCACCGACCTCTCCTCCATTGAGTGCCACCCTCCTCACTCCACTCCACCAACACCTCAACCATCCCATCGCAGCCCAACTCCTAAGCTCCACCATTGCCGAGGCCATCTACCTCCAGCACTCATTGCCGCCATCGCCGGAGCTCTATTCGCCGCCTTTGAGCTCTCCTCTTCCTCCGACCTCCCGAACTCACTGAGCACCCCACTCCACCACCCCAGAGCACTACCTCGTTTCACTCACCGCCACTTCTCATCTGCCACCGACCATCTTCATCGCTGGCTGAGCACCATGCTGGCCAGCTCCACATCGGCCATGTTTCCCTAATCAGAGCAAAGCTCTGTTGGAAATTAAAAATTCAAATTTTGAAGCAACGCTTCAAATCCCCGGCGCAACGCGCCACGTGTCAGACGTAGATGCATCAGCGCAGCGTCTAAGGCAGCGCACCCAATCAGAGCAAAGCTCTGTTTAAAGCAAAATCAAAGGAAGTAACGCTTCAGTTGCGCAAGCGCTGCGCTGCGCGACTGAAGTCAGCGCAGTTGCGCTGCGCTTTGCGCTGCGCGACACGTGTCAGCGCAGATGGGGCATTTGCGCCAAACAGAATTAAGATTTTAAAGAAATCTTTCTGTTCTTGTTAAAACAAGAAGATTTTCTTCTGTAAGACAAAAGCCCTTGGATCAAAGATCCAACGGTGGGGAAAATTCCCCAAATCACTCAGAGAAAGATCTCTTTAACAAATTTAACTAATTTATGGGCACTATAAAAAGGACCCTAGACCTCAATTCAAAGGCATCAACATTGGTGAGAAATCAAGAACTTCAAACAGAGAGAACTCTGAAGAAATTTCAAGAAAAAAAGGTAAAAAAAACCCTTTAAGATAGAAGAATTTCTTCTAATAGATCATTGATCTAAGAACAAGATCAATGATCTTCAATAAAAAACAAAATAAAAATAGTGCTTTGCACTTATGAACCATTGGTTCTAGAATCTAAAAGATTCTCAAGTTAATAGTGCCTTGCACTTGCAAAACTGCACTGTTGCACTCTTAGGTTGGCGCAAGCCACCAGAGAGCGCCACGTGTCAGCACCAAAACCACTTGCGCTCTGTGCTTTTAAGATAGAGGATTGCTCTCTGAGATTGGCGCAATCCACTAGAGCGCGCCACGTGTCAGCAGCGTAACTAGCGCGGCGCACTAGCGCGGCGCACTGCGCTGTTGCGCTTGCGCTCACCAGAGCATGACACGTGTCACCTCCACATGCGCTTGCGCTCAATGATTGGCGCAAAGCGCCTGATAAATGCATTGCATTATTTACTGAAGGGCCAAGCCCGATTAAAAGAAGGCTAACAGGCCAAATATAATGATATGCATTAAAAGGGCAGAGCCCAAACAAAGCAGATGCTGTGCATCACTTAAAAGGAGCCAAGCCCTAGCACATGTCTAATAGGCCAAAAACAAATAAAAGCGTTGAACATTTTTCAACTGGACTTAGCCCAATCATGGCCGTAAGTCCTCAAATTATATTGACTGAGCATAGCTGCTCCCTTAAATCAATTTACAACCAGTTCGAGGGTACATCTCCGAACTCCTCTGACATATGTCGTTGTAATCCTTCAACGTCGTCAGAGAGGTGACGGGTCCCGACGGCCATAAATAAAACGGACCGAAACGTCCTTAAACTAATGATGGACCACCACGTCCCTAAACTGGCAATGGACCACCACGTCCTTAAACTGAAACAATAGAGTCAATTGCTCTCTTGTCGGATCCAAACGATCCCGTTAAGTTGATCTTAGTCTGGAGATTAGGCTAATGTATCCTTAACAAAAGTTTAAGTTGATCTTAGCCTTAAATAGGGCTAACGTATCCTTAAACAAAAACCCCAAAACCAAATCTAAGAAAATACGGATTTGGACTAATCCACGTCCTACGGGCGACGGCATAACCTAGTCTCCGTATACAATCCACGGGCAACCACAAACAAAACAAACACACACGACACGAAGTGAAATTCTGGAGAAGGAGAAAGTGGTTACCGTGTTGCGGTAGCGTAATTAACTGCAGGGGCTTGCGCCTGCAGGGAAGAGCGTCCCCACAATCAAAAACCCCTCAAGCGAGGGGGAATCTGACGAAGTCTGCTACATCGGCCGCATCCGTCTAAACCTCCAATACATGGTGCCATAAATCAACTTGGCATCTTCAGAGTGGTGGACGGGTAAAACCATATAGCATCTGCCCTGAATCTCAGGCCAGACGTCCTAATGTCTCGGCCGCCATTCGGAGGGGAACATGCCAACTCTCCGTCGCCTAGCTCCAACCACCCGCAGCTGAGCTCACCCCGATCCTTCACTGCTTCCACTCAATCCAAGTTGTGCTGCCACCGATTGCAGCCTCGATCACCTTAGCCTCTTCAAGGCATCGCTACTGCTCCATCACCAGAGCCACCAACGTCACCGTCGATCTCCCTAGAGCCAGAGCCCATCCTCCTCCTCTCCAGAATCCATGGTCGAGCCCAGTTGGTCGCTGCCGCAGTCATGAAGTGTCGTGCTTGTGGCCATGCCTCCGCCGTGTTCGGGTCCGTGCGATCATTGTCGTTGTGCCGTCGTCACATGCAAGTGAAACCTCACTTGCTTTTACATGCTACGTACACATAACTATAGATTCGTGTTAACCTTAAACTAGATTGATTGTTATGAATCTGGGTGGGTTAGTTTATTATCACATTTCACAAGTTATTATCGTATCTTCATCAACAAAACCCCCCATAGTATTCCAGGATGATTTGTTGAGCGTGAATAGATTTGAACATCACGCTAATAACATGTAGAATCATAAGCATTTGATACCATTTTCAGGCAAAACCGACTTTAATTCGATAGTTCTCTATATCGTATGCCGACAGTTCGATGTGGTGAACTGAACCAAAACCTTGTCGATCATGCTCAAAGCTTTTATCAATATTTTCTTTGCTGCTTACGGATGTCGTGTAGGAAACTGAACTCAAAAAAACGAAGTATCGCATGTGTTACGACGCCCCAAAGAGGCGATATCAATTCTGGTTTTACTGTACATATCGAAATGTTAAATCGATATAAATTTTGATACATACCGGAATGTAATGTTCAACTACTCATATCGAATCTGACTCAATAATCTAGAACCCTCTATAATTTATCCTTCGATACCAATATGTCACGACGATGAAAATTTACTTGGAATGCGGCTCTGGACTGCAGTCCAGAGCAACATTTCATACCGACACCTTACTTTAAATGAAAATGTAGCGCTGTATGAAAATGAAATTACGCGGAACCCTATACCGTTGCGAAGATAATCCTGTTATCTAACTATAGGTGGTGTCTTCGTTCAATTTTACCGTCGTTTGTTATTTTATTTGTATTTTAAACTGTTGAGGTGTACTGCTGTTTAGTACAGGGACAAATTGTATACCCTAGCCTTAGACAAGACATAACTCCCAGCACACAGCGGATATTGTCGATCCGTCTGGTGTGTTAGAAACATAATTGATAGATCTAGATTTTACCTACCTATAGCATCGCCTAATTATAATCCTAACAGGAATTAAAATGTGTTACGAAGTGGACTTTCAGTTCAGAAACTGAATTTCCAGCGATGAACACTAAAAATGAATTGACCGTAACTCGTAAACCTGAAACCCGATTGACCTGAAACCAATTTTGTTGGATTACTAATTAAGTTTATTTACTGTCTCTTTTGTATTGCCTAATTACTATCATGCGAATTAATATGTTTTTTCTGAATCCGTTAAGTACATTGTGTTTCATATTGTACATGACCTTCTATGTTGCATCATTCATGTATTTTACCCGATCGTGATACCTTTAGTGAAAGCGAACGTTCATAGTGATTTATAGCAAACTTTGCATTATCGAACGTGAGTGGTATTGGATTAGTTGTGTCAAGTACGCCAGTGATAAGTAATTGATTCGTGAAAGTGAACAGTGCTGTGAAAAGTGAATAAGATCGTGATTTGGCACGTGCTTGTATACAACTAGTCCTATACATATAGTTATTGTAACCTGGGAAAAATGGGGAAATCAAGGTGGAATCAAACTCGTATTTAGTGAGATACAGTGATTTAGAGGATGATCATTCGATATTAGCGATATATATATTAGGTCGTGGGCCTAGCGGCACGGCTGCAGGGTTATGTTTCGTGCAACAGTGGACCGTAGTATCGGGCATGCACGAGACCTTTGTTAAACACGAGCATCCTTTCCACCGATTGATTTTATTTGACTTAGCGACTGATTGGTAATGACATACATATTGCGTGAATTGCTGACATGATACATATACCGTACTGTTCATTGATATTCTTTATTCTCATGTTACTGTATTCTGCTATCCATTTCATATTTAATATCATAGTATACACACTATATATATGTTTCTATATGTGTCATCCTGACGACCCGACTGTGCATGCTTAGAGGACGAAGTGGACCCAGCTCAAAAGCAGGATCTGTCATTCAAGATTAGACCGCGACATCAGCGCTATCGCCTTCTGCTTGCTATAAGAACATTATTATTTGTTTGGTTAGTTATTTCTTTCATGCAAATAAATGTATCCTAAACTCTGTTATTTTAATGTAATAAAATTGTGAGCTGTGATTTTCTTTACTCTAGTACTGTGTTTACTGATTACCATATAATGCTAGAAGCCGAAGAGTGACTACGGCGGGATTATTTCTTGACTGTAGGAGCATGGCTGGTCTAGTCACCCCTCGTATTCCGCATTTTGGGAAGCGGGGTGTGACATGGTTTTGTTGGTATTAAAGCCAGGTTTAGAATGAAATTACAGTTCCGTCGAGGGACCCCTAGCTTGAGTTACACCCTTGATTTATAGTTTATTATATTACATTTTCACTTCTTATAATCCTCATTGAAACGTTTCATAATCCTCGCTCGAATTTGATCCCTTTCTTTGATCATCTTTCAGAGACACGGACTCCTTAGGTAACTCCTCAGGTGCCGGTCCCTATGATCGTATGGAAAAAATCCTCAGCACGCTGATGACCCTAGCACAGGCTTAAGAAAGAAAGACCGATCTCTTGGCTAAGGGATTGAAGGCGGTGGAAAAGACCGCAATTACCGCTTTGGAGAGATCTACAGCTTTGCCTGCCGCCCCCGAAGGCGCTCTCGTACCAGCTACACAGGCTAGGGCTGGTACAATTTCTGATTTTAGGAGACTTCACCCAGCGGCAGCAGATCCACTGGAGGCCGAGCAATGGCTAATCAATGTGGAGAATCTTTAGATGGCCGCTCGGGTCCCTGACGATGACAGAGTGAGCATGGTAAAGATCTAGCTATAGGACGGGACCCGCACAAGGTGGTCCATGGAGAAAAGCAGGTTATACCGGGTGGGAAAAATTCTCCGCGTGTTTCCGAGATCACTGTTGGGGTCAAAAATTACACCCCGGTTGACCTAGTCAAAGTCAACTCCAAGTAAGCGGGCCCAAGCCCAGGTCAAGTGGGCCCATGCCCAGGTCAAGTGGGCCCATGCCCAAGTCGATCCCTGCGGCCGGTCTCTCCCATGCCAAAATGAAAATCATGTAATAAATAATTTTGATGTAATTTTTATGAATAAATGTAAGAAAATTGGGCATAAAGCCAAATTTTTGTAAAGCCCATGGCTCATATGCAAAAGAAATGAGCACGTGAGGCATGAGATGGGCAAAATGCCATTTTGTAAATCCCAAGAAGCTATGTGTAAATTTGTAAGCCTATATAAGGTAACATGATAATGAAATAAAAGGACATCTTTTCATTCCCCTCAAAAAGCTAGGATTTTTTTGTGCCTCCTTCTCCTTCTTCAAGGTTCTAAACCTTCTCCCTTTTTTTTTAATTAAATCAAGAGTTTCACTCTTCTTTTTCCAAAAAGAAATAGTTTTTTAACCACAAAACCCTTGAAGGGGAACGCAAATCTTCCATCAAATCTCTAAAAGAGGAGATTTTTAAGTCTCACCCTCTTTTTCTTCAAGATCCGGCCAATAGAGAGGAGGAAGAAGGAGACCCATCTCCAACAATCTCACTTTGGGAAAATCCAAAGCTCAAGAGAAGATCTAGGGCTCAAGGGAGAAGAAAAGAGTCCCCTTTCACCATCTCCGAAAATATCTTGAGAGTTTAACTCCACAATATATATATATATATATATATATATAAAATAATAAATCTTTCTTTTTGGGAGTACAGCTCCCAGTGCAGGGGCTAAGCCCCTTTGTCCTCTTTTTCAGGAGTTTAACTCCCAAAAGTCAATTGGGAGTATAACTCCCAGTATAGGGGCTAAGCCTTTTTTTCCCGCTGGCGCCCAGCGCCCGCATGCCAAGCATGTGAGGCGCCGGCGCCGGCGCCCAGCACCCAGCACCCAGTACCCGCGTGCCAAGCACGTAGGGCGCTGGCACCCACGCGTCCTTTGGACGCTATATTTCCCTTTTACACACACACACACACACACTCCACAACACTTTCCCCGTTAGAAAAAATTTCTAACGGGGCGCTGCCCCCCCTTGACCCCTAACCCCTTATCTGGGTAGCGAGGCCTCCGTAAACTCTGCGAGGCCCCCGATATATCCAAAACCCATTAAGACACACATACGCACATTGCACATTGAGTTCGCTATGACCAGTTTGACCTGTCAATCGGAGGTTCCCTTGCTCCAAAGGTGTCACGCCCCGCTTCCCGGTGTACGGCGAAGAGGACGCGACGAGGCCCGCTACGTATATACTCAGAAGTACATACGCTAAGCGTAACTAAGCAATATAAAGTAAATCACAAGAGACAACAGATATAGAAAGAACAACAACTTTTATTAAAAACATTCTTTTTACAATACATGGAAAGGAAAATACAACTGAAATAAAGATGCCTAAACAGTGGCATAACAGGAAATGAAAATACTGAAAAGAACAAGGTACAATGAAATTATACTGCAGGGTCTTCGACAAATTGCTCCAAATCTTCTTGTGTTGGCTCAACTTCTGCCGGGTCCAGGTCACCTGACGACATTCAAAGAAGAGAGAAACAGAATGTCGTCAGCGAACAGATCGCTCGGTAAGTCCCAAAGGTAAGAGGGAGAAATAGACAAGAGTAGGAGAGAGAGAGAGAGCTTTTAATATTGTATTGTATTATTGTAATGTTGTAATGTTATATTAACGATGTTGTTTGTAGCTTGGTACAGAAGAATGCAGGTGTATACGAGAGGGGTCTCTATATGCTAGAGACCAGGGGAAACGGAAATAGAGTACAAGGCTCCGTTATACAACCCAGAACAATGGAAACTGGATTCAGGTTAGGTGTCTTAAATCTGACCGTCTCATGCCACCTTTAACACCTTCCGTACCAATCTACCCCTTAAACCCCGCGATGTCTTGTTTGTATTGTTATGTTGTAAAATTGTATTGATTGCATGATTGATTGACTGACTGACCGAAACCATGATATCAGGAAACGGTTATAACCGTAGAGTCATGTAAATGGAATACTGGGAAACATGTAAAAGGAATATATCCATGGTTCGGTTCAGTCAGGTTATATAGATTGTTAACTGGATTCTGGGATTCATGTATTCATATTGAGTTGGAATATAAAAGAATATGGGTTGACTTGAATCATATTCAAGTCCGAATTAGTCAGACTCTAACCCGAGTCAGACTAAAAGAAAGGTAATTTGAAATTCAATAATTGTTAGGGGCCTTATTGTAATTTTATAAACTTGAGGGGGTTTTATGTAAAAAGTACTTTTGTATAGTTTTCAAAATACACCTCAAGTATTTATTACTCGTCTTTATAGTTATAATGAGTGTGAATTTTATTTGTGTTATTCTAGTGAATATATCCTAATAAAAGTATTAATTTATTTGAAATTCATGGTATTTTAATGTAACTTTTAATCTTGTAATTTTAGAAAAAGATGGAAACTTCATCTTATGATAAAATAGGTGTTAAAATGATAATTAAATATATTAATACAAGAATAATTTTAAATAAATATTTTATTTTCCGAAATCTCATTTTTCTTAAATGCCGTATTTTAAACCTTTCGAGACCGAATGCTCCTTGCGGAGGTCTGAATCTCGCACTACTAGCCCGCTGGTGCACGATGAACCGTACTATCCCTAACGGGTTCCCCAAAGGTGGGTTGTAGCGGCGCTTTGCTTAGGTTTAATAGATACTATTCATTTAGAAAAACGGTTTTATAAATATAAGGTACTTATTCGTAAAAGGGTATAGATTTCCGTATTTTAGTTTCTAGGGTTTCCTAAGCCAACTAGCTTATTTCTAAGGTCTAAACGACAAGTCATTAGAAGCCTCAAATCGCCTCTTCACCGTCAATTGCGGCCAAGTAAGTGGGAAGGAACCACAGTAGTGAGCCTAATTAAAAACCACTAGCCTAGACTCACTTGCCTAGACACCACAAGACAGTTTAGATAAACGATCGATGTCCATGACATATCGTGCTTTTATTTTAAAAGATTTTATTTAGAATTGTGTACAACTTAAAGCTTTCAAGAAAGGTTTATAAAGAATATGGTATTTTAGTGAAAAGTCCTATATTTTCGTATTCTATATTTTGACGTTTATCAATTAGGGTTATATTTGTGCGTGTGTAGAGGTAGGTCATTACCTCGTGACTTATTTTAAGGTTTAATGAAGTTGTAGAGGTTAAATATGATGTATTAAACTTGAAGGTATTAAAGCGCAAGAATACGGTATTTGATAACGTTATCATTTCATGTGTGAAAATTCATTCAATTTGATTTCTACAAGTTTAGTGATCAAGATAAACTTATTTAGGAGTGAGGGAATTGATTAAACGAAGAAAAATGAACTTCATGGTATTTTTATGAAAAGAATACGATATTGTAAAGAAGCTATCATTTCATGTGAGAAAGTTTGTTTAAATTGGTTTCTAGGTGATTAATAGTCATCATAGATAGGTTTGGGTATTATGTATTAGGTGACAAGTGGAAATTTGTAGAAAAACGAATCGGAAATCGGTTTGTTCCGATTTCCGTCGGGTTCCAAAAAATCGTATTTTTATATTAAAGAAAAGAGAGATAGAAGAGATGGGACTTACGGGTTTGGACAAACTAAGGAGGCTAAGGAAGTGATGGTTGTCGGTGCGTCGAAAACGTCGCGAAGGTTCTAGTACGATTGCCGGAATTCGTCGTCGGTTTCGGCAGCGCTTCGCTTCTCTCTTTTTTTCTAATGTACCGAGTTCTCTTGAGAATTTGGAAGAGTGGACTTAGAGTTGTAGGGTAAAATGGTAGAGGGTAGGGGTGTTTATATAGGGCTAGGTTAGGGTTAGGGTTTTAATTAAAAAAATATATAAAAATCATTAAAAATCATTAAACCTAGGAGTAAAAGGGATTTATTGGCCAAATTAAAACCGATCCAGGTATAATAAGTGTGCAAGAGGGTTGTGTTAGTGTTTATGCCCTAGAAGGCCATTACTGTATCATACTAGTTTGTATATTACTTAATGGAAGCTTGGGATATTCACATGTATATAACAGTCTTGCTAAACATGGTAGTATGCTACTTGGTTTTTCTATCTTAATATGTGAGTATACGTATTGATAGAGCTCTTAGGATCTTGCTTGACTACCAGCGTTGTGATGGCAGTCACACTAGTGGGGGCTGGGTAGTCTACAAGCACATCCTTATTCAGGTCCCTGGTCGTTGGATTATCGAGACAGAGCATCGATACTCCGGAGTAGACTAGTGTGTACGCTTCTCATCCCAGTTGGGGAGATGGTCTGTCCCACAGCCGTCAGTACGTCGTACTGGAGATAGTATGCAGGTGCTCGTTAGGTTACGGGTACACCGGACAGGACTTACAGGGAACTGTTGGTTGGTTTTATACCAGTCGTCAGTGAACAGTTCCCAGGTGACATGAGTACAGCATAGTCCGCAGACTTGACACTGCTACTTCGCCTCGAGTGTGTCCCACTGTTCGTAGATTGCCACCCTACCACGGCTCAAAGGAGTCGTGCAAACAGGTAGCAGTTGGGTGCAGTCCCGAGCACTTGGAGGCAGTGGCGGTTAGACAGGATTCATCTCTCCCGGTATTGGGGGTTGATATCGCGCTGTGTCAGAGAGCCATTACGCAAAGTCCCTGGCCAGGGCAAGCGAGATTTGCTGGTAGGTTCCAGTAGTTTCTCAGGGTGTAATGGGCTTCCCTCCGACACGACTTATACCGCTATTAGGGGACTGACGCTTGCCGCCCCCCTAGGCCCGATATGCGATAGTCTAAGACGAACGGACCGGACTGTATGGAGATTGTCACATCAGACTCAGTAGGAGTTCGGATGGGTTCCCTCATCGGCCTTCTTATCGACATCTACCTGGGGACCGTTACGTACAGCTAGTGCCGCTTGCGGTCTGTGGTTAAACCCACTGCCAGCGTAGTAGTCGAGTCTCTAGAGTCCCACACAGAGAGTTTCCCTACTCCAGGCGAAACGATATAGAGGTCGTATGGTTTTACGACAAGGGTTCGGACGCATACGTGCGTTTACGCACGTACGACTTTCGGACAGTTTTTACCAGTCGGCTTTGGTTTAAGCCAGTTACTGGTATCCGGTTATTGGATTTATACAGTCTAAAGTTTTTCCGTATTTTTGCGGATTGGAGGGGCGTTCTCGTAATTGTGCGAGAAGCTTCTAGAAGATGGTGACTAAGGAGGTTTAGGTGTCATATGCATTGAATGAGTTTAGTGAGTCATGAGAGTGATTCATCCATATCATTAATGCACAATAAATGCTTAATGAGTCATGGTTATGAATCACCATTAGATATTTATGAAACTTGATTATTCATCATTTGTTTTTCTTTTATTGATGAATTTTAATGTTTCATATATATTATGATAACTCATTATTCTCATATGATAATTATCTTCACCTTCTCTCTCCTCAAGCTCTCCCTCTTCAAACCCTAATCCTCCCCTCTCATGTGTTGAGTACAAGGATTAGTTAGACTACTTAATCCATAACCCTCTCTATATTACACCTAGCTTCTTTGATTAGCACTTAGAGAAGTTTAGTTGCCTCAAGTTTAGAGGCTAAGCTTGGAGTTAAGCTCTCGGGTGGATCGTCTACTACTTCGAGAAGGCCGAGGAGGAAGAGGAGTTCACAAAGACGAAGGACACGATTCGTTAGGTATAATCCCTAAACATAGTAGCATAGAAACTCTATGTTTTAAGTTAGTTATCGTTTAGCTTCGATTCAAGCGGTTAGTCGATATTTGTTCACTAAACAAGTTCGTTTTTGAAAATTCCGCCTCCCCACAAGTATTGGGGTGTTGTACATCGACTTACAGTGGTATCAGAGCCTCGCTAAACAATAAATAACTTACTTGCAAATTTGTATGAATTTCGAACGGAAAAAACGAAACCGGAAAAGCCTGAAAACTTCAGTTTCTGTCGATTTTTAAATGAAGTCCTAAAATTTTTCAGGGAGGTTCAGAAAGCTTAAAATGACTATTATTAGAACACACAAAAAATTTGGTCCCCTGAATCGCCTACGGCGCCGCGGAACCGCGGCGGATAGCACCGATCCGCCGCGCTTCCGCCGCCGAGTTGACGATTCAGGGACTCATTTTTCTTGTGTTGGTTCTCTGTGATATTTGGGATTTTCTGGTATTTTTTAATTTTGCTCAGGTTTCAAGTTTACAGAGCAATATTGGAGCAAGATTAAAAGTGTTTAATCGATTGAAATTATACAGTATTTGCTTGTTGGATTATATCTGTGATTGTATAACGTGTTCGTAAACCTCCCCTAACTGCTAGTATGTCAGTTGGCAGGGGGTTGCACATTTCTGAAATGGATTTTATCTGTTTGTGCATATGAACTGTGTTGGACTGTTGTGATGTTTAGCCGGGGTTATGTGATGGGTTATCATTTAATTCATTTGATGTAAATGTAATTTGTTGTAATATTATTTTGCGGGGCACATCCAGGTTGCGGTTGTAGCCACCGTTGTATTATTTCATTTTACTGTTTTTGCTCCTAGGACTGACCCAAGGTGGGGTGCACAAACTGCCGGGCGGGTAGTTTGCCGCACCCGTAGGGGTCATGGGTGGGGTAATGGCTATTCATCACAACTGTGTAATCCGTATTTTGTTGCAGGCTTAAAACAAATACGGATTGCTTGCAAATCCAATTAAGTTCATCTGTGATCTGGAATGAATATCATTGCGTCAGACGAATGTAAAATATCTATATATATGATAGCTATTTAGACGTCACTTATGTTTTACACCCGCGCTAGCCCAGCCCCCACTCTGTCGTTAGTTAAGTAACCTAACGGGTGATGACGGGACCCCGTGGCGAATGCGGATGGCATAAGAGGACGTTGTATTTTCGTTGTTTTCTGCAATGATAGGTTAATGATGGGACGCATTATCTATAATGCAAAGAAAATAAACCAAAGTTTTAATCGTTGGAACAATTTAAAAGAAACCACTCGGTTAATTTTAAAAACAGATATTTTTAAATGCGGAGCTTTAACCACTCCTTTTAAAAGCTATCAGGTTCCTTCGGTTATATCAAGTTCACTACGTTCACGGTTTCGCCAAAACCAGTCGTAGCCCTCCGTCATTTCTTATGAATGGTCAGTAGTATTCAAGCTATGTTTGTTTGGCCCTTAGTCAAGACATAGTGATTGGTAGCTGCTGGGGTATTCATTTGTTGCATAGGTAGATGAGTTGGTTTGGGACACTCGTATTACTTTGTTTGGCCCTTAGTCAAGAGTATACGGATGGGTTCAAATCAACAGGATAATGATGGGCAGAACTTGACATGTGACTTATGATTTGTTGGCCCTTAGTCAAGATCATAAGAACATGGGGCAAAAATATATATCGGGAATTTCTAAAGAAACTGAAATTTGCAAAGAGTTGCATACCATTTGGAGTTTGATGAATGTTGGTAGGATTCCTTCAACATTATCATACGATGATATTTGGATCCCGATCCTACTGTGAGTATATGCTACTTATCAGGAGATTCGTCACTTAACGATCAATACTATAAACCAAGTAGGTGTCCAGAAAGGTGTCAGCGGGGTTACGCCCCCAGAGAAAAGAGGTTATTTAATTAAGGAACTTCGCGAAAGCGTTGGAAAACCTCCCTCGAAGTATCGACACTGGCCTGGCTGAACGGTTAAGCAAGTATTGTACGGTGAGAATAGTCCTGGCTAATTCTTCTTTTATGGTTTGAGGAAGGATTCGAGAAACAGTGGGAGCCATCCAGTTTAGATAAACTAAAAACCACTCTAAACTTGCAAGAGCATCATGCTAAAGAGTTTTCTTCTCTCTCTCCTAATTGCAGCGACCCTGAAAATGGCTGGACTTAAGTTACTTTAGAGAAAAATATACCGACAGGGCCAAACTATAAAGATTGGCTGCGGAATGTCAAAATGGCTTTGACCTATGACAAATTGGGGTACATCCTCACCGCTACGGCACCTGCTGTCCCTGGTCCCAAATCCAGCAATGCGGATAAGGAAATCCGCAAAACCTGGGATTTAGATTGCGCGAAAGCCAAGTTCATCGTGCTTGCCTCAATGAACAATGAACATCAGAGGAGGCACGAGGATATGACCCTAGATGGCATATTTCTCCATACAAAGGAACTTTATGGAGAGCAATCTCATATAGCAAGATACGAGACCTCTAAGAACTTGTTTCGAGCGAGGTTGGCTGTCGGGTCATCGGTAGGAGAACATGTCCTAAAGATGATCGGCTATATTGAAGAGCTCGCAGACCTTGGGACGACTTTGGATAATGAGCTATATACAGACCTTATTCTCCAGTCCCTTCCTCCCACCTACGCCCAGTTTATCCTGAACTTCAACCTTCAAGGAAAAGAAGTTGAACTTCCGGAACTCCTGAACATGTTAAGGAGTGCAGAGGGCACCTTGCAGAAGGCAAGGGAAACACCCGCTATGTTTGTTGGCGGTGCATCTTCTTCCGGGTCCAAGGCTAGGGCCAAAGGAAGGAAGAAGAAGGCCGTCCCCAAACCTAGAGGAGGTGTTAGTAAGGTGGGAGGGAAGGGAAAGAAAAAGTTTGCGGTACCAGTAGTGGGCCAGGATGAGTGCTTCCATTGTCACAGGAAAGGGCACTGGAAGAAGGATTGCAAGGCGTGGAACGCCAAGAACCAGGAACCGAAGCAAGCTGTGGCTTCGACTTCAGGTGTGTTTGTAATTAATAATTGTCTGTCGATCAACTCTACTTCCTGGGTATTGGATACCGGATCAGGATCTCATATTTGCAATTCATTGCAGGCACTGAGAAACCGTAGAGTGCTGAAGGAAGGTGATATGACCCTAAAGGTTGCTAACGGAGCTAGCGTGGGAGCTGCGTCCGTCGGGGATTATCACTTAGGATTGACGAGTGGACATATTTTGGTTTTACATAACTGTTATTTTGTACCAAGCTTAACGTGTAATATCATATCAGTTTCCTTGTTATTAAATAAAGGTTATGATTTCACGTTTGTAAGAGATGTTGTCAACATCCACCTTAATCATGGTTTGATTGGGTCCGGTACACTAAATAACGGTATATATGTTTTAAACCAACTCCAAATTTTCAATGTCCAGAACACACCAAAAAGAAAGTCTCCAGATTTAAATAAAGCTTTCTTATGGCATTGTAGACTGGGTCACATCAATGAGAGAAGGTTGACTAAGTTGCATAGAGAAGGATATTTGGACTCGTTCGAATATCAAACTTATGACACTTGTCAATCTTGTCTCAAAGGAAAGATGACAAAGACTCCATTTACTGGACAAGGAGTAAGAGCGAGCGAGCTCTTAGGACTCATACACAGCGATGTATGTGGTCCAATGTCTACACATGCGAGAGGTGGTTATTCCTACTTCATTACTTTTACAGATGATTTCTCTAGGTATGGACATGTTTTCTTAATGAAGCATAAATCCGAGGCCTTTGAGAAATTCCTGGAATACAAGAGTGAAGCGGAAAACCAAACAGGCAAAAGTATTAAGACACTGAGATCTGATCGAGGTGGAGAATACTTAAGTGCCGAGTTCCTAGGTTACCTAAAAGAGAAAGGAATTCTCTCTCAGCTTACTCCTCCATACACTCCACAGCACAACGGTGTATCGGAGAGAAGGAATCGAACCCTATTGGATATGGTATGATCCATGATGAGTAATGCTGAGTTACCGCGATCTTTCTGGGGTTATGCGCTAGAATCAGCGGCATATCTTTTGAACCAGGTTCCAACCAAGACTGTGCCTACCACACCATATCAGATGTGGAGTGGGAAGAAACCCTGTCTAAAACATTTTAGGACATGGGGGTGTCCAGCTTTTGTAAAAAAGCAGCATTCGAACAAGCTCGAGGCACGCTCAGTACAGTGTAAGCTTGTGGGATATCCAAAGAACTCCAAGGGATATTATTTCTATTACGCAGAGGAACAAAAGGTTTTTGTTTCTCGTCATGCTCACTTCTTAGAAACTGAATTTTTAGAAAATCAGAAGAATGGGAGCGCAGTAGAACTGGAAGAAATTCCAGAACCACAAGCTGTTACTGAAAGTTTGGTAGAACCAGAAGTTCAAAAAGAACAGGACATTCCCGCACCCCTCCGCAGGAGTAGTAGGCCGTCTCATCCGCCTGAGAGATACTACGGTTTTCTCATAGATGGGGATAGAGAGGATTGCATCATAGATGATGATGAACCTACCGACTTCCAGCAGGCCATCCAGAGCGGCGACTCGGTACGATGGCTAGATGCAATGCGGACCGAAATGGAGTCCATGTACACCAACAAAGTATGGACTTTGGACTTTGCTCCAGATGGGGTAAAACCCATAGGATGCAAATGGATCTTCAAGAAAAAGATTGGTGTAGATGGACAGGTGGAAACCTATAAGGCTAGACTTGTTGCAAAGGGTTTTCGTCAAAGACCTGGTTTGGACTATGACGAAACTTTTTCTCCAGTGGCTATGCTCAAATCCATTCGGGTCCTTCTTGCTATTGCTGCCTTCCATGATTATGAAATCTGGCAGATGGACGTAAAGACGGCTTTTCTGAATGGAAATTTAGAAGAGAGCGTCTATATGGATCAGCCAAAGGGTTTCAATCAGAGTGGGAGCAGCGGGAAAGTATGCAAGCTGCTTAAGTCCATTTATGGACTAAAGCAGGTATCACGGAGTTGGAACATCTGTTTTGATGAGACAGTCAAAGAATATGAATTTATCAAAAATCCAGATGAACCGTGCATATATAGTAAAGTTGTAGCCAGAAATGTCGTATTCCTCGTCTTGTACGTGGATGACATTCTATTGATAGGAAATGACATTCCTATGCTACAATCTGTCAAAGGATTCTTGTCACACAGGTTCTCCATGAAAGACCTGGGTGATGCCTCTTACATTCTGGGGATCCGGATCTATCGTGATAGATCCAAGAGGATGTTGGGACTTTCGCAGTCCAGGTATATCGACACCGTACTGAAAAGATTCAGTATGGAAGATTCTAAGCGCGGTAATCTACCGGCTTGTCACGGAATCACCCTCTCCAAAGAGATGTCTCCCAAGACTGATTTGGAAAGGGAACGCATGTCTATTATACCCTACGCTTCTGCGGTAGGCTCTATAATGTATGCGATGTTGTGTACCAGACCAGATGTAGCTTACGAACTGAGCGTGGTAAGCCGGTATCAGTCAGACCCAGGGGAGAAGCACTGGATAGCAGTAAAGAACATTCTCAAGTACCTGAGAAGGACTAAGGAGATGTTCTTGGTTTACGGCGGAAAAGACCTCAGGTTGGAGGCCTTTGCTGATTCCGGCTTTCAGAGTGATAAGGACGATTCCAAGTCCATGTCGGGTTATGTCTTTACCCTCAATGGAGGGGCGGTGTGCTGGAAGAGCTCCAAGTAGGACACCATTGCTGACTCGATGATGGAAGCGGAATATATAGCTGCTTGCGATGCCGCAAAAGAAGCAGTCTGGATGAAGAAGTTCCTAACAGAACTTCAGGTGGTTCCTACCATAGTTGATCCAATACCTCTGTATTGCGACAACAACGGAGCTATAGCTTTAGCGAAGGAACCAAGGTCCCATCAGAAGTCCATACACATCTTGAGGCGGTATCACCTGATCAGGGAGATCATTGATCGTCAGGAGATCGAGGTTCGGAGAGTTGCTTCTGAAGAGAACATTGCTGATCCATTCACGAAGGCCCTACCTCAGATTCAGTTCGAGAGGCTACTCGAGATCATTGGTCTTCGATATGCCAGTACATGGCCCTAGTGCAAGTGGGAGATTGTTAGTGTTTATGCCCTAGAAGGCCATTACTGTATCATACTAGTTTGTATATTACTTAATGGAAGCTTGGGATATTCACATGTATATAACAGTCTTGCTAAATATGGTAGTATGCTACTTGGTTTTTCTATCTTAATATGTGAGTATACGTATTGATAGAGCTCTTAGGATCTTGCTTGACTACCAGCGTTGTGATGGCAGTCACACTAGTGGGGGCTGGGTAGTCTACAAGCACATCCTTATTCAGGTCCCTGGTCGTTGGATTATCGAGACAGAGCATCGATACTCCGGAGTAGACTAGTGTGTACGCTTCTCATCCCAGTTGGGGAGATGGTCTGTCCCACAGCCGTCAGTACGTCGTACTGGAGATAGTATGCAGGTGCTCGTTAGGTTACGGGTACACCGGACAGGACTCACAGGGAACTGTTGGTTGGTTTTATACCAGTCGTCAGTGAACAGTTCCCAGGTGACATGAGTACAGCATAGTCCGCAGACTTGACACTGCTACTTCGCCTCGAGTGTGTCCCACTGTTCTTAGATTGCCACCCTACCACGGCTCAAAGGAGTCGTGCAAACAGGTAGCAGTTGGGTGCAGTCCCGAGCACTTGGAGGCAGTGGCGGTTAGACAGGATTCGTCTCTCCCGGTATTGGGGGTTGATATCGCGCTGTGTCAGAGAGCCATTACGCAAAGTCCCTGGCCAGGGCAAGCGAGATTTGCTGGTAGGTTCCAGTAGTTTCTCAGGGTGTAATGGGCTTCCCTCCGACACGACTTATACCGCTATTAGGGGACTGACGCTTGCCGCCCCCCTAGGCCCGATATGCGATAGTCTAAGAAGAACGGACCGGACTGTATGGAGATTGTCACATCAGACTCAGTAGGAGTTCGGATGGGTTCCCTCATCGGCCTAATTATCGACATCTACCTGGGGACCGTTACGTACAGCTAGTGCCGCTTGCGGTCTGTGGTTAAACCCACTGCCAGCGTAGTAGTCGAGTCTCTAGAGTCCCACACAGAGAGTTTTCCTACTCCAGGCGAAACGATATAGAGGTCGTATGGTTTTACGACAAGGGTTCGGACGCATACGTGCGTTTACGCACGTACGACTTTCGGACAGTTTTTACCAGTCGGCTTTGGTTTAAGCCAGTTACTGGTATCCGGTTATTGGATTTATACAGTCTAAAGTTTTTCCGTATTTTTGCGGATTGGAGGGGCGTTCTCGTAATTGTGCGAGAAGCTTCTAGAAGATGGTGACTAAGGAGGTTTAGGTGTCATATGCATTGAATGAGTTTAGTGAGTCATGAGAGTGATTCATCCATATCATTAATGCACAATAAATGCTTAATGAGTCATGGTTATGAATCACCATTAGATATTTATGAAACTTGATTATTCATCATTTGTTTTTCTTTTATTGATGAATTTTAATGTTTCATATATATTATGATAACTCATTATTCTCATATGATAATTATCTTCACCTTCTCTCTCCTCAAGCTCTCCCTCTTCAAACCCTAATCCTCCCCTCTCATGTGTTGAGTACAAGGATTAGTTAGACTACTTAATCCATAACCCTCTCTATATTACACCTAGCTTCTTTGATTAGCACTTAGAGAAGTTTAGTTGCCTCAAGTTTAGAGGCTAAGCTTGGAGTTAAGCTCTCGGGTGGATCGTCTACTACTTCGAGAAGGCCGAGGAGGAAGAGGAGTTCACAAAGACGAAGGACACGATTCGTTAGGTATAATCCCTAAACATAGTAGCATAGAAACTCTATGTTTTAAGTTAGTTATCGTTTAGCTTCGATTCAAGCGGTTAGTCGATGTTTGTTCACTAAACAAGTTCATTTTTGAAAATTCCGCCTCCCCACAAGTATTGGGGTGTTGTACATCGACTTACAGGTTGACCAAGTCAATAGCCAACTTTTCTCAGTTGGTGACTCGGCTGTCCGGCCAAGTCCGGCCTGCGGCGCCGGACCGAGTCTGCCGATTCGCCGGCCGGCGGCGCCGAGTCGGGCCGAGTCAGGTTTCCAGTGGCCGGGGATTTTCTGGGGCTACAATTTGGTATATTTACTTTTTGTTGTCCAGTACATATTTTGGGAGTTATAGCCTTTTTACCGTTGACTTAAAAAAAAATTAAAACAAAATAAATACAAAAATAATGTGGGGCATGGGATTTGAACTCCGGTGGCTTGGTTCAGCAGTGCAAGGTATTACCAATGAGCTACAAGCTCCTTCTTGTAATTATTGTGGTTTTTAATTACTTAAACTGATAGCAGCAAGAATAAATACTCCTAGTATACATTAAATTTAAAGTAATTTCTTGTACACTAAAAATGGAGTTATTTCATTCTTGTAGCTTGTAATTAAAAACAAAAATAATTACCTAAATCTTGTGCTCAGGCTAAAATACCCCTTTGTGGATTTTAAAAATATTTTGAAAAAAAATTTGTATAGGAAAAAGTGTATAAGAAAATTAGGGTTGTTACAAAAGGCGAGGGGTAATTAACGACAGCTTATTCCGCGGCTGTCGGAGATTTGGATCTCCATAATTAATAAACCCTCGCCTATCCTAGGCAGGGGGAATCTGTAGTACGCTTGACAAGCGACGCGTATTCTCATCTCAATGGGGTGACGAAAAACACCCTACAATCACTATTTTCTGGCCACTGCCAAGGCCAAGATGGACGAGAGATTTATCACGTTGAAGCAAAATGGCCGCCCCGTGGATGTCTACGCTGCAGAGTTTAACCAGCTGAGTCGCTTTGCACCGTACATGGTAGCCACCGAAGCCGCCAGGGCCAGACGGTTTCAGCAGGGGCTCAATATCGAGCCGCAGCAAATTATCGCGTCCCTTGACCTACAGACCTTCGCACAGGTGTTGAACGCTGCTCGGATATAGGAAATGTTGGCGGAGAAGGCTAAGGGGCAGCGATCGGTGGACAGGAGACCCCATGTAGTTCCATCACGAGCTACCATTTTCCCTCGTGGAGCAATCCCGGTTCACAGGCCAAGAATTACGCAGATGAAGCGTACTTTCTCACCCCAGTAGCCGCAGCAGAGGGCTCTGATTTGCGACTATTGCCAGAGGCCAGGGCACATGCAGAGAGATTGTCGCAGAGCCAAGAGACATATTTGCAGATCCAGCGAGCACAGGGTCAGCGGGTGTCCCCAGAGATCCGAGCTACAGGGAGGGTCCGAGCAACAACAGCAGTCGTTCGGCACTTCAGCTTAGAGGGGTCCACCTCTGGTATCCCAGGGATGATTATTCGATTAGAGGCAGACTGGTATGAGTCGGAATCAGGGGCGGGTTTTCACCCTGACCGCCGAGCAGGCAGAGGCTTCTGGAGAAGTGGTTACAGGTACTCTCCTTGTTCATTTTGTACCAGCTAGGGTTTTGTTTGATTCGGGCGCTTCGCATTGCTTTATTTCTGCACAATTTGTTGACACACTCTATACTTCACGAGCCGTTGACCAAGGGTTGGGATATACATACGAGTAATGGAATTATTGTGTCCAGCCTATAGTGTAGGCTGTGCCCTGTGGTGGTTTGTGGCAGAGAGTTTTATGCAAACTTTCTTTTGATTGGGACTGGTAGTTATGACGCCATTTTGGGGATGGATTGGCTGAGCACGTTCTGTCACGCGCCGCTTCCCAGTGTACGGCAAGAGGACGCGACGAGGCCGCTATGTATTTACTCAGAAATAAACATGCTAAGCGTATCTAAGCATTATAAAGTAAATTACACAAGAGATATGAATGTGAATGAACAACAACTTTATTTATTAAACATTCTTTTACAGTACAACTGAAATGTAAATACATGAGTACAAAGCGATGCCTAAATAATGACATAACTGAAATAAAATAAATATGTATAAGTGCCTACAGCTCTGGGTCAAATGGTATCCGCTCCAAATCTTCAGTGCTGTGCTCGATCTCCAACGAGTCCGAATCACCTGACAACATTCTAAAGAAATAAGAAAGGAATGTCGTCAGTGAACAATCGCTCGGTAAGTCCCAAAAGTGAGTAGAGATAGAATAGACAGAAAGAGAATATATCTTATAATGTTTGATTATATTGTTAACGCTGCTGTTTGTAGCTTAATACAGAAAATGCCGGTGTATACGAGAGGAGTCCCACTATTCTGGAGACTAAGGTATTCGGAGCACAATGAACCGTTCAGCCACGGTACAACGGTAATGGATATTCAGCTTAGGTGTATTATGGTTACAGTCTCGTGCCACTTCTAACACCTTCCGTACCAATCTACCCCTTATAAACCCAGCGATGTCTTTTGTATTGATTATATTGTTTTTTTATATAGGTGGATGACATGCCGAAACCATGATATCAGTAAATGGAATGGATATAAATAGAGAGTCATGTAGACGGAGTATATCCATGGTTCGGTCTAGTCAATATAGATTGATATAGATTGAATAGACGGATTCATGTTGAATTGTATTTTATACTTGAATCACATTCAAGTCAGATTGATTAGATTAAGACTCAGTCTAAGTCAGACACTTTAAAAAGAACTTGAAATTCTGAATTAGTTTTGATGTTATCGGTAACTGCTGCACATGGACGACATGATTTGTGTCTTTTTCCGAGATAAATACCGTGTTGATAACACCGTTTGTGAGATTATCTATCTTAAATAGGCAAGCACCCATATTCTCCGACTTCTTGAGGCTCAAGAGAATTGGTCCCGCTTAAACCTATGTTTACTAGGGTCCTTATTGTAATTTAGTATAACTTGAGGGGGTTTTATGTAAAAATAGTTTGATATAATTTTCAAAATACATCTTAAGTATTTAATTATCGTCTTTAGGGTTTTCATAGTTGTATATTTTATAAAAGTGAAATTTCTAGTGAGTGGAACCTAGTTTTCATAGTATATGGTATTTTATTGAAATATCGGTATTGTTTTGTATTTGGATGGTATTTTCATACAATGGTGATTCTTTTGATTTGGAAAACTTGGAATATATATAATATATTTAAATTAGATATTTTAATAACATTTCTATATATATATATATTTATTAAAAAATAGAATTTCTTTATTAATTAGAAATCACGTTTTTCTTAAAATTGTAATATGAATTCCATCGAGATCGTATGCTCCATGAGGAGGTCTGCATCTCGCTCTACTAGTCCGAGAATGTACGATAATCCGCACCATTCAATAACGGGTTCTCTAAATGGGTTGTAGAGGCATTTTCGCAAAGAATTTAGAAAATACAATTTAAAAGAAAATCGGGTTTTTATACTAAATGGTATTTTAATGAAATATTGTAATCGTAACCAAAAGAATGCCCAAAGGGTATCGTGATATGAAACTAAGTGTGCGTGTTGGGTAGGTCGTTACCCCGTGTGGTATCACTAAAAAATACTTAACAATTACACCCTAAATTATTACACTAATGACTAACACATAAAAATTACTGCAAAATTATCCTTACCATCGAGTACTATACATTATACATGTTTATATTACCATTTTACTACACAAATAATAGTAGTAGGTTAGTGCTAATATATGCTTTGTGGAAATAGTAATCTAAATTCAAAAACATTAGACACTAATGTATATTATTGTAATGACAGCGTGTTATTGTTATTTGATTTAAGAAAATAATTTTTGATATGCATATAGTATTTATCTGGTTTACATCTCATATAAAATTATAGAAAGAGTTAATAGAATTATCATCCCAATTTTACAATCTATACAGTGCTTGGGATTTATTTTGTAGTATACGAGTAAATTGCATTATATTATGGTTTATGATATGTACATAATAAGTTGTTTGATTATGGCAGTAAACTTATTGTTAGTATGATCCTGTAATATTATTTGTGCTGTTCAGTGAATATATTATATTATACATGGTAGTATGTAAGTATATGTTTAATCATTAGATTGCAGTGACCATTATAGCTTCTTCGTCATCTTCATATTTAGTTTTAATTCATCTAAGTTTCAACGTGTTCAACTACAACTAGGGACTACGGCGCGATGCGGACAGAGAATTCAAGAAGGAGACACAACAATAGAGAGAAAGATATGAGACTTGCTTGCGTAGGAAATGACGGAAATTTTCTTGAGGTATTTCATCGAACGGTGTCGCACGCATAATCAAAATATTGACGGAATGGAGATCCGGAGGCGGCGAAACGATTGTGGCATTCACGAGATCTTGGGCCTGGCCTTGGGGACTCGTTTCTTGGCCCGGAATGCGTCGAATAGGTTGATGATGAGGCTTGTTTAAGTGATTTTTTTTTTGCTGCTACGGCTGCATGCTGCTGCTATCCTCCAACCCCATAGTAATTCATTAGGTATAAACTCTGATCTTGAGAGTAGACAGCAGGGTAGCCATAGGAAGAATAATGCAATGCATAATGGGGAGCTTGATGGTAATAACCAGTGGAGATTGAAGAAAACGGTCCTCTATAAGCAGAAGAGATCATAGTCGAGCCCGCCAGAGGCCAAAATCGACCAATCACATGTTGTGAAGTGATCGGCCTCATTCGATTTGAAACGAAGTCAAGCGAAGCAAAAAATGTAATTCGCCTTTCGCCCATCGATCATCGGCGCTGGGTCCCAGCAAGCTCTCATAGTTGAACCAGGATCCTTAAATGTCACAAAGCCGTAGCCTTTGGATCGGCCCATGTTCTTGTCGGAGATGACGATGGCTTCGAGGGTTTCGCCGAACTTTTTGAAGTAGCGGCGCATTGATTTTGTCGCTGTGTCTACCATGCGAGGCCGCCGACGAAAATCCTGGTGTAGGGAGTGTCTCCGGCACGGTTTTCTTCCTCCGTGTGAGTGGGACACCGCCATGAGTTTAGAGAGAGAAAACGAGGGAAATGTGAAGGGTTCGGGTTGGTTTCATTTAGTAAGTAGGGTTCAGTTGAGAGGATCTTGGTTGCGAGAGGAGGGGAGAATGAGCAGTTAAGAATTGAGAGGGAGAGAGGGAGTGATTGGTAGATTAAATAGAAAAGAGAGAAGAAAGAGTGGGGAGAGTGGGGAGAGTGAAGAGGTGAAGGAGAGGGAAGAGTTGGAAGAAGGTGACCAGTGGGGTAATGGTTTTGGAGTTAAAAGGATATATAAACATGGGATTTAGTAGGGGCAGGGGAAAGGTTTTGGTTTTAAATAAAAAAATAATAAACAACCTAATTAATAATTTAGTGACCATTAATAATCATTAAAACCATCATTAATCACCCTTTAAACCAAATAAAACGTGAGTGGCCAAATAAAACGTGAGTGGACTGGCTGTACTTTGCAAGGAAAGAAAGAGAAAAGAAGGAAAAAAAATGGAGTTTGGACTTTGGGCTTGGGAAGAAAATAAAATGAAAAGAAATTAAAGGGAAATGTATGGGCTCGGTGTGGGTTTTGTTTGAAATGGGTTTAAATTGGGTTCAGAGATATGGATAAGATAAGAGGATACATAGAAAATATATTTAATAGGAAACAAAAATATACTAAAAGATAAACAGAATAAATGCAGTATTAAAGGTAATATGAAGATATTTTAATTTTTGGGGTCGTTACATTCTTCCCTCCTTAAAAATGATTTCATCCTCGAAATTATTCAAGGAGGATGTTTTAACAGCGCAAGAAAACTTGGTTAGGATAAAGATGTCGAGTTTCGTCGTCGCGCTCTATCAGTCGGTGCTCTAATTAAATAGTGATATGACAACCAGAAAGACGAGGAGTTTCGAAAATCGGAATAGATGTTGTTAGGATAATCAAAAGTAGTTTTCAAGAACGACGCGAGTAAGCACTCGAATGGGAGAAACGTAAACAGGGATTGGATTGCTAAGAATGGTACAAAGATAAAGAATGAAAATCGAATTAAAAATCGGAAAGTATAAAAGTTAATAAAGAATATAAGATTAGATAATTAAGGATAAGAATATGCGGTAGAGCATAACTACATCAAGAGAAAAGAGAATCAAAAGCATAACTTCAAGTTACTCAAGTAGAGTACCACATTGTAACTATACTGCAGTTCATAATTACAGTCACATAATTCCATTTAAGTCATCCAAATCCTACAAGCAGAGTCAATGTGATAAAATTTAAGAAAAATAATAAGAAATCAAAAAGATTACAAATTAAGATCAAACGGAAATGAAGAGTTCGCAGTGTCGAGACACGATTATCGGGGAAAATAAGAAAGGATTCAATGAGATGAACTGATGTGTGGACGTTACACGTTCCATGTTGTTATCAACTGCCGGGTTAGGAGTGGCATTTCGCATTCCTAATCATCCGGAGTTCATGGTCGTGGGCGGTAGCGAGTCATTGGAGCCGGCTAAGTTTCGAGTGAAGCTAAAGACCTGGACTGCTATGGAGATAGATGAGAAGCCAGCACTGGAGGTAGTTCGAGAGTTTCTTGACGTGTTCCCCAACGATCTACCAGGTTTACCCCCGCCTCATATATTGGGTTTATCAATCGACCCGATTCCAGGTACGACGCCAGTTTCCAAGGCTCTATATAGGAGACGCCAATTGAGTTGATAGAATTGAAGAAACGGATAGAAGATCTTCTTGACAAGGAATTTATCCGTTCAAGTGCTTCCTTGTGGGGTGTTCCTGGTGAATAAGAAAGACGGTTCTTTGCACATGTGTATCGACTAACGTGAGTTGAACAGGGTGACAATGAAGAACAAGTATCCCATTCCCCTCATCGTCGACTTGTTTGATCAGCTGGGTGGTGTTCGGGTATTTTCTAAACTGGACCTTCGGTCAGGGTATCACCAAATCAGGGTCAAGATAGGGGATGTATGCAAGACGGCCTTTTGAACCCGATATGGCCACTATAAGTTTCTTGTGATACCGTTCGGTGTTACCAATGCACCCGCTATATTTATGGACTTGATGAATAGGATCTTCTCCAAATACTTGGACCAGTTTGTCGTTGAATTCATCGACGACATTCCAGGAGTCGAGAGGAGCATGCTGAGCATGCTGAGCATCTACGAATTGTATTGCAGATTCTAAGGGAGGAGAAGCTTTATGCTAAATTAAGCAAGTGCGAGTTTTGGTTCGACAAGGTGTAATTTCTGGGGAATGTCGTTTCGAGTAACAGCATTTCAGTGGACCCGGCAAAAATTGAATCTATCAAAGACTGGCCGACACTGAAATCGGTAGCTGAGATAAGGAGCTTCCTGGGATTGGCTAGGTATTATCGGCGGTTTGTTTAAGATTTCACCAGAGTAGTAGAACCCCTGACGAAGTTTACGCGGAAAGAGGTACCTTATAATTGGTCGGAGGAGTGCACCTAGGCGTTCGAGCTGTTAAAGCTGAAGTTGATCACGACCCCAATTCTGACTGTGCCAGATAGTTCCGGTGGTTTGGTCGTTCATAGTGATGCGTCGGGAAAGGGTTTAGGCTGTGTTTTAATGCAACACGGCTAAGTAGTGGCTTATGCCTCTCGTCAGTTGAAGACCCACGAGAAGAACTACCCCACACATGACCTGGAGTTAGAGGTCGTCGTGTTCGCCTTAAAGAAATGGAGGCATTACTTACTGGGCGAAAGGGTGGAGGTGTACACGGATCACAAGAGCTTGAAATATGTGTTCACTCAGAGAGAGCTGAATATGAGATAACGCAGATGGCTGGAGTTGATGGCAGACTAATATATTGATCTGCGGTATCACCAAGGGAAGGTGAACGTCATTCCTAATGCTCTGAGTTACAGGCTGTCAGCTATGTTGCTGACTTGTCAGAAGTGGATTCTCGAATATCTTCAGAGTCTCGAGTTGGAGGTAGTAACACCGGGCGTGCCCGGACAGCTCTGGCAGTTGCAGGTTCAGTCATCACTTATAGATTGTATCAAAGCTGCACAGGCTGGAGACCCTCAGTAGAAGGAGTTCAAAGAGTTAGTTGAGACTGGTTTGAGGACGGACTTGTAGATTCACGAAGATGGTTTCCTGAAATTTGGCAGCCGGCTGTGTGTTCCAAAGGGGGGTATTCAAGATGAAGTTCTAGACGAGGCACACAGTTCTGCTTACTTGGTGCACCCAGGAGGCACCAAGCTGTACAGAGATCTGAGGTAGCACTTCTGGTGGAACGGAATGAAGAGGGAAATTGCTCGCTTTGTCTCTAAATGTTTGGTATGCCAACAGGTGAAAGCCGAGCGTCAGAGAGTAGCTGGGTTGTTGCAACTGCTTTGTTCCCCCCCAATAAAAGAGCAAGGCTCTGTTCAAAATTTGAAAAGAGGCAGCGCCTCACGTGCCTTGCACGAGGGCGCCAATGCCAAGAGTTAAAAACTCTTAGGCAGCGCCTCACGTGCCCTGCATGAGGACGCCAGCGCCAAGAGTTAAAAACCCTGAGGCAGCGCCTCACGTGCCCCGCACGAGGGCGCCGGCTCCAGAACTAAAAGTTCTCTGTCGTTGGATTAAAAATCCAACGGAGATGATAAATCATCAAAATACAGAATTAAATTCTGTTGAGGAAATATTTCTCAAATCTTTCTAAGCAAGAAAGATCAAACAGAGCATCGTTGGATTAAAGATCCAATGGTGATTAAAAATCACCAAGCTACAGAATAAGCTCTGTATGGGAAAATATTTCCCTAATCTTTCTAAACAAGAAAGATCACGCTCTGTAAAATAGAGCACCGTTGGATTAAAGATCCAATGGTGATTAAAAATCACCAAGCTACAGAATAAGCTCTGTATGGAAAATATTTTCCTAATCTTATTAAAAAAACAAGAAAAATATCTTCTGTAAAACAGAAGTCCTTGGATCAAAGATCCAATGGTAGATAAAATCCCCAAATCAATTAAGGATCTCTCAATGAGAGATTTCTTTAACTAAATCAACAAACTTGCCTCCACTATATAAAGGCCCCAAGACTTCAAGTCTTGTACGGAGGAAACCCCCCATAAACTTCAAGTTCAAAAAAAAGTGCAAGCAAAAAAGAAAGCTTTAAGAGAGAAGAAGGAAGAAGAACTTTCTTCAAGGTAAATAAAGATAATAGAGATCATAGTATCTCATCTGCATATCCAAGGGTTTAACCCTCATAAAGAACATAGTTCTTTCCCCTGGATCCGAGACCCATGAGACAAGTCTCCCATAAATTGGAATTTAATTTTTGTGGGGACGAATTTATTCTTAGGGATCGAAGATCCAGGGGAGAACTCAATGGTTGGTGCTAAGCGCCTCACGTGTCCCTCACGTGGGCGCTGCTCAATAAAGAGTGCTTATCACTCAATGGTTGACGCTTAGCGCCAAGTGCCTCACGTGTCCCTCACGTGGACGCTGCTCAATAAGGAATGCTTAACACTCAATGGTTGGCGCTCAGCGCCAAGCACCTCACGTGTTCCGCACATGGGCGCCATAAAGAGTGTTTAACACTCTATAAAAAAACAAAAAAAGAGGATAAAGTAAAGGGTGAGCGTCAGAGCCCATATCAATGCTCAGCACTGTTTCCACAGAACAAGCGACTAAACCCAAACAAGTGTTTAACACTTTATTCAAAGACTGAGTGAGCTGAGTCTAAGTTGACCAAAAGTCCCTAATTCGAATCAACCGAGCCCATGTGCTCACCATTTTTCCAAATTGATTTTATTCCCAAACATGACTATTGATCTTCCAACGAACATTGGTTCAAGGGTACATCTCCTCACACCTCTGATAAATGTCGTTGTAATTCTTCAGCGTCTTTAGAGAGGTGGTGGGTCCCGATAACCAACAACTCTTTAGTGTACTCCCAAATTGACGGGCACATCCCAATACGGACCGCAACGTCCTTAAACTAGGTATGGACCGTAACGCCATTAAACTACAACAATATAGAGTCTAAATGCTCTTCTGTTGGGTCTGAATGATCCCAAAATCATGCTGAGTAGATCTTAGTCCAAGATCGGACTAACGTATTGTAACAACCCTAAATTTCCTATACAAATTTTTTCAAAATATTTTTTTCAAAATCCATAAAGGGGTATTTTAGCCTGAGCACAAGATATAAGTAATTATTTTACTTTTTAATTACAAGTTAAAAGAAGATAACAACTCCATTTTTAGTGTACAAAAAATTTGCTTTAAAATTAATGTATACTTTGGGTATTTACATTTACTGTTATTACTTTAAATAATTATTTAGCTCCATAATTATAAGAAGGAGCTTGTGGCTCATTGGTAATACCTTGCACTGCCGAACCAAGCCACCAGAGTTCAAATCCTATACACTACATTATTTTTAAATTTGTTTTATTTTGAAATTTTTAGAAGTTCAGGAGTCAACACGTGTTAACTCCTAATTTTCCCACTACACATGAAAAAGTGAATGCACCAGTAAGCACACCAACAGACGGCGCCCCTTCCCATCGCTTGACTCGGCCGGACTCGGCCGAGTCGGCCGGCGGACCGGCTGACTCGGGCCGGCGCCGCCGGCCGGACTCAGCCGGACCGCCGAGTCCCCTTCACCGTTGTTGTGTCTCTTGGGCTACTCTACCTCACCGCACACTTCAATTTTCCAAATCAGTTCCAGAGACCTTTGAAATCCCCATTTACTCCATTTTTAATACATTTTTACATTTTTTCAATTTAAACTCTTCATCTACCCTAACTCTAGCCTAACCCTATAAATACCACCCCTACTCTCTACCCCCTCACCCCAAAACCCTGAGCTAACTCTCAAGAAATCTTTAGAAACCTAGTGTGCAATCGAAGTGAGCGAAAGGCGAAGTTCCGGCGGATTTTCCAGCAACGGCCCTAGGAGATCCCGGCGACGAAACAACGCACCGGCGACTCCACCCGATCCATATTCCTCTTGTCTTTGATCAAAACCTGTAAGTCCCAATTCTATCTTCCTTATTCTTTTCTAAAAATACGGAATTTCAAAAACCCGACGGAATCGGAACAAATCCGATTTCCGATTCGGTTTCTTCCTAAAACCTCCCTTTTATTTAATACAATTATGCTAAAACCAATTCATGTTCACTATTAAACACTAATCAACCATATTGATTAAGTTTCATATCAAATGTAATTGCTATTTCCATTTTACCGTATTTTTCTCATTAAAATACCACATAGTTCATTTCTACATTTAAACCATCAAAACCCCTGCTATACCTTTAAATAGATCACGAGGTAATGACCTGCCTCCTTACACACTCATATGCAACATAGCACAATACCCTCGGGAACTTAGAATACGGGAAAACGAATCATTGCAAATAAATACCATTTACTAATAAAAACCGTTTTCTAAAGGATTTAGTATTTTGCACAAATCTTTGCAAAGCGCTGCTACAACCCATTCGGGGAACCCGTTCGGGATGGTGCGGATTATCGCACATCCTCGGGCTTAGTAGTGCGAGATGCAGACCTTCGCAAGGAGCATTCGGTCTCGAAAGATTTAAAATACGAAAATCTAAAGAAAATGAGATTTCTAAAAATATTATATATATTAAAAATTATTTTCATATAAATATATGTATATATATCCTTAAAATATTTATTTTGTAATAATATAAATATTTCACCTTTTTCTGAAAATATCACAAGAATCAGTTTACACTAAAATACCATGAATTCCCTACAAATCAATATTACAAATAAATACCCTTTATTATGAAATTAGGATATTTTCACTAGAAATATCACAATATAAAATCTACATTCATTACAACTCTAAAGACGACTAATAAATACTTGGGGTGTATTTTGAAAAGTATATAAAAGTATTTTTACATAAAACCCCCTCAAGTTCTATAATTTACCATAAGGACCCTAGTAAATATAGGTTTAAACGGGACCAATCTCTTGAACCTCAGGGAGCCGGGGAAGTGGGTGCTTGCCTATCTAAGGTAGACAACTTAACAACGGTGTTATCAATACGGTAATCGTCTTTGAAAAAGACACAAATCCTGCCGCCCATGTGCAGCGGTTACCGATAACATCAAAACAATCAGGACTTCAATTTACTTTTCTAATTGTCTGACTCGGTTTGAGTTTCATTATAATCTGACTTGAATATGATTCAAGTACAATCTACAATCTACAATTTACAATCTACAATATTACAATTCAACACGAATCCATGAATCCATTATTCCATATATTCAATCTATCAATCTATACAACTTGACTGAACCGAACCATGGATATACATTCCATTTACATGATCATCCAGTTTACATGATTCTCCAGTTACATACATGATTCTATAGTTACATCCATTTACTGATATCATGGTTTCGGTCAGTCATCCAATTATACAATCAATACAATTTATAATACAATAATACAATCAAGATAACACGGTGTTTAAGGGGTAGATTGGTACGGAAGGTGTTAAAAGTGGCACGAGACTGCAAGATTAAGACACCTAACATGAATCCAATTGCCGTTGTTCCGGATTGTATAACGGATCCTTGTACTTCCATTTGCCTCTAGTCTCTGGCATATAGAGACTCCTCTTGTATACACTGGCATCCTTCTGTACCAAGCTACAAACAACAGCGTTAACACAATATTATAACAATATACTACAACTTTAAAAGCTACCTTCTTATTCTGTCTATTCTACTTCTCCCTTATCTTTGGGACTTACCGAGCGATCTGTTCGCTGACGACATTCTCTTTCTTTCTTCTTTGAATGTCATCAGGTGATCTGGACACGTCAGAGATCGAGCCCACGAGTGAAGACTTGGACCAATTCAGTGAAGACCCCGAGCTCTAGTTCATTGTAAACTTTCCATTTCAGCACTTTTCATTTCTGTCATTGTTTAGGCATTGCTTTTTATCAGTTGTATTTACTTTCCATGTATTGTACAGAAAGAATGTGAATAAATAAAGTTGCTGTTTTGATTATATCTTGTCTCCTGTGCATTTACTTTTATATTGCTTAGATACGCTTAGCGTATTTACTTCACAGTAAATATGTAGCGGCCCAGTCGCGTCCTCTGCCCGTATACTGGGAAGCGGGGCATGACGGGTTTTGTTGGCGGCCCATGCAGGTCAGAGCTGTATGAAACTCTATCATGCAATTCTGTTCTGCGTGAACAACCTAAGCAATATAACACAAGAACCAGCAACTAAAACATTCTTTACAATTCATGTTCCTTGAATCTTACAATTTCATATTCTTTGAATCATTTACTTTGAATCTGTCCTAACCTAAATTTTTCATTCAAGGTTATGGATTCCCTAAACAACACCAGCACCAACTTTAACAACACTCCACCACCACTACCAATCACACCTACTGTTCCTGCTCCACCCACCGAGCAAACTGTTCTGCTTGAGGCGATCCGCAGCCTCCTAGAGGGACAACAGCAGCTCTTGAACCGTCCCGAGACTGAAGCACCTGGGGTGAAGCAATTTAGAGTTTTACATCCCAAACAGTTCTCAGGAAAGGGAAGCCCACTTGAAGCTGAGGAATGGGCATAAGGTATAGAGGATGATCTGGCAGCAGCACAAGTGCCAGAAATAGCTTGGGTCCGAGTTGCAAAGCTGCAACTCACGAACAATGCACGGGTTTGGTGGAAGGTGGAAGAAAGCCGTCTTCATCAGCCTATTGAATGTAAGACTTTTCACGATAGGTTCGACGCGAAGTACTTCCCTGTGACTGCAAGGTTTGACATGGAACAACAGTTCATTCATCTACAACGAGGTTCGATGTGGATCAAGTCGGTAGATGAGTATGACGCTGAGTTCATCATGCTAAGTCGGTAAGATATATCTCAGTAATTCAAATTTTTAGATATCACATACTACACAGCTAACACAAGACCGTAACAGATTTACGGCACACCTCATACCGACGGATGAGATCAGAGCCCGTCGATTTCAACAGGGCTTGGACATGGAAATCCAGGCTGCACTAGCCACAGGGAAATTTACGACTCATGAAGATGTTTTGGAAGCTGCCCGCAGTTATGAGGCAGTGATAAAGGTGAGGGGCAGACCCCAATCTGCCGGTTTGAAACACCCTGCCACTCAAATGGCAGAAGGAGCCTCTTCCAGGCCATCATTTAAACCCAGGAGAACTAAAGAAATTTGCCACTACTGCCATAGAAAGGGACACTTGTGGAAGGACTGTAGGCGCGCAAAAGGCCTGTGTCTAATTTGTGGCGCGTCTAACCACGGAATTGGGAATTGTCCTTATAATAGCAATCCAGCTCACACACCCACCAACTACCCGCAGCGGACAGATATCCAGGCTCCTACACCTTGTTTTGCACTCCCTGCTCCACCACCTGCACAGCCTACTCGCCAATTCCATCAGGCAATGAGGAACATGCCTCGAGGGCAGAGAAACAAGCCCCAAGGACAGAATGTGCCTCCAGCTAGAAGGAATGCACCACGGCGACAAATTTTCATATTAGCAGCCATAGAAGCCGAGACTGTAGGTCAAGATAATATCGGTAAGCCTTTTTCACATTTTTAAAACCCTTGCACCATCTTGTTATTTTTTTTTCACACATTGTCAGTACTCCAATCACCAAACTTTCCTTGAATTTGTTACACTTTCCTTTTACAAATTTCGAGGACGAAATTTTTATAAGGAGGGTAGAATGTAACAACCCTAAATTTCCTATACAAATTTTTTCAAAATAATTTTTTTCAAAATCCATAAAGGGGTATTTTAGCCTGAGCACAAGATATAAGTAATTATTTTGCTTTCTAATTACAAGTTAAAAGAATGTAACAACTCCATTTTTAGTGTACAAAAAATTTACTTTAAAATTAATGTATACTTGGGGTATTTACATTTACTGTTATTATTTTAAGTAATTATTTAGCTTCATAATTACAAGAAGGAGCTTGTGGCTCATTAGTAATACCTTGCACTACTGAACGAAGCCACCAGAGTTCAAATCCCATACCCTACATTATTTTTAAATTTATTTTATTTTGAAATTTTTAAAAGTTCAAGAGTCAACATGTGCTAACTCCCAATTTTCCCACTACCCATGAAAAACTGAATGCACCAGTAAGCACACCAATCGACGGCGCCCCTTCCCATCGCCTGACTCGGCCGAGTCGGCCGGCGGACTGGCCGACTCGGGCCGGCGCCGGTCGGACCGCCGAGTCCCTTTCACCATTTTTGTGTCTCTTGGGCTACTCTACCTCACTGCACACTTCAATTTTCCAGATCAGTTCCAGAGACCTTTGAAATCCCCATTTGCTCCATTTTTAATACATTTTTACATTTTTTTCAATTTAAACTCTTCATCTACCATAACCCTAGTTTAACCCTATAAATACCACCTCTACACTCTACCTCCTCACCCCAAACCCTGATCCAACTCTCAAGAAATCTTTAGAAACCTAGTGTGCAATCGAAGTGAGCTAAAGGCGAAGTTTCGGCAGATTTTCCAGCAACGTCCCTAGGAGATCCCGTCGACGAAACAACGCACCGGAGACTCCACCCGATCCATATTCCTCTTGTCTTTGATCGAAACTTATAAGTCCCAATTCTATCTTCCTTATTCTTTTCTAAAAATACGGAATTTCAAAACCCGACGGAATCGGAACAAATCCGATTTCCGATTCGGTTTCTTCCTAAAACCTCCCTTTTATTTAATACAATTATGTTAAAACCAATTCATGTTCACTATTAAACACTAATCAACCATATTGACCAAGTTTCATATCAAATGTAATTGCTATTTCCATTTTACCGTATTTTTTTCATTAAAATACCATATAGTTCATTTCTACATTTAAACCATCAAAGCCCTTTCTATACCTTTAAGTAGATCACGAGGTAATGACCTACCTCCTCACACACTCATATGCAACATAGCATAATACCCTCGTGAACTTAGAATACGGGAAAACGAATCATTGCAAATAAATACCATTTACTTAACAAAAACCATTTTCTAAACGATTTAGTATTTTACACAAATTTTTGCAAAGCGCCGCTACAACCCATTTGGAGAACCCGTTCGGATGGTGCGGATTATCGCACATCCTCAGGCTTAGTAGTGCGAGATACAGACCTCCCGAAGGAGCATTCGGTCTCGAAAGATTTAAAATACGAAAATCTAAAGAAAATGAGATTTCTAGAAATATTATATATATTAAAAATTATTTTCATATAAATATATGTATATATATCATTCAAATATCTATTTTGTAATAATATAAATATTCCACATTTTTCTAAAAATATCACAAGAATCAGTTTACACTAAAATACCATGAATTCCCCACAAATCAATATTACAAATAAATACCCTTTATTATGAATAGGATATTTTCACTAGAAATATCACAATATAAAATCTACATTCATTACAACTCTAAAGACGACTAATAAATACTTGGAGTGTATTTTGAAAAGTATATAAAAGTATTTTTACATAAAACCCCTTCAAGTTCTATAATTTACCATAAGGACCCTAGTAAATATAGGTTTAAGCGGGACCAATCTCTTGAGCCCCAGGGAGCCAGAAAAGTGGGTGCCTACCTATCTAAGGTAGACACCTTAACAACGGTGTTATCAATACGGTAATCGTCTTTGAAAAAGACACAAATCCTGCCACCCATGTGCAGCGGTTACCGATAACATCAAAACAATCAGGACTTCAATTTACTTTTCTAATTGTCTGACTCGGTTTGAGTCTCATTATAATCTGACTTGAATATGATTCAAGTACAATCTACAATCTACAATCTACAATATTACAATTCAACACGAATCCATGAATCCATGAATCCATATATTCAATCTATCAATCTATACAACTTGACTGAACCGAACCATGGATATACATTCCATTTACACGATCATCCAGTTTACATGATTATCCAGTTACATACATGATTCTACAGTTATATCCGTTTACTGATATCATGGTTTTGGTCAGTCATCAAATTATACAATCAATACAATTTACAATACAAAATACAATCAAGATAACACGGGGTTTAAGGGGTAGATTGGTACGGAAGGTGTTAAAAGTGGCACGAGATTGCAAGATTAAGACACCTAACATGAATCCAATTGCCGTTGTTCCGGGTTGTATAACGGAGCCTTGTACTTCCATTTGCCTCTAGTCTCTGGCATATAGAGACTCCTCTCGTATACACTGGTATTCTTCTGTATCAAGCTACAAACAACAGCGTTAACACAATATTATAACAATATACTGCAACTTTAAAAGCTATCTTCTTATTCTGTCTATTCTTCTCCCTTATCTTTGGGACTTACCGAGCGATCTGTTCGCTGACGATATTCTCTTTCTTTCTTCTTTGAATGTCGTTAGGTGATCTGGACACGTCAGAGATCGAGCCCACGAGTGAAGACTTGGACCAATTCAGTGAAGACCCTGAGCTCTAGTTCATTGTAAACTTTCCATTTCAGCACTTTTCATTTCTGCCATTGTTTAGGCATTGCTTTTTATTAGTTGTATTTACTTTCCATGTATTGTACAGAAAGAATGTGAATAAATAAAGTTGCTGTTTTGATTATATCTTGTCTCTTGTGCATTTACTTTTATATTGTTTAGATACGCTCAGCGTATTTACTTCACAGTAAATACGTAGCGACCCAGTCGCGTCCTCTGCCCGTATACTGGGAAGCGGGGCGTGATACGTATCCTCAATAAACATTTAAGTTGACCTTAATCCCAAATGAGATTAACGATCCTTAAATCAAACCAAACCCAAATATAAGAAAATACGGATTTGGACTAATCCACACCCTACCGGCGACAACATAAATTAGTCTCCGTATACAATCCATGGGCAACCAAAAATAAAACAAACACACATGACACGAAGTGACCTTCTGGAGCAGGAGAAAGTGGTTACCGCGATGCGGTAATGTAATTAACTGTAGGGGCTTGCGCCTGCAGGGAAGAGCGACCCACAATCAAAAACCCCTCGCAAACGAGGGGAATCTGACGAAGTCTGCTACAACGGCCGCATCCGTCCAGACCTCCGATACACGGCGCCATAAATCAACTTGGCATCTTCAGAGAGGTGGACAGATAAACCCAAATAGCATCTGCCCCAAATGCAGGCAAGACGTTTGTCTTTCCCGACTTTCGGCGGTAAACAGATTCTGGCATGCCCGGTGGGACCTTTCTCTCTTTCCACTCCACACTTCGTATGTCGTGTTCGCGAATGAGTCGCGGTTCAATATGGTTGCCCCTGGATTCGAGGTACTGAGATTTGGTGTCTTGCTCCATGCAGAAGAGAAGATGATATCAATGGCTTCCAACTGCACCAATTTCAACAGCAACTCCCACTCCGTCTCTGCTGGAGGAGTAACTTATGGGTCCCAAGCGGCCTCCATCTTTGCAATGCCGGTGCAACAGGTGACTCGGGCCACCACTGGACTGTTTTTTGGGACCATGCTCCCGCCAATAAGCTTCAATGCCTCAATGCCATCACAAGAGGCTCCAAAGAAGTTGGTCTTTGATCGGCTCGCAACCACCACAACCCCTCTCAACGGGTCATCCAAGTTTGCCGCCTCAGTCTTCGATAGGCTAAGCCACAGCTTCAGTAGGACCATAAAGAGGCTCGCGATACCTGAAGGGGTTATCCCGAAGCGGATAGCCATTCCAGCTCCGGTAGACGAAGTCATCAAATGGGCTTCTCCTTTTAAAGGATCGGTCTTCACAAGGCTGTCCGTTCCGACTCCCGCTGCGGGCGAAGTCACCAAGGCTGCTTCTCCTGCCTAAAAGTCGTCCTTTGCAAGATTGACCATTCCCTCTTAGCGGACGTCGGTCTTCGACAGGCTGACACCAACAGCAGCCTCTCATCAAAGCAAGGGGCATGACAAGTTTGCTTCTACAACTGAGGTGATCCCACCCGCAAGACATGCTCGACGTCGCCACTAGCGCCGAGTGAGGAAAGCTGGGGGCAGTTCTCCCTCGCACTTACCACACCAGCTCCAATGGTGGAAATTGACGCTGCTATTCTAACTGGGAACAGCTTCGAGCTACTCAGGAGGGTGCGCAAGAACTCTCCAACCGCCATCATAAAGGAGTCTCCTCCGCCTGTCGAAAACACAACACATGTGAAGCCGGAACAACCTCCTCAGCGGTTGTCTTCCAAGATCCACAGAGTTTGGCGGAAAGTCCAAGACTCTGTAATTGACAAAGATTACTCTCGCCGGCTGAAGAAGATGAAGGCTTGGCAAGAGGAGGACATCCCTCTGCCATACCACGAAAGGTATCGTCTGCATGGGTGCCTGCCGCAACGACCCCTTCAACTTCGACCTCCCATAAGAGGAGAAGGTCGGAGAAGATCCCCCTGCCCCAGGCAAATTTCAAAGGCAGTGGACCTAAACGCCCTAAGTCTGTGGGCATGGTTGTGCATACTATCTACATGGTATCCGGAAAAGAGGATAGTCGTGCTTCCGTGAGTCATCGACCACTCACACGGTCAGTGACGAAAGCTCAGGAGCAACAACAAAAGCTCCAGGAGATGTTGACAAGGATGGCCACACTTACTGGGCATAAAGAATGCCCGGAAGCATCGTCGGAACAACGCCAGGAGCAAAAGACCGACACCGAATTCCTACGGAGGGTTCTTGAAAAGAAAGACAAAGAGGCCGCGGAACAAGCGGCTAATATAAAACAAATGGCACTTCTCTTCCAAGACATGGTGGGGATGATGATCCAGCCGGATCCTCCAACCGAAGACCCTCCAATAATCATTGAAGATGACAGAGGGGAGACATCAAACCCTCCTCCGGTTTTATCAGCAGTCAGGGAGGAGACGATCTCCAAAGCTACACTTGATGACTACATAGCTCAACAAATACGAGCTCATCAAGCGAATGAAGCGGCGGGATAAGTCGTCAGAACTGTGCGACCTTATCTAGGCTGGTATGACCAAATTAAGTACCCTCCAGGATATACGATCCCCAAATTCTATATATATAAGGGGACGGGCAATCCGCATCCGCACGTTGCTCAATTCAGAGCTTTGTGCGGTAATACCGGGGGCGATGACAAACTGTTGCTTCGCTAGTTTGTTGGCAGCTTGTCGGAGACGGCATTTGAATGGTACTCCGAGCTCCCAAATGACTCTGTCAAGACATTTACGGAGATGGAACTACTGTTCACACAGCGGTTTGCAAGCGCACCCCAATCGCAGCATTAATCAATGCCATAGTGAAACCGGGAGAGACCTGGGTTCAGTACGCAATTTGGTGGCATAACCTATGGTCAAAGTGTGAACAGCGCATAGAAGGAGCTCCTGCTGTGGGCATGTTCGTGGGGACCCTTGATCCTCAGGCAACTATATCCCAGTTTATGATTTTCTTCAAGCCGACCACCATCCAGGCCTTGATTGACAAACTGGCCCAAATGGACCAGATGGGCCATAGGCCGTACTCTTCAAAGACATATCCTCAGAATGAAAAGGGCAAAGAAAAAGCGAGCTTCGTCGCCAACGCTCAACAACAACCGAGTGACCCGAAACCGGTTGTTCGCCAAAGCAACAAACCAAGATCCCTCGAAGAAAAGTTGAGACGTCTTTACTCGTTCCCCTGCGATAAAACTAGGAGATTATTCGAACTGGCGGTGCGCAACAGGCTCATCACTCTGCCGGATCCAAGACGCCCGCTGCAATCGGGCGACGTCAACAATCCCAATTACTGCCCCTACCACCGAATAGTGGGCCACCCAATCGAAAATTGTTACCTCTTCAAAAACTGGGTTGAAGACCAGTACCAACAGGGCAAGTTCGTGCTGTCCGAAAACTGAAAGGTAAACCCGCCGCAGCAGCACGCTCCTAAAAAGGTGGATACGTCGGGGGCATCATGCTAGTTTGCAGAAGAAGCTCCGTGGGAAGTTGTCCTTTCGGTTAAAACTAAAATAATGCTGAAGGATCTTCAAGCATGTCTGGCGATTAGGTCGAAAAGCCCGCTGGAGCCTGAAATTATTGACGGAATGCTGAAACCGCGCCCAACGCCAAAAGTTGGTAACGATGGACAAAACCTCCAGGCCAAGCCTCCGAAGTCTTCAAAGAAAAAGAAGAAGGCCAAGAAGCCCGCCCAGCTAGGCGACAATCGTACGGGTCTGCAGAAATACATCAATGCACTGGAGGAATACAACCAAGAGGTACGGACCCCAGTCACACTGGAAGAGTTCTTCAAGTATGTTCTTGAGGACGGAAACAGTGACATTGATGAAGGAGACGATTCTTCGGAAGAACCCGAGGATTATGTAGCGAGTTGCCACATGATCTCTCACTCATCGATAAATGGCAAAGAGGCTCCTGACATATAGAAACTGGGGGCAGATCCAGAACCAAAATCCACGGAACCTTCAGATGACCTCATCGACAAGTTGCTGAACGAAGCTCTTCAAAAGAGCAAAGCTGATCGAGAACGTGAAGCGGCCAATTATGAAAAGGCCAAGTGTTAGCGTCAAGCTAAAGAAGTCCCGGTAATTAGAAGTTATAAAGTACCCCAACCGGATCAAAGCGCACTTGCCACCAGCAAGAGCAGAATCAAGATAAGGAAGCAGTTTGCCAAAGCTCTGTCAATGGGAATGAAGCTGCCACCTTTTGAAGGAAATACTCCCGAAAGTACGTGCCGCGACGAAGCGAATGTACATCCGAACTACTGCTTGTACCATCGGAAGGTCACGCACCCAACCGAAGGGTGCAATGAGTTTAAGAAGTGGTGGCAGGGATATGTTTCCCATCAACAACACTTCAAGCGAATGAAGCGCAAAGCCCGTCGGGAACAGAGAAGCGCGATAGACGGGTGTGAAGGAACAACCGGTAACTGTCATATGGTTAATGCCATCCCGACAAGAGCAAAACCTCAAGTTCTTACCTTCGGGAGCGATTCTGACGAAGAAATAGCCTTCGGCCCTCTCTTCAAGAAATCCACCTCTGAAAAAGAAGAGGAGATGAAGAACTGTGAGAACATTCAGCTGCGTAACCGTACGTTGTCTGAAAAGAATCTCGGACCTTCAAACAAAGGTTCGGGCAAAAAGGACAAAGGGAAGGAAAACGTTCTTGAGGAGATTGCTCTCGATGATAGAGTTGTCGAAGAGCTCACAGTTAAGGACCCGCTCATGAAGAACAAGGTGGATTACAATGTCCTGGCACATCTGAGAAAGATACCCTCACAATTGAGTATCTTGGATCCCCTTCTCCTGTCAAAAGAGGCACGAGATTACCTAATCAAGGCGTTACAAGAGCCCGACCAGTTTCAAGCCTTCCTGGCAGAAGAAAAGATGAAGGACGAGCTGGAAGAAGTCCACACGGCTAATATCACCTTCAGCGATGAAGACCTCCTTCTTGGAACGTGCGAGCACAACTGTCCGCTGTATGTAACCGGGTATTGTCATGATATTAAGATAGGGAAGATCCTGGTCGACAACGGGTCAATCTTCTCAATGTAAGAGTACTGAAAGGGATTTGCATGAACGCTCAGCACTTGGCTCGGGATAAAATTACCATCTCCTGTTTTGACTCCCAATCATCACAAACGCTCGGGTCTGTAATACTGACATTACGCTTTGGGCTGCTCGTCACTGATAACAAGTTCCATGTCATTGATGCTAAGACTTGCTACAACGCTTTGCTCGGCAGGCCTTGGTTACGTGAGTACAACATCATCCCTTCTACACAACATCAGTGTATGAAGTACTTCAAGGACGGCCTCGAATACACAGTTACAGGGAAGCTGAACCCATTCTCCGTAAATGAAGTTCGCAAGTATGAAGACGCCAAGTACTTCTTACCAGACTTCGAATACATGGAAAGATGTTACAAACCAGAGAATAAACAAAAAGCCATCGCCATTATCCCGATCTTTGGGAGCGATACCGAGGAGGATGAAGAGACGGTCTACTCGGGACAACCCCAAGGCAACAGGTCAGGACCATCTACTCTTATTCTGGTCTTTGGCAGTGACTCTGTAGACGAGGCCAACACAGTGTTCTCCGCCCGGCCATCAATGCAGACCTTTGCTGGAGCTGACCAAAGTTTACAAATTACCATGGTTCCGCAGCGGCATTACAAAGAACTTGATGCACTTGATACATACATCGTGCAAGAGCTATAAACCTTCTACATTCCTCCTAAACGAAAAGGTGAAAAGGCGATCCTCTTCTACCAATCTTCAAAGACCAAGGTAGAAAAGGAAGTCTGGCATGGTGCCGATTTTTGCTTGATAGGCTCCAACCAATCTGTCTGCCCAGATATTACGCAGAAGGATTAAAAAGGTTGTTAAGATGCCAAGGTGTACCCTTCAAGCAAACCGCTCGACAAGCCTAGTTTTATAACAAGATTTGGGATGTTCCCGGGACTCAGTGGAAGATGCCAAACGGAAGAATGCAGACGACTCGCCTTGGATACATTCGGTCCAAGAAACGGGAGCGGTTCCATGGATGCCATGTCATAAATAACTCCGGTGGAGAAGCAAAGGCATTTCCAGATAGCGTTGATGTCGAACCAGGGCGAGATCCCGCCGTGAAAATACCAAGCCCATCATTCGAAGAACAGATTGACAAGCCGATAAGAGAAGCGGGTCAAAAGGTTCGGGATGACCATGTTCCCTGATTAAAAATCAGGAGTTACCTCAATGAGGTATCACGTGTTCACACGTGACCAAAGGTCACGTGTTGACACGTGACGTCTTTGCAGAATTAAAATCTGTCAAGAAGAAGTATAAACAAGCGGCTGAGGAAATGACTTAATTACCAGGGGTCACGTGCCCACACGTGACCAGGGGTCACGTGCCCACACGTGACCAGCTTTGAAAGCCTTACAGTTTAATAGAATTAAATTCTAAATTCCTCTAAATCTTTCCAAATGGAAAAGGGTTATGGGGAATCGTTGGATTAAAAATCCAGGGGTGATTAAAAATCACCAATTTATGGAAAAATCTTAGACAAGGAAAGATTTCCCTGAATCTCACCGAAAATAACAAACAGAATATCTTTGGATTGAAAATCCAACGGTGAATAAAATTCACTGAATGATCCAAAAGATCATATTAATTATAAAAACAAACAAAATCTTTCAATGAAAGATTTACTAAACAAATTGATTCTTTTCCTTTTCCTATAAATAGGATCCAAGAGGAGAAGAAAGCCAGAGAATTTTGGAATATAGAATTTTGGGATCTTGAAATTTTCTAAAGGCAAATAGCAGAGAGAAAAGAAAGGAGAATTTAATTCTCAAGAAAGAAACCCTAGGTGAGAAAAGGGAAAAAGATCAAACTTCAAAAAGAGAATTTAATTCTCAAATATAAGAGTTTAACTCTTCTGCAAAAAGAAGAACTTAGTTCTTCCTCTGGTTGAAGATCTGCAGAAGAAAATCTCCCCATAGGTTGAGAATTTAATTCTCATCGGGTTGAGATTTTTCCATGCAGATCCAAGACTTAGAGGGAGGATTGAGTTCAGAGAATTTAATTCTCCCAAATTTATAGGAATTTAATTCCTCCAAGATGAAATTAGGGTTTAACCCTGTATGGGAATTTAATTCTTTCAAAACTCACAGGAATTCAATTCCTTCATGATAAAACTAGGGTTTAACCCTGTATGAGAATTTAATTCTCCCAAATTTATAGGAATTTAATTCCTTAAAGATGGACAAAACTAGGGTTTAAGCCTAATTGAGAATTTAATTCTCTCAAATTTACAGGAATTTAATTCCTCTTAAATGAAATTAGGGTTCCATCCTATACCAGAATTTAATTCTTTTACATATATAGGAATTTATTTCCTCCAAGATGAAATTAGGGTTTAATCCTACATAAGAATTTAATTCTTTCACAATAGGAATTTAATTCCTCCAAAATCATAATTAGAGTTTAACCCTACAGAGAATTTAATTCTTAAAAATAAAGAGACTTAAAAGATCTCCATGCATGCAAAGAACTAAGGTCACGTGGCCCCACGTGACCCCTGAAAAGATCCTCAAAATGAGAAGGGAAAATGCTTTGAGGCAATACCTCACGTGCTCCCACGTGACCTCCAAAACACAGAAGATAAAAGCAGAGGAAATGTAGGCTTCGGGCGCTCTCACGTGTTACCACGTGACCCCTTAGCAAATGCTTCAACAATCAGCGCATGAATCTCCATCACGTGTCAACACGTGATGCTAAAAAAAAAGTGTCAAACACTTAACTGCAGAATAAAGTAAAGGGAGATCTGGCCCCACCTTTGGGCGCCCTCATGTGTCCCCACGTGACCCCTTTTTCTCTAGTGTTTAACACTAATTTAAGAGCTTTATTTCCAGTGTTTAACACTGTTGTTCTCTAGTGTTTAACACTATTGTTAGCCAAATCAGCTAATTTTCCAGAGGCAAAAATCTCTCTTTCAAATAAATCTCAAAATTGAGTAAAATTCAGAGCTACAATGTTTAATGCTCAGTCAAAGATAGAAATATTATCAGAGCCCTCAAACTCTTGTTTAGTATTGCTGAATAATGTGGGCTTGAACCCAGATAAATGTCTAATGGTCCAACAAAGGGCCAACATTTTAAACCTAATTGGACTTAGCCCAAGCTGGCCATAAGTCCTCAATTCAGACTTAACCGAGCCCTTGTGCTCATAATCTAATTAATTGATCTTAGTTCCAAATTGGACTACAGATCACTTAATCTACCTCGGTTTAAGGGTACATCTCTTCACTCCTTTGATATTTATTGTTGTAATTCCTCAACGTCTTCAAAGAGGTGATGGGTCCCGACAACCACACATTTCATAGACTATGACGTCTCTAAACTATGGACTGTGGGGTCCACTATGATGTCCTTAACCTCGACCGTGATGTCTTTAAACTAACATTGGACTGTGAGGTCCTTAAACTCAAGGACTATGATGTCCTTAACCTCGACCGTGATGTCTTTAAACTAACATTGGACTGTGAGGTCCTTAAACTCATGGACTATGATGTCCTTAACCTCGACCGTGATGTCTTTAAACTAATATTGGACTGTGGGGTCCTTAAACTCACGGACTATGATGTCCTTAACCTCGACCGTGATGTCTTTAAACTAACATTGGACTGTGGGGTCCTTAAGCCCATGGACTATGATGTCCTTAACCTCGACCGTGATGTCTTTAAACTAACATTGGACTGTGGGGTCCTTAAGCCCATGGACTATGATGTCCTTAACCTCGACCGTGATGTCTTTAAACTAACATTGGACTATGGGGTCCTTAAACCCATGGACTATGATGTCCTTAACCTCGACCGTGATATTTTTAAACTAACATTGGACTGTGGGGTCCTTAAGCCCATGGACTATGATGTCCTTAACTTCGACCGTGATGTCTTTAAACTAACATTGGACTGTGGGGTCCTTAATCCCATGGACTATGATGTCCTTAACCTCGACCGTGATGTCTTTAAACTAACATTGGACTGTGGGGTCCTTTAGCCCATGGACTATGATGTCCTTAACCTCGACCGTGATGTCTTTAAACTAATATTGGACTGTGGAGTCCTTAAACCTACGGACTATGATGTCCTTAACCTTGACCACGATGTCTTTAAATCAACGATCGACCGCAATGTCCCTAAACTAAACAATAGAGCCCAATTGCTCTTTTGTTGGATCTAAACGATCCCGTTAAGTTTATCTTAGTCTAAAAATTAGACTAACGTATCCTTAACAAACGTTTAAGTTCATCTTAGTCTCAAATGAGGCTAACGTATCCTTAAACCTAACCCCCCAAACCCAAATCTAAGAAAGATACGGATTTGGACTAGTCCACGCCCTACGGGCGATAACAAAAATTAGTCTCCGTATACAATCCACGGGCAACCAAACACAAAACAGACACCCACGACACGAAGTGACCATCTGGAGAAGGAGAAAGTTGTTACCGCGATGCGGTAGTTTAATTAACTGCAGGGGCTTGCGCCAGCAGGGAAAAGCGTCCCCACAATCAAAAACCCTCAAACGAGGGGGAATCTGACGAATTCTGCTACATCGGCCGCATCCGTTTAAACCTTCGATACATGGTGCCATAAATCAACTTGGCATCTTCAGAGAGGTGGACGGATAGCACCAATTAGCATCTACCCAGAATTTCAGGCAAGACGAACCTACGCGGTCGCCTCCCTGTGATTCGGAGGGGGACAGATTCTGGCACGCTCGGTGGGACCTTTTCCTCTTTCCACTCCACACTTCGTGCGTCGTGTTCGCGAACCAATCGCGGTTTGCTAATGGTTGCCCTCGGGTTTCGAGGTACTAAGATTTGGCGTTTTTCTTGGTGCAGAAAGCGAAGGATCAATGGCGTCCACTTGTGCAAAGTGTTCCAACTGCAGTTGCAACTCCCGCTCCGCCTCATCTGGAGGCATAGCTTACGGGCCCCAAGCGGCTTCCCTGTTCACAATGCCGGTGGAACAGGTCACTCAAGCCACCACAGGATTGTTTTTCGGGACCATGCTCCCGCCAACGAACTTCAGCGCTCCTATACCAACACCGGAAGCTTCCAAGAAGTCGGTCTTTGATCGGCTTACAACTACTGCGGCCTCTCTCAACGGGTCGTCCAGCTCCAGCGCCTCGGTTTTTGCCAGATTGGGCCAAAGTTCCTGTGGGCCCATGATGAAGCCTGCAATTCAAGAAAAGGTTATTCCGAAGAGAGTAACCATCCCTGCTCCCGAAGTCGTCAAGGCTGCTTCTCCTGCCAAAGAGTCGGTCTTTACAAGACTGACTGTTCCGGCTCCAACTCTGGCCCCCGTTCCTACTCAAAAGTCTGTCTTTGATAGATTAGACACTGCTGCTCAACGAACGTCGGTCTTCAAGAGGCTGGTACCAGCAGCGCCTCATCTGAACAAGGGACATGACGAAGTCACCCCTCAAACTGAAACAATCCCAACAGCTCGACACGCTCGACGTCGCCATTGGCGCCGAGTAAGGAAGACTGGGGGCAACTCCCCCTCTGGGTTAACTCCACCAGCCCTAACGGTGGAATTCAATGCTGCTGTTCCAACCGGGAATAGTTTCGAACTGCTGAACAAGGTGCGTAGGAACTCTCCTACCGCCGTACTGAAAAGATCTCCTCCACCGGTGGAGAATGTTACAGAAGTAAAGCCGGAGCAGTCCCCTCAACGGCTTTCCTCCAAACTTTACAAAGTCTGGTGACGGGTCCAGGAGTCGGTGATTGATCAAGACTATCCCCGTCGACAGAAGAAGCTGAAGATCCAGCAGGAAGAGAACCGTCCTGGTAAGCCACGAAGGACGACTACTACTTGGATGCTCGCTGCAATGGCCCCCTTAATGTCAACTGCTCTAAAGAAAAGGAGGTCAGAGAAAGCCCCTATGACTATGGCAGATCGCAAAGACGTTGAGCCCAAACGCCCCAAGTCTGGGGGCATAGCGGTACATACTGTTTCCGGAAAAGAGGAAAGTCGCACTTCGACGGGTCACAGACCGCTTACTCGATCAATAACAAGGGCTCAAGAACAACAACAGTAGAAGCTTCAGGAGATGCTGACTGCAATAGCTGCACTCACCGAACCAAAAGAGAGCCCAGAGGCGTCATCGGAACAACGTCACGAACAAGAAACCGACGCTGACTTCCTACGCAGAGTCCTCGAAAAGAAGGATAGAGAAGCTGCAGAACAAACTGCCAACATAAAACGAATGGCGCTTCTCTTCCAGGACATGGTCGGGATGATGTTACAGCCAGATCCCCCAGCTGAAGACCCTCCGATCATTATTGAAGATGACAGAGGAGAGACGTCGAATCCACCTACGGCTCTTTCAGCAGCCAAGGAGGAAACTATTTCCAAGGCCGTCCTGGATGACTATATTGCTCAGCAAATACGAGTTCACCAGGCAAATGAAGCGGCCGGCCAAGTCGTCAAAACTGGGCGACCGTATCCAGGCTGGTATGATCAGATAAAGTACCCGCCGGGCTACACGATCCTCAAATTCCATGTGTACAAGGGGACAGTCAATCCCCATCAACATGTCGCTCAGTTCAGGGCTCTTTGTGGCAACACTGGTGGCGATGATAAGTTTTTGCTCCGCCAATTCATCGGCAGCCTGTCGGAGACGGCATTTGAGTGGTACTCCGAACTTCCAAACGACTCTGTCAAGAGTTTCGCAGAAATGGAGTTGTTATTCACCCAGCGATTCGTAAGTGCTAGTGAACGCACCCCAATAACGGCATTGATCAATGCCAGGGTGAAGCCAGGCGAGACGTGGGTTCAGTACGCAATCTGATAGCGGAATCTGTGGTCGAAATACGAACATCGCATCGAAGAAGCACCAGCGGTGGGCATGTTCGTGGGCACCCTAGACCCTCATGCAACTATTTCACAGTTCATGATGTTCTTCAAACCGACCAAATTCCAGGCTTTGATCGACAAGCTAGCCCAGATGGACCAAATGGGTCATAGACTGTCTCCCCTGAAGCCGGAGCCGTGGAACGAAAAGGGTAAAGGGAAGGCAACCTTCATTGCGAATACCCAACAACAGCCCAGTGCCCCAAAACTAACGGATCAACTGGAAGAGAGACGGCGCTATTATAATGAAAAAATGAAGCGTCCTTACTCGTTCCTACGGGACAAAACGAAGAGACTATTCGAACTAGCAATATGCAACAGGCTTATCAATTTGCCGAATCCAAAGCGAACATTGCAACCCGGCGAAGCGAATAATCCCAATTATTGCCCTTACCACCAAACGGTAAGCCATCCAATCAAAGATTGCTTCGTCTTTAAGTGATGGATCGAGGATCAGTACCAACAAGGCAAGTTTGCGCTGTCTGAGAAGTGGAAAGTAAGCCCACCACAACTGCACACTCCTAAGAAGACGGACGCACCGGGAGCATCGTGCTCTTTTGTTGAAGAAGCTCCATGGGAGGTCGTTCTTTCAGCCAGAACCAAAAGAATGCTGAATGATCTCCAGACATGCCCGGCGATCAGATGGAAGAATCCGTTGGAACCTGAGATCATCGAAGGGATGCTGAAGCCGCGCCCGACTCCAAAAATCGGTGGTGATAGCCAAAGTGTTCACACCCAGCCGTCAAAATCTTCGAAAAAGAAGAAGAAATCCAAAAAGCCCGTGAGGTCTGACGATAAGTGCACGGACCTGCAAAAGAAGATTGACACGCTGGAAGAGTATAACCAGAAAGCACGGACCCCAATCACACTCCAAGAATTTCTCGATCACGTCCTTGAGGACGAAGATGATAGAGAAGACTCGTCGGATGAATCTGAAGGTTACGTAGCAAGTTGCCATGTGATCTCTCACTCATCGATAAACAATGAAGAAGTTCCTCACATAGAAAGACTGGGGGCAGGTCCCGAGCCGGAACTTCTAGGGCCATCCGACGAAACAATTGACGCGTTCCTGAATGAAGCTCTTCTTAAAAGCAAAGCCGCCCGAGAGCGTGAGATGGCCATATTTGAAAAAGCCAAGAGCCGGGGACTGGACGAAAGGGTTGCAACGCTCTCGCCAAATCAAGGCACATCCGCCGCGAATAAAAGCAAGTTCAAGACAAGGAAGAGGTTCGCCAGAGCCGTATCAATGGGAATGAAGCTGCCGTACTCCGAAGATAACATTCTTGGTGAAGCAGAAATGCATCCTAACTACTGCTTATATCATCGAAAGATGGCACACCCTACCGAAAAGTGCAGCGCTTTTAAAAGATGGTGGCAGGGGTATGTTGCTCACCGGCAACATTTTAAGCGGATGAAACGCAAAACTCGTCGGGAGCGAAGAAGTGCGACCGGGGAGTATAAAAGAACTGCCGGCAACTGTCGCATGGTTAACACCGGAGGATCTCAAGTTCTCACCTTCGGGAGCGACTCTGATGAAGAAATGACTCTGGGCCCTCTCTTCAAATAATCCACCTCGGGAAAAGAGGAAGAGGTTAAGACCTGTGAAAATATCCATCTGCGCAATCGTACGTTGCCCGAAAAGAATCTCGGACCCACGAATAGAAAAGATAAGGGAAAAGAAAAGGTCCCTGAGGATATCATCCTTGATGATCAGGCCGTTGAAAGGCTGACAGCCAAAGATCCGCCGAAGAAAAATAAGGTGGACTACAACGTTCTGGCGCACTTGAGGAAATTACCCTCGCAGCTCAGCATTCTCGACGCCATTTTACTATCAAAAGAAGCAAGAGATTCATTGATCAAGGCGCTACAAGAGCCAGAGCAATTCCAAGCTTTCTTAGCCGAAGAAAGGATGAAAGACGAGCTGGAAGAAGTACACACAGCCGATATCACCTTCGGCGATGAAGATCTCCTCCTTGGGACGTGCGAGCACAACCGTCCCCTATATGTCTCCGGATACTGTCACGATATTAAGATAGGCAAAATCCTGGTCGACAATGGGTCATCCGTTAATCTCCTCAACGTGCGAGTGTTGAAGGAAATCTGCATGAGCATTCAGCATCTCGCTCGTTATAAAATCACCATCTCCGGCTTCGACTCCCAGTCATCACGGACTCTCGGGTCCGTGATACTGATGTTGCGCTTCGGGCTGCTCGTCACTAATATCAAGTTCCACGTCATTGACGCCAAGACCTGCTATAACACTCTGCTCGGCCGCCCTTGGTTACACGAGTACAACATCATCCCTTCTACACAACATCAGTGTATGAAATACTTCAAGGATGGTCTCGAGTATACCGTAACAGGAGAGCTGAACCCATTCTCCGTGAACGAAGTCCGAAAGTACGAAGATGCAAAATACTTTTTACAAGAATTTGAGGACACGGAGAGGTGTCATAAACCGAAGGACAAAGCTATCACCACTATTCCAGTCTTCGGGAGTGATACCGAGGAGGAAGAAGAGATAGTTTATTCAGGGCCCCCTCAACGCAACAACCCGAGACCGTCTGCCCCCATGTTGATCTTCGGCGGCGACTCGAAAGACAAGGTTAACGCTATATTTTCCGCTCGGCCACCAATACAAGCCTTCGCTGTTGATAGTCAGAGTTTGCAAATCACCATGGTTCCACAAGAGCATTACAAAGAGCTTGATGCGCTCGAAACTTATAGTGTGCAACAACTGTAGACATTTTACGTCCCTCCCAGGCGAAAAGGTGAACAAGCGATCCTATTCTACCGATCCAAGGAAAGCATGGTGGAAAAAGAAGTTTGGCATGGCGCTGATTCTACGCTTGATAGGCTCCAACCCATCCGTCTGCCTAGATATTACACGGAAGGCTTGAAAAGGTTATTGAAGCGCCAAGGGGTACCTTTCAGACAGACCACTCGACAAGCTCGATTCTATAATAGGATTTGGGACGTCCCCGGGACTCAACGAAAGCTGCCCAACGGGAGAATGGAAACGGTCGGGCTCGGATATGTCCAATCCAGGAAACGGGAACGAGTCCATGGTAGCTACGTCATATATGACTTCGATGAAGAAGAGGACGCCCTGTTAAAAGATGCTGATCCTGAACCAAAACAAGGTCCGGTCATCAAAGCGCCGAGTCCATCATTTGAAGAACGAATGGACAGGCTAGTAAGGGAAGCGGGTCAAAAGATCCGGGATGACCATAACCGCGAGATGGCCATTTACGAAAAATCCAGGACACAGCGCCTCCTTCAACAAACCACGGAGAACAACAATGCTCTTTCTTATCAACCCGTCATACAAAAGGCCCGACGCAGAGGCAAAAATAAATTAAAGAACGGGAAAAGCGTTCGAGAGCGACAAAGCGGGACTAAGAAGCCACGCGATCAGGAATCGAGCAATCCGGATTCGTCCCTTATAAAGAAGATGAATCGAGCGTACTCTTTTCCTCAGAACAAAACATGGAAAGATACTTGATCTCGCCATAAGATATCAAATGATCACCCTCCCGGAGTCCAAACACCCCGAGCAAGCCAACAAGATCTCTCACCCAGACTATTGCCCTTATCACCGAGCGATAGGACGTCCTCTCGAAGACTGAATCACCTTCAAGAATTGGGTTGAAGACCAATATCAGCTCGGCAAGTTCGCTCTATCCAGCAGTTGGAGGATAAGTCCGCCATGGAAGCACGAACCAAAAGCCGTGCATATAGCAAGAGTAGAACCAGATCAACATCGGTCTTGGAAGCAAGCTCGTACTTGTCATATGATAACGCTATCAAAAGAAGAGCCCGAGGATATAGATGACCTCCCATGGTGCTTCGAAAACAACGACGACGAGGTGATCTCGGAGCTTCCGCCGGCGCCGAAAGAGCTGGAAGATGGAATACATACCACTGCAGATGAGCTCAAGAAAATTGACTTGGGAACGGAAAGTGATCCACGACCGACGTTCGTTAGTGAGTTGCTGTCTGAAGAACGGGTGGCCACATTAAAAGACGTGCTTATGCATCATAAAGATTGCTTTGCATGGAACTATTCCGAGATGCCAGGACTAGATCCAGAGATTGCTGTCCACAAATTGGCAATATCCCCAGACGACAAGGCAATCAAACAAGCGCCGAGAAGAATGTGGCTCAAGCTTGAGATGAGCATCAACGTAGAGGTCAAGAAGCTAATCGACTTTGGCTTTATCCAAGAGGTGCAGTATCCTGACTGGATCGCCAACATCATCCTGATGATGAAGAAAAATGGGACAGTGCGCATATGTGTGGACTTTCGGGATCTCAATAAAGCCTGCCCGAAAGACGACTTCCCAGTACCGGTCACCGAGGATATAATCAGATAAAGATGCATCCCGAGGATCAGAAGCATACCGCTTTCCGGACCCCTTTGGGTATATTCTGCTACAAAGTGATGCCCTTCGGTCTAAAGAACGCCGGCGCCACCTACCAGAGGGCCATGGCGAAGATCTTTGATGACCTCATATATGAAATCGTCGAATGCTATATCGACGACCTCGTGGTCAAAAGCAAATCATACGAGGAACATCTAGAGCATCTGAGAATCGTGTTTCAACGCCTTTGGCAATACAACTTGAAGATGAACCCTCTCAAATGCGCGTTCGGAGTTTCCTCGGGCAAGTTCCTGGGATTCATCGTCCGATACCGAGGCATCGAGATAGATCCGTCAAAGATCAAGGCAATTATGGAAATGCCTCCGCCAAGGAATCTCAAGCAATTGCGGTCTCTCCAAGGGAAGCTCGCGTATATCCGACGATTTATAGCCAATCTCTCAGGCAAGTGCCGTTCTTACAGTCACCTGATGAAAAAGGGAACCCCTTTCATCTGGGATCACAAATGCCAAAGCGTGCTGGACGAAATCAAGCAATACCTGCAGAATCCGCCAGTGCTGGCTGCTCCGGTCAAGGGAAAGCCTCTCATTCTGTATACAACCGCCCTTGAAGGTTCTTTAGGCGCATTATGGGCACAAGAGAACGATCAAGGGAAAGAGAGAGCCCTCTACTATTTGAGTCGAGTTCTGCTGGGGGCGGAAAGCAATTATTCTCCCATCGAAAAACACTGCTTGGCATTGATCTTCGCGATAATGAAGCTCAGGCACTATGCGTTGGCACATGAAGTCCACCTCATATCGAAGGTGGACCCTCTCAAGTATTTGATGTCAAAGGCCATATTAACGGGACGACTCGCTAAATGGGCCCTGCTTTTGATGGAGTTCTCAATAACTTATCAGCCTCTTAAGGCAGTGAAAGGTCAGGCCATCGCTGAATTCCTCGCTGAGCATCCGATACCTGCCGATTCTCACCTGAATTGCGAACTGCCAGATGAGCATGCGTTTGACACGATTAACGGGAGTGATATCCGATGGGAACTTTATTTTGATGGAGCATCTTCCATGAAGAAGCGCAAACAAAGCACCCCCATAATCAAATCAGGGGTAGACCTCATCTTCGTAACTCCACAAGGAGGGATAATGCGCTTTGCCTTCTCCTTAACAGAGCCGAGGACAAACAATGAAGCCGAGTATGAAGCTTTGATAGCAGGTCTCGAGATCGCCATCGACATGGGGATTGAGAACCTCCTCATATACGGAGACTCCCAGCTGGTCGTTAGTCAAGTAAATGGCGACTACCAAACATGCAAACCAGAGTTGGTGAAGTACGGCGAAAGAGTACAACAACTGCTAATTCAGATTCCTTCCTACACCTTGGAAAGCATACCACGTGCAGAAAATAGCAAAGCGGATGCATTGGCCAAGCTCGCTAAAGAACCGGCCGATGAGAACCTCGATGATATGAAGATCGTGGTACAAGCCGTCGGGTTCTTGCACCGACGGAAATATCTCCAGAGTCGTCCGAGGAAAAGGGAACGACTAAGCCAGTGGCTCTGCAAATAAAAGAGCAGGAAAAAGTTGAAGATTGGAGGGAAGTTTTTATAGACTACTTCAAATCCTGACGGACGCCTGAAGATGCGTCCTCAAAATATCAGCTTATGAAACGAGCTCTGTCTTTTGCCTTCTTCAATGATACTCTGTACAAGAGGTCATTTGATTCTCTGTGGTTAAGATGCCTGGGACCTGAAGAAGCAAAGAGAATTGTTCAATAAACTCACGACAGACTCTGTGGTTCTCACCAAGCCGGGCTGAAGATGAAGCTGAAGATCAAATGGGTGGGTTATTATTGGCCCACGATGATCCAAGACTGCCTCGAATACGCGAAGCAGTGCCACTCATGCCAGATCCACGGGGACTTTATCCACCAGCATCCAAATCCACTACATCCAACGGTGGCTAGCTGGCCGTTCGAAATGTGGGGAACTGACATAATCGTCCCCATCAAACCAGCATCATCCAGAGGACATCGATTCATTCTGGCGACAATTGATTACTTCTCCAAATGGGTAGAAGCAGTACCGCTGAGGGAGGTGAAGACGGAGAATATCCTCCATTTCTTAAAGACACACGTCATTTATCGGTTTGGAACTCCGCGACAGATTATCTCCGTTAGTGGGCCAGCCTACAGAAGCCACAAGATCAGCCGCTTCGCACAACAGCATAACATAGACTGGAGATACTCTTCAGTCTATAATCCTCGAGCTAACAGTCTGGCCGAGGCTTTTAACAAGACATTGACGAAGATTGTAAAGAAGACGCTGTCTCGAAATAAAAAGGACTGGCACGAGAGACTGCACGAAGCTCTCTGGGCGTACCGAACTACGTTCAAAATAGCCACGAAAACAACGCCGTACGCATTAGTATTCGGTACAGAGGCGGTACCCCCTCGAGATAGAGCTACCCTCTCTACGAGTGGCAGTTCATTACGAGCTAACAGACGAAGAGAACGCCCACCTTCGGCTTGAGGAGCTCGATGCCCTTGAGACTAAGATCGACTTAAACGTTTGTTAAGGATACGTTAGTCTGATTCCTAGACTAAGATCAACTTAACGGGATCATTTAGATCCAACAAGAGAGCATTTGGACTCTATTGTTTAGTTTAAGGACATTGCGGTCGATTAGCTTAAGGACATTACGGTTCTTTGTTAGTTTAAGGACATCTTGGTCCAGGTTAAGGACATCGTAGTCCATGGGTTTAAGGACCCCGCAGTCCAGTTTAAGGACATCATAGTCCGTGGGCTTAAAGGGACCCCACGGTCCGAGGTTAAGGACATCGTAGTCCATGAGTTTAAGGGCCCCACAGTCCTGTTTAGAGAAATCGTAGTCTATAAAGTTTAAGGACATCATAGTTCATGAGTTTAAGGACCCCATAGTCTGTGAAATGGTTGGTTGTCGGGACCCACCACCTCTCTGAAGACATTGAAGGATTACAACGACGGATATCAGAGGAGTGAAGAGATGTACCCTCGAACCGGTGTGAGTTGGTTGAAAGATCTGTAGTCCAGTTTGGGACTGAGATCTGTTGAATATTCATGAGCAGATGGGCTCAATTAAATATAAGTTGAGGACTTATGGCCAATATTGGGCTAAGTCCAATTAAAATGTTTAACATTTTTTTATTCTGGCTATTGAGCCTTTAATTGGGCTTGGCCCTTTCAATAATGCTAAGCATTAGGTCCTGACATCTTTTGTCTTGTATTGAATGCATAGCATCATCAGGGCCTTGGCTCTTTAAAGAACAATTTGTGTTCGTTCAGCGCAACATATGGTGCGCTAGGCGCTTTGCGCCAATCAAAGAAGTGCAGTGCGCTTCTGCCACGTGGCGGGCATGTAAATGTTGCGCTCTGCGCTAAGTGCAGATGCCAGTTTGTGAGCGCTGAGCGCTGGTCCATGAGCGCATTGCGCTGGCGCATACGTGGATGACACGTGTTGTGCTTGGCGCCAGGCGCCAGCCTATGGGCGCAATGCGCTGTTTCAGAAGTGCAAAGCGCAAGCTGTGTCTGTGGTTGACACGTGGCACGTTTTGGTGCTGAGCGCCGGTCCAAGGAGCGCAAAAGCGCAGTTCATGAGTGCAAAGCACTTTTCAATAGCGCGGAGCGCGCTTGATCAAATTTATGATCAGAGAACAAGTTTATGTTCTTTTTAAAGGAGGCTTTGCCTCAAGATTTCAAGAACAAAAGTTCTTATTTATAAAAAGGCTCTGCCTTTGTAGATCAAGGATCTGCGAATGAAGTGAATACTTCTTTTTGTTTTTATAATAAGATCTTTTGATCTCTTTTTTATCAAAGTCCTTGGTCTTTTATAGATCTATGATCTTTCTTAGAAGATAATTCTTCTTTTTATGATATGATTTCATCTCTGTGTTCAAGAATCATTTTCTTTACCTTGAAGAAAATGATCTTCTTTCGCTAAAAGCTTTTTTTTCTTTCTCTTTGAGTCTATCACAAAGTTTGTAGGGGGGTTTCTGTATATCAGACTTGAAGTCTTAGAGCCTTTATATAGGGCAAATTGATTTGATAAATCAGTTAAATAGATCTTTCTCTGATTGATTCGGGGATGTTTCCCACCGTTGGATTTTTGATCCTAGGGCTTCTGTTTTACAGAAGGCAATTTTCTTGTTTTTAACAAGATTGGAAAGATCTTTCCATAACAGAATTTTAATTCTGATTAATTAACAATTTATTATTATTAGATCTTTTGATCTAACGATGGGGAATTCTTAATTCCAACGCTGGCGCACCTTGCGCTAGCGCACCTACATTTAACACGTGGCGCGCAGCGCAACTGCGCTAAATCTGAAGCGCTGCTTCAACAGAGGTGTCTTTTCACCTTCCTTTTAAGTCAAACTTGTATTCCTCAGAACTTTCATTTCCCAAGTCTTGGAAATAGCTTCACTGTGCACAAAATTTTCTGTGCCTAGCCTTTATAACTCGAAGCAAAGCTTCTTTCTTTTCTCATCTCCAAAGAACCCTCTCAATTATAGCTTGTAACCGTCCACATGCTCGCCGACAACCATGGGAAGTGCCCATCCAGGACATTGTTCCTCATTTTGCTGCGCGCTTGGTGGATCCTTCCCTTACGGATGACCAATGCGACGCAACACTGTACGAGCTCTTGACTCGTGTGGGGTCTCCTCTCCCCCCACACTCTATTTGGCTTTGGATGATCCTTGCGTCTGTGCTTGCTGATATTCCCCCTCCTCTAGCAGAGATGTCCTCGGCAATGCTCGATACTGCTGAAGACAAGATCAAGTGCTTCTTCGAGGCGAATTTGATCACTAAAGCCCTGAGGGATTGCTCTGTCCATTTGCTGAGCCAGATATGGGCTCGTCGGGTCGTTATCTCCACTTTCTCTGGGGAGTGCGGCGTTGATTGATAGATGGCTACTCCTCGAGAGGATCGCTGTTTTGACATGGTGGAGAAGACGGAGAGGGAACTGGACAATCTCATTCTTAGCTTAGCTTTGGTGATCTGTTTGTGTTGTAATAATAATAATAATAAGATTTCGAATTAAGTATTTTATTATCCGCCAAGTGCTCCTTTATTTTTAATTCTTTGTTATTTCTTTGTAAGGCGCTTATGCGCTGCATAATTTGATTTGCTATAATCAGGTGCAAGTAATTCTTGTCAGGGTAAAGCGCTCCTGGCGTTTAGTGCTCCTGGCGCTCAGTGCTCTCGTGCTTTGCACGTGAGCGCCATTTCAGAGTCTTTGACTCTTTTTGCAGGCGTATTTGATGTTAGCACTTTTCATGAAGCATTGCTTCGCTTTTCAATCTTGGAAACAGAGCTTTGCTCAAATTTGGGGTGCACAGCGCAGAGCGCAGCACAACGTGCACTAGCGCATCCGTGTTTGATACGTGGCGTGCAGCGCGCCTAGCGCTAGTGCACTCATGGTGCGCTGCCTAGGGCGCAGCGCGGCCTGCGCTAGCGCATCCGTGTTTAACACGTGGCGCGCCTAGCGCAGAGCGCTGGATCTAAAGCGTTGCTTCAATTTTTGGCTTTCGAATTTCAATACAGAGTTTTGCTCTGATTGGGGAAACAGAAGCGTCGCTTCATTTCAAATCTTGGAATTTGAACAGAGCTTTGCTCTGATTGGGGAAACAAAAGCGTCGCTTCATTTCAAATCTTGGAATTTGAACAGAGCTTTGCTCTGATTGGGGAAACATCCATGGGGAATATAAATTCCCTGACTTTGATCAACACGTCCTCTAGCTCACCCCTAGGGTGGTTGATAGATCGATCGGCCATATGAAGAGTGCAATGCGTGAGTTTCAACTCTCCTATGCCTAATTGCTCATAAATAGAATACGGGAGCAAGTTAACACTAACACTTAGATCGAGTAAAGCGCGATTTATGTTTTTACCCCCAATAGTTATAGATATTGTAGGACAACCGGGGTCCTTATATTTCTTAGGCAAATGTTGGGTAAGAGCATTACTCACATTGCTCGCTAAGAAAACCTTTTTAGAAATTTCAGTTTTCATTTTTTCAGTGCACAAGTCCTTAAGAATTTTTGCCTAGAATGGAACTTGTTGGATAGTATCTAAGAGAGGAATATTAATGTTAACTTGCTTAAACATTTCCATGATCTTCTCCATCTGTGGACCTGGTTTGTTGGGTCTCAACCGGTTTGGAAAATGATCCTTATTAACAGAGGTTGGGTCCAACACTTGTGGAGAAGTTTGTGGGGATGGAATGGATCCCAAAATTGGATTTGGGGTGCTCTGAGATGGTAACTCATTCAAGGAAGTGGACTGAGGGTTTGAGCCCAATGAAGAACGGAGAATGGGCTCGGAAGAAGATATTTGATTAGAAGAAGTAGAAGAAGAAGTAGAAGTAGAAGTAGTAGCAGGGGTGTCATCGACATCATCAACTTGTTCACCAACATGGTTGTTCAGCATTCTTCCCGATCTCAACATAGTTACGGCACCCACGTTATGATTTTGTTGGTTAAGGACAGTGTTAGCATTTTTTGGGTGGCCAGGATGTGGTAGAGCTTGCGATGGAAGTTTCCCTTTCTCTCTTTCACTCATCACAACATTTAACTGTGCAATTTGTGCTTCGATAGATTTGATACTTTCACCGTGGGAAGTAGTGTGTTGCACTAACATTTAGATAGAAGAAGTTAAATTAGCCGACGTTTACGCGGATTGTTTAATAAAATCTTCTAAGCATCTTTCGAGTGCAGAGATTTTATCGGTATCGGCAGGAGGAACATTATTCTGTGGCTGGAAAGAATTGTTATAGGGGCAAAGTTGTTAGCCGGATTTTGGAATGATTGCGGTTGAAAGGGCTGCTAAATTTGTTGTGGTGGTTGTTGTTGCTGTAGATGAAGCCTTTGGTAATTATTTTGACTTTGGAACTGATTTTTATTTTAGTTTTGAGTTTGGTTTTAGTTACAAGCAAAATTAGGATGATTCCTCCATCCCTGGTTATATGTGGATGAATAAGGATTATTTCTATGTCGTTGCTGAAAAGCAGCATTAGTCTGTTCTTGACCTTGAGACGGAGGATTCAAATGACATTGTTTGGTTAAATGTGACGAATCATAACAGCAACCACACACGGTTTTAGGAAGTGTAACTTGGTTTAGAGAGGCTGAAGAGAATATGCTTTTAATAGCTTCAAGTTTCTTTTGCATCGCAGCCATTTCGGATTTCATTGCGATGGAAGCATCGAGCTGATGGATACCTGCCCTAGATGAAGACGAAGATGATATTGTTGGTAATGTGCTCTCCCACTGTAATGTTTGTTCGGCGAGTTCTTCAAGAAATTGCCATGCTTCTACGTCGGATTTTAACACGAAATGACATTGACAAATGGTTTCTAGTATTTGTTTTGTCACTGGATTAACACCCTCATACATAATTTGGAAAAGTTGCCATTTTTCGACTCCGTGATGAGGGCATTGGACAAGGAGATCTTTAAACCTTTCAAAGCATTTCCAAAAGGGTTCGTTAGGAAGTTGGGCAAACTGGTTAATCTCGCTCCGAATACGAGCGGTCTTATGATTAGGATAAAATTTCTTAAGGAATGTTTTAACAAATTCATCCCAATTGGTTATAGAATGTGAGAAGGTGCTATAAGGCCATTTCTCTGCGAGATTGCACAGGGTAAAAGGGAGAAGACGTAATCACATAGCATCCCCTGAAAGTTGGGTGGTGCTCATCATTGCACATACGTTTTCGAATTTGGTTATAAAAACGTAGGCATCCTCAGATTCAAACCCATGAAATTTGGGCAACAAGTTGATGAAGTGGGGTTTAATTTCGAAATTATCCCCATTGGCTGGTGGAAGAGACAGAAACGTAGGAAGGGATCCGCGTGTAGGGTATCATCGGTCTTAAAAAGCGATGCATGATGGATTTTGAATTTGCGCACCTACGAGTAGTGGCAATGTGGTGTTGTTAAAATCCGGTGGAGTTCCTTCCATCTCGGGAGATATGGTAGGTGGAGGAGAAAAAGAAGGCGAAGAAGTATCGACCTCGGAGTCGATTGTGAAAACGCGGACTAGACGGACACTAGAATCCCGTGTCCAGCCGATCATGCACTAAGCGGGTTTAGTGCACGTGGAAGCGTGTGATAACGTGTGAGAACAATTTTAAGAAGGCTTTGCTTTGAAAAGAGTGACAGACACAAGACTTGACTCACAAAATGCACAAACAGTCCCTTGAGCTAGGGTCACCTAGGTCAAATCACTAGACCGCTCCTAAATTTCCAAAGGACAAGACGCAGGATCAATCCTCTATCACCTCTTTATCAGGTAAGTGCCAGGTAAGTGGGAGGTACCCGCTATACGAATCACCGAAATAGAGGGCCTAATTAAGTAACCACTTTTCTTAGTCACACTTGCCTTAGACACCACACAAGAAATGCAGATAAGAAATAGATTGCCCACGACCCTCATTTGTCTTAATTGAGCGCGACTTGTTGGAGATAGTGCCCTCATAGTCAATTATTGGATCGCAGGTACGTGATTGTAATGATTGCGGAGGACCTATACCGGTAGGACAGTCTTACTCAAGATGATAGTATGCTATCTGGTTTGCCTTTATCAGTCGTGTACATGTTCAGGTGACTGATTACATGTTACACTTTGATAGAGCCCTTTGGATCTTGCTTTACCACCAACTGTATGATGGCGATCATATACGTGAGAGTTGGGTGGTTTATACGCATATCCTTAATTGTAGTCCCTAGTCGTGGGAGTTTCGAGACAGGGCATCGATACTCCGGAGTAGACTAGTGTGTACAGTCGAGACCCCGACGAGGGGCGGTGGCCGGTCTCACAAGCCACTGGTGTCAGTTGGATCACCTAAGATGTATACAGGTGCTTGGGTTATGAGTACACCGGACATGACTCGCCGGGAATCTGCTAGTTGGTATTATACATATCGTCAGATAGCAGTTCCCTGGTGACATGTGTACAGGTTAGTTCATCGACCTGAGGTCGTCATTTGTCTCGTGTGAGTTCCCACTGTGCTTTGATTTCTACCCTACCACGGCTCAAAGGAGTCGTGCAAACAGGTAGCTTTTGGGTACAGTCCCGAGCCATATGGAGGCACGTGAGCGGATCGGCAGGGGATTCGTCTCTCCCGGTATTGGGGGCGAGATCGTGCTGTGTCTAGGAGAGCCATTACACATAGCCCACGGCCGTGGCAGGAGATTTACTGGTAGGTACTCCAGTAATATCTCAGGGTGTTATTGGGCTACACTCCGACACGACTTATACTGCTATTGGGGGTCTGACGTTACTAGCCCCCTAGGCAGATATGCGATACTCATAGGCGAACGGACCGGACTGTATATACATTGTCACTGCTAGGCTCAGTAGGGTTTCCGGATGAGTTCGCTCATCGGCCTCCCTTGAGGTCAGTCCATGGGCAGCCGTTACGCATTGCTAGTGCCGCTGACGGTTTGTGGTTAAACCCACTGCCAGGGTACTGACGAGTCATTAGAGTCCCCCACAGACAGTTTCCCAAGTTCGGGCGAAACGTTGTAGAGGCCGTATGGTTTTATGGCAGGGTTCGGAAAATGCACGTACGTTTACGCACGTGTCAGTTTTCGGGCAGATGATACTGGTCGGCTTTGGTTTAAGCTGGATCCTAGTATTATATTGAGTAGATATAATATCTTTGTCTCAGCTGCATTTGTATTCGGTCGTAATACAAATGCGGGTATATTTATACAGTTACGGGGTTATCCTGAAAGTCGTTTCAGGATCACTTTTGGAAGTTGCCAGTTTCCAGTTTTCTATCAGCCGTCTTTTAACATTCGGTTAAAGACGGATTTATCTTTTCTTGAGATGAGTGTGGAAGTTTCTAGAAGTTTCTAGAAGTTTCTAGAAGAGGTGACTAGGTTAAAAGGTGTTGGATTTTCATTGGTTGCTTTTGGTGTGTTCACACTTTGTGTTCACACTTGAGATATTTGTTTTGTGTTCACACATGATATTTTCATAAGGTCACCCCCCTCTCTCCTACACTCACCCTCCTCCTCCTATATATGGCCGGCCCCCTCCTCTCTCTCTCTCACTTGAGTTTCATTGTAGAAAAAGATATGATAGATTTTGGGGTGTATGGAATTTCACAGCTCATTTCATTCCATCACCCGATTCGAGTGGCAACTTCATTAACCGTTCGTCCATAGCTTTGGACGGAACGAGACAAAGTCTTCTACTCATTCTCTACATCAATCTTGGTCGTCTCTTTTAGCAAACTTGACGACCGAGTTGCCTCGAGTCAGAGGCGGGAGCCCGTTTAAAGAATCGTTGACGTGGTGCCACCTGGACGAGCAGATCGGAGATCGACGAGATCGGAGCAGCCGCAACGGAGCGTGGGATGATGGTTAAAGAACGAAGGACTCGGATCGTTCGGTATAAGCTTTCTACTCTCTTTACAGTTTGTTAGTTTAGCAATAATGGCAGATCCGGGTTAAAGTATACGATAGCGCCAGTTAAAAAGTTTTTTGTTCCGCATTTGGCGTCTGTAGACGGCCGGGGCGCTAACGTAGACTTACAGTGGTATCAGAGCCTCACCATTTTGCTTTACTAACTTGTGCTAACGCGTTTAAAACATCGATCGAACCGGAAATCAAAAACCACATTTTTCTTGCTTCACAGTTTCTGTCAATTTTAAATGATGTCCTAAAATTATTCTACATATCTCAGAAAACTGTGCAGGGTTTTATTAGAACACCGTCCAAATTTGGGATCATGATTCGACAAGACAGTCGCGGAAACGCGGCCAAACCCATGGTTTGGCCGCGGATCCACGGCCATTCTGTGTCATCATGCCCCCAAATTTGCTCAGTAGGTTCTTCTCTGGAATTTGTGGTTTTTGGTATATATCTTTTGGGCCCAGATTTTGTTACTGTTCACCAGTTGTTCGTGGGGCCCACTTCGTGATATTTAGTCGATCGAAATTTAAACACGTTAGTTTACAGTGCTTACATTATATCTCCGACCGGGAATGTCATTTGATCGGTAAACCGCGTCTGATTGCTATAGTTCTTTTAGACGGGTTTGCGAACGTGACATTCGCGTTGATGTTCTGTGTTGTGCTGTGATGTTGCGGTTTTGTCGTGGTGGATAGCAGTGTGCAATGGTGGTACAGTTTGAGTTTATTTGTACATTTGATATTGCGGGGCGAGCGTCCAACTTGTGGACTGCCGTCACTGCCTGTTGTATAATATTCTTTTAGGGCACGACCAGGTTGCGGTCGATGTACCTGTTGTACTATTTTTCATTACTGTACTAGGTTTTGCCCCGCGATGGAGTGCACGGATAGCCGGGTTCTGGAGGGCAACGGGTCCGCATCTCATGGCTTTGAGAGGCAGAGGGGCCTTACTCTGGAATTGGCAGACTATTCGCCGCACTCGTAGGGGGTACAGGTTGACCCAAGGAGGGGTGCTCAAGCTACCGAATTCCGTGAAGTGCTGGGTGGTCCATTCACTATGCTGTAAGGGGGCTGCCTCGCTTCAGGTTTTGGCGGGTAACTTGCCGCACCCGTAGGGGTCTAGGTTTCATTGCACAGGCTATCCACACGACAGGGGAACGTCGGGTTTCAGCAGCGGCTCTGTGAAACCCGGGGATCCCAGATTATCTGTATTGTTCTGTGATGCTTATTACTTTTCTGTAATGTTGCATACTATCACGCCTGGAGCGATTATTGTATATTGGTTTATATACTATTAGATGTTGTATATGTTTTACACCCGCGCTAGTCCAGTCCCCGCTCTTTCGTTAGTTAAGTAACCTAACGGGTGATGACGGGACCCAGTGACGAATGCGGATGGCATATACGTACATTTTATTTTCGTTCTTTTCTGGTGTGATTATTGATGGGACTGCATTGATTCTGATCAATGCAAAGTAAAGCAAACCTGTTTACAGTTGTTGGAACAAATTTAAAAAGTGTTATTGCAAAGACGTTTCCTTTTGTTTTGCATAGCGGTATTCAGTGGAATATCCTGCACCTCATTCGACGGGGCAAGGGCCGATATCCCTTCACCGGGACTGACCCCTTGGGCAGAAGTTTGCGTCAGGGTAATAACTTCACTATAGTCGATTACATGTTGCTTTGCACCGCGGTATTCAGTGGAATATCCTGCACCTCATTCCACGAGGAAAGAGCCGAGATCCCTTCACCGGGAATGACCTCTTTAGCAAAAGGTTTTCGCCACTATATTTTAAAAAGCTATCAGGTTCCTTCAGCGATATCAAGTTCACTACGTTAAAGGTTTTTCGCCAAAAACCAGCCGTAGCCCTCCGTCACTTCTTTTGGGTATTCAGTAGTATTCAAGCTATGCATTTTAGCCAAAGTTAAGGCATAGTGTTTGGTAGCTGCTGGGTATTCATTTGTTGCATAGATAGATGAGTTGGTTTGGGACAGTCGTTCTGCCGATTGGCCAAAGTCAGGGGCATGTGCGGGTGGGTTCAAATTGACAAGATAGTGACGGGTAGAACTTGGCATGTGACTTATGACATTTTGACCAAAGCCAACGTTATAAGAGCATGGGGCAAAAATCTTATCGGAAGTTTCTAAAGAAACTGAAACTTGCCAAGTATGCGCATACCTTCTGGAGTATGAGTAACGTGGATGCATTCCATCACGTTATCATGCGATGAGAGTTGGATCCCGATTCCCACTGATGAGTTGGTTTACTCTTCGGGTGATCCCGATTAATTCTTCTTTCAGGTTTGGAGGAGAATTTGACAGGACAGTGGGAGGTTTCCGGATTAGATAAACTGATAACCATTCTGATCTAGGTTAGAGTACACGCAGAGTGTTTCTTTTCTCTCTCTCTTTGGCAGCGACCTTTGACCGACCCTAGACCATGACTCAGTGACCAAGTTGACCGAACCTTCTTAAAATACTGGCTTTTGGATTGTCCGATTTGCATAAGTCATTGCCACTCCTTTTTTTACCCTTTGCATTTCTCAGAACACCCGTATTACTACGGATATCCACTTCCATTGGATAGATCCATCGTGTGGTTATATACGAACTCGAAAGGACTTCTTCGAGGATGGATCCAGGTTCAGGAGAAATAGAATTGGTTTATTCAGTTGTCTTTTATTATCACCTTCTCTCAGGTTGCGAGGGCTCCTTGGTTTAAGAGAGTACACCTATTACGCTTATTGGATAGTCTTATTCCAAACCATAGGCTGGTGCCGAAAGGTAGGGAATGAAGAAAACCAATTAGCCTAAGTAGGGTGTACAGAAGGTAATATGTAAAGACAAAATAAAGGGATTAGAAAAAGGGCAAAGTAAATTGCGACTGTTATCATTCACGACCAAAACCGCGTAATTCATCGCCACTCCTATTTCACCTTTAAAAGAATAAGGTATTATTCAGTTGTCTTTTATCATCACCTTCTCTCAAGATGTGAGTACTCCTTGGTTTAGGAGGGTACACCTATTATGCTTACTGGATAGTCTTCTTCCAAACTATAGGCTGGTACTGAACGGTAGGGAAGGAAGAAAACCATTTAGCCTAACGATGGTGTACAGAAGGTAACGACTAAAGACAAATAAAGGGATTTGGAGAGATGGCAATAAAATATACGGTTAAAGTCATGAATTTGATTATGGAAGAGGCATTGCTATGAATACCAGGATACCCCTACGAAACATTTTCATGTTTCAGTACATTGTTAAAAGAAAACTGTTTTCCCGATTAGATACTTACTCCAAGGGTATGTATTTACCAGGTTTCATTCTCATATCTGTATGGTTTTACAGATGATGAGCGGGAGTACGTTATTGGGAATTAGGTGATCATCCTCATTATATCGGAATTCGTTGTAATTGGTGATATTTGAGGAAATCGCCAGGGTACAGTTTTCAACCTACGACGCACAGGTTTTGAGTTGTTTAACTCAGCGGACTTATACAGAGTATTGTATGTTGTCCAAGTGTCCATCAGGACAAAGGGGTAGGTCCTCGTACTATGTTCTGTTTACTTATAACTTCTCTAGTTTTTAGACAAGTGTTTCGTAGAAATACAAGGTCTAAGTTTTGAGAAGTTGTGGGTATAAGAATAAAGTAGAGAACCAGGTATCACAAGTATCGGGATTCTTCAAAGAGATCAAAGATGTAGATTCTTATGATTGGTATTCAGATGATAGTAATGGTTATGAGAAACGTGTTTCTCTTTTAGGTTACTCATAATTGGATGGATTCCTAAGTTGAGTAATGCTGATTAGCCTCTTTTCATTAAGTTGATATGCACTGGAGACAGTTGCATGTTTTTGAATCTGGTTCCAATTAAATAAGTGCCAAAGTTTCTATATTGGATATAGAATAGTTCGTACCTTAAAAGATGTTAATGTACGGGGAGTTGTCCAGCTTATGCTTAAAACCAGACTCTGGATAACTCAGGGCACGTTTCTGTAATGGCTGTTTGTGGGTTGACCCTGGCTATGACGAGGGTTGATATTTTACCATTTGGAAGATCAATAGTGATATTGTTCTTGACTCGCCACAGTTTTAGTAAAATGGATTTTTTTCAGAAAACAGTAGTGGAAGTATGGTAGAACTGGGAGTGATTCCAGAACAGCAAACGATTACGGAAAAAAAAAATTTAATAGGACCTATATATTCAATCAGGTTTGACATTCCAATAGCCACTCCGCAGATATGGTGGGTAACCTCAGACACCTGAGAGGAACTTCGTTAGCCTCAAGGACGGTGACAGGGAGGTTCTTATCTACACAGACTTGACACTACTGTTGTTCCAGGTTATGAGACCCGGTAGGAGGGTTGTCGTAGTCAGTGGGAGCAGCAGAAGCATAGTGGGCAAGTAGCTTATGTCTATTTATAGACTTGAGCAGTTATAGCGGAGATAGATCATCTAATTTTGATATGATAGTCATGGGTTTGACTTCAATCAGAATAGAGGATGGATCTGTTAAGAAGATAGTAGGGTATGATGTCAAGGTATCTGAATGACATACACAAAGTAGGAAGTAAAATTCCTATACTACGATCGGTTGTACTGTGGTCGTCACACAGTTGTTTCTCCAGACAGGATATGGATATAATATTTGACATTCTGGTTTCTAGATCTATGGTTTTAGATCTGGATTTGGGTAGTTTCCCAATGTGGGTACTTTGACAGATATTCTAATGGTTTTTAGAGTAGTTGACTCCTAGCATGGTGGTGTACCTGCAGGTGATGGAGTCACCCTCTCTAAAGGTGTCGTATAGACTAAAGTGGAGAGGGCTGTGCATGATTGGCAGATCACTTGCTTAGGCAACTGAGTCAATCATGAGATGTCAAGTACCGCACCAGATGTTGTTTTTGCACTAGATGCAATAAGTTTGTATTAATCCAATCCTGGAGAAACATAAGGAAGCAGTTTTAGAACATAAGTGCATGTTCTACGGATTTGATAACGGCAGCCTCCTTCGGGAGATGATTATCATTCCAGGCTTCAAAGGTGACATGGATGACAGAGTGATTGTCAGAGTTATAGTTTTTTCCCTCTGACGAAGGGGGACAGTATTATGGACAGGTGGTTCAAGAGGATACTGTGGGTGGCATGGTGCCGGATACTGATTAGGTTCAGTGATCGATACAGTCTAAGAAGTTTGGATTTGGAGTTCATTTATGAACTAGGTCCCATCAGATATCCAGACATATTCTAAGACAGGTATTACTCAATTCGGGAGATGGCTTTCTCCGCGAACTTGAGATTAAGAGAGATATAGAAAGAAACATCTAGGCGGATCCACTCACTGAGGCTATTTCTCGAACACAATAGTTTTACAAACGGGCTTTGTGAAACTGATTAGTAGAGGAGTTGGATGATCGGTTTCACACGGGCTGTGAGTAGTCGACATCGCAATAATTAGCCTTGAGTGCAAGTGGGAGATTATTGGAGATAGTGCCCTCATAGTCAATTATTGGATCGCAGGTACGTGATTGCAATGATTGCGGAGGACCTATACCGGTAGGACAGTCTTACTCAAGATGATAGTATGCTATCTGGTTTGCCTTTATCAGTCATGTACATGTTCAGGTGACTGATTACATGTTACACTTTGATAGAGCCCTTAGGATCTTGCTTTACCACCAACTGTATGATGGCGATCATATACGTGAGAGTTGGGTTGTTTATACGCATATCCTTAATTGTAGTCCCTAGTCGTGGGAGTTTCGAGACAGGGCATCGATACTCCGGAGTAGACTAGTGTGTACAGTCGAGACCCCGACGAGGGACGGTGGCCGGTCTCACAAGCCACTGGTGTCAGTTGGATCACCTAAGATGTATACAGGTGCTCATTGGGTTATGAGTACACCGGACAGGACTCGTCGGGAATCTGCTAGTTGGTATTATACATATCGTCAGATAGTAGTTCCCTGGTGACATGTATACAGGTTAGTTCATCGACCTGAGGTCGTCATTTGTCTCGTGTGAGTTCCCACTGTGCTTTGATTTCTACCCTACCACGGCTCAAAGGAGTCGTGCAAACAGGTAGCTTTTGGGTATAGTCCCGAGCCATATGGAGGCACGTGAGCGGATCGGCAGGGGATTCGTCTCTCCCGGTATTGGGGGCGAGATCGTGCTGTGTCTAGGAGAGCCATTACACATAGCCCACGGCCGTGGCAGGAGATTTACTGGTAGGTACTCCAGTAATATCTCAGGGTGTTATTGGGCTACACTCCGACACGACTTATACTGCTATTGGGGGTCTGACGTTACTAGCCCCCTAGGCAGATATGCGATACTCATAGACGAACGGACCGGACTGTATATACATTGTCACTTCTAGGCTCAGTAGGGTTTCCGGATGAGTTCGCTCATCGGCCTCCCTTGAGGTCAGTCCATGGGCAGCCGTTACGCATTGCTAGTGTCGCTGACGGTTTGTGGTTAAACCCACCGCCAGGGTACTGACAAGTCATTAGAGTCCCCCACAGACAGTTTCCCAAGTTCGGGCGAAACGTTGTAGAGGCCGTATGGTTTTATGGCAGGGTTCGGAAAATGCACGTGCGTTTACGCACGTGTCAGTTTTCGGGCAGATGATACTGGTCGGCTTTGGTTTAAGCCGGATCCTAGTATTATATTGAGTAGATATAATATCTTTGTCTCAGCTGCATTTGTATTCGGTCGTAATACAAATGCGGGTATATTTATACAGTTACGGGGTTATCCTGAAAGTCGTTTCAGGATCACTTTTGGAAGTTGCCAGTTTCCAGTTTTCTATCAGTCGTCTTTTAACATTCGGTTAAAGACGGATTTATCTTTTCTTGAGATGAGTGTGGAAACTTCTACTAGAAGTTTCTAGAAGAGGTGACTAGGTTAAAAGGTGTTGGATTTTCATTGGTTGCTTTTGGTGTGTTCACACTTTGTGTTCACACTTGAGATATTTGTTTTGTGTTCACACATGATATTTTCATAAGGTCACCCCCCTCTCTCCTACACTCACCCTCCTCCTCCTATATATGGCCGGCCCCCTCCTCTCTCTCTCTCACTTGAGTTTCATTGTAGAAAAAGATATGATAGATTTTGGGGTGTATGGAATTTCACAGCTCATTTCATTCCATCACCCGATTCGAGTGGCAACTTCATTAACCGTTCGTCCATAGGTTTGGACGGAACGAGACAAAGTCTTCTACTCATTCTCTACATCAATCTTGGTCGTCTCTTTTAGCAAACTTGACGATCGAGTTGCCTCGAGTCAGAGGCGGGGGCCCGTTTAAAGAATCGTTGACGTGGTGCCACCTGGACGAGCAGATCGGAGATCGACGAGATCGGAGCAGCCGCAACGGAGCGTGGGATGATGGTTAAAGAACGAAGGACTCGGATCGTTCGGTATAAGCTTTCTACTCTCTTTACAGTTTGTTAGTTTAGCAATAATGGCAGATCCGGGTTAAAGTATACGATAGCGCCAGTTAAAAAGTTTTTTGTTCCGCATTTGGCGTCTGTAGACGGCCGGGGCGCTAACGTAGACTTACACGACTGTCCTTAGAGGCTTGGTCTAGATATTTTTATTAATGTAGGGTGATGCGTATGCTCGTTTGTGATTTGTGGGGCTTAGGAAGAGTGATGAAATCCCCACCTAACCTCAATTTGGGTTTCTTGCCTCTTAATGTCCGTTTTAAATATGCAAAACAAACCAAAATTTAAAACACGTAAAAAGATTTTTTTGCGGCTCTGTTTGCAAAGAATCCTGCAGGTAAAAACAGTGTATTGGAGCTTTAGAGGGGAGAGAAAAACGATAGGATAATACCAAAAAAAATTTTGGGGCTTAACTCCCTAAGGTAGTCGCGGTTCCACCGCTAAAAGCTATTTTGGGCCGCGGTTCCGTCGCCGTCTTATAGAGTTATGTCTACAAACTTTTTCTCAGCACTCCAATGCTCTTCCGGTCCAATTTGAAAGTCTCTGAATCTCTGTTGGTTCGCTCCAAGTACTCCAGATTCTCTTGCGAAAATCGCACAAGAATCATTAAAAACACAAAATGTGGTTTTGGTTCTCCTTTTGTTTTTATTTTTCTGGTTTTATATTAGAAATCAACCCGAATAATAAGAAAAATATTACGACCGTTTCCCTGGAAACGGCACCATTGGATTGGTTGTAAAAAGTGTGTCTATGTGTGTTCTAAATACCGCAATCAATAACGGTGTCGCAATAGCTAGCCGTTAGTGAGTACGGGTCGTCCACAGGGAAATGGTGAACTGCTTTTCTTGTTTTAGACGAGTTAATAGAAGAAAAGTGAAATTGTTATCGTTTATTACTAAGAAGCTTTGAAAATTTTATAATAGAAGGGCTTGTAGGGTTTATAGGATTTAGTAGTTAATGGATTGAAGTTTTAAAATTTTTTTTATCTTTTAATTATTTAATACTAGAGAAATAGCGATAAATGTAGATTAGGGTCCTCAGAGGGAATTAGTGTTTTCCTCAACTGACCCTTGTCCTTCTATTGATCACTATTTGTCTCAAGCCCTTCACAAAACGATTATTAACGAATTTCAAATCGTGGTCGTGACTATCATGAATTGATAGCACGCCCAATAAGAGTGTTAATATTCATTTTGCTAAAGTTTATAAAAATTAAAACTTTAAAAAGAATTTAAGTGATATTATTCATCCATTATTCTACCCTATCTTACAAACCCTAGCAAGCGAGAATTTACTCGCTCATTAGGATAAACGAAGTAAAAAAAGCTTGAAGATGAATACGGAACCCATAAGTAATAACAGAATTAAAATTGCGGAAAGTAAATGCGGAAAGTAAATGCAGAAAATAATTGCGGAAAGTAAATGCGACAAAATTAAGAGAAAGAACTACCTTTTATTGAATAACTATTGCATTACAAAAATTGCTCACTGAAAAACCAAATTACAAAACCCTAGTTTTCTCTAGATTGCTTGGTCGGTAGATCAGTCGATTTTTCGATGGATTCATGGATGATTATAGATAGATAGCACTCGGTCCTTTATATAGGTTCTAGAACTTGAAACCCTAGACGTCATATTAAAGTGTGTTCAAAAACGATCAAGGCCCTGAAGTTTCGCATCCTACGGCCACCAAACGACCGCGCAACCGCCGCCCAATACCCTTATTGGCCTCTTGATGGGGTTGTGCCTTCAGATTTCTCGTGCCTTCCTCTCTCGATATTTAGAGATCATATTGATAAAAATATTCTTAAAATATTGCTCTTAGTTTCTGCCATTGGGAGATTCTTCAATTTGCTCCTAACATTTGGCAAATTTGGTTTGGTGAATCAATTTGTTGTAGATCTCCTACTTGTATTTCAGACATAAACTGATCTATTATAATACCTGCACAATATCTCAAATCAAATTGTTAGTAGCATTTGTTTTATTTGAGATATTATTCCAACCAATTAAATGATATGATATCTTAAGAATATTTGATATGATATGCATATATTCTCCAATTATATTAATTATAAATTAAGAAACATATGACAATAATATTTTTACAAATAAACCCACATATGTTCTTAATTTACAAAAAAACACCTTTTAGTAATTAACAATAATAGGGAAAATGACCGTACAAATGTGCAGTAAATATGACTGATCATACGCCCTCTCCTTGACAGAACCCATGACTAATAATGAAGCTGAATATGAAGCTTTAATAGCCGGTCTTGAGATCACTATCGATATGGGAATTAAAGACCTTCTCATATATGGAGACTCCCAGCTGATCGTTAGTCAAGTAAACGGTGACTATCAAACATGCAATCTAGAGCTGATAAAGTATGGTGAAAGAGCGCAACAACTGCTGACACAAATCCCTTCCTATACCTTGGAAAGCATACCATGAGCAGAAAACAACAAAGTGGATGCGTTAGCCAACTGGCTAAAGAATTGGCCGATGAAGACTCCGATAACATAAGGATCATTGTGCAAAACCGCTGGGTCCTCGCACCAACAAATATATTTTCGAAAGACTTGATAGAGTTACCAGAAGGAAATGAAATGACCGAACAAGTAGCCCTTCAAATAGAGGACGAAGATAAGGTCAAGGACTGGAAGGAAGTCTTCATAGACTACTTCAAGCCACAACGAACGCCCGAAAATGCGTCATCTATACATCATCTCATGAAACGAGCTTTGTCATTTACCTTCGTCAATGATACTCTATATAAGAGATCATTCAACTGTCTATAGCTAAGATGTCTGGGATCGGAGGAAGCAAGGAAAGTCATCTAAGAAATATACGACGGACTCTACGGTTCTCATCAAGCTGGGCAAAAGATAAAGCTGAAGATAAAAAGAATGGGTTATTATTGGCCTACGATGATTCAAGACTGCCTCGAATATACAAAGCAGTGTCACTCGTGCCAAATTCACGGGGACTTCATACATTAGCACCCAAATCCGCAACACCCGACAGTGGCCAGCCAGCCATTCGAAATGTGGGGAACCGATATAATTGGCCCTATCGAACCGGCATATCCAAAGGACACCGGTTTATACGGGCAACAACCGACTACTTATCTAAATGGGAAGAAGTAGTACGGCTAGGGGAGGTGAAGAAGGAGAATATCCTCCATTTCTTCAAGACCTATGTCATATACCAGTTCGGGACCCCGCGACGGATAATCTCGGATAATGGACCAGCTTACAGAAGCCATAAAATAAGCCACTTCGCACAGCAACACAAGATAGATTGGTGATACTCCTCGGTCTATAACCCTCGTGCCAACAGTCTAGCTGAAACCTTCAACAAGACCTTGACCAAGATTATAAAAAGGCAATGTCCAGAAACAAAAAGGACTGGCACGAAAGGCTGCATGAAGCTCTTTAGGCGTACCGAACAACATTCAAGACGGCCACAAATACAAAACTATATGCATTGGTGTTTGGCGTAGAAGCAGTGCTCCCACTGGAGATAGAACTATCCTCCTTATGAGTGACAGTTCAATATGAGCTGACATATGAAGAAAATACTCATCTTAGGCTTGAGAAGCTCGATGCCTTCGATGAAACCCGTCTTATAGTACAACAAAATCTGGAGCCTTATAAGGCAAGGATGACCCGGTCATATAACAGACTGACCAGGCCGAGAACATTTTGCCAAGGCGAACTTGTGTTGGTTGTCAAAAGACCGATGATTCCTAATCATGCAAAGTAGGGAAAGCTCGAGCCAAATATGAACGCCCGTACATCATAGACAAAGTCTACCAGGGTGGAGCCTATCTGCTCATGGATATACATGTCGAGAGGCTGTTCCGGTCAATAAACAGTCGATTCCTCAAAATGCACTACGCTTGAAGATTTATGACTTAGGTCAATGATAGATGACGACGCCTGTGTCCGCTCTCTATCTTCCTGAGTTAGAACTTTGAAAGTAGTACCAAAGGATGTTTGTCCCAAAATATGGGAATATTGGACCGAGAAATCCTTAAACTAATATTGGACCACTACGTTCTTAAACTGGCTTTGGACCGAAACGTACTTAAACTAAAAACTCGCCCCAAGATACGGCGATAATGGACCAAAATGTCCCTAAACTAATAATGGACCGAAATGTCCCTAAACTAGCGTGTTTCCCCCAAACACGGGAATATTGGATCGAAAAGTACTTAAACTAAAAACTCACCCTAAAATACGGGGATAAGGGACCGTCGTGTCCTTAAACTAACACGTTTAGCCCTACCGTAGATTCCTATATTGACCACCGTATACAATCCATGGGCATAAACAATTCATAACTCTCCCACATCCTACATGATGCGGTCATTCAGAAAAGATCGAGGTCAACAGCTAATGTTGCGTTACCTTACGGGCCACTTAAAAAAATGGTATGTTCACAAGCAAAATGGGCACGGATGAAAACCCGAAACGGCGTCGTGAGTAAAAACAGCAGAACTATCAGTGAGCTAACTCCTTTTTTAAAAAATGCACTTGCAAAGTCCTTATGACTCTGTACGGAGAAAACACCCGCATGAGATCCTTACGACTCATAAAGGAGCAACACACTTAGAAATCCATACGATTCCTAAGGAGAAAATGCACTTACGAGATCCTCACGACTCATAAGGAGAATATACCTTCTATAAGATCCTCACGGCTTATAGAATTCAAAAGTCTTAGGTTACAGGGATCCAAACATGTTCTTAAGACACCAAAACCCGATGGAATTTTTTTGCCCTACAAGTAGTTCAATATCGACTCTTGTATACAATATACGGGCATAAATAGATATATTCCCCACAAACTCCCACCAATGGCAAGAAATATCCCCCTATGGTGAACGACATGACTTACAAGGAGAAAATACCCTTGTATGATCCTTATGACTTACAAGACGAAACACACTTAGAAATCCCCACGATTCTTAAGGAGAAAACACACCTATGAGATTCTCATAACTCATAGAGAGAAATACCTTTATGGAACCCTTACGGCTCATAGAGTCAAAAAGCCTTAGTCGACAGGATCTTAACCCTGTTTGCTAAGCCATTTTTGTTCAAACCGACAAAGGCAAATGATGATTCGCTCCTAGCAATATTCTAGTGGTAGCGATACTGATGCCAAAATTGGTATCAGATTCCAGATCCCTAAGTCGCAAAAAATCAGCGAGTAAGGAAAAATATGCATATAAACGCAGCCGAAATGATGGCAACTCGCAATAAAAATCAGCGAGCCAAATATATATATATATATATATATATATATGAAACAGCCAAAATGTTTGGGTAACTCGCAATAAAAAATTGCGAGTAAAAATTAAAAAATGACATAGCCGAAATGATTGGGCACCGCGAAAAATAGCCGAAATGATTAGGCAATCGCAATTTTCGCGACATAAAAGCTGAAAAGATAGAGTATCGCGGAAATAAATAAATAAATAATAATGAAATAAAAATTTTCTGCCATGTAAGTAGGTCCATACCGACTCCTGTATACAATCTATGGATACAAATGAAAGAAAGAGAGTCATATTTTCCCACCATACTTCGTCAAAAGAAGAACCGAGTCTTGATGGCATATTTACAGCCTAGAGAATATTTGGGCGTCCTTATTCTAGCAAAGTACAGACGCGACGTCAACAAGGACCCAAGGGTCAAATAAAAGTGGAGTAACGACAAAATCCTAGCTCCAGATTTCGATGTCAACATTTACAGCCTAGAGATCATCTCGACGTTCCTTCTCATTCCAATAGGGTGCAGACTTGACGTCAACAAAAAACCCAAGGGTCAAATAAAAGAGAAGTGATGGCAAAATCCTAGCTCCAGATCTCGATGGCGATACATACAGCATTGAGGTCATTTGGATGTCTACCCAACTTCAGCAAAGAATCGGTACGACATCATCAAAGCAAGAACGAAGTGACGGTATATTCCTACCTTCAGGTCTTGACGGCAATACATAAAAAGCCTAAAGACCATTGGAGATCATCCCACCCCAGAAGGGTGTGATTATGACTCATCAGAGTTTCAAATTAAACCTAATCTTAAGTAAAAATCGCTACGGCAAATACCTAACGCTTGATCTTCCGACGATAATACGGCTATTCAAACCTAAAGAAGATTACTTAAAGATGTCTTGTCTAGCCTCAGAAGGGATCAGAGACACGACAGTCGCGGGGCAACTCGAGCAGCAACCTAAGGGACTGCATATTGAGAAATATATCAGCCAACGCGACGATACGATGGACTTAAACCTAGTACCACAAACCTAACGAACCCCTGTCATAAAAGATTGGGGGTTATCTACATCCAACGTTAGGGCGAGTTTTCCTGTAAACCTAAGGGGGTAAACTAAAAACACTCCGAAATGAGTGAATAAACTAAAAACTCCGAAATGAGTGAATAAACTAGAAACTTCGAAATGAGTGAGTAAACTAAATCATGCCAGCTCAGGACAAATAAGAGACAGAGAGGCACAAATAAAAAATGCTGCTTTTCATTTATACTTCAAAGGGGGGACTACATACTGCCAGCTAAGGACGACTACAGAGGAAACAAAAGATAAAATTAAAAACAAGTGCTACTACATCATTTAGGTTCTTTAGTGGCAGGACGCTAAATTCTGGACATGGATTCTCAAACTTAAAGGAAGGTTTGAGTAAAGCACTTCTAGCTTCATTGACCATCTTCTTATGCATCTTATCTCGGATGTAAGCTTCAGGATCACCGCTAATGTCTTCCATCCTCTGGTACGAGGATATTATCGCTTTCTGTTGAAAGACACGATGTAAGATAGTAACGAGATCATCTCTCCGTTTCTTCGAAATCAAACCCATCAGATATACTGAATGCACCTTGTCTTCAGCGTCTTCGAGTGCCTGGAGCGGCATGGCCTCGGCACGCTCAGGTAGAGCTTCCCATATCGATCCAACAACAATCTTCAAAAGGGCAGAGCGGCGGGGGAGCAATCGGCTGTTGTGATCATGGAAGCGACGCATTATATCAGCGCATTGGGCCGCAGTATACTCCTAGCCTTGAAGGCGATCCTGAATGCGAATCTCTTCACAGGAAACAATCTCCTCGATATCATACAAATGACCAGCCATGGTATCTAAAAAAAGGGGTAAGGTAGCGGCCAAGATTGGAGTTCCTAGTATCAGAAGCCAAGAAACCCCAATAGATTGGGATTGATACATTAAAAGTTGGACTTTGCGCACATCTTGGCGTTCTACTAAGTTAGAGGATGTGCGCGTCTCATGAAAATCTAAAAGATTTTCTAAGTAGGGATACGCAACGCAAAAGGGGTGCATTACTAAGGAAGCAAAACCCTCAGGTTCAATGTTCGCACTTTATCTTGATGGAAAAAGTCTGGCTAGCAAAAGCGATGAGGCAGAGGCCTCAAACAGGAAGCAAAAGCTTCGGACAAGTGCGTAAGCACAAAAGAAGTAAGTGCGCAAAGAAAACAGTTCTTAAAGTGCACAAGTAAAGGTAAGAAAGTAAGGCACTTCAAAGAAGTGGGTGCAACCTTTTTTTATATAGGAGGTTGAAAGTCTGTTTACATTCAGTGAATCTCGAGGCAAATCCAACGGCTCGAAATCCGACATCGATTGCACCCACATACAGGACATGTGCGCATGATCGATGGGGGCATTTGTTCTCACCTGTTCAAGTGCACACAGACATGCATGCGCACCTGATGAACTGGGTTCAATTGACTTGCGCACATGCGCACCTGATAAACTGAATTCAATTGACTTGCGCACCGACATGCATGCGCACATGATGAACTGGGTTCAAATGATTTGCGCACCCGTATACATGCACACATATGTAAGTGTGCACGCATGACATAAGCGCACATGCAAGTTGCGTATATCAAGAGAAAGAAATTTGTTGGAAATAAAATATTTATTGGATAAAAACATGCATTCAAATAAACATTTTATTCCATAGGGAAAAGATCCCCAAACATGGGATCAAAAATACTCTCAGCCTTCTCCACCATATCGAAACGGCGATCTTCAGGAAGCGTCGTTCTCCATCGATCAGTGTCGTGCTTACCGGTAAAAATAGACATGATGGCCCGCTGAGCCCGTATCTGGTTCAGCAAATGAATGGAGCGATCCTTCAGAAGCTTGGAAATCAAACAGGCCTCATGAATGCAGTCGATCTTGTCCTCAGCTGCGTCGAGCATTGCCAGAGTCATATCCATTGGATGAGGAGGAATATCATCAAGCATGGCCAAGAAGGTCATCCGAAACCAAATAGAGCTAACGGGGAGAGGAGACCCCCTACAGATCAGGAGCTCGTGCATCACGGTCAAGCGTGCAGCAAAACGAGGAATAATTTCCTCGATGGGCACCTCCTATGGCTGCCGAGGAGCATGTGAGCGAGTGCAAGCCATGGCTCTTTCTCTGTTGAAATGGTTCTCTGTGAAAGTGAGGGAGGAGATGAACATGTCTTCATATTATAAAGAGAAGCATTTAAATATTGGCACAAAAAATTTTGCATGTCATTAAATTGGAAACAATTCCCAAGTTTTGACCAAAGAAAGTGTCGAAAACGAGGTGGATAGCACTGAAAATCATGGGTCATCGGTTTGCACACTTACATTTATGTGCGCACTTGATGGAAACATCATTTAAAGCGTGTGCGCACATGCTAGCCACAGGCATGCACAAAGAAAATATGCATTTGATAAGTGCGCAAATGATAGCTGTGCACATGCACGTGCAACACACGGGCGCAATGCGCACTTGATGAACAATATGGGCAAGCACATGTGCATTCCCTAAAAAAACAGACGCTTATTAAAAAAGAGAAGTAAGTAAGCAAACAAATCTTTAATTAACAGTAAATTATCATGTTAGTTAAATACCTTAACTAAAAGAACCGTGGATCAAAAATCCTACGGTGCGCATGTCACCATTAATTGATATAAATCAATTAGATTTTTTTAAATCAATCTAAAATCGGGTTAAGATCAAAACAAACTAAAGCAAATTCAACAAACCCTAATTTCTTCTCTTTTATAAATAGGAGCCTCATATGAAGAAATACGGACAGAAAAAATTCTCATATATGCTTGAAAATTTCAAGACCTCTCCTTCCTCAACAAAAAATCGCGCAAGGTAGAAGAAATAAAGAGGAAAATTTTCTTTTCTTTAAAAGGTTTTTGCTTTTATACAGAAGCCTTTGCTTTTTTGCGAATTCATTGATTCGCCATTAAAAGATCGAATGATCTTAGGGTTTGTCTCTCGTTCAAAAAATTCATATTTTTGCAAGAGATTGATCCTAAGATATATATATATATATATATATATATATATATATATATATATATATATATATATATATATATATATATATAATGTGCATCATACAAAAAAACGCATGTATGCTCAACTCAAAAACAGATGAAAACTATGATTTTCACTTCTTGGAAAATAAGAGAAGAAGGAAAGAAAATGAAACAGATGACATTGCTTCTTAGTGAATGTTTTTGCTTTCTGATGAAACAAGTGCGCACCCAAATCAGCGCGCACTTACTAAAAATCTGCCAATAAAGGCATGTGCATCACGTGGAAATCACGTGTGCGCACTTAATGAAAATCTGCCAATAAAGGCAGACGCATCACGTGGAACTCATGTGTGCGCACTTGATGAAACCCGCCAATGTGGACATGCGCATCACGTGGCCCTCACATGTGCGTACTTCATGCAATACATACATGCACAATATCCCTGAAAGGAAACATTGCGTGGCTACGTGCAACGCACGTGCGCACCTTTTCAAATAAAATAAACGGGTATGTGTGCACCTATATATGTGTGCACTTGAACCACAAAATATCATTTAATCACTTAAACAAGTATAATTAAATGATGGACCCTCGATTGATCAAAATGTCAATAAACCAAATGATTTTAGTCTCAAAGATGACTAAAAATCCTTTAAAATATTGCTAAGTTGATCTTAGTCTCAAAATAAGACTAATATATCCCCAGTTAAAATAAATTGAGCCAAAATGTTCATATATTTAAGTTGATCTTAATCTCAAACTAGATTAACGGTCCTTAAACAAAATATCCTTAAACTAAAGAAACATACAACCTAAGTTCAAACCCAAATATAAAATATACGGATTTGGACTAATCCGCGCTCTACGGACATGACAAGATTAGTTTCTGTATACAATCCACGAGCAACCAAAATAAATACAACACGATACGAAGTGACCTACCGGAGCAGGAGAAAGTTGTTATCGTAATGCAATAACGTAATTAAGTACAGGGGCTTGCGCCTGCAGGGAAGAGCGTCCCCACAATAAAAAAAACCCCTCACAAATGAGGGGGAATCTGAAGAAGTTTGTTACAACGGCCGCATCTATCCAAACCTCCGATATACGGTGCCATAAATCAACTTGGTATTTTCGGAGAGGTGGATGAATATGTCTAAATAGCATCTGCCCCCAAATTCAGGTTAGACGTCCCAACGTCTCAGTCCAGTGTTCGGCGGTAAACAAATGTATCCTAAAACTGAGAATGAGATTGAGCGCTTCAAAAGTATATCATATGCTTCGGCAGTTGATAGTTTGATGTATATTATATTGTGTGCCAAATCTGACATAGCCTATGCAGTGGGCCTTATAAGTAAGTTTCAGTCCAATATTTTTGAGGAATATTAGACTGCTATAAAAGCCATATTTAAGTATTTTGGTCAAACTAAAGATTACTATTTAGTTTACAATACAAATAATTTGAGTATTAAGGGATATACATATTCTGATTTCCAATCTAATCCCGATGATAGAAAGTCTATATCAGGAAATACCATATTATTAAAGAGATTAACAAAAGGAACATGTGGAAATTCAGAAACTGAACACAAATGACAACATAGCTAACCCATTCACTAAACCGTTGTCTCAAAATGTTTTTGACAAACAGTTAAACAAGATGCGAGTTAAAATAGGAGCCGTATGGATGTGAGGACAAGTGGGAGATTGTTAGTGTAGTTATATGTGTCCTTTAATATCCATTTCAATTCATGTAATATTAGTTGAATATTAATAAAGTTTTATAGTTGCACTTAATAATTTATAATGTGGGTATTCTTATTTATTTATAATTGTTATAATATTCTTAGAAATTATATTGTTAGATCATACACTGTGGTGGGTCACTTACATGGAGATATGATCTAATTTAGTGATTTTTAAAATTGAGTACTTAATTTACAACTAGCAAAGGATAGCTAGCGTTATGACAGGTTATCATGCATGGCACTGACATGTGAGATGTGATGGTGTCTAAATCAGCAAGAATGAAAATTTTCCAGATGTATGTCATAAGCGCATATAATGATATGTGCAGTACAGGACCGTGTTTGAATTCTCTAGGATATGTCACCTATAGAGATGAAGAATTCAAACTGTTACATAATCCCTTTGACTTGATGATATTGTAGTTTTGATTTGTTGACAAGTAAGTTTTAATATGATGGTAAATCTTGTCGTTTAGACAGGAACAAGAAACCTAAAATATTGGGCTGTTTGAATGTATTTAGGAAAATTATGGATGTCTAGATAGGATCCAACATTCCCATTCTGATGAGAATAGGTTTACTGTTCAATCCCATGAAAGCGTCAAATCCTGATCAGGAATTTTGGAATTTTTTTTAAGATTATATTATTATTATATTTATTTTAGAAATGAATTTATTGTGTTCATGGGCAATTGAAGGTTTGGGTTTGAGCGATTATGTGATTTTATCCCGCTCACTTAAGGGACCTAAAAAAAGTAACTTGATATTGGAAGAGCTTGCATGTAAATTAATATTAATTGTTATCTCACATTAGGTAGAACTTTTATGAACAATCGGCTTGATGGGAGTTTGATTGTTAAATTAAAATTGTCAATTAATTAATTACGAATTAGTTGAGATTGATAATTAGTTCTCGATATGAGACCTAATTGGTCGCACCGCAAAACCTTAAGGTAGAAGATCAAATAAATAAATAAGAAAAAAATATTATAACATAATTTTTTGTGATTATATTGTTGGGGAGTTTAGTCCCACATCGATAAAATAAGGAAAAGATATTATATCACAACACTATAAAATGATGACTATAGTAGACCATAAATAATGATGGAAAAACGATGATGAAATAAGAGATTTTATACAGAAAAATAATTGAGAATTATTTAAATTTTCTCCTCTTAAAGAAGGGTTAGTATCGCCCAAGTTTTTATTTGTCTTCTACTCAAGGTGGTGGATTTAATTGGAGGCTTTTGTATTTGTGATTGCTACAAGAGATATTATTTTACTAATATATATTCAGATTTGTAAAGATATGCATTTTATGACTTATATAGATGAATAATTGGAGATCTGCACCACTTCCGCTGCTTTTCGGGTATGATTTTCTTCACAGGATTCCGTGAGAGCGTGAAAGTTTTAACTTGAAAGGACGGTTATAACCATATAGAAGGGCGAAGATGGCAGCTCATGCTTATTGCACTTAGCAACCACACATATTAACTGAAGGTAACCTACTAACATACAATTTTGATGTAATAAATATGCACATAGATATATAAGTTGAAGAAGTATGTTCTAACTTTTAAGTGTGGTTCTTTATAAAAATATCTCATTAAATGCTCAAATTTACAAACAAACCCGTGTTATATCATTTCCAATTAAATCTATATATTTTATAAATAATTTAATATTGATTATTTTGTTTTGATAGATATATTAAATCAGATTATTAAACGATTCAAAATTAAAGCTGTGAAGATGTGAAGGGCTAAATTGCAAATACAAGATTATTCAAATAATCTGCTTAAGAATTTTGATATAAAACACGTCCGGTACAAACGTTTGGTGAAGAAAATATCCATTTTCAAATCTCTGTTTAAATTTTAGAGACGTCTCCTGAATGAAATATTTGAACTACAGACGTCTGGTAAAAGAAATATTTGAACTACAGACGTCTGGTAAAAGAAATATTTGAACTACAGACATCTGGTGTAGCAGTTACTGGCGGTTAATTAGAGTTTGAATTTTAAATCGAAGGGGTGCTCTCAACGAATTGAGATACGACTTTTCAAAATAACTGTTGAAAAAATAGTTATTTATGATCTCTATAAGTAGACTTTAACAGAAAAGAAAAAAACAAGAAATCAATCCCTACATCAATCCAATTACAATCAAAGCCTAGAATTGTTCTTTGTTTGCAATTTTGTGCAAACGAAGAGCAATTCCTTCACAAAATCTTCCATACAAATTCTGATTTGAGGAAATCTCTTGATTTACTTTATTTTCACCGGATACTAATTGACAACAAGATCAAAACCAAAACTTCCTATATGATTCGTACTCAATGGAGGAATCAGACGGGCCAAAGAGTGTTGTACCTTGGGAACGTATTTGTCAGTTCAATCCAAACAAGAAGTGGCAATACGTTTTTTGGGCAACACAGCTATCTGCGTGCCTCCTTTCGTTAGGCTCGATTTTCTAACTTTATTATATTTCCTATATTGTTTATGTGATCATATTTTCAAACAAATATTTTATAAAATCATATTCTATTTTAAATTATTATTTAGTAATTATTTTCCTATTTTATCCAACAATCTAAGAACGTACTAAGAATAATTGTTTATTGATTAGACTTGCCATATATTTGTTTATTTTATTGAATTATTGTCCTTTTATAATATTGTTATTCTATTTTATTTATGGTTTCAAATAAAGAATTATTAGTTGTTTCTAATCCCATAGTTAACATTGCTTCTTCTTCTCTTGATTGGTGGCTTGATTCCGGCTTCAATATTCATGTGTGGTTTGATTTATCTTGGTTCACGACTTTTAACGATTAATGTGGGAAAGGAGTAATGTTAGGAAATGAAACGAGAACATCTATTAAGAGGATTGAATATATTTTATTAAAACCATCTTTAGGAAAAACCATTATTTTAAAAGATGTGCTTTTTGTTCCGGAAATTAGGTAAAACTTAATTAATGTTTCTTTACTTGTTAGAATAGGCTATAAACTATTTTTTGACGATAACAAATTTATCATTACTAAAAATAATTACTTCATTGGCAAAGGTTATTTATACGATGGTTTGTTTAAATTGCATGTTATTCCTTACAATGCTTCTAATTATGCTAATAATAATTCTATTGTTTTAAATGTTGAAACTTTATATTTATAGTATTATAGATTAGGGCATGTTAATTTTCATACCTTAATGCATATGATGAAACTTAATCTAATTCTTATGTGCAAATTGACTTTAATAATAAATGCCAAATTTGTGTTAATGCCAAACAAACTAAAAAGCCTTTTAAGGAAGTGTATAGAAATACCCAAGTATTAGAACTTGAACATTCCGATATTTGTGATTCTACCAGTACTCCGACTAGAGATGGTAATAAATACTTTATTACTTTCATTGATGATGCTTCCAAATTTTGCTATGTGTATCTTATAAAAATCAAGAATGATGTTGTTGACAAATTTAAAGTTTACAGAAATGAGATTAAAAATCAACTTGAGAAAAAAATAAAAATTCTTATATCTGATCGTGGGGGTGAATACACTTCTAGTGACTTTACCATGTCTTGTGAAGAACACGATATTAGACAAGAGATGAATGGCACCATATTCGTTTCAGTCTAACGGTATAGCGGAAAGAAAAAATAGAACTTTAATAAATATGGTAAATTCTATGTTATCGAGTTTCGGAGTTCTTAAGAATTTTATCTTCATGTTATATTTTAAATAGAATACTTCAAAAACTTGGTAACCAAACTCCTTATGAAATTTAGAAGAATCAGCCATCTAACATTAGTTATTGAAAGGTTTTGGCTATATCCAACAAAAGATGCAATTCCGGGTCCCAAAAGGACAAAAATAGGTTCACAAACTATTAATTCGGTTTTCATTAGATATTCTCCTAATAGTAATACTTATAGATTTGTAGTGGTTAAATCTGATATCTCTGATATATCAAATAACACCATTATTGATTCTAGAGATGCAACCTTTTTAGAAAATATTTTTCCATTTAAAAAAAAAGTTAGCAACTCTATACTTATAATATAATGATTTGGAAGAATCCTCACATTCTATTGAACCGAATTACAATAGTATATTATTAGAACCTACACTCGAGCCCGAACTTCGAAGGTCTAAGAGAGATAAGATAGAGAAGAATTTTGGCGATGACATGTACACTTACTTGATTGAAGGAGAACCTGCGACTTATGCTGATACTATGTCTTCCGATGAAGCGCCGTTTTGGAGAGAAGCGATTCAAAATGAGATTGATTCGATTTTACAAAATAAAAGTTGGATTGTTACCGATTTACCACAAGGAAGTAAAGCTATCGGATGCAAATGGATTTTCAAAAGAATACTTAGAGCAGATGGGTCTATAGAAAAATAAAATGCTAGATTAGTTGGTAAAGGCTTTACATAAAGAAAAGGTATTGATTTTTTCGACATTTATGCTCATGTTGTTCGTATTACTACTATGCGTGTTTTAATTGCATGTGCATCTATTCATAATTTATTAATCTATCAAATGGATGTTAAAACCACATTTTTAAATGGAGATTTGGAAGAAGAAATTTATATGGAGCAGCCGGAAGGTTTTGTTGTTAAAAGCCAAGAACATAAAGTTTGTAAATTAACCAAATCTCTTTATGACCTTAAACAAGCTCCTAAACAATGTCACATAAAATTTGATAAAATCATTTTAAATTATGGTTTCATTATCAATCCATATGATAAATGTGTTTATTATAAACAATTTGATAATGATTTTGTCATTTTATGCCTTTATGTTGATATATTATTAATGGACACTTCATTTTATATTATCGAGCATGTGAAGCAATATTTATCATCTATATTTAATATGAAAAATTTAGGTCATTCAGATCTTATTCTTGGCATGAAATTAATTAGAGACAATAATGGTATCACATTAACCCTATCGCATGCGATAGAGAAAATGCTTAAAAAGTTTAATTATTTTGATATTAAACTTGTATTTACATCTTTTAATTTCAATATGTATCTTACTAAAAATAGTGGTGAACCAACATCGTAACAAAAATATATATAAATTATTGGCACGTTGCTTTATATCACCAACCGAATTAGACCTGATATTTCATATGCAGTTTCTAGGCTCGGTAGATATACTAGCAATCCAAATAAAGATCATTGGCATGAATTTAAAAGAATTTTTTTAATATTTAAAAAGAACTTTGGATTATAGTTTATTTTATACTGGTTTTCCTAATATAATTGAAGGATATAGTGACGCCAACTGGGCAACTGACTCACATAATGTGAAATCTACTAGTGGTTATGTATTCTTACTTGGTGGTGCAACCGTCGCTTGGGGATCAACCAAACAATCAGTAATTGCCAGAAGCACACTAGATTCTGAAATGATTGCATTAGATACTGCATGTAAAGAAGCGGAATAGATTAAAAATCTATTCTCGCATTTACCTTGTGTTCCCAAGCCGATTGCTGTCTTGAGTGTAAATTGTGATAATAGATTCTTATTGGATTTATTAAATTAAGAAAATTGCAATAGAAAAATGAATAGACATCTGCAGATGAGATATGCAACTATAAAGAAACATAAGGATAATAATGTTGTATCGTTATTTTTTGTTTACTTACAACAAGATTTAGCAGATAATTTGACCAAAGGTTTTAATAAGAACCAAGTCATTAATTCATTTAGGGGGATAAGACTTAAGCCTATATCTTTTTCACCAAGCACGGGAACCCAACTTCTTTGACTAGAGATCCCACGATAGAAGTTTCCAATGGGAAAAACAAAATTCTTGATGTGACCTGAAGAGCGCTTAACTTTCTAAAGGAAAATTTTTCCGACCTATATATCCCTATGATGAAATGTGCTCTATTAGTGACATGAGGATGAATATATGTTCCTAATGATGTCGAATTCATAATTATGTTATCTCTCGCATCTTGATACCTTTTGAGACATCACTTAAGTGGAGCGCCATGAGTCCGCGGTAAGAAGATTTAGGCAAATCTCTAGTTGCTCCATAAGAATCAAGGTTCTGCACATGGCCGTTAATGGCGCACACCCGCAAAATGAAGGTCTCGTTAGTCTCATATTGTGTGTGTGAAATACAAATGACTGACGAAAAGGAATAATTTCCAAGGTCCAACTAATGACTACTATCATCTTTCGGTCAGGCGTAGTCAACACTAAAATGCTTGTTCAAGTCTAGCCACACCTGCAATTATGCACGATATGTTTAGTATCCATTTTATTTTTGTTTTTTTGTTTTGATTATTTCTTTTATATCATTTCATTCTAAAAGTATATTATACTATACATTATAATTTTGAACCTTTGTGGGGGAATGTTATACCATTTCCGATTAAATCTATATATTTTATAAATAATTTAATATTGATTTTTTTTTTGATGGATTTATTAAATCGGATTATTAAAAGATTCAAAATTAAAGTTGTGAAGATGTGAAGGGATAAATTGCAAAGACAAGATCATTCAAATAATCTGCTTAAGAATTTTGATATATAAGACGTCTAGTGAAGAAAATGTCCATTTTCAAATCTCTATTTATATTTCAGAGACGTCTCCTAAAGGAAATATTTGAACCACGTCTGGTAAAGAAAATATTCAAACTATAGACGTATGATACAGATGTCTGGTGAAGGAAATTTGAACTGTAGACGTCGGGCACCAGACGTTTGACATGGAAGTTGCTGGTAATTAATTTGAGTTTGAATTTCAAATCAAAAGGGTGCTCTCAATGGACTAAGATGCGACTTTTCAAAATAACTATTGGAAAAACAGTTACTTATGAAGTCTGTAAATAGACTTCAACAGAAAAGAAAAAAACAACAATAAGAAATCAATCCCCGCATCAATCCGATTACAATCAAAGCCTAGAATTGTTCTTTGTTTGCAACTTTATGCAAGCGAAGAGCAATTCCTTCACAAAGTCTTCCATACAAAATTCGATTTGAGGAAATCTCTTGATTTACTTTATTTTCACCGGATACTAATTAACAACGAGAACAAAACCAAAGCTTCCTCTGTGATTTGTACTCAACAAAGGAATCAGACGGGCCAAGAAGTGTTGTAGCTTAGGAACGTCTTTATCGGTACAATCCGTATGAGGAGTAGCAATACGTTCTTAGGGTAGCGCAGCTATCTGCGTGCCTTCCTTCGTCAAGCTCGATTTTCTAACTTTTATTCTATTTCATATATTGTTTATGTGATCATATTTTCAAACAAATATTTTATAAAATAATATTCTATTTTAAATTATTATTCAACAATTATTTCCCTATTTTCTCCAATAACTTATTCCTATCAAATGTATATTTTTTCAGCCTTCACCAATGCTCCTTGCATTAACACACCCCATCCTTGAAGTGATGAAACCTATTCATGTCCCTCACAGCAATCTCCTTATAACAAACACCATCGATGTAAGGTTTGCTACATCATGACAATCCCAACGAGTTCTCAAATTCTTCATAGGCCTTCTCGCTATGCCTTCATCAAGTGCGACTTGCCAAGCTGCAATAGCAATCTTTTTTCTTTTTGGGAAATGGCCAGAGCACACAGCACACACAAGCACACAACATACACATGGGGCCCACGAATTTGCCCCGAAAACGTTAAATTGTGGCCAGTTCCCCTCTTGGAATCGAAACCTGCACTCTTCCCGAGGAGGAGAAGTGCCATACCAACTGAGCTAATTCCTATTGCAATAGCAATCTTCTTGCTGTGCCAAGAAAGAGCATTTTCCTTCTCTTCCGCCTCGATGTGCGACAACACCTCATTGGTCTTCGTTGTGTATCCGACAACCCTTAACTTCTTCGAGAATTCTCCAAATTACCATCAAATTTGCTGCAACGTAAGAAGCCAGAAACTGCAGATTAAAAAGAACACCTGTAAAGGACTTATCATCTCCATCTCATAAAAAAGAAGGGAAAAAGAGAGATGAAAAGAAAAAACCACTCACAGATCACCATCTCAAAAATAATTTTTCTTATTGACCATAATTTTGATGCAAAGAGTAAATTCTTTTAATCAGCGGGAAAAGAAAGAAAGAAAGAAAGAACAGATTCTAGAATCCACTGTACAACTTAAGAAACACCTTTTAAACAAGCGATACAACCTTCAAACTAAGCAAAGAACTATTTCCATATTCTAGTGTTCTTCTTTCTTCATTTTTCTTCTCTTAAGAGCATGCTGTCGTCTAATGCTAATTATTTGGGCATGCTAAAAGCGAGCGCTTATGCCTATTAATGGGTCTCTCTTCTTCTGGTATCTCCCAATCGAAAGTTCACCATCTTCAACTAATCTCCAATTACCCATTGTCAATGGCTCTACTTGTTTTTCGGTGCAATCATATAGCCAGGCATTGGATCGACTCTTTCTTAGGACCGACAAGTTGGACTATGATTCTACGAACATATATATCTTTTGACATTCACGTGTATCAAACTAAATATGTATGTGTTTGCAGATTAACATTATGCACATGCTATTGATGAGCAAACAAATGTAAGGATTAGGAGAGAGCTAGAATAAAGTTTAGTTCTATTCGTATCTGTTATTTAGACTAGCTTCCAACTTTAATTTTGTTTCTGAATTTTTCCTTTTCCCTTTCAACTCTCAATACGTTTTAAATTGAGCCTTAATTTGAAACTAAATCAACTAATAAATAAAGGAGCATATTTATGTGATTTATGTACATATTTAGATTATCACATCAGTTATTGCTTATCAGGTAGTCAGTTTATAATCTGACCACCCACAAACCCGAATTTGTATTTTCTAATGCAACCCTCTTCGGGAATCAAATCGAAGATTCACTTTGGAGATTATATCAGGTCCAGGGTTGGGTTTCATACGAAATAATTTCTAATCACCTGCTAATCAGCTTATATCGTATAATGCATTGTCATATAAATAAATGTATAGAGTAAACAAGGAGCAATATTGTAAAATGAGCACCTGAAGCATTTTCTGGGAATGTCAGATGGAAGCAAAATCAACAATGGCTCTAGCTGCGATCGGTTGTCCCTGGATTGTGTAGTATGATCACAAATTTATGCTTCCGAATAGTCTGCATAACAACAACCGGCACCAAATAAGACATCAAAGGGATTCGGATGGTGCTCAAAAATGGTATTTCCTCGGATTACGACGCGTGGCAGATGACTTGTCTCATAGGCTACTGAGGAGGAATAAATGAGATACATTAGAGACATTCCTCGGGATCTCATCTCCAAGGACGTATCCGACCTTCCAGGAGACCTCCCTGAGTACTTCCATATTCACCTGGCGAACAGCCTCCAGCTCGTCTCCGAGCCCTTGACGTGCCGAGGTTCCTCGGCCTTCCGGCTGGTCTTCGAGCCCCTGACATGCTGAGCCTCCTCGGCTCTCCCGATCAACCGAGAACGCGGAGCCCAAGCGCCTTCGCAACGGCTCCGCGCATCTTGCCAGAACGCGATATCCGCCGTCCCACGCTCCGCGTCCCACGCAGGCTCGTCCCCACATTAATAAGCGCATCCCGCCATTCAAGGCGAGGATAACGCTGGGGCATAACTGACGGCGGTGATCTCGCACCTGCTCGCTCCACGCAACCCATATATAAACCCCTCTCTCAGACGACTCGGGTATCTTGAATTTATCTCAATACGCCGCTGCTCTGCACCTATACCTTGGCTCTAACTTGATCATCGGAGGGTCCTACGGTGGTCACCCACCCGGGACTTCTTTGTAGGTAGCTCGGCGTCCAACTCCAACCCATTGAGATCCACACTCAACAACTCCCAAACCAAATCCCAGCCGTCAAAGACCGCCATCGCAGGATCGACAGATGACAGCATCTGAAAGAGATCACGGCCTCCATCAGTTAGCATGGATCGAAAGTCTTCCTCACAAGGTGACCGAGTAGCTTCCTACTCGGTTCATCCCTAGCAGGTAGCTTCCTACCCAACTACGCTAAGGATCGAAAGCCCTCATCACGAGGCCGTCGAGCAATTTCCTACTGGTCTATCTGCAGTGGGTAGATTCCTGTCCAACAACACTGTGGATCAAAAGCCATCCTCATGAGGCGACCGAGTAGCTTCCTGCTCGGTTCATCCGCAGTGGGTAGCTTCCTGCCCAACAAACGCTGTGGATCAAAAACCCTCATCACAAAACCGCCGAGCAATTTCCTGCAGGCCAATCCCTAGCAGGTAGCTTCTTACCCAACTACGCTAAAGATTGAAAGCTCTCGTCACGAAGCCGCCGAGCAATTTCCTGCTGGCCCAGCTGCAGCGGGTAGATTCCTGCCCAACAACGCTGTGGATTGAAAGCCCTCCACACGAGGCGACCGAGTAGCTTTTTGCTCGGTTCATCCGCAGTGGGTAGCTTCCTGCCCAACAAACGTTGTGGATCAAATACCATCATCATTAGGCCGTCGAGAAATTTCCTGCTGGCCAATCTCTAGCGGGTAGCTTCCTACCCAACTACGCTAAAGATCGAAAGCCCTCATCACGAGGCCGCCGAGCAATTTCCTGCTGGCCCAACTGCAGCGTGTAAATTCCTGCTCAACAACGTTGTGGATCGAAAGTCCTCCTCACGAGGCGACCGAGTAGCTTCCTTCTCGGTTTATCCGCAGTGGATAGCTTCCTGTCCAACAAAACATTATGGATCAAAAGTCCTCATCGTGAGGCAACCGGGCAGCCTCCTGCTCGGTTCATCCACTATGGGCAGCTTCCTGCCTTACAAAAAGATGGATCCAAAGCCTTCATCACGAGGCCACCGAGCAGATTCCTGCTCGGCCCATCCACAGTGGGTAGCTCCCTAACCAACAACACGGTGGACCCAAAAGCCCTCGTCACGAGGCCGCCGAATATTTTTCTGCTCGGTCTCAACGGTGGATCCTTGAGCCTCACATTAAATCAGCTGGCAAGCCTCTACCCAGCGCATGTACCCAAAGAAGGAAAACTCTTAACATGGCCTAAGTAAAAAAAAAGCTCACGTTCGGTTGATAGCCGACTCGAACAGACGAAGCAACGTCTCCATTATGGCGGCGCCCTTTCGGTGATCCACTGACGTCATCAGGGATACGTGCAAAAATTAAGGTGCACAGTGAGACACCACGTGGGCCCAAAGATCGAAACGACGCAACCGCAAAGTCGTTCCTAGGCGATCCCCATCATGATTCTCGGAGCCAAACTGAGCAGAAGAAAAACCGAGTAGGCCACTCTTGGCCTGACCCATAAATAGGTCAGCACGAGAGTGGGGGGCTAATGATGGTGCTCAAAAATGGTATTTTCTCAGATTACGACGCGTGGCAGATGACATGTCCTATAGGCTACTGAGGAAGAATAAATGAGATACATTAGAGACGTTCCTCGGGACTTCGTCTCTAAGGCCGTATCCGACCTTCCAGATACCTCCCTGAGTACTTCCATATTCACCTGGCGAACAGCCTCCAGCTCGTCTCCGAGCCCTTGACGTGCCGAGCTTCCTTTGCCTTCCAGCTCGTCTCCGAGCCCCTGACATGCCGAGCCTCCTCGGCTCTCCCGATCAACCGATAACGCGGAGCCCAAGCGCCTCCGCAACGGCTCCGTACATCTCGCCAGAGCAAGATATCCGCCGCCCCATGCTCCGCGTCCCGCGCAGGCTCGTCCCCCCATTAATGAGCGCATCCCGCCATTCAAAACGAGGATAACGCTGGGACGTAACTAACGGCAGCGATTTCGCACCTGGTCACTCTACGCGAACCCTATATAAACCCCTTTCTCAGACGAATCAGGTATCTTGAATTTATCTCAATACGCCGCTACTCTGTACCTATATCTCGGCTCTAACTTGATCGTCGAAGGGTCCTACGGTGGTCATCCATCCGGGGACTTTTTTGCAGATAGCTCAGCGTCCAACTCCAACCCATTGAGATCCACACTCAACAACTTCCAAACCAAATCCCAGCCGTCAAAGACCGCCATCGCAGGATCGACGAAGGACAGCATCCGAAGGAGATCACGGCCTCCATCACATTCACATCTCGATTTTATATTTTGAGAATCGATCCCAAGAAGATGCCTCTTCAAGCCTACAACATGCACCTTTTATGCCAACTGGAATAATTTTTTAAAAGTGTATATATCAAATTCTAAGTAGTATTCCATTTTTGATGGTGTTTTCATTTAGTAAAATGCTCAAGCTTTCATCCAACAGGTCAGTTTCCCATGTAATAGTATGAAAAGAAAAAGAAAGGGCAGAAGTAGAATCTGCATATGTTCGTTTTGGATAGTATATTTGGATCTTACATCTTGAAGTCCTTGGTGGATTTGATGTGGCATCATCACTTCCCAATACTCTTCCATTCAAAATGTTAGGATATAGCTCATGGAAGGGAATTTTCTTCTCAAATATGCCAACACTTCTTATGTTCGCTTACTTTTTGTTTCCAGGAATTCTCTTTGGTACTAAAAGAGAATAATTGCTCCGCATATCTAGGAGAATAGATAGAGAAACATGCTTTTTCAAAAATAAATAAAAAATAAATAATTTCCTACATTTGGTTTTAAAAAGTAGTGCAAACAAAATTAAAAAGTTGCTCCAGAGAAATTTCAGGAGCAGATAAAATTCTGTGGTTTATAGATGTACTTCTGGTCCTTCCTCTACTTCCAGCAAAACGAACAAGGCCTTTAATCCTCGGGGAGAGTGTGGAGTTCAAAACCCAGGAGGGGGAAGTCCTTTCGGGGCAAATTCATGAGTCCTCTAGGTGCATGTGTGTGTTGTGTGCTTGTGTATGCATGCTGTGTGCATGGGTGTGATGATTAAGTAAAGGTCATTTGTGATAACAGGTTGGAGAAGGTTAGAGAACACCCACAATTATATAAGGAAAACAAGATTGTTGTAATCACGATAGTAGAAATTGAGGCCTTGAGAACATTTTAAACGGACTAATTCAATCTCCCATACATCTCACTCATATGTAGAATGCTAAAAGCACACATGCTAACTCTTTTAGAACCTGATCTGTTACTTATTTCTCCATTAATATAAAAGGATGAATAATTGCACAAAAACAATTAACCTAGACGACACATTCGAGCTTAATATATGAATGATATTCATGTTGTTTAATATTCATGATGAACCATCTAATGCGTCTATTTCTTATGCCAAACATGTTCGAGCTTAATATATGAATAATCCGTAACCAAATAATAGTTCTTTTGAAAGAAAACCTAACAACAAAAGGGAGACTCGTATACATCTACATGTTCTTATAATATTAACATAGTTGTTTTCAACATTTAATAGCATAACAACTGCAATCTTGCATGAAAAGGTTCAATTTAATGAGAATACTTGACGAGTATTGGGGCATTCCTAGTCTCAACATGGCTTCACATCTAATGCTGAAACAACCTGAAACTTTCAGACATGAGATGTTCCATCACCTCATGATATTATTCATTTCTGGAAATTATTATGCACTAACTCCATTGTTTAACATTTTTTAAATTAAAAAAATCTTTTATCTATCAAATTATTATGCTCTAACTCCATTGTTTAACATTACATTAAATAAATTTTAAAAAAATCTTTTTTCTATCACTGTATGATTTTGAGAATACAATTGTACAAATATAGTCATATATGGATTAGAGCTAGAGACTAGTTATGATTTAGTGCTTAAATTATATCTTGTGTAGAACTGTAGATATGCGTTCTGCAATGATTGAAAGCAAGCAATATTGTCAACATATATTTTGTTATTGTCTAAAGTGGAAATAATTGTTATTCTAAAAGGGAAATAATAATTAAAGGAAAAAATAAAGAAATATAAATTGATTAATTGCGATCAACAAATTTTTTTTTTACAAAATATCACCTAAGTAAAAAATTGAAAATTTTAATATTTTGTTATTTGGTTTTTCTTGTTTTCAAAATTTAATGAGTTCAATACTGAAGATTTGGAGAGAGAAAGGACATTATAATAACGTTACAAAAGAAATTAGCATCTTGGGTTCAGACTTGAATAAGGTTAGGTTGCCATTTAATGAAATAAAAAAGGCTAGCTCAATTTTCTCCAACATCCCGGAGAATAAGAAATTGAATTTGTTGTTCAAGAGGACGCAGCCGGTGACCTCGCTTTGGAGAGGAAAGTATTACCTCTAGGTTATTACCCTCTCACCAAAGGGAAAGAATTATTAAGAAAAAGCGAAATACAAAATGATGTAATTGTGATCAACAACCGCATACACAAAGGTTTATGTGAGAAAGAGTGGATCTTGGAAGGCAACTATAAAGGCTGCTTAAGAGTAAATACATCTCATGCTTATTGCACTCAGCAACCACACGAATCAAGTTATTAACTGAAGGTAACCAACTAGCTAAACAATTTTGATATGATGAATTTGCATATAGATGTATGTAACAAAGTACTGTTTTATTTTGGTTCCTTATAAACTATCCTAGTGAATACTCAAATTTACACCCCAAAAACAACCACCACCTATTCCGATCAACTGCATATAGTTTCAGCCTTCTTATTCATAAATTCAAATGAAATGAAAGAATACCTCAACGGTCCCAATCAAAGCCAAATCACCAATAGTCCTTACAAGAACACACCCCATCTCTAAAGTGATGAAACCTGTTCCTGTCCCTCACAACAATCTCCCTACCAAAGGCCTTTGATATTAGCTTTGCGACATCATGGCAATCCCAACATATTCTCAAGTTCTTCACAATCCTAATGGTCACGCATTCCTCAAGTGCCAAACACAATAGCTATCTTCTCACTATGGCAAGAAAGAGCATCCTCCTTCTCCTCCTCCTCGATGTCAAACAAAACCTCGTTAGTCTTCGTGGAGTATCCCACAGAAAACTCATGGATTTCGCCCTGAACCTCTATAACACTGCACCCGGGCTCTTTCTTCACCCCTCGTCCCCTCATCAATTTTCTAACACCAGTCACCCCCTTCCAATTTCTTGAATCTGCATAGATATTTGAAAGAAGCACGTAAGCGCTCTCCTGCCACGAGTCAAGCTCGACCATCTTTTTCATGGCGAACTCGCCTAGTTCAATATTCTTGTAGATCCTACAAGCATTGAGCAAAGCTCACCATGCTCCAAGATGAGGCTCAACAAGCATGGATTTTATGATGTTAAAGGCATCGTCCAAAAGCCCAGCTCGACCATACAAATCAACGATACAGCCGTAATGCTCTGGTCAAGGCTCGATGTTGTATCTAACCTTCATTGATTCGAAATGCTCGAGACCCTGATTGACTAATCCGGCCACACTGCACCCCCGAAGCACAGAAACAAAAGTTATCACGTTAGGCTCGATGCCCTGTTCTTCCATCTGACAAAAAAGCTCGAGGCATTGTCTCCTGAAGCCATTCATCTCCAGCCCGCTCATCGCACTGCTCCATGTATACACATTCCTCTCCTTCATCACCCAAAACACCTGCATAGCTCTCTCCATATCCCTGCACTTTGAATACATCTCGATCAACGTGGTACCCAATGTGACAATCATCCGCAGCCCGTTCCTCGTAACATAAGCATGCGCCCATTCCCCCTGGTCCAGAGCGCCCAGATGCGCGCGCACGGTCAAAACCGAAACCATGGTCGCCTCGCCAACTCTCACCTTCTCAGACTGCATAGACGAGAACAGCTCCAGAGCCCCCGTGACCAGCCTGCGTGAGAATAACCCGTGATGATCGCGTTCCAAGCAATCAGGTCCCGATCCTTCATTCCATCAAACACCCTCCACGGATGATCGATCCGGCCCAAGCTCACAAATGCGCCTAAAGCAGCCGTCTGGGTCACGAGGCATGGCTCTCTAAGCTCCCGAATAGATCGACGCCGCTGACTCCGGGGACCCCAGATCTCCGTACATGTGAATCAGACCGCTTTGCACATGCTGGTCGGATCCGAACCCGCGTTTCACCGCGGAGGCATGGACCGCCTGGCCGGCGATCAGAGAGGAGGCTTTGGTGCACGCGCGGATCGATGTGGGCTGTTGTGAGGATCTGGTTGTAGATTTGGTGGAGTTGGGGGAGGGTTGTGGTGGTGGAGAGGAGAGAGGGGGTCTATGAACTTTGATCTTGAGATTGCCATTGCTTGTTAGAGAGAGAAGCTGTGGGTTTAGTTTGATTGTTGTTTGGGCGCCCAAATTTTTATTTTTAATTTTTCCTTTTATGTTTTTCCTAAAACCTCTTATATGGCTGAATGATGCCACGGTTTTGCAAGCCTCTAACTTCAAAAACTGAGTTATCTAACCTTTAATCAGATTGGAGTTTAGATAGCTACAGTTTTCTCATTTTCAAAGATAACGTAACTGTAATTATCTCAACTTCAAAATGAACCGGTAAGTTTTCCTAATTTTATGAAACCACGGTCTAAAAAACTAACTTCATTCCCAAACAGGGCCTTAATACCCGAAACGCAATGCACCACCAGGACAGGAGAGATAACGAGATAGGATGGAGCACCCTGCACATATAAGAATGTTTCATATGTGTGTGTGCCTCAACTCTGCAATTTATAAAAGAATCATATAATTTATCATGAAAAGTTGTGCGGGTTGGATATACAAGGAAACGGCACTGAACCATGGGCACTGTGGACCCATAGGCTTATTTGCAAAATAATCCATAAGTCCGCAGCGCCCATGTGTATGGGCACCGCAGGCAGGAGTTTGCATGTCTTTTTAGAGTCTCTTTAGTTGCAGGATTATGGATTTGGATTTGGATTTTGGATTGTCCTGAAATTCCATAATTTTGTGTTTGGTTGATAGATTTGGATTTCTAAGATTACTTTGTTTTTATGGGGGCCCACCACAAAACAAGGATTCTTGAATCCTAAAAAATTTCAAGGATTTTCAAGGATTTGACACCATTCATTGTACTTTTAGATGTGAGCCGTGTACTTTATTTATTTAATAATCCTCTCTCTATCTATCCCTCTCTAAAATCCTCAAATCCAAATCCCACATTTTTCACCAACCAAACAAAGATTACAAGGATCTACAAATCCAATACTAGGAATCCAAAACCAACCAAACAACAAATTACCAAATCCAGAAATTTCAACTGTACTATTTTGGAATCCAAATTCCATAATCCTGCAATCAAACATGCCCTTAGGCCCTTTTAGCCTTGATATATATCTTCTCTCGTCATTGGCTGTAAAAAGGAAACCAAATCTTTCATTGGCTGTAAAAAGGAAACCAAATCTTTCTTTACTATTATAACTAGAACTCCTTGAATAATATCATTAATCAACAAAAAGAAAAATAGATAAAATGATAAAATTTCAACAGTCAAAATTGAGCTTAGGAAATGTCCATCTCATCCACAAAAAATTAGGAAATCAAAAGCCAACAATCTTATTTCTCTTTCTCGTTCTTTACACATTCTCTCTTATACTTAAAATCCAAAAAATATATATGCCTTACAAATTTATATATAACACCTTATGTCTTTATCTTGTAAACTCATAAATTTCTCAATTATAATATTATTTTATTACTACTGACTGCATTCATTTAATTTAAATTTAGAAAAACTATATATATATAAATTTTAAGAAATTTTCATGTAAAGTTCAGAATTAAAAAATATTTACACACGATTTTAGTATACATGTTGTTAAAATATATAAACATGTGCATTGCATGTACAAAAATATTAATATTTATGGTGGAGACTTGTGCAGGGCATGCTAGTCTACGATCAATCTTCTTGCTCATGGATTTTCCTTTTTCTTAGAAAAATGCTATAGAGAATGAGAGAAAATGAGGATTTCACAAACTTCATGTCAGCTTTTTCTTGTTTTAAAGTTTTAAATAGTATCCTTTCCTTTTCTTTAATAATCTCTCTTACACCCTTTCTTATTTTAAAATTTCAAAATTATTCTCTTTTAATAAACTCTCTCTCCCCTCTTAATTAATTTCATTTATTTTTTCCACGTTCTTACTCCTGGAGCAAAAAACTCTTTTGGCAATGATTGATCGCATATGACACCCTTCATCTCATAAAATCTGAATCTTATGTGAAGATGGTCGTAAATGGGAATTCTTCAAATTGCGACACATAGCAGATGACGTGTTATCCATGTAAACCCGTCAGATTTCTGAAGGCTACGGGGATGGAGTAAGTACAATGCATTGGAGACATTACTCGGCATCTCGTCTCCGAGACATCATCCGACCTTTGGGGGCTCTCCCATGAATACACTCCCTAGTTGCCTGGCAATCAGCCAACAGCTCGCCTCCAAACCATCCAACAGTCGAGGTTCCTTGGCCTCATCGCTCGTCTCCGGGCATTCATCGAGCCGAGCTTCTTCGGCTTCCCTGTCTAGTCGAGTGCATGAAGCCGTGTATCTCACCACAAGGAGATCTCCGCCGCTCTACGTCCCGCATTCTACGCTAGTGTATCTCGTCATTAATGAACGTATCTCGTCATTAATGGGCATATCCTGCTATCAACAAGAACGTGACGCAGGGACGTAACGGACGGCGAGAATCTCACATCCGCTCGCTCCAATGCGACCCCTGTATAAACGCCCTTTTCCATACGACTCAGGTACGTCGAACTCATTCCCAAGGCACTGCTGCTCTGCCCCAATTACTCCGCGGTACTTATTTGATTGTCGGAGGATCCTACGGTGGTTTCCCACCTCGGGACTTCCCTTGCAGGTAGCTCGGTGTCAGCAACAACCGACAACCCATTGAGACCCGCACACTCAATTCTCACACCGAATCTCAACCGTTCAGCTTCGCTAGCAGCAAAATCAACGGAGGACAACATGGAGATTCCGACCTCCGTCAATATAGGAATAAAATTGATGGAGAGATGTACTGAAAGAAGATCGCAAAGCATATAACATCGGGCAAACATATTTTTGATCAAGCCATTGAATGGTCATGTTTAGCAATGGACCTCTGCTGTAGAAAAACCTGAGCATAGAAACCTGATTGCTTCATCTATATTTCACCCATAGCTTGATGGTTGTTACCCTCTCAAATTGTTTATAACACTTTGAAACAAAAAATCAGCCTTTCGTATGACTCAACATAACATGATCGATCCAGTTGCCGACTAACCAAAAGTATCATATTCTAGGAAAGCTGACGAGAGATGATCAGTTCCAGACATGCATAGTAAAAGGGCTTCATATACGTCTTATGTGTGCGAGCATGTGAAATTTACCGTATTTTGGTATTATTTGTTCCTTGAAGATTTGATCAAGTGTGAAAGCTTGTTTGATATTTTTGCAACAAGGGCCAAAGCATTCAAACCCAAGCTTCAAAGAGAGAGGGGGCTAAACAGAAATTTTCCACTCAATAAAGGAGAAAGACAAGCAGCAGAAAGCAAGCAAGCAAGCAGCAGCAGCTAAAATCACAAAATTGCCCTCGGCCTTTCCCAAAATTGCACAGCCACCCTGAAATCGCCGATTCCCCTCAACGGCGGCGATCTCTGGGGCAGCTTCCCGATCCTCCTCGGGCAGCTCGGTTTAGTAACCGTTGTTGTCGGATTGCGTAATTTGGACGTTTCTAGGGCTTTTTAGGGTTTCTTGGTCCTCGCTTCAGTCCAAACCCAAAAGCAGTTGAGTTTTGCATCTCTTTTAGGCTCAAAGATGGAAGCTTGAAGCTTGGGGGCTAGGGTTAGATTTCTAGGGCTTTGAGGAGATGGGGCTGGGGCCGGAAACGGCGAAGCTGGAGCAGCAATGGGAGGGGCAGAAGCCTGCGGCGGCGGCGGTTAAGAAGAAGAAGAAGAAGAAGGTGAAGAGCAAGAGTGAGAATGTGATTGGGGGTGAGAGACAGGTTGGGTGCTGGATCAAGCTCAGGTTGATGGGGAACTGCATTTCCCCAAAATCGAAAGTGGATACTTCGATCAGCAGTGCCATCGCTCATTGTGGTAACTTGAGTTTTTGTTTGGTTTGATGTTAGTTTGCTAAAGATTACTGTTTTTTGAAACTTTTTTGGTGTAATGCAGTAATTTCTATGGATAAAAATTTGGAAAGTTGATTTCTTTGTGTGGATAGTGTTAGTTGCTTAGTATAATATAGCTGGTTTAGTGAAAAATATGATGAATGGATAGAATTTATGTCTTGGGGTTGATTGACAATAATCATCTTTTGCTTGTCCATAGAGATTTTGGAAATCCAAAAACTTGATAGATAGATATAGAGGTAGAGGTCCTGGGTTCCTTTTCTTGTCTACAACGAGGTAGCCATTAGAGATTCTGATTATCTTCATTTCAGTAATGGATTTGTGATGAGCTTGTATAGGTTTAGTGATTATTATCCGTTAAGTTGAATGCATGAATTCTAACTCTTCGTTCAACTAATATTTAGATGCTTGTATGGAAGGCGGATGGATGAATATCATGTAGAATGAAATCGACCTTCTGATAAGTAGATTGCAAGCCTCAACGTTTGAAGTTAAACATATGAGTGTTAATGACTCCTGACATGAAATATATTGATACTAGACGACAAATTAACTAGACGACACATTTCTTGGATTCATGTTTCGATTAGAACTAGACGACAAAAAACTACATGATACAATGCTTCCAGCATAAGATTTAGGCATAGAGTGATATGTCAAAACAATAACAACATGACTTCGCATTACTATATCTCGTGCATGTTCTCGAATTAATTTTTAATTTTTATTTGAAACAAGAAAGTATTTGGCGAATGAAGAGTTATATCCATATGTATCCTTAGTTTAACAATTATGGATTTGGTACATCACACCTCGGGTACCTGTTTTTATGATAATTTTAGCATGTTTTGATATAAAAGGGAGCAAAATGATAGAATTTTTTTACATGCTTTATATGCATTCCCACTATTTCTATTTGGCTTTAGGATATTAGTGATCCACGTCTATTTTTTAATTTCTCTTGCTATTGAATGTTATATCATATGGAAATATAAAGGAATGTTGATTGTTGCCTAAACTAGGAATTTAGGTATCTTTCTTGTTTAGGACTGGTGTTATGTTCATTGCTTGCTTTGTATGTACTTCACTTGACAGATGGGAGGATAGATTCCCTGAACTGAATGAAAAGGCTTACATATCATTGAGGTATCGTAGGGTTCTCTTTAGAAAGGTCCACAGGTTGTCTCCAATCTCCGAAGATCATGGATGAATTCAAGGAAGCTTTCTAAATTTTTCATCATGAGAATTATTAGTTCTTGTAAAATTTTACAGAGAACATTGGTTGCTGTTGCATTTAGTTTTTGGTCAATCAGATGGAGTTTATTTAACTTGCAATTTCTATTGAATTGTCCTGCTTATCAACAGTGACTTGGCCAGTTTTGAGATAAAACTATATCTTACCAACAACTGTGCTGGGACATTTAGGACGAAGTATCTAAGGTTGTTAGTATACATCATGTAGTACAAAATTGCCAACAACCGTAAAAGGAGGTTAAGTGCGAAGGTTCCATTGTCGTTACCAGATGCCATGTAATTTAAATTTTTAATAATTCAAGGGCATGGGTGAAGCCTCAAGTGATATATTTACTTTTATCTGGTCCCATAATAGAGAACAAATCTTACAAGTGTCTGCTTTGCAGTCTAGGATCATGATCTGATGTAGATCTAGGGATAAAAACATGAGATGCATGCAGAGAACTAATGAAAATATCAATTTTCCACCAAAATACAGCATTTGCTCAATTTCACTACTTCAATACATTAATTCGGCCTTCCAAAAGATAACTTTACGATAAAGTAGAAACAATGTCTTTCCTTTTCTGGAATAAATCGTATTTTTTGTCTTCTAGGTTTGTAATGGTTATCTATTATTAATGTTAGCTTTCAATGATTTGATTGTTTCTTTAGGCAGTTCTTGGTTGATTTTATTTCATTTCGTTATATTTTTATACTTGGCGATTGCATTTATTTCTGAGTTTCTCATATACTCACATAGACACAGGCACATTACAAAACATTTAATCTGTGCTTGGTTCTGCAGAAAGCAAATCCACAAATGACGGTAGCAGGGACCAACCGGTTGCCCCAGTGATATCTGGCTCTACAACCACCAGTAATGCAGAAAGCAGTTCATCAACAAGCAAAGTAGGCGAGGAACTGAAAGTTGCATCCCAACTCAGGAAGTTCAATTTTAATGAGCTTAAGGCCGCAACAAGAAACTTCAGACCAGAGACTCTACTTGGCGAGGGAGGCTTTGGCTGTGTCTTCAAAGGTTGGATTGAAGAAAATGGAACTGCTCCTATGAAACCTGGTACAGGACTTACTGTAGCTGTCAAGACTCTAAATCATGATGGACTTCAAGGACATAAAGAGTGGCTGGTGTGCACTTTATTTCAGTCCTGTTAAGTTAGCTGGCAACCCCCCCCCCTCCCCCATGCCTCTTCTTGAATGTACTTCCATGCTAATCAATGTGTTTTGCAGGCTGAAGTGAATTTTCTCGGTGATCTCCTTCATCCAAACTTAGTTAAGCTGATTGGATATTGCATTGAAGATGATCAAAGACTGCTTGTTTACGAGTACATGCCGCGTGGTAGTTTGGAAAACCACCTATTCAGAAGTATGTGATTGCTCAATTCTTAGAAATCTTTCAATTGCTTCATAATTTTTTTCTTATGAAGGCTTGATGGGTAGATGATAAAATATTTGTACTCCTCTTTCATGATTTCCATCTCTACATAGACAGCCTTATGTCTCCATGTCTTCATCGAGAACTTTTTGTTGCTCACAGATGCCTTGAAAACTTGACTTCATCATTATAGATAGTTTTACTTTCAGTTTGTCATATTCATTGTCTTTCTTTCTGTCTGTTTTATTTTCTTTAGATAGTTGTGTCTATTTGGATTTACAGAAAAAAGAAAAAATAAGATGTGTTTTATCGCTGAATATATCCTTCAACTTTAGGATAATTCAACATCTGTGCCAGGTACATGTATGTGTATGGTAAAGTTTGAACTAGTTGAGTAGCAACCCCCTAAAATAATGTATTTTGTTAAAATTAGTAATATTTGCGATAGGCCCTAAAACAATGTATTTTGTCAAAAATAGTAAATATTTGCGATATGTGCTCCAATAAATAAAATGCACGAAACAGAAACTCTAACAAGTTGGATTGCATTCAAACGGGAGACTCGGTTGCCAAACGTTAATACCAGCACAACTCCAAAAGCCGATGGGGTTATAAGTTTCATGCAAATGGCTCAAACAGAGAAAACCTCAGGCATAGATGGATGTTACTCTTTCAAAGTGCTACATCATTTGCCAATGAGTAATAATTTCCGAAAGAACCAATGAGCAATGGCTTAGCTGGTATGGGCGCTTCCCCTCTTGGAGAGAGTGCAGGGTTTGAACCCCAGTAGGGAAGCGGTCACAAATTAACGCTTTCGGGGAAAATTCGTGGGCCCCTTGTGCATGCGCGCTTGTGTGTGATGTGTGTGTGTGTGTGTTGTGTGCTTAGGTAGTTAGGTTAGGGCTTACGGGCCAATGCCAAAAAAAAATCCGACACCCCCAACACACAGAATGTAAGTGATTGGCAGGTGTGGTTTCTATATGCAAGTGAGATCCCCCAACATAAGATCATTCTCTTCATAAATGTTGTAATCTACTAGAATACTGCCTTTGATCTTATTAATGGTATACGCCTTATGATACCGAGAACCTGTCATGTTCAATACATATGAATCTATGTCTAGTGGCTGTGCATTCTTTCCATGGTACATTATCATGTGTATATTTGGCAATGACTACCATGTAGAACATGGGAAGTTCATGGTGGATACATTTTCCGTGAGAAACATTGTCCTGTTTCTTAATTTCCCAAACTTATTTATATCCGTTAATTCTCATCCACCTGTGGTGTAAGATCAGTTCCATGTAATAAGTTTTGTTATTTTATGTATTTTCGTTGGCATTCATTTGTCTAGTCAACTCTCCCCTCTCAGTAGAGCATGCATGAGTGCAGAGAGAAACTGTAATGTTAACCATTTTGTATGAACAGGGTCCCTGCCTCTTCCATGGTCCATCAGATTGAAAATAGCTCTCGGTGCTGCCAAAGGACTTGCTTTTCTTCATGAAGAAGCCGAAAGACCGGTTATATATCGTGATTTTAAAACATCTAATATTCTCTTAGATGCGGTAAATTTCTAGACTACCAGTAGCATCTCTCTTCCATTTCCCCTATTATTTCGTTGTTTTTTTTTAATTGTGGTGTTTTAGGATTATAATGCAAAGCTCTCTGATTTCGGGCTCGCTAAAGATGGACCTGAGGGAGATAAGACTCATGTGTCGACACGTGTAATGGGAACATATGGATATGCAGCTCCTGAGTATGTAATGACAGGTGAGGTTATCTGTCTGTCTTTAACATAGTAGGAATCTAACCTTTTTACATCGAATCTTCAAACTCCAATGATTAAAATGGGCAAGAAAAGATTATGGTGGACTTTCACAATCCTTATGCTGCCGGTTGTAGTTTGGCATGTAGGGCTTTCGCCCTCGCTGTATTGAGATATTAAGGTTTTTTTAATGATGCATTGCTTTGTGAACTGTATGGTAGTTTAGCTTGGGAGCTTTTGTGATCTTTAACATCTTTTTAATAATATCGGGTGGCCTAATTAACCACTTTTTTCCTTAAAAAGACAGGCAAGAAAAGATTATGCTTTTGTGTTGGTTGGTGGTGTTAAAAGTGCTAGGAAAAGTGAGCAACTTGGTTTCAGGAAAGTGTGCCATATGTAGGAAAATTATAAAATCGTCTTTCATAATACGTGGAAATTCGTTTCAGTATACATATATTCCCTTGGAAATAACTACGTATGGTAAATATAGTTCTCAAGATTGTTTCTCAAGACCACTGATCTTAAAACATGTATTTGATTAATGGTTAGTAGCTACTGCTTAGTATATTAGATGTGTAGCATCTGTTCTACAAGTTTTTCCTATGATATCGTCAACTGCCAAACTATCTATAGTCTAAATGCTTGGGGCTCTTCTTCTCAAGTAATTGGAGTTTCTAGTATTTCTCAGACCGAATGGACAAAACTAGAAAACAATGGAAGCACTCCCTCGATTGGTACTAATCTTTGATACTGATGTAGGATGACTTGTTATAGGATGACATATTTCCTTTTTTGTTGGAACTTAATAGTATGATTGTTACACGCTATGAATAGTTATATATATGGCAACTTATAAAAAGATGTCTCAAACATTTACCAATATTCAGTCTCGTTTAGCGTCGACTTGAAAATGGTATCACAGCCATCCAGTTTCAAATCTTACCATACTCACATTTAAAGCCTATTATTATTATTATTATTATTAAAAGAAAACACCGCTGCAGACCAAAGAGCCTTCAACTTAAGTTTGAAGTTTCTGGTGCAGATTCTTTTAGTCTATACCCTTTTTCTTATAGGCTACACCTTTCATACAAACCTTGTATATTCCACATAGGCTACCATGATTGGTTATAGAGGTGGGATTTTTTTATGGGTGTGTCCTCCTTTTCATCTCTATTATGATTATCACCAACCCGTACATGGAAACTATAGAGTTGGTAGATTAAGTGATTTCATTTCTTATTGTTCAAAAAAAAATTCCACTGATTTTGGGAACATATCATTTTCTTGTATGCTGAAACATAATTTCAACCTTATATTTCCATTACAGGGCACCTGACCTCAAAGAGCGACGTCTATAGCTTCGGAGTCGTCCTCCTTGAAATAATGACTGGCCGTAGATCCATGGACAAGAACCGCCCCAATGGCGAGCACAACTTAGTAGAGTGGGCCCGCCCTCATCTCGGTGAGAGGCGCCGCTTCTACCGCCTCATTGACCCTCGCCTTGAGGGCAACTTCTCCATCAAAGGCGCCCAGAAGGCCGCTCAGCTCGCACACCACTGCCTCAGCCGCGATCCAAAGGCACGGCCTCTAATGAGCGAGGTGGTCGAGACCTTAAAACCGCTGCTTAATTTAAAAGACATGGCAAGCTATTCGTATTTTTTCCAGAGCATGCAAGCCGAGAGAGCTACTGCGAGATCCGTGAGCGAAAATGGAAGGATTGGGTTTAAAGCTCAGGGTTCTTTTGTGAGGAACGGGCAGCCGCCGGCGAGGAGTTTATCAAATGGCACAAATGTCTCGCCGTATCACCAGTCGCCGAAGCCCGACGGGAAAAAGCCATGAGTGGATCAATTCATATTAATGGATTAATGTTTTTTGGAAGAACTGAATGCTGATGCTTGTTGGTTATAAACTCATTTGGAAATATAACTGTGAATGGTATTTATAACTGATATGCATTAAATTTTCCCTTTTGTGCTGTTGATGGCTCCATTAACACTATTATAACTTTCATTATGTGTGGTGCATGAATAGTGGCTCCATCAGCAGAGTTATGGTTTCCGTTAGACGAGTGTGACCATTTTCTGAGCCTTTTGTGTTGTACTTCACCATATTATTTAATGGATCAAAATAGTTTGTGGTTGTGGGTAATGGCAAAATAGTTTGTGGTTGTGGGGTATGCATATAGAGTTACATGGCGTTGCTGTCGACCGTAATGGCAAAATAGTTTGTGGTTACGTTGGTGTGGTGTGGGCGACCGTAGTTTATTCATTGCGGTCGTTGCAATGCCAAAAGGGGATCCTTGGGGTTACGTTGGTGTGGTGTGGGCGACCGTAGTTTATTCATTGCGGTCGTTGCAATGCCAAAAGGGGTTCCTTGGGGTTACGTTGGTGTCGGGTTCATCCAGAGGCTCGGTCGGGTTCATCCAGAGGCTCGGTCTTGAAGCCGGAGCTGATCTGCAGCCCATTTAATTCTTTCTTCAAACTAATAATGTCCAACTTTTACCGTTGAATGTAAATATCAACAATTTGTTTGAAATCTTTATAAAGACAAAATAGAACCATATCATAAATTTAGTAATTTAGATTGCATTAAAATGGTTAATATAGTTCGTCTCTTTTTTTATTTTTTCTCGAAAAAGAAAAGAGAGAAAAAAATAGGGAAAAAAGTCCCAGCCAACTTTGGGAGAGATAAGATAATTTTATGTGCAATGTCTTAATGTCCATATATGAATGAATAATATGTATTTCTAATATGTTTCTTTTTAAGCAATTTAATTTAATTTTCTTTGTATCATTTTCTTTACTATTATGACATGTGAAGTAAGGAGAAATTTTTTCATAAGTTTGAGAAAAGAATGTTATAGAAAAATCATAACTAACTCTTAAAATCATATCAAATCTTTAAAAATCTCTACCAAACGCCGGTTAGTTAATTGGAGATTCTTGTACAAGATTTCAAAACTATTAAACTTAACCACAACTGAAAATCAAAACTATATTTTCTTAACTTAAAATATTTTTTAGCTTACCGAATATTTTATCGGTGATGCTAACATATATAGATTATTCTATCGGTCTAAACTGAAAACAATGTTGTATTCCGAAAAAATGAAATTAAAAGATTGAGGACAAATCCTTTAAATAAGTGCAAAAAGAGAAACTTGGAGGGACTTCTGCATATTTATTAGGTAACTGATGGAGCTCGTGATCTTCTTCTGATGCTGTCCTCCGCCGATCTTTTGATGGTGGTCTTTGACAGCTGAAATTTGATTTGGGAGTTGTTGAGTGTGGATCTCAATGGGTTGGTGTTGGACGCCGAGCTACCTGCAAAAAAGTCCCAGGATGGACGACCACCGTAGGACCCTTCGACGATCAAGTTAGAGCCGGGGTATAGGTATAGAGTAGCGGCGTATTGGAAATAAATTTTAGATACCTGAGTCGTCTGAAAGAGGGGTTTATATAGGGGTCGCGTGGAGCGAGCGGGCGCGAGATCACCGCCGTCAGTTACACTCCATCCTTATACTCGCGTTGAATGGCGGGATGCGCCTATTAATGGCGGGATACGCTAGCGTGTGACGCGGATCGTGGGGAGGCGGATATCTCGTCCTGGCAAAATATACGGAGCCGTTACGGGACGCATGGGATCCATGTTCTTGGTTGATCGGAGGAGACTGAGAAAGCTCGGCATGCCAGGGGCTCGAAGACGAACCGGGAGGTCGAGGAAGCTTGACACGCCAGGGGCTCGGAAACGAGCCGGGAGGTCGAGAAAACTCGGCACGCCAGGGGTTCGGAGACGAGCCGGGAGACTGAGAAAGCTCGGAGATGAGCTGTTGGTAGTTTCCTAGATGAAGGTGGAATGTATTCAGGGATGTCTCCTGAAAGGTCGAATACGTTTCTCGAGACGCAGCCTCAAGGAATTCTCCTAATGCAACTCATTTATTTCATCTCCGTAGCCTTCGGGACATGTCATCCCCCACGTGTCGTAATCTGAGGAAATATCACTTGTTCCCCGCCGAAGACACGGGAAGACAAACGTCTTGCCTGAATTTGGGGGCAGATGCTAATAGGTGCTATCCGTCCACCTCTCCGAAAATGCCAAGTTGATTGACACCACGTATTGAAGGTTTAAACGGATGCGGCCGATGTAGCAGACTTCGTCAGATTCCCCCTAATTTGAGGGTTTTTTGATTGTGGGGACGCTCTTCCCTGCAGGCGCAAGCCCCTGCAGTTAATTACGCTACCGCATCGCGGTAACAACTTTCTTCTTCTCCAGATGGTCATTTCGTGTCGTGGGTGTTTGTTTTGTTTTTGGTTGCCCGTGGATTGTATACGGAGACTAATTTATGTTGTCGCCCGTAGGGCGTGGATTAATCCAAATCCGTATTTTTCTTAGATTTGGGTTTGGGGGTTGGGTTTAAGGATACGTTAGTCTCGTTTGGGACTAAGATCAACTTAAACGTTTGTTAAGAATACGTTAGTCTAATTTTAGACTAAGATCAACTTAACGGGATCATTTAGATCCAACAAAAGAGCATTTGGGCTCTATTGTTAGTTTAGGGACATTACGGTCGATTAGTTTAAGGACATTACGGTCCAAGATTAAGGACATCATAGTCCGTGAGTTTAAAGACCTCACAGTCAAGGTTAAGGACATCATAGTCCGTGAGTTTAAAGACCACACAGTCAAGGTTAAGGACATCATAGTCCATGGGCTTAAGGACCCCACAGTCCGGAGAGTGTTTGGTTGTCGGGACCCGTCACCTTCTGAAGACGTTGAAGGATTACAACGACAAATATTAAAGGAATAAAGAGATGTACTCTCGAACCGGTGTGAGTTGGTTGAAAGATCTGTAGTCTAATTTGGGACTAAGATCTGTTGAAATATTCATGAGCAGGTGGGCTCAATTAATATGAGTTGAGAACTTATGGCCAATCTTGGGCTAAGTCCAATAAATGTTTAACATTTTATTTTGGGTTGTTGAGCCTTTATTTGGGCTTGGCCCTTTTAACAATGTTTTTTTTCTTTTATTGAATGCTGAGCATTCATCAGAGCTCTGGGCTTTTTAAAGAACAATTTATGTTCTGTCAACGTAACACGTGGTGCGGTAGGCGCTTTGCGCCAATCAAAAAGTGTAGTGCGCTACTGCCAAGTAGCGCACATGTAAGGGATACGTGTCGCGCTCAGCGTTAGGCGCTAGATGATGAGCGCATGATACCAGTTTATGAGCGCTGAGCGCTAATCCATGAGCGCATTGCGCTTTCAATTTAGTGGCGCACATGTGAGTGACGCGTGGTGCGTTTGGCGCTGAGCGCCAGCCCATGAGCGCAGTGCGCTATTTCAGAAGCGCAAAGCGCAAATTGTTAATTGACGTATACGTGGTTGACACGTGGCGCATTTGGCGCTGAGCACCGATCCAGAGAGCGCAGAAGCGCAGTTCAAGAGCGCAAGGCGCATTTTAAGAGCGCAAAGCGCATCTGATCAGTTTTATGATCTGGAAAACAAATTTATGTTCTTTTAAAAGAGACTTTGTCTCAAGATTTAAGAACAACAGTTCTTATTTTTGCAGGAGATATTTCCAATCTCTTATGTTGATGAAAGACCTTTCCTTTATAGATCCATGATCTGCGAGAAGAATTATGTTCTTCTTTTATTTAATGATGAGATCTTTTGATCTCTCTGTGAAAGACTTTTTGTCTTGTAGATCTATGATCTGTTTAAAGAAATGAATTCTTCTTTCTTAATCATGAGATGATTTCATCTCTGTGTTCATCATCATCATTTTTACCTTGAAAAAAAATCTTCTTGCAAGAGCTTGTTCTTTATTTTTGAGTTTCTCAAAGTTTAGGGGGGGGGGGGGTTTCTCTATGCAAGACTTGAAGGCTTGGGGTCTTTTTATAGGGCAAGCTGATCAGTTCGATCAGTCAAAGAGATTTTTCTCTGATTGATTTGGAGATATTTCCCCACCATTGGATTTTTGATTCTAGGGCTTCTGTTTTACAGAAGGTAATCTTCTTGTTTTTAACAAGATTGGAAAATCTTTCCATAACAGAATTTAATTCTGATTAATTAATGATTTTTCATTATTATTAGATCTTTTGATCTAACGGTGGGGATGTCACGTCCCGAAAGTACGGAATATGACCGGCACTTAAACTACGAAACGTCTCGAGGCGTACGTAATCTAAGTAAGCCGAAAACCCAGAAATCCAAACCAAGAAAAGTAGTAGAGTGAAGGAAAACCAATTTAAACAAGTAGTTTAAATAGCATAAGCCGAATTATGCGGTTTTTAAAAAAAAACATCAATATTTCCCGAAAATTTCGGCAGAGTCTCCTTTGTAAATACTGGCTCCCAAACGGGATACAACATGAATAGTATACGAAATCAATAAAAGGCATCCCCAAGCGGGAGCTAGCTCTTCGTCAATCGACGGTCACAACCACACAAGCAATATAATATACAACGCCAACGGCGAGGATCAAAAACTCAAAACCACAAGAAAACCACAGAAATAAAACGCGCGACTCTAAGGTCGAAAGAATAACATCACTGGTCTCTATCTCTGAAATAAATACATGTTTGGTTGATCGAACTTCTAGATACAACAGAGTAATAATATATAAGTTATATAATGGGGGGTACGATACAAGTAAACCCACCTACTAGCAAATCACCCGAAGGAAACTATGCCCGCAAGCCGTAATGAAACCTGTACGGCAAATCTGCAAGAAACTGGGGCACAACGGGGGTGAGTTGCCAACTCGTGAATAGAAAAACATCTACGCACAGAAATCGCATAAATAACGCAACCTAGGTCAATGATCATAATATATCCTCAAATATATGAATAACATGTAGCCTATAATAATGGCTAGGGTAATATCTAACCCGAGTGTGATCTCATGTGCCCGTGTCAGTGCCTCAGGTAGCAATATATCATATGAATGAGGTATGAATGCATGAAAACAGAATACATGTAAATGAAGGAACTGTTTTCATAAATTAGTGAGATTTCCTTTGTATTTTTAAAACGAGGTATCATAAATGAAATCAGCATCAACAGTGTCTAGCATCGACACAAAACATAAATCTCAATGTCTCAAAATCTCAGGCTCCGGCTATCCGGACTGGCCTATATCATCAAATCTCAGTACCTCAATATCTCGAAATCTCAATGTCTCAATCTCAATATCTAGGGCGTCGTCAGTCCAGACCGGCCCCTACCATCCATCTCAAGACCACGACGGTATCCTCCGGATATCCGACGCGTCGGGTAAAATTACCGGTAGGTAGTCTCCCCCTGCCAGGCTCATCGTCATCACCACGAGCTTCTTGCCCCGGGGTACCTTACCGGGCCCACCATGTACCCGAAACGGTTCATCCGCCTTCTCGAATCGGGTCTCGAAATCCATCAGCAAAGTCATGGTGGACGACTCATACATCATGGGAAAACCGCATTTTATTTAAAAAGAGAGAAAGCAGTTTATATATGTTTTGCGGTTTTCCTCCAAATCCAGAAAGTATCATGGAAATTCGAATCATCAATAGCATGTAAAACCATGAATATAAGCATGAGCAATGCGGCATATAATGAATAACAGTATGCATGAAGTGACAAGTAACAACTACAATGTCTAAACTAGCATATAAGGCAAGCAACTAATCATCATGTTAAAACTACTAGTTAACAAGCTACATTAGGCAATAATATTTTCTAAGGTGTGCGTGACATGGCAATTACCGATGAAGATGTGTGTAAGCCGGCAAGTAAGTGTACGTGGTACATACGCATCATCGGTAATGGTGATGGTGTCCTAACAGCATGATATCGATAATGAAATATGAACTTCAAAAAGTATGCGATGCGGAGCAATAACAATAATATGCGGGAGCTGAATACTAGACACAACGATAACTAAACTGCATTACCCTAATATAAGTCCTACAATAGTGCCTTTTGAAATAACACGAATCGCGGTGTTTTGAAAATAAGGGCTACGGTGTTTTTAAGAAAAGATACGCCTTTTGAAATATCCGTAGAATCCCTTGACCTGTCTTTTAAAATACCCACGATTCGTTAGTTTTGAAATAGGTAGGAGTCTAATCTAATCTAACAACTACACTAAACTATACGGTTGAACTAACAAGCTGAACTAAAGGTAAGGAAACCGCCTAACATCTGAGTCGATACGTATACATACCTGTATATATATAGTCGGTGATCCCGCCTCAATAATATCATATCCGCTACCATATCTATAATCAGACATCCCAAGTCAAGAGTGTGGATCAATCATCAATATATAGCTCGTACGTAAATCCGTCGTACGGCATCCCCAAATCTGGGTACGGGTCAATATCATGTTCATCACATTATTCATCTCGTATCTTCTTTATCAATGATCCTAATCCAGGTACTGATCTCTGTCTAGTACAATACTGATACCACCTAAGTATGCATGCACGTGTGTGAAAACTACATCAAAGGACCCGCTAAAACATCAGGTCGTATATCAAATACGAACCCTGCCATATCACCGATCTCACGGCCTCGACTCAAATCTCATCGACTCATCTCAATCCCAAGTATCATCCTCAAATCCGTATGTGAACACATAGTCCCATACCCATGTGAACACATAACTATAAATAATCCCATGAGCACATATAAATAGGAATGTATGCAAGTATGTATGTGTGTATGTGTAGTGCAACACTGCCATAGGGTTCGCAACACTAAAATAATCCAACACACCAATATCCATCCTAAATATCGTTATTAATCCCAAATAACATATAATAATTGTTGGTGTGTATACGCATCCGTATACACCACCACGGACTGCGGGGATGCTATACGCCATCCACCCGACTTCTCCCCGTAGATATAAATCTACTCACCTGGTCCTCGCTCGCCGGTGCCGACGTCGCCACTCGCTTGCTTTTCGTCTCGAAGTCCACATGGGGTACCTACATATCACAACATATTGTATCGCATAAAAACTCAATTCAAAATCGAAACGGCATACGAAAACTAAATCGGCACGCGTATCATGCATAGGTCAAAACCTATCGCCTACACATACAAGAATAGGCAAACCAACCCTCGATGTCGATGTACAAACGTCAAAACATCGAGAAAAACACCAAACACACTCATTTTTACAGTTACAAGCACTAATTATAATATAAAATAGCTTAAAATTCGCAAAAACCCCAATTTCACTTAAAAAGTCATTTTTCCGAAAATCTAGCAAGCACAAATCACCGTTTTAGTACAAAACTCGATGTATAAACGAATTTAGTGGCCACAATATTCACTAAATATCTTAAATAAGTCATAAAAATAATTCCCATAATTTAATCTCGTTAAATTCCAAAAACCCTAAAATTCTAGTTTACAAAATACCTAAATTTTAACAATTTTATAGCAAAATGCACAAACAACAATTTTGGTTGGATTTGCAAGATCTAAGTTGCTAAACAACAAATTAAGATGTTAATAATGTGATAAAAACCCTAACCATAATTTAATCTCACCTATATATGCATTTCATGAAAACCCTAGTTTGCATAAAAAGCTTAATTTGGACATTTTACATGTAGCGATTTCTAATTAGCAACAAGATTAGTTTTATCATTTCATAAGATGATAAATTACACTTGCAACCATAATTACATAATAAAAACCCTAACTTGAATTTCATAAACCCATACTAGATTTTCCAACCATTCAATTAAACCCAAATTATTAACTAATTATGCTTGATTTAAAGTATTCAAACAACAATTTAACAAAAGGTCAAGATTTATACCTCACAAGATTAGGGATCTAGCATGAAAATCTTGGCCTCCAATTTGCTCTCTTTTCACCACAATCCATGCATGATAGGCTAAGTTGAAATGGGTAAGAGTTGGATTTGGATTTTGGGATTTTTTTGATGGATTTTGAGGCAATTTTGATGAATTTTTTTCAAGAGAAATGAAGGGAAAAGAAAGAGGGGGCTACTGTTGTGGGAGAGGAGGGAGCTCGGCCAGAAATTAGGGGATAGGAGAGAGAGTGAGGTGGGGAAAATAATTGGATAAGTCAAAGACCCATATCACAAGTCAACACCATTCACATTTCTTATTGTTTTCATTTTTCTTTTCTTTTCTTTAGCTTCTATTTGCAAAAACAAGTGGGGAAATGAGGGGGGGCTGCTGCTGCTGAATTCAGCCTTATTAGGTGAGAGGGTGAGGGTGTGTGTGTGTGTATGAGGAATATCAAGTAACATGCAACCATACCCCAATTCTATTTAGCTATTTTTCACCATTTAAGCCTTTTTCTTCAATATTTTCTAAAACTGTTTGACAGCTTAATTTCATTTCAAAAACAACATGTTAAAATTTTGTTTAATGTGTTATGATATACAAAATTTGTTTCAACCCATTCCAATTTGTAATTTTCCCTAATTAAATGTATTAGTGACGGCTTAAAATAATAATAAAATAAATTTTTTTCAGAAAATTTGAGATTTCACCAGTGGCTCAATAAACACCAAATAATAGCAATTACATAGCTAGAATATGTATATTTAATTTTTATAATAAGATATTTGCATTTTGACTTTTTACAGAAAACCCTTTTATTTTACCGATTTTCCGAAATTTCACCGAAACGATTTTCAAAACGCTACAGGGGAGTTTTTTAATTCCAGTGCTAGCGCACCCGTGCTTTGCACGTGGTGCGCTGCTTAGAGCGCAGCGCTCTTAGCGCTAGCGCACCTGTGTCTTACACGTGGTACGCTACTCGGAGCGCAGCGCACCCTGCGCTAGCGCATCCGTGTTTGACACATGGCGCGCTGCTCGGAGCGCAGCGCACCCTGCGCTGGCTCACCCGTGTTTGACACGTGGCGTGCTACTCAGAGCGCAGCGCGCCTAGCGCTAGCGCACACATGGTGTGCTGCCTAAGGCGCAGCGCACTTGGCGCTGCATATGAAGCGTTGCTTCAATTTTGAAATTTGAATTTCAAACAGATCTTTACTCTGATTGGGGGAAACAAATTCCCCCCACCGTTGCGCTCACGTGGCCCACATGTGAGTGCAGCAGTGGCAGTATCTACGCCCTTGGATCAACTCAGAATTTGAAAAGGCATTTCAATGCCTATAAATAGGACCTTTGGTCTTTTAGATGATTCTGTTCATCTTCTTCATTCGAGAATTTTTATTCAGAGCATAGCTCTTCTGCTTAAGAACTTTTCAAGAGTCAAAATTCTGTTAAAATCTTGATAAAGATTAAATCTTTTTAAAAGATCATTTTAAGAATCTAGGGTTTCACCCATTAATAGAGCCTTGCTCTCCATAGATCTTTGATCTAAAAAAACCCCTTTTTAGGGTTTCATTAACAGAGTTTTGCTATCTTGAACCCATAGATCTAAGGAGATCTTCTTTCAGGGTTTCTTAACCCATGAATAGAGCTTTGCTCATAAAGAACTCTTAGAATTTGTTCATAGATCTTGAAGATCTCAGAATTTTTAATTCATAAAAAAATGATTTTAATTTTTCTGATGGATCATTTTTTCAGAGCAAGGCTCTTGAGGAATTTTTATTCCTTCATGATCAGAGTTTGACAAGTGTCACTCTGTCACAAAGTATTGCTCTCAAAGGGAGATTTACTCCTCTGCCCGAGAGATCTCTCATTTAATGAGAATTTTCTTGAGAATTTCCTCATTTAATGCAGCCTCATCAAATGATGAGGCTGTTTTATTAATGATGAATTGTCATCTAGATTTTGTGGGCCCCCTTTGGTCCCTCTCCATTGCATTGCAGTGTGGTACAAATTCTAAAGTACCAAGCGTCAGAATTTAAATTAAATTATAGCACTGACAGTTGACTTTTGTCCCTTTTCGCGCAGGCGACATGTCTTTCGACACATCTTTTCCGTTCACCCACTCAGAAGGCGGATTTCCTGAGGCGCCTGTAGACCGAGAGGTTCTTGCGCTGATCAGAGACCACGACCCGGAATACAAGAATCTTCACCTATGGGGTAGATGGTATGATCAAATTATCAGAGGCCGCCGGAGCTTTTCTTGTGCGATGCCTTTAGAGCCTATCTCTACGATCCCTTATGCCGATGCACCCCCGATCAATTATACTGTAGAGGAGGTAAATTGGACTTCAGAAGGTCTCCTTCGGCCTTCTATTGCCGCAGTACCCGTGCACCCGCCAGTGGCTTTGGACACCCTAGGGCGGCGCATATGTCAGGGCGAGTCACGCCCTTAGGGACAGCCCTACAACATCGGGTTAACTCCCCGTCATCCGGCCGAATACTTGCAGCGGGCCCGATATATCTTATCGGCAAAGAAATCACAGCTGCTGAGGCTTGGCTTATATCCTGCGATCTACGCTTCCTTGTTCCAGTATTCTGCACCTCCCACATGGTGGATCAAGGCATTCTTAGAGCAGTGGAACATTCCGACCCATACCTTCCTCCTATTGGATAGAGAGGTTTCCATTTCCTTGGAAGAATTTGCCAAGGTTTCTGGTTTACCAGTTAGGGGGGAGCACTACGAGGAGCTGCTTCCTCCGGATGGATATGTTTTTGCCACCAAATCAGTGGTAATGGGTCTTACCCTAGAGAACGCTATTCAGCACCAGTTCCCAAGTCTGATAAAGGTGTTGAACATGTATGAGAGCCTCTTTCTTGAATCCGGAGGCCAGAGGGTCAGCTTTGTGGACTTCATTTCCCGTTTTCTTTGCCCAGAAATTTTGTCGCGACAAGGCAAAAAGTTTGCTAAACTTGATGATCTTTTCGGCTTTGGCTTGAACCGTCGGCCAATACTGGAAGCCGATCAAAAGGATTTCTTTCTTCCCAACGTCGCGATCGTCCCCCTGTCAGAAATCGCCGCTCCGGGCATTGATGAGGAAGCGTTCTTTCTTGGGTTTCTCAGTTTATGGTTAAGATGGTTCGCGCTTCCTATGCACCCTCGTTACATGAGGCCTTCTGTCTTCTACCCCGCGCATCGCATGGTTGCCGGAATACAAGTGGCCATCGGGATTACCGGGTTAGCCCACTTATATCACGGCCTCAGCTTAGCAGCGGATACCACTGAACCAAGGGTGCATCCTTCCAACTTCCCAATGCATTACTTCACTTCATGGATGGAGCTGCACGTGCTTGGGGTCTTCGGTATCCACAAAAGACTTTCTTTTTACGACAGATGCAGGTTCCCTCGGATAATGCGGCTGGTTGACGCCTCCATCGTGAGTCCGTCACCGCGGGAAGCTAGGGGCTTGATCCTTCGTCCGCGCACGGTTGGAGATGGTATGTCTTTCACAGACAAAATCTTGACCATCGGCCAGGAAACTTCAAAAGCGGTGCTGCCATTGCAAGACATCTTTAAAGACGGGGCCTCTGTGTTGAAAGACCGGGAGATTCTTCATTTGTACTCCATCAGGCCGGGCTTTCTCGTATTCAGGAAAAATGATGCGGCGTTATTCATGAGATACAACCCGCATCATTTCGCCTAGCAGCTGAGTTACAATCAGGGCATCCCACTTGAGGCCTTTTTGGCAGAACCTGCTGCCACCGAAGAGGGAATGCGGAGCGCGCTGCATCATTTTATGCGTCTGAACACAGGGTCTCACTTCTTTATCAGCGAACCGAGCTGTGTCCCGAAGGCCCTTAATGTATACGTGGCCTGGTACCAACATTCAATGGGCGCCGTTATCAGGGAGGAGAAGCGACTGCTGCTCGATCGCAAAGGTGCACCCCCTGCTGGTGATCGAAACGTCCCTTTGAAGCAACAGACCATTGTTCCGCCTCCTTTAAGAGAAGCTGCCATGATCGAAGTTCCGCATGACAGGCCCGAGCTACCGATACCCCGGGCTCCTGTAGAAAAGGTGATTGTAGCCTCCTCCGATTCTGGCGTGGGTTCAGACATCGGGACTCGTCGCCCCAAAGTGGCAAGCGTAAGCTTGTGCTAGCTGCGACCGGAGCTCGCTCGCAGAAGAGGAAGAAAAAGTCGATCCATTCTGTCGACGTTGTACTCGGCCAGGAGTCTCACGCTCCTTATGGCGAGGGCCTGAGTGAGTATGGGACAAACGAGGGTCTATTCATGCCGCCAGATGATACTGATCTGGCGGCTGCTATTGCAGCTTTTGAGCAATTGGCAAGCCACGAAGCGGGACTGGCTATCCTCACGCGATCAGGTAACCATCAACTGTATCTTTCATCATTGCATCATATTTCTATCATCATGTTTTGACTGACACTTTTCCTTCTTTAACAGGCATTTCCACCGAAGAAGCTCTCGCAGCTTCTCTTAAGACTTTTGAGGAAGAGGAAAGACTTCGAGCATTCTTAGGCATCGGTACATTTCGGTTCACCGTGTCTCCGCTCCCGTTTCTTATGGGTAATCTGACCCCTCCTTTTCTTCTTATCACAGGAACTACCTTTACTCAGGTTATTCCAAGCGTGGCATCGACTTCACAGGGCGGTGCGGAGACGCTTCCCGGGTCGGCTATCTCAGTTCCGCCGGTATTGCCAAAATAAGCTTCACTTAAGCAACCAATGACGGATGTCATAACGGCTCCAGAGGTAACTATTGGCGTGGACGATGATGTCGTGTTGAAGGAGGTCTTTAGAAGATCTGCCCTCACGGCCCGGGTGGAGAGGAAGCGTAGGATGCGCGCGGCAAGGGAGCGTACCGCCGCCTTGGATGCGGGTGCGGGTTCAAGCGCTGTTACTCCTTCCCCTACTCCTTCAGAGGATACTTCGGCTGCCTTGTCTACCGCCCACAGACAGGCAGCACGTGCAGCTCGGGAAGCAGTCGAAAAAATGACCCAAGGTAACGTGATATTGGGTTCTTTTGTCAAAGCTTTAATTTTCATATTCTTATATATTCTATCCTGTAGGGCCGAGTCATGCCGAAGAAGTGGCGGCAACCACCGAGCTTAGGGTAGCGGTAGGTAAGACAGCCACGATCGCCGAGCTCGAGGTAGCGGCAGGTGAGACGACCATAATTGCCGTACCCGAGGTAGCGGTAGGTGAGATGGCTACAATCGCCGAGCCCGAGGTAGCCACTCTTTCTTAAGAGTCGGGCACTGCTCCAATCGTCGCTCTTTCCCCTTGCGGCTCCTTGCCGTTTCCGGGCGCTGCGAGTGTCACGACGATTCTCGTGGAATCGGGAGATGAGGCTACGGGTGGCGATACCGTTCCGATAGAGGAGGGTGGAGCATTCGCTGCATCCAGTGACACTCTTGTCGCGGTCTCGACCGGCGACTCACCAGGTAGATTTTGGGTCATCGCTTTCCCCTTTATTCTGCAATCCCCTTTAATTTCTTTTTGACAGCGTTTCTCTTATTTCTAATGCAGGTGTGATGAGCGTTGAGGTTGTACCACCCGAGGAAGCATCTCCAGTTGCTGCTTTAACGGTGACCGCTCCTTTACCTTCTCTCGTACCATCTCAAATGCTGGAAGGTGCGGATTTGTGACCCATCAGTTTCATTGTAGGCAATATACTTTATGTACTGACATTACATTATTATATCATTGCAGGAGTCCTTTTTGATCACCTGTATCAGGTGCTACACCCACACTTCTCTTTCCAGTCAGAGATTGCCTCATCTAGTGGCGCTGGTGAGTACAGCCTTCAGCTGATGTCTTTTCTTTTACAGGAAGCCAAATCGTTTCTAATTATTCTTTGTTTTGATTGCAGCACTACAGATCGAAGGAGGAGACGAAAGAACAGTTGCGCCACTGGTACTCCCGGCCTTGCCACCTGCTGCAGCCAGTATAGTAAACTCCATTGTTCATGAACCTCCTCTATTTCTTGAACCGTCATTTGACTGTGATTTGTTTTGCAGCGGTGATACCGACTTCAGCTCCGTTCGAATCTCGAGTCGTAATGCCAGCAGGCCCCTTTTCTCGACGTTCATCTTCCAAAGGCGCTGTGAATAGTCTGCGCATGTTGAGCGACTACATCGAGGAGCTTGACGTGGAGGCTCCCACATTCGCTGCAGATTTTGCCGCGGAGGTTAATCCTATGCTGGCGACGCTCGTGAACTTTCATAGTGAGGGCGTCGTTGAGTCTTGGGTTAATCACTGCAGGGAAATTGAGGCCTGTCTGTATGAGCTCGAATTCGGACTTCCTGCTCCTGAGGTCCTGGCTGTGAACTCTCAACGGGCTGCGTGGGTTGAGCAGAGCACTCCCTACTTCTGCCATCTTGAACAAGAAGTGGCCTTAAAGTGTAAGGAGTGTGAAGAGATTTCTAGCAACTCTGCTCGACTGCATGCTCAGGTTGATGCCAATGCTGTGCAGTTGAAGACTATCTTTGAGAGCCTTCTACGATGTATTTCCGACGGGCTAACGCTGAGGCAGAAGCTCGACCTCATCGAGCGAGATGCACAGAATCGTGGGGCAGCTCAGCGGGCCGTCGAAGAGCAACTTTCGTCCTACTTGCAGCAACGAGCCCAAGTCGAAGAAGAGTTGGCCGCGACAGCTGACCAAGACAAGGGGCCGAGGGAAGTGCGCGAGCGGCTGATTGGTTTATTGAAAGCACTTCCCTCTCAATAATTGTTTTTGTACCATTTGTAATTTCGAATAAAATGTATCCATTTTTTTTTATTCTTTCATAAGATGTATTTTGTACCCAATTGAATTTATGAATAAAAGATACATTTCTTTCGTAATGTCTTGTGTCATCTCTTTGCTTTCTTCTTTTCTTTGTTATCGGCATGTCACTTTAGTAAGTATAGCCTGCAGATGATAGAATCATTCCGTCTTGAACTCTTTGAGAGGTAGCGATGGCTTAGGAAACAGGTTAAGATCTGCTGCCTAAGGCTTTTCAACTTTATGAGCCGTAAGGATCTCATAATGACTTTTCTCCCTATGAGTCGAGAGGATCTCGTAGGTGTATTTTCTCCTTAGGAATCGTGAGGATTACTAAGTGCGTTTTCTCTTATAAGTCGTAAGGATCTTACAAGAGAGTTTTCTTCCTTACGGGTCGAGAGGACCCGTAAGTGATTGATGGTGTTTCCATTATCCGCATTTCACGGAGTCAGGAGTTGCTCTGGGCGTTTCCCACGGGATCAAGATTGACTTTAGCCGTGTTCCACGGGACCAGGATTTGCTCTGTATTCTTCCCACGGGGTCATAGCCGTATTCTGCGAGGACCAGGCTCCGCTCTGGACGTTTCCCACGGAGTCAGGATTGACATAAGCCGCGCTCCACGTGACCAGGAATTTGCTCTGGATGCTTCCCACGGGGTCATAGCCGTGTTCTGCGAGGACCAGGATCCGCTCTGGACGTTTCCCACGGGGTTAGGATTGACATAAGCCGCGTTCAACATGACCAGAAATTTTGCTCTGGATGCTTCCAACGGGGTCATAGCCGTGTTCTGCGAGAACCAGGCTCCGCTCTGGATGCTTCCCACGGGGTCATAGCCGTGTTCTGTGAGGACCAGTATCCGCTCTGGACGTTTCCCACGGGGTCATGATTGACATAAGCCGCGTTCCACGTGACCAGGAATTTTGCTCTGGATGCTTCCCACGGGGTCATAGCCGTGTTCTGCGAGGACCAGGCTCCGCTCTGGACGTTTCCCACGGGGTCAGAATTGACATAAGCCGCGTTCCACGTAACCAGAAATTTTGTTGTGGATGCTTCCCACGGGGTCATAGCCGTGTTCTACGAGGACCAGGCTTCGCTCTGGACGTTTCCCACGGGGTCAGGATTGACATAAGAAGCGTTCCATGTGACCAGGAATTTTGCTCTGGATGCTTCCCATGGGGTCATAGCCGTGTTCTGCGAGGATCAGGCTCTGCTCTGGATGCTTCCCACGGGGTCATAGCCGTGTTCTGCGTGACCAGGAATTTGCTCTGGATGCTTCCCACGGGGTCATAGCCGTGTTCTGCGAGGACCAGGCTCCGTTCTGGATGCTTCCCACAGGGTCAGGATTGACATAAGCCGCGTTCCACGTAACCAGGAATTTTGCTCTGGATGCTTCCCACGGGGTCATAGCCGTGTTCTGCGAGGACCAGGATCCGCTCTGGACATTTCCCACGGGGTCAGGATTGACATAAGCCGCGTTCCACGTAACCGGGAATTTTTCTCTGGATGCTTCCCACGGGGTCATAGCTGTGTTCTACGAGGACCAGGCTCCGCTCTGGATGCTTCCCACGGGGTCATAGCCGTATTCTGTAAGGACCAGGATCCGCTCTGGACGTTTCCCACGGGGTCAGGATTGACATAAGCCGCATTCCATGTGACCAGGAATTTGCTCTGGATGCTTCCCACGGTGTCATAGCCGTGTTCTGTGAGGACCAGGCTCCGCTCTGGACGTTTCCCACGGGGTCAGGATTGACATAAGCCGCGTTCTACGTGACCTGGAATTTGCTCTGGATGATTCCCACGGTGTCATAGCCGTGTTCTGTGAGGACCAGGCTCCGCTCTAGACGTTTCCCACGGGGTCAGGATTGACATAAGCCGCGTTCCACGTAACCAAGAATTTTGCTCTGGTTGCTTCCCACGGGGTCATAGCCGTGTTCTGCGAGGACCAGGATCCGCTCTGGACATTTCCCATGGGGTCAGGATTGACATAAGCCGCGTTCCACGTAACCAGGAATTTTGCTCTGGATGCTTACCACGGGGTAATAGCCGTGTTCTGCGAGGACCAGGACCCGCTCTGGACGTTTCCCACGGGGTCAAGATTGACATAAGCCGCGTTCCACGTAAACAGGAATTTTGCTCTGGATGCTTCCCACGGGGTCATAGCCGTGTTCTGCAGGGACCAGGCTCCACTTTGGATGCTTCCTACGGGGTCATAGCCGTGTTCTGCGAGGACCAGGATCCGTTCTGGACGTTTCCCATGGGGTCAGGATTGACATAAGCCGCGTTCCACGTGACCAGGAAGGGTTGACTTTATCCGCATTTCACGGAGTCGGGGTTTGACTCTCGATCATCTGCGCACCGCCAAGTCATGAAACTGGGAATTGCCGCGGTTCCGCTTTGCTTGATGTTGCGTCTGTTGTAATGAGACGCATGTTGAGATGATCTCCAGGCTGTCTGTGAACCGTTGAGATTTGGCTTCTTCTTCTGATGGAGCCTGGGGAGGGAAGGTGTGATTGCCTCTTTGTTTGTGCCCCTGGATTGTATGCAGGGATCTGTGTGATATCACCTGTAGGGCAAAAATTTCATTCTTTCAAATTTTTTTATTTCTTTCCGCGATGCTCTATCATTTCAGCTTTTATATCGCGAAAATTGCGATTGCCCAATCATTTCGGCTATTTCTCGCGGTACCCAATCATTTCGGCTATTTGTTTTATTTTTACTCGCTGCTTTTTATTGCGAGTTGCCCGATCATTTCGGCTATTTTGCATGCATATATTTTTACTTGCTGCTTTTGTTGCAAGTTGCTCCATCATTTTGGTTATTTCGTATGCATGTGTGGCTTACTAGCTTTTTGCTGCGAGCTTGGAATTAGACACCGATTTCGGCATCAGCACCGCTACAACTGGGATATTTCCAGGAGCGAATCATCATTTGCCTCTGTCGATGTCGAACAAAGATGGCTTAATAGACAGGGTTAGGATCCTGTCGACTAAGGGTTTTGACTTCATGAGCCGTAAGGGTCTCATAAAGGTATTTCTCCCTACGAGTCGTGAGGATCTCGTAGGTGCGTTTTCTCCTTAGGGATCGTGAGGATCCCTAAGTGTATGGTCTCTTATAAGTCGTAAGGATCTTACAAGAGCGCTTTCTCCTTATAAGTCGAGAGGACTTACAAGGGCTGTTTACCGTGTAGACACATCCCTAGTCACGGATGGGACTTTGTTAGGGAAGTGTTTATTCGCGCCCGTGGATTGTATACAAGGGTCAGCATTGAGCCGCTTGTAGGGCAGCATTGGAGGTTGTGGTGTCCGCTTAAGAACAGGTTTAGATCCCTATAACTTAAGACTTTTGAATCTTACGAGCCGTGAGGGTTTCATAAGAGGGTTCTCTTTACGAGTCGTGAGGATCTCGTAAGTGTAGTTTCTCCTTAGGAATCGTGGGAATCCCTAAGTGTGTTTCTCCCTTGTGAGTCGTAAGGATCTCACGCAGGTGGTTTCTCCTCACAAGGTCGAGAGGGCCTTGCAAGTGTCTTTTAACGAGGTTGCGCCCTTTCAGGTTTTCACAAAAACTAGCCGGTAGCCCTGCTGTTTTTACTCACGGAGCCCTTCCGGGTTTTCATCCGTGCCCATTTTGCTTATGGACATACCGTTTTCTTTTTCTTTCTATTTTTTATGTCAGCCTTGGGATGCTACAGTCCACGGTAGTTTATCGACGTCTCGGTCAACATCTAGTTTTAGGACATAGTGGTCCATCGTTAGTTTAAGGACGTTTCGGTCCGACGCCAGTTTTAGGACATAGTGGTCCATCGTTAGTTTAAGGACGTTTCGGTCCAACACCAGTTTTAGGACATAGTGGTCCATTGTTAGTTTAAGGACGTTTCAGTCCAACGCCAGTTTTAGGACATAGTGGTCCATAAACCGGCTACTACTTATAGAGTTTGGGCTTAGGAAGATAGCGAGCGGACATAGGCGTCGTCATCTATCGTTGACCTAGGCCGTGACTCGTTAGGCATAGTATTTCTTTAGCCAGCGACAGTTTATTGGCCTGAAAGGTCTTTCACCATGCATGTCCATGAGTACATATGCTCCACCCTGGTAAACTTTGTCTATGATATACGGGCCTTCATAATTCGGCTCGAATTTCCCCCGCTTGGTGCGATTAGGGATCATGGGTCTCTTGACCACTAGCACGAGTTTGCCTTGACGAAATGTTCTCGGCCTAGTCAATCTTTCATATGAGCGTGTCATCTTTGCTTTATAAGCCTCCAGACTCTGTTGCGCCACGAGCCGGTTTTTATCAAGGGCATCAAGCTCCTTAAGCCGAAGGTGAGCATTTTCTTCGTCTGTTAGCTCGTAGTGAACCGCCACTCGTAGAGAGGGTAACTCTATCTTGAGAGGGAGTACCGCTTCTCCCCAAATACCAACGCGTACGGCGTTGTGTTCGTGGCTGTTTTGAATGTAGTTCGATACGCCCAGAGAGCTTCATGCAGTCTCTCGTGCCAGTCCTTCTTATTTCGAGACACCGTCTTTTTCACGATTTTCGTCAAGGTCTTGTTGAAAGCCTCAGCTAGACCGTTAGCTCGGGGATTATAGACCGAAGAGTATTTCCAGTCCATGTTATGCTGTTGCGCGAAGCGGCTGATCTTGTGGCTCCTATAGGCTGGTCCGTTATCGAAGATAATCCGTCGCGGAGTTCCAAACCGATAAATGACGTGCGTCTTGAAGAAATGGAGAATATTCTCCGTCTTCACTTCCCTCAGCGGTACTGCTTCTGCCCACTTGGAGAAGTAATCAGTTGTCGCCAAAATGAATCGATGTTCTCTGGACGATGCTGGTTCGATAGGGCCGATTATGTCAGTTCCCCACATTTCGAACGACCAGCTAGCCACCGTTGGATGTAGTGGATTTGGATGCTGATGGATAAAGTTTCCGTGAATCTGGCACGAGTGGCACTGCTTCGCATACTCGAGGCAGTCCTGAATCATCGTGGGCCAATAGTAGCCCATCCTTTTGATCTTCAGCTTGATCTTCGGCCCGGCTTGGTGAGAACCGCAGAGTCCGTCGTGAGTTTCTTGGATGACTCTCTTTGCTTCTTCAGGTCCCAGGCATCTTAGCCATAGAGAATCAAATGATCTCTTATACAGAGTATCATTGACGAAGGCGAAAGACAGGGCTCGTTTCATAAGCTGATGTCTTGAGGACGCATCTTTAGGTGTTCGACGGGATTTGAAGTAGTCTATAAAGACTTCTCTCCAATCCATAGCCTTTTCCTGGTCTTTTATTTGTAGGGCCATTTGCTCGGTCGCTCCTTTTTCTTCGGATGACTCCGGAGATATTTCTGCTAGTGCGAGAACCCGACGGCTTTGCACAACTATCCTCACGTCATCGAGGTTCTCGTCGGCCAATTCTTTACCGAGCTTAGCTAATGCATCCGCCTTGCTATTTTCCGTACGCGGTATGCTTTCCAGGGCGTAGGAAGGAATTTGAGTCAGCAGTTGCTGCACTCTATCGCCGTATTTCACTAACTCTGATTTGCACGTTTGATAGTTGCCATTTACTTGACTAACGACCAGCCGGGAGTCTCCGTATATGAGGAGGTTTTCAATTCCCATGTCGATAGCGATCTCAAGACCTGCTATCAAAGCTTCGTATTCGGCCTCATTATTCGTCCTCGGCTCTGTTAAGGAGAAGGCAAAGCGCATTATCCCTCCTTGTGGAGTCACGAAGATGAGGCCTACCCCAGATTTGATTATGGGGGTGCTTTGTTTGCGCTTCTTCATGGAAGACGCTCCATCGAAATAAAGTTCCCACCGGGTATCATTCTCTTTTCTCTCACCGGCGATCGTGTCAAACGCGTGTTCGTCTGGCAATTTGCAGTTCAAGGGAGTTTCGGCAGGTATTGGATGCTCGGCGAGGAAGTCGGCGATGGCCTGGCCTTTCATTGCCTTAAGAGGCCGATAAGTTATCGAGAATTTCATCAAGAGCAGGGCCCATTTAGCGAGCCGCCCTGTTAATATGGCCTTCGACATCAAGTATTTGAGAGGATCTGCCTTTGATACGAGATGGACCTCATGTGCCAACGCATAGTGTCTGAGCTTCATTATCGTGAAGACCAACGCCAGGCGAGGCACTCTCGAATGTCGTTGTTCCCCGTAACGAGTTCAAACTACCTTCTCTTTGAAAGTGTTTTTTGATGGGAGAATAATTGCTTTCTGCCCCCAGTAGAACTCGACTCAGATAATAAAGGGCTCTCTCCTTTCCTTGGTCATTCTCTTATGCCTATAATGCGCCAAGAGAACCTTCGAGGGCTGTTGTGTACAGGACGAGAGTTTTTCCTTTAACGGGGGCGGCTAGCACCGGCGGATTCTGTAGGTATTGCTTAATTTCGTTCAGTGCACCTTGGCATTTGCGATCCCAGACGAACGGAGTTCCCTTCTTCATCAAGTGACTGTAAGGGCGGCACTTGCCAGAGAGATTGGCTATAAATCGCCGGATATACGCGAGCTTTCCTTGGAGAGACCGCAGTTGCTTGAGAGTCCTTGGCGGAGGCATTTCCATGATGGCCTTGATCTTCAACGGGTCTATTTCGATACCTCGGTGTCGGACGACGAATCCAAGGAACTTGCCTGAGGAAACTCCGAACGCGCATTTGAGAGGGTTCATCTTCAAGTTGTATTTCCAAATGTGCTGAAACACGATCTTCAGATGCTCTAAATATTCCTCGTATGATTTGCTTTTAATTACGAGGTCGTCGATATAGCATTCGACGATTTCATGTATGAGGTCATCGAAGATCTTCGTCATGACCCTCTGATAGGTGGCACCGGCGTTCTTTAGACCGAAAGGCATCACCTTGTAGCAAAATATGCCCAAAGGGGTCCGGAAAGCAGTATGCTTCTCGTCCTCAGGATGCATCTTTATCTGATTGTATCCTGATGAGCCGTCCATGAAGGAGAAGACTTCGTGAGTGGATATGTTATCTATCATCAGCTCGGTGCCCGGTACTGGGAAGTCGTCCTTCGGGCAGGCTTTATTAAGATCCCGAAAGTCCACACATATGCGCACCGTCCCATTTTTCTTCATTACTGGGACAATGTTGGCGATCCAATCAGGATACTGAACCTCTTGGATGAAGCCGGAGTCGATTAGCTTCTTGACCTCGGCGTTGATGCTCATTTCAAGCTCGATCCGCATTCTTCTCGGCGCTTGTTTGATCGGTTTGATGTCTGGAGAGATCGCCAATCTGTGGATAGCAATCTCTGGATCGAGTCCCGGCATCTCTGAATAGTTCCATGCAAAGCAATCTCTATGCTGCATGAGCACGTCCTTTAGCGTAGTCACCATTTGTTCAGACAACAGCTCACTGACGAACGTCCGCCACGGGTCACTTGCCGTCCCCAAATCAATTTTCTTAAGGTTATCTGCAGTAGTATGTATTCCATCTTCCAGCTCTTTTGGCGCCGGTGGAAACTCTGAGATTACCTCGTCATCATCGTTTTCGAAGCACCAGGGGAGGTCATCCATATTCTCGGGCTCTTCTTCCGACAACGTTATCACGTGACGGTACGAGATCGTTTCCAAGATCGATGTTGATCTGGTTCTACTCTCGCGGTTTTCGGTTCATGCTTCTGCGGCGGGGTTTGTTCATATCATAATTTTGCATTATTATATTCCCCATTCTTATTCATTTTACAAATAAACAGGTGCTTTTGACCCATGTCTGCTACATAGTTGCAGGTTACAGGTTCTCGGAACAAAAACAGTGAAAACGATGAAAAGACGATACAAAAGTGAGACTACGACCAACAAATGGAAAGATCTTGATCATATCTACAATTTGAAGACTTAACGAAGATCAATGGACGATTTCACAAAGAACAAAGGCAGTGCAAGGTTCAAGACTTCGACACGAAGCAAGCGGTAAAAGTCCACGACTTTATTCACTGTGGAGATCTGGAAGAGAACCAGAAAACATTCTGAAGAACAAACTGAAGAATATAGAAGGAAAAATGCAACAGAAGACTCCCTGAAAAATTGAGCCATCAAGGACCCTATATGGCCGCGGATCCACGGCCAAACAGGGGCTTTGGCCGCAGTTCCGCGGCCGTAAGTCGCCCGTGTCGGTGGAAAATTTTGTGGCGCTGGCGGTGCGTTGACTAGTTCTTTTCTTAGGGGGTAAACTTGTAATTGCAGATATGACGTCGATTGTAACCCTAGGGTTTTCTATGATCTATAAATAGAATCCCTAAAACCTTTTTTAGGCTATGCCTCTTCTTGTACCTCATTTTATATCTAAACTTCAGATCTGTAAATTTCTGTAAAGAATGAAGAGTGCATCAAATTAGATTAAGTTTTCAATTCTTGCCCTAATTAATTTTATTATCTGCCCTAGTATAATTTTCTATTCTTGCCCTAATTTAGATTTCATTAATTGCCCTAGTTAATTAGTATAGAAGATGTTTTTCAATTCCCTAATGAGTGAGTAGTCTCCTCACTTGTTAGGGTTAGATTTGGGGAAGGCTTGAGAGTTGAAGATCTCTCACCCCTTTCATGCCCATCACACCTTTTTATAGGACTCCATGCATACATGCACACACCGCTCCCTACGACACCCTATCCCATGAGGTAGCGGTGATACCGTAGTATAAAGGACCGGTTGAGCATGTTTTCCATGGAGGTTAGGGTAAGAATTAAGAAAGGAAAGACAAGAACCTAGAGAAAGAAACATCGTTTCTTCCCGATGGTACTAATCCACTTTATTAATTATTACCATAACACCTCATAGATCTTAAATAAGGCATAGAAAGCGGTGAGGAATATTGACTTTCCAAATCTAACCTAAACCTAACCTAGAAAGATTTTAGATCAACTTTAGTTTTTAGATTTAATCAATCCATTCATACCGTTTGTAATTAATTCGTTAGAACAATTTGAGAATACACAAAATCCCTGTGGACCGACCCGTACTCACCGGCTAGCTACCAAGCGACGTCGTTCTTGATTGCGGTAATTAAATATTCTTTGAACACAAATCAAATGGTGCCGTTACCGGGGATGGCGTGTTATTTTCTTTTTGTAATTTCGGGTTAATATAAAATCAAAAAAATCATAAAAACTGAAAAATAAAAAATATAAAAATTTATCATCTTGTTATTTTGTGAAGGGTATTTTCGTGTGAATTTTGCAGGATCGACGAACAAGTTCAGATCTGGAAAAATCCAGAGATCAAAACAGAACGGCAGATCTGAATAACAGAGGAAAATCATAACAGAGGAGCAGAAGAAATCTCAAGAATCGAACCGCTCATCTTACCGCGGAACCGCGGCATAAACCCCCCTTCGGCGGCGGAAACGCGGTCCTGTAGTGACTTCAGCACATGAAATTTTCACTGTAAGCTTCCTCTTCTTCTCTGCAAACCCAATATCTCTTCTGTAAAAATTTCCTGCAGGATTCTTTGCGCCAAAAAAAAAAATTTCTCCCCTTCCAATAACTTGATCTTGTGCAGGATTCTTTGCGCCGCGTTTAAAAAAAATGTCTGCAAGTGATTGTGTTTACTGCTTTATATATTTAAATCGACTTTAAGGGGCTTTTACACCAATCAGATTGGGTGGGGATTTCATCACCCTTCCCAGGATCCCAAAAATCACATAAGGTATATTATATTGTCCATCAATTAATTAAAAAAGATTAGACTCGGCCCTAAAGACTTCGCGCTCAATAGGACAGATGAATAGTTGTAGGCATCGACCGTTGATCCTAACCTGACTTTGTGGTGTCTAGACAAGTGTGTCTAAGGCGAGTGGTTACTTAATTAGGCCCACTACTTACGTAGTGGAGAACCTCCCACTTACCTGGCACTTACCTGGCCACAATTGGCGGTGAAGAGGAGCTTTGAGGTCCTACTTCTTGCCCTTTGGAACAGTTAGGAGCTGTCTAGTTGACCTAGGTGACCCTAGATCTAGGCTTGATTGTGCATTTGTGGTTGATTGAACGTGTGTCTAAGCCTTTTATCGAAAATCTTTTTTGTAAAAAGCTCCACATAAAAAAAACACAAAAAGAAAAAAAACGAATTTTTTTAAAAAAAAAACTTGCAACTTGTCGCTAAGAAATCCGTGCACCTCACTTCCACCCACATTCTTTTTCTTCTCCTTTCTTACATCATGGGTACCCCACCTCATAAAACTCTTGCCGAACTTTGGTACCCCCAACCAAACTTTGCTTCATACGCGAATTGTTTTGGTCGAATTACGGACGACCCCTCCATGCCCAAAATTTCTTTGAAAGATCGAATAGAAGCGTCTGGGAGAAACAGTTCGACTCCACAATCCACTGTGTATCAACCGTGCCAACCTTCACCACCTTCTTATGTTGATACTCCTTTTTCGAGTCCAGTTGTAACTCCGAAACCCATGTCTATTGCTGAACATATAGAACAATCTCGTAACCGATCTTTCACTCCTTTCAACACTTCTAGTTCTTGGGATTAACAAGTCCATTCACCTTTTTATCCAAATGTTGATCCTACTCTGTCCAACCATTCAATTCCTACCAGTCCTACCCGACTTCCGCACCTTCACTAGACATTGCTTCTACACAACCATTTGGGAGTTTCACGTATCCAAACAACTTTGAATTTTTTACTGAAACCCCACCACAATCCATGTCTAGTCTGGAACAGTCGTTGGAAGCTTATATAGTAGCGACAAACCAAATGATGAGGAATGTGGATGCGTCCATGGCCGCCCTTATGCAACCTAGTGAACCGGTAGCTAGTTTCCAACTAGCTCCAAAAATTCCAATGTATGATGCGGCGGTTGGACAGATTGAGAATTTGAGTGGAGAGAGTGAGCTGTGCACCCTTCCAAATCAAACCTACCCATCACCAATTGAATCCCACAACTCCGGTTTTCAAACAAGTGTCCCAAATGATTCACCAGTTGAAAATAAAACGTTTAATGAGTTGTGTGACTTTGTAGTGCTTGATTTGCCAGATTGTGAAGAGCCCCTTTTGAGTGAAACCGTCACCAATCCTTTTGATCTCTACACCTCTAATCTAGAACCTGAATTGATAAATATCCATACTTTTGATGAGGTGTCAGAAAAAATTGATTTTCACTTGATTGAGGATATTGACGTCGGAAATATTTTGGATGATGAACCTGTAGATTTAACTGAAATTTTCTCTCCAATTCATCATCCCGAGTCATTAAATGTTTCTCCCGAACCTCATATGCGTCTTGATTTTGATGATAATTGCATGGATGAGATAACCTTTGAGGAGAATTATGAGGATAGTATTGAGGAGAGTATTGAGGATGAACCATTTTTGTTTGATGAGTCGGATTTTCCAATTCATCCTCCTGAACCCTTAACTGTAATACTTCTTAAATCACCCCCCTCATCCTTCCAATCGTTCCGACCACACAAAAGATCACGCAGGAGGACCGTGAGCTTGAAAAATTTCTGTTCGATCACAGCAGTTTTGACGCCACTAGTGCGTTCCTCTTTGAATCTGACACAGTTCTCACAGACGATAACGATTACGAATGTTTCACTTTTTCGGACGATTTTGAAGACCCACCGCCCGAGTTTGAGTCCTTTGAATTTTCAGATGAGTTAGTTGAGCCATCAGACTCGGTTGCTTACAGTCATTTCGAACCATTGATGGAATCCTTCAAGTTCGAGACAGATTACTTAGGTGAGAATAAGACTATCCCTAAATCACTCCATTTCGTCCCTTCCATCGTTTCGACCACGCAAGAATCCGTCGCACTTCCATTTTCAATGGATGGTTTACCAAGTTCAACGTACCCATGTTTTCTTGCGAATCTTGAGGGATTTGACCCCATTTCTCGACGGGTTGATAGATTAGCACAATCGCTTTTAACACATCGGTCATCACAAATTATGCTAATTTATTCACTCAATTTACACCCTCAAGTTCGTGCTACACTTCTTTCTCTTTTCCGCCATTCTTCTCCTCCACCGAGACCATATTCCACCCTTCTTCCCATACGGTCTCGTGTGTTTCTCAACTCCTTTCTCTACACTCCATTCTTCCACCAACCCTACCATTATCACGATAGAATTTTTGAATGGTTGGTGCTAACCTTTGGTCTGTGTAAGGCTATATATAGTTTGATTTTTCTCCTCCCTAACTCTGAACTTTAACGCTTAAAACAGTGGAAACACTTAAGTTTGGGGAGAACCTTTTTGTATATATATTTTGTTTTTCTTTTAACAATAATTTTTTTTTGTAAATAAATAAACAGGGGAGTGCCGACATTTTGACCCTCTTGGTGTAGCCTGACAGTGAGGACACTGTTAAGTTTAAGTTTGGGGGTGTGCTCGGTAAGCTTTCTTCCTTCGCATTCATATGTACATTTTTGCATTTGCATACTTATTTTAAAATCCATAAAAATTGAAAATTTTGAAAAATTATAAAAATTGAAAAGTTCAATTGTGGCCATAATTAACTTGAGTTTGACAAGAAGGTTAACTAGCTAGGAACAACTAGATCTTAGACTTAGTAAATTAAAAACCCTAAAAATAACTTTTCTTAAAATCTAACGGTAGAAAGTATATGTCTTTGTAGTTTATTTAGAAATAGGCAAGTTTCGAGGTGACTTCTTGGGCTAAGTTAAAACAAAAGAAGAGTATTGATATTTTTATTAAAGTATAAGTCTAAAAAATAATTCTTTTGCTTAAGTCTAAATTCTGAAAATATATACCCTACAAATTGCACAAACATGAACCTTGAAACTTGGAATAGTAGAAGAGACCTTGAAATGCTCTTGTCTAAAGTCCTTAGTATGAAGGAAAATAAAATACAAATACAAGTGTGAATAAAGAGATAAAAAATGAACACTGGTTTTTGTAATTACTTAAGGCTGCATAAATAGAAAAAAAATATTTAGCAAGGGTGCTTCATCACCTAGTGCCTTAGACCAACTGGTTTGGGAGTCACAGCTAAAGCCTTAGGTGTTACAAGACTAGGAATTACACTTTAATGTGCAAACACATTTTGTAATCGGTTGTTGGTACCTTAAGAAATATTAACGGTCGCATGAAGGATGTGTGAGCAAATTTCATCTAAAAATTCACCAATTAAGAAGTGAATTGGACGACGGACAAGAGTATGATAGCTTGATTTGAATTTCCAAGTGTAGGGGTGATATACACACACACGTAGGGGTATGTGATTGGGGCTTGGATGAGAGATAGGAATGAAAAATAAGACTTATATCTTTAATAGAGATGATAAAAATTCCTAAGTTGAGATAGAACCCTAGAAGGAAAACTTAAAGGATGCCAAAAGCTAAGTAAATTCATAAGAATATATATAATCTTAAGTTAAATGATAAAGAAGCGTGAAAAATACGGGTGGATAATTTACGAGTCGAAGATAATAGAGTTCCTCGTTAGAAAACCTAATTGGAGAATAAAACTTAATAGGCCGAATTAATAGGATTTTGTGGGTAGTATCCGCTGAAAACCCTCAGGAGACAACACTCCTCCTACTAGGGACACCTAGAGGTTTAACGGCTTGTTGCACGAGCTCAGTGCAATCGCGTTTCCCTGCGAAAGTGAGGCTATGTCTTTTTCAAGAATAAAACTAGGTTTACTCGAGGACGAGCAAAAGATAAGTTTGGGAGTATTTGTTCATATCATAATTTTGCATTATTATATTTCCCATTCTTATTCATTTTACAAATAAACAGGTGCTTTTGACCCATGTCTGCTACATAGTTGCAGATTACAGGTTCTCGGAATAAAAACAGTGAAAACGATGAAAAGACGATACAAAAGTGAGACTACGACCAACAAATGGAAAGATCTTGATCATGCCTACAATTTGAAGACTTAACGAAGATCAATGGACGATTTCACAAAGAACAAAGGCAGTGCAAGGTTCAAGACTTCGACACGAAGCAAGCGGTAAAAGTCCACGACTTTATTCACTGTGGAGATCTGGAAGAGAACCAGAAGACATTCTGAAGAACAAACTGAAGAATATAGAAGGAAAAATGCAACAGAAGACTCCCTGAAAAATTGAGCCATCAAGGACACTATATGGCCGCGGATCCGCGGCCAAACAGGGGCTTTGGCCGCGGTTCCGCGGCCGTGCGTCGCCCGTGTCGGTGGAAAATTTTGTGGCGCTGGCGGTGCGTTGACTAGTTCTTTTCTTAGGGGGTAAACTTGTAATTGCAGATATGACGTCGATTGTAACCCTAGGGTTTTCTATGATCTATAAATAGAAGCCCTAAAACCTTTTTAGGCTATGCCTCTTCTTTTGCCTCATTTTATATCTAAAATTCATATCTGTAAATTTCTGTAAAGAATGAAGAGTGCATCAAATTAGAGCAAGTTTTCAATTCTTGCCCTAGTTAATTTTATTATCTGCCCTAGTATAATTTTCTATTCTTGCCCTAATTTAGATTTCATTAATTGCCCTAGTTAATTAGTATAGAAGATGTTTTTCAATTCCCTAATGAGTAAGTAGTCTCCTCGCTTATTAGGGTTAGATTTGGGGAAGGCTTGAGAGATGAAGATCTCTCACCCTTTTATTGCCCATCACACCTTTTTATAGGACTCCATGCATACATGCACACACCGCTCCCTACGGCACCCTATCCCACGAGGTAGCGGTGATACCGTAGTATAAAGGACCGGTTGAGCGTGTTTTCCATGGAGGTTAGGATAAGAATTAAGAAAGAAAGGACAAGAACCTAGAGGAAGAAACATCGTTTCTTCCCGATGGTACTAATCCACTTTATTAATTATTACCATAATATCTCATAGATCTTAAATAAGGCATAGAAAGCGGTGAGGAATATTGACTTTCCAAATCTAACCTAAACCTAACCCTAGCAAGATTTTAGATCAACTTTAGTTTTTAGATTTAATCAATCCATTCACACCGTTTGGAATTAACTCGTTAGAACAATTTGAGAATACACAAAATCCTTGTGGACCGACCCGTACTCACCGGCTAGCTACGAAGCGACGCCGTTCTTGATTTCGGTAATTAAATATTCTTTGAACACAAATCATGGTTACCCTCTAGCTCCTGGATAGAGCTAACCTGCCTTGCTGATATTGGTCTTCGACCCAGTTCTTGAAGGTGAAGCAGTTTTCGAGAGGATGTCCTATCGCTCGGTGATAGGAGCAATAGTCTGGGTGGGAGACCTCATTCTCTTGCTCGGGGTACTTGGACTCCGGGAGTGTCATCATCTGATGCTTTACGACGAGATCGAATATCTTCTTTGTCTTGTCTTGAGGAAAAGAATATTTCCGACCCATCTTCTTTATAAGGGACGGATCCCGGCTGCTCGACTCTTGCTCGCGTGGCTTCTCAGACTCGCTTGGCTGCTGTCGAACGTTTTTTCCGTTCTTTGGTTTATTTTTGCCTCTGCACCGGATCTTTAGTATGACGGGCTGGCGACAGGGAACATTGTCATTCTCCATGGCCTGCTAAAGGAGGCGCTGCGTCCTGGATTTCTCGTAAATGGCCATTTCACGGTTATGGTCATCCCAGACCTTTTGACTCGCTTCCCTTATTAGCTTGTCCATCCATTCTTCGAACGACGGACTTGGCATTTTGATGGTAGGATCTCGTTTTGGTTTAGGGTCAGCGTCTTCTAACAGGGCGTCTCCTTCTTCATCGAAGTCATGTATGATGTAGCTACCATGGACTCGTTCCCATTTCTTGGATTGGACATATCCAAGCCCGACCGTTTCCATTTTCTCGTTGGGCAATTTTCGCTGAGTTCCAGGGACGTCCCAAATCCTGTTGTAGAACCATGCTTGTCGAGCAGTTTGCTTAAGGGGTACACCTTGGCGCCTCAAGAGTCTCTTTAGTCCGTCTGTGTAATATTTGGGCAAACGGATGGGCTGGAGCCTGTTAAGTGTAGAATCCGCACTATGCCAAATTTCTTTCTCCACTTTGGTTTCCGTGGATCGGTAGAATAGGATCCTCTTTTCATCTTTTCGCCTGAGAGGGACGTAGAATGTTTGCAGTCTCTGCACACTATAAGTTTCAAGTGCGTCGAGATCTTTGTAATATTCTTGTGGAACCATGGTAATTTGCAAACTCTGATTATCGCCAGCAAAGGCTTGTATTGACGGCCGAGCGGAAAATATAGCGTTGACCTCATCTTCCGAGTCGCTGCCGAAAATCAACATAGGGATGGACGGTCTCGGCTTGTTGTATTGGGGCGGCCCTGAATAAACTATCTCTTCTTCCTCCTCGGTATCACTCCCGAAGACCAGAATAGTAGTGATGGTTTTGTTCTTCGGTTTGTGACATCTTTCCGTGTCCTCAAAATCTGGTAAGAAGTATTTCACATCTTCGTATTTTCGGACTTTCGTTCACGGAGAATGGGTTAAGCTCCCTTGTCACGGTATACTCGAGACCATTCTTGAAATACTTCATACACTGATGTTGCGTAGAAGGGATAATGTTGTACTCGTGTAACCAAGGCCTGCCGAGCAAAGCATTGTAGCATGTCTTGGCGTAAATGACATGAAACTTAATGTCCGTGATAAGCAGCCCAAAGCGTAGTGTCAATATTACAGATCCAAGCGTCCGTGATGACTGGGAGTTAAATCCGGAGATGGTGATTTTATCACGAGCGAGGTGCTGAACGCTCATGCTAATTTCCTTCAACACTCTCACGTTGAGGAGATTGACGGAAAACCCATTGTCAACCAGGATTTTGCCTATCTTGATATCATGACAGTATCCGGAGATATAAAGGGGACGGTTATGCTCGCATGTCCCAAGGAGGAGATCTTCATCGCCGAAGGCGATATCCGCTGTGTGCACTTCTTCCAGTTTGTCCTTCATCTTTTCTTCAGCGAGGAAAGCTTGGAACTGTTCAGGTTCTTGTAACGCCTTGATCATAGAATCTCTTGCTTCTTTTGATAGCAGAAGGGCGTCGAGAATTCTGAGCTGCGAAGGTAGTTTTCTCAAGTGTGTCAGAACGTTGTAGTCCACCTTACTTTTCTTTGGCGGGTCCTTGGCTGTCAGTTCTTCGATGGCTTGGTCATCAAGGATGATATCCTCAGGGACTTTTTTCTTTCTCTTATCTTTTCTATTCGCGGGCCCGAGATTCTTTTTGGACAGCGTACGATTGCGCAGCTGAATATTTTCACAGGTCTTCGGTTCTTCCTCTTTTCCCGAGGTGGATTCTTTAAAAAGAGGGCCAAGTGTCATTTCTTCGTCAGAGTCGCTCCCGAAGGTAAGAACTTGCGATCCCCCAGCGTCGACCATGTGACACTTGCCGGTAGATCTTTTACGCTCCTCGGTCGTATTTCTTTGCTCCCGACGAGTTTTGCATTTCATCGGCTTGAAATGTTGCCGGTGAGCAACATATCCCTGCCACCATCTTTTAAATGCGTTGCACTCTTCGGTGGGGTTCGCAATCTTTCGATGATATAAGCAGTAGCTAGGATGTATTTCCGCTTCACCAAGAGCGTTCCCTTCGGAGGGTGGCAGCTTCATTCCCATTGATATGGCTTTGGCGAATCTCTTCCTCGTCCTGAACCTGCTTTTATTTGCGGTGGACGTACTTCGATCTGGCAGGAGTGTTTCAACCCTTTCGTCCAGTTGCCGGCGTTTGGCCTTTTCAAATATGGCCATCTCATGCTCTCAAGCAGCTTTGCTTTTAAGAAGAGCCTCGTCCAGGAATGCATCAATCATTTTGTCTGATGGCCCTAGAAGTTCTGGCTCAGGATTTGCCCCCAGTTTCTCTGTGTAAGGAGCTTCTTCATCGTCTATCAACGAGTGAGAGATCACATGGCAACTTGCCATATAACCTTCAGATTCATCCGATGAGTCTTCTCCATTGTCATCATCTCCGTCCTCAAGGACGTGGCTGAGAAATTCTTGGAGTGTGACTGGAGTCCGCGCTTTTTGATTATATTCTTCCAACGCGTCAATCTGTTTTTGTAGGTCCGTGCGCTTGTCACCAGGCTTCACGGGCTTTTTGGTCTTCTTCTTCTTCTTCGAAAACTTTGACGACTGGGTATGAGTGCTTTGGCTATCACCACCAATCTTTGGAGTTGGGCGCGGCTTCAGCATTCCCTCGATAATCTCGTGTTCCAATGGATTCTTCCACCTGATCGCCGGGCATGTGTGGAGATCCTTCAACATTATTTTAGTCTTGGCTGAAAGAACGACCTCCCATAGAGCTTCTCCTATGAAAGAGCATGATGCCCCCGGTGTGTCTGTCTTCTTGGGATCGTGTGGCTGTGGTGGGTTCACCTTCCAATTCTTGGACAGTGCAAACTTGCCCTGTTGGTATTGATCTTCAATCCAGCCTTTAAAGACGAAGCAATCTTCAATTGGATGGCTTACCGTTTGATAGTAAGGGCAATAGTTGGAACTATTAGCCTCGCCGGGTTGCAACGGTCGTTTTGGATTCGGCAGATTGATGAGCCTGTTGCACACCGCCATTTCGAACAGTCTCTTCGTTTTGTCCCGAGGGAACGAATAAGGACGCTTCATTTTCTCATTATAGTATCGCCGTCTCTCTTCTAGTTGATCCATTAGTTTTGGGCCACTGGGCTGCTGTTGAGTATTCGCAACGAATGTTGCCTTCCCTTTACCCTTTTCGTTCCACGGCTCCGGCTTTGGAGGAGACGGTCTATGACCCATCTGGTCCATTTGGGCCAGTTTGTCAATCAAGTTCTAGAACGTGGTCGGCTTGAAAAACATCATGAATTGGGAAATAGTTGCCTGAGGGTCCAGAGTGCCCACGAACATGCCCACTGCCGGCGCTTCCTCGATGCGCTGCTCACATTTTGACCACAAATTTCTCTATCGTATTGCGTATTGTACCCAAGTTTCGCCTGGCTTCACCCTGGCGTTAATTAATGCGGTAATCGTGGTACGCTCGCTAGCGCTCACGAATCTCTGCATAAACAGCAGTTCCATCTCCGCAAATGTCTTGACAGAGTCGTTTGGAAGTTCAGAATACCACTCGAATGCCGTCTTCGACAAGCTACCAACAAACTGTCGGAGCAGAAGTTTATCATCACCCCCGGTGTTGCCGCACAAGGCTCTGAATTGAGCGACGTGCTGATGCGGATTCCCCGTCCCTTTATATACATGCAATTTAGGGATCGAATATCCCGGCGGGTACTTTATTTGGTCATACCAGCCTGGATATGGTCGCCCAGTTTTAACAATTTGGCCGGCCGCTTCATTCGCCTGGTGAGCCGTATTTACTGAGCAATGTAGTCATCCAGAGCGGCCTTGGAGATGGTTTCCTCTTTGGCTGCTGAAAGAGCCGGAGGAGGGTTCGATGTCTCCTCTCTGTCGTCTTCAATGATGATCGGGGGGTCTTCAGCTGGAGGTTCCGGCTGTAACATCATCCCAGCCATGTCTTGGAACAAAAGAGCCATTCGTTTTATATTGACTGCCTGCTCCGCAGCCTCTTTTTCTTTCCTCTCGAGCATTCTTCGGAGGAACTCGGTATCAGTTTCTTTTTCCCGACGCTGCTCCGAGGTCTCTGGGTTTTCTTTTGGCCCAGTGAGTGCATCCATCGCAGTCAGTACCTCCTGAAGTTTCTGCTGCTGTTTTTCCTGAGCCTTCGTTATCGATCGGGTAAGCGGTCGATGACCCGTAGAAGCACGGCTTTCCTCTTTTCCGGAAGCCATATAAACAGTATTGCACCATCATGCCCCCAGACTTGGGGCATTTAGATTCAACATCCTTGCGGCTTGCCGCATTAAGCAGTTGAAGTGGAGGGAGCCGTTGCAGCGGGCACCCAAACGGCTATCGCCTTTTGTGGCTTGACAGGATGGTTTTCTCCTTGTCGAGATTTAAGCTTCTTTGATCGGCGAGAGTAGTCCTGGTCAATCACCGATTCCTGGACCTGTCGCCAGACTTTATAAATTTTGGAGGACAGCCGCTGAGGGGGCTGCTCCGGCTTCTTTTTAGTGGTAATCTCCATAGGTGGAGGATATCTCTTTAGCACGGCAGTCAGAGCGTTCTTGCAAACCCTTCTAAGCGGTTCAAAGCTGTTCCCAGTTGGAACAGCAGCATTGATTTCCACCATGGGAGCTGGCGGAGTTAGCCCAGAGGGGGAGTTGCCCCCGGCCTTCCTTACTCGGTGCCAGTGGCGACGTCGAGCGTGTCGAGCCGTTGGGATTATCTCAGCTGTAGGAGTGACTTCCTCATGCTCCCTGTGTTGGTCAGAAGCTATCGTTGTCAGCCTATTGAAGACATACGTCTGTTGAGAGGGAATATCCAAACTATCGAAGGCAGACTTTCGAGTAGAGGAAGTAACCTTGACGATTTCGCCTGGAACATGAGCTGAAATAGTCAGTCTTGTGAAGACCGACCCTTTAGCAGGAGAAGCCGCCTTGACGACTTCGGGAGCAGGGATGACTATCCTTTTTGGGATAACCCTTTCTGGTATCGCGGGCTTCTTCATGGGCCCAACTGAGCTTTGGCCTAGTCTGTCAAAGACTGAGGCGTTGGAGCTTGACGACCTGTTGAGAGGGGCTGCAGTAGTTGTAAGCCGATCAAAGACTGACTTCCTCTGAGCTTCTTATGTTGGTACAGGAGCGCTGAAGCTCGTTGGCGGAAGCATGGTCCCGAAGAACAATCCAGTAGTGGCCTGAGTGACCTATTCCACCGGCATAGCGAAGATGGAGGCCGCTTGGGGCCCGTAAGTCACTCCTCCAGACGGGACAGAGCGAGAGTTGCAGTTGCAGTTAGTGCAGGTTGAATCCATTGATCTTCTGTTTTCTGCACGGAGAAAGACACCAAATTTTAGTACCTCAAACCCAAGGGAAACCATATCAAACCGCGATTCGTTCGCGAACACGACACACGAAGTGTGGAGTGGAAAGAGGAAAAGATCCCACCGGGCGTGCCAGAATCTGTTCCCCGCCGAAGACCGGGAAGACAAACGTCTTGCCTGAATTTGGGGGCAGATGCTAATAGGTGCTATCCGTCCACCTCTCCAAAGATGCCATGTTAATTTATGACACCACGTATCGAAGGTTTAAACGAATGCGGCCGATGTAGCAGACTTCGTCAGATTCCCCCTCATTTGAGGGGTTTTTGATTGTGGGGACGCTCTTCCCTGCAGGCGCAAGCCCCTGCAGTTAATTACGCTACCGCATCGCGGTAGCAATTTTCTCCTTCTCCAGATAGTCATTTCGTATCGTGGATGTTTTTTTTTGTTTATGGTTGCCTGTGGATTGTATACGAAGACTAATTTATGTTGTTGCCCATAGGGCGTGGATTAGTCCAAATCCGTATCTTTCTTAGATTTGGGTTTGGGGGTTGGGTTTAAGGATACGTTAGTGTCGTTTGGGACCAATATCAATTTAAACGTTTGTTAAGAATACGTTAGTCTAATTTTAGACTAAGATCAAATTAACGGGATCATTTAGATCCAACAAAAAAGCATTTGGGCTCTATTGTTAGTTTAGGGACATTACGGTCGATTAGTTTAAGGACATTACGGTCCAAGGTTAAGGACATCATAGTCCGTGAGTTTAAAGACCTTACAGTCAAGGTTAAGGACATCATAGTCCGTGAGTTTAAAGACCTCACAGTCAAGATTAAGGACATCATAGTCCGTGGGCTTAAGGACTCCACAGTCCGGAGAGTGTTTGGTTGTCGGGACCCGTCACCTCTCTGAAGACGTTGAAAGATTACAACGGCAAATATCAGAGGAGTAATGAGATGTACCCTCGAACCGGTGTGAGTTGGTTGAAAGATCTGTAGTCTAATTTGGGACTAAGATCTGTTGAAATATTCATGAGCAGATGGGCTCAATTAATATGAGTTGAGGACTTATGGCCAATCTTGGGCTAAGTCCAATAAATGTTTAACATTTTATTTTGGGCTGTTGAGTCTTTATTTGGGCTTGGCCCTTTTAACAATATTTTTGTCTTTTGTTGAATGCTGAGCATTCATCAGAGCTCTGGGCTTTTTAAAGAACAATTTATGTTCTGTCAAAGCAACACGTGGTGCGCTAGGCGCTTTGTGCCAATCAAAAAGCGTAGTGCGCTACTGCCAAGTAGCGCACATGTAAGGGACACGTGTCGCACTCAGCGCTAGGCGCTAGATGATGAGCGCATGATGCCAGTTTATGAGCGCTGAGCGCTAATCCATGAGCGCATTGCTCTTTCAATTTAGTGGCGCACACGTAAGTGATACGTGGTGCGCTTGGCGCTGAGCGCTAGCCCATGAGCGCAGTGCGCTATTTCAGAAGCGCAAAGCGTAAATTGTTAATTGGCGTATACGTGGTTGACACGTAGCGCATTTGGCGCTGAGCACCGATCCAGAGAGCGCAGAAGCACAGTTCAAGAGTGCAAGGTGCATTTCAAGAGCGCAAAGCGCATCTGATCAATTTTATGATCTGGAAAACAAATTTATGTTCTTTAAAAAGAGACATTGTCTCAAGATCTAAGAACAACAGTTCTTATTTTTGCAGGATATATTTCCAATCTCTTATGTTGATGAAAGGCCTTACCTTTATAGATCCATGATCTGTGAGAAGAATTATGTTCTTCTTTTATTTTATGATGAGATCTTTTGATTTCTCTGTGAAAGACTTTTTGTCTTGTAGATCTATGATCTGTTTAAAGAAATGAATTCTTCTTTCTTAATCATGAGATGATTTCATCTCTGTGTTCATCATCATCATTTTTACCTTGAAGAAAAATCTTCTTGCAAGAGCTTGTTCTTTATTTTTGAGTTTCTCAAAGTTTATGGGGGGGGGGGGGGTTTCTCAATGCAAGACTTGAAGTCTTGGGGTCTTTTTATAGGGCAAGCTGATCAGTTCGATCAGTTAAAGAGATCTTTCTCTGATTGATTTGGGGATATTTCCCCACCATTGGATTTTTGATCCTAGGGCTTCTGTTTTACAGAAGGCAATTTTCTTGTTTTCAACAAGATTGGAAATTTTTTCCATAACAGAATTTAATTCTGATTAATTAATGATTTATCATTATTATTATTAGATTTTTTGATCTAACGGTGGGGAGTTTTTTAATTCCAGCACTAGCGCACCCGTGCTTTGCACGTGGTGCGCTGCTTAAAGCGCAACGCTCTTAGCGCTAGCGCACCTGTGTCTTACACGTGGTGCACTGCTCGGAGCGCAGCGCACCCGTGTTTGACGCGTGGCGCGCTGTTTAGAGTGCAGCGCGCCTAGTGCTAGCGCACACATGGTGCGCTGCCTAGGGCGCAGCGCACTTGGCGCTGCATCTGAAGCGTTGCTTCAATTTTGAAACTTGAATTTCAAACAGAGTTTTGCTCTGATTGGGGGAAACACCACTTGTGAGCATCATCATTAGCCCCCCACTCTCATTTCGATCTATTCATGGTTCGGGTCGAGAGTAACCTGCTCGGTTTTTCTTCTGCTTAGTTTGGCGCCGAAACTAATAATGTGGATCGCCCGGGAACAACAAGGTGTTTGGGGGTTGCGTCGTTTCGATCTTTGGGCCCACGTGTCGTCTCGTCGTGCGCCTAAGTTTTCACGCGTATCCCCGATGACGTCAGTGGATCAATGAAATGATCGCGCTTTAAAGAGGGGGAGCCATTTCAGTCGATCGCCAGTTGGGATACGGGCCACGTGTCGGACGTCGGATGGCGGAAGTGACAGGATGTCTCTGACTCTTGCCGTCGAAAAGATGTCCCCAATGACCGATCACCACGTGGAGCCCCGCCGGTCTCTGGTCTCGACGTTTCGTTTTGGCGGGAATCAATCAGGGCCGCAGGATGTTCCCCTTTGGGGTGATAAATAGGAGGGGATCATCTTAGGGCTGATACTTTGCTCAAATTCTCTTTCATTGCCGAAGATTGTCCGGCGCTCCTTCTTTTAGATCGGAACCCTTATTGATTTTACCTCGATGAGTCCGTTCTTTTGAATCAGGTTTGATGTCTTCATCCAAGGAGTCCGTAGAGGTAGTAAGGGTAGAGTCGGACGATGAGGCTCCCGTTGTTGGGGCCGAGTCCAGTGGGTCTTCCTCTCTTCGGCTTCAGATAACCAAGAGGGTTCTTCATCTTCTTTGTCCTCTGTGTCAGGTTCACCCCTAGAGTCAGGGCCGGCCCCGTCGCTCGCCGTCGGGCTATGACAAGGGCCCTCAAGGTGCGCATCGGGAACACCCGCGATGCGCTCTCCATTTTGAAGAGTCTAGACGAACTTTTCGAAATTTGGGCTCGATTCCACATCCCCTCTAACTATTCCATCCGTTTAGCCAGAGAGGGCGAGCGGGCAGACCAGGTGCAGGGCAAGGAGATTGCCCTATATTTGGAAGCATTTCGGATTGGAATGCGTCTGCCCATCCTAACTGAAGTCTGCAGGGTGCTCTGTTGCTTTCATCTCGCCTCGAGCCAGCTAGCTTTGAACTCATGGAGAATTCTCCTCGGGTTTCTGGCCCGGTTAAAACTTGAAAATATCCCCTTCGGCTTGACTCTCCTTGTCTCTTTCTTTTGTTATAAGAATCACCCCGGCACCAGTAAGGATGAGCCGAGCTGGGTGTATTTCTCGTTCAAAAAACGCAAGGGCGTGTTCACCGCCGAAAACCGGGAAGACAAACGTCTTGCCTGAATTTGGGGGCAGATGCTAATAGGTGCTATCCGTCCACCTCTCCGAAGATGCCAAGTTGATTTATGGTACCACGTATCGAAGGTTTAGACGGATGCGGCCGATGTAGCAGACTTCGTCAGATTCCCCCTCATTTGAGGGGTTTTTGATTGTGGGGACGCTCTTCCCTGCAGGCGCAAGCCCCTGCAGTTAATTACGCTACCGCATCGCGGTAACCACTTTCTCCTTCTCCAGATGGTCACTTCGTGTCGTGTGTGTTTGTTTTGTTTTTGGTTGCCCGTAGATTGTATACGGAGACTAATTTATGTTGTCGCCCGTAGGGCGTGTATTAGTCCAAATCCGTATTTTCTTAGATTTGGGTTTGGGGTTTAAGGATACGTTAGTCTCATTTGAGACTAAGATCAACTTAAACGTTTGTTAATGATACGTTAGTCTAATTTCAGACTAAGATCAACTTAACGGGACCGTTTAGATCCAACAAAAGAGGAATTGAACTCTATTGTCTAGTTTAGGGACTTTGCGGTCAATTAGTTTAAGGACATTACGGTCCATTGTTAGTTTAAGAAGATTACGGTCCATTGTTAGTTTAAAGACATCGCGGTCGAGGTTAAGGATATCATAGTCCGCGAGTTTAAAGACCTCACAGTCAAGGTTAAGGACATCATAGTCCGTGAAATGTGTGGTTGTCGGGACCCGTCACCTCTCTGAAAACGTTGAAGGATTACAACGACAAATATCAAAGGATTGAAGAGATGTACCCTTGAACCAAAGTTGATTTGGGGATCTGTAGTCCAATTTGGAACTAAGATCAATTAATTAGATTATGAGCACATTGGCTCAGTTAAATCTGAATTGCGGACTTATGGCCAACTTGGGCTAAGTCCAGTCAAGTTTGAAATATTGGCCCTTTATTGGACCATTAGACATTTGTCTGGGTCAGCCCTCCATCATTTAGCAATGCTAAACAAGAGTTTGAGGTCTCTGGTAACATTTTTGTCTTTGACTGAGTATTAAATATTGTAGTTCTGAGTTTTACTCAACTTTGAGGTTTAGTTAAAAGAGAGGTTTTTGCCTCTGGAAACTTAGCCAATTTGGCTAAAATTGGCTTTAAAATAGTGTTAAACACTAGAGGAAAACAGTGTTAAACACTGGAAATAAAATGCTCAAATTAGTGTTAGACACTAGAGAGGAAGGGGTCATGTGGGGACACGTGAGGGCACCCAAAGGTGGGGCCAGATTTCCTTTACTTTGTTCTGCAAATAAGTGTTTAAACACTTTTAATCTTCTGGCCATCACGTGTTGACACGTGATGGATATTTGTGCATTGATTATTAAAGCATTTATTAGGGGTCACGTGGTAACACGTGAGAGCGCCCAAAGCCAATACTGCCTTTGCTTTTGTTCCCTATATTATGAGGGTCACGTGGGGGCACGTGAGGCATTGCCTCAAAGCTTTTTCCTTCTCATTTTTGGGGGATCTGTTTAGGGGTCACGTGGGGGCACGTGACCTAGCTTTATTCTTTCATTCTGATCACTGCGGATTGGGGTCACGTGTCATCACGTGACCAATGTTCTTTACGTGCATGGAGATCTTTCAAGTCTCTTTATTTTAAGAATTAAATTCTCTGCAGGGTTAAACCCTAATTATGTTTTAGAGGAATTAAATTCCTATGCATGTGGAAGAATTAAATTCTTATGTAGGGTGAAACCCTAATTTCATTTAGGAGAAATTAAATTCCTGTGAATTTGGGAGAATTAAATTCTCAAACAGGGTTGAACCCTAATTTTATCTTGGAGGAATTAAATTCCATGAATTTGGGAGAATTAAATTCTCATATAGGATTAAACCCTAGTTTTATCTTTGGGAGAATTAAATTCTCTAAACTCAATTCTCCCTCTAAGTTTTGGATCTGCATGGCAGAATCTTTCCGATGAGAATTAAATTCTCAACTTGTGGGAAGATTTGCTTCTGCAAATCTTCAATCAGAGGAAGAACTAAGTTCTTTTGCAGAAGAGTTAAACTCTTAGATTGAGAATTAAATTCTCTTTTTCTGTTTTATGAAGCTTTGATCGCTTTCCCCTTTCTCACCTAGGGTTTCTTTTCTTGAGAATTGAATTCTCCTTTCTTTTCTCTCTGTTATTTTCCTTCAGAAAATTTCAAGATCTCTAAAATTCTCCCTGTTCTTCTCTTCTTGGCTCCTATTTATAGGAGAAGGAAAAGAATCAATTTGTTTAGTAAATCTTTCATTGAAAGATTTTGTTTGTTTTTCGTAACTAATATGATCTTTTAGATCACTCAGTGAATTTTATTCACCATTGGATTTTTAATCCAAAAGATATTCTGTTTGTTATTTTTGGTGAAATTTAGGGAATTCTTTCCTTGTATAAAATCTTTCTATAAATTGGTGACTTTTAATCACCATTGGATTTTTAATCCAACGGTGCTCCACTTTACAGAGCATAGTCCTCTTTTGTTTGGAAAGATTTAAAGAAATACTTTCCCAGTTAGGGTCTTTGATTTCCCTTAATTAGAATTTAATTTTATCAACTTATAAGGTTTTCAAAACCTATCACGTGTTGGCACGTGACCCTCCCTCATTCAGAATTTAATTCTGTCTTTTAACTGGGCTGAAGGACCATCACGTGTCAACACGTGACCTCTGGTCACGTGTGAGCACGTGACGCCCCATTGGGGTCTTTCCTTAGCCGTTTGTTTACACTTTTGCTTGATTCTTAGAGTTTAACTATCACGTGTCAACACGTGACCCTTGGTGACGTGTGAGCACGTGATACCTCATTGAGGTAATTCCTGATTTTTAATCAGGGAACAAATGCCCCCACAGTGTTGCTCTCACGTGTCTGCACGTGAGTGCAACGCTGTCACCTTTGTGACCGTTGGATCTGTCTAGGGAATAAGGGAGATGAAACGTTTCCCATCACATCCTATAAATGCAGGGGTCTCTTCAGAAGCGCCTCCACTCTTTCATCTTCTTCCTTATTCATTTTCTTTTGAGAATTTAATTCTCTTTCTCAGAGCTCAGTTCTCTGTTCCAAAATTTTCAGAGTTTAACTCTGTCCAAGAAAGAATCCTTTCTCAGGTAATGATCCTGAACGACTGAAGAACTTTTGCAGAAATCTTCATTGGATTTTAAATCCATCCTAAGGGTTTTTCCCTTTGTGCTTGCATGCTTTATTTATGCCATTTTGTCATATCGTTGTTTCTGCTCACGTGTTTGACATGTGAGGCATTGCTGGGGATTTCAATCTCACATCGGCACCCACTCACCTGTTATTCACGCGCGATACTGTTTTACTTTGCAGTCCATATCAAGGTTGGTGCTCACGTGCTCTGCACGTGGGGCCCTATTGATGGGGTTATTTAATTTCCCATGCAATCTTTCTGTGTATGACTTTGAATGCAGAGAGGGAGCCTTGGAAATAGTTCCACCTCTTTGATTTCCAACGCCTTTCCTTTTTCTGGGTCTTGGAAATAGTTCCGCCATGCAATATTTTCCGTGCGCAGCATTTAATGCTTCCCTTGATAACCTGAAGCCATAGTTTTCTTTCTCTCTTCACAGAGAAATCCATTTACAACTTAGGGTGATTTATCTTGAGGAAACAATTAAGCGCTATGGCTTGCAACCGCCCCCATGCTCGTCGACAACCGTGGGAGGTACCCGTTGAGGAGATGATTCCTCGTTTTGCCCCGCGACTGGTGGATCCCCTGCTCACCGATGCCGAGTGTGACGCGGTGATGTATGAACTTTTGATCCGTAAAGGGTCCCTTCTTCCAATGAGATCCCTTTGGCTCCGGATGATTCTTCTTGCCGTGCTCGCTGACATCCTTCCTCACCCAGCGGAGATGACCCTGGCGATGCTTGATGCGGCTGAAGACAAGCTCGAGTGTTTTTACGAGACGTGCCTGATTACTTAGGCTCTGAAAGATTGCTCGGTTCATCTGTTGGGCTAGATAAGAGCCCGGCTGGCTATTATGTCTGCTTTTGCGGATGAATATGGTGCCAATCGGTGGGGAGCCACTCCTCGTGAAAATCGTCGTTTCGATATGCTGGAGAAGGCGGAGAGGGAGTTAGAAAATTTTGTATTCTGTTTTGTTAACCCTTGTGCCACCGATCCCTTGTTTGGTGATCTTTTCCCGGTGGTGTAGTGTGTTTAAATCGATGTACTCTTTTTATCACTGGCTGTTACATGCTTTTTGTTGAATTTTCATGTTTGTAGGATACCCGTACGTGCGTTTTGCTTGCGTAAATGAGCTTTATATATTTTTTTATGGGAACTTTCTTTAATTGCGAGCACCATCGTTATGTTGCATGCACATCAGTGCTCTGGGTATCATTTCCTTTTAAACATTCATACAGTTGCAAATGCATGCTTGATAGGATATACATTGGAGACTTTCCTTGTTGCTTCCCACGTCAAGTGGTTTGTGCTTGTTTTATAGCGAGTATTGTCGTCGAATGGAGGCTTGTTTATATAGTCTTGAATGTACACTCCTTTCTCCAGAGTTTGTGGCCGCGAGGGCGAGCGTACGGGGGCTGATTGAGCGGTGCGTTGCGAACATGATATCATGCGAGAAAAGGTTCAGCCGCAAGTTTTCGGAGAGGGAGCTGGCTTCCAAAGCGCTGAGGGAGCTTCAAGACAACCTTACGGCCAAGGCCACTAAAGCATATGAACTTTGGCGAGTGCTTCAAGAGGCCATCAAGGAGGTGGTATCCATTGATAAGGCCGCCGTGTTCACTTGTGAAATGGTCGAAGCCCATAAGGTCACCGAAAAAGAGCTTGAAGGCCGGCTTGCCTCATACCAGGCCCAACAGGCTCAAGCGGAGGCCCGTCTCTTGACGATACTGAATCATGAAGGCGAGGCCCAGCGAAAGAGGGACGAACTAGCCAATCTACTAAATCGCCGCCGACTTGAAGATTTGTATATATATATTTTTTTCTTTGTACATACCCCTGAATAAGAGTATATTTTTTGTTCTTTCATGAATTGTACTTTGTCTTCATTTTGATTCATGAATAAAAGACATATTTTTCTTCACGATGGTGTGTCCCTTTTATTAAATGTATTCTGTGGATAGTCCATCTTGATTTCTTTGCAGGACAATGATGGCTTAGGATTCAGGGTTAAGATCTGTCTCCTAAGACTTTTCAACTTTATGAGCCGTGAGGGTCTCATAAAGAATTTTCTCCCTACAGGTCGAGAGGATCCCGTAGGTGTAATTTCTCCTTAAGAATCGTGAGGATTCTTAAGTGTGTTTTCTCTTGAAAGTCGTAAGGATCTGACAAGAGAGCTTGTTCCCTTACGAGTCGTGAGGATCCGTAAGTGATGGGTGAGGTTACCATTATCCGCATTTCGTGGAGTCAGGGGTTGCTCTGGATGCTTCCCACGGGGTCATAGCCGTGTTCTGCGAGGACCAGGCTCCGCTCTAGATGCTTCACACGGGGTCATTGCCGGGCTCTGCGAGGACCAGGATCCGCTCTGGACGTTTCCCACAGGGTCAGGATTGACATTATCCGCATTCCACGTGACCAGGAATTTTGCTCTGGATGCTTCCCATAGGGTCATTGCCGTGTTCTGTGAGGACCAGGCTCTGCTCTGGATGCTTCACATGGGGTCATTGCCGTGCTCTGCGAGGACCAGGATCAGCTCTGGACGTTTCCCACGGGGTCAGGATTGACATTATCCGCGTTCCACGTGACCAGGAATTTTGCTCTGGATTCTTCCCATGGGGTCATTGCCGTGTTCTGCGAGGACCAGGCTCCACTCTAGATGCTTCACACGGGGCCATTGCCGTGCTCTGCGAGGACCAGGATCCGCTCTGGACGTTTCCCACGGGGTCAGGATAGACATTATCCGGGTTCCACGTGACCAGGAATTTGCTCTGGATGCTTCCCACGGGGTCATTGCCGTGTTCTGCGAGGACCAGGCTCCGCTCTGGATGCTTCACACGGGGTCATTGCCATGCTCTGCGAGGACCAGGATCCGCTCTGGACGTTTCCCACGGGGTCAGGATTGACATTTTCCGCGTTCCACGTGACCAGGAATTTGCTCTGGATGCTTCCCACGGGGTCATTGCCGTGTTTTGCGAGGACCAGGCTCCGCTCTGGATACTTCACACGGGGTCATTGCCATACTCTGCGAGGACCAGGATCCGCTCTGGACGTTTCCCACGGGGTCAGGATTGATATAAGACGCGTTCCACGTGACCAGGAATTTTGCTCTGGATGCTTCCCATGGGGTCATTGCCGTGTTCTGCGAGGACCAGGCTCCGCTCTGGATGCTTCACACGGGGTCATTGCCGTGCTCTGCGAGGACCAGGATCTGCTCTGGACGTTTCCTACGGGGTCAGGATTGACGTTATCCGCGTTCCACGTGACCAGGAATTTGCTCTGGATGCTTCCCACGGGGTCATTGCCGTGTCCTGCGAGGACCAGGCTCCACTCTGGATGCTTCACATGGGGTCATTGCCGTGTTCTGCGAGGACCAGGATCCGCTCTGGACGTTTCCCACGGAGTCAGTGCCGTGTTCCACGTGACCACGAAGGGTTGACTTTATCCGCATTTCATGGAGTCGGGGTTTGACTCTCGGCCATGTAACACCCGAGTTCACTTATACCAATTCCAGTTCAGTATTTTACTTATCCATGGTCTATTCTTGATTTAGCGTGTTTGGGTGCGAATGGTATTTTACAGATTACTGGGCATTCGACCCGACCCGCTTACTTGAACCTGTTTGACTCTTATTTATAAATTATCTTGACTGGTTGCATGAACTAGTACACCTCATGATTTAGTTTATACTGATATTTTATTTAGTATCACATCTGTTGCATATAACAATTTACATCACGTAAAATAAATTAAATTGCATTTCATGGCCTGCTCGATACCCTTAACCCTGTGGTAGCGTCCTTGCATCGTTTTTTCGTCCCGTTCAGTGAAACGGACGTGTTTGGACGACTACACGCACGTACGTACGTCCGTTCTTGGGGGTATACATTTCTGTCGTAAAATCATTCATTTTAAATTTTGGAGCTGGCTAGTAATTTTCATATTTCAAATTCAAAATTTTGGACTCGACCCGGGCGCGTTTCTGATATATTTTGTAGTTCGCTTAAATTCAAATTAATTATTTTATTTGATTTATTTTTTTTGAAGATTTTCTGTTAATGAATTAGTAACTGGGTAAATCTTTGAGGTTTAAAATCTTTTACAAATTGCTTTATCAAATTTTCCCGAGCCAATCAGTTCTCTCTTTACTTGCTTTGGGCCCCACCACCAAAATCTCTCTTTCTCTGCTATCTTTCCTTTTCTAAACTAATCAGAGGTTCTCCCTTCATAACCCACAAGCCCCACCTTTCTCTCTCTCCCATTCTTTCCTTTTCTCTTTCATATTCAGATAGTAAAATAAATATATTTAGATTGTTAACAAAATTTGAAGCCAATCAAATCTTTCATCAGTTGCAACTAGGCCCCACACCTTTTTCTTAATCTCTCTCCCTTTCTTTCCTTTTCTCTTTCTCTCTCCCTGAGCACTCTCTCTCTCCCTTCTCTTTCTCTCTCCTCTCGCGCTCTCTCTCTCCTCTCGCGAACACTGTTCACTTCTCGATTCTGCTCACCACCGCGTGGATCCCGTCACCTCCCTCCTGAATCTTCTTCTTCTTCTCCTGTTTCTTAAAAACCCATGCACCTTTGCCACGAGAAAACCCTCGCAGACTCCGCCACCTCCTCGAACCCTAACCCTAACTCCTCAACCCCTCGTGCTCGCCTCCTTCACACCATCGCCCTCTCCCTCATCTTCTGTTCATTTCGTTTGCCCCGCCTCGTCTTCGCCTGCAGCCCACGACTTCTAACCCCTGAGCCGATCGCCACCCAGCGCCGCCCGCACTCGCTCGCGCTCGTCGCCACCACCTTCTCCACTATCACCTCCATCCCTTTGACCTCACTTCCTCTCTCCCCCCGCAAACCCACGACGACTACAACCAACGAATCCACCATGAACCCATCTCCTCCTTCATCTGCACCCACTTCCGGCAGCCGTCCCTCACCGTCACCACGTTAGCCACCTCCTCCTATTCTTGCCTCCTCACCCTTGCTCCACACCATCAACCCACCTTCTCTTCCCTCTCTTCAGATCATCACCACCGACACCACCTTGCCGACTACACAACCTGACCTCACCGACGCCCACGCCGTCGACTTCCTCTCCTCGACCTCTCTCTCTCCGCTCCTTGTAAATCCCAGTAAAGTGAACCCCAAACCAAGAGCCTTACCCTCTCTCTCCTTCTTCCGCTTCTTCTTCTCCTTTCTCTTCTCTTCCTCTTTCTTGATGTTGTTGTTCCGGTGATCGCCGTCGATGACCCAGCGTCGTCATTCGCTCGCCCTTGTCTCTGACCCCAGAGCAAAACCTGAGCACCAGCCCTTCTTCTTCTTCTTCTTCTTATTCTTCTTATTTATTCTTGTTTTCTTTCTTGTTCCCGATCTTGTTTTTGGGTGACTGCCGGAGCTGTACCGTCGCCGACGATCCGGGCGACCCAGAAGACGTTCTCGTACAGTGTGGTCACTTCTTGCATTGGCTGGTTCCGTTCCGGGCATTCGTGGGTGCATCGCAGCTTTTACCGACATTGTACGTTGCAGCATATCCGCATCGCGATCCATAAGGCAAGTGAATCTTGCTACATGCTATTTAAACTACTACTTATGCTATTTAAATTACTATGTATCTGTTAGAGTGCACTTTAGATCTGTAGTTCCATTTCAATACCAGAATTCCTTTTTTTAACATGTCGACGTCTCATTATATCATTTTAGAATCATGGCTCGAAATATACCCGTTTGTTGTTAGTTCTGTTATACATAGTACCCGCATTCATATTTAAATCTCGTAACACTTATTTGCATGACCCACAGTACCCTTTCATATTTTATATCCTGTCGGACGACCGTGTGCATACAACTCACCTGATTTATATTCAATTATATCTTTAGATTATTTAGTACACTTTAACATGAATTTAACATCCATAAAGGTCATACTATATGCATGAAATGATAGAACTATCTCTTAAACCCAAACCGCTAACCGCGCATCTAAGTAATCTAATCGGTAACTACTTGCATATCATATTACATGTGCCAGTTTATTGTTTTGATAGTACCCATGCTTGTTTATTTATAACCAAGATTATGCTAGTTGATTATGAGCACCCACATGATATCTGGTATACCCTGACATGACTTGCTACACATTTTACTTGACACAACATGGTACCGTACGACTCTTGATATGTTATGACACTTATATACATTACCCGGCTTGACCTGATGTACCATGGTCTTACCCGTTACCTGATCTTGTGTCTAATGCCAACAAACCTGACATGTAGTCCTCACGGACCACTCCTGTTGTCTATCCAGACAAACCTGCTCTTACCTGATCCTGTGTTGGCATTAGTTCTTGATTACTGAATACCTGACTTGACATACACATATAACTTGGGGGTATGGGGAAATCAATGATGAAACCTGACTTGTAACTCGAAAGTTGCTTGCTTATACTGATCAGTTTTAGAGGCTAGGCCTGCCTTGGGATGATGCTGCTGACATCATTCATCTGTACATATTTCCTGTTTTAGTGCCTAGCGGCATGTCTCGGATTCAGCCCGAGAATCTTGACCGTGGTCCCGGGTATGCACGTGATACTATTGAGTTACATCGATAATTCATCAAATTGATTTCAAAGACTTGAGAGTAGATAACCCAATAGAACAGTTTAGTTTACTCACTGCACACTACCCTCCACTGCCCTGATTTACATTACTGTTACATCTGCTTTTCATTCATGATTATATTTGCATTGCCTGTTACTCTGTTTGTATTTTATTACTTGATGACACGACGCGCTGACGTCTGGGTTTTGCATGGCCCAGATCCTTCTACCTTGTTGCAGACTGATCTGGAGTATTGCCGCTGTTAGACCGAGCGGTGAAGTTCCTGTCGGTACGTAGTTTCACTTCCAGGTGTTTCATTTATTGTACCTTTTGGCTTCCGCACATTGATAATTCTTGACTCTTTTGCTCTGGCTTATGGACATGTACTAGATAGTTGGTTTACTTTCCTGTTCTTGATATCTCAACAGCCGTAATGTGACTGTGGAAGGATTTTTCCTATCCACAGGTAGTATGGTTGGCTATGTCATGTGCCTATCTTAGCGTACTCTGGGAAGCGGGGCGTGACATGGTTTCTTTGGTATCAGAGCCATAGGATATAGGTTAATCGGTTTGATTCTTTTGTAGTTGGGTATTGGACCCAATACACGAATCAGAATACTCGTGATTAGGAACATGTCCTGCCACCTTGATTATCGTGATTGTTGAATCACATCCTTCTCTTGATCCTTTGTTTGGGCGATATGCAAACCACTTTGCATTTCGACCTGAAATCTTTTTGGTTCTCTATCGTTTCTCCCTGTTTCTTGATTCTGATACTAGGATTTGGGCGACTTGGGTGGAGTTATGTAATTGTGCCTGTTCCCCTCCGAACGGCGGCCGAGACGACGTTAGGACGTCTATGCCTGAGATTCAGGGCAGATGCTATATGGTTTTATCCGTCTACCTCTCCGAAGATGCCAAGTTGATTTATGGCATCGTGTATTGGAGGTTTAGACGGATGTGGCCAATGTAGCAGACTTCGTCAGATTCCTCCTCGCTTGAGGGGTTCTTGATTGTGGGGACGCTCTTCTCTGCAGGCGCAAGCCCCAGCAGTTAATTACGCTACCGCATCGCGGTAACAACTCTCTCCTTCTCCAGAATTTCACTTCGTGTCGTGGGTGTTTGTTTTGTTTGTGGTTGCCCGTGGATTGTATACGGAGACTGAGTAATGCCGTCGCCCGTAGGACGTGGATTAGTCCAAATCCGTATTTACTTAGATTTGGGTTTGGTGTTTTTAGTTTAAAGATACGTTAGCCGTATTGAGGCTAAGATCAACTTAAACGTTCGTTAAGGATACGTTAGTCCTGTTTGAGACTAAGATCAACTTAACGTGGTGATCCATTTAATATATGGCCGTCGGGACTCGTCACCTCTCTGACGTCGTTGAAGGATTACAACGATAGGTGTCAGAGGAGTTCAGAGATGTACCCTTGAACCGAAGTTGATTAGGGAATATGGAGTCTGTTGAAATGCTTAAGGATACGTTAGCCTTGTTTGGGGCTAAGATCTACTTAAGCGGGATCGTTTAGATCCGACAGAAGAGCGTTTGGAGGCTCTATTGTTTCGGTTTAGGGACGTGGTGGTCCATGTTCCAATTTAGGGACGTGGTGGTCCATCGCCAGTTTAGGGACGTGGTAGTCCATCATTAGTTTAAGGACGTTTCGGTCCATCATTAGTTTAAGGACGTTTCGGTCCATCGCCAGTTTAGAGACGTGGTGGTCCATTGTTAGTTTAAGGTCGTTTCGGTCCGATATTAGTTTAAGGACGTCTCGGTCCATCATTAGTTTAAGGACGTTTCAGTCCACGAGTTTAAGGACCCCGCAGTCCGATATTAGTTTAAGGATGTTTCGGTCCACGAGTTTAAGGACCCCGCAGTCCATATTAATGTGTGGTCGTCGGGACCCGTCACCTCTCTGACGTCGTTGAAGGATTACAACGATAGGTGTCAGAGGAGTTCGGAGATGTACCCTTGAACCGGAGGTAAATTGATTTACGAGAGCAATTTTGCTCAGTCAATTTAATTTGAGGACTTACGGCCATGATTGGGCTAAGTCCAGTTGAAAAAAGTTCAACACTTTTATTTGTTTTTATTTTTTGTTTGGGCTCTGCCCATAAATGATGCAGAGTATCAATTTGTTTTGGGCTTTGCTCATTTTATAAATGATACAGAGCACCAATTTTACCTGGGCTCTGCCCATCTATTACTTTGCAATTTATTCTGGCCTACTGGGTCTTTTTGATTTGGGCCTGGCCCTTTAGGAAATGCATTGCATTTGTCAGGCGCTTTGCGCCAATGCGCTGCGCTTGGGCTGCCGACACGTGTCGCGCTCTGGTGAGTTGCGCCAATTCCAGAGAGCAAGGCTCTATTTCAAAAGCGCATAGCGCAAGTGGTTCAGATACTGACACGTGGCGCTCTCTGGTGGCTTGCGCCAATCCAGGAGCGCAACAGCGCAGTTTGCAAGTGCAAGGCACTATAATTTAAGAATCTTTTAGATTCAAGAACCAATGGTTCATAAAGGAAGTGCAAATCACTATTTGATTTCTTGATCTAATTTAGATCAAAGAAAAACAAGCTTTTTCTTATTTCAGGAACCAGAGGTTCATAAAAAGTGCAAAGCACTGTTTTTATTTTGTTTTTTATTAAAGATCATTGATCTTGTTTTTGGATCAATGATCTATCAGAAGAAATTCTTCTATCTAAAAGGTCTTTTACCTTTCTTTTTTTCCTTGGAATTTCCTCAGAGTTCTCTCTGTTTAATTTCTCAAAGAATGTTCCTCCTCTTGATTTGAGGTCTAGGGGTCTTTATATAGTGCCCATAAGTTTGTTGAATTTGTTAACGAGATCTTTCTCTGAGTGATTTGGGGAATTTTCCCCACCGTTGGATCTTTGATCCAAGGGCTTCTGTTTTACAGAAGGCAATCTTCTTGTTTTTAACAAGAACAGAAAGATCTTTTTAGAATTTTAATTCTGTTTCGCAAGTGCCCCAGCGCGTGACACGTGTCAAGCACAGCGCAGCGCAACTACGCTTGCGCAACTGCACTGACACGTGTCGCGCAGCGCACAGCGCAGCGCAACTGTGCCGCCACGTGGCGCGCAGCGCAACTGCGCTAGCGCAACTGTGCCGCCACAATTGCGCTGCCACGTGGCGCGCAGCGCAGAGCGCAGCGCAATTGCGCTATCGCAACTGCGCTGCCACGTATCGCGCAGCGCAGAGCGCAAGTCATCTGAAGCGTTGCTTCCTTTAATTTTTGTTTTAAATAGAGCCTTGCTCTGATTAGGCGCGCTGCCTTGGGCGCTGCGCTCCTTGCACTGGCATGTCTGATTTTGACACGTGGCGCGTTGCGCGCAGCATAAGGAATCTGAAGCGTTGCTTCATTTATTTTAACTTTTAATTTTTACTTTAATTTTCAAAGCAGAGCTTTGCTCTGATTGGGGGGAAACAGAAGCGTTGCTTCGTTTCCTGCCTTGAAATTTGAACAGAGCTTTGCTCTGATTGGGGTAAACAAATGCCCCCCCACCGTTGCGCTTACGTGGCCCTTGGAACGTAAGCGTAGCGATGGCATAATTCTAACCGTCGTGGCAACTTTTGGAAGTTGGAAGGGCATTTGATGCCTATAAATAGGGCCTTTAGCCCTTAAGAGATGATTATCATCTTCAAAAATTTTATCTTCAGAGCTTTGCTCTTGTCTTTAAGAACTCTAAGAATTAGAATTTCTTAGAACTTTTGAGGTAATTAATTTAAATTAAATTAAGTTAACTTTAATTAACAGAGCCTTGCTCTTAATAGATCCCTGATCTAAAGGAAACCCATTTAGGGTTTCATTTAGCAGAGCTTTGCTCTATAGGTCCAAAGGGATCTAAAGAGAACTAAAGGAATCTTATTAGGGTTCCATTAATAGAGCTTTGCTCTCTAAAAGATTGTCCTTGTGTTTTCTTAATTAATTAATGGAGCTTTGCTCCTTCCAAATCATACAGAAGAACTCTTAAGAATTCCTCATGGATCCTGGAAGTTAAAGATGGCATTTGATATTATTATTATTATTATATCATCTTCTTAGAGCAAAGCTCTCAATGTTCTCAAGGGATTTTCTTCAAATTCTCCTCATAATTGATTTTGACCGAAGTCACTCCTGTCTGCAAAGCATTGTTCTCAAGGAGTTTAACTTTTAACTTTCTGTATCTTATTATTTGATAATCTCCCTGTACTGTTTTCTTCAGGTATCATGGCGGTGCGTCTATATAGCCTGCACGAGTTCATCACTTATGAAGATATCCGTGTACAGGGCCGTCAACAAAACCAGGAGTTTACAGATGCCCAGTGTGCGGAGGTTATGGGTCGCCTTCATGCAAGCGTTGGTTGGCTGCTTCCTCGTTGTTCAGCTCTCTTGAAAGTCGTGCTAGGAGTGATTTGGAGAGCACTCCCGGCGTTCCACGAGGCCTTACCGCTCAATGCGATGGATGATGCCGAAGACAAGGTGCATTCAGTGTACTTGTCGGGGCTGATCTCGAAGAAGCGGCGGGATAACCTTATCGACATCCTGCATCAAATTTTCCAGCAGACGACGATAATCGCTGCTTATCAAAGGATAGGGGGCCTTGCCGAAGACCTTGACACACAGGAGCGCGAGAGGCTGCACACGAGGATAATCAGAAAGGCCAGAAGAACTCTGGAAGGCCTTACTTTTGAATTCCTCAATCCGTGCCTTGGATCTGAAGTTATTCCATTGTAGAATCTATTTCTCATTTACTGCTTTCATGATTGTAAGGATTTTTGGCAATATAAATGAATTTTTTTTTATCCCAACTTGTCTTATTTCTCGTACTGAGTCTTTTGCACATGCGTGAACGAGTGTGTCTCGAATGCTTAATTAAACGCCAATCAGGTGTTCTTTCTGTCGCTTTCTTCTTTCTTTTATTATCAGCATGTTGACTTGATAATCATAATTGGCAGATAACTTAGTTTCTTTCAAAAGATAGCGATGGCTTAGGCCGCAGGTTCAGATCTGCCGCCTAAGACCTTTCAACTCTATGAGCCGTGAGGGTCTCATGGAGACTTTTCTCCCTACGGATCGAGAGGATCTCGTAGGTGGATTTTCTCCTTAGGAATCGTGAGGATTCCCAAGTGCATTTTCTCTTATAAGTCGTAAGGATCTTATAAGAGAATTTTCCCCCTTACAAATCGAGAGAATCCGTAAGTGGTTGGTGAGTTGACTTGTTTCTAAGTTGAAGTATAGCTCCGCCGGGGAGGTCGTCGGTTGACTTGTTTCCAAGGCGGAGGTCGCTGATGATTTATTTCCGAGACGGAGGTCGCTGATGACTTGTTTCTGAGACGGAGGTCTTGGATTGACTTGTTTCCGGGTAGAAGGTCGTTGTCGACTTGTTTCCGAGACGGAGGTCTTTGATTGACTTGTTTCCGGGTCGGAAGTCGTTGTTGACTTGTTTCCGATACGACGGAGGTCTTTGATTGACTTGTTTCCGGGTCGGAGGTCGTTGTTGACTTGTTTCCGAGACGGACGTCTTTGATTGACTTGTTTCCGGGTCGGAGGTCGTTGTCGACTTGTTTCCGAGACGGAGGTCTTTGATTGACTTGTTTCCGGGTCGGAGGTCGTTGTGGACTTGTTTCCGAGACGGAGGTCTTTGATTGACTTGTTTCCGGGTCGGAGGTCGTTGTTGACTTGTTTCCAAGACGGAGGTCTTTGATTGACTTGTTTCCGGGTCGGAGGTCGTTGTTGACTTGTTTCCGAGACAGAGGTCTTTGATTGACTTGTTTCCGGGTCGGAGGTCGTTGTTGACTTGTTTCCGAGACGGAGGTCTTTGATTGACTTGTTTCCGGGTCAGAGGTCGTTGTTGATTTGTTTTCGAGACGGAGGTCTTTGATTGACTTGTTTCCGGGTCGGAGGTTGTTGTTGACTTGTTTCCGGGTCGGAGGTCATTGTTGACTTGTTTCCGAAACGGAAGTCTTTGATTGACTTGTTTCCGGGTCCGAGGTCGTTGTTGACTTGTTTCCGAGATGGAGGTCTTTGATTGACTTGTTTCCGGGTCGGAGGTCGTTGTTGACTTGTTTTCGAGACGGAGGTCTTTGATTGACTTGTTTCCGGGTCGGAGGTCGTTGTTGACTTGTTTCTGGGTCGGAGGTCGTTGTTGACTTGTTTCCGAGACGGAGGTCTTTGATTGACTTGTTTCTGGGTCGGAGGTCGTTGTTGACTTGTTTCCGAGATGGAGGTCTTTGATTGACATGTTTCCGGGTCGGAAGTCGTTGTTGACTTGTTTTCGAGACGAAGGTCTTTGATTGACTTGTTTCCGGGTCGGAGGTCGTTGTTGACTTGTTTTCGAGACGGAGGTCTTTGATTGACTTGTTTCCGGGTCGGAGGTCGTTGTTGACTTGTTTCCGGGTCGGAGGTCGTTGTTGACTTGTTTCCGAGACGGAGGTCTTTGATTGACTTGTTTCCGGGTCGGAGGTCGTTGTTGACTTGTTTCCGAGACGGAGGTCTTTGATTGACTTGTTTCCGGGTCGGAGGTCGTTGTTGACTTGTTTTCGAGATGGAGGTCTTTGATTGACTTGTTTCCGGGTCGGAGGTCGTTGTTGACTTTTTTCCGGGTCGGAGGTCGTTGTTGACTTGTTTCCGAGACGGAGGTCGTTGTTGACTTGTTTCCGGGTCGGAGGTCGTTGTTGACTTGTTTCCGAGACGGAGGTCGTTGTTGACTTGTTTCCGGGTCGGAGGTCGTTGTTGACTTGTTTTCGAGACGGAGGTCGTTGTTGACTTTAGGTTATCAGTGAACCGCAGAGTCTTGGAACTGGGGACTTTGCCGTGGCTCCGATTGGTGATGTCACGTCCGTGCCCTGCTGGAATGAGGAGGAACGTCGCTGTTGGTCTCCAGGCTGTTAGTGAATCGTCGAGATTTGGCTTAGCTTTATGGCGGAGCCTGTTGGGAAGGTGTGGTTCCCTCTTTGTTTGTGCCCTTAGATTGTATACAGGGATCGATGTGATCTCAACTGTAGGGCAAAATGTTTTATATATTTGTTTTTATTGTTTTATTTCCGCGATGCTCTATCATTTCAGCTCTTATATCGCGAAGGTCGCGATTGCCCAATCATTTTGGCTATTTTTCGCGGTGCCCAATCATTTCGGCTATTTATTTTTATTTTTACTCGCTACTTTTTATTGCGAGTTGCCCAATCATTTCGGCTGTTTATTTTTATTTTTACTCGCTGCTTTTTATTGCGAGTTGCCCAATCATTTCGGCTATTTTGTGTGCATACGTTTTTACTTGCTGCTTTTTATTGCAAGTTGCCCCATCATTTCGGCTATTTCGTATGCATGTGCGGCCTACTGGCTTTTCGCTGTAAGCCTGGAATTAGACACTGATTTCGGCATCAGCACCGCTACAACTGGGATATTGCCAGGAGCGAATCATCATTTGCCTCTGTCGATGTCGATCAAAGATGCCTTAGCGAACAGGGTTAAGGTCTTGTCGACTAAGGCTTTTGACTTCATGAGCCGTAAGGGTCCCACAAAGTTATTTCTCCCTACAAGTCGTGAGGATCTTGTAGGTGTATTTTCTCCTTAGGAATCGTGAGGATTCCTAAGTGTATGTTCCTCTGTAAGTCGTAAGGATCCTACAAGAGGGTTTTCTCCTTGTAAGTCGAGAGGACTCATAAGGGTTGTTCCTCATGCGTACATATCCCTAGTCTCGGATGGGACCTAGTTAGGGAAATGTTTATTCGCGCCCGTGGATTGTATACAAGGGTCAGCATTGAGCCGCTTGTAGGGCAATGTCGAAGGTTATGGGGGATTTTGCTTAAGCACAGGTTTAGGTCTCTGTAACTTAAGACTTTCAAGTCTTATGAGCCGTGAGGGTCCCATAAGAGTGTTCTCCCTACGAGTCGTGAGGATCTCGCAAGTGTAATTTCTCCCTAAGTATCGTGAGGATACCTAAGTGTGTTGCCCCCTTGTGATTCGTAAGGATCTCACGTGGGTAGTTTCTTCTTACAAGGTCGAGAGGACCCTAGAAGTATCTTTTAACGAGGTTGCGCCTTTTCAGGTTTTCACAAACACTCGCCGGTAGCCCTGCTGTTTTTACTCATGGAGCCCTTTCGGGTTTTCATCCGTGCCTTGTTTGCTTATGGACATACCGTTTTTTTATTCTTTTTATTTTCTTCTTCTTTTACGAAGTCGCGCCCTTTCGGGTTTTCACGAACACTCGCCGGTAGCCCTGCTGTTTTTACTCACGGAGCCCTTTCGGGTTTTCATCCGTGCCCATTTTGCTCATGGACATACCGTTTTTTTTATCTCGTCAGCCTGAAGATGCTGCGGTAGTAGTTTAAGGATGTTTCGGTCCATTATCCAGGTTTAGGACGTAGTGGTCCGCCATTAGTTTAAGGACGTTTCGGTCCGCTATTAGTTTAAGGACGTTTCGGTCCGCTATCCAGTTTTAGGACGTAGGGGTCCGCTGGGCTTTCTCTATGAATGAGCATGATGCCCCCGGCACATCCATCTTTTTCGGGGCATGTGGTTGTGGCGGGCTCACCTTCCAGTTTTCAGACAGCGCGAGTTCGCCTTGTTGGTACTGGTCTTCAACCCAGTTTTTGAAGACGAAGCAATCTTCGAGCGGATGACCTACTGCTCGATGGTAGGGGCAGTAATTAGGATCGTTGACATCTCCCGGCCGTAGCGGACGTTTCGGATTCGGCAGATTGACGAATCCGTTGCGCACTGTCAGTTCAAACAGTTTCCTCGTTTTATCCCAGGGAAACGAGTAAGGACGTCCTAGTCTTTCCTCGAGTGATGGGCGTGGACGTATGTTGTTTTGGCGAACAATCGATTTTGAATTGCTCGGCTGTTGTTGAATGTTGGCGACGAAAGTCATTTTTCCTTTTCCTTTATCCTTTTTGTTCGCCCCGTCGTTTGCGGGTCCGAGATTCTTTCCGGGTAGTATGCCCTTGCACGGATGAATGTTCTCATGATTCTTCAATTCTTCAAAGATGGATTCCTTGAAGAGAGGGTTGAAGGCTGTTTCTTCATTGGGGTCGTTCCTGTGGCAATTGCCGGCGACTCTTTTATGCTCATCTGTCGTATTTTTCCGCCGTCCACGAGCTTCCCGCTTTGTTCTGTTGATGTAATGTCTGTGAGTGACATACCCTTGCCACCAACACTTAAAGGAGTCGCAGTCTTCAGTAGCGTGTGCGATCTTCTGATGATATAGGCAATAATTAGGATACATCTCTATTCCACCGAGAGTGTTTTCTTCCGAGGGTGGTAGCTTCATTCCCACTGATAGGGCTTTAGCAAACCTTTTCCTCGTCTTGAATTTATTTTTATCCGCAGCGGATGACTTTTGATTTGACGAAAGTGCCTCGACTCTTTGGTCTAGTTGGCGGTGTTTGGCTCCTTCCAGTATGGCCATCTCACGCTCTTGATTGGCTTTAACTTCCAGACGAATCTCATTCAGGAAGGCATCGATCATCTCACCTGACGGCCAATGAATTTCTGGTTCAGAGTCCGTCCCCAACTTTTCAGCACAAGGAATTTCCTCATCGTCTGTAAACGAATGGGAAACCATATGACAGCTCGTCACGTATTCTTCATATTCATCCGACGAGCTGTCTCCCTCATCTTCCTCTTGAAAGACGTGGTTGAGGAACTCTTGGAGTGTAATGGGAGTCCGCGCTTTCTGGTTGTATTCTTCCAGCGCGTCAATTTATTTTTGTAAGTCCGTGCGCTCGTCGCCAGGCTTCACAGGCTTCTTGGATTTCTTCTTCTTCTTCTTCGAAGATTTTGACGGCTGGTTGTGAGTGCTTGGGCCACTACTATTGATCTTTTGAGTTGGACGCGGCTTCAACATTCCCTCAATGATCTGAGGTTCCAACGGGTTCTTCCACCTAATCGCTGGGTATGCTTGAAGATCGTTCAGCATCCTCTTTGTTTTAGCTGATAGCACAACCTCCCATGGGGCTTCCTCAACGAGAGAGCATGTTGCCTCCGGCGTATTCATCCTCATAGAGGCGTGAGGTTGCGGCGGATTCACCTTCCACCTATCGGATAGCGCGAACTTGCCCTGTTGGTACTGGTCTTCGAGCCAATTTTTGAAGACGTAGCAATTTTCGATCGGATGACCCAGTACTCGGTGATAGGGGCAGTAGTTGGGATCTTTGACATCATTTGGTTGCGACGGACGTTTTGGATCCGGCAGATTTATGAGTCGGTTACACAACGCCAGCTCGAATAATCTTCGCGCCTTATCTCGGGGAAACGAGTAAGGACGTCCTAGTCTCTCCCCAAGGGGTACCTGCGGACGCATATTATTCTGACGAACAACCGGCTTCGAGTTACTCGGCTGTTGTTGAGTATTAGCGATAATGATCGCTTTTCCCTTCCCCTTTTCATTTCGAGAGTCTGGCTTTGGAAGAGGGGGTCTATGGCCAATCTGATCCATTTGCGCTAGCTTGTCAATCAAGGCCTGGAAGGTAGTCGGCTTGAAGAACATCATAAATTGCGAGATGGTTGCTTGCGGATTGAGGGTTCCCACAAACATTCCCACTGCAGGAGCTTCTTCTATGCGCTGCTCGCATTTTGACCATAAATTACGCCACCGTATAGCATATTGAACCCATGTCTCGCCTGGCCTTACCCTGGCGTTAATCAGTGCCGTCATCGTGGTGCGTTCACTGGCGCTTGCAAAACGTTGGGTAAACAGCAGTTCCATTTCAGCAAAGGTTTTGATAGAGTCATTCGGGAGCTCGGAATACCACTCGAACGCCGTATCTGACAAGCTTCTAACGAACTGGCGAAGCAACAGTTTATCATCGCCGCCAGTGTTGCCGCAGAGTGCCCTGAACTGGGCAACATGCTGGTGGGGATTCCCCGTCCCTTTATAGACATGGAACTTGGGAATGGTATAGCCCGGCGGGTACTTGATCTGGTCGTACCAGCTCGGATACGGTCGCCCCGTTTTTACGACCCGACCGATTGCTTCAGTCGCCTGATGAACCCGGATCTATTGAGCTATATATTTGTCCAGGTCGGCTTTGGAGATCGCCTCCTCCTTGGTTGTTGACAGAGCCGGTGGAGGATTCGACGTTTCTCCCCTATCGTCTTCAAGGATGATCGGGGGATCTTCAGCAGGTGGATCCTGTTGAATCATCATGCCCACCATGTCTTGGAACAGGAAGGCCATTTACTTTATGCTGGTTGCCTGTTCTGCAGCTTCTTTATCCTTCTTCTCCAGTATGCGACGAAGGAATTCGGCGTCAGTTTCTTGTTCCTGACGTTCATCCGAGGACGTTTCAGGGGTTTCTTTTGGCCCAGTGAGTGCGGCCATCACGGTCATCATCTTCTGGAGCTTTTGCTGTTTCTCCTGAGCCTTGGTCACTGACCGTGTGAGCGGTCTATGACCCGTAGATGTGCGGCTATCCTCCTTTCCCGATGCCATATAAACTGTATGAACTATCATGCCTCCGGACTTAGGGCGTTTAGGCTCACCACCTTTGGCATTTTCCGCGGGAGCGGGGGTTTTCTCCGGCCTTCTTCTTTTGTGGGCCGTTGAAGTGGAGGGGGCCGTTGAAGTGGGCACCCTGGTGATCGTTGTCCTCAGCTGTTTAATAGGACGGTCTTTTTCTTTTTCCACCTTCGCCTTTTTGTGTTGACGAGAGTGGTCTGGGTCAATCACGGAGTCTTGAACTCTCCGCCAAACTCTATAAATTTTTGAGGACAGCCGTTGAGGGGGCTGTTCTTTCTTCGTTTCCGGAACTCTCTCCGCGGGCGGAGGAGATCTTTTCAATGTAGCGGTTGGAGAGTTCTTACGTACCCTCCTCAGCAGTTCAAAGCTGTTCCCGGTTGGAACAGCAGCGTTGACTTCCACCACTGGAGCCGGTGGAGTTAACCCTGAGGGGGAGTTGCCCCTTGCCTTCCTCACTCGTTGCCAATGGCGACGTCGAGCATGATGAGCCGTTGGGACTGACTCGGAAATAGAGACAGCCTCTTTTTGCCCCCTGTCCGGTTGAGGCGCTGCTGGTGTTAACCTCTTAAATACTGAGGTTGTTCTTTGAGGGGTGATATTCAACCTGTCGAAGACAGATCCTCGTGCAGGGGCCGAAGCGGGAATAGTCAGCCTTGAAAAGACTGACTCTTTGACGGGAGAAGCCGCCTTAACGACTTCCGGAGCAGCGGCTGTTGCCCTCCTTGGGACAGTCATTTTAGAGTTCACAAGCTTCTTGACGGGCCCTTCAAAGTTTTGATCCAGCCTCGCAAAGACAGAGGCTGTTGGCTTGGTAATGGACAACCCGTTGACAGGGGCCGTCGTAACAGTGAGCCGGTCGAAGACCGACTTCTTGTTCACTTCCGGTGCAGGTATTGGCATAGAGAAGCTTGAAGGTGGGATCATGGTCCCGAAAAACAGGCCGGTGGTGGCCTGGGCCACCTGTTCTACCGGCAGAGGGAGGAAGGAAGCCGCTTGGGCCCATATGCTACACCTCTAGGTGAGGTGGAGCGTCCGTTGCAGTGGCACTTCGAGCAGTTGGTGCAGTTAAAGGCCATGGATGCTTAAGTTCTGTGCCAGACAAAAGACCAAATCTTAGTAACTTGAAAATCCAAAGGCAACCGTTAACAAATCGCGATTCGTTCGTGAAGACGACACACGAAGTATGGAGTGGAAAGAGGAAAAGGTCCTACCGGGCGTGCCAGAATCTGTTCCCCTCCGAACGGCGGCCGAGACGACGTTAGGACGTTTATGCCTGAGATTCGGGGCAGATGCTATATGGTTTTATCCGTCTACCTCTCCGAAAATGCCAAGTTGATTTATGGCACCGTGTATCGGAGGTTTAGACGGATGCGGCCAATGTAGCAGACTTCGTCAGATTCCCCCTCGCTTGAGGGGTTTTTGATTGTGGGGACGCTCTTCCCTGCAGGCGCAAGCCCCTGCAGTTAATTACGCTACCGTATCGCGGTAACAACTTTCTCCTTCTCCAGAATTTCACTTCGTGTCATGGGTGTTTGTTTTGTTTGTGGTTGCCCGTAGATTGTATATGGAGACTGAGTAATGCCGTCGCCCGTAGGACGTGGATTAGTCCAAATCCGTATTTACTTAGATTTGGGTTTGGTGTTTTTAGTTTAAGGATACGTTAGCCGTATTGAGGCTAAGATCAACTTAAACGTTCGTTAAGGATACGTTAGTCCTGTTTGAGACTAAGATCAACTTAACGTGGTGATCCATTTAATATATGGCCGTCGGGACTCGTCACCTCTCTGACGTCGTTGAAGGATTACAACGATAGGTGTCAGAGGAGTTCAGAGATGTACCCTTGAACCGAAGTTGATTAGGGAATATAGAGTCTGTTGAAATGCTTAAAGATACGTTAGCCTTGTTTGGGGCTAAGATCTACTTAAGCGGGATCGTTTAGATCTGACAGAAGAGCGTTTGGAGGCTCTATTGTTCCAGTTTAGGGACGTGGTGGTCCATGTTCCAGTTTAGGGACGTGGTGGTCCATCGCCAGTTTAGGGACGTGGTGGTCCATCATTAGTTTAAGGACGTTTCGGTCTATCATTAGTTTAAAGACGTTTCGGTCCATCGCCAGTTTAGGGACGCGGTGGTCCATTATTAGTTTAAGCACGTTTCGGTCCGATATTAGTTTAAGGACGTCTCGGTCCATCATTAGTTTAAGGACGTTTCGATCCATGAGTTTAAGGACCCCGCAGTCCGATATTAGTTTAAAGACGTTTCGGTCCACGAGTTTAAGGACCCCGCAGTCCATATTAATATGTGGTCGTCGGGACCCGTCACCTCTCTGACATCGTTGAAGGATTACAACGATAGGTGTCAGAGGAGTTCGGAGATGTACCCTTTAACCGGAGGTAAATTGATTTAGGAGAGCAATTTTGCTCAGTCAATTTAATTTGAGGACTTACGGCCTTGATTGGGCTAAGTCCAGTTGAAAAAAGTTCAACACTTTTATTTGTTTTTATTTTTTGTTTGGGCTCTGCCCATAAAGGATGCAGAGCATCAATTTGTTTTGGGCTTGGCTCATTTTATAAATGATGCAGAGCACCAATTTTACCTGGGCTCTGCCCATCTATTGCTTTGCAATTTATTCTGGCCTACTGGGTCTTTTTGATTTGGGCCTGGCCCTTTAGGAAATGCATTGCATTTGTCAGGCGCTTTGCGCCAATGCGCTGCGCTTGCGCTGCTGACACGTGTCGCGCTCTGGTGAGTTGCGCCAATTCCAGAGAGCAAGGCTCTATTTCAAAAGCGCATAGCGCAAGTGGTTCAGATACTGACACGTGGCACTCTCTGGTGGCTTGCGCCAATCCAGAAGCGCAACAGCGCAGTTTGCAAGTGCAAGGCACTATAATTTGAGAATCTTTTAGATTCAAGAACCAATGGTTCATAAAGGAAGTGCAAAGCACTATTTGATTTCTTGATCTAATTTAGATCAAAGAAAAACAAGCTTTTTCTTATTTCAGGAACCAGGGGTTCATAAAAAGTGCAAAGCACTGTTTTTATTTTGTTTTTTTATTAAAAATCATTGATATTGTTTTTGGATCAATGATCTATCAGAAGAAATTCTTCTATCTAAATGGTCTTTTACCTTTCTTTTTTTTTCTTGGAATTTTCTCAGAGTTCTCTCTGTTTAATTTCTCAAAGAATGTTCCTCCTCTTGATTTGAGGTCTAGGGGTCTTTATATAGTGCCCATAAGTTTGTTGAATTTGTTAACGAGATCTTTCTCTGAGTGATTTGGGGAATTTTCCCCACCATTGGATCTTTGATCCAAGGGCTTCTGTTTTACAGAAGGCAATCTTCTTGTTTTTAACAAGAACAGAAAGATCTTTTTAGAATTTTAATTCTGTTTGGCGCAAGCGCCCCAGCGCGTGACACGTGTCAAGCAGCACACAGCGCAGCGCAACTGTGCTTGCGCAACTGCACTGACACTTGTCGCGCAGCGCACAGCGCAGCGCAACTACGCTGCCACGTGGCGCGCAGCGCACAGTGCAGCGCAACTGCGCTAGCGCAACTGTGCTGCCACAATTGCGCTGCCACGTGGCGCGCAGTGCAGAGCGCAGCGCAATTGCACTATCGCAACTGCGCTGCCACGTGGCGCGCAGCGCAGAGCGCAAGTCATCTGAAGCGTTACTTCCTTTAATTTTTGTTTTAAATAGAGCCTTGCTCTGATTGGGCGTGCTGCCTTGGGCGCTGCGCTCCTTGCACTGGCGTGTCTGATTTTGACACGTGGCGCGTTGCGCGCAGCGCAAGGAATCTGAAGCGTTGCTTCATTTATTTTAACTTTTAATTTTAACTTTAATTTTCAAAGCAGAGCTTTTCTCTGATTGGGGGGAAACAGAAGCGTTGCTTCGTTTCCTGCCTTGGAATTTGAACAGAGCTTTGCTCTGATTGGGGTAAACAGTGCCCATGAACTGCAGCATGGTTACAATGTGGTACTCTATCTAAGTAACTTGGAGTCCTGGTCTTGATTCACTTCCATGTTCCATGATCGTTGTACTACCTTGTCCCACTCGGTTTCATTGCTTACCAGTCATGGTTTCATCGCCAGCTTGAATCATGTTTACCGTGGTTAACCCTCTTCAGTATCTTGACTTCGGGTGAAGTCATCTTGGTATCTTACTCGTTCTTGTTTTTCCCCGCGTTAGGATTATTCAATCCTGGTGCATTTCCTTGTTTGTTGTTGTCTTGGGAATGGGATTTCGCGGCACTTTTTACGCTCATATTGATTGTAAGGAAGGGAAGGTGATTCTATAGATTCCTGGACATTCGGAAGTTGTTTTGCTGGAGGAAGCAGTTCTGTCGGGCCAGCCGAGTTAGGACTAGGCCGACAAACAAGGTTCTTTCGTCAATGGCAGTGGATAAGGAAGAAGCGCCGGCTATATTTGAGGGTTTCATGGAAGTGTTTGAAGACATATCAGGTTTACCGCCGAGGCGAGACGTGGAGTTCGCACTTGAACTTGTTCCTGGTGCAGCGCCAATCTCAAAGGGCATATTACCCGATGGCACCAGTGGAGTTGGAAGAAGTCAAGAAGCAGGTTGCCGAATTGCTAGAGAAGGAGTAGATTCGCAGCAGCAACTCACTTTGGAGAGCTCCAGTTCTTCTAGTAAAGAAGAAAGATGGCACAAGGAGGCTGCACATCGAATGTCGAGAATTTAAACCGGGTGACTATTAAGAACAATACCCGATTCCTCGCATTGGCAACTTATGTGAGCAGCTAGGGGTACGAGGGTATTCTCGAAACTGGATTTACGATCCGGATATCATCAGGTTCGAGTTAAAACATAAGATATTTGTAAGACGGCGTTCAGAACTCGGTATAGACATTACGAGTATTTAGTGATGCCCTTCGGAGTAACGAGTGCACCGGCGATATTTATGGACTTGATGAACCGAATCTTTTCACCATTCTTGGACCAGTTTATAGTGGTATTCGTCGATGATACTCTGGTCTACTCGAGGACCGTAGAAGAGCATGCAGAACACTTGAAGATCGCACTGCAGACATCGAGGCAAGGAAGATTGTATGCTAAGATGAACAAGTGCGTGTTTTGGCTTGAAGAAGTAAAGTTTTGGGGCATATCGTATCTGGAGATGGAATCGCCGTTGATCCGAAGGATTACAGCAGTTCGAGATTGGCCGATTCCAAAGAATGTTGCGAAGATAAAGAGCTTCTTGGACTGGTAGGTTATTATAGAATGTTTGTGGGGAGTTTTTCTCGTTTGGCTGAGCCTCTGACCAAGCTTACGCATTAGGAAGTACCATTTGTGGGGACAAATAAGTGTGCGTCAGCTTTCGAGACGTTCAAACAGAGGTTGCTAACCACTCTTGTTTTAACCGTGCCAGACAATTCCGGAGGATTGGTGATTCACAGCGACGCATCTGGGAAAGGTTTGGGATGTGTTTTGATACAGCATGAGAAGGTTGTAGCTTACGCGTTAAGACAGTTGAAGACTCATGAGAAGAATTAATCAACTCTTGACTTGGAGCTTGCGGCTGGGATTGTCGCTTGAAATTTTGAGACACTACTTATTGAGCGAAAGGGGTCGAAATATTCACCGATCACAAAAGCCTAAGGTACGTGTTCGCTCAGAAGGAGCTAATTGTGAGACAGCGAAGATGGTTGAAGCTGATGGCTGACTACGATCTTGATCTTGAATACTATCCGGGTAAGTTAGTGTTGTGCCGGAAGCGCTTAGTCGGTTGCCAGAAATTCTGATGTTGACTGCACCAAGAGGACTTATTGAAGACTTTCGGAGATTCGAGTTGGAGATCGTGCTACCGCGTTCTTTGGGATAGATGATGCAACTGCAAGTACAGTCATCGTTGATCGAGGATATTGAAGCAGTGCAATTGCAGGACCCAAGATTGCAGAAGTTTCGAGAATAGGTTGAAGTTGGACTTCGAACGGGCTTAGTGATTCATGAAGATGGTTCGTTGTGATAGTTGTTTGTGTGTGCCAATGGAGGTATTCGTGAAGAAGTTATGAAGGAGGCGCACAATTGCACGTATCCCGAACATCCAGGAGGCACGAAGATATACCGTGATATACGACAGCGTTTTGGTAGGAAGGCATGAAACATGAGATTGCCTGTTTGTGGCAAAGTGCTGGGTGTGTCAGCAAGTTAAGGTTGAGCATCGAAGGATTACCGGTTTATTGCAACCACTTCCGATTCCTCAGTAGAAGTGAGTACACATAACCATGGATTAGTGAAGGCTTACCGCGGAGTCCAAAGGGCAATAGTGCAGTTGGGTGATTGATGATTGTTGGTTAATCAACGGAAGCGTTAGCAGAGCGGTCCAAACAGGAGATTGTAAGATTGCATAGAGTACCGGTGAGCATCGTGCCCGACCGTGACGCTCGTTTCTTATCACACTTTTGGAGGAGCTTACAGGGAAGTTTAGGGACTCGATTGAGAATAGTACAGCTTACCATCCTCAAACAGATGTTTAGGCTGGGAGAATGATTCAAACTCTTGAAAGTATGCCGAGAGCTTGCAAGTTGGACTTCAGGGTTCATATGAGGATCATCTACATTTAGAGGAGTTTCTTACAACAACAGCTTCCAAGCGACTACAGATGGCTCCATTCGAAGCTTTATATGGTCGCAAGTGTCGACCTATTGTTGGGACGATGTCGGTGAACGAAGATTGTTGGGACCAGATTTGGTGTGCGGACAGTTGAGAAGGTTTATATTATCCGGAATCATATGAAACCAGCACAAGATCAACAAAAGAGTTGGGCAGTTACATCGAGAAGACCTCTAAAGTTCGCTGTTGGTGATTTAGTATTCTTGGAGATGTCACCGACTAGAGGGGTGATCCGTTACAGAAGCCGAGGAAAGTTTAGTTCTCGATTCGTTGGACCTTTTAAGATTTTGGGGCGTATTGGAGAAGTGGCGCATCGTTTGGCTTTACCGCAATCATTAGAGAATGTTCATGACGAGTTTCTCGTATCTCAACCCCGTAGGTATGCTCGAGAGGAAATACATGTATTGGATCTTTCGGAGATGACTGTACGAGAAGATTTAACCTTTGAGGAGCGACCGAGGTCAATTGTGGATCGAAGAGAAAAGGTTCTTAAGAACGAGGTTATCACCGTTGTACTTGTTTCTTGAAGTAATCGCTCACATGGAGAATCAACTTGAGAACGAGAAAATGAAGTCCGACAGAAGTTTTCCCATCTATCTTTGTAGCTTCTTGATTGATTATCCCTTCTTGTTCTTGGAATTTCGAGGACGAAATTCTTTTGTAGTTGGGTATAATGTAACACCCGAGTTCACTTATACCAATTCCAGTTCAGTATTTTACTTATCCATGGTCTATTCTTGATTTAGCGTGTTTGGGTGCGAATGGTATTTTACAGATTACTGGGCATTCGACCCGACCCGCTTACTTGAACCTGTTTGACTCTTATTTATAAATTATCTTGACTGGTTGCATGAACTAGTACACCTCATGATTTAGTTTATACTGATATTTTATTTAGTATCGCATCTGTTGCATATACCAATTTACATCACGTAAAATAAATTAGATTGCATTTCATGGCCTGCTCGATACCCTTAACTCTGTGGTAGCGTCCTTGCATCGTGTTCCCGTCCCGTTCAGTGAAACGGATGTGTTTGGACGATTACGCGCACGTACGTACGTCCGTTCTTGGGGGTATACATTTCTGTCGTAAAATCTTTCATTTTAAATTTTGGAGCTGGCTAGTAATTTTCATATTTCAAATTTAAAATTTTGGACCCGACCCGGGCGCGTTTCTGATATATTTTGTAGTTCGCTTAAATTCAAATTAATTATTTTATTTGATTTATTTTTTTTGAAGATTTTCTGTTAATGAATTAGTAACTGGGTAAATCTTTGAGGTTTAAAATCTTTTACAAATTGCTTTATCAAATTTCCCTGAGCCAATCAGTTCTCTCTTTACTTGCTTTGGGCCCCACCACCAAAATCTCTCTTTCTCTGCTATCTTTCCTTTTCTAAACCAATCAGAGGTTCTCCCATCATAACCCACAGGCCCCACCTTTCTCTCTCTCCCATTCTTTCCTTTTCTCTTTCATATTCAGATAGTAAAATAAATATATTTAGATTGTTAACAAAATTTGAAGCCAATCAAATCTTTCATCAGTTGCAACTGGGCCCCACACCTTTTTCTTAATCTCTCTCCCTTTCTTTCCTTTTCTCTTTCTCTCTCCCTGAGCACTCTCTCACTCTCTCCCTTCTCTTTCTCTCTCCTCTCGCTCTCTCTCTCTCCTCTCGCGAACACTGTTCGCTTCTCGATTCTGCTCACCGCCGCGTGGATCCCGTCACCTCCCTCCTGCATCTTCTTCTTCTTCTCCTGTTTCTTAAAAACCCATGCACCTTCGCCACGAGAAAACCCTCGCAGACTCCGCCGCCTCCTCGAACCCTAACCCTAACTCCTCAGCCCCTCATGCTCGCCTCCTTCACACCATCGCCCTCTCCCTCATCTTCTGTTCATTTTGTTTTCCCCGCCTCGTCTTCGCCTGCAGCCCACGACTTCTAACCCTGGAGCCGATCGCCACCCAGCGTCGCCCGCGCTCGTCGCCACCACCTTCTCCACTGTCACCTCCATCCCTTTGACCTCACTTCCTCTCTCTCCCCGCAAACCCACGACGACTACAACCAACGAATCCACCATGAACCCATCTCCTCCTTCATCTGCACCCACCTCTGGCGGCCGTCCCTCGCCATCACCACCTCAGCCACCTCGTCCTATTCTTGCCTCCTCACCCTTGCTCCACACCATCAACCCACCTTCTCTTCCTTCTCTTCTGATCATCACCACCGACACCACCTTGCTGACTACACAACCTGACCTCACCGACGCCCACGCCGTCGACTTCCTCTCCTCGACCTCTCTCTCTCCGCTCCTTGTAAATCCCAGTAAAGTGAACCCCAAACCAAGAGCCTTACCCTCTCTCTCCTTCTTCCGCTTCTTCTTCTCCTTTCTCTTCTCTTCCTCTTTCTTGATGTTGTTGTTCCGGTGATCGCCGTCGATGACCCAGCGTCATCATTCCCTCGCCCTTGTCTCTGACCCCAGAGCAAAACCTGAGCACCAGCCCCTATCCTTCTTCTTCTTCTTCTTCTTCTTATTTATTCTTTTTTTCTTTCTTGTTCCCGATCTTGTTTTTGGGTGACTGCCGGAGCTATACCGTCGCCGACGATTCGGGCTACCCAGAAGACGTTCTCTTACAGTGTGGTCACTTCTTGCATTGGCTGGTTCCGTTCCGGGCACTCGTGGGTGCATCGCAGCTTTTACCGACATTGTACGTTGCAGCATATCCGCATCGCGATCCATAAGGCAAGTTAATCTTGCTACATGCTATTTAAACTACTACTTATGCTATTTAAATTACTATGTATCTGTTAGAGTGCACTTTAGATCTGTAGTTCCATTTCAATACCAGAATTCCTTTTTTTAACATGTCGACGTCCCATTATATCATTTTAGAATCATGGCTCGAAATATACCCGTTTTCTGTTAGTTCTGTTATACATAGTACCCGCATTCATATTTAAATCTCGTAACACTTATTTGCATGACCCACAGTACCCTTTCATATTTTATATCCTGTCAGACGACCGTGTGCATACAACTCACCTGATTTATATTCAATTATATCTTTAGATTATTTAGTACACTTTAACATGAATTTAACATCCATAAAGGTCATACTATATGCATGAAATGATAAAACTATCTCTTAAACCTAAACTGCTAACCGTGCATCCAAGTAATCTAATCGGTAACTACTTGCATATCATATTACATGTGCCAGTTTATTGTTTTGATAGTATCCATGCTTGTTTATTTATAACCAAGATTATGTTTGTTGATTATGAGCACCCACATGATATCTGGTATACCCTGACATGACTTGCTACACATTTTACTTGACACGACATGGTACCGTACGACTCTTGATATGTCATGACACTTATATACACTACCCGGCTTGACCTGATGTACCATGGTCTTACCCGTTATCTGATCTTGTGTCTAATGCCAACAAACCTGACATGTAGTCCTCACGGACCGCTCGTGTTGTCTATCCAGACAAACCTGCTCTTACCTGATCCTGTGTTGGCATTAGTTCTTGATTACTGAATACCTGACTTGACATAAACATATAACTTGGGGGTATGGGGAAATCAATGATGAAACCTGACTTGTAACTCGACAGTTGCTTGCTTATACTGGTCAGTTTTAGAGGCTAGGCCAGCCTTGGGATGCTGCTGCTGACATCATTCATCTGTACATATTTCCTGTTTTAGTGCCTAGCTGCATGTCTCGGATTTAGCCCGAGAATCTTGACCGTGGTCGCGGGTATGCACGAGATACTATTGAGTTACATCGATAATTCATCAAATTGATTTCAAAGACTTGAGAGTAGATAACCCAATAGAACAGTTTAGTTTACTCACTGCACACTACCCTCCACTGCCCTGATTTACATTACTGTTACATCTGCTTTTCATTCATGATTATATTTACATTGCCTGTTACTCCGTTTGTATTTTATTACTTGATGACATGACGCGCTGACGTCTGGGTTTTGCATGGCCCAGATCCTTCTACCTTGTTGCAGACTGATCAGGAGTATTGCCGCTGTTAGACCGAGCGGTGAAGTTCCTGTCGGTACGTAGTTTCACTTCCAGGTGTTTCATTTATTGTACCTTTTGGCTTCCGCACATTGATAATTCTTGACTCTTTTACTCTGGCTTATGGACATGTACTAGATAGTTGGTTTACTTTCCTGTTCTTGATATCTCTACAGCCGTAATGTGACTGTGGAAGGATTTTTCCCATCCACAGGTAGTATGGTTGGCTATGTCACGTGCCCATCTTAGCGTACTCTGGGAAGCGGGGCGTGACAGGCCATCTGTGCACCGCCGAGTCATGGAACTGGGAGTTTCCATTGTTCCGCTTTGCTTGATGTTGTGTCTGTTGTAATGAGACGAATGTTGAGATGATCTTCAAGCTATCTATGAACCGTTGAGATTTGGCTTCTTCTTCTGGTGAAGCCTGGGGAGGAAAGGTGTGATTCCCTCTTTGTTTGCGCCCCTAGATCGTATACAGGGATTGATGTGATATTACCTATAGGGCAAAAATTTCATTTCATTTTTTTTTTATTTATTTCCGCGATGCTCTATCATTTCAGCTTTTATATCGCGAAGGTCGCGATTGCCCAATCATTTCGGCTATTTTTCGCGGTGCCCAATCATTTCGGCTATTTGTTTTATTTTTACTCGCTGCTTTTTATTGCGAGTTGCCCAATCATTTTGGCTATTTTGCATGCATACATTTTTACTTGCTGATTTTGCTGCAAGTTGCCCCATCATTTCGGCTATTTCGTATGCATGTGTGGCTTGCTGGCCTTTCGCTGCAAGCTTAGAATTAGACACCGATTTCGGCATCAGCACCGCTACAACTGGGATATTGCCAGGAGCGAATCATCATTTGCCTCTGTCAATGTCAAACAAAGGTGGCTTAGCAAGCAGGGTTAAGATCCTGTTGACTAAGGCTTTTGACTTCATGAGCCGTAAGGGTCTCATAAAGGTATTTCTCCCTACAAGTCGTGAGGATCTCGTAGGTGCGTTTTCTCCTTAGGAATCGTGAGGATTCCTAAGTGTATGGTCTCTTATAAGTCGTAAGAATCTTACAAGAGTGCTTTCTCCCTATAAGTCGAGAGGACTTACAAGGGCTATTCACTGTGCGGACATATCCCTAGTCCCGGATGGGACTTTGTTAGGGAAATGTTTATTCGCGCCCGTGGATTGTATACAAGGGTCAACATTGAACCGCTTGTGGGGCCGTATTGGAGGTGGTGGTGGTCGCTTAAGAACAGGTTCAGATCCCTGTAGCTTAAGACTTTTGAATCTTATGAGCCGTGAGGGTCTCATAAGAGGGTTCTCCTTACGAGTCGTGAGGATCTCGCAAGTGTAATTTCTCCTTAGGAATCGTGGCGATCTCTAAGTGTGTTGCTCCTTTGTGAGTCGCAAGGATCTCATGCAGGTGGTTTCTCCTTACAAGGTCGAGAGGACCTTGCAAGTGTCTTTTAACGAGGTTGCACCCTTTCGGGTTTTCACAAAACTTGCCGGTAGCCCTACTGTTTTTACTCATGGAGCCCTTTCGGGTTTTCATCCGTGCCCATTTCGCTTATGGACATACCGTTTTCCTTTCTTTTTTTTATTCTTTTATTCTTTTATCCTGCTTTTTTTTTGGTATCAGCGTTGGGATGCTGCAATCCACAATCGTTTATCGACATCTCGGTCAATGGCTAGTTTTAGGACATAGAGGTCTGTTGTTAGTTTTAAGGACGTTTCGGTCCATTGTTAGTTTAAGGACGTTTCGGTCTGTTGTTAGTTTATGGATGTTTCGGTCTGTTGTTAGTTTAAGGACGTTTCGGTCCGAAAACCGGCTACTACTTATAGAGTTTGGGTTTAGGAAGATCGCGAGCGGACATAGGCGTCGTCATCTATCGTTGACCTAGGCCGTGACTCGTCAAGCATAGTATTTCTTTAGGAAGCGACCGTTTATTGGCCTGAAAGGTCTTTCACCATGCATGTCCATGAGTAGATAGGCTCCACCCTGGTAGACTTTGTCTGATATACGGGCCTTCGTAATTTGGCTCGAATTTTCCCCGTTTGGCATGATTGGGGATCATAGGTCTTTTGACCACTAGCACGAGTTCGCTTTGGCGGAATGTTCTCGGCCTAGTCAATCTCTCATATGAACGCGTCATCTTTGCTTTATAAGCCTCCAGATTTTGTTGCACTATGAGCCGAGTTTCATCAAGGGCATCGAGCTCCTCAAGCCGAAGGTGAGCATTATCTTCGTCTGTTAGCTCGTAATGAACCGCCATTCGTAAAGAGGGTAGCTCTATCTCGAGGGGGAGTACCGCCTCAGTACCAAATACCAATGCATACAGTGTTGTGTTAGTGGCCGTTTTGAACATAGTTCGATACGCCCAGAGAGCTTCATGCAGTCGTTCATGCCAGTCCTTCTTATTTCGAGACACTGTCTTTTTTACGATCTTCGTCAAGGTCTTGTTAAAAGCCTCAGCTAGACCGTTAGCTCAGGGATTATAGATTGATGAATATTTCCAGTCTATGTTATGCTGTTCTGCGAAGCGGCTGATTTTGTGGCTTCTGTAAGCTGGCCCGTTATCGGAGATGATCCGTCTTGGAGTTCCAAACCGATAAATGACGTGTGTCTTGAAGAAATGGAGGATGTTCTCCGTCTTCACTTCCCTCAGCGGTATTGCTTCTGCCCATTTGGAGAAGTAATCAGTTGTCGCCAAAATGAACCGATGTCCTTTGGCCGATGCTGGCTCGATGGGGCCGATTATATCAGTCCCCCACATTTCAAACGGCCAGCTAGCCACCATTGGATGTAGTGGATTTGGATGCTGATGGATAAAGTCCCTGTGAATCTGGCACGAGTGGCATTACTTCGCGTATTCGAGGCAGTCCTGGATCATCGTGGGCCAATAGTAGCCCATCCTTTTGATTTTCAACTTCATCTTCGGGCCGGCTTGGTGAGAACCGCAGAGTCCGTCGTGAGTTTCTTGGACGACTCTTTTTGCTTCTTCAGGTCCCAGGCATCTTAACCACAGAAAATCAAATGACCTCTTATACAGAGTATCATTGACGAAGGCGAAAGATATGGCTCGCTTCATGAGCTGATGTTTTGAGGACGCATCTTCGGGTGTTCGACGGGATTTGAAGTAGTCTATAAAGACTTCTATCCAATCCTCAACCTTTTCCTGGTCTTTTACTTGCAGAGCCACTTGCTCGGTCGCTCCCTTTTCTTCGGACGACTCCGGAGATATTTCTGCCGGTGTAAGAACCCGACGGCTTTGTACCACGATTCTTACGTCATCGAGGTTCTCGTCGGCCAATTCTTTAGCGAGCTTGGCTAATGCATCCTCCTTGCTATTTTCTGCACGCGGTATGCTTTCCAGGGCGTAGGAAGGAATTTGAGTCAGCAGTCGTTGTACTCTCTCGCCGTACTTTACCAACTCTGGTTTGCACGTTTGGTAGTCGCCATTTACTTGACTAACGACCAGTTGGGAGTCTCCGTATATGAGGAGATTTTCAATTCCCATGTCGATGGCAATCTCGAGACCTGCTATCAAAGCCTCGTATTCGGCTTCGTTGTTCGTCCTCGGCTCTGTCAAGGAGAAGGCGAAGCGTATTATCCCTCCTTGTGGAGTTACGAAGATGAGGCCTACCCCCGATTTGATTATAGGGGTGCTTTGTTTACGCTTCTTCATGGAAGAGGCTCTATCAAAATAAAGTTCCCATCGGGTATCATTCCCGTCGATCATGTCAAACGCGTGTTCGTCTGGTAATTCGCAGTTCAAAGGAGAATCGGCGGGTATCGGGTGCTCGGCGAGGAAGTCGGCAATAGCCTGGCCTTTCACTGCCTTAAAAGGCCTATAAGTTTTCGAGAATTCCATCAAGAGTAGGGCCCATTTAGCGAGACGCCCCGTTAATATGGCTTTTCACATTAAGTACTTGAGAGGATCCACCTTCAATATGAGACGGACTTCATGCGCCAACGCATAGTGCCTAAGCTTTGTTATCGCGAAGATCAATGCCAGGCAGTGTTTTTCAATGGGAGAATAATTGCTTTCTGCCCCCAGTAGAACTCGACTCAAATAGTAGAGGGCTCTCTCCTTCCCTTGGTCGTTCTCTTGTGCCCATAATGCGCCTAAGGAACCTTCAAGGGCAGTTGTATACAGAATGAGAGGTTTTCCTTTAACAGGAGCGGCCAGTACTGGCGGACTCTGCAAGTATTGCTTGATTTCGTCCAGTGCGTTTTGGAATTTACGATCCCAGACGAAAGGGGTTCCCTTCTTCATCAGGTGACTGTAAGGACGGCACTTGCCTGAGAAATTGGCTATAAATCGCCGGATATACGCGAGCTTCCCTTGGAGAGACCGCAATTGCTTAAGAGTCCTTGGCAGGGGCATTTCCATAATCGCCTTGATCTTTGATGGATCTATCTCGATGCCTCGGTGTCGGACAATGAATCCTAGGAATTTGCTCGAGGAAACTCTGAACGCGCATTTGAGAGGGTTCATCTTCAAGTTGTATTGCCGAAGGCGTTGAAATACGATCTTCAGATGCTCTAAATGTTCCTCGTATGATTTGCTTTTAACTACGAGGCCGTCGATATAACATTCAACGATTTCATGTATGAGGTCATCGAAAATCTTCGTCATGACCCTCTGATAGGTGGCACCGGCGTTCTTTAGACCGAAGGGCATCACCTTGTAGCAGAATATGCCCAAAGTGGTCCGGAAAGCGGTGTGCTTCTGGTCTTCGGGATGCATCTTTATCTGATTGTATCCTGACGATCCGTCCATGAAGGAGAAGACTTCGTGAGTGGACATGTTATCTATCATCAGCTCGGTGACCGGTACTGGAAAATCGTCCTTTGGGCAGGCTTTATTGAGATCCCGAAAGTCCACACATATGCGCACCGTCCTATTTTTCTTTATCACTGGGACGATGTTAGCGATCCAATCAGGATATTGAACCTCTTGGATAAAACCGGAGTCGATTAGTTTCTTGACCTCGGCATTGATGCTCATCTCAAGCTCAAGCCGCATTCTCCTTGGTGCTTGTTTGATTGGCTTGGTGTGTAGGGTTACTAGGCACTCTCACAAGGGTCTATAAGGCATCAACCATGCCCGATTTAAAATTTAAACGTGCCGAACAACCCTAACCAAGATCTTTAAACTAGAGATTAGGCGAAACAAAGTATGTTAAATATTTTAACACTAAGAGTTTGGGATTACAACCTTTGTAGTCCGGTCCTTCACTTCTAAAGCTCCGTGTTGAGATCCCTTCACTGCGATCATCATGTTCCCAGACTCTAGTGAGGCTCCACGAAGAGAAAGATGCAAGCTTACTTCCGATCTTCGATAACTAAGATGATCTACCTTCAAGTTTCTTTAACCTAAGCTCTCACTCACTAAATGAAGTGAACACCCTAATCTAAATGGCTAGGATAGATTAGGATGATGAAGTAGGATTTTAGCTCTCATTTGATTTCTTAATCTCACTCAAATCCATCACAAAACCCAAAGCTAGAAAGCTTTTCAAGGAGGAGGAAGAAGAAGAATGAATAATCATTTGTGAGGAATAATCAAATGTTGTGATAATTCCTTATGCAACCATAGTTGCTAATAAAATAATAGCTAACCTTTGTAGAGAGTTAACTTGAGTTAAGGGTGTGGTTTAGGTTACAAAATATCATACAAAATATCTTAGCTCATGACAAAAAGAAAAGCTTCTAGAAGCTTCAAGAATGAGCTAACCCAAATCAAACCCTAACCTTGTTTAATCTCCACTAATCATGTCGCATTAGTAATTATAACATGTTACAATATTATATATCACATATATAATATATTTTGTAACAAAAGAAAATAATACAATTAACATATATCGCATATATATCAATGTATTACCCGAGTGAGAAAAAGAATCTTTTAGTGAGCTTATATCAGTTAATGTAATTTAATATATCAAATATATAATTATACATTAAATTATCGAATCAACACTCGATCCGATAATCCGGCTATTTCACAAATAACCGACTAATATAATCTGTATCAGTTCATCGAATCAACACTTGATCCGATGACCCGGCTATATCACATACACCCGGCCGATATCTCATATCGCGAGAATCTAATACGGTATCACATACACGTATTGTTCTCGGTCCCGCACATATCATATATGTGCTCCTACTCCGTTTTGCCTGAGCCAAGAAACATCTGTGTAGGACTCTAAAGAATCGTCAATACGCCGGCAGTATGTGATGATCATATCAAACACCCACAAGCTGCAAGCGGTCAGCTAAACGTAACAGCCACCCAGGTATTGAGCGATCAGAAGATCAACAAGCAAGCCTGTACATTCTCCTGCGAATCCAATCAGTAACACTCCCGTACAGTCCGGTCTCTTCGTCTGATATGTCGCATATCTCGTCTGGGGGTGGTAAACGTCAAACCCCAGTAGCTTGATAAGTCGTGTCGATATGAGGTCTATAACAGTTCGAGAAACTACTGATAACACTTACCAGTAAATCTCAGCAACCCTGGCCAGGGATTTCCAGTTATAGCCAATCGAACACAGCGCAATATCAACTCGCTATACCGAGAGAGACGAATCCCCTCCTATCGCTCATTGCCTCCATGTGATTCGGGACTGTATCCAAAATCCACCTTTTTTCACGCCCTCTTGGACGTGGTATGATGGAAATCAAAGCACAGTGGGAATCACACAGGACTCTATGACGATCTCGGGTCTACAGACTAACCTGTACCAGTGTCACCGGAGAACTGCCATCTAACGTGAGGTATAATACCATCTGTGAGTTCTCGGCGAGTCCGTCCAGTGTACCCAGTCTCTACTGAGCACCCATACACCATCCTTGATGTCAAACACCGATGGATATGGGATCATCCATCACCCATCATATGGGTCAAGATGCGTATACGCTAGTCTACTCTGGTGTATCGATGCCCTGTCTCGATACACCCTCGACTAGGAACAGTTATAGGATGTACTCGTCGACTACCGTGGCCCCACTAGTATGATCTCATCATAGTCCCAGTAGTCGAGTACATATCCTAAGGGCTTTATCAACATGTAACATAGAGACAATCAGAGTACATGTTAAGATAAAGTACAACCAGATAGCATACTATCATGTCGAGCAAGAAAGTCCTCCCTATATATGTCCAAGCATCCACTACAATATACATTGTATGTACAATAATGGTCTCTAGGGCATACATATAACTAACAATCTCCCATTTGCACTAGGGCCATCTGTTGTGGTATCACATACCCAACAATTAGCTGTGGTTGAAGTATCTCATACTCAACCATCCCATAAAAGTCTCTACTGGGAAAAAGGCCTTTGTGAGTGGATCCGCGCTGTTGTCCTCTGTGTATACTCTCCTAACCTCGATCTCCCTAGAGATCAACCATCTCCATGATCAGGTGATACTGCATAAGAATTATATCTGGATTTCTGATGGGACGGGGGGTTCCTTGGCAAAAGCCACAACTTCATTGTCACACAATGGTAGGAACGAAGTTCATCTCATGAGCTTATATCTATCCAGACTGCCTTTTTGGTAGCATGCTAGGTAACGATGTATCTTGCCTTTAATCGTCTAGTATGTCACGGTATCTAGTTTGGAACTCTTCTAACATACCGTCCCTCCACTGAGGGTAAAGACAATGCCTGCGACTGACATTCAGTCGCCCTTATCACCCTGGAACCTTTCCAGTGATTCTCTCCAGGATCGTTTGATACCATCTCACTACAACTAGTGAGAATCCTAATATCCATTTAGATCTATCTTATAGATCCATAACCCAGGATTTAGGAGGTATCACTTTGATCCTATATGGAGAATCCTTGTGATAAGAGGAGATTGACCGAGCGTAGCATAGGAAACTCCTTCCCTATCAAGAATATGTCATCCACATATTCTACGAGGATCACCACCATACTCTCTACTACCTTTTTGTATATACAAGGTTCATCTACCATTTTGATGAAGTCAAACTCTTTGACTACCACATCAAAACAGACGTTCCAACTCCGCGATACCTGATTTATCAAATAAAATATCTTGCTCACGTTTCCGCTGCTCCCAATGTCTACGAAGCCCTCTGGCTGTGTACTTATAGACGCTCTCTTCCAAATCATCATTTAGAAAAGCAATCATGACACTCAACCGCCAGATATCGTAGTCATGGTATGTAGCCATGGCAAGTAGGATCTGGATGGACTTAAGCATAGCTTTGAAAGTCTCAACTTTTCCATGTACACCAAGTAATTTTCTCAAGATATACTTGCTCTTGATGGGGATTTAACCCTTCAGATAAAGCAACCAAAGTCCTTACTTTGTTGGTGTATAAGGATTCCATCTCAGATCGCTAAGCATCCAGCCATTCTTACAGAGTCCCACTCCTGATGGCCAGCTCGAAACTAGTTGGGTCATCATCTCATGATGCAATCCTCGCTCCCACTGTTATAGAGAAACCGAAGTATCTCTCAGGTGGGTGAGGAACCCTACTAGATCGGCGGAGAGGCTGAGGTTCGTTAGAATCTATTGAATCCTTTGGTTCTACCAAATCATCAGCTGCAGTTTGTATAACTGGAACTCCTTCCAGTTCTACCTCATGTCCACTAATTTCTTCACAAGAAATTCCCTTTCACAAAGGTGGCATGCTGAGAAACAAAACATCTTTTGTTCCTCGATAAGGTAGAAGATATTCCTTTGCGAATGCTTGGGATATCTAACAAACTTCCACAGAACTGACTTTGCCTCGAGCTTGTCCGGATTATGCTTTTTAGACATAGGCTGGACAACCCCAAATCTTAACAAACTTAAGATATAGGCTCTTCCCATTCCATATCACATATGAAGTGGTAGGTAACTGATTTGATTTGAACCTTATTCAATAGGTATGCAGCTTCTCAAGTGCATTACTCCCAAAAGGAAATAGGAAACTCAGTAGTACTCATCATAGAGTGCACCATATCTAATAGGGTGAAATTGCTCCGCCCCGATATACCATCGTGTTATGGTGTATACGGAGGAGTAATGCTGAGAGAGAATCTCATTCTCCTTTAGAATAGTCCAGGAATCCCGTGCTCAAGTATTCTCCTCCTTGATCTCATCAAAGGACATAATACTTATACCCGTTTTTGGTTCTCTACTTCTGACTTATATTCTGTAAATATCTCAAAAGGTTCATACTTGTGTTTCAACAGGAACATATGTCCGAATCTTGAGAGATAAACAGTGAATGTAATGAAGTATAAAGAACCGGTCTTGGCATGTGTAGACAGGGGACCTCATACATCAGCATGTATCAATCTCAAGAGTTCACTAACTCTTTCTCTGTTTCCAATAAACAGAGCTGTGGTCATCTTATCTTTGTGACATGATCGGCAAGTTTCACAAGATGTAAATTCAAACTAATTTAAATATGCATCTATATGTAACTTCAGCTAGTCGGGTCGCATTGATATGACCTAGTCTATAATACCTCAAGAAGGATTCGTTCATTTCTGAACTCTTTCTCTTGTGTGTGTTCTGTACGTTAAGAACCGTGGTTTGATTTAGAACGTCTATGCTTTTAGATAACGTGCCTGAACTGATCAACTCTTGATATAGGAAATGTTCAAAACATTATCCAACAATACAAAATTATATCCTTCTTTACTAATAAAGAGACTGATATGATTTTGTATATCAGGTTCGGTATCTAATAACATTCGTTCAGAATCAATGTATTCTGATAATACAGGGTGATAACTACCAATAGACTTGGCTGCAACACTTGCACCGTTTCTATCTCATGAAACTTATCACCCGTTCTCAGTTCTCTACCTATCTGTAGCCCATGTAACAAATTACATTTGCGGGATCCTGATCCGGTATCTCATACCCAGGACGTAAAGGATATTGAGAAACAGTTCTGTGTAATGAACACACCCGAAGAAGATGCATCAACATGTACTTTCTTCGTTTGGGCGGCACGGGAATTCTGGTAATCCGCTATTTCCTGCTCTGTCTTATAACAATTATAAGTCGGAGCGGGACCAACGTTCCCTAGCATAGTATAACAAGCGGGTTCGGTCAATACATCCGTATTATCTTGATTAAGGCATGACATGGTCGCTACCTGGAGAGAGAGAGAGAAGAAAACACTCAGCATGCGCTTTTACAAGATTAGATTGGTTCTTAATATATCTAATCAGGATGTCTCCCACTGTTTTGGTCAAATCTTTCTTCAAACTCTAAAAGGAAAGACTAGCCGGGATTAATTACACTCTACAAGTTCGCCAATCTTTCAGCCAAGCCAGTGCCGGTACTTTGAGGGAGGTTTCCCGCATTTTCGCACGGACCTAATTAAAATAAACCTCGTTTTCCCAGGGGCGTAATCCCGTTAACACCTTTCTAGACACCTACTTGATCGGCTAATTGTAGTATGTAAAACTCTCCCAGGAGTAACTCTTACTCGCAGCGGGTATCGAGATCCAACTATCTCATAGAAGGTATGCAATCTCATTGCAAATTTCAACACTTGAAATTCCCAATAATATTTTCCCCTAGCGTCCTATGACCTTGATGCAGGCCAACAAACCATAGTCCGCTAGTCAAGTTCAACCCGTACATTTCCTGATTGAATTAAACCCACCCGCACGACCCTTGACGCAGGCCAACAAAGTCGCACGACTACCCTAATCCAATCGCATCGTATGCTACAGATAAGTACTAGTTAGTTACTGCACACTACGCCTTGACGCAGGCCAACAAACGTAGCACGTATACTAAACAGTCTTTATCTGAAATGACGGAGGGCTACGCAGGTTTTTCAGAAAACCATGAGCGTAATGAACTTGATATAGTTGTAGAATCGAGTGATTTTAAATGGAATGTTTTTGAGGCCTTTTCTAGTTTTGCTAAAGAGGTCACTCCCGGTGAAGGGATCGTCGGCTCTTTCCTCATCGAATAAGGTGCAGGATATTTCACAAATATCACTATGCAAAGCAAAAACTATAAAAACAATCAAAAGACAAACCGAGTTTGTAGTATCTGCTAGTTTCGCTAAAGAGGTCACTCCTGGTGAAGGGATCTCGGCTCTTTCCTTATCGAATAAGGTGTTGGATGTTCTACAAGGAACACCTCTATGCAAAGCAAGAACTAGAGCTACCAGTTTTAAACAAGTTTTTACAACATCTTTAGGTTTCTTTTAGTTTCATTAATCTCATTAACGAAGTCCCATTTTATTATGCTTCACAAACATCACATTTGAAACGAAATCTGCAATATAACATATATCTCATATATATAATATAAACATTCGTCTCAGGCAGTAATATGATTTCATCATAGAACATTGCAGCAGAAGAAACATATATGAAATATTGGATATACTAGGAGGTCTGTGTTTTAATACGAGCCTGTATAAAACACGGATTCCACGGTCGCGATGAATAGCCAAACCCACATCCCTAGACCCTTACGAGAGGGGCAAGCAACACTGCCAATTCTAAGGTTAGGAGACCCGATCTCGACTCCTCGAGATGGTCTCCCACTGGACCCTGGAACCCGATTACTTGTGCTCCCCGCCTTGGGTCTACCTAATGCGGAAAAGTAAATAATATACAATGGTGACATCATCCTCAGCCCGGAAGTGCCCCAATAAAAGAATATTACATACAAATGAATTTTAAATGAATGAAAATAAAAACCTTCATATCACATAAAACCCCCGGCTATTCAGAACACGACGATCCAATATAACATATCACAGCAACACATAATATCTCATATCATCAACGTAAGCAAGTATGCGTATCTCGATTGTCGTTGATGTATAGCAACGAAGCCGGCGATACACCACATACTAAGCTTACGGTCGCAGAAAAGAAAGTGTAAAACTACAACAGTTGGAATCCGCAACCACCTTAGATATCGCATGCCTAACCAAATGAATTCCTTAGACATCGCATGCCTAACAATTATAAACCCCGCATTTTAGTCTCATTATCGAAAACTCTTTTCAATATCAAGTCGGGCAATTCAACAAGATTCCCGACATCCTGATCGAATGCTCGTCGCAAACTTTAGTAGACGGCCGCACCCCCGATGCCGTCGATGAAGTGCACTAAGGCGGAACACCGCTGCCGCGAGCACCCGAACGGATGCTTTTGGCAACGGGGTTCTCCTACAGTCACTTGGTCGGGGCTATGGGGCATGGCTGTCTATTAAGTTTACCCGGCGAGTATCCGCGTACGCTACGTGATTGCGACGGACTTTTGATCGCATCAAAATCCCGTGGCAACCGATCATCTGAGACTGAACTGCTAGATTTATAACATTCAAATTAGTTATCTCATAACTACTTGTGGATTTCAAATATTGTATCACAATCCAGATAAAAAGACAGTGTTAAACTTTCCGATCGAATAATCAAACACCCAAGATTTCCCAAATAGCTCAACACTTGAGCGGAGTCCAAAAAGTATCCATCACATGCCACAGTACCAATAGTCCAGCCGTAGAAGGGTCAAACCAACGCCTCACATGTGGCAACGCCGTACTGCCCCAAACCCCAAGATTTAGAGGCAGTTCAGACGGTCACATAATCGAGTTAAGGTTTGTGTTCTTCTAGAGGGTCCACCGCGTTACTTGTACGACTAAGAATGTTCTTAAATTTCGGAAAAATCCAACTTTTGAAAAAATTTCCGACAGGGGAAAAAGTGAGTTATTGATATCCGTTTGAACTTTTTAACACGTTCTAAAAATTACCCGGACAAAACTAAACGAAGTTAAACTTTCCGATCGAATCAACGAGCTCCCAATACAACCCAGAAAACTCAACACTTGAGTAAATCAAAAATTTCCCAGAAGAATCAGGAATTACATACGGACATTACTGTGCAAAACGCAAGCAATGAGTCTATTGTTTGGCCGCGGAACTGCCGCGCAAGCCATGGTACGGCCGTGGTTCCGCGGCACTTTAATGAGATTAGTGGCACGTGTTGCACAGTAATTCTTGTATTTCCCTGCTGATTTTTTTGAGTATTTTTAATGCAGAAAAAATCACATATTTACAAAATTTCCAGAGAAGGGTATAAACCGGGGTTTCGGGGTTCGATCGGACTTTAAACTTCGCCTAGACTTCGCCTAAAGCTCTAGATTGGCTCTGATACCATTGTAGGGTTACTAGGCACTCTCACAGGGGTTTATAAGGCATCAACCATGCCCGATTTAAAATTTAGACGTGCCGAACAACCCTAACCAAGATCTTTAAACTAGAGATTAGGCGAAACAAAGCATGTTAAACACTTTAACACTAAGAGTTTGGGATTACAACCTTTGTAGTACGGTCCTTCACTTCTAAAGCTCCGTGTTGAGGTCCCTTCACTGCGATCATCATGTTCCCGGACTCTAGAGAGGCTCCACGAAGAGAAAGATGCAAGCTTGCTTCCGATCTTCGATAACTAAGATGATCTACCTTGAAGTTTCTTTAACACAAGCTCTCACTCACTAAATGAAGTGAACACCCTAATCTAAATGGCTAGGATAGATTAGGATGATGAAGTAGGATTTTAGCTCTCATTTTTTTTTCTTAATCTCACTCAAATCCATCACAAAACCCAAAGCTAGAAAGCTTTTCAAGGAGGAAGAAGAAGAAGAAGAATGAATAATCATTTGTGATGAATAATCAAATGTTGTGATAATTCCTTATGCAACCATGGTTGCTAATAAAATAATAGCTAACCTTTGTAGAGAGTTAACTTGAGTTAAGGGTGTGGTTTGGGTTATAAAATATCATACAAAATATCTTAGCTCATGACAAAAAGAAAAGCTTCTAGAAGCTTCAAGAATGAGCTAACCCAAATCAAACCCTAACCTTGTTTAATCTCCACTAATCATGTTGCATTAGTAATTATAACATGTTACAATATTATATATCACATATATAATATATTTTGTAACAAAAGAAAATAATACAATTAATATATATTGCATATATATCAATGTATTACCCGAGTGAGAAAAAGAATCTTTTAGTGAGCTTATATCAGTTAATGTAATTTAATATATCAAATATATAATTATACATTAAATTATCGAATCAACACTCGATCCAATAATCCGGCTATTTCACAAATAACCGACTAATATAATCTGTATCAGTTCATCGAATCAACACTTGATCCGATGACCCGGCTATATCACATATACCCGGCCGATATCTCATATCGTGAGAATCTAATACGGTATCATATACACGTATTGTTCTCGGTCCCGCACATATCATATATGTGCTCCTACTCCGTTTTGCCTGAGCCAAGAAACCTCTGTGTAGGACTCTAAAGAATCGTCAATACGCCGGCAGTAGGTGATGATCATATCAAACACCCACAAGCTGCAAGCGGTCAGCTAAACGTAAAAGCCACCCAGGTATTGAGCGATCAGAAGATCAACAAGCAAGCCTGCACATTCTCCTGTGAATCCAATCAGTAACACTCCCGTACAATCCGGTCTCTTCGTCTGATATGTCACATATCTCGCCTAGGGGTGGTAAACGTCAGACCCCAGTAGCTTGATAAGTCGTGTCGATATGAGGTCTATAACAGTTCGAGAAACTACTAATAACACTTACCAGTAAATCTCAGCAACCCTGGCCAGGGATTTCCAGTTATAGACAATCGAACACAGCGCAACATCAACTCCCTATACCGGGAGAGACGAATCCCCTCCTATCGCTCATTGCCTCCATGTGATTCGGGACTGTACCCAAAAGCCACTTTTTTGCATGCCCTCTTGGACGTGGTATGATGGAAATCAAAGCACAGTGGGAATCACACAAGACTCTATGACGAACTCGGGTCTACAGACTAACCTGTACCAGTGTCATCGGAGAACTGCCATCTGACGTGAGGTATAATACCATCTGGGAGTTCTCGGCGAGTCCGTCCAGTGTACCCAGTCTCCACTGAGCACTCGTACACCATCCTTGATGTCAAACACCGATAGATATGGGATCATCCATCGCCCATCATATGGGTCAAGATGCGTATACGCTAGTCTACTCTGGTGTATCGACGCCCTATCTCGATACACCCTCGACTAGGAACAGTTATAGGATGTACTCGTCGACTACCGTGGCCCCACTAGTATGATCTCATCATAGTCCCAGTAGTCGAGTACATATCCTAAGGGCTTTATCAACATGTAACATAGAGACAATCAGAGTACATGTTAAGATAAAGTACAACCAGATAGCATACTATTATGTCGAGCAAGAAATCCCTCCCTATATATGTCCAAGCATCCACTACAATATACATCGTATATACAGTAATGGCCTCTAGGGCATACATATAACTAACATGGCGTCCGGGGATATTGCCAATTTGTGGACAGCAATCTCTGGATCTAGTCCTGGCATCTCAGAATAGTTCCATGTGAAGCAATCTTTATGTTGCATAAGCACGTCCTTTAGTGTAGCCACCCTTTCTTCGGACAGCAGCTCACTGACGAATGTCGGTCGCGGGTCACTTGCAGTCCCCAAATCAATTTTCCTGAGGTTATCTGCAGTAGTGTGTATTCCATCTTCCAGCTCTTTCGGCGCCGGTGGAAACTCTGAGATCACCTCGTCATCATTGTTTTCGAAGCACCAGGGGAGGTCATCCATATTCCCGGGCTCTTCTTCTGACAACATTATCATATGACAAGTACGAGATCGCTTCCAAAACCGATGTTGATCTGGTTCTACTCTCTTGGTCTTCGGTTCATGCTTCTGCGGCGGGGTTATTTTCCAACTGCTGGATAGAGCGAACCTGCCCTGTTGATATTGGTCTTCGACCCAGTTCTTGAAGGTGAAGAAGTCTTCGAGAGGATGTCCTATTGCTCGGTGATAAGAGCAATAGTCTGGGTGAGAGACCTCGTTGGCTTGCTCGGGGTGTTTGGACTCCGGAAGTGTAATCATTTGATGTTTTATGGCAAGATCAAGTATCTTTTGTGTTTTGTCTTGGGGAAAAGAGTATGCTCGACCTATCTTCCTTATAAGAGACGAATCCGGATTGCTCGATTCCTGGTCGCGTAGCTTCTTGGTCCCGCTTTGTCGCTGTCGAACGCCTTTCCCGCTCTTTGATTTATTTTTGCCTCTTCGTCGGGCCTTTTGTATGACGGGTTGATAAAGAAGAGCATTGTCATTCTCCGGCGGCCTGTTGAAGGAGGTGTTGTGTCCTGGCTTTTTCGTAAATGGCTATCTCACGGTTATGGTCATCTCGGACCTTACGACCCGCTTCCCTTATGAGCTTGTTCATTCGTTCTTCAAAAGACGGACTCGACATTTTGATGGTAGGATCTCGTTTTGGTTCAGGGTCAGCAATTTCTAACAGAATGTCTCCTTCTTCATCGAAGTCATGTATGACGTAGCTGCCATGAACTCGTTCTCGTTTTTTGGATTAAACATATCCAAGCCCGACCGTTTCCATTCTCCCGTTTGGCAACTTTCGCTGAGTTCTGGGGACGTCCCAAATCCTATTGTAGAATCGAGCTTGTCGAGTAGTCTGTCTGAGGGGTACCCCTTGGCGCTTCAATATCCTTTTCAAGCCTTACGTGTAGCATCTAAGCAGACGGATGGGATGGAGCCTGTCGAGCGTAGAATCGGCGCCGTGCCAGATTTCCTTCTCCACTTTGGTTTCCCCAGATCGGTAGAATAGGATCGCTTCTTCACCTTTTCGTCTGGGAGGGACGTAAAATATCTGCAGTTCTTGCACACTATAAGCTTCAAGTGCATCGAGATCTTTGTAATGTTCTTGTGGAACCATGGTAATTTGCAAACTCTGATCTTTGTCGGCGGAAATTTGTATCGACGGCCGAGCAGAGAATACAGCATTGATCTCATCTTCTGAGCACTTGCCGAAGATCAACATAGGGATGGACGGTCCCGGCTTGTTATATTGGGGCGGCCCTGAATAAACTATCTCTTCTTCCTCCTCGGTATCACTCCCGAAGACTAGAATAATGGTGATAGCTTTGTTCTTCGGTTTGTGACATCTTTCCGTGTCCTCAAAATCTGGTAAGAAGTATTTTGCATCTTCGTACTTTCGGACTTCGTTCACGGAGAATGGGTTCAACTCCCTCGTCACAGTGTACTCGAGACCATCTTTGAAATACTTCATACACTGGTGTTGTGTAGAAGGGATGATGTTGTACTCGTGTAACCAACGTCGGCCGAGCAAAGCATTGTAGCAAGTCTTAGCGTCAATGACATGAAATTTAATGTCTGTGACGAGCAATCCAAAGCGTAGTGTCAATATTATAGAGCCGAGCGTCCATGATGACTGGGAGTCAAAACCGGAGATGGTGATTTTATCACGAGCGAGGTGCTGAACACTCATGCAGATTTCCTTCAACACTCGCACGTTGAGGAGATTGACGGAAGACCCATTGTCAATCAGGATTTTGCCTATCTTGATATCATGACAGTATCCGGAGACATAAAGGGGAAGGTTGTGTTCGCACGTCCCAAGGAGGAGATCTTCATCGCCGAAGGTGATATCGGCTGTGTGTACTTCTTCCAGCTCGTCTTTCATCCTTTCTTCGGCGAGGAAAGCTTGGAATTGCCCTGGCTCTTATAGCGCCTTGATCAATGAATCTCTCGCCTCTTTGGATAGCATAAGGGCGTCGAGAATGCTGAGTTGCGAGGGTAGCTTCCTCAAGTGTGCCAAAACGTTGTAGTCCACCTTGCTCTTCTTCAGCGGGTCCTTAGCTGTTAGCTCTTCGACGGCTTGGTCATCTAAGGCGATATTCTCAGGGACTTTTTCTTTTCCCTTATCTTTTCTATTCATGGGTCCGAGATTCTTTTCGGACAGCGTACGATTGCGCAGCTGAATATTTTCACAGGTCTTCGGTTCTTCCTCTTTTCCCGAGGTGGATTCTTTGAAGAGAGGGCCAAGAGTCATTTCTTCATCAGAGTCGCTCCCGAAGGTAAGAACTTGCGATCCTTCGGCGTTAACCATGCGACAGTTGCCGATAGTTCTTCTAAGCCCCTCGGTCGTACTTCTTCTCTCCCGACGAGTTTTGCGTTTCATCCGCTTAAAATATTGCCGGTGAGCAACGTATCCCTGCCACCATCTTTTAAAAGCGTTGCACTCTTCGGTAGGGTGCGCAATCTTCCGATGATATAAGCAGTAGTTAGAATGCATTTCTGCTTCACCAAGAATGTTTCCTTCGGAGGGTGGTAGCTTCATTCCCATTGATATGGCTTTAGCGAACCTCTTCCTCGTCTTGAACCTGCTTTTATTCGCGGCGAATGTACTTTGATTTGGCGGGAGCGTCTCAACCCTTTCGTCCAGTCGCCGGCGCTTGGCTTTTGCAAATATGGCCATTTCACTTTCTCGAGCAGCTTTGCTTTTAAGAAGTGCTTCATTTAGGAACGCATCAATCATTTCGTCTGATGGCCCTAGAAGTTCCGGCTCAGGGCCTGCCCCTAGTTTCTCCGTGTAAGGAACTTCTCCATCGTTTATCGATGAGTGAGAGATCACATAGCAACTTGCTATGTAATCTTCAGATTCATCCGACAAGTCTTCTCCATCATCTCCGTCTTCAAGGACGTGACTGAGAAATTCTTGGAGTGTGATTGGAGTCCACGCCTTCTGGTTATACTCTTCCAGCGCGTCAATATTCTTTTATAGGTCCGTGCGCTTGTCACCAGGCTTCACGGGCTTCTTGGATTTCTTCTTCTTCTTTGAGGACTTTGACGGATGGGTGTGAGTGTTTTGAATATCACCACCAATTTTTGGAGTTGTGCGCGGTTTCAGCAATCCCTTGATAATCTCAGGTTCCAGCGGATTCTTCCACCTGATCGCCGGACATGTCTGGAGATCGTTCAGCATTCTTTTAGTTTTGGCTGAAAGAGCGACCTCCCATGGAGCCTCTTCAACAAAAGAGCACGATGCCCCCGGCGTGTCTGTCTTCTTAGGAGTGTGCGGTTGTGGTGGGCTTATTTTCTACTTCTCAGACAGCGCAAACTTGCCTTGTTGGTATTGGTCCTCTATCCATCCCTTAAAGACGAAGCAATCTTCAATCGGATGGCTTACCGTTTGGTGGTAAGAGCAATAATTAGGATTATTAGTCTCGCCGGGTTGCAGTGGTCGCTTAGGATTTGGCAGATTGATGAGCCTGTTGCGCACCGCCAGTTCGAACGGTCTCTTCGTTTTGTCCCGGGGGAACGAATAAGGACGCTTCATTTTCTCATTGTAGTATCGTCGTCTTTCTTCCAGTTGATCCGTTAGTTTTGGGGTACTGGGATGCTGTTGAGTATTCGCAACGAATGTCGCCTTCTCTTTACCCTTTTCGTTCCGCGGCTTCGGCTTCGGAGGAGACGGTCTATGACCCATCTGGTCCATCTGGGCCAGCTTGTCGATCAAGGCTTGGAACGTGATCGACTTACAAAATATCATGAATTGGAAAATGGTTGCATGAAGGTCCAGAGTGCCCATTAACATGCCCACCGCCGGTGCTTCTTCGATGCGCTGTTCGCATTTCGACCACAGATTCCGCCATCGTATTGCATATTGAACCCACGTCTCGCCTGGCTTTACCCTGGCGTTAATCAATGCTGTGATTGGGGTGCGCTCGCTAGCGCTTGCAAATCTTTGCATGAATAATAGCTCCATTTCTGCGAAAGTCTTGACGGAGTCATTTGGAAGTTCAGAATACCGTTCGAATGCCGTCTCTGACAAGCTGCCGACGAACTGGTGAAGGAGAAGTTTATCATCACCCCCGGTGTTGCCGCAAAGAGCCTTGAACTGAGCGACATGTTGGTGGGGATTGCCTGTCCCCTTGTACACATGGAATCTGGGGATCGTGTATCCCGGCGGGTATTTTATTTGGTCATACCAGCCTGGATACGGTCGCCCAGTTTTAACAACTTGGCCGGCCGCTTCATTCGCCTGGTGAGCTTGTATTTGCTGAGCAATATAGTCATCCAGAGCGGCCTTGGAGATGGTTTCCTCTTTGGCTGCTGAGAGAGCCGGAGGAGGGTTCGATGTCTCCCCTCTGTCGTCTTCAATGATGATAGGAGGGTCCTCAGCTGGAGGTTCTGGTTGTAATATCATCCCGACCATGTCTTGGAAGAGAAGAGCCATTCTTTTTATATTAGCTGCTTGTTTTGCTGCTTCTCTGTCCTTCTATTCGAGGACTCTGCGGAGAAAGTCAGCATCGGTTTCTTGTTCATGACGTTGCTCTGATGACGCTTCCGGGCTTTCTTTTGGCCCGGCAAGGGCGGCCATTTGCGTTAGCATTTCCTGAAGCTTCTGTTTCTGCTCCTGGGCTTTTGTCACGGATCGGGTGAGCGGTCGATGACCTGTCGAAGCGCGGCTTTCCTCTTTTCCGGAAGCCATGTAAACAATATGCACCATTATGCCCCCGACTTAGGGCGTTTGGGCCCAGCGTCTTTGTGGTCTGCCGTAGTCACAGGGGCTTTCTCCGGCCTCCTTCTCTTTATGACCTGTTCCATCGGCATAGCGAAGATGGAGGTAGCTTGGGGCCCGTAAGTCACTCCTCCGGAAGGGACGGAGCGAGAGTTGCAGTTGCAGTTAGTGCAAGTTGAAGCCATTGATCTTCTGTTTTCTGCACGGAGCAAGACACCAAATCTTAGTATCTCGAACCCAAGGGAAACCATATCAAACCGCGATTCGTTCGCGAACACGACACACGAAGTGTGGAGTGGAAAGAGGAAAATGTCCCACCGGGCGTGCCAGAATCTGTTCCCCGCCGAAGACCGAGAAGACAAACGTCTTGGCTGAATTTGGGGGCAGATGCAAAGAGGTGCTATCCGTCCACCTCTCCGAAGATGCCAAGTTGATTTATGACACCACGTATCGAAGGTTTAAACGGATGCGGCCGATGTAGCAGACTTCGTCAGATTCCCCCTCATTTGAGGGGTTTTTGATTGTGGGGACGCTCTTCCCTGCAAGCGCAAGCCCCTGCAGTTAATTACGCTACCGCATCGCGGTAACAACTTTCTCCTTCTCCAGATGGTCATTTCATGTCATGGATGTTTGTTTTGTTTTTGGTTGCCCGTGGATTGTATACGGAGACTAATTTATGTTGTCGTCCGTAGGGCGTGGATTAGTCCAAATCCGTATCTTTCTTAGATTTGGGTTTGGGGGTTGGGTTTAAGGATACGTTAGTCTCGTTTGGGACTAAGATCAACTTAAACGTTTGTTAAGGATGCGTTAGTCTAATTTTAGACTAAGATCAACTTAACGGGATCATTTAGATCCAACAAAAGAGCATTTGGGCTCTATTGTTAGTTTAGGGACATTACGGTCGATTAGTTTAAGGACATTACGGTCCAAGGTTAAGGACATCATAGTCCGTGAGTTTAAAGACATCACAGTTAAGGCTAAGGACATCATAGTCCGTGAGTTTAAAGACATCACAGTCAAGGTTAAGGACATCATAGTCCGTGAGTTTAAAGACATCACAGTCAAGGTTAAGGACATCATAGTCCATAGGCTTAAGGAGCCCACAGTCCGGAGAGTGTTTGGTTGTCGGGACCCGTCACCTCTCTGAAGACGTTGAAGAATTACAACGACAAATATCAAAGGAGTAAAGAGATGTACCCTCGAACCGGTGTGAGTTGGTTGAAAGATCTGTAGTCTAATTTGGGACTAAGATCTGTTGAAATATTCATGAGCAGATGGGCTCAATTAATATGAGTTGAGAACTTATGGCCAATCTTGGGCTAAGTCCAATAAATGTTTAACATTTTATTTTGGGCTGTTGAGCCTTTATTTGGGCTTGGCCCTTTTAACAATGTTTTTGTCTTTTATTGAATGCTGAGCATTCATCAGAGCTCTGGGCTTTTTAAAGAACAATTTATGTTCTGTCAAAGCAACACGTGGTGCGTTAGGCGCTTTGCGCCAATCAAAAAGCGCAGTGCGCTACTGCCAAGTAGCGCACATGTAAGGGACACGTATCACACTCAGCGCTAGGCGCTAGATGAGCAGCGCATGATGCCAGTTTATGAACGCTGAGCGCTAATCTATGAGCGCATTGCTCTTTCAATTTAGTGGCGCACACGTGAGTGACACGTGGTGTGCTTGGCGCTGAGCGCCAGCCCATGAGCACGGTGCGCTATTTCAGAAGCGCAAAGTGCAAATTGTTAATTGGCGTATACGTGGTTGACACGTGGCGCATTTGGTGCTGAGCACCGATCTAGAGAGCACAGAAGCGCAGTTCAAGAGCGCAAGGCGCATTTCAAGAGCGCAAAGCGCATCTGATCAATTTTATGATCTGGAAAACAAATTTATGTTCTTTTAAATGAGACTTTGTCTCAAGATCTAAGAACAACAGTTCTTATTTTTGCAGGAGATATTTCCAATCTCTTATGTTGATGAAAGGCTTTGCCTTTATAGATCCATGATCTGTGAGAAGAATTATGTTCTTCTTTTATTTTATGATGAGATCTTTTGATCTCTCTATGAAAGACTTTTTGTCTTGTAGATCTATGATCTGTTTAAAGAAATGAATTCTTCTTTCTTAATCATGAGATGATTTTATCTCTGTGTTCATCATCATCATTTTTACCTTGAAGAAAAATCTTCTTGCAAAAGCTTGCTCTTTATTTTTGAGTTTCTCAAAGTTTATGGGGGGGGGGTTCTCTATGCAAGACTTGAAGTCTTGGGGCCTTTTTATAGGGCAAGGTGACCAGTTCGATCTGTTAAAGAGACCTTTCTCTGATTGATTTGGGGATGTTTCCCCACCATTGGATTTTTTTATCTTAGGGCTTCTTTTTTACAGAAGGCAATCTTCTTGTTTTTAACAAGATTGGAAAATCTTTCCACATAATTTAATTCTGATTAATTAATGATTTATCATTATTATTAGATTTTTTGATCTAACGGTGGGGAGTTTTTTAATTCCAGCGCTAGCGCACCTGTGCTTTGCACGTGGTGCGCTGCTTAGAGCGTAGCGCTCTTAGCGCTAGCGCACCTGTGTCATACACGTGGTGCGCTGCTCGGAGCGCAGCACACCCTGCGCTAGCGCACCCGTGTTTGACATGTGGCGCAGTGCTTAGAGTGCAGCGCACCTAGCGCTAGCGCACACATGGTGCGCTGCCTAGGGCGCAGCGCACTTGGCGCTGCATCTGAAGCGTTGCTTCAATTTTGAAATTTGAATTTCAAACAGAGCTTTGCTCTGATTGGGGGTAACACCAATTGTGAGCATCATCATTAGCCCCCCACTCTCATTTCGACCTATTCATGGGTAGGGTCGAGAGTGACCTGCTCGGTTTTTCTTCTTCTTAGTTTGGTGCCAAAACTCATAATGTGGACGCCCGGGAACGACAAGGCGTTTGGGGGTTGCGTCTTTTCGATCTTTGGGCCTACGTGTCATCTCGTCGTGCGTCTAAGTTTTCGCGCGTATCCCCGATGACGTCAGCGGATCAATGAAATGATCGCGCTTTAAAGAGGGGGAGCCATTTCAGTCGATCGCCAGTTGGGATACGGGCCACGTGTCGGACGTCGGTTGGTGGAAGTAACAGGATGTCTCTGACTCTTGCAGTCGAAAAGACGTCTCCAATGACCGATCACCACGTGGAGCCCCGCCGGTCGCTGGTCGCGACGTTTCGTTTTGGCAGGAATCAATCAGGGCCGCAGGATGTTCCCCTTTGGGGTGATAAATAGGAGGGGATCATCTTAGGGCTGATACTTTGCTCAAATTCTCTTTCATTGCTGAAGATTGCCCGGCGCTCCTTCTTTTAGATCGGATCCTTTATTGATTTTACCTCGATGAGTCCGTTCTTTTGAATCAGGCTTGATGTCTTCATCCGAGGAGTCCGTAGGGGTAGTAAGGGTAGAGTCGGACGATGAGGCTCCCGTTGTTGGGGCCGAGTCCAGTGGGTCTTCCTCTCTTCGGCTTCAGATAGCCAAGAGGGTTCTTCATCTTCTTCGTCCTCTGTGTCAGGTTCACCCCTAGAGTCAGGGCCGCCCCCTGTCGCTCGCCGTCGGGCTGTGACAAGGGCCCTCAAGGTGCGCATCGGGAACACCCGCGATGCGCCCTCCATATTGAAGAGTCTGGACGAGCTTTTCGAAATTTGGGCTCGATTCCACATCCCCTCTAACTATTCCATCCGTTTAGCCAGAGAGGGCGAGCGGGCAGACCAGGTGCAGAGCAAGGAGATTGCCCTGTATTTGGAAGCGTTTCGGACAGGAATGTGTCTGCCCTTCCTAATTGAAGTCTGCGGGGTGCTCTGTTGCTTTCATTTCGCCCCGAGCCAGCTAGCGCTGAACTCGTGGAGAATTCTCCTCGGGTTTTTGGCCCGGTTAAAACTTGAAAATATCCCCTTCGGCTTGACTCTCTTTGTCTCTTTCCTTTCTTATAAGAATCACCCCGGCACCAGTAAGGATGAGCCGAGCTGGGTGTATTTCTCGTTCAAAAAATGCAAGGGCGTGTTCACCGCCGAAAACCGGGAAGACAAACGTCTTGTCTAAATTTGGGGGCAGATGCTAATAGGTGCTATCCGTCCACCTCTCTGAAGATGCCAAGTTGATTTATGGTACCACGTATCGAAGGTTTAGATGGATGCGGCCGATGTAGCAGACTTCGTCAGATTCCCTCTCGTTTGAGGGGGTTTTGATTGTGGGGACGCTCTTCCCTGCAGGCACAAGCCCCTGCAGTTAATTACGCTACCGCATCGTGGTAACCACTTTCTCCTTCTCCAGATGGTCACTTCGTGTCGTGTGTGTTTGTTTTGTTTTTGGTTGCCCGTGAATTGTATACGGAGACTAATTTATGTTGTCGCCCGTAGGGCGTGTATTAGTCCAAATTCGTATTTTCTTAGATTTGGGTTTGGGGTTGGGTTTAAGGATACGTTAGTCTCATTTGAGACTAAGATCAACTTAAACGTTTGTTAAGGATACGTTAGTCTAATTTCAGACTAAGATTAACTTAACGGGATCGTTTAGATCCAACAAAAGAGCAATTGGACTCTATTGTCTAGTTTAAGGACTTTGTGGTCAATTAGTTTAAGGACATTACGGTCCATTGTTAGTTTAAGGATATTACGGTCCATTGTTAGTTTAAAGACATCGCGGTCGAGGTTAAGGACATCATAGTCCGCGAGTTTAAAGACCTTACAGTCAAGGTTAAGGACATCATAGTCTGTGAAATGTGTAGTTGTCGGGACCCGTCACCTCTCTTAAGACGTTGAAGGATTACAACGACAAATATCAAAGGAGTTAAGAGATGTACCCTTGAACCAAAGTTGATTTGGGGATCTGTAGTCCAATTTGGAACTAAGATCAATTAATTAGATTATGAGCACATTAGCTCAGTTAAATCTGAATTGAGCACTTATGGCCAACTTGGGCTAAGTCCAGTTAAGTTTGAAATATTTGCCCTTTATTGGACCATTAGGCATTTGTCTGGGTCAGCCCCCCATCATTTAGCAATGCTAAACAAGAGTTTGAGGTCTCTGGTAACATTTTTGTCTTTGACTGAGCATTAAGCATTGTAGTTCTGAGTGTTACTCAACTTTGAGGTTCAGTTAAAGGAGAGGTTTTTGCCTCTGGAAACTTAGCCAATTTGGCTAAAATTGGCTTCAAAATAGTGTTAAACACTAGAGGACAACAGTGTTAAACACTAGAAATAAAATGCTCAAATTAGTGTTAAACACTAGAGAGGAAGGGGTCACGTGGGGACACGTGAGGGCACCCAAAGGTGAGGCCAGATCTCCTTTATTTTGTTCTGCAAATAAGTGTTTAAACACTTTTAATCTTCTGGCAATCACATGTTGACACGTGATGGATATTTGTGCATTGATTATTAAAGCATTTATTAGGGGTCACGTGGTAACACGTGAGAGCGCCCAAAGCCAATACTGCCTTTGCTTTTGTTCCCTATATTATGAGGGTCACGTGGGGGTACGTGAGGCATTACCTCAAAGCTTTTTCCTTCTTATTTTTGGGGGATCTGTTTAGGGGTCACGTGGGGGCACGTGACCTAGCTTTATTCTTTCTTTCTGATCACTGCGGATTGCGGTCACGTGTTATCACGTGACCAATGTTCTTTACGTGCATGGAGATCTTTCAAGTCTCTTTATTTTAAGAATTAAATTCTCTGCAGGGTTAAACCCTAATTATGTTTTAGAGGAATTAAATTCCTATGCATGTGGAAGAATTAAATTCTTATGTAGGGTGAAACACTAATTTCATTTAGGAGGAATTAAATTCCTGTGAATTTGGAAGAATTAAATTCTCAAACAGGGTTGAACCCTAATTTTATCTTGGTGGAATTAAATTCCTATGAATTTGGGAGAATTAAATTCTCATATAGGGTTAAACCCTAGTTTTATCTTTGGGAGAATTAAATTCTCTAAACTCAATTCTCCCTCTAAATTTTGGATCTGCATGGCAGAATCTCCCGGATGAGAATTAAATTCTCAACTTGTAGGAAGATTTGCTTCTGCAAATCTTCAACTAGAGGAAGAACTAAGTTCTTTTGCAGAAAAGTTAAACTCTTAGATAGAGAATTAAATTCTCTTTTTCTGTTTTATGAAGCTTTGATCCCTTTCCCCTTTCTCATCTAGGGTTTCTTTTCTTGAGAATTGAAATCTCCTTTCTTTTCTCTCTACTATTTTCCTTCAGAAAATTTCATGATCTCCAAAATTCTCCCTCTTCTTCTCTTCTTGGCTCCTATTTATAGGAGAAGGAAAAGAATTTGTTTAGTAAATTTTTCATTGAAAGATTTTGTTTGTTTTTCGTAACTAATATGATCTTTTAGATCACTCAGTGAATTTTATTCACCATTGGATTTTTAATCCAAAAGATATTCTGTTTGTTATTTTTGGTGAAATTTAGGGAAGTCTTTCCTTGTATAAAATCTTTCCATAAATTGGTGATTTTTAATCACCATTGGATTTTTAATCCAATGGTGCTCCACTTTACAGAGCATAGTCCTTTTTTGTTTGGAAAGATTTAAAGAAATACTTTCCCAGTTAGGGTCTTTGATTTCCCTTAATTAGAATTTAATTCTATCAACTCATAAGGCTTTCAAAGCCTATCACGTGTTGGCACGTGACCCTCCCTCATTCAGAATTTAATTCTGTCTTTTAACTGGGGTGAAGGACCATCGCGTGTCAACACGTGACCTCTGGTCACGTGTGAGCACGTGACGCCCCATTGAGGTCTTTCCTTAGCCGTTTGTTTACACTTTTGCTTGATTTTTAGAGTTTACCTATCACGTGTCAACACGTGATACCTCATTGAGGTAATTCCTGATTTTTAATCAGGGAACAGGGCGAAGTGGCCGGATTGGGGGTAGTAGCCGTCCCTTCTTCCATCCATGAATGGAAGGAGAAGTTTATATTCGTTAGGCCGTCTAAGGGCGAGAATTGGCCTGTTCCTACACAGTGGCACATGGCCGACTGCCCGAGGGAAAAGCAGTCGACTTCCTCCGAAGCAAGGGTGGTGTCCCAGTGGGAGCCGATCCAACATGCTGATGTCCTGCTATCCAAGCAGGCACTGAGCTGGGCTGGACTCAGTCCTGCGCATTTCTTAGATAAGTTAGGGCTTTCGACGATCTGTTTAGACTTTGTCAAGTTTCCTTTACTGTTTTTGTGTTGCTAACCCCCTTTGTTTGTGTGTTCCTTTTTGCAGAGCCCATGGACCGAGAAAAAATCCTAGCCGTCTTGGCCGCCAAGATCTAGGGAAAGAAGTCCAGGGGCGCAAGCTCATCCCTACCCGGTCTGATCTCGGCCCAGAGGCCGACTCCCCCGTCAAAGCCTTCTGCCACTCTCCAAGTTCCAGAAGAACGCCACGGGAGAGCCATAAGCACTCGCGGGACCCGGCGTCCCGGGCGCGAGAGGAGGAGGAGGAAGAAGCTGAGGCCGCCAAAGCCCCCCTCAAGAGGTAGAAGCGGACGGTCTCCCGGCCGCCTCCTTCCGGGTGTAAGTCCATGTCACGCACCCCACAAACTTGCGGGGAGGCGGAATATATGAAAAACGATTATCAAAGCTTTGTAACTCGGACTTGAGCGCATAAATCGTTATCTAAACCATTGCTAACTATCTACTAGAGGTTTAACTACTCGGATTCGAAGTTATACCTCACATTACATGTCCTTCGGGTCTTCATCGCTGTCCTCCACTCCTCGTAGGCTCCTTGAATATCGGTACCTCTACGGCCTCCTCGAGTCAAAGACGATGCACCCGAAAGCTCCTACGCCAAACTTAATCTCAAACTTGAAATAACTAGGTTGCTTAAAGTGCTAATCTAAGCTACCTAGGGGATATAGAGTAAGGTTATGGATGTATTAGTCTAGCTAACCCTTGATCTCAACTCATGAGAAGTTAGGGTTAGGGTTTGAAGAATGAGAGTGAGCTTGAGGAGAGAGAAGGTGAAGATGAGAATGAAATGAGATAATGATCTATCATAATATTTATGAAGCATTATTATTTATCAAATAAATAAATAAATGATTAATCAACCATGCTTCATAAATGCATTTGAGTGATTCATCTCTATGAGTCATTAAGCATTTATGATGCATTAATGACATGGATGAATCACACAAATGAGTCACTAATCTCATTTAATGCAATGCCACCTTACCCCCCAAGTCACCATGCTTCTAGAAGCTTCCCGACAAATTACGAGAACGCTCCTCCTATCCGTGAAAACACAGAAAAACTTTAGACAGTATAAATCCAATAACCCGATACTAGAATTTGGCTTAAACCAAAGCCGGCTAGTAAAAACTGTCCGAAAAGTCGTACGTGCGAAAACACACGTACGCGTCCGAACCCTTGTCGTAAAACCATACGACCTCTATATCGTTTCGCCTGGAGCAGGGAAACTCTCTGTATGGGACTCTAAAGACTCGACACTACGCTGGCAGTGGGTTTAACCACAGACCGCAAGCGGCACTAGCTGTACGTAACGGTCCCCAGGTAGATGTCGATAAGAAGGCCGATGAGGAAACTCATCCGAACTCCCACTGAGCCTGATGTGACAATCTCCATACAGTCCGGTCTGTTCGTCTAAGACTATCGCATATCAAGCTTAGGGGGCGGCAAGCGTCAGTCCCCTAATAGCTGTATAAGTCGTGTCGGAGCGAAGCCCATTACACCCTGAGAAACTACTGGAACCTACCAGTAAATCTCGCTTGCCCTGGCCAGGGACTTTGCGTAATGGCTCTCTGACAGAGCGTGATATCATCTCCCAATACCGGGAGAGACAAATCCTGTCTAACCACAACTGCCTCCAAGTGCTCGGGACTGCACCCAACTGCTACCTGTTTGCACGACTCTTTTGAGCCGTGGTAGGGTAGCAATCTAAGAACAGTGGGACACACTCGAGGCGAAGTAGCAGTGTCAAGTCTGCGGACTATGCTGTACTCATGTCACCTGAGAACTGTTAACTGACGATGGGTATAATACCAACCAACAGTTCCCCTGCGAGTCCTGTCCGGTGTACCTGTAATCTAACGAGCACCTGTATACTATCTCCAGTATGATGTACTGATGGCTATGGGATAGACCATCTCCCCAACTGGGATGAGAAGCGTACACACTAGTCTACTCTGGAATATCGATGCCCTGTCTCGATAATCCTATGACTAGGGACCTGTATAGGATGTTGCTTATAGACTACCCAGCCCCCACTAGTGTGACTGCCATCACAACGCTGGTAATCAAGCAAAGAACCTATGGGCTCAACCAATATGTATAAGTGATACGTTACAAGAAACATATGCACATATTAAAGTAGACACAAACCAAGTAGCATACTACCATTTTTAGCAAGACTGTATATACAACTGTGAATAACCCAAGCTTCCATTAAGTATTATACAATCTAGTATGATACAATAATGGCCCCTAGGGCATATACACTAACAATCTCCCACTTGCACTAGGGCCATGAGCTGGCATATCGTAGACCTATCATCTCGAATAGCCTCTCGAACTGTGTCTGAGGAATGGCATTTGTGAATGGATCAGCAATGTTATTCTCCGTCTCTACTCTTTTCACCTCGATCTCCCTGATCAGGTGATACCGCCTTAAGATATGTATGGACTTCTGATGGGACCTGGGTTCCTTCGCTAAAGCTATAGCGCCGTTGTTGTCACAATACAGAGGTATTGGATCAACGCTGGAAGGAACCACCTGAAGTTCTGTGAGGAACTTCTTCATCCAGACAGCTTCTTTTGCGGCATCGTAAGCAGTTATGTACTCCGCTTCCATTGTTGAGTCAGCAACGGTCTCCTGCTTGGAACTCTTCCAACAGACCGCCCCTCCATTGAGGGGAAAGACATAACCCGACATGGACATGGAGTCATCTTTGTCACTCTGGAAGCCTGAGTCGGCAAAAGCCTCCATCTGGAGGGCTTTTCCGCCATACACCAAGAACATCTCCTTAGTCCTCCTCAGGTACTTGAGAATGTTCTTTACTGCTATCCAGTGATTCTTCCCTGGGTTTGCTTGATACCGGCTTACTACGCTCAATGCGTATGCTACATCTGGTCTGGTACATAACATCGCATACATTATAGAGCCTACCGCTGAAGCGTAGGGTATAATCGACATGCGATCCCTTTCCAAATCAGTCTAGGGAGACATATCTTTGGAGAAGGTGATTCCGTGGCAAGCCGGTAGGTTACTGCGCTTAGAATCTTCCATACTGAATCTTTTCAATATGGTGTCTATGTACCTGGACTGTGAAAGTCCCAACATCCTTTTAGATCTATCACGATAGATCTGGATCCCCAGAATGTAGGTGGCATCACCTAGGTCTTTCATGGAGAATTTATGTGACAAGAAACTTTTGACTGACTGTAACATAGGAATATCATTTCCTATTAGGAGAATGTCATCCACGTATAAGACGAGGAATACTACAGCTCTCCCTACAATCTTACTGTATATGCATGGTTCATCTGGATTTTTGATAAAGTCAAATTCCTTGACAGTATCATCAAAACAGATGTTCCAACTCCGCGATGCCTGTTTTAATCCGTAAATGGACTTAAGCAACTTGCATACTTTACCGCTGCTCCCACTCTGAATGAATCCCTCTGGCTGATCCATATAGACGCTTTCTTCCAAATTTCCATTTAGAAAGGCCGTCTTTACGTCCATCTGCCGGATCTCATAATCGTGGAAGGCAGCAATAGCAAGAAGGACACGAATGGATTTCAACATAGCTACTGGAGAAAAGGTTTCGTCATAGTCCAAACCAGGTCTTTGACGGAAACCCTTTGCAACAAGTCTAGCCTTATAGGTTTCAACCTGTCCATCTACACCAATCTTCTTTCTGAAGATCCATTTGCATCCTACGGGTTTTACCCCATCTGGAGCAAAGTCCAAAGTCCATACTTTGTTAGTGTACATGGACTCCATTTCGGTCCGCATTGCATCCAGCCATTTTACTGAGTCACCGCTCTGAATGGCTTGCTGGAAGCTAGTAGGCTCATCATAGTCAATAGTGCAATCCTCTCTATCCCCGTCTATGAGAAAACCGTAGTATCTCTCGGGCGGATGAGACTGCCTACTACTCCTGCGGAGTGGCGCGGGAATGTCCTGTTCTTCTTGAACTACTGGTTCTACCAGACTTTCAGTTGTAGTTTGTGGTTCTGGAATTTCTTCCAGTTCTATTTCGCTCCCACTTGTATCCTTTTCTAAAACTTGCTGTTCTAAAAAATGGGCATTACGAGAAACAAAAACCTTTTGTTCCTCTGCATAATAGAACAGATACCCCTTGGAGTTCTTTGGATATCCCACAAACTTACACTGTACTGATCGTGCCTCGAGCTTGTCCGCATGCTGTTTTTTAACAAAAACCGGACATCCCCAAATCTTCAGATACTGAAGATAGGGTTTCTTCCCACTCCACGTCTGATATGGGGTGGTAGGCACTGTCTTGGTAGGAACCCTATTCAGAAGATATGCCGCTGATTCTAGCGCATATCCCCAGAATGATCGTGGTAACTCAGTGTTACTCATCATGGAACGAACCATATCTAATAGGGTTCGATTCCTCCTTTCTGATACACCGTTATGTTATGGCGTGTATGGAGGAGTAAGCTGAGAGAGAATTCCATTCTCTTTTAAGTAACCCAGGAACTTGGCACTTAAGTATTCACCACCTCGATCAGATCTCAGTGTCTTTATACTCTTGCCTGTTTGTTTTTCCACGTCATTCTTGTATTCTTGGAATTTCTCAAAGGTCTCGGATTTATGCTTCATTAAGAAGACATATCCATACCTAGAGAAATCATCCGTAAAATTAATGAAGTAGGAATAACCACCTCGCGCATGTGTAGACATTGGACCGCACACATCACTGTGTACGAGTCCTAAGAGCTCGCTTGCTCTTATTCCGTGTCCAGTGAACGGAGTCTTTGTCATCTTTCCTTTGAGACAAGATTCACAAGTAGCATAAGATTGATATTCGAACGGATTCAAATATCCTTCTCTATGTAACTTAGTCAACCTTCTCTCATTGATGTGACCTAGTCTACAATGCCATAAAAAGCCTGATTTATTTTTGGAGACTTTCTTTTAAGTGTGTTTTGGACATTGAAAACCTGAGCTTGACTTAATACGTATATACCGTTATCTAATGCACCGGACCCAATCAGAACTTGATTTAGGTGGATGTTAACTACATTGCTTACGAATGTAAAATCATATCCCTCTCTCGAAAGTGAGGACACTGATATGATATTACAAGTCATACTAGGTACATACAAACAATTACGTAGAATCAATATATGCCCACTTGTCAAACCTAGGCGATATTCTCCCACGGATTCAGCGTCTACGCTCATTCCGTTTGCAACTCTGAGAGACCAATCACCTACCTTTATAACTCTACGGTTTCTCAAAGCATGTATTGAATTACAGATATGAGATCCTACTCCGGTATCTAGTACCCAGGAAGTAGAGTTAATTGACAAACAGTTATCAATAACAAATACACTTGAGGCCGAAGCCACAACATGCTTTATATCCTGGTTACTGGCTTCTAAAGCCCTGCAATCATTCTGCCAATGCCCAGTCCCATAACAATAGGAACGTTCCTTTTTCACTACATTCAGTCCTGAAACTTTTGCCTTTCTCTTTCTTTCTTCTTCCCTGGTTTCCTTCAGGGTAGAAGGCAGAGACTGTAGAATCAAGTCAGTATCTGACTCGTTTCCCAACGTGATCTCCAGGTCCTGGAGCTCATCAATACAGCTAGTCATTGTAAGGACGTTGTCCCCTACAGACGACCCGAAAGTCAACCTCGCTTGAATCAATTCGTTCGAGGTCTCATATCTTGTGATATGAGATTGCTCTCCATATAAATCTTTGTTATGGAGAAAGATGGAAACTGAGTCCATCTTCTCGTGCTGCTTCTGGTATATACCATCAACTGAAGCTAACACGAGGCATTTGGCTTTCGCTTTATCCTTTTCCCTTGTCTGGCGTATATTCATATCCGTGACGGTGGAAACTAGACCTGGGACGGCGGGATCTTGAGTAGTAATAGGGTGGTCCAGCTTGTCATAGGCAATGGACATCTGGACAGACCTATGCCAGTCATATAAGTTAGAATCAGTCTATTTGTTATCTAGATGTAACCTAGTCGTGGTCACAAGGTCGCTGCAATTAAGAGAGAAAGAGAAGAAAACATTATTAGCATGATGCTCTTGCAAGTTTAGAGTGGTTATTAATTTATCTAAACTGGATGGCTCCCACTGTTTCTCGAATCCTTCCCCAAACCATAAAAGAAGAATTAGCCAGGACAATTCTCACCGTACAATACTTGCTTAACCGTTCAGCCAGGCCAGTGTCGATACTTCGAGGGAGGTTTTCCAACGCTTTCGCGAAGTTCCTTAATTAAATAACCTCTTTTCTCTGGGGGCGTAGCCCCTGTTGACTCCTTTCTCGATACTTATATGGTTTATAGCATTGATCATTAAGTGATGAATCTCCTGATAAGTAGCATATACTCACAGTAGGATCGGGATCCAAAATATCATCGTATGATAATGTTGAAGGAATCCTACCAACATTCATCAAACTCCAAAATGGTATGCATCTCTCTGCAAATTTCAGTTTCTTTAGAAATTCCCGATATGGATTTTTGCCCCATGCTCTTATGACCTTGGCGTTGGTCAAAATGTCATAAGTCACATGTCAAGTTCTACCCATCATTGTCCTTGTTAATTTGAACCCATCCGTACATATCCCTGACGTTGGCCAAATGATAATACGACTGTCCCAAACTAACACATCTATCTATGCAACAAATGAAATACCCAGCAGCTACCAAACACTATGCCCTGGCGTTGGTCAAATGCATAGCTTGAATACTACTGAATACCCAAATGAAATGACGGAGGGCTATGAATGGTTTTGGCAAAACCGTGAACGTAGTGAACTTGATATAATCGAAGGAACCTGATAGCTTTTTAAAAGGAGTGGTTAAAGCTCCGCAATTAAAAATTATGCTCTTTTTGAAATAACCGAGTGGTTTCTTTTTAAATTTGTTCCAACGATGTAAATTTTGGTTTATTTTCTTTGCATTATAATAATGCGTCCCATCATTTATCCTATCATTGCAGAAAACAACGAAAATACCACGTCCTCTTATGCCATCCGCATTCGCCACTAGGTCCCGTCATCACCCGTTAGGTTACTTAACTAACGACAGAGCGGGGGCTGGGCTAGCGCGGGTGTAAAACATAAGTGACGTCTAATAGCTATTTATATATAGATATTGTACATTCGTCAGACGCAATAATAAGCATTCCAGATCTCAGATAAACTTTATTGGATATACTAGCAATCCGCATTCGCTTTGAGCCTGCAATAAAAGACGGATTACACAGTTGTGATGAATAGCCATTACCCCACCCTAGACGCCTACGGGTACAGCAAACTACCCATCAAGTACCCGAAGTGAAGCGGTCTCCCTCAACAACGTGAGTAGGCCACTAAACACTTTGACCTACCCGGTAGTTTGTGTACCCTACCTTGGGTCTATCCTAGGAGCAAAAACAGTAAAAAGAAATAATACAACGGTGTCTACAACCGCAACCTGGATGTGCCCCACAAAAGAATATTACATCATATTACATTTACATTGAATGAATATAAAACACATCTCAAACCCCGGCTAATCATCACAACAGTCCAATACAGTTCATATACACAAACGGTAAACATTTCAGAAATGTGCAACCCCCTGCCAACCGACATACTAACAGTTAGGGGAGGTTTACGAATACATTAAACATTACAGATAAAAACCCAATTAGCAAATATCTTAGAACATCGATCGATTACCATATTCCGTGTCTACCCCAATAGCAAGCCAGCACTGAAGTAACCTGGGTATAAACAGAACATACAGGAAACCAAAACACCTACAAATATGAATAACAGAGCAAATCCAAGTCAACTCGGCGTTGACTCGGCCGCGGATCCGCGGCAGAAGCACTCTATTGCCGCGTATCCGTGGCCATAAAACCGAGTTGGAACTTCGTATTTTCCCAGTATTCTTATATTTCCCTGCTGTGAATTTTAAGGCATATCAAATAGTTTTTCAGACATGTTTAAAATTAACAGAAACTGTTAGGAGGTTAGGGTTTTGTTTTCGTGTTTTCCGTCGATCGAACTTCTAATTAGTTGCTAACAAGCTAGTAATGGTTTAGTTGGCTCTGATACCACTGTAAGTCCATGTTACGCACCCCACGAACTTGCGGGGAGGCGGAATATATGAAAAACGATTATCAAAGCTTCGTAACACGGACTTGAGCGCATGAATCGTTATCTAAACCATTGCTAACTATCTACTAGAGGTTTAACTACTCGGATTCGAAGTTATACCTCACGTTACATGTCTTTCGGGTCTTCATCGCTGTCCTCCACTCCTCGTAGGCTCCTTGGAACATCGGCACCTCTACGGCCTCCTCGAGTCAAAGACGATCCACCCGAAAGCTCCTACGCCAAGCTTAATCTCAAACTTGAGATAACTAGGTTGCTTAACGTGCTAATCTAAGCTACCTAGGGGATATAGAGTGAGGTTATGGATGTATTAGTCTAGCTAACTCTTGATCTTAACTCATGAGAGGTTAGGGTTAGGGTTTGAAGAATGAGAGTGAGCTTGAGGAGAGAGAAGGTGAAGATGAGAATGAAATGAGATAATGATCTATCATAATATTTATGAAGCATTATTATTTATCAAATAAATAAATAAATGATTAATCAACCATGCTTCATAAATGCATTTGAGTGATTCATCTCCATGAGTCATTAAGATTTATGATGCATTAATGACATGGATGAATCACACAAATGAGTCACTAATCTCATTTAACGCAATGCCACCTTACCCCCCAAGTCACCATGCTTCTAGAAGCTTCCCGACAAATTACGAGAAAACCCTCCTATCCGTGAAAACACGGAAAAACTTTAGACTGTATAAACCCAATAACCTGATACTAGAATCTGGCTTAAACCAAAGCCGGCTAGTAAAAATTGTCCGAAAAGTCGTACGTGCGAAAACACACGTACGCGTCCGAACCCTTGTCGTAAAACCATACGACTTCTATATCGTTTCGCCTGGAGCAGGGAAACTCTCTGTGTGGGACTCTAAAGACTCGACACTATGCTGGCAGTGGGTTTAACCACAGACCGCAAGCGGCACTAGCTGTACGTAACGATCCCCAGGTAGATGTCGATAAGAAGGCCGATGAGGAAACTCATCCGAACTCCCAATGAGCCTGATGTGACAATCTCCATACAGTCCGGTCTGTTCGTCTAAGACTATCGCATATCAAGCTTAGGGGGCGGCAAGCGTCAGTCCCCTAATAGCTGTATAAGTCGTGTCGGAGCGAAGCACATTACACCCTGAGAAACTACTGGAACCTACCAGTAAATCTCGCTTGCCCTGGCCACGGACTTTGCGTAATGGCTCTCTAACACAGCGCGATATCATCTCCCAATACCGGGAGAGACGAATCCTGTCTAACCACCACTGCCTCCAAGTGCTCGGGACTGCACCCAACTGCTACCTGTTTGCACGACTCTTTTGAGCCGTGGTAGGGTAGCAATCTAAGAACAGTGGGACACACTCGAGGCGAAGTAGCAGTGTCAAGTCTGCGGACTATGCTGTACTCATGTCACCTGAGAACTGTTAACTGACGATGGGTATAATACCAACCAACAGTTCCCCTGCGAGTCCTGTCCGGTGTACCCGTAACCTAACGAGCACTTGTATACTATCTCCAGTACGACGTACTGATGGCTATGGGACAGACTATCTCCCCAACTGGGATGAGAAGCGTACACACTAGTCTACTCTGGAATATCGATGCCTGTTCATACTATAATATTGCATTATTGTACTCCCCATTTTTATTCATTTTATAAATAAACAGGTACTCTTGACGCACGTTTGTTGCATATTACAAGATACAGGGTCTTGGAGCAAATACAGTGAAAAAGACGAAAGTTGATACAAAAAAGGGACTTTTGACCAACAAGTAGATGGATCCTAGTCACGAAGAACAATTTACAATTGTATAAGGCAACGCAAGGTCTAAACATGTCAAAGTGAAACGGTTAAAAAAACCAATACAAAATTTCACTGAAGATCTGGAGAAGAATAAGAAGCCAAACAAAGAAATAGGATGAAGAAATAACAAGCCCAGACAAGTACAATGCAGCCCAGAAAAGATGGTGAGCCAAGCCCACCAAAGGGCCGCGGAACTGCGGCCCAAGCCAACCAATGCCGCGGTTCCGCGGCCGGTTAGTGCCCGTGTCGGTGCGTCGGTGCAGGGGTTGGGATTTTTCGTGGGCATATCTGTAATTGCACATGCGCGAGACTCTGAAACCCTAATTTTCCCTGTTTACTTATAAATTGTAACCTCAAATCTGTAAAAGGCTATGCCTCTTTTCAATCAATAAAATTCAGAATTGCTAGGAGTTTATTCAGATCTGTCCTATATTGCTTGGAGGGAGCCATCAAACTAGTAAGTAATTTTATTTCTTTACTTTTTATTCTCTTTTAATTAGTATGTTTGTTCATCCCCTAATGAGCGAGTAATCTTCTCGCTTGTTAGGGTTAGCCTTAGGGAAAAGTTTGAGAGATGAGATCTCTCACCCCTTTCATGCCCCTTCACAAGAATTAGAACTCCATGCATACACGCACAACCGCTCCCTACGGCACCCTACCCCTCGAGGTAACGGTGACACCGTAGTATAAAGGCCCGGTTGCGCGTGTTTTTCATGGGGGTTAGGATAATTATCGATAAAGGAAGGAGAAGAATCTAGAGGAAGAAACATCTTCCCAAAAGATTCTAACTCACTTTATTGATAATTACCACAACATCTAATAGATCAAAAATAGGACAATGAAAGCGGTGAGGAAACCTTTAATCTCCAAACTTCCCCTAAACCTAACCCTAGCAAGACTTTGATTTAGATTAATTTAGTTTAGTGATAGATCTAGTTTTTAGATTTAATCAATCCAATACAACATTTGGAATCAACTCGTAAGGACGCATTAAGATAATTACCCATCTCTGTGGATCGACCCGTACTCACCGGCTAGCTGTAAAGCGACGCCGTTTCTGATTGCGGTTAACACAAATTTTCATACTAATCAAATGGCGCCGTTGCCGGGGATGGCGTAAAATTTCTTTCTGTGTAATTTCGGGTTGATATAAATTTTAAAAATTATAAAAATCTGAAAATTGAAAAAAATAAAAAATTTATCAATTTTTATCTGTTTGAAGGGTTTGTTTTTTTTTTTTTTGAATTTTGCAGGAATAGCGAAGATTCTCGGATCTGGAATTTTACAGAGGGCAAATCAGAAAAGTGCATATCAGAACAGAGGGCAAATTTGATAACAGAGCAGTGCAATTTGTTTCAGAGTGTGATCCCACCAGACCGCCGCGTTTCCGTGGTGTTTGCGCGCCCCAGACCGCGGTTCCGCCGCGCCATTGCCACATCAGCGCACCCAATTTTGCTGGTTTGTTTTCTCCCTCTCTCCTCTGTCAACCTCCATATATCTCTCTGTAAAAATTTTCTGCAGGAATTCTTTGCGCTAAAAAAAAAAAATCTTCTCTCCCCTTCTAAATAACAGATTTTCTGCAGGTTTCTTTGCGCCGCACTAAAAATTGATTGCAAGTGAATTTTATTGTTTTGCATAATTTAATCGGACTTTAAGGGGCTAATTGACCAAACTCAGATTGGGTGGGGATTTCATTACCCTTCCCAGGACCCCAGAAAACACCTTAAAGCATTTTGCATCGACCACAATTAATTAAAAAAATACTAGACTCAGACCTAAGGACATCGAGCTCAATAGGAAAAAGACAAGTATAGGCATCGACCGTTTATCCTAACTGACCTTGCGGTGTCTAGGCTAGTGGTTATTAATTAGGCCCACTGTTGTGGTGGTTCCTTCCCACTTACCTGGCCGTACTTGTCGATGAAGAGACGGTTTGAGATCCTATTTCTAGCCCTAGTTAGGAGCTGTCTAGCAGACCTAGGTGACCCTAGATCTAGGCCTGATTGTGCATGTGTGGTTGATACATTTGTGTCACGAGTCCCTTTTCAAAAAAAAAACTTTTTGCAAAACTCTCACATAAATAAAAGAAAAAAAAATCTTTTCAAAACTTGCAACTTGCCGCTAAGAAAACTTGCAACTCACTTCCACCACTTCCCTTCACTGACGTTATCTTACCCCCACATTCTGTTTTTTCTTTTTTCTGACTGCACTACCCCTTTAGTGTATGTCACTTTGGACTAGGGATACTAACGCCCGATTAGTCCGTGTTTCGTTGGTGCCAACCGACAAACCTTTCGACACCGAAGTCGAAATTCCCTCCATTTCCTTACCTCCACCTTCAAATTCTTCTTTCGAAGGTATGTCGGGACACGACCCCAACGATACCTTACCGACGGGAATGATTCCACCTCCGTTAGGTGCGAATAACCCGAATCTTCCACCTGTTGTAGCGCCCGCACGAATCGCGCTCCAGGATCTCTTCTACCCCGTCCGCACTTCTTTACCTACATGTCTTTCACCCCCACCGGCAAATGGGGACAATTTTGAAATAAAACCACATTTCATCAATATGCTGCCAAAATTTCATGGTTTGGAATCCGAAGATGCATATATCTTTATCAATAAATTCCAAAACGTTTGCGCCATGATGAAAACTACCCAATTAAGTGATGACGCTATAAGGCTAAGGGTCATTCCTTTTACCTTATGTGACCTAGCCGAGAAGTGGCTATATAGCACCGCATCACATTCCATTAGAAATTGGGACGAGTTTGTGAGAGCTTTTCTGAAAAAGTTCTATCCTCATCACAAAACTGCTAGAATCCGTAATGAGATTATACAATTTTCACAGCTTCCTTCCGAACCATTTTGGAAGTGCTTCGAGAGATTTAAAGACCTACTCGTTCAATGCCCTCATCATGGGATCGAAAGTTGGCAACTTTGCCAAACATTATACGAGGGATTGAACTCGACAACGAAGCAGTTGCTAGAAACCATATGTCAAGGTCATTTTCTTTCTAAGTCTAGTGACGAAGCGTGGCAGTTTCTTGAGGATCTTAGTGAGCAAACAATTCAGTGGGAGAGTACCAAGACCACATCATCTTCTTCTGTTGGTCAATCTAAGGCAGGCATACATCAAGTAGATATGTCAATTGCTATGAAGGCCGAGATGGCCGCACTTATGAAAAAGCTAGAAGCCATTGAGACCAAAATCTCATCGTCTTCTCCTGCCCCTGCTTTACCTCCACGAACTGTTTGTGCTTGTTGGGCGAATCCATCGCATCTAACCGAAGAGTGTCCTTATAATGCATCTACTCAAGGAAAGGATCAAGTCAATGCTGCATTTCAGCAACGACAAAGAAACGATCCATACTCTTCGACATACAATCCGGGATGGAGGAGTCACCCAAATTTCGCTTGGAACCAAAATCAACAAGTCCAAGGAAATAACAATTTTCAAAGACCTCCTCCTCCACAACAACAACAAGCACCTTCACAAACTCAAAACCATCAACCTTTCCAACAACAACCTTATACAAATCAAACGAACAATTTGGTTCAACCAAATGATGATAAGGTTATCTCGCTCGAAAAAAAGTCTAGATGCATTTCTCAAGCAATCTACAGAATCCGCAGCAAGATTTGAAAATTATGTTCAGTCTTTGATGCATAACAATACCTCACACGATCAAAATATCAAATCTATTGAGGAACAAATTGCACAATTAACTGCTGCGTTGAGCGAGAGAGAAAAGGGAAAGCTTCCGTCTCAACCAATACCAAATCCCGGTCACACACAAAACGCATATCACAATCACAATATAAATGCGGTGACCACGTTGAGATCCGGAAGAGAGTTGCAAAATAATGTGGGAACTAATGATGACATCCCCGCCGGTGGTTCTTCTTCTTCTTCTTCTTTTTCTCCATCGTCATCTTCCCCTTCTTCATTTTCTTCACTTTCTTCTTCACCTTTTTCTTTAGAGCCTATTCTCCACCCTTCACATGGCTCTACTTCTTCTAGCTCGAACGGACCCATTTCTCACAATATAAACACATCTACACCGGGATCCGTTCCTACTCCACATTCTACTCCACAGACATTTGACTCAACGAATTTTCAAAATGCTCCATTCCCAAACAGGTTGAGTCCTAATAAACCAACTGCACAAGTGGAGAAGATTGTGGAGATGTTTAAGCAGGTTAGCATAAATATACCACTCTTGGATGCAATCCAACAAGTCCCTTCATACGCGAAAATCTTAAAGGGCTTATGCACCTCGAAGAGAAAGGCATCTCAAGTACCCAAGAAAGTGCTAGTGGCTAGTGCAGTGAGCAATGCTATGAACCACCATCAAACCTTACCCCAAAATCGAAAGGACCCCGGCTGTCCTACGATTTCAATCACAATTGGGGATAAGAAAATTAATCGAGCACTTTTGGATCTTGGGTCTAGTGTTAACCTGATTCCCTACTCCGTGTACGAACAATTAGGGGTTGGAGAGTTGAAACCCACTCGTTGTACTCTCCAAATGGCTGATCGATCAATCACCCATCCAAGGGGTCAGCTAGAGGATGTGTTGATCAAAGTTGGGGAGTTCATATTCCCCGTTGATTTTATTGTTATGGATACACAACCTGTTGCTAACCCACAGAACCAAATTCCGGCGATCCTCGGTCGACCATTTTTGGCCACTTCCAATGCCGTAATAAACTGTCGCAATGGCTCCATGACTCTATCCTTTGGGAAGATGTCTAGTGAGTTCAATATTTATAAGATGGGAAGTCTGCCCTCCGTGCCTAAAACTAGTACACGAGAAGTTTGCTCTATGCACGAAATCACGCAGGAGGACTGCGAGCTTGAAAGATTCTTGTTTGATGAAAACAGTTTTGACGCCACTAGTGCGTCCCTCCTTGAGCCTACCACCGTTGACACAACCGATATTGATTATGAATGTTTCACTTTTTCGGATGATGACGACTCACAGCCCGAATATGAGTCTTTTGAATTTGTGGATGAGTTAGTTGAACCATCCGAATCGGTTGTTTGCAGTGATTTCGAACCTGTGTTGGAGTCCTTTGAGTTCGAGGTAGATTCCGCAATGATTCTTTCGCCTCTGAAACTCGAACTCATGTCCTTACCGCCTCACCTTAAATATGCTTACATAGGTGAGAATGAGACTTTTCCCATTATAATATCAGCCTCTCTAGCCTTCGAGCAAGAGAACGCTATTTTAAAAGTCTTACAAGATAGGCGGCAAGTTTTCGGTTGGACTATGGCGGACATCGAGGAGATCAGTTCCCTTATAATTGAATATCATATGAAATTGATGGATCATGCCACGTCAATAGAGGACCCACAGGAACATTTTGGGGATATTGTGGTTAGTCAACCTCCTCTTTTAGAAGTTGAACCATCCCCATTTCTTTTAATAAGCTACGAGAATGCCAATATTCCACTGATTGCTGATCATTCGCATTCTCGTTTTGATTCATCACCACCTCCTGTCTATTCACCTCCATACCTTCCATACCACCACTTCTATCTTCCCCAATTCTTTTTGGACCGCCACAACTTATTCTTCCACCAACCAATACTCTTTACTGATAAATTTTTCAACTGGTTGGTGTTGACTTTTGGTCTATGCAAAGTTTGGCAGTAATGTCTAACATAGTTTAAATGAAGTTTGGGGGAGGGCCTTTCTGTATATATTTCTGTTTTCCTTAACAATAAAAAAAAAAATTATAAATAAACAGGGAAGTGCCGGTATTTTGACCCTCTTGGTTTAGCTTGACAGTGAGGACACTGTCAAGTTCAAGTTTGGGGGTATGTGCGGTACGTCTTCTTCCTTCGCATACATTTGTACATATTTTTGCATTTGCATACTTATTTGAAAACCCATAAAAATTAAAATTTTTTGAAAAATTATAAAAATATTGTATTCAATTTTGGCCATATTTGATTTGAGTTTGACAAATAGGTTAACTGGCTAGGAACAACTAGATCTTAGACTTAGTGAATTAAAAACCCTAAAAATAACATTCCTTAAAGTTTAACGGTAGAAAGTATATGCCTTGTAGTTTATGTAGAAATAGGCAAATTTTGGGTTCACTTCTTGGACTAAGTCAAAACAAGGGAAGAGTATTGATGTTCTTATTAGAGTATAAGTTTGAAAAATAGTTCCTAGCTTAAGTCTAGATTCTGAAAATGTATACCCTACAACTTGCACAATCACGCACCTTGAAACCTGGAATAGTAGAAGAGACCTTGAAATGCTCTTGTCTAAAAGTCCTTAGTACAATGAAAATAAAGAAAAAAAAAGTGAATAAAAAAAAATGGACACTGGTTTTTGTGATTACTTAAGGCTGTAAAAATAGAAAAATCTTTAGCGAAGGTGCTTCATCACCTAGTGCCTTAGACCAACTGGTTTGGGAGTCACTGCTAAAAGCCTTGGGTATTGCAAAAAACTAGGAAGTACGCTTTAAAGTGCTAACGCATATTGTAATCGGTTGTTGGTACCTCAAGAAGTATTAACAGTCGCATGAAGGATGTGTAAGCGAAATTCAAAATTAACGAAGTAATAAGTGCTTTGGACAATGGACGAGAGTACAATTGCTTGATTTGAATTTCCAAGTGTAGGGGTGATAGTTACACACACGTGGGGATATGTGATTAGAGTTTAGATGAGAGAAAAGGATGAAGAATAGAACTTGTATCTTTAGTAGAGTTGATAGAAATTCCTAAGTGGAGACGAAACCCTAGAAGAAAGACTTAAGAGATGCCGAAAGCTAAGTAGGTCTACATAACCTATATAATCTTAAGTTAAATAATAAGGAAGTGTGAAGAATGTGGGTGGATAATTTGCGAGTCAAAAGATAATAGAATTCCTTGTTAGAAAACCTAATTGGAGAACAAAAGTCAATGGGCCAAGTTGATAGGATTTTGTGGGTGTAATCCGCTGAAAACCCTCAGGAGACGACACTCCTCCTACTAGGGACACCTAGAGGTTTAACGGCTTGTTGCACGTGCTCAGTGCAATCGCGTTTCCCTGCGAAAGTGTGGTTAGGATTTTAGTGAATAAAATAATAAGTTTGCTCGAGGACGAGCAAAAGGTAAGTTTGGGGGTATTTGTTCATACTATAATATTGCATTATTGTACTCCCCATTTTTATTCATTTTATAAATAAACAGGTACTCTTGACGCACGTTTGTTGCATATTACAGGATACAGGGTCTTGGAGCAAATACAGTGAAAAAGACGAAAGTTGATACAGAAAAGGGACTTTTGACCAACAAGTAGATGGATCCTAGTCACGAAGAACAATTTACAATTGAATAAGGCGACGCAAGGTCCAAACATGTCAAAGTGAAACGGTTAAAAAAACCAATACAAATTTTCACTGAAGATCTGGAGAAGAATAAGAAGCCAAACAAAGAAATAGGATGAAGAAATAACAAGCCCAGACAAGTACAGTGCAGCCCAGAAAAGATGGTGAGCCAATCCCACCAAAGGGCCGCGGAACCGCGGCCCAAGCCAACCAATGCCGCGGTTCCGCGGCCGGTTAGTGCCCGTGTCGGTGCAATTTTCCCGTGTCGGTGCGTCGGTGCAGGGGTTGGGATTTTTCGTGGGCATATTTGTAATTGCACATGCGCGAGACTCTGAAACCCTAATTTTCCCTGTTTACTTATAAATTGTAACCTCAAATCTGTAAAAGGCTATGCCTCTTTTCAATCAATAAAATTCAGAATTGCTGGGAGTTTATTCAGATTTGTCCTATATTGCTTGGAGGGAGCCATCAAACTAGTAAGTAATTTTATTTCTTTGTTTTTTATTCTCTTTTAATTAGTATGTTTGTTCATCCCCTAATGAGCGAGTAATCTCCTTGCCTGTTAGGGTTAGCCTTAGGGAAAGGTTTGAGAGATGAGATCTCTCACCCCTTTCATGCCCCTTCACAAGAATTAGAACTCCATGCATACACGCACAACCGCTCCCTATGGCATCCTACCCCTCGAGGTAACGGTGACACCGTAGTATAAAGGCCCGGTTGCGCGTGTTTTTCATGGGGGTTAGGGTAATTATCGATAAAGGAAGGAGAAGAATCTAGAGGAAGAAATATCTTCCCAAAAGATTCTAACTCACTTTATTGATAATTACCACAACATCTAATAGATCAAAAATAGGACAATGAAAGCGGTGAGGAAACCTTTAATCTCCAAACTTCCCCTAAACCTAACCCTAGCAAGACTTTGATTTAGATTAATTTAGTTTAGTGATAGATCTAGTTTTTAGATTTAATCAATCCAATACAACATTTGGAATCAACTCGTAAGGACGCATTAAGATAATTACCCATCTCTATGGATCGACCCGTTATCACCGGCTAGCTGCAAAGCGACGCCGTTTCTGATTGCGGTTAACACAAATTTTCATACTAATCAATGCCATGTCTCGATAATCCTACGACTATGGACCTGTATAGGATGTTGCTTATAGACTACCCAGCCCCCACTAGTGTGACTGTCATCACAACGCTGGTAATCAAGCAAAGAACATATGGGCTCTACCAATATGTATAAGTGATACGTTACAAGAAACATATGCACATATTAAAGTAGACACAAACCAAGTAGCATACTACCATTTTTAGCAAGACTGTATATACAACTGTGAATAACCCAAGCTTCCATTAAGTAATATACAATTTAGTATGATACAATAATGACCCCTAGGGTATATACACTAACACCGGGACCCCAGTGCAGGAGGGTGACTTCTGTATTGAGGTGCCCTCAAGGCTCTCAGTCGCTGACAGCCTGCTTTCTGACATGGACCAGGCGGCCGGGGTTAAAATACCCCAGAGAACCATGTAGGCCCAGGTGGCCGCCATAGCCTAGGAGGCGGTTCAGGTTGGTTGTTGACTTTTCTCAGAAATTATTTTAAGTTTTGTTTCCTCGATTTGAGCTTTCTAACCCGTTTTGCTACTTTCTTCAGGTCCTTCACTACTGTGCACTCCTCGTCGCCATGGAGTCTGAGGAGATAGCCCGGCTATAAAAAAGGCGGGTGAGTCCTCCAAGCTCGAGGAGGAACTCAGCCTCCAACTGCGACAAGCGGAGGAGAAGGTGGCTCTCCTCGACACTCGTCTGGTCGCCGAGAGGCTGACGAACTCCAGGCTGAAGGAGTCGCATCGGCTTCTAGACGAGTCGAACCAGGCTATTCAAGCCAAGTTGGAGGAGATGAACGGCTTCTACCACTCGGTGAAGAAGTTGAGTGATGCCCTCAAAAGGGATGTCCGGGTGGCTCTGGATGCGGTGAAGCTCGCCGAGTGCCGGATGGCGAAGGCCGTGGAGGCGTATAAGGCGTCGGACTAATTCTATGCCGATCTCGCCAAATCCGTCGCCGTCATGTGGCACAGTGCCCTCGACGCCGTCAAGGATTCCATGCCGGGGATTGATATCAACGAGCTCCGCGCTAAATATCCCCTGGCCGAGGAGGAGACGCAGGGGGAAGTTGTCGGGGCGACCATTGGGGGTAAGTCTGTCGGTGGAAGCGCTGACTCAGAGGCCGCAGTTTTGGTCCCCGAGGCTGGTGTTGAGCAGGGCGAGATCCTCCCCGAGCGGACGGCCTGAGCTTTCCTTCCTTGGGGACTTTTTCTTTTTCAAAATTTTGCAAGCCTCCGGATATTTTGTAAGGCTGGGGAGCCCAGAATATCTTGTATTTATTTTTGAATCATAAATAAAGTTCACCATTTTCTTCTTTGTCCAAATGTCTGCTCATTATGCAAGTGCCTTTACCTTGTATATTTTTGTTCGAATTTTCATTCTGCAAGTAACTTCCATCTTGCAAGTACTTTTTAGCTCGTAGGTCTACCCTTCCCACACTCGCTGACTGTTCATCGAGTACAGTCAAACGATTGCCAAGTGTCGGAAGGTTGGTACACTTCTTTTCCTCGGAGTTGAGATGGCTATCGCGCGTTGGTGGCCAAGTGTAGGAAGGTCGGTACCCTCCTTTCAACTCATTTGCCTCATGGTGAGGGCTTTGATCCATAGCGTTGATGGGAAGGAAGCTACTTGCTGCAGATGGTCCGAGCAGGAAGCTACTCAGCGGTGTCGAGAGGAGGGCTTTAGATCCTTAGCATTGTTGGGCAGAAAGCTACCTGCTAGGGATGGACCGAGCAGGAAGCTACTCGGCCGCCTCACGAGGAGGGCTTTTGATCCATAGCGTAAGTTGGGCAGGAAGCTACCCGCTTGTGGATGAACCAAGCAGGAAGCTACCCGGTCGCCTCGTGAGGAGGGCTTTTGATCCACAGTGTTGTTGGGTAGGAATCTACCCACTGCAGATAGGCCAGCAGGAAATTGCTCGGTCGCCTTGTGAGGATGGTTTTCGATCCACTGCGTTATTGGGCATGAAGCTATCCACCACGGATGGGCCAGCAGGAAATTGCTCGGCGGCCTCGTGATGAGGGCTTTTAATTCACAGCGTTGTTGGGCAGGAAGCTACCCACTACGGATGAGCCGAGCAGGAAATTGCTCGGTCGCCTTGTAAGGAGGGCTTTCGATCTACGACGTTGTTGGGCAAGAAGCTACCCACTGTGTATGGGCCAGCAGAAAATTGCTCAGTGACCTCATGATGCGGGCTTTTGATCCACAGCGCCGTTGGACAGGAAGCTACCCACTGCGGATGAACCGAGCAGGATGCTACTCGGTCGCCTCGTGAGGAGGACTTTCAATCCATAGCATTGTTGGGCAGGAAGATACCCACTGCGGATGGGCCAGCAGGAAATTGCTCAGCGGCCTCGTGATGAGGGTTTTTGATCCACATTGTTAGGTAGGAAGCTACCCATTGCGGATGAACCGAGCAGAAAGTTACTCGGTCGCCTCGTGGGGAGGGCTTTCGATCCACAGCGTTTGTTGGGCATGAATCTATCCGCTGCGGATGGGCCAGCAGGAAACTGCTCGGCGGCCTCGTGATGAGGGTTTTTGATCCACAGCGTTTGTTGGGCGGGAATCTACTCGCTGCGGATGGGCCAGCAGAAAATTGCTCGGCGGCCTCGTGATGAGGGCTTTTGATCCACAGCGTTGTTGGGCAGGAAGCTATCCACTGCGGATGAACCGAGCAGGAAGACATTCGTCGGCTCTGCTGAGAGTTTTAGCATGAAAACAAAGAGAAGTAATTCAGATTGTAGGGAAACAAGAATCTTTATTATTACATAAAATACAGATTATATGATTCAGTTTAAATTCTCCTGCATTGAATGACCAGTTTCGGTAGGTGTCCTTATTGCTCGGACTTGGGTCAGTCGGCGATGACCATGATCTGTCCGATTTTCAGCTATCCGTCTTTAATTTGATCGGCTTGCCCCCTATCTGCTTGACGTTTATCTCGCAGGTAATTTGCCAAGTAACCAGAGCGAATTAGCTTCTCGATGTAATCGTGTAGCTGTTTACAACCCTCGGTCGGACGTCCTTGGCTCCGATGATAGGCGCAATACGGGCCTCGAAGCCGTTTACCCGTCCATCGGGTAGTTGGCGGGAGCCTGAAGAACTTTCGCCCTTAGCTTTCTCCAGCACCTCAGTCTGGGAAATGTTTAGAGGAGTGTACTCCTAGAATCTCGGGGAGTAAGGTTTCGAATTCCTTTTCTCTTCCCTTTCTCTCTTCTTCCGATCTGCTTGGTCGCCTCCGGGCATGTTGGAGTTCACCTCAGACTCGAGTTGGATTTCTCGCTCGGTCCACGCTTTCACTTCAGCCATGGTTTTAGGTTGCGCCAATGCAAAAGAGCGAAGCCATTCTTTGTGCCTAAGACCCGACCTCAGCGCGATGATGACCGTTTCGTCGCGGTGCTCGGGTACCTCCAAGAGGGCATTGTAGAAGCGGGTGTCATACCCTTTGAAGGATTTCTAGTCGCCGCTCTTGACAGCAAATAAGTAGTCGACTGTCTTTTTTTGTCGTCGGTTACCGATGAAATGACTGAGGAATTCGGTAGCCAGCTCCTTAAAGGTAGAGATAGAGCGCGGTGTAAGCCCCCGGAACCAGTCCCGGCTGGCTCGGATCAAGGTGGTGGGAAAAGCTTGGCATTGAGCTGCGTTCGAGTTATCCTGGAACCTCATGCCTGCCGTAAATGCTTCTAGGCGGTCCTTCGTGTTGGATTTCCCGTCGAAGAGGGCCACTTTTGGCGTCTTATTCCTGGACGAGACATGCTCGGCCAACAGCTTTTCTGTAAAGGGCTTTGTCAGTGAGTCGGCGGAGTACCTAGCCCCTTCGCCAGACGCATGGCCATCCCGTCGTATGCCTTCGATTTTCTTTTCGAGGGTCTAAAGTCGGTGGTGGTACCCCGAGAATTCTGCACAGTCGGAGTGGGGCTACTAGTGCTCCGGGGCTGCGCGATGGTGCGGTTTCGATTCCACTTTATCAAATTTCTCAGATTCTGTAACACCCTAATTCATTTATACCAGTTCTACTTCAAGTATTTCTTGATTTATGGTATTTTCTTGATTTATGGTGTTTTGGGTGCGAATAGTGTATTTAACATCTGTATTGCATCCGACCCGACCCGCTTGGTGGAAACCCGTCTTGATGCCTGTTTATGATTTATCCTGGCTTGTTATATGGATCTGTGCACTTTCATTATTGTATACTGCATACTGGCATCATATCTGGCATCTGCATTTTTTTTAGTATAACAAATAAAGTCAAATAAAATATTTTAAAAATATCTTGCATGGCCTGCATGCTACCTCTGACCATGTGGTAGCATCCGCGTATCTTGTTCTCGTCCCGTTCAGTGAAACGGACTCGTTTGGATGGCTACGTGTACGTGCGTGCATCCGTTCTTGGGGGTATGTTTTTTCGTGACCCGGATATCCAATTTTGGTTTTGGTTGACACGTATATTTTTCGTATTTTAAAACTGGATTTTTAGACCCGACCCGGACGTGTTTTGGACTATTTTTGTATTAACCAAATTATCCAATATTTTATTAATATAATATTTTATTAAACATTTATATTAAAAATTTTGTAACAGAATAATCTTTTAAATTTTTTTTAAGAAATCTTTTTCTGTTACAGCTCTCTCTCTCCCCCCTTTCTCTCTCTCTCTCTCTCTCACACACACACACACCTCTCGCGAAACATTGTTTCCTTCTCGATTCTCGTCACCTCCCTTCGCACATTAAAGTTACCTCCGTCCTTCATTATTTCTTCTTTTTAAAAAAACCATGCAAGCACCGCGACGAGATCCCCACGATGAACCCTAACCCTAGCCTCTCATCTTCCCCTCATCATCTCCTCGACCCCTCGTCATCCTCATCTTCCCTGACCTCCTCCATCTCCTCCACTCTTCTTCCTCTACTTTTCTCGAGCCTGCACAACCGCGACTCATACCATCACCACTACCCTGCGCCAGCAAACCCCACGCCGGCAATCCCGTCGTCACTATCCCGATCACCACTAACTCCTTTTCCTACCCCTCATCACACCTGACACCACCACCTACCCTCTCAAGCCCCCCATTGCAAACCCTAGAACCCTAGAACACCCACTGCCTTTTGCCAAACCCTCGCTTGCCTCCTCATTGTCGACGGCCCATCGTCGACGGCCCATCGTCGACGTCACTCCCTCGCCTTCTCTGAACCCTCGAGCCAACCCCGGAGAACCAGCCTCTCTTCTTCTCTTCTTTCCTTTCTTCTTATTTTTCTTCTTCTTCTTCTTTCTCTTTCTTTTCTTGATCTTGCTTCTTTTCCGGTGATCACCCGCCGGAGCTGTGCCGCTGCCGACGACCCGTGTAATCCAGTGGACATCCCCTACCTGCGTAGTTAACCTCTTGCCAATCCTGGACCCATCCCGTGTGCCGTGTGTGCGTTGCGAGGATTACCTGACATCGGACGTACCGCACGCACCCGTCGTGAGATCCGCTCAGGCAAGCTTATCTTGCTACATACTATGTATATATATTTATATCCATATGAATAAAAATATCACATGTTGATTGCATTATACATCCATATTAAAGTTCTACTGTTTTCGGATACCCGTATGCATCCATATCATTTAATATACATGTAGCTGCATTTACAGATCTTATTAATTCATGTTATTATTGTAGTAACACCCCATGCTTAATAATGTGCATCCCACTTAGTCTTAGAGCTGTAAATGTAAGCCCTGATCGATATTTGTGCACCCATACCATTAATTATATATCTAGTTGCATGCCATGCCACGTTATTTTATATTACTGCTACATTAACACCCCATGCTAGATAATGTGCATCCTACATAGTAATGGAGCTATAGTTGCAACCCCTGATAGTTATTCATGCATCCATATTATTGTGTATCCATACCATTAATTCTGCATACCTAGTTGTATGCCATATTACATTAATTCATATTATTGTTATATTAGCACCCCATACTTGATAATGTGCATCCTACATAGTCATGATGTAACCCTGATAAATATTCGTGCATCCATGCTATTATCGTGCATCCGTACTTGCTACATTTTACTGTTGGGCACCCACTTGATACATATACACTATCTGACATGACCTGTTGCACCACTGCTTGACTTGATACCTGATCCTGTTCCTAATGCCAACAATCCTGACATGTTTTCCCGATGGACATATCCTGTTGTCTGTATAGACAAACATGTACCTGCTTGATCTTGTGTTGGTATTAGCTCCAGATTTATCAATACCTGACTTGAACACATAACTTGGGGGTAAGGGGAAATCAAAGATGAAACCTGACTTGTAACTCGACAGTTCGATGCTTGTACTGATCAGTCTTACGGTCTAGGCCTGTCCCGGGATGATGCTGCTGACATCATCCGTCTGTATATGTTACTTGTTTACTGCCTAGCGGCACGTCTCGGATTCATCCCGAGAGTCTTGACCGTGGTCCCGGGCATGCACGGGATACTATTGAGTTATATCGACGATTCATTAAATTGATTTCAAAGATTTGGGAGTAATTAACCCAGTGGCACAGATCACTCACCACATGTACATACACTTCACTGTTCTATATTCGTGTTACCGTTATACACTCATTACTGTTCATACTCATGCCTGCATATCTTGTTACCTCTTGATTATATTTTCATTGTTTGATATTATGACGCACGTCTGGGTTTTGTATGGCCCAGATCCTCTATCCTTGTCGCAGCCCGATCGGGAGTATTTCAGCCGATAGGCTGAGCAGTGAAGATCCTGTTAGTATCTAGTTAGTTTAGTTTTATTTCCGTACTTTCATTTCCTAATGCGAGCCCGTATTTTGGGACGTACTTTCCAGATTGTTACTGTTTATTGGATTTATTGCTTCCGCATATTATTTCTTGACTCGTTTATTCTGGCATATGGACATATACTAAATAGTTTATTTTATTTCTACTGTTCTTGATATCTTATAGACAGCCGTAATGTGACTGTGGAGGGATGTTTCCTAACCACAGGTAGCATGGTTGGCTCTGTCACATACCGATCTTAGCGCACTCTGGGAAGCGGGGCGTGACAGGGTTTGTTTGGTATCAGAGCCATAGGATTTAGGTTAATCGGATTTGATTCTTTTGTAGTTGGGTATTGAACCCAATACACGAATCAGAAAACCCGTAATTAGGAACATGTCCTGCCACATTGTTATCGTAATTCTTGAATCATATCCTTCTCTTGACTCTTGTGTCTTGACGATATGTAAACAACTTTGCATCCCTGCTTGAAAACCTTTTGGTTCCCTATTGTTTCTTTCTATTCTGATTCTAGAATTTGGGCGAGTTAAGTGGAGTTATGTGATTGTAACTATGTACCGCGACATGGTTACAATGTTGTACTCTATTTAAGTAACTTGGAGTTCTAGTCTTGATTCATATCCTTGATTTAGGGTCATTATTCATCGCAAGCTTTGAATCTTGTTTATCATACTAATCCTCTTCGGTATCTTGGTTTCAGGATTATGGTGGATAGAAATCTGCGATCGTACCAGAGGCGTGTCGATGACGCCGCATTACTTGGAGTAATTCGTGGGATGCTGGAGAACTAGAGGCGGCAAACCGAGCTGAACCAGCGGCAAGCCAAAACTTTTCAGGAAGCTTTGCGGACCGTCTAACAGTCCGTAAACAATGTTTCGGCCAAACCAGTAAAGCGTGTGGGTACTGTGGCGGATTTCAGGAGACTTGGTCCGTCCATTTTCACTGGTTTGAAAGAGCCGTTGCCAGCGGAGCAGTGGCTGGTCGATACGGAGAATCTGCTCGTTGCAGCATAGATTCCAGAGAACAAGAGAGTGGATGTTGTACGATTCCAATTGGTGGACTATGCCCGCGAGTGGTGGCTCGTGGAAGAGACCTGTTTGCCCAAGCCGATCAGTTGAGCAACTTTCTCGCAGAGTTTCTTGGAGAAGTTCTTTCCGCAGACTGCATGGGAGGAAATGGAAGAAAAGTTTATCAGTTTGAAGCAGAATGGCAGATCCATAGATGCGCATGCGGCTGAGTGGACACGGCTCAACCGATTCGCAGGACCTTTGGTGGCCAAAGAAGCTAACAGGGCACGAAGGTTTATGCGCAGTTTGGACGTGGAAATCCAGAGGCACATTATATCTTTGGGATTGACCACTTTCTCGCAAGTTCTTAAAGCAGCCAGAGATTAGCAGAGCTTATCATTGAAGACAGGGGGTACGCAGCAGCGGGCAGTTGTGGTACGGAAGCTAGCATTTACGCCGAACCAAGCGCCTATACGCAGAGGTATTTCGGTGAACCGATGTGGCGTGGTGCCAATAAAGAAGCCCGTCGTAGCAAATCAGAGAAAGAGCGTGATTTATGACTACTGCCATTTACCCGGACACATGCAGAGGGAGTGTCGAAGGATGCGAGGACTTTGTTTGGTTTGCGGATCAGCTGATCATACTATCAATGTTTGTCCGTCGAAGCTTCGTTTGAAGGATGATGTTCAGAGGCCACCACAGAGGCAGATTTAGGGGCAGAAGCAGATAACTCAGGGACCTAATCAAGCTCGAGCCTTTACTCTAACGGCTGAAGAGGCCAAGGCTTCAGATGAAGTTGTTTCAGGTATCCTACTTGTTCATGATTTTCCCGCATTAGCATTATTCGATTCTGGTGCATCCCATTGTTTTATGTCGTCCAAATTTATTGCTGCACATTCGATTTCTTGCACGGACCTATCTAGTTGTTGGGACATACACACTGGAAATGGGAAGATCATATCAAGTAGTGAGTGCAAGGATTGTTCAGTTGTTATTTGCGGACGGGAGTTATTTGCAGATTTCTTGGTAATCGATACCGGCAGTTTTTATGTTGTCTTGGGAATGGATTTTCTCGGCACTTTCCACGCTCACATTGATTGTAGGGCAAAGAAAGTGATTTTCCAGATTCCCGGACATCCGGAGTTTGTTTTTGCTGAAGGTAGCAGTTCTGTCGGGCCAGTCGAGTTTAGGGCTAGGCCGACAAGCGCCGTTCTTTCGTCGATGGAAGTTGATAAGGAGGAAGCGCCAGCTGTACTTCGAGAGTTCATGGATGTGTTCGAGAACATCTCGGGTTTACCGCCAAAACGAGATGTGGAGTTCGCGATCGAACTTGTTCCTGGTGCAGCTCCAATCTCAAGAGTGTACTATCCGATGGCACCAGTGGAGTTGGAAGAACTAAAGAAGCAAGTTACTGAATTGCTAGAGAAGGGTTGGATTCATAGCAGTAATTCACCTTGGAGAGCTCCAGTTCTTCTAGCAAAGAAGAAATATGGCACAAGGAAGATGTGCATCGATTATCGAGAATTGAACCGGGTGACTATTAAGAACAAGTACCCGATCCCTCGCAATGGCGAATTATTCGAGCAACTCGGTGGCGCAAGAGTATTCTCGAAGCTAGATTTGCGATCCGGATATCATCAGGTCCAAGTTAAATCAGAGGATATTTGCAAGACTGCGTTCCGAACTCGATGTGAACATTACGAGTATTTAGTGATGCCATTCGGAGTCACGAATGCATCGGCAATATTTATGGACTTAATGAACCGAATCTTTTCACCGTTCTTGGACCAGTTTATAGTGGTGTTCATCGATGATATTCTGGTCTATTCGAGGAGCCTAGAGGAGAATGCAGAACACTTGAAGATCGCACTGCAGACATTGAGGCATGAAAGATTGTATGCAAAGATGAGCAAGTGCAAGTTTTGGCTTGAAGAAGTGAAGTTTTTGGGACACGTTGTATCCGAAGATGGAATCGCCGTTGATCTCGAGGAGATTGCCCGATTTGTGTCAAAGTGCTTGATGGGTCAGCAAGTTAAGGCTGAACATCAAAGGGTTGCTGGTTTATTGCAACCACTTCCGAATTCTTAATGGAAGTGGGAACATATAACCATGGATTTCGTGACAGCTTTACCGCGAAGTCCAAAGGGCAACAATGCGGTTTAGGTGATTGTTGATCGATTGACCAAGGCAGCTCATTTCATACCGTTTCGAGTTGGTCAGTCAACGGAAGCTTTGGCAGAACGGTACATGCAGGAGATTGTGAAATTGCATGGAGTACCTGTGAGCATCGTTTCCGATCGTGATACCCGATTCTTATCGCACTTCTGGAGGAGTTTACAGGAAAGTTTGGGGATGTGATTGAAGTTTAGCACAGCTTATCATCCTCAGACAGATGGCCAGTCGGAGAGAACGATCCAAACTCTTGAAAATATGTTGAGAGCTTGCATGTTGGACTTCAAGGGTTCGTGGGAGGATCATCTACACTTGGTGGAGTTTTCGTACAATAACAGCTTTCAGGCGACTATTCAGATGGCTCCATTCGAAGCATTGTATGGTCGCAAATGTCGCTCACCTGTTTTTTGGGACGATGTTGGAGAACGAAGATTGTTGGGACCGGATTTGATCGTGCAAACAGTGGAGAAGGTTAGTACTATCCGAAGTCATATGAAGGCAGCACAAGATCGGGAGAACAGTTTGGCCGATACATCGAGAAGACCTCTAGAGTTCGCTGTTGGTGATTTGGTATTATGAAAATATCACCGACTATAGGAGTGATTCGTTTTGGTAGTCGAGATAATCTTAGTCCTCGATTCGTGGGGCCTTTCGAGATTATGGAGCGTGTTGGAGAAGTGGCTTATTGATTGGCTTTACCACCATCTTTGGCGAATGTTCATGATCTGTTTCATGTATCTCAACTCCGTAAGTATGTTCGAGATGAAACACACGTGCTGGATCATTCGGAGCTGACTGTAAGAGAGGATTTGACCTTTGAGGAACGACCGATGTCGATTGTTGATCGAAGAGAAAAGGTCCTTAAGAACAAGGTTATCCCTCTCGTACTTGTTTCTTGGGGGAATCGCTCGCACGGAGAGTGCAAACGAGAAGACGAGATTTGACAGAAGTTTCCACACCTCTTCTCGTAGATTCATGTTTGTTTGTCTTTTCTTGTTCCGAGAATTTCAAGGACGAAATTCTTTTCGTAGTTGGGTATAATATAACACCCTAGTTCATTTATACCAGTTCTAGTTCAAGTATTTCTTTATTTATGGTATTTTCTTGATTTATAGTGTTTTGGGTGCGAATAGTGTATTTAATATCTGTATTGCATCTGACCCGACCCGCTTGCTGGAAACCCGTCTTGATGCCTGTTTATGATTTATCCTGGTTTGTTATATGGATCCGTGCACTTTCATTATTGTATACTGCATACTGGCATATCTGGCATCTGCATTTTTTTTTAGTATAACAAATAAAGTCAAATAAAATATTTTAAAAATATCTTGCATGGCCTGCATGATACCCCTGACTCTGTGGTAGCATCCGCGCATCTTGTTCTCATCCCGTTCAGTGAAACAGACTCGTTTGGATGGCTACGTGTACGTGCGTGCATCCGTTCTTGGGGGTATACTTTTTCGTGACCCGGATATCCAATTTTGGTTTTGGTTGACACGTATATTTTCCGTATTTTAAAACTGGATTTTTAGACCCAACTCGGGCATGTTTTGAACTATTTTTGTTTTAACTAAATTATCCAATATTTTATTAATATAATATTTTATTAAACAGTTATATTAAAAATTTCGTAACAGAATAATCTTTTAAAACCTTTTTTAAGAAATCTTTTTCTGTTACAACTCTCTCTCTCTCTCCCTTTCTTTCTCTCTCTCTCTCATACACACCTCTCGCGAAACATTGTTTCCTTCTCGATTCTCGTCACCTCCCTTCGCACATTAAAGTTACCTCCCTCCTTCATTCTTTCTTCTTTTTAAAAAAAACCATGCAAGCACCACGACGAGATCCCCACGACGAACCCAAACCCAAGCCTCTCATATTCCCCTCATCATCTCCTCGACCCTTCGTCATCCCCATCTTCCCCGACCTCCTCCATCTCCTCCACTCTTCTTCCTCTTCTTTCCTCGAGCCTGCACAACCGCGACCCATACCATCACCACTATCCTGCGCCGGCAAACCCCACGCCGGCAATCCCGTCGTCACCATCCTGATCACCACTAACTCCTCTTCCTACCCCTCATCACACCTGACACCACCACCTACCCTCTCGAGCTCCCCATTGCAAACCCTAGAACCCTAGAACACCCACTGTCTTTTGCCAAACCCTCGCTTGCCTCCTCATCGTCGACGGCCCATCGTCGACGTCACTCCCTCGCCTTCTCTAAACCCTCAAGCCAACCCCGGAGAACCAACCTCTCTTCTTCTCTTCTTTCCTTTCTTCTTCTTCTTCTTCTTCTTCTTCTCCTTTCTCTTTCTTTTCTTGATCTTGCTTCTTTTCCGGTGATCACCCGCCGGAGCCGTGCCTCTGCCGACGCCCCGTGTAATCCAGTGGACATCCCCTACCTGTGTGTTTAATCTCTTGCCTTGCCTGGACCCGTCCCGTGTGCCTTGTGTGCTTTGCGACGATTACCCTACGTCGGGCGTGCCGCACGCACCCGTCGTGAGATCCGCTCAGACAAGTTTATCTTGCTACATGCTATGTATATATATTTATATCCATATGAATAAAAATATCACATGTTGATTGCATTATACATCCATATTAAAGTTTTACTGTTTTCGGATACCCGTATGCATCCATATCATTTAATATACATGCAGCTGCATCTACAGATCTTATTAATTCATGTTATTATTGTAGTACACCCCATGCTTAATAATGTGCATCTCACTTAGTCTTGGAGCTGTAAATATAACCCCTGATCGATATTTGTGCATCCATACCATTAATTATATATCTAGTTGCATGCCATGTCACGTTATTTCACATTACTGCTACATTAACACCCCATGCTAGATAATATGCATCCTACATAATAATGGATCTATAGTTGCAACCTCTGATAGTTATTCATGCATCCATGTTATTGTATATCCATACCATTAATTCTGCATACCTAGTTGTATGCCATATTACATTAATTCATATTATTGTTATATTAGCACCCCATACTTGATAATGTGCATCCTACATAGTCATGATGTAACCCCTGATAAATATTTGTGCATCCATGCTATTATCGTGCATCCGTACTTGCTACATTTTACTGTTGGGCACCCACTTAATACATGTACACTACCTGACATGACCTGTTGCACCACTGCTTGACTTGATACCTGATCTTGTTCCTAATGCCAACAATCCTGATATGTTGTCCCGATGGACATATCCTATTGTCTGTATAGACAAACCTGTACTTGCTTGATCCTGTGTTGGCATTAGTTCCAGATTTATCAATACTTGACTTGAACACATAACTTGGGGGTAAGGGGAAATCAATGATGAAACCTAACTTGTAACTCGAAAGTTCGATACTTATACTGATCAGTCTTACGGGCTAGGCCAGTCCCGGGATGCTGCTGCTGACATCATCCGTCTGTACATGTTACCTGTTTACTGCCTAGCGGCACGTCTCGGATTCAGCCCGAGAGTCTTGACCGTGGTCTCGGGCATGCACGGGACACTATTAAGTTATATCGACGATTCATTAAATTGATTTCAAAGACTTGAGAGTAATTAACCCAGTGGCACAGATCACTCACCGCATGTACATACACTTCACTGTTCTACATTCGTGTTACCGTTATACACTCATTACTGTTCATACTCATGCCTGCATATCTTGTTATCTCCTGATTTATTTTCATTGTTTTGATATTATGACGCACTGACGTCTGGGTTTTGCATGGCCCAGATCCTCTATCATTGTCGCAGGCCGATCAGTAGTATTTTAGCCGACAGGCCGAGCAGTGAGGATCCTGTTAGTATCTAGTTAGTTTAGTTTTATTTCCGTACTTTCATTTCCTGATGCGAGCCCGTATTTTGGGACGTACTTTCCAGATTGTTACTGTTTATTGGATTTATTGCTTCCGCATATTATTTCTTGACTCGTTTATTCTGGCATATGGACATGTACTAGATAGTTTATTTTATTTCTACTGTTCTAGATATCTTATAGACAGCCGTAATGTGACTGTGGAGGGATGTTTCATAACCACAGGTAGCATGGTTGGCTCTGTCACGTGCCGATCTTAGCGCACTCTGGAAAGCGGGGTATGACAGATTCTCGGGCGAGACTCTTCTCGAGTAGTCTCGGCGCTCGCGGTTCGCACGACCCCAGCGAGCGTGGGGGCGTCGGTTATGTCCGGAAGCAGGCGAGCTGATCGACACCTCCTCAGGAGGAGAGAATGCACGGCGGGTATCAGAGCGACGGCCTAGTCTTCCCCAGGATCGGGGCGTCGAGCTGTCCGGCGCCCAACGGGTCATGGAATCAATCGCCGCATGCGGATCACGGTGGCCGTAGTCGGCACGCCGGCGCTCGGTGACGCAGGGATGAGCACGAGTGAGATCGAGGGTTTGAGCGTGCCCATCCGTCTTTCTGCGGACGTCGTTATTCCGGGAAGGTGGAATGGCGGTTTGGTGGGGAGGGCCCGCCGCTTGAACGCGGACGAGAGCGTCTACCAGCGATGTGAGCCTGTCTATCCAAGCGGATAGGGCATTGATCATGTTAGGAGGGGAAGACGAGCCGCTCCTGCCTCTGTTATGGAGGCTCGTATTCGGATCGTCGCGGTTGTCGCTCGCCATCGGGTCGAGAGCGGAAGATCAACTTTATGGGTGAAGAAGTTTATGAAACGTTCCCACAGACGGCGGCAACTGATGGAGCTCGTGATCTCCTTTAGATGTTGTCCTCCGTCGATCCTTTGATGGCATTCTTTGACGGCTGAGATTTGATTTGAGTGTTGTTGAATGTGGATCTTAATGGGTTGGTGTTGAACGTCGAGCTACCTGCAAAGAAGTCCCGGGATGGACGATCACTGTAGGACCCTCCGACGATCAAGTTAGAGCCGAGGTATAGGTGCAGAGTAGCGGCGTATTGGAAATAAATTTTAGATACCTGAGTCATCTGAGAAAGGGGTTTATATAGGGATCGCGTGGAGCGGGCGGGCGCGAGATCACCGCCGTCAGTTACGCTCCAGCCTTATCCTCGTCTTGAATGGCGGGATGCACCCATTAATGGCAGGATGCGCTAGCGTGTGACGCAGATTGTGGGGAGGCGGATATCTCGCCCTGAAGATATACGTGGAGCCGTTACGGGGCGAATGGGATCCGCGTTCTTAGTTGATCGGGGGAGACGAGCCGGGAGGACGAGGAAGCTCGGCATGCCAGGGGCTCGGAGACGAGTCGGAAGGCCGAGGAAGCTCGGCACGCCAGGGGCTCGGAGACGAGCCGGGAGACTGAGAAAGCTCGGAAACGAGCTGTTGGTAGTTTCCTAGGTGAATGTAGAATGTATTCAGGGATGTCTCCTGAAAGGTCGGATACGTTCCTCCTAATGCAACTCATTTACTCCACCTCTGTAGCCTTCGGGACACTCACCCCCCACGTGTCGTAATCTGAGGAAATACCACTTGTAAGCATCATCAGTAATCAACTAATCATTCTCTCTTCTCCCCATTTACAAGGGGGCAAAAAAAAAAATCTCCAATTTCTCTCTCCAAATCCTAGTCATTTCTCTCAATTCAAACTCTTCAGCAGCGCACGAAAGGTTGGAGAAAAATTCCATCTTTCTTGGTCGTTCAATTATTTCATGTCAAATTCTTGCATTTGCTACAGAATTCTAGGGTTTTCGGGCAAAAGTTGACCTTTATATACTTGGAAATAGTTTCGTTTCTTATAATATTTTGGTCGAAATCAAGTGGTCAGTGGCAAAAATATTAGAATTTGAATAGTTTGAGGCTTTGATTCAATATTCTCCATTTGGTTATTTGTGATGGGAATTGGCTTGGTGTGTAGTACTTGACTTTTAAGAGTTTTATTGAACATGCTAACTGTTAATATTGCTTGTAGTTTTGGAGTTTGCCACAAATATAATCCTTATATGTATTTGTAGCCACCCATTATAACTTGGAAAAATCGAAAATTCTGTGAAGTTTGTTCTTTTGCGTGTGGCACATCTGTTTAGAGGTTAATCTCCTTATGCTTTGGATTATTTTTTCCTCTTGATTTATGTGGTTTTGTATATTTTTATGACATAAAGATTGCTTTAGTAGTAAAAAAGATTATGCCGGTTACAGTTTGCTAGATGCTTTATCATGTCTTGTCGAGAGAACATATATATATTTTTGATGATTTTCTTTCCGAGAATAGATTTACATACAAACCATCATTCGGGGAGTCTGTATTCTCGTCATATACACATCCTTTTGTTATCACATCTTCCCTAACAATCATGAAATATGTCTGTCCCTCTGTGTCTACTATCAAATAAATCGAAACAAGTTTAGACAGCATAGGTGACTGTTGACACCATCATTATATATCGTATAACTTCTATGTGGAAAGAACTTCAATTGAAAGAATACTCGAGAGATGACAATTGATAATAGATATTATTTGATACGATGCGTTTTTGGTTTATGTAGATAAAAATCTGCATCAGCGGCATATCTTTTAGAACATGATTCTCTGTTTGACGGATGTCGAATCTCGTCAAGATGTTACCTTCCGTAGATCTGCTGCAAGCGACGATGGACGGCTGTGATTGAGTTGGAGCTTGCCTCCTGAAGCGTGTGGATCTCAATGGGTTTGAGGTTGTTGTGGTCGAGCTACCTGCAAGGAAGTCCCGGAATGGTTGTGCCACCGAGGACCCTCCGACGATCAAGTTAGACCGGATATTTGAGCAGAGTAACGGCCTAGTAAGGAAAGAATCACTTACTAGAACCGTCTGAAAGATGAGTTTATATACCCAGCAGTCAATGGCAGGCGAGCGCGAGAATCACGCTGGTCGTTACGCCCCCGGCGTCACACCCGCGTGATAGGCGGGATCCCGCATTAATGACGAGACAGGCTCGTTAATGGGGGATCGTGATGGCGTGGAACGCGGGATCATGGGCGGCGGATATCTCGCGCATGGCGAGATTCGCGGAGCCGTGGCGGAGGTATCTGCGACTGGTGCCGCTGGTCGGTCGATGGGACCGAGGAAGATGAGCTCGGTGGGTGGCTCGGGAATGAGCGGGAGGCCGAGATATCTTGGTTCTGCGGTGGCCCGGAGACGAGCTGAGAGGGCCGAGGAGGCCAATTATACAGGGGGGGCTCGGAGGCGAGCCAACGGTTGTTCGTAAGGCGGGCATAGGAGTGGTGTGGACGGTCGCAGAAGGTCGGCTACGTCCATGGGCTTCAAACCTGGGGTATTCTTCCGACGTATCGTTCTTGGTCCTTTCTTGCAAGTTTCGGGACACGTCATCTGCCACGTGTCACGATCTGGGAGATCACCGATATTGAGCATCATCATAAGCCCTCCACTCTCGTCCCGACCTGCTTATGGGTCGGGTTGAGAATGGTCTACCGGGTCACCCGAGGTGAGCTCTTTTTCGTAGATATCGTAAGTGTGCATTCCCGGGCAATCAGCTGTATTTTCTTGATGACGTCATCGGATCAGGGGCCAGATCTTGCATTAAAGAGGATGTGCCGGATTGTGTGTACGCTCATCGAAGCGACAGCCCACATGTCTGGCGTTGGTTGGCTGACGCGACGGGCCACAGATTTCCGGCGTCCGATGGGGTGCGATCAATGTGCATGCGACAGGTGGAGCAATGGTGGCCGTCGAATGCAATGAGTCGTTTCGGCGAGAGATGACTATCGCCGTTGGATGTGTACGCCGGTAGCTATAAATAGAGGTGGGGTCCCCATCAGGGCCCATACCTCTTCATAATTTCCTCGTCCAAAGTCTCGTTAGCTCGGCGCTCTCCTTTTTAGGTTGGATCTTTGCGTTTTTTCTTCTGAGAACTCATCCTCTCCATCAGGTTAGATGTCTTCTTGTGAAGAGTCTGTAGAAATAGATCGGGTAGAGTCTGAGGAGCCCCCCGTAGGTTCTTCTTCTTCTTCTTCTTCTTCTTCTGCTTCTTTTTTTGAGTCGAGCCTGTTTCCCCCCCGGCAGAACAAATGGACCGATCCAGAATTCTTGCTGCCCTTGGTGCCCTGTCCTAGAAGAGAGCCGGGGGCGTGGCCATGCCTCGGGCTGACCGGAGTTCCGCACCAAGGGGGTCGTTGGCGACGAGGCCATCTGCCTCAACCCGAGCCCCCGATGATTGCCGCGACAGCGGCCAAAGGCGTCCGCGGATTCCCGAACCCCGGACGAGGGAAGCGGAAGAGGACGAAGACGAGGTTCCTCTTAAGAGGAAGAAGACGGTCTTCCGCACGCCACCGACTGAGATTCTCGAGGGGATTCTTATGCAGGAGGGGGCGCCTGCTTCGTAGTCCCGTCTGGGCTTTCCATTGCCGCCAGCCTGCTCGCTGATATGGAAGAGTCGGCCGGAGGCAAGATTCCGCGGGGGACCCTGAGGGCCCAAGTGGCAGCTATAGCTCAGGAGGCGGTGCAGGTACGTACTCCCTTATGTGTTATTTTGAGCGCCCTTTTCTCAGTTCGAGCATCTCTAAGTCTCTCTGCTGTTTTTCATCAGGTCTTCAGCACTGCGCCCTCGTTGCTCGCATGGAGGCCGAAGAGAATGCCCATGCTATGAGGTTGGCGGCGGAGTCTTCTTTGGAGGCCGAGGACCTACGACTCGAGCTGCGTCTAGAGAGGGAGAGGATAGCCGCCCTAGAAGCCCAATTGGTCACCGGGAAGCTCACCGTCTCAAAGTGCTGGGAGTCCTATCACCGGCTAAGTGAGTCCCACCGAGCCATCGAGGCTAAGTTGGCGGAGCTGGCCGATCTCTATGCAGCAGTGAAGAGGGCGAAGGATGCCAGCAGACGGGATGCCGAGGCTGCGCTTTAGGCGGTGAAGGTTGCCGAGGTTCGAGCTCGAAAAGCGGTGGCCGATTACAAGGGGTCGGACCAGTTTTACGCCGACCTCGGCGAACCCTCTGCCATTGTATGGCACAAAGCTCTTGATGCCGTCAAGGCGCAGTTTCCGGAGTTTGCCGACGGTGAGCTCCGCGCTCGGGTCCCACTTTCGGTGGTCATGCCTCCGGCAGATGGTGATGAGGGAGGGGCCGCTGCTGGAGTGGAAGCCCCGGCTCCTGGGGATGGTACCGAGAAAGGTGAGGTCTAGGCGGGGCTTGCGGACTGAACTTTTTGGCTTTTCCTTTTTCTCTGTCTTTTTGTAAGCCTCCGGGCAATTTGGTATGGCTGGGGAGCCCAGAGTACCTTGTAAAAGATTTTGGAGGTTTGAATGAAACTTAATCTTTTTCTTCTGCGTGACAATGCTTTTCCTGTGTGAGTACTTGAGCTTGTCAGTTCCGACCTCGATCAAGCGTTAGGCCACAGGTCGATGGCCCGTGTTTTAGATAACGATCGCCCTTCGAGTGCTTGTCGGTTAACCGTCATGAAAGAAGGTCGGTGTCCTCCAGCCCCCGGAATCGAGGTGGTGATCGTTTACTTAAACAGTTTGGAGGAACCTTTGTTGCAAGAAGGTTAGTTCTTTCCAAAGAATTGGCCGAGCGTTGTTGCTGCTCGGGGCCTTTTGGCGAGAGTTTTGATCCTTAGCTCGGGTTGGGCCATAAGAGACCTGCTAAGGGTGAACCGAGCAGGGTTGCTGCCCGGTTGCCTCTTGGCGAGGGTTTAGATCCCGAGCGTCGTGGGGTGGCGGACTACCAGCCAGGGATAGCCGAGCAGGGTAACCGCTCGGATGCCTCTTGGCGAGGGCTTGGATCCTTAGTGCGGGAGGGGCCGTAAGAGGCCTACTAAGGACGGGCCGAGCAGGGTTGCTGCCCGGTGCCTCTTGGTAAGGGCTTCGATCCCTGGAGTTGCGGGATAGGGAACTACCAGCCAGGGATAGCCGAGCAGGGGGCTGCTCGGCTGCCTCTTGGTAAGGGCTTCGATCCCTGGCGTTGCGGGGTAGGGAACTACCAGCCAGGGATAGTCGAGCAGGATGGCCGCTCGGCTGCCTCTTGGTAAGGGCTTTGATCCCTGGCGTTGCGGGGTAGGGAACTACCAGCCAGGGATAGCCGAGCAGGATGGCCGCTCGGCTGCCTCTTGGTGAGGGCTTCGATCCCTGGCGTTGTGGGGTAGGGAACTACCAGCCAGGGATAAACGAGCAAGGGCGAGCCCGGTTGCCTCTTGGCGAGGGCTTGGATCCTTAAGGACGGGCTGGGCAGGATTGCTGCCCGGTGTCGCTTGGCGAGGGCTTTGATCCTTAGCGCGGGAGGGGTCGTAGGAGGCCCGCTAAGGATGGGCCGAGTAGAGTTGCTTCCCGGTGCCTTTTGGCGAGAGCTTGGATCCTTAAGGACGGGCCGAGCAGGGTTTCTTCCCGGTGCCTCTTGGCGAGGGCTTTGATCCTTAGCGTGGAAGGGGCCGTAAGAGGCCTGCTAAGGACGGGCCGAGCAGGGTTGCTGCCCGGTGCCTCTTGGCGAGGGCTTCAATCCTTCGTGTTGTGGAGTAGGGAACTACCAGCCAGGAATAACAGAGCAAGGACGAGCCCGGTTGCCTCTTGGTGAGGGCTTGGATCCTTAAGGCCGGGCCGGGCAGGGGTGCTGCCTGGTGCCTCTTGGCGAGGGCTTTGATCCTTAGAGCGGGAGGGGCCGTAGGAGGCCTGCTAAGGACGGGCCGAGCAGGGTTGCTGCCCGGTGCCTCTTGGCGAGGGCTTGGATCCTTAAGGACGGGCCGAGCAGGGTTGCTGCCCGGTACCTCTTGGCGAGGGCTTTGATCCTTAGCGCGGGAGGGGCCGTAAGAGGCCTGCTAAGGACGGGCCGAGCAGGGTTGCTGCCCGGTGCCTCTTAGCGAGGGCTTCGATCCCTGGCGTTGCAGGGTAATGAACTACCTGTTAGTTATGTATATGACCTAGAGGCCATTGTTGTACATTTGATGTATATTATAATGGATGCTTGGATATATACAGAGAGGACTTTCTTGCTCGTCATGATAGTATACTATTTGGTTTCACTTTATCTTAACATGTTGACTTGTATTGGTTTACTGTCTTTCTCTCACATGTTGATAAAGCCCTTAGGATCTGTACTCGACTACTGGGATTATGATGAGATCATACTAGTGGGGTCACGGTAGTCGATGAGTACATCCTATAAATGTTCCTAGTCGAGGGTATATCGAGACATGGCATCGATACACCAGAGTAGACTAGCGTATACGCATCTTGACCCATATGATGGGCGATGGATGATCCCATATCCATCGGTGTTTGACATCAAAGATGGTGTACGGGTGCTCAGTGGAGACTGGGTACACTGGACGGACTCGCCGAAAACTCCCAGTTGGTGATATACCACACGTCAGATGGCAGTTCTCCGGTGACACTGGTACAGGGTAGTCTGTAGACCCGAGATCGTCATAGAGTCTTGTGTGATTCCCACTGTACTTTGATTTCCACCTTACCACGTCCAAGAGGGCGTGCAAAACGGTGGCTTTTGGGTACAGTCCCGAATCACATGGAGGCAATGAGCGATAGGAAGGGATTCGTCTCTCCCGGTATAGGGAGTCGATGTCGTGCAGTGTTCGATTGGCTTTAACTGGAAGTCCCTGGCCAGGGCTGATATAGAGATATACTGGTAAGTGTTACCAGTAGTTTCTCGACCTGTTATGAGCCTCACATCGACACGACTTATCGGTTACTGGGGTCTGACGTATACCACCCCTAGACTTGATATGCGACATATCAGACGAACAGACCGGACTATACGGGAGTGTTACTGATTGGATTCACAGGAGAACGGACAGGCTAGCTTGTTGATCTTCTGATCGCTCAATACCTGGGTGGCTGTTACGTTTAGTTGACCGCTTGCAGCTTGTGGGTGTTTGATATGATCATCACCTGCTACCGGCGTATTGACGATTCTTTAGAGTCCTACACAGTGGTTTCTTAGCTCAGGCAAAACGGAGTAGAGACACATATGTGATATGTGCAGGACCGAGGATAATACGATATGAGATACCGTATTATATTCTCGCGATATTTAGATATGAATCGGGACATCGGATCAAGTGTTGATTCGATGAATCGGTACATGATATATTAGTCGGTTATATTCGATATAGCCGGATCGTCGGATCAAATGTTGATTCGATGATTTAATGTATAATGATATATATGATATATTGTATTACATTATCTAATATTGTCTCGCTTTATTATTTCATTTTCTCACCGGATTAATACATTGATATATATGCGATATATGTTAATTGTATTATTTTGTTTTGTTGCAAATATATAATATATATGTGATATATATTATTGTGACATGATATGATTTATTATAAAACATGTTTAAGGATGATAAAAAGGGATTAGGGTTTGATTAGGGTTAGCTCTTTCAAGTTCTTTCTAGAAGGATTCTATTTTGTCTTGGTTAAGATATTATGGTTGATATTTATCCTTAACCTAACCAAACCCTAACTCTAGTTTATTCTCTACAAAGTTTTAGCCTCTCATCCTTGACCATGGTTCAATAATCAATCATATATTTTTTACTTCTATTCATCACAAAAGGATTATTCTTTCATTCTTCATCTTCTTCTCTCTTGATTTTTGAGAGAGAGCTTACTAGTTAATCCTTTTATGATGATTTATTGTGAGAAAGTGAGATAAAAAGATAGCATAAATACTACTCCATCATCCTCATCTAATGTAGCCCATTAGATTAGGGTGTTCATCTCTTTAGAGTGAGAAAGCTTGGGTTATAGCAACTTCGACGTAGATCATCGGAGAATCGGAACACTTCAAGCTAGCATGGATCGTTCGAGTCGTGGAGCCTCTCTTGAGTCCGGGAGATCGTGGATCGTGGCGAAGGGACTTCTACTCGGAGCTTGTGAAGTGAAGGAGCGGACTACAAAGGTTGTAATCCCTCACACTTAGCTTTAAAGATGTTATCTTGCATGCTAAACCCTAATAATCTAGCAAAGATCCCGTCTTTGGGTTGTTCGGCACATATAAAATTTTATTCGGGCATGTTTGATACTTTATGAACCTTCACTAGTGTGCCTAGGAACCCTACAGTGGTATCAGAGCCTGGCTAGAGCATTAGGCGATGTGTTTACGAAGATAAAACTCCGATCGAACCCGAACCGACAAATTTAACCCCCTCTCTGGAAATTTTTCAAAATCTGGGATTTTTCTGAATTAAAAATACCTGAAAAATACAGCAAGGAAAAATAAGAAATTCGGTGAAAAAATAATCCCCTGATCCGTACAAACCGCCGCGGAACCGCGACCGTACCTCACTTGGGCCGTGGAATCGCGGCAGTATAAAGAGATCAGGGCCTCATTTTTGCACAGTAATTCATATTTCTCTGGTATATATTTTATGGGTATTTTTATTCTGACTCAAGTGTTGAGTATTCTGGGGTTTGCTTTGTAATGGTAGATTCGATCGGAATATTTAAATTCGTTATTATTTCCGGATATTTAGAAACTGTTAAACTATTTGAACGGATATCATTAACTCACTGTTTCCCGGCACGGCAAACTTTCAAGTGTTGAACTTTTATCGGGTTTAAATCTTTCGGAAAAATTGTACAAGTTAAGCGGTGGACCCTCTAGAAGACAACAAACCTTAACTCGATTATGTGACCGTCTTGAACTGTCTTTTGAACCTTCGGGTTTGGGGCAGTACGGCGTGCCACATGTGAGGCGTTGGCTTGACCCTTCTACGGTGTCACGACCCGAGAGTACGGAACGTGACCGGCACTTAGATTACGAAGTGTCTAGAGGCGCCACGTAACCTAAGGAAGCCGAAGCCCAGAAATCTAAACCATATAAAAGAAGAAGAAGTAAAAGAAGCATGAAGAAAAACAAGTTTAAAAGTATCAGCAAATTTTCCCAAAAATTTCGGCAGAGTCTCCTCTGTAAAAACTGGCCCCCAAATGGGTACAACAAGTATAATATACATAAACAATAAAAAGCATCCCCAAACGGATGCTAGCTCAACGCCAACTGGCGGAAACAACCACAACGAGCACAATAATATACAACGCCAAAGGGCGAGGCACAAAACTCAAAATAAAACAAAACCACCAGATCAGAATAATATATGCGCGACTCTAAGGTCAAAATAAAAGACTGGTCCAATAAACTTATCAAGTAATACAAGTATGGTTGATGGAGCTTACTAGATACAAATGAATGAATAAAAATACAATGGTGGTTCGGATACAAGTGAACCAACCTACCGTGCAAATCACCCTGAAAGAATAGATGTGCCAGCAAGCTGCCAGGGAAACCTGTACACCGAACCTGTAATAAAATTTGGCACAACGGGGGTGAGTTGCCAACTCATGAGTAGAAGACATCTACGAAAAGAAATCGAATGCACGACGCTATCCTAGGTCATAATAATACACTACTAAGTCCCAATCATCTAGTAATAGCAGGGTAATACTACGTGTAAGTGCAGATACTCCGTGCTCGTGTCAGTACCTCATATAATACTATGTCATATGAATGAAATGCATGCACCATGAATGTAAAGTAACAAATCCTGAAATCCAGATATATATGTATAAGAAATCTTTAGCTGTTATCATAGTAGAATGTGTATAAGAATCTGAAATCTAAATAATGAAATCCATGGAAATCCGTGTCAAGCATCGACACAACACATGAAATCTCAAGTCTCAATATCTCGGGCTCCGTCAGTCCGGATCGGCCCATATCATCAAATCTCACGACAACGGTCGGTATCCTCCGGATATCCGCCGCGCCAGACATCACCGGTAGGTAGCCTTCCCCTGCCAGGCTCATCGTCTACAACTCGATCTTCTTGCCCCGGGGTACCATACCGGGCCCACCATGTACCCGAGACGGTTCATCCACTCCTCGAATCGGGTCTCGAAATCCAACAGAAAACATGAAATACTCATGGTGGACGACACATACATCACGAGAAAACCGCATCTTATTTTAAAAAGAGAAGAGGAGAGAGAGAGAAGTTTTTTATATATTTTTGCGGTTTTCCCCAAAAATCCAGAAATCTCATAGAAATCCAAATCTCAAAATCATAAGTAACTATATGATAAGTGTCGGCATATGCCCATAATACTGCATGATAACATGAAAATATGAATGCATGGATGTCTAAGTAATAAATATCATGTCTATACTAACATCAGAGAATAATCACAATATTATATCGGTCTAGTTGTTAACTGATTCTATCCATAAAAGACAATATGATCTAAAGTGTACGTGACATAGCAATTACCGATGATGATGTGTGTGAGCCGGCAAATAAGTGTGCGTGGAATATGCGCATCATCGGTAATGGTGCTGGTGTCCTAACAGGTATGGTTTGTACTGATTATTGCAACATATGTAAGAACATGCACCATGATGATTACAGTATGAATGTAAAGACAGATGTGCATTTTCCACTCCTCTGCGAAATACGAGTACAACTACCACTATGTGAGTCGAACATAAACTAGTGTCCATCTAATATCCTAAGGAACTAACCTAAGAAACTAGTCAATAAGAAACAAGCATCTACCTAAGGTCTGAACCAATATCTCTAATAGTCGGCGATCCCGCCTCAATAGCGTCACGTACGTAGTACGGCTTCCTCGAATCAAGAGTGCGGATCAATCATCATATCTAAGCCTCGTACGGTAAAATCCATCGTACGGCATCCCAATATCGGGGTACGGGTCAAGTATCTCCTAGGTGTCTCATTATTCGTAATGTGTCATCATCAACACATCTCATGATCAAGGTGCTAAACTATAATCGCATACATCAATCATATATCATTGCCATCATGGAATAATCATTAGTTTATCCTCAGAAATATCATGTCATATGTATCATATTGTGATTAAGTCATACCGATATCTTATCGTCATCAAGTCACAAGCTACAGCCCAGGTACTATTTTAGCGTCCCATGTACCTCAATATCACCACCACCCTTCATAATTTATATATTCATGTTCATTATCTCTTTCTCTAATGATCCGCTAACACTTTAATACGACTGTATAGTCAAGAATCACGGCATCAAGCCCAGTCATACTGTTTCATCATACCTCAGATGTCATATCACATCAACGAATCCCATATACGTGTTGTGTATATATATACACCTATACCTAGTTTTATATATATACACACATATACGTATACGCCATGTCAAGTTTTAGTGTGTGCGTGTGTGTTTCTATCAGAAACCTACGAACCTTTCCCAAAGTATTCATCCTCAGGTATGGTTTTCCTAAATCAGTCTAGTCCCGCCTAGGGTCATTACTAGGGTCCTGCTCAGTAAGAATCTAGGGTCACATCGGGTTTCCTAATGTCAATAAGTACTATTCCTATTCTACGTTGCGGGGGTGCTAAACGCCATCCACCCGACTTCCCCCCGTAGATATGCATCTACTCACCTGGTCCATGTCTGCCGAAGACGGTGTCGCCATCCTCCTCTTCATCGCCCGCAGTCCACGTGAGGGGTACCTAAACGCAAACATAATAATAGTATCGTAAACTGAATCACATACAAAAGTCAAAACGACGCAAGGAACAAGCATAGGTTAAAACCTATGTCCCGTCCACGCAAAAGAACCAAATATCGCTCGATATCGGCGTACAAACTCCGATGGATCGAGATAAACATCAACAGATAACTCGTAGTTTTAAAACACATTACTTATATTGTAAAACATGATCAAATTCATCGAAACACTAAAATCGATCAAATCGTCCGTTTTCGAAAAACCCGAAAACGCCAATTTACCGTTTTTCATCGAAACTTGACATTTAAATGAAACCAATGGTCATAAAACTCATTAAATAGCATCACTATACTATACAAACCATTACTATATTTTTATTACACAATTTTGTATAAATTTGAAATTTCTAGTTTGCACCCTTTAACAATTTTCAACATTTTTCAAGCAAAATACCACAATTCCATCACAAAACATGATTTTGCATAAATTAATGACTTAAACCATAATTCATGATGATAATGATATAATGAAACCATAATTATATTTTTAATCTTATTTATATAGGAATTTCTAAAATCTAGTTTACAAAATTAGCAATTTTTATCACAATTTATCAATTAACCATAGAAATTAGCAATCAAACTAAGTTTTTCTTTCCATTAACATGCTAATATTTCCACTAAAACTATAATCCAATGATAACAACCCAAATTAGAATTTTATATTAACCACAACCACATTTTGCAAAAACCTAGTTAACTAAATTCCTAATTTAAAACAATTTTTGAATAACAATTTGTTAAACAATAACCATGCAAGATTTCCTAATACTAAAAGTGTTAAACTAACTACTATAACCCTAATTAATTATTAAAAATCATAACTTGAATTTAGAACCCTAGCTTGCATTTTAAAAAAAGAACATAGAATTAATTCATTAAATCTAATTAAGTTTAATATGAACATCTAATAACAATAAATCAAAAGAAAGAAAATTATACCTTCAAAATGTGAAATCCAAACAAGAATTGAGCCTCCAAAATGTATGCTTTCCATCTCCAAATTTCATATAAAAATGAGCAAGGAATAAAGAGTATGGAATAAATAGGATTTTGTGGAATTTTAATTGAATTTTTGATGTGTTTTTGATGAATTTTGAATAAAAATGAGGTGGAAAATGGGGGGGCAGCCATGGGGGGTTTGTGGCCGGCCCTAGAGAGGTGAGGGAGAGAAAGAAGAGAGTGGGAAAAGTGTGTAGAAGTTTCAAGAGAAGAAACATCAATAAAAGTCTTTTCATGCTTTATTTATTTATTTCTTTACTATAGCAACTCAAGAAAGCTCTAGAAAATAGGAAAAATTTACAAATAATTTTTGCATGATACACACTAAATTCTAATATGCCATGGTTCATTTTTAAAAATTAAAACCATTCAAATTTGTAATTTACACTAATTTAGTGTAAAAATAAAGCTTATGTTAATATTTAAAATAATTAATTTAGGAAAAATATTTTATTAAACTAAAAATTTATAAGTGGCTAAATAAACACCATTTACTAGTAATTTCATAATTAAAATAGATATTTTTAAAATTATAATGAAAAACAATCACGGTTTGATTTTACGAAAAATACATTTTACTTTACCGAAAATCCTAAAATTCACTTAAACACTTTTATTCATTTAATTATTTATTTAATCATTTTTAAAACGTTACAATCTTCCCCCCTTTAAGAAATTCGGTCCCCGAATTTAAATTAAAACTCCCCCTCCAAATACTAAAACGTTTAGCAAAATATTCAAATCGTCGGGGCTCCGAAATCATCAATACATAACTAAAATCAACTCCGTCAAGCATAACGCAATCATCGGAGTTATGGCGAGAATAAAATATCATAACCCAATGTTAAAACCATCATAATATACATCAATCTATAACTTATATATATTTCGCATCTTAGTAAAATCGCCTAAGCCTCATAATAAAGAAGCATAAAAAAAACCCTCTTGAAAATTCGCCGTGCAATGCACGTGTCACGGTATAAGTAGCGGACGTTTAATTTAAAAAAATAGCTATATATATATATATTTTATTTAACATACACGTCCCGCCTGCTTACTAAATCAAATAATAATGACTATGAAAACATACTGCTCAAACTGAAATCAATCCCAATCACATCATAAAAATATCATGTGCGTCCGGTGCGCACTGAAATCGAAACCAACTAAAGATACCATGAATACACACAAAAACAAAACTAAGTGCAACAGGTGTGCACCAAAAACATCTGTCAAGTGCATCGGGCGTGCACGACTCAATATCAGGTGCATCTAATCTGCACAAAACCCCGATTTAGTGCATCTGGTGTGCACAAAATCGCATCAAGTGGGCCAAGTATGCGCAAGAATCCTAATCAGGTGCACATGGTGCATGAAAACATACATCGAATATCAAAATCAAAATCACAGTACAAAAATGCATGAAAACTAGGTCGAAACATATGTCAAAATCATGTGTAACCCCTATGCACGAAATCAAATCAAAAATCTCAAAATATATAAAACCAAATCAAGTGTACTGGGTGTGTACTAAACAATATCAATACAACTGATATATGTAACACAGATAGAATAAAGGTACACACATGAAATACCAATCGTAGAACAAAGTCCTCAAAATACAAAAATCCAATCCATGAAAATATGAAATTCAAATCACTAAATCCCAATAGTAAACACTATCGTCAATGTGCGCCTCTTTCTTCTGATGTCGATTGCTTCGAACTCGTCTCTTTGTAGCTGTGCTGACTGCGCTACCAACGAAAATCCTCATATCTAGAGTCTCCCACGTAGTCGATCCCTTCACTTGATATCCGGACTACATTAAATCTTTCGATCGATCCATCAAAATCCCATAATTCCCCGAGAGCTCAACACTCAAGTACAGTTTAAAAATATCCGGTACATACCCCAGCATCGATGATCCAGCCGTAGAAGGGCAAACCCAAGCCTCACTAATGGCACAGCGGAACTGCCGTAAACCCTAAGGTTCAAGGGCGTTCTCGTGGTCATTATGTCGAGTTAGGGTTTCATTCTTCTAGAGGGACCATCGAAATACCTGCATGTTCTTCCGAATACTTTAAACTTGGAAAAATGGTTTTTTGATAATCGTTCGAACCCTTTAACTTCATCCGGACGGCACGTGAATACCCTTCGTCCGCACGATAAGCAATGCTTCAATCCTCAAGAATAACCAATACTCTAATGGTTATCGCATTCGAGCCGCAGCTTCCTCTGCCCGTGGTAACAGAAACCACCATCCGATATCGACAAAGATAGATCAAAGGAACGAATGAAATACGGTGCAAACAATGTACATCCTAAGGCTGCTTAAGCAGAGTAGCGTATCGTAAGTATGCCGCGGACCATACCCACGGTACGTTACTCTACCTAAATCACCTACTCCATCAACCAAGGGTCACCTAGACTTATACAAGGTTAAACCTAGCGCTCTGATACCAACTTTGTCATGACCCGAGAGTACGGAACGTGACCGGCACTTAGATTACGAAGCGTTTAGAGGCGCCACGTAACCTAAGTAAGCCGAAGCCCAGAAATCTAAACCATATAAAAGAAGAAGAAGAAAAAGAAGCATGAAGAAAAACAAGTTTAAAAGTTTCAGCAAATTTTCCCAAAAATTTCGGCAGAGTCTCCTCTGTAAAAACTGTCCCCCAAATGGGTACAACAAGTATAATATACATAAACAATAAAAAGCATCCCCAAACGGGTGCTATCTCAACGCCAACTGGCGGAAACAACCACAACGAGCACAATAATATACAACGCCAAAGGGCGAGGCTCAAAACTCAAAATAAAACAAAACCACCAGATCAGAATAATATATGCGCGACTCTAAGGTCAAAATAAAAGACTGGTCCAATAAACTTATCAAGTAATACAAGTATGGTTGATGGAGCTTACTAGATACAAATGAATGAATAAAAGTACAATGGTGGTTCGGATACAAGTGAACCAACCTACCGTGCAAATCACCCTGAAAGAATAGATGTGCCAGCAAGCTGCCAGGGAAACCTGTACACCGAACCTGTAATAAAATTTGGCACAACGGGGGTGAGTTGCCAACTCATGAGTAGAAGACATCTACGAAAAGAAATCGAATGCACGACGCTATCCTAGGTCATAATAATACACTACTAAGTCCCAATCATCTAGTAATAGCAGGGTAATACTACGTGTAAGTGCAGATACTCCGTGCTCGTGTCAGTACCTCATATAATACTATGTCATATGAATGAAATGCATGCACCATGAATGTAAAGTAACAAATCCTGAAATCCAGATATATATGTATAAGAAATCTTTAGCTGTTATCATAGTAGAATGTGTATAAGAATCTGAAATCTAAATAATGAAATCCATGGAAATCCGTGTCAAGCATCGACACAACACATGAAATCTCAAGTCTCAATATCTCGGGCTCCGTCAGTCCGGATCGGCCCATATCATCAAATCTCACGACAACGGTCGGTATCCTCCGGATATCCGCCGCGCCAGACATCACCGGTAGGTAGCCTTCCCCTGTCAGGCTCATCGTCTACAACTCGATCTTCTTGCCCCGGGGTACCATACCGGGCCCACCATGTACCCGAGACGGTTCATCCACTCCTCGAATCGGGTCTCGAAATCCAACAGAAAACATGAAATACTCATGGTGGACGACACATACATCACGAGAAAACCGCATCTTATTTTAAAAAGAGAAGAGGAGAGAGAGAGAAGTTTTTTATATATTTTTGCGGTTTTCCCCAAAAATCCAGAAATCTCATAGAAATCCAAATCTCAAAATCATGAGTAACTATATGATAAGTGTCGGCATATGCCCATAATACTGCATGATAACATGAAAATATGAATGCATGGATGTCTAAGTAATAAATATCATGTCTATACTAACATCAGAGAATAATCACAATATTATATCGGTCTAGTTGTTAACTGATTCTATCCATAAAAGACAATATGATCTAAAGTGTACGTGACATAGCAATTACCGATGATGATGTGTGTGAGCCGGCAAATAAGTGTGCGTGGAATATGCGCATCATCGGTAATGGTGCTGGTGTCCTAACAGGTATGGTTTGTACTGATTATTGCAACATATGTAAGAACATGCACCATGATGATTACAGTATGAATGTAAAGACAGATGTGCATTTTCCACTCCTCTGCGAAATACGAGTACAACTACCACTATGTGAGTCGAACATAAACTAGTGTCCATCTAATATCCTAAGGAACTAACCTAAGAAACTAGTCAATAAGAAACAAGCATCTACCTAAGGTCTGAACCAATATCTCTAATAGTCGGCGATCCCGCCTCAATAGCGTCACGTACGTAGTACGGCTTCCTCGAATCAAGAGTGCGGATCAATCATCATATCTAAGCCTCGTACGGTAAAATCCATCGTACGGCATCCCAATATCGGGGTACGGGTCAAGTATCTCCTAGGTGTCTCATTATTCGTAATGTGTCATCATCAACACATCTCATGATCAAGGTGCTAAACTATAATCGCATACATCAATCATATATCATTGCCATCATGGAATAATCATTAGTTTATCCTCAGAAATATCATGTCATATGTATCATATTGTGATTAAGTCATACCGATATCTTATCGTCATCAAGTCACAAGCTACAGCCCAGGTACTATTTTAGCGTCCCATGTACCTCAATATCACCACCACCCTTCATAATTTATATATTCATGTTCATTATCTCTTTCTCTAATGATCCGCTAACACTTTAATACGACTGTATAGTCAAGAATCACGGCATCAAGCCCAGTCATACTGTTTCATCATACCTCAGATGTCATATCACATCAACGAATCCCATATACGTGTTGTGTATATATATACACCTATACCTAGTTTTATATATATACACACATATACGTATACGCCATGTCAAGTTTTAGTGTGTGCGTGTGTGTTTCTATCAGAAACCTACGAACCTTTCCCAAAGTATTCATCCTCAGGTATGGTTTTCCTAAATCAGTCTAGTCCCGCCTAGGGTCATTACTAGGGTCCTGCTCAGTAAGAATCTAGGGTCACATCGGGTTTCCTAATGTCAATAAGTACTATTCCTATTCTACGTTGCGGGGGTGCTAAACGCCATCCACCCGACTTCCCCCCGTAGATATGCATCTACTCACCTGGTCCATGTCTGCCGAAGACGGTGTCGCCATCCTCCTCTTCATCGCCCGCAGTCCACGTGAGGGGTACCTAAACGCAAACATAATAATAGTATCGTAAACTGAATCACATACAAAACTCAAAACGACGCAAGGAACAAGCATAGGTTAAAACCTATGTCCCGTCCACGCAAAAGAACCAAATATCGCTCGATATCGGCGTACAAACTCCGATGGATCGAGATAAACATCAACAGATAACTCGTAGTTTTAAAACACATTACTTATATTGTAAAACATGATCAAATTCATCGAAACACTAAAATCGATCAAATCGTCCGTTTTCGAAAAACCCGAAAACGCCAATTTACCGTTTTTCATCGAAACTTGACATTTAAATGAAACCAATGGTCATAAAACTCATTAAATAGCATCACTAGACTATACAAACCATTACTATATTTTTATTACACAATTTTGTATAAATTTGAAATTTCTAGTTTGCACCCTTTAACAATTTTCAACATTTTTCAAGCAAAATACCACAATTCCATCACAAAACATGATTTTGCATAAATTAATGACTTAAACCATAATTCATGATGATAATGATATAATGAAACCATAATTATATTTTTAATCTCATTTATATAGGAATTTCTAAAATCTAGTTTACAAAATTAGCAATTTTTATCACAATTTATCAATTAACCATAGAAATTAGCAATCAAACTAAGTTTTTCTTTCCATTAACATGCTAATATTTCCACTAAAACTATAATCCAATGATAACAACCCAAATTAGAATTTTATATTAACCACAACCACATTTTGCAAAAACCTAGTTAACTAAATTCCTAATTTAAAACAATTTTTGAATAACAATTTGTTAAACAATAACCATGCAAGATTTCCTAATACTAAAAGTGTTAAACTAACTACTATAACCCTAATTAATTATTAAAAATCATAACTTGAATTTAGAACCCTAGCTTGCATTTTAAAAAAAGAACATAGAATTAATTCATTAAATCTAATTAAGCTTAATATGAACATCTAATAACAATAAATCAAAAGAAAGAAAATTATACCTTCAAAATGTGAAATCCAAACAAGAATTGAGCCTCCAAAATGTATGCTTTCCATCTCCAAATTTCATATAAAAATGAGCAAGGAATAAAGAGTATGGAATAAATAGGATTTTGTGGAATTTTAATTGAATTTTTGATGTGTTTTTGATGAATTTTGAATAAAAATGAGGTGGAAAATAGGGGGGGGGGGCAGCCATGGGGGGTTTGTGGCCGGCCCTAGAGAGGTGAGGGAGAGAAAGAAGAGAGTGGGAAAAGTGTGTAGAAGTTTCAAGAGAAGAAACATCAATAAAAGTCTTTTCATGCTTTATTTATTTATTTATTTCTTTCTTTACTATAGCAACTCAAGAAAGCTCTAGAAAATAGGAAAAATTTACAAATAATTTTTGCATGATACACACTAAATTCTAATATGCCATGGTTCATTTTTACAAATTAAAACCATTCAAATTTGTAATTTACACTAATTTAGTGTAAAAATAAAGCTTATGTTAATATTTAAAATAATTAATTTAGGAAAAATATTTTATTAAACTAAAAATTTATAAGTGGCTAAATAAACACCATTTACTAGTAATTTCATAATTAAAATAGATATTTTTAAAATTATAATGAAAAACAACCACGGTTTGGTTTTACGAAAAATACATTTTACTTTACCGAAAATCCTAAAATTCACTTAAACACTTTTATTCATTTAATTATTTATTTAATCATTTTTAAAACGTTACATACGGCTGGATCACTGGTACTATGACATATTCTGGGATTATTTGAATTCCGCTCAAGTGTTGAGCACTTTGGGAAATTTTGGGTATTTGATTATCTGTTTGAAAAGTTTAATACTGTCTATTTATCTGGAATGTGATACAATATGTGGAATTCATAGAGTTAGGCATGAAATGCGAAGTATGTGATATTTCAGATTTACGATGTCTAAAGTGATTGTGGATTCCAAATATTGTAGTTTTACAATTTCTTTTTTATGACCGTAAGTGTAGTATGTAGTTGTATTTCCGATTGTCGTTGCTATACATCGACGACGATCGGTGTATGCATACTTACTTACGTTGATGATATGAGATATTATGTGTTGCTGAGATATGATGTGCAGGATTGTCGCGATTGAATAACCGGGGGGTTTTATGTGAGATGAGAGTTTTATATTTTCATGCATGTAAATTCAAATGTAATGTAATATTCTTTTATTTGGGGCACTTCTAGGTTGAGGTTGATGCCACCAGTGTTGTATATTATTTACTTTTCCGCATTAGGATGGACCCAAGGAGGGGAGCACAGGTGACCGGGTTATGGGGTTCAGTGGGAGGCCATCTCGAGGAGTCAAGACCGGGTCTCCTAAACTCCAGAATTGGTAGGGTCGCTTGCCGCTCTCGTAGGGGTCCAGGGTGTGGGCTTGGCTATTCATTGCGACTGTGGAATCCGTATTTTCTATTGTTGGGTAAATACTAAATACGGACGTCCTAGTATATCCCATATTATATCTATGTTTCTGCTGCGATATCTGTGATGTGATCATTTGATATGTTGTGATGGATACAGTATATAGTATATATGATATATTATATAGGCGTTACTTATGTTTTACACCCGCGCTAGCCCTGCCCTGCTCTGCCGTTAGTTATCTAACCTAACGGTGCATGAGGGGACATCGAGGCGAATGCGGATGGCATAAGTGTACGTCGTATTTATCTGTGATGCTTAGGAAGCATAAGCTGATGGGATTTTTTATTAATGAGATTAATAAAAGAAAAGAAACCTAAAAGATGTTGTAGAATCAAAACTTTATAAAAAGGGTAGCTACAGTTTTGCTTTGCATAGCGGTATATATGATATACCCTGCACCTTATTCGATGAGGAAAGAGCCGAGATCCCTTCACCGGGAGTGACCTCTTTAGCGAAACTGGCAGACGCTACAGAACTCGGTTTGTCTTTTGATTGCTTTTAGAGTTTTGCTTTGCACAGTGATATATATGATATGTCCTGCACCTTATTCGATGAGGAAAGAGCCGAGATCCCTTCACCGGGAGTGACCTCTTTAGCAAAACTAATGAAAGCCTAAAAAAAACTCCATTTCAAAATTTCACATGATTCTACGACGATATCAAGTTCATTACGCAATAGGTTTTCAGAAAAACCTGTCGTAGCCCTCCGTCATTTCAGATAAAGACTATTTAGTATTCGTGCTGCGTTTGTTGACCTCTGTCAAGGCGTAGTGTGCGGTAGCTAACTAGTAATTATCTGTAAAGCATGTGATGTGATTGGATTAGGGTAGTCGTACGACCTTGTTGACCTCTGTCAAGGGTCGTGCGAGTGGGTTTGATTCAATCAAGAAATGACGGGTTGAACTTGACTAGTGCACTATGGTTTGTTGACCTCTGTCAAGGTCATGGCATACTAGAGGCAAAATATTATCGGGAATTTCAAGTGTTGAAATTTGCAATGAGATTGCATACCTTCTATGAGATAGTTGGATCCCGATACCCACTGCGAGTAAGAGTTACTCCTGGGAGAGTTTTACACAGGACAATTAGTCGATCAAGTAGGTGTCTAGAAAAGTGTTAACGAGGTTACGCCTCTGGGAAAATGAGGTTTACTTTAATTAGGTCCGTGCGAAAGCATGGGAAACCTCCCTCAAAGTACCGACACTGATCTGGCTGAAAGATTGACGAAATTGTAGGGTGTAATTAATCCCGGCTAATCTTACCTTTTAGGGTTTGAAGGTAGATTTGATAAAAACAGTGGGAGACATCCTGATTAGATAAGATAATAACCAATCTAATCTTGCAAGAGCATACGCTAAAGTGTTTTCTTCTCTCTCTCTCCAGGTAGCAACCATGTCAGGCCATAATCAAGATAATAATATGGATGTATTGACTGAACCCGCTTATTATACTGAGCAGGGGAACGTTGGACCCGTTCTTTCTTATAAGAGTTATAAGACTGAACAGGGAATAGGAGAATATCTGGATTCTCATGCCGCCCAAAAGAACATGCATGTTGATACATCTTCTTCAGGTGTGTTAGTTATTGAGAACTGTTTCTCAGTTCACCCTACGTCCTGGGTATTAGATACCGGATCAGGATCCTACATATGTAAATTGTTACATGGGCTACGTAAAGGTAGAGAACTGGGAAAAGGTGATCATTCCGTTCAAGTAGGGAACGGTGCAAGTATTGCAGCCAAAGCAGTTGGCGAATATCACCTTGTATTGCCAAGTTGTAATACACTGATTCTAAATGAGTGCTATTATATATCGAACATGATGTGCAACATTATATCAGTTTCTTTATTAAGTAAAGAAGGATATAATTTTGTAGTAAAGGATAATATTATGAACATATTCCTAGATCAAAAGTTGATTGCATCAGGCTCGTTACATAATGGCATATTCATTCTAAATCAGAATACAGTCCTCAATATACAAAACACACACAAGAGGAAAAGTTCAGAAATGAACGAATCCTTCTTGTGGCATTGTATACTTGGTCATATCAATGCGACACGACTGGCTAAGTTACATAAGGATGGTTATTTGAATCCGTTCGAATTATCATCTTATGATACTTGCCATTCATGTCTCAAAGGAAAAATGACCAAAGCTCCGTTTAGTGGACACGGAGAAAGAGTTACTGAACTCTTAGGACTGGTACATAGTGATGTATGCGGTCCCATGTCTACGCATGCCAGGAACGGTTCTTCCTACTTCATTACATTCACTGACGATCTCTCTAGATTCGGACATGTGTTCCTGATGAAACACAAGTCTGAAGCTTTTGAGAAATTTAGAGAATATAAGCACGAAGTAGAAAAACAAACGGGCAAAAGTATTAAAATCCTTCGATCTGATCGAGAAGGAGAATACTTAAGCAATGAGTTCCTAGATTATCTAAAAGAGAATGGGATTCTCTCTCAGCTTACTCCTCCTTATACACCACAGCACAACGGTGTATCAGAGCGGAGGAATCGCACCCTATTAGATATGGTGCACTCTATGATGAGTACAGCTGAGTTACCTATTTCCTTCTGGGGGTATGCGCTTGAGACAGCAGCATACTTATTGAATCAAGTTCCAACTAAATCTGTACCTACCACACCATATGAGATATGGAGTGGTAAGAGACCATGTCTTAAACGAGTTAAGATATGGGGTTGTCTGGCCTATGTCAAAAGGCAAAATCCGGACAAACTCGAGGCACGGTTAGTTCTATGCAAGTTTGTGGGATATCCTAAACATTCAAATGGATATTTTTTCTACCACAGTGAACAACAAAATGTGTTTATTGCTCAACATGCCACCTTTTTAGAAAAGAAATTTCTTGAAAAAGAGATTAGTGGCTCTGAGGTAGAACTGGAAGAAGTTCCAGCAACACAAACTGTAACTGAAGATTTAGTGGAACCAGAGGATTCGGTAGTACCCGACGAACCCCAGCCTCTCCGCCGATCTAGTAGGGTTTCTCGTCCACCTGAGAGATACTATGGTTTTCTCATTGATGGTGGAAGAGAGGATTGCATCATGGAAGATGATGACCCGACTAGTTTCGAGCAGGCCATCACGAGTGGTGACTCTGTGAAATGGCTGGATGCAATGCGATCTGAGATGGAATCCATGTACACCAATAAAGTATGGATTTTGGAAAATGCTCCTGAAGGGGTAAAACCCATTGGGAGCAAGTGGATTTTTAAAAGGAAATTTGGTGTGGATGGAAAAGTTGAGACTTTCAAAGCTAGACTTATAGCAAAGGGATTTCGTCAACGACCAGGTGTGGACTATGACGAAACATTTTCTCCAGTAGCTATGCTTAAATCCATCCGGATCTTACTTGCCATTGCTGCATACCATGACTACGAAATCTGGCAAATGGATGTTAAGACCGCCTTTCTAAATGGTGATTTAGAAGAGTGCGTGTACATGACTCAGCCAGAGGGCTTCGTAGATAGTGGGAGCAGCGGAAAGATGTGCAAACTGCTTAAATCCATTTATGGGTTAAAGCAAGTATCGCGGAGTTGGAACATCTGTTTTGATGTAGTAGTCAAAGAGTTTGACTTCATCAAAAACATAGATGAACCTTGTATCTATAAGAAGGTAGCAGAGAGTAAGGTAGTCTTCCTCGTATTGTACGTGGATGATATACTCTTGATAGGAAATAATATTCTTATGCTGCAATCAGTCAAGCTCTTCTTATCACAAAGATTCTCAATGAAAGATCTAGGTGATGCCTCATGCATATTGGGGATAAGGATCTATAGAGATAGATCCAAACGGATATTGGGATTGTCCCAATCCAGGTACATTGACACCATACTAAAGAGGTTTAGTATGGAAGAATCGAAGCGTGGGAACCAACCCATGATCTCTGGACTCACTCTCTCCAAAGAGATGTCTCCCAAGACTGATTTGGAGAGAGCTCGCATGCAAGGGATACCCTATGCTTCGGCAGTAGGCTCTATCATGTATGCGATGCTATGTACCAGACCCGATGTAGCATACTCACTAAGTGTAGTGAGTCGGTATCAAGCAGATCCTGGAGAGAGTCACTGGACAGCTGTGAAGAACATTCTCAAGTACTTGCGAAGGACTAGAAATATGTTCTTGGTGTATGGTAACGGAGAACTCCGGGTGGAGTCCTTTACCGATTCCAGCTTCCAAAGTGATAAGGAAGACTCTAAGTCGCACTCGGGATTTGTCTTTACCCTCAATGGAGGGGCGGTATGTTGGAAGAGTTCCAAACAGGATACCGTTGCAGACTCGACGATGGAGGCTGAATACATCGCTGCCAACGATACTGCCAAAGAGGCTGTCTGGATGAAGAAGTTCATCATTGAACTTGGTGTGGTTCCATCCATTGAACATCCAATACCTCTGTATTGTGATAACAATGGAGCTGTGGCTTTGGCCAAGGAACCCAGATCCCATCAGAAGTCCAGACATATTCTGAGGCGGTATCACCTGATCAGGGAGATTGTTGATCGCCGGGAGATCGAGGTCAGGAGAGTAGATACGAAGGACAACACTGTGGATCCACTCACGAAGGCCATTCCCCAGATACAGTTTGAGAGATTATTCAGGATGCTAGGTATGAGATACTACAGCAGCTGGCCTTGGTGCAAGTGGGAGATTGTTAGTTATGTATATGCCCTAGAGGCCATTGTTGTACATTTGATGTATATTATAATAGATGCTTGGATATATACAGAGATGACTTTCTTGCTCTTCATGATAGTATGCTATTTGGTTTCACTTTATCTTAACATGTTGACTTGTATTGGTTTACTGTCTTTCTCTCACATGTTGATAAAGCCCTTAGGATCTGTACTCGACTACTGGGATTATGATGAGATCATACTAGTGGGGCCACGGTAGTCGATGAGTACATCCTATAAATGTTCCTAGTCGAGGGTATATCGAGACAGGGCATCGATACACCAGAGTAGACTAGCGTATACGCATCTTGACCCATATGATGGGCGATGGATGATCCCATATCCATCGATGTTTGACATCAAGGATGGTGTACGGGTGCTCAGTGGAGACTGGGTACACTGGACGGACTCGCCGAGAACTCCCAGTTGGTGATATACCACACGTCAGATGGCAGTTCTCCGGTGACACTGGTACAGGGTAGTCTGTAGACCCGAGATCGTCATAGAGTCTTGTGTGATTCCCACTGTGCTTTGATTTCCACCTTACCACGTCCAAGAGGGCGTACAAAATGGTGGCTTTTGGGTACAGTCCCGAATCACATGGAGGCAATGAGCGATAGGAAGGGATTCGTCTCTCCCGGTATAGGGAGTCGATGTCGTGCAGTGTTCGATTGGCTATAACTGGAAGTCCCTGGCCAGGGCTGATATAGAGATATACTGGTAAGTGTTACCAGTAGTTTCTTGACCTGTTATGAGCCTCACATCGACACGACTTATCGGTTACTGGGGTCTGACGTATACCACCCCTAGACTTGATATGCGACATATCAGACGAACAGACCGGACTGTACGGGAGTGTTACTGATTGGATTCACAGGAGAACGGACAGGCTAGCTTGTTGATCTTCTGATCGCTCAATACCTGGGTGGCTGTTACGTTTAGCTAACCGCTTGCAGCTTGTGGGTGTTTGATATGATCATCACCTGCTACCGGCGTATTGACGATTCTTTAGAGTCCTACACAGAGGTTTCTTGGCTCAGGCAAAACGGAGTAGAGGCACATATGTGATATGTACAGGACCGAGGATAATACGATATGAGATACCGTATTATATTCTCGCGATATTTAGATATGAATCGGGACATCGGATCAAGTGTTGATTCGATGAATCGGTACATGATATATTAGTCGGTTATATTCTATATAGTCGGATCGTCGGATCAAGTGTTGATTCGATGATTTAATGTATAATGATATATATGATATATTGTATTACATTATCTAATATTGGCTTGCTTTATTATTTCATTTTCTCACCGGATTAATACATTGATATATATGCGATATATGTTAATTGTATTATTTTGTTTTGTTGCAAATATATAATATATATGTGATATATATTATTGTGACATGATATGATTTATTATAAAACATGTTTAAGGATGATAAAAAGGGATTAGGGTTTGATTAGGGTTAGCTCTTTCAAGTCCTTTCTAGAAGGATTCTATTTTATCTTGGTTAAGATATTATGGTTGATACTTATCCTTAACCTAACCAAACCCTAACTCTAGTTTATTCTCTACAATGTTTTAGCCTCTCATCCTTGACCATGGTTCAATAATCAATCATATATTCTTTACTTCTATTCATCACAAAAGGATTATTCTTTCATTCTTCATCTTCTTCTCTCTTGAGTTTTGAGAGAGAGCTTACTAGTTAATCCTTTTATGATGATTTATTGTGAGAAAGTGAGATAAAAAGATAGCATAAATACTACTCCATCATCCTCATCTAATCTAGCCCATTAGATTAGGGTGTTCATCTCTTTAGAGTGAGAAAGCTTGGGTTATAGCATCTTCGACGTAGATCATCGGAGAATCGGAACATTTCAAGCTAGCATGGATCGTTCGAGTCGTGGAGCCTCTCTTGAGTCCGGGAGATCGTGGATCGCGGCGAAGGGACTTCTACTCGGAGCTTGTGAAGTGAAGGAGCGGACTACAAAGGTTGTAATCCCTCACACTTAGCTTTAAAGATGTTATCTTGCATCCTAAACCCTAATAATCTAGCAAAGATCCCGTCTTTGGGTTGTTCGGCACATATAAAATTTTATTCGGGCATGTTTGATGCTTTATGAACCTTCACTAGTGTGCCTAGGAACCCTACACTACCAGCCAGGGATAGCCGAGCAGGGTAGCCGCTCGGCTGCCTCTTGGTGAGGGCTTCGATCCTTAGCGCGGGAGGGGCCATAGGAGGCCTGCTAAGGACGGGCCAAGCAAGGTTGCTGCCCGGTACCTGGTTAATTGGTCAAATTTGGTCTGGCACTCCTCTGACCACTCGAACCTCGGGATCTTCCTTAGAGCTTTGAAGAACGGGAGGCACTTCTCCCCAGACCTCGACATGAAATGGCTCAGAGCGGCTACCCGCCCTGTTAGTCACATGATCGCGACGTTGGTCTTGGGCACGGCCATATTGAGGATAGCGTCAATTTTTTTTGGGTTAGCTTCGATTCCATGGTGGGTGACCATGAAACCGAGGAACTTTCCCCCGGTGACTCCGAATGCGCACTTGGCGGGGTTCAGTTTCATCTTGAACTTGCAAAGTACTTCAAAGGCCTCGCCCAGATCCTTGGCGTGGTCGACCGACGAGACTGATTTGAAAAGCATATCGTCGACGTAAACTTCCATGTTCCTGCCGATCTGTGGTTTGAACATGCAGTTGACCAATCGTTGGTATGCAGCTCCAGCGTTCTTGAGGCCGGAGGGCATCACCTTGTAGCAGTATACCCCTGGGTCTGTTGTGAATGCGGTAAGATGTTCGTCTGCCGGATTCATACGGATCTGATTGTAGCCGGAAAAGGCATCCATGAAGCTCAATAGCTCGTGGCCTGCCGAGCTGTCGACGAGCTGATCTATCCGAGGGAGGGGGCAGTTGTCTTTGGGGCAGGCCTTATTGAGGTCGGTGAAGTCGACGCACATGCGCCACTTCCCGCTCGACTTTTTGACCAGAACTACGTTCGACAGCCACTCCGAACAGGGCACATTCCGAATGAAGTTGACGGCGAGGAGCCGATCTAGTTCGTCCTCGATAGCCTTCTGTTTGACCGGGGCGAAGCTTTGCTTTTTCTGCCTGACGGGTCGAGCCGTAGGATCTACCCCGAGCTTGTGAGATATGATTTTGGGGTCGATCCCAGGCATGTCAGCAAGCGCCCAGACGAACACGTCGGAGTTGTTTCTGAGGAAATGAACCAGGTCATCTCGCTGAGTTCTTGTCAGAATCGATCCGATCTGAACAATTTTTTCATCATCCCCTTCTACTAGGGGGACCTTTGTCAGTGGCTCCACTGGGGTTCCTCGGACCTCTTTTTGCTCGTCTCGAGTGTCCAGAGAACCCCTGATGTCACCTTCACCTTCGACATCGTCGGTTGGACGCTCTGACGAAGATGTCGCGGTGAAGCAAACCTTTGCAATCCGCTGGTCCCCATAGACCCGACCTATCCCGCCATGGTCGAGAGGGAACTTTATCGCCGGGTGGTAGGTTGACATCCGGGCCCGAAGGGAGTTCAGCGTTGGGAGCCCGAGGAGGATATTGTAGGCCGATGGGATTCTCGCTACGATGAATTTCACAGGCACCGTTCGCATACGGCCGACCTTCCCGACGTTAAACTGCAGGGTGATTACCCCTTCCGCCGGGATGGAGTGGTTGGTGAATCCTAAAAGGACGTGGGAGGTCAGCCTTAGGTCTGCTGGGGTGAGCCCCATGCGCAGAAAGCAGTCGTAGAAGAGAATTTCTGCCGAGCTTCCCAAGTCGACCAGTATCCTATGCACCTCGTATTGGTGGACCCGAGCCGTAATCACCAGAGGGTTGTTGTGGGACAGGGATATGCTGTGGAGGTCCTCGTCATAAAAAATGATCGGCTCGGTCACCCTGGCCTTCTTCCTTGGACGGCTGTTGGCCTCTACGGCCGGTGTGGGGTGCTGTCACGCCCCGCTTCCCATTCTACGGCGAAGGGGACGCGACTGGCCCGCTACGTATTTACTCAGAAGCAAATACACTAAGCGTAACTAAGAAATATAAAAATAAATACACAAGAGACAAGATATAATAAAAACAGCAACTTTTATTTATTAACATTCTTTTGTACAATGCATGAAAAGGAAATACAACTGAAATAAAAATGATGCCTAAACAATGGCATGACAGGAAATGAAAAGTACTGAATGAAAAATGTACAATGAAACTAAAGCTCTGGTTCTTCTTTAAGCTGATCCAAGTCTTCTTCAGATGGCTCGATCTCTATCGGGTCCAAATCACCTGACGACATTCAAAGAAGAAAGATATAGAATGTCGTCAGTGAACAGATCGCTCGGTAAGTCCCAAAGATAAGGGAGAAGTAGAAAAGAAGAAAGAGAGAGAGTAGCTTTTAATGTTGTATTATATTGTCGTAATATTGTATTAACGCTGTTGTTTGTAGCTTGGTACAGAAGAATGCCAGTGTATACGAGAGGGGTCTCAGTATGCTAGAGACCATGGCAAATGGAAGTACAAGGCTCCGTTTTACAACCCGGAACAACGGCAATTGGATTCATGTTAGGTGTCTTAATCTTACCGTCTCGTGCCACCTTTAACACCTTCCATATCAATCTACCCCTTAAACCCTGTAGTATTTTATTTGTATTGTTTTGTACTGTAAATTGTATTAAATGTATAATTGAAAGACTGACCGAAACCATGATATCAGTAAACGGATGTAACCGTAGAATCATGTAAATGGAATAACTGGAGAACCATGTAAATGGAATGTATATCCATGATTCGGTTCAGTCAAGTTGTATAGATTGATAATTGGATTCATGGATTCATGTTGAATTGTAATATTGAAGATTATAGATTGTACTTGAATCATATTCAAGTCAAATATAAACAGACTCAAACCCGAGTCAGATAATTAGAAATGTAAATCGAAGTCTTGATTAATTCTTACCTATAATTTACTAGGGTCCTTAAAGAAGTTTATAAAACTTGAGCGGGTTTTATATAAAAATACTTTTATATACTTTTCAAAATACACCTCAAGTATTCATTATTCGTCTTTAGAGTTGTAATGAAGGTGGATTTTATATTGTGATATTTCTAGTGAAAATATCCTAATTTCATAAATAAAGATATTTATTTGTAATATTGATTTATGTGGAATTTATGGTATTTTAATGTAAAATTGATTATTTTGATTTTTAGAAAAAGGTGGAATATTTATATCTTAACAAAATAGATATTTTAATGATAAATATACATATATTTATACAAAAATAATTTTAATAAATATTTTATATTCTAGAAATCTCATTTTCTTAAGATGTCGTATTTTAAATCTTTCAAGACCGAATGCTCCTTGCGGAGGTCTGAATCTCGCACTACTAAGTCCGAGAATGTGCGATAAACCGCACCATCCCGAACAGGTTCCCCAAGTGGGTTGTAGCGGCGCTTTGCAAAGATTGTAAATACTAAATCCTTTAGAAAACAGTTTTATGAAGTAAATGGTATTTATTTGTAAAGGTGTATATTTTCCGTATCGTATGTTCTAGATTCTCCTAAGTCAACTAGTCTACCCCTAAATGGTCCAGACGACAAGTTGTGAGATGGCTCAAATCGCCTCTTCACCGCCAATTGTGGCCAGGTAAGTATAAGTGAGGAAAGGAGGGATCCGCTCACGAATCACCGTGAGTCGGGCCTTTTAAAGTTACCTTTCTCACTCGCCTAGCCTAGACACCACAAAATCAGGTTTAGATAAACGACCGATATTCACAACTTATCGTATTTTCATAATAAGTGGTGCTTTTTTTTAAAAAGTATATCAAAACTAAATCTTTTAGAAATGGTTTTATTAAATATATGGTATTTAAATGAAAATGTTTATTTTCTCGTATTCTAGGTTCTCGGGGGTGTTGCATATGAGTGTGTGAGGAGGTAGATCGTTACCTCGTGATCTACTTGAAATGTATAGCAAGTTTGATGGGGTTGAATGAAGGATTGAAACAATGTGGTATTTAAGTGAAAAATACGATAAATTGAAAAAGCTATCATTTCATGTGATAAAACTTGTTCAAATTGTTTGATTAGTGTTTAATAGTCAACATGAGGAAGTTTAGGTATGATTGTATTAGTGAGAAGTGGAATTTTATAGAAAACCGAATCGAAAATCGGATTTGTTCCGTTTCCGTCGGGTTTTGTAAATCCGTATTTTGAGAATGGAAAAGAGAGATAGAAAAGAGACTTACGGATTTTAGATTACTCAAGAGAGTGAGAGGGAACTAGAGGGATCGTCGGTGTGTTGCGTCGTCGCCGATAGTTCCTAAGATGATCGCCGGAAGTTCCGCCGGAATCTCGTCGGAGTTTCGCCTTGAGCTTGTTTTCAAAGTACACGATCCTTGGAAATTTTTTAGAGAGTGGGCTCAGAATTTTGGGGGTGAGAGGGTAGTGTGTAGGGTTGGTATTTATAAGATTAAGCTAGGGTTAGGGTAGATGAAAAGTTTAAAATAAAAAATGTGATAAAATGTGATAAAAATGTATTAAAAGTGGAGTAATTGGGGTTTTTAAAGAGTTCTTGAAGTGATCTGAGGCTGAAATTTTGCAGGTGCATAGGGAATATGAAAAGACACAACTTTCATGTTGGGGCCGTCGCCGGAATCGGCCGACTCGGCCGTGACCCGGCCGTGACTTGATCTGAGGACCGAGTCAGACCGAGTCAAGGCCGATTTGGCCGATTCCCGGCCGAGTCAGGCGGCCGGGATCCCCCCCGACGGTTCATCTAACTCCTGGAAATGTTACATCTTTGGGTGTAGTGGGGTTTTTGTGAGATATGCACGTGTAAACTCTTGGTATTCTAATAGGTTTTTTTTAAAAATCAATATTAAAAATAATGTGGGATATGTGATTTGAACTCTGACGGCTTGGTTCAGCAGTGCAAGGTATTACCAATGAGCTACAAGCTCCTTCTTGTAATTATGGAGCTAATTAATTACTTAAAGTAATAACAGTAAATGTAAATACCCCAAGTATACATTAATTTTAAAGCAAATTTTTGTACACTAAAAATGGAGTTGTTACATTCTATTAACTTGTAATTAAAAAGCAAAATAATTACTTATAACTTGTGCTCAGGCTAAAATACCCTTTTATGGATTTTTTTTTTGAATTTTTTTTGTAAAAACTTGTATTGAAAATTTGGGTTTGTTACAGATGCCGAGTCTCGTAAGCACTCGACGCACCCCTCGCCGACATGACCATGATTTTTGATGAGTCCCAGTACCTTTTGATTAGGTTCCTTAGGTCCCCTGGCGAGATAGTTCTCGAGCTGCCGTGACGAGTCCCGTCCGCGCGACCCCGTCGAGGGTGGAGGTGTCGGTCATGCCTGGGCACAGGCGAGCTGACCGACACCTCCTCGGGAGGGATAGGGGCGCGATAAGGCTTGGGACGAGCCGCTCTGGCGATGGACCTCAGTGTTGAACTGTGGGGCGCCCAACGGGTCATGGAATATGTTGGCCTGGGAGATCTGCGGCCGTGGGAGGCAGCAAGGCGGTGGTCGGCAGTGCCGACGCGAGCAGAGTCTTCTCTCCTTCTATAGAGGTCCTGGTCGCTAAGTGGGGGAGTGGCGATCTGGGGAGCTTGCCCCGCCGTTTGGACACGGATGAGCGCATCCACGATGGACGCGAGTCGATATATCCGGGTGGCTAGGGCGTTGATAGCGTTTGGGGGAGGAGATTCGTCCGCGCCTCCGTTGTGGGGGAGGCGGCGGCTAGCGCTTGGATCGTTGCGGTGATCGCTCGCCATTGAGTTGAGATCGGAAGGTGAAATTTGTTCAGTGGAATCAATCGATTCCTACAGACGGCGCCAGCTGACGGATGTCAGATCTCCTCAAGATGTTACCTTCCGTAGATCTGCTGCAAGCGACGATGGACTACTGAGATTGAGTTGGGGGTTGCCTCCTGAAGCGTGTGGATCTCATTGAGTTTGAGGTTGTTGTGGCCGAACTATCTGCAAGGAAGTCCCGGGGTGGTTGTGCTACCGAGGACCCTCCGACGATCAAGTTAGACCAGATATTTGAGCAGAGTAACGGCCTAGTGAGGAAAGAATCACTTGAACCGTCGGAAAGAGGGGTTTATATACCCAGCAGCCAATGGCAGGCGGGAGCGAAAATCACGCCGGCCGTTACGCCCCCGACGTCATGCCCGCGTGATAGACGGGATCCCGCATTAATGACGAGACATGCTCGTTAATGGGGGATCGTGATGGCGTGGAACGCGGGACCGTGAGCGGCGGATATCTCGCGCATGGCGAGATTCGCGGAGCCGTGGCGGAGGTATCCGCGACTAGTGCTGTTGGTCAGTCGATGGGACCGAGAAAGATGAACTCGGCGGGTGGCTCGGAAACGAGGGGGAGGCCGAGGTATCTTGGTTCTGCGGTGGCCTGGAGATGAGCTGAGAGGGCCGAGGAGACCAATTATGTAGGGGGGCTCGGAGCGAGCCAACGGTTGTTCGTAAGGCGGGCATAGGAGTGGTGTGGACGGTCGCAGAAGGTCGACTACGTCCATGGGCTTCAGACCCGGGGTATTCTTCCGATGTACTGTTCTTGGTCCTTTCTTGCAAGATTCGGTACAAGTCATCTGCCACGTGTCACGATCTGGAAGATCACCGATATCGAGCATCATCACTGTTCTTTGCTGTTATGCCTGCTGTCTTGGTTGGACTTTTGACGTGCACTCACTACGTGCCGTTTTCCCTCTATTCATCAGTACTAGATTTTTATAATCGATCTGCTGCACTAACATGTCACACATGGGTCATCACCACAATTTTCAACCGTTTAATAATTGGTTTTTCCCCCAACCTTTCATCCGTATTCTGATGCTGGAGGGAGAAAGTTTTTATGCTTTAAAATTATTAACCATCAAAACTTCCCAATGAAATGTTGGAAGTGTAGTAGGTATTACAAATTATGTTTATTATGCGTAGTTGATGTGATGTTAGCCGGCCTTTTTAGAGCATGCAGCACTCCACCATAGTTGGTACTGAGGGATCTGGTTATCATGACATTATTGTTTTAGTACATTTCTATGTGCATTTTGAAGGTTGTAGAAAGGGTTAGGATGAGTGATATATCTATGCTTATGCATCTTATTCACAAAATAAATGGTCGATCAATTCCACATGGTTCTAATATGCGTTATTATCAATGGAGGTACAAATGGGGCAGTCCTGTTGTTTTTAAGTGGAGCAGTCAGCTGTAGCAATCAAAGAAAGTTTTGGAAAGTATGATGATGAGCTCCAGCCTGGATGCCATTGCTTGCCATGGATTTTTGGCAAAAAAATTGCAGGATACCTATCTTTATGTGTTCAACAGCTTGACGTCCGATGTGAAACGAAGACGAAAGGTCGGTGGAGTTAAACTTCATCTAATATGATTATTTCTCATGCATTCCTTTATTATTACATAGGTCAGTTAAAATGAGATGACTAAAGATTAACGGTAAAATACGTACAGTGAGGACTACACAATAATAACCCTATTTTTTAATCTTATGGTCATTTTCCTAAAGGCTATTTGCAAATTTATGACATTTGACTATATTTTGTACGAGACAATCCTAACTTGACTAAACTTCTGTTAGAAAAAGCTCCTTTGAGATATTAAAATTTTTGTACTGCTTGAAATTAAGCCTTGTTGATGATGCTCCATATCGTCGATTTCTCAGATCGTGACGCATGGCAGATGACGTGTCCCGAAGCTAGCAAGAAAGGACCAGGAACGGGACGTCGGTAGAATACCCCGGGTCTGTGGCCCATGGACGTGGCCGACCTTCTGCGACCGACCACACCACTCCTGTGCCCGCCTTACAAACAACTGTTGGCTCACCTCCGAGCCACCTGCACAACTGGCCTCCTCGGCCCTCTCAGCTCGTCTCCGGGCTTTAGCAGAACCAGGATACCTCGGCCTCCCGCTCGCCCCCGAGCCTCCCGCTGAGCTTATCCTCCTCGGTCTCATCCTGACCGACCCGTAGCACTGATCATAGGCTCCCACGCCACGGCTCCGCGAATCTCGTCATGCGCGAGATATCCGCCGCCCACGATCCCACGTTCCACGCCATCACGATCCCTCATTAACGAGCATGTCTCGTCATTAATGCGGGATCCCGCTTATCACGCGGGCGTGACGTCGGGAGCGTAATGGCCGGCGTGATTCTCATACCTGCCTGTCCATTGTTGCCGCTATATAAACCCTTCTCTCAAACGATCGAGGTACGCAATTCTCTCCTGACTAGGCCGTTACTTTGCTCAAATATCCGGTCTAACTTGATCGTCGGAGGGTCCTCGGTGGTACAACCATCCCGGGACTTCCTTGCAGGTAGCTCGGCCTCAACCGCCTCAAACTCATTGAGATCCACACGCTTCAGGAGGCAACCTCCAACCCAATTTCGTTCGTCCATCGTCGCTTGCAGCAGATCTACGGAAGGTAACATCTTGACGAGATCCGACAACCGTCAGCCGGCGCCGTCTGTGGGAAAGTCTTGATTCCACTGAACAAATTTCACCTTCCGATCTCAACTCAATGGCGAGCGATCACCGCGACGATCCAAGCGCTAGCCGTTGCCTTCCCCACAATGGAGGCACAGAAAAATCTCCTCCCCCGAACGCCATCAATGCCCTAGCCGTCCGGATAGATCGACTCGCGTCCGTTGTGGATGCGCTCGTCCATGTCCAAACGGCAGGGCAGGCTCCCCAGGTTGCCGCTCCCCCACCTCGGGACCGGGACCCATACAGACGGAGAGAAGACTCTGCTCGCGTCGGCACGGCCGACCACTGCCTCGCTGCCTCCCACGGCCGCAGATCTCCTGGGCCAACATATTCTATGACCCGCTGGGCGTCCCACAGTTCAACATCGAGGTCCATCGCCAGAGCGTCTCGCCTCGAGCCCCTTCATGCCCTCGTCCCTCCCGAGAAGATGTCGGTCAACTCGCCTGCTCCCAGGCATGACCGGCACCCCTTTCCACGACGGGGTCGCGCGGACGGGACTTATCACGGCAACTCGAAGACTACCTGGCCAGGGGACCTAAGGAACCTCATCGAAAGGAACCGGGGCCGCGGCCAGACACAGGTCTCCAACAGCAGTGGCCAAAGATCAGAATGTGCCGAATTGTCGGGATACCACGGCCGACTCGACGCCCCCGAGAAGGAGATCGAAGGTATGCATTGGGAGGGTCATCATACGAGCAACGAGGCTGAATACGCCACCGACTCGCTCACAAAACCCTTCACCGAGGAGCTGCTCGCCGTCCATGTATCCTCCCGGAACAAGCCCCCGAAGGCCTCTCTCTTCGACGGTAAGTCTGACCCGAAGGACCATTTGGACGCATTCACCGCAGGAATGAGCTTCTAAGATAACTCTAACGCCGCCCAATACCGAGCTTTCCCGGCCATTCTCATCTGCTCCGGACGAAACTGGTTCCGAGGAATCACGCCACGCTCGATCTCAACTTTCGACGAGCCGGCCACCCAATTCCTCGGCCACTTCGTCGAGAACAGACGGCAGAAACGGACCGTCGACCATCTCTTCACAATCAAGAGCGGGGATAAAGAAACATTCAAAGGGTACGTCACCCGCTTCTACAATGCCCTTCTCGAGGTCCTAGAATATCAGGAAAAGACGGTCATTACAGCACTTAAGTCTGGTCTTAGGCATAAGAAGTGGTTACGCTCCTTTTCATTAGCGCAACCTAAGAGCATGGCCGAGGTAAAGGACTGGACCGAGCGTAAGATTCAGCTCGAGTCCGAGGTGAACACAAATCTCCTCGGGGCAGAGCAAACTGACCAAAAGAAAAAGGCGAGGGAAGAGAGAAAGAGACTTGAGCGGCCAAAGCCCTACTTCCCGAAGTTTCAGGAGTACACCCCGCTCAACGTCTCCCAGACGGTACTGCTTGAGGAGGCTAAGGGCGAGGAGTTCTTCAAGCTCCCCCCGATCTCGCGCATGGCGGCAAAGCGCATCCGGGCCCCTACTGCGGTTTCCACATATCGCAAGGCCACTCCACAGAGAGCTGTAAACAGCTCCGAGACTATATCGAGGAGTTCATCCGTTCGGGACACCTGGCAGCGTACTTACGGGACAAGCGGCAAGCTGACCGCGAGTAAGAGCAGCGTCCCCCTCCCGGCGAGTTAACAATCGGCCATATCATGATTATGTCGGCGGGGGTACGTCGGATACCTACGAGGCTCAGCACCCCACGCCGTACGCGGAGGCCAACAGACATCCGAGGAGCTCAAACCGTACTAATAAAAAGAACATCTACTAGCTTGTACTTCTTTTACTAAGGCAATGTAAAATTTTCTCAAGATCTTTCTGTTTATATAATAAGAAGGGATCAATAAAACATTGCAAAAAGAAGGGTTTGTTTATTCAAAAGGTGCTATAGGCTCCTCAGCCGTACATCGAAAAAGAAAAATTACAATAGCGGGGGAAGGGGGTACAGAGAACATTGTTCGTGGTACTCCGAGAATATTTCCGCTAGCCGAGCCCTCGCGGCCTCAGACCCCTGCCTCTGATGCCGCCCGCGAACGCCGGCATTGTGCCGCAATTGGTAGCACTCAAGGATGAGCTCCACCGAGCAATCCCGCCGACCCGCGGAGATCAGGCCGAAGCGCCGCAAAGACCTTAGCTTACCAACCGCCTCATCCCTCAGCTGTTCGGGCAAGGGGTTGTAGAGCCCCGGCGACGCCCTCCAGATGGAGTACATCAACAGCTAGAGCAGGGGGGAGCACCGGGGAAGCAATCGACCGAAATGATCCTCAATGCGTCCTATGACTAACTGCACCGTGTCCTCGGTGCAATACTGATCGTAGAGGTACACGTCCTCGAAACTTACGATGTCGGGGATGGTAAAAGGAAAGTCCTCCATTCTTACATTTTGGGTGTGAAGAAAGGAGTGATCAACGCTCCCTCCGCTTTATAGCCCTATTACGCCCTCAAGAGTCCAACAGTCGCCCGTTTCACCCACAACTGTGCCTCCACACGGCAGACATCGATCCTTTCTCGGCAAAATCAAAATGGCGCGGCTTCGGCGCTTCGCCTCCCCCACATGTTCATTACACGTGTCACTTTCGACTGCCCCTATTCCTCATAATTACGCCGGGAAGGTCGGACAGAACCTCACGAGTCGACCGAGCGGCTACCCTGCTCGGTTATCCCTGGCTGGTAGTTCAACACCCCATGACGCCAGGGATCAAAGCCCTCTCCAAGAGGCACTGGACAGCAAACCTGCTCGGCTCGTCCTTAGCAGGCCCATTATGGCCCCTCCACGCTAGGGATCAAAGCCCTCATCAAGAGGCAACCGGGCCCACCCTTGCTCGGTTATCCCTGGCTGGTAGTTCCCTACCCCACAACGCCAGAGATCAAAGCCCTCGCCAAGAGGCACCGGGCAGTAACCCTGCTCGGCCCGTCCCTAAGGATCAAAGCCCTCGCCAAGAGGCACCGGGCAGCAACCCTGCTCGGCCCATCCTTAGCAGGCCACTTACGGCCCCTCCCGCGCTAAGGATCAAAGCCCTCATCAAGAGGCAACCGGGCTCGCCCTTGCTCGGTTATCCTTGGCTGGTAGTTCCCTACCCCACAACGCCAGGGATCGAAGCTATCATCAAGAGACGGCTGAGCGGCTACCCTGCTCGGCTATCCCTGGCTGGTAGTTCGCTATCCCGCAACGCCAGGGATCAAAGCCCTCACTAAAAGGCACCGGGCAGCAACCCTGCTCGGCCCATCCTTAGCAGGCCACTTATGGCCCCTCCTGCGCTAAGAATCAAAGCTCTCATCAAGAAGCAATCGGGCTTGCCCTTGCTCGGTTATCCCTGGCAGGTAGATTCCTACCCCACAACGCCAGGGATCAAAGCCCTCGCCAAGAGGCACCGGGAAGTAACCCTGCTCGGCCCGTCCTTAAGGATCAAAGCCTTCACCAAGAGGCACCGAGCGGCAACCCTGGTCGGCCCGTCCTTAGCAGGCCCATTACGGCCCCTCCCGCGCTAAGGATCAAAGCCCTCATCAAGAGGCAACCGGGCCCACCCTTGCTCGGTTATCCCTGGCCGGTAGTTCCTTACCCTACAACGCCAGAGATCAAAGCCCTCGCCAAGAGGCATCGATCAGTAACCCTGCTCGGTCCGTCCTTAAGGATCAAAGCCCTCGCCAAGAGGCACCGGGCAGCAACCCTGCTCAGCCCATCCTTAGCAGGCCACTTACGGCCCCTCCCATGCTAAGGGTCAAAGCCCTCATCAATAGGCAACCGGGCTCACCCTTGCTCGGTTATCCCTGGCTGGTAGTTCCCTACCCTACAACACCAGGGATTGAAGCCCTCACCAAGAGGCAGCCGAGCGGCTACCCTGCTCGCCTATCCCTGGCTGGTAGTTCGCTACCCCGCAATGCCAAGGATCGAAGCCCTCTCCAAGAGGCAGCCGAGCGGCTACCCTGCTCGGTTATGCTGACTGGTTGTTCACTACCCCCACGAAGCCAGATACTTGAGCCCTCGTCAAGAGGCAATCGAGCAGCTTCACTGCTCGGTCCATTTTTTTAGGATAACCCGGATGCATCTTCACTACGCGACCCCTACATCGACTTCGGGGCCACGAAGATACCGACCTCACCGACCTCACACCGGTCTTTGCACATTTAGGAAAATGGAAAAATGGTTAAATTCAACTCGACGTGCGGTCGCCAAGTGAAGTTCTCTAAGCTCAGCACCGTGCAAACAGAGATTTAACAACAAGCAAAAGAAAAACCTACGCCAAACACCGCAAAAAATGCTTCATTCAAAATTCTTTACAAAGGTATTATCGGCCCCCCAGCCTTACAAAAATACCCGAAGTCTTACAAAATTCCCGAAGCAACAAAAAAATATAAAAAGATGAGGGATTTCAGGCCTCAGGGCCAGGCGCAACCCCGAGGCGCTCCGTGTCCACCACGACCGGGGCTTCGCCTAGAGGATCTGCGCCCATCGCATGAGCCTCAGCGCCGCCCTCGTCGGGGGCATCTTCCTCGGCCGCGCTTCCAAGGGCAGTCCTCTGCGCGTCATCCCCATGAGGATATTCATCCCGAAGCTCTTCATCAGGGAACTCCGGGATCCGAGCCTTGACGGTGTCGAGGGCATCGTGCCAGACGAGGGTAGAGGCTGCAACTAGGTCGGTGTAAAAATGGTCCGACTTTTTATAGTTCTCCACCGCCTTCGACGCTCTAAGCTCGGCTCGCTTCATCCCCTCCATCGCAGCCTCGTACTCCTTTCGGAGGGAGCTTGCTGACTTCTTTAGGGTGCCGACGAGCACCTTGGAGTCCTGAAGCTGCCTCGGCGGCCCGGACGGCCTTACGGCACCTGGAAATCTCCTGCTTCCCGGCCGCTATCTCGTCTTCAAAGGCGGCGACCCTCGCCATCGCCGTTTTCAGCTCCAACTTTGAGCTCTCCTCCAGCGAGGAGAACTCGCCCGCGGCCCGCATCGCCGCAGCAATTTCCTCATCCTCCATTCGGACGACGAGGGTGACGTGCTGGAGGACCTGAAGAAATCAAAGGGGGTCAAAAAGGAAAGGGAGGCACCCAATCTCACGAATAAATAAGATACTGAATGAAAACCCAAGTGGGGTGCGAGCACTAACCTTTACGACCTCTTGGGCAATGGCCGCCATTTGCGCCCTGAGAGTCCCCCGAGGGATTTTGCCCTCGACCGACCTCTCCATCTCTGTTAGTGGGCTATCAGCAACGGAGAGCCCCGAGGGCACCTCAAAGCGAAGGTCCCCCTCGTCCACCAAGATCGGGGAGGCCGGGGTGTGCGGAACCGTCCGATGGAACCTCTTGAGGGACGGTGCCGGGGAGCCAATCTCTATCTCCGAAGCTCGGGCCTCTTGTTCCTGAACCCGCTTTCGGCTCAGCGCCTTGCTGGACTCCGGGGCATGGGCCGCACTCGAACGCTTAGGTGGAGCGGCTGCCAGGGGAACCGGGGTCGACATCGGACGCGAGGAGCTGGCACCTCCGGCCCTCGATCCCTTCTTCTGCTCTTGCATGGCCGCTCGGAATTTGCTCGCGTCCATAGGTTCTGCACAAGACAAGGTACAATGGAGTCAGCAACGCAAGTAAAAATGAAAATAAACGCAAGTCTAAACAGATCGCCTGTAAACTCCCAACTTACCCGCGAACTGGACGGGGCTGAGCCCAGCCCAACTAAGGGCATGCTCGGAAAGCAGCACGTCAGCCCGGGGAATGGGCTCCCACTCCGCCACTTTCACTGCGTCGGGATCGTTCGACTGACTCTCCCGCCGACAACTATCCCTAGACCACCGGGTGGGCACGGGCCAGTCCTCACCCTTGGACGGCCCAACAAAGAAAAACTTCTTCTTCTAATCATGGATGGAAGAAGGTAGCACGACGACCCCTGACCCGGCAGCACTTCCCCGTTGTTTCCTGAGGAGATGTACACACACCTCGGCTCGCCCGCACGAGTGCCGGGGTGACTTTTGTAACAGAGAGAAGAAGTAAGGGTTCTCAGCCTGAAAGAGATCATGCGCAACTTCAAACGGACCAGGAACCCAAGGAGAACCTTTCAGGAGTTCGGCACTAGCTGACCCGGGGCTAACCCAAAATGATTCAGCGCTCTAACAACCTCAGGAGAGAAAGGCAGGCACATTCTGGCCCAAAAGGCTTCCAGGTACAGGGCAATCTCCTTACCCCGTACGTGATATGCCCTCTCCCCTTTCTCGGCCAAACATAGTGTAACCGGAAGGAATATGGAAACGGGCCCGAGCAGTGGCGAACTCATCCTTGTACCTCATCGTAGATGACATGCCAGAGGCACCCGCGACCTCCGCTAGGGGAACCGCTCCCGTCACGCGACCCCAGAAAGAGGATCTGACCCCAACTTCCCGGGAGGACTCCGACTCAGTGGAAGAAGAAGCAGAAGAAGAGGAAGAAGAATCTACGAGGGGCTCTCTAGACTCTACCCAATCTATTTCTACAGACTCTTCATAAGAAGACATCTAACCTGATGGGGAGGATGGGTCCTCGGAAGAGAAAACGTAGAGATTCGACCTAAGAAGGAGAGCGTCGAGCTAATGAGACTCTGGACGAGAAAATTATGAAGAGGTATGGGTCCGGATGGGGACCCATGCCTCTATTTATAGCTGCCGGTGCACACATCCAACGGCGACAGTCATCTCCCGCCGAAACGACTCATTGCATTCGACGGCCACCATTGCTCCACCTGTCGCACGCGCATTGATCGCATCCCATCGGATGCCGGAAATCTGCCGTCCGTCACGTCAGCCAATCAGCGCCAGACACGTGGGCTGTCGATTCGGTAAGCGTACGCATGATCCGACGCATCCTTTTTAATGAAATATCTGGCCCCTGATCCGCGGACGTCGTCAAGAAAATACCGCTGATTGCCTAGGAATGCACGCTTATGATATCTACGAAAAGTAGCTCACCTCGGGTAACCCGGCAGACCACTTTCAACCCGACCTGTGAACAGGTCGGGACGAGAGTGGGGGGCTAATGATGATGCTCGATATCGTCGATTTCCCAGATCGTGGCACATGGCAGATGACGTGTCCCGAAGCTAGCAAGAAAGGACCAGGAACGGGACGTCGTTAGAATACCCCGGGTCTGCAGCCCATGAACATGGCCGACCTTCTGCGACCGACCACACCACTCCTGTACCCGCCTTACAAACAACCGTTGGCTCACCTCCGAGCCACCTGCACAACTGGCCTCATCGGCCCTCTCAGCTCGTCTCCGGGCTTTAGCAGAATCCGGATACCTCGGCCTCCCGCTCGCCCCCGAGCCTCCTGCTGAGCTCATCCTCCTCGGTCTCATCCTGACCGACCCGCAGCACTGATCACAGGCTCCCACGCCATGACTCCGCGAATCTCGTCATGCGCGAGATATCCGCCGTCCACGATCCCACGTTCTACGCCATCACGATCCTCCATTAATGAGCCTGTCTCGTCATTAATGCGGGATCCCGCTTATCACGCGGGTGTGACGTCGGAAGCGTAACGGTCAGCGTGATTCTCGCACCTGCCTGTCCATCGCTGCCGCTATATAAACCCCTCTCTCAGACGATCGAGACACACAATTCTCTCCTGATTAGGCCATTACTCTACTCAAATATCCGGTCTAACTTGATCGTCGGAGGGTCCTCGGTAGTACAACCATTCCGGGACTTCCTTGCAGATAGCTCGGCCTCAACCGCCTCAAACCCATTGAAATCCACACGCTTCAGGAGGCAACCTCCAACCCAATTTCGTCCGTCCATCGTCGCTTGCAGCAGATCTACGGAAGGTAACATCTTGACGAGATCCGACATCCGTCACTTGTGTTATACTTATTCCGCGGGACATGAATCATTGTGTAAGAATGACTTCAAATTGATCGGTTGTTTGTCCGGAATATAATTTTAAGTTACACTGGCTATCTTGATGCTATTGTCTTTTTTTGCTTTTCTTTTTATTTTTTTTTTGAGAAAAATAAATCGGGTCAAAAAGACCCTAGCCAGATAAAACATTTCATTAAATTATGAAATGCAAGAAATTACAAGATAAAAAGTAACAAGAAAATCTCATAAGAATTTACCTTCCTCGAAAGGTAATTAACATTAGGCAACCTAGTAACATTTAAGTTATTGGCTTGTTTGGTATTGGTTAAGAGGAATGGGAACTTATGCAAAAGAAAGCGCGAGAGAAAGATATGCATCAAGAAGGAACTGAAACTGACGATATAAAAGTATTTTGTGCTTGATTAGAGCTGTTGCATCTCACATTGTTTTTTCTTGATGGTTCAGGATAATGTCTGTCACTGTTGTTGCTTCTATCCAATATCAGGCCCTTGCTGAGAAGGCATCTGATGCTTTCTACAAGCTTAGCAACACAAGGGAGCAAATTCAGGCCTATGTCTTTGATGGTAAGATTGCATTTGCTTCTGAGCAGAGCACATTCCTCTGAAGCAAAACTGCACTTGTTTCTTTAGGTGTTTCTAACTCGTCATTGTCGATAAAAAGTGCCGTGTTATCATGCCAGAGGACAAGGTTTGAGGCGATATGTTGTTCTCTCTTTAATAGGTTAATGTTAGACTTATATTCTAGTCTTTTTCAAAATAAAATGTAATGCATCTTTAATGCTAGAACGTTTCTGCCTAGCCCCATTGTTTCGGAAAGTCGTTAGTTACTCCATATGCTGATCTATAACCTTGCAAAGAATGTTAATTGTACTGGCTAAATAATTGTTCATAGCCTCCATGAGCACTGAAGATCTATCTGGGAATTTATAGTGAATTCGCCTTCATGTTCAATGGGTTATTTTCTTTCAATTCTTTATTGGTAGGAAAAACAAAGATTTGACAGATTCATCCAGCGTAATTCCATATGTTTAAAAGCTTGCTATCTTTTTAGTCCTGTATATCAGCAATTCACTTGTCACCTGATACAGCAAGTCTAGGCCGTGCTTCTGGTTAAATGAGAGTAAGACAGTGATGGTAAATGTTTTTTTAAAGTAGAAATCAGTGAGCAATAGCTCAGTTGATATGGGCACTTCCCCGCATGGGGAGAGTGCTGGGTTCAAACCCAGAAACCGCAAGAGAGGAAGTGGCCACAATTTCGGGGCAAATTCCTGGGCCTCCTGGGTGCGTGTGCTTGTTGTGTGCATGGGTGTGTTGTGTGCATAGGTTAGGGATTACGGGCTTGATGGATCTCTGGGTCTCCTTCAGATATTACCTTCCGTAGATCTGCGGCGAGCGCTAATAGATGACTGAAATTGAGTTGGAGGGTTGCCTCCTGAAGCGTGTGGATCTCAATGGGTTTTATGTGGTTGAGGCCGAGCTACCTGCAAGGAAGCTCGGGTTGGATGTGCCACCGAGGACCCTCCGGCGATCAAGTTAGACGGGGTATTTTGGCCGAGTAACGTCTTATTGGGATAAAATTGGTTTACCTGAGTCGTCTGAGAGAGTGGTTTATATAGTGGCAGCCATGGGCAGGCGGGCACGAGATTCACGCCGGCCATTACGTCCTTGGCGTTACGTCCGCGTGACATGCGGGATTCCCCATTAATGACGAGATATGCTCGTTAATGGGGGAACGCAATGGCGTGGAACACGAGATCATGGGCGGCGGATATCTCGCGTCTGGCGAGATTCGCCGAGCTGTGGAGTAGACGCCTGTGATCGGTGCTGTGGGTCGGTCGATGAGACCGAGGAAGATAAGCTCGGCGGGAGGCTCAGGAAAAGAGCGGGAGGCCGAGGCTCTTGGATATGCGATAGCTCGGAGGCGAGCTGGAGGGCTGAGCGAACTCAGCGTGCGGGAAGGCTCCGAGGTGAGCCGATGGTCGTTTGTAAGGGGATCGTAGGAGTGCTCTGGAAGGCCACCGAAGGTCGGTAACATTCTTGGGTCGAAAGCCCGGGGTATGCTTCCAACGTACCGATCTTAATTCTTTCTCGTAAACTCTGGGACACGTCATCTGCCACGTGTCATGATATGGGGAATCATCAGTATCGAGCCTCATCATTAGCCCCCCACTCTCGTCTCGACCCATTCACGGGTCGGGTCGAGAGTGGTCTGACCGGTCACCCGGGGTATGCTCTTATTTGAAGATATCGTCGGTGCGTATTCCCAGGCAATTAGTTGTATTTTCTTGATGACGTCAGCGGATCAGGGGAGAGATCTCGCATTAAAGAGGAAGCGTCGATTCGTGCGTACGTTCGCCGAAGCGCCAGTCCACGTGTCTGGCGCTCATTGGCTGACGCGACGTACTGCCGATGCCCTTCGCGCCCGATAGGACGTGCCCAATATAAGTGTGACAGGTGAAATGTTGTCGGCCGTTATTGCGAAGCACTATTTTGGCGGGAGACGATTGGCGTCGTAGGATGCGTACGCCGGCGGCTATAAATAGAGGCGGGATCCTCTTCAGGGTCCATACTTCGCCATAATTTCTTCGTCCCTTCGCGTGTTAGCTCGGCACTCTTCCATTTAGGTCGGGATCCCAGCGTTTTTCTCTTCCGAGGATTCATTCTTTTGATCAGGTTAGATGTCTTCTACCGAGATGTCTGTAGAAATAACCCGGGTAGAGTCTAGGGAGTCTTTTGCAGCTTCCTCTTTTGCTTCTTCCTCTTCTTCGTCTGAGTCGGAGTCCTCTCGGGAAGTTAGGGTTAGTTATGCTCCCCAGGGTCATGCGACGGGGGTGGTCCCCAGAGCGCAGGTCAGGGGCGTCCGTGATGCGTCTTCTGTACTGAGTCATGCGGACGAGCTTGCCACCATTCGAGCTCACTTCCATATCACTCCTGTCTACTCACTTCGTCTGGCCGGGGAGGGGGAGAGGGCAGACCAGGTATGGGGTAAAGAGATTGCCTTATACCTGGAAGCCTTTTGGGCCGGGATGCGCCTGCCCTTCTCTCCCGAGGTGAGTGCGGTGTTGAATTGTTTTGAGTTAGCCCTGGGCCAGTTAGTTCCGAACTTTTGGAGGATTCTCCTCGAGTTCCTGGTCCGGTTGAAGTTGCGGCAGATCCCTTTCAGTTGGAGCCTTCTCATATCCTCTCTCTGCTATAAAAACCACTCCGGCACTCGTAAGGGCGAGCCGAGCTGGGTATATATTTCTTTTAGAAAACACCGAGGAGGTGCTGTCGGGTCGGGGGTTGTCGTAGTACCTTCTTCTATCCACGAATGGAATAAGAAGTTTTTGTTTGTCGGGCCACCCGAGGATGAGGATTGGCATGTGCCCATCCAGTGGCACAGGGTCAACTACCTGCGGGTGAAGCGGTCGAACGATCCCGACACGGTGGCGATGTCGGAGTGGGAGCCCCTCCCCCGGGCCGATGTGTTGCTGTCTGAGCAGGCCCTTAGTTGGGCTGGGCTCAGCCTCTCTCAGTTTGCGAGTAAGTCAAGAGTTTATGGGCGACTTGTTTAGACTTGTGTGTTCTTCCACTTTTTCTGGAATTACTAACTCCTTTGCAGTTTCGTCTTATGCAGGACCCATGGACCTAGGTAAATTTCGGACAGCCCTGGTCGAATAGAAGAAGGGGAAGAAGGCCGGAGGTGCCGGTCCCTCTCTCTCGTCGTCGGCTCCGGCTCCACCGGCGGCCGCCCCAGCTAGGTGCTAAAGCGCGCCCCGGGCCCCGGAGTCCAGCTATGTGCCGAGCTGAAAATACGCTCGGGAGCAGGAGCCCGGGGGTTTGAAGGTGGGAGGCGAGACTGGTTCTCCTGCGTCTCTTCTCAAAAGGTACCACAAGACGGTGCCCCATTCTCCGGCTTCCCCGATCATCGTAGATGAAGGGGATCTTCGCTTCAAGGTGCCCTCGGGGCTTTCCGTCACCGACAGCCTGCTCTCGGAGATGGAAAGATCGGCCAGGGGAAGAATCCCTTGAGGGACCCTCCGGGCCCAAATGGCGGCCATAGCCCAAGAGGCCGTGCAGGTCAGCGTTCGCACCCAACTCGGGTTTTCATTCAGTACTTCTTTTTTGTTCGCAAGATTGGGTGCCTCCTTTCTCTTTTTGACCCTTCTTTGTTTTTTCAGGTCCTCCAGCACTGCGCCCTCATCATCAACATGGAGGACGAGGAAATTGCCCCGGCTATGCAAGCCGCAGGCGAGCTCTCTTCACGGGAGGAAAGCTTCAGGCAGGAGCTGCAAGCGGCGATGGAGAGGGTCGCCGCCCTCGAAGATTGGGCGACGGCCAGGGATCGGGAGATCGCCAGCTGCCGAGAGGCCGCCCGAGCCGCCGAGGCTAAGTTGGAAGATTTTAGGGTGCTTGTCGCCACCCTGAAGAAGACGGCGAACACCCTCCGGAAGGAGAATGAGGCGGCGAAGGAAGGGGTGAGGCGTGCCGATCTCCGAACGTCGAAGGCGGTGAAGAGCTACAAAAGGTCGGACCAGTTCTACGCCGACCTCGCTGAAGCCGCAGCTCTTGTTTGGCATGATGCTCTCGACGCCGTCAAAGCCCTGATACCGGAGTTTCCTGACGGCGAGCTCCGGGATGAGTACCCCCTCGGGGTTGAGGCGTAGGGGAATGCCCTCGGAAGCGCCGCAGGGGGAAGGGCCCCTGGTGGGAGAGTTGGGGAGGAGTCGGCCGCCCCGGCTCCCAACGCCGAGGCTCCTGCGGTGGGCGCCGACCTTCAAGACGCCACCCCGGTCGTGGTGGTGGATGCGAAACTCATCAAAGTTCTCCCCAGCCCTGAGGCCTGAATCTCCTCGCTTCCTTATTTTCTTTTGCGCTGAAATTTTGTAAGCCTTCGGACGTTTTTGTAAGGTTGGGGAGTGTTGGGGTTGAAAATTGTACCCCGGTTGACCAAGTCAAAGTCAAAGTCAACCCTAAACCAGGTGGGCCTAAGCCCAGGTCAAGTGGGCCCATGCCCAAGTCGAGCCCCGCGGCCAGCCTCCTCCATGCCAAAATCAAAATCATGTAATAAATAATTTTTGATGTAATCTTTATGGGCATAAAGCCAAATTTTTTTAAATCCCATGGCTCGTGTGCAAAAGAAATGAGCACATGAGATATGGGATGGGCAAAATGCCATTTTGTAAAGTCCAATGGGCTATATGTAAATATGTAAGCCTATATAAGACAACATGATGATGAAATAAAGTATAACAATTCATTCTCCCCAAAAAACTAGGGTTTGTGTGCCTCCTTCCCCTTTCTCTAGGGTCTAAGACCTTCCTCTTTTCTGAATTAAATCAAGAGTTTTACTCTTTCTTTTCTAAAAATAAATAGTTTTCCACCACAAAACCCTTGAAGGGAATGCGGATCTTCCATCAGATCTCAAAAAGGAAAGATTTTTAAATCTCATCCTCTTTCTCCAAGATCCGGCCAACCGAAAGAAACAAGAAGGAGACCCATCTCCAAAAACCCCACTTTAGGGAAGATTCAGGGCCCAAGAGAGAAGAAAAGAGTCCCCTTTCATCAGCTCCAAAAATATCTTAAGAGTTTAACTCCTCAAACACACACACACACAAAATAATAAATCTTTCATTTTGGGAGTACAACTCCTAGTGTAGGTACTAAACCCACTCTCTGTCAGGAGTTCAACTCCATAAGTCAAATTGGAAGCACAGCTTCCCGTGCAGGGACCAAGTCCCCTTTCCTGCTAACGCTCGCGTGCCAAGCACGTGGGGCGTTGGCGCCCAGCGCCCGCGTGCCATGCACGTGGGGCACTGGCGCCTAGCGCCCAGCATGCTAGCGCCCAGCGCCTGCATGTCACGCACGTGAGGCGCTGGCCCCTACGCGTCCTTTGAACGCTTTTTTCTCCTTTTATATACACACACACATACTCCACAACACTGTCCCTGTTAGAAAAAATTTCTAACGGGGAGCTGCCCTGCACCCCGTAAGGGGGCTGCTAGCCCCCTTGATCCCCAGCCCGCTATCCGAGTAGCGGGACCCCCGTAAAAACTCTGCGGGGCCCCTGATATATCCAAAATCCCTTCAAAACACAACACTGCACATTGAGTTCGTATGACCTGTTTGACCCGTTAATCGGAGGTTCTCTCGCTCCAAAGGCGAGGGGTAATTAACAGTAGCTTAGTCTGCGGCTGCCGGAGATTTGGATTCCCACAATCAATAAACCCCATCCTACCCTAGGCAGGGGGAATCTGTAGTATGCCTGACAAGCGCGCGTATTCTCATCTCAATGGGGTGACGAAAAACACCCTACAGGGAGCCCATAATACCCTTGTAAATACTTCCGACTTTGTGAATAAAAGTCTTGTTTTTCATCTAGCGATCGCACGTCGAGTTGAATTCAACTATTTGCCAAGTGTGCAAAGACCGGTGTAAGGTCGGTATCTCCGTAGTCCCGAAGTCGAGGTGGGGATCGCTTATTAAAGACGTGCAGGAAGTTGAGCAGTGAAGCAGCTCGATGTCTTCTTGATGAGGGCTTTGATCCTTGACGTCGTTGGGTAAGAGATTGCCAGCCAAGGATGAACCGAGCAGGGAAGCTGCTCGGTGACCTCTTGATGAGGGCTTCGATCCTCAGCGTGGAGGGCAAGGAGTTGCCTGCTAAGGATGGACCGAGCAGGGAAGCTACTCGGTGGCCTCTTGATGAGGGCTTTGATCCTTGGCGTCGTTGGGTAAGAGATTACTAGCCATGGATAGACCGAGCAGGGGAGCTGCTCGGCGGTCTCTTGATGAGAGCTTTGATCTTTAGCGTGGGAGGGCATGGAGTGGCCTGCTAAGGATAGACCGAGCAGGGTTGCTGCTTGGTGGCCTCTTGATGAGGGCTTTGATCCTTGGCGTCGTGGGGTAAGAGATTATCGGCCAAGGATGGACCGAGCAGGGAAGCTGTTCGGTGGCCTCTTGATGAGGGCTTTGATCCTTAGCGTGGGAAGGCATGGAGTGGCCTGCTAAGGATGAACCGAGCAGGGTTGCTGCTCGGTGGCCTCTTGATGAGGGCTTTGAATCTTGGCGTCATTGGGTAAGAGATTACAAGCCGAGGATGGACCGAGCAGGGAAGCTGCTCGGTGGTCTCTTGATGAGGGCTTTGATCCTTAGCGCGAGAGGGCATGGAATGGCCTGCTAAGGATGGACCAAGCAGGGTTGCTGCTCGGTGGCCTCTTGGTGAGGGCTTTGATCCTTGGCGTCGTTGGGTAAGAGATTACCAGCTAAGGATGGACCAAGCAGGGAAGCTGCTCGGTGGCCTCTTGATGAGGGCTTTGATCCTTTGCACGGGAAGGCATGGAGTGGCTTGCTAAGGATGGACCGAGCAGGGTTGCTGCTCGGTGGCCTCTTGATGAGGGCTTTGATCCTTAGTGTCATGGGGTAAGAGATTGCCAGCCAAGGATGGACCGAGCAGGGAAGCTTCTCGGTGGCCTCTTGATGAGGGCTTTGATCCTTAGCGCGGGAGGACATTGAGTTTCCTGCTAAGGATGGACCGAGCAGGGAAGCTGCTCGGTGGCCTTTTGATGAGGGCTTTAATCGTTGGCGTCGTTGGGTAAGATATTACCAGCCAAGGATGGACCGAGCAGGGAAGCTGCTCGGTGGCCTCTTGATGAGGGCTTGGATCCTTAGTGTCGTGGGGTAAGAGATTACCAGCCAAGGATAGACTGACCAGGGAAGCTGCTCGGTGGCCTCTTGATGAGGGCTTTGATCCTTAGAGCGGGAGGGCATTGAGTTGCCTGCTAAGGATGGACCGAGCAGGGAAGCTGCTTGGTGGCCTCTTAACGAGGGCTTTGATCCTTGGCGTCGTTGGGCAAGAGATTACCAGCCAAGTGTTCCCTCATGGGAATTGAATAAAATACAAATAAAGCAGCAAGGAAATCCCCCAAATGGGGCATCACGTGCTCACATGTGACCGGGCCTCACGTGCAAACACGTGACCTTTTATGGGAAGATTATATCTACGCCTGAATGCCTAATTGATAAAGTCACGTGCCCACACGTGATGGGCTCTTGAACCCACTGAATTAATAGAATTAAATTCTAATTAAAAAGAATTAAAACCATTTGTTCCCTCATGGGAACTGAATAAAATACAAATAAAGCAGCAAGGAAAACCCCCAAAGGGGGCATGACATGCCCACACGTGACCGGGTCTACCGTGCTGGCACGTGACCTTTTACAGGCAAAGCCTATAGGCGTTGAATGAAATAAACTATTGAAAATGCTTAATCGGTGGGGTCACGTGCCAACACGTGATTGGTTTCTGAGCCCTCTGAACTGATAGAATTAAATTCTAACTAAATGCTTAATTAGTGGGGTCACGTGCCAACACGTGATGGGTTCCTGATCTCTCTGAAGTCTGAACCAATAGAATTAAATTCTAATTAAATGCTTAATTGGTAAGGTCACGTGCCAACACGTGATAAACTCTTAAACCCTCTGAACTAATAGAATTAAATTTTAATTAAAAGGAAACAAAATCTCTAATTGGAAAAATATTTCCTTAGATCTTTCCAAACAAAAAATATTGCACTCTGTAAAAGGGAGCACCGTTGGATTAAAAATCCAATGGTGATTAAAAATTACCAATTTATAGAAAGATTCTATACAAGAAAATATTTTCCTAAAATTTGCCAGGAACAACAAATAAAATATCTTTTGGATTAAAAATCCGATGGTGAATAAAATTCACCGAGTGATCTAAAAGATCATGTTGGTTATAAAATCAATCAAAATCTCTCAATGAGAGATTGGCTGAACAAACTGATTCTTTTCTTTCTCCTATAAATATAAGCCAAGAAGGAAGAGAAAAAGGAGAATACAGAAGAGAGAATTGAACAGAGAAAAAGAGAAAAACCTCTCCCTAAAAACAAAAGAAAAAGAGAATTTAATTCTCCAGAGAGAAGAAGATCTCTTCAGAGAAAAAAGAAACTCTAGGTAAGAGAAAGAAGGAGATCATTCCATAAAACAAAAGAGAATTTAATTCTCAAAATCAAGAGTTTAACTCTTCTAAATAAGAACTTAGTTCTTTCTCTGGTGGAAGATCTGCAGAAGCAGATCTCCCCATATGTTGAGAATTTAATTCTCATCGGAGAGATTCTGTCATGCAGATCTAAAAGCTAAGGGAAGACCTAAGTTCAGAGAATTCTATTCTCCCACAAAAATATATAGGAATTTAATTCCTCCAACAAGGATAGGGTTTAACCCTTAATATAAGAACTTAGTTCTTCCTCATGGTGATAGATCTGCAGAACCAGATCTCCCCAAAAAATTGAAAAGTTAATTCTCATTGGGGAGATTCTGCCATGCAAATTTCCAAGGAATTAAATTCCTATAAAAAAAGAAGAGGAGAGAAGTTAGTAAAGGACTTGAAACTCAGAATTATATGCATATTGATGATCACGTAGTAACACGTGACCCCCTTTCTTTGAACCAGAAAAAGAGATTTCCCAAAGTGTTTGACACTTATTTAAAAGGGAAAAGGGAAAACAATAAAGACATTTTCTCTTTCAGGGTGTATCACGTGCTCCCACGTGACCCTTAAAAACCTTCTCAAAACAAAAGGGAGTAAAGCTAAGACAGTTTCTCTTTTAGGGTGTATCACGTGCTCCCACGTGACCACTGACAAATACTTTTAATATCCAACGCATGGATACCCATCACGTGCCCACACGTGATGGTCATAAAGGTTAAGTGTTTAACACTTATATGCATATTCTGAGAGTAAAATAAAAGAAGCAAGGCCCAATCTTCAGGCGCCTCACGTGACCCCACGTAAGCGCTCCAGTTTTAGTGTTTAACACTACTTTAAGCACCTCACGTGGGAGCACGTGAGCGCCGAATGTACTCTAGTGTTTAACACTATATTCAAGCCAATCTTAGCCCAAATTAGCTAAGTTTTCAAGAGGCAAGATCTCCTGAAACTGAACCCCAACTATACTCTTGTCTTCCAAAATTGATCATCCCATATGACATTCAAAGTAATTCCTAGAGCCTTTCAATCAACATTGGTTCAAGGGTATATCTCTTCATACCTCTGATATATGTCGTTGTAATTCTTCAACGTCTTCAGAGAGGTGGAGGGTCCCAATAACCGATAACTTTTGGTGCATCCCCAAACGGTTGAACCAAATCCAAACAGACTATGACGTTTTTAAACTGGACTAAGATGTCTTTAAACTTTATGGACTGTGGGATCCTTAAACTCATGGACTATGATGTCCTTAAACTTTATGGACTGTGAGGTCCTTGAACTCATAGACTATGATGTCTTTAAACTGGACTAAGATGTCCTTAAACTTTATGGACTGTGAGGTCCTTAAACTCATAGACTGTGATGTCTTTAAACTTTACAGACTATGACGTCTTTAAACTGGACCGTAATGTCCTTAAACTAATTATGGACCGCAACGTCCCTAAACTAAACCCTACAGACTATGATGTCTCTAAACTAGACCATGATGTCTTTAAACTCCATGGACTATGATGTCCTTAAACTTATGGACCACAAAGTCCCTAAAACTAAAACAATAGAGCCCAAATGCTCTTTTGTTGGATCTAAAACCCTGTTAAGTAGATCTTAGTCTAAAATTAGACTAACGTATCCTTAACAAATGGTTAAGTTGATCTTAGTCTAAAATTAGACTAACGTATCCTTAACAAACATTTAAATTGATTTTAGTCTCAAATGAGATTAACAAACCTTAAACCCAACCTAAACCCAAATCTAAGAAAATACGGATTTGGACCAATTCACGCCCTACGGGCGACAACATAAATTAGTTTCCGTATACAATCTACGGGCAACAAAAAATAAAATAAACACACACGACACGAAGTGGTCATCTGGAGAAGGAGAAAGTTGTTACCACGATGCGGTAGCGTAATTAACTGCAGGGGCTTGCGCCTGCAGGGAAGAGCGTCTCCACAATCAAAAACCCTTCAAATGAGGGGGAATCTGACGAAGTCTGTTACAACGCCCCCATCTGTCTAAACCTTCGATACACGGTGCCATAAATTAACTTGGTATTTTCGGTGAGGTGGACGGATAAAACCAAATAGCATCTGCCCCCAAATTCAGACAAGACGAACCTACGCGGTTCCGTCTCCCGTATTCGGCGGAGAACAGATTCTGGCACGTCCGGTGGGACCTTTTTCTCTTTCCACTCCACACTTCGTGTGTCGTGTTCGCGAACGAATCACGGTTTGATATGGTTGTCCCTGGATTCGAGGTACTAAGATTTGGTGTCTTGCTCCCGTGCAGAGATCAATGGGTTTCAACTGCACAAACTGCAACAACTGCAACAACTCTCACTCTGTCCTCGCTGGAGGAGTGACTTATGGGCCTCAAGCGGCCTCCCTTTTTACGATGCCATTGGAACAAGTGACGCAAGCTACCACTGGGCTGTTCTTTGGGACCTTGCTCCCACCAATGAGCTTCAACACCCCACTGCCATCATAAGAAATTCCGAAGAAGTCGGTCTTTGATCGACTTACGACTACCGCGGCTTCTCTCAATGGGTCGCCCAAATCCAACGCCTCAGTCTTTAACAGACTGGGCCAAAACTCCAATGGGCCTGTGAAGAAGCCCGCGATACCTAAGGGGTTTATCCCGAAATGGATAGTCATCCCTGATCCAGTGAACAAAGTCATCAGAAAGGCTTCCCCAGCTAAAGGACCAGTCTTCGCTAGACTGTCCGTTCAAACTCCCACTTCAGGCAAAGTCAACAAGGCTGCTTCCCCTGCTCGGAAGTCTGTCTTCGACAGGTTGGCCATCCCCACTCAACGGACGTCAGTTTTCAATAGGCTGGCACCAACGACAACCCTTCACCAGGACAGGGGGCACGAGGGAACCACCCCCATAGCTGAATCAATACCGTCTGCAAGGTATGCTCGACGTTGCCACTGGCGCCGAGTGAGAAAAGCTGGGGGCAGTTTCCCTTCTGGACCGACTCCGCCGGCTCCAACGGTGAAAGTCGATGCTGCTGTTCCAACTGGGAACAGCTTTGAACCACTTAGGAGGGTGCGCAAAAATTCTCCGATCGCCGTGCTGAAAAGATCTCCTCCACCTGTGGAGAATGCTATAAAGACAAAGCTGGAGCAGCCCCCTCAGTTGCTGTCCTCTAAAATTCACAAGGTCTGGCGACAGGTCCAAAACTCGGTGATTAACCAAGACTACTCCCGCCGACCGAAGAAGATGAAAGTTCGGCAAGAGAAGGACCACCATGTTGTACCACAGAAGGGGTCGTCTACTTGGGCGCCCGCTGCAACGGTCCCCTCAACTTCAGCCACCCACAAAAGGAGAAGGCCGGAGAAAATTCCCGCGTCTGCGACGAATCTAAAGGGTGCTGAACCTAAACGCCCTAAGTCTGGGGGCATGGTGGTGCACACTGTTTATATGGCTTCCGAAAAAGAGGAAAGCCGTGCTTCTACGGGTCACCGACCGCTCACCCGATCCGTAACAAAGGCTCAGGAGCAACAACAGAAGCTTCAGAAAATGTTAACACAGATGGCCGCACTCACTGGGCCAAAAGAAAGCCCGGAGACATCAGAGCAGCGTCAAGAACAAGAAACCGATGCTGAGTTCCTCCGCAGAATCCTCGAAAAGAAAGACAGAGAGGCCGCGGAACAAGCGGCCAACATAAAACGAATGGCGCTTTTATTCCAAGATATGGTCGGGATGATGATACAGCCGGATCCTCCAGCTGAAGACTCTCCGATTGTCCTTGAAGATGACAGAGGGGAGACATCGAACCCTCTTCCGGCTCTATCAACGGCCAAAGAGGAGACAATCTCCAAAGCCGCCCTGGATGACTATATAGCTCAACAGATACGAGCCCATCAGGCGAGCGAAGCGGCTAACCAAATCGTTAAAACTGGACGACCCTATCCGGGTTGGTACGATCAAATAAAGTACCCGCCAGGATATACGATCCCTAAATTCCACGTATATAAGGGGACGGGAAATCCACACCAACACGTGGCTCAATTCAGGGCTCTGTGCGGCAACTCCGGAGGTGACGATAAGCTACCGCTTCGCCAGTTTGTTGGCAGCTTATCAGAGACAGCGTTTGAATGGTACTATGAGCTTTCGAACAACTCATTTAAGACATTTGCAGAAATCGAATTACTGTTTACACAAAGGTTCGCAAGCGCTGGGGAACACACCCCAATCACAGCATTGATCAACGCCAGGGTAAAGCCGGGCGAAACATGGGTTCAGTACGCGATACGGTGGCGGAATCTATGGTCAAAATGTGAACAACGCATAGAAGAGGCTCCTGCAGTAGGCATGTTCGTGGGCACCCTTGATCCGCAGACGGCCATATCCTAGTTCATGATGTTTTTCAAGCTGACTATCTTCCAGGCCTTGACTGACAAACTGGCCTAAATGGATCAGATGGACCTTAGACTGTCTTCCTCGAAAATGGAATCTCGAAATGAAAAGGGGGAAGGGAAAGTGACCTTTGTCGCCAATGCTCAGCAGCAACCCAGTGGTCCAAAGCCAACTGATCGCCAAGACAATAGACGGCGATTCTTTAATGAGAAATTGAACCGCCCTTATTCGTTTCCCCGGGATAAAACGAGGAGACTGTTCGAGCTGGCGGTACGCAACAAGCTCATCACCTTGACGGATCCAAAACGTCCATTACAGCCCGGTGATGCCAACAATTCTAATTACTGCCCTTACCATCGATCAGTAAGCCATCCAATCGAAGATTTCTTCGTCTTCAAAGGCTGGATTGAGAAGTGGTACCAGCAAGGAAATATTGCGCTGTCTGAGAATTGGAAGATAAGCCCACCATAACCACACGCTCCTAAAAAGGTAGACACGCCGGGGGCATCGTGCTCTTTTATAGAAGAAGCTTTATGGGAGATCGCTTTTTCAGCCAAAACGAAAAGAATGCTGAAGGATCTCAAAACAAGCCCGGCGATCAGGTGGAAAAGTCCGCTGGAGCCCGAAGTCATTGAGGGAATGCTGAAGCCGCGCCCGACGCCAAGAATTGGTAGCGATAGTCAAAACGCCCATGCCCAGCCGTCAAAATCTTCAAAGAAGAAGAAGAAGACCAAAAAGCCCGTGAAGCCTGATGACAAGCGCACGGACCTGCAAAAACATATTGACGCATTGGAGGAATACAACCAGAAGGCGCGAACCCCGGTCACACTCTAAGAGTTTCTCAACCACATCCTTGAAAACAGAGATGGCAACAAAGATGAGGGAGAAGACTCTTCACATGAACCTGAGGATTATGTGGCAAGCTGCCACGTGATCTCTCACTCGTCAATAGATGGTGAAGAAACTCCTGATGCAGAGAAATTAAGGGCAGATCCCGAACCGAAACCCTTGGAACCGTCTGACGAGATGATCGATCTGCTGCTGAACGCAGCCCGTCAGAAAAGCAAAGCTGATCGGGAGCGCGAAATGGCCATATTCGAAAAAGCCAAACGCCGACGACTGGACAAAAGGGTAAAAACACTCCCCCCGGATCAAAGCACATCCACCGCAGACAGAAGTAAGCTTAAGACGAGGAAACGATTCGCTAAAGCCCTGTCAATGGGAATGAAGCTGCCACCCTCCAAAGGGAACACTCCCAGCAGGATACACCTGGACGAAACGGAGGCACATCCTAGTTACTGCTTATACCATTAAAGGATTGCACATCCTACCGAAGAATGCAATACCTTTAAAAACTGGTGGCAAGAATATGTTGCCCACCGGCAGCATTTCAAGCGGATGAAGCGCAAGACGCGTCGAGAGCAGAAGAGCACGACAGATGAGCGCAAAAGAACTACCGGCAACTGTCACATGGTTGATAGCAAGGTATCGCAAGTTCTCACCTTCGGAAGCGATTCGGATGAATAAATAGCCCTCGGCCCTCTCTTCAAGGAATCCATCTCTGAAGCAGAAGAGACGAAGACCTGCGAGAATATTCAGCTGTGCAATCGCACGTCACCCAAGAAGAATCTCGGACCCACAAACAAGGGGTCGAACAAAAAAGATAAGGGGAAAGAAAAAGTCCCTGAAGATATCACCCTTAATGACCGAGTCGTCGAAGAGCTGGCAACCAAGGACCCGCCCAAGAAAAGCAAGATGGATTACAACGTTCTAGCACATCTGAGGAAGATACCCTCGCAACTCAGCATTCTCGATGCCCTTCTGCTATCTAAAGAGGAGAGAGATTCTTTGATCAAGGCACTACAGGAGCCCGAGCAGTTCCAAGCTTTCCTTGCCGAAGAAAAGATGAAAGACGAGCTGGAAGAAGTGCACACGACTGATATAACTTTCGGCGATGAAGATCTCCTCGAAACGTGCGAGCACAACCGTCCCCTCTATGTCTCCGGGTATTGCCATGATATCAAGATAGGAAAGATCCTAAATTACAATGGGTCCTATGTCAACCTCTTAAATGTAAGGGCGCTAAAAGAAATCAGTATGAGCGTTTAGCACCTCGCTCAGGATAAAATCACTATCTCCGGGTTCGACTCCCAGTCATCATGAATGCTCAGGTCTGTGATACTGATGCTACGCTTTGGGCTGCTCGTCACTGACATCAAATTTCACGTCATTGACGCCAAGACATGCTACAACGCTTTGCTCGGCAGGCCTTGGTTGAACGAGTACAACATTATCCTTTATACACAGCATCAGTGTATGAGGTACTTCAAAGATGGGCTTGAATACACTGTGACAGGGGAGCTGAACCTATTCTCCGTAAACGAAGTCCGAAAGTACAAAGATGCAAAGTACTTCTTACCAGACTTCAAAGACACGGAAAGATGCCATAAACATGAGGATAAGCAAAAAGCTATCATCACCATTCCGGTCTTTGGGAGCGATACTGAGGAGGAAGAAGAGATAGTCTATTCAGGACCGCCCCAATGCAACAAGCCGGGACTGTCTACCCCTATTCTGGTCTTTGGCAGTGACTTTGAAGACGAGATCAACGCAGTGTTCTCGGTCCGCCCATCGATGCAGGCCTTCACCGGAGATGATCAGAGTTTGCAAATCGCCATGGTCCCGAGAAAGCACTACAAAGAGCTTGACGCACTTGGTACCTATGGTGTGCAAGAACTGCAGACGTTCTACGTCCCTCCCAGAAGAAGAGATGAAAAGGCAATCTTCTTTTATCAATCCGCAGAAACCAAAGTGGAGAAAGAAATCTGGCATGGTGCCAATTCTGCACTTGACAGGCTTCAGCCTATCCGTCTTCCCAGATACTATACGGAAGGATTAAAAAGGATGTTGAGGCGCCAAGGCGTACCCTTCAAACAGACTGCTCGACAAGCTCGATTCTACAACAGGATCTGGAACGTCCCCGGAACTCAGCAAAAATTGCCCAACGGGAGAATGGAAACGATCGGGCTTGGATATGTTCAATCCAAGAAACGGGAGCGATATCATGGCTGCTACGTTATACATGATTTCGAAGAAGAAGGAGATGTTCTGTTAGAAGACGCTAACTCTGAACCAAAACGAGGTCCCGCCATGAAAGTGCCAAGTCCGTCGTTCGAAGAACAGATGGACATGCTAATAAGGGAAGTGGGTCAAAAAGCCCGGGATGACCACAACCGTGAAATGGCCATTTACGAGAAAACCAGGACGCAACGCCTCCTTCAGCAGACTACGGAGAATGATGATGCCCTTCGTCGCCAGCCCGTCATACAAAAGACCAGACACAGAGGTAGAACAAGCTAAAGAACGGAAAAAACGTTCGACAGCGGTAAAGCGGGTCCAAGAAGCCACGCGATCGAGAATTGAGTAGCCGAGATTCGTCTCTTATAAAGAAAATGGGTCGAGCATATTCTTTTCCCCAAGATAAGACAAGGAAGATATTCGATCTCGTCATAAAATATCAGATGATGACACCCCGGAGTCCAAACACCCTGATCAAGCAAACAAGGTTCATCACCCGGAAAATTGCTCCTATCACAGAGCGATAAGACATCCTCTTGAAGACGGTTTCACCTTCAAGAACTGGATCAAAGACCAATACCAACTCGGCAAATTCGCTCTATCCGACAGTTGGAGGGCAGCCCCACCGCAAAAGCATGTGCCGAAAGCAACGCATACGGTGAAAGTAGAACTAGATCAACATCGGTCCTAGAACGATCTCGCACCTGCCACGCAATAACGTTATCAGAAGAAGAAGTACGCGAGGATACGGCTGACCTCTTCTGGTGCTTCGAAAACGATGATGATGAAGTGATCTCAGAGTTTCCACCGGCGCCAAAAGAGCTGGAAGAAGGGATATACACTACTGCGGACAACCTAAGGAAAATCGACTTGGGGACGGCAAACGACCCGAGGCCTACATTCGTCAGTGAACTGCTATCCGAAGAACAGGTAACTACGCTAAGAGACGTGCTTATGCAGTATAAAGACTGCTTCGCATGGAACTACTTTGAGATGCCGGGGCTAGATCCAGAGATAGCTGTGCATAAATTGGCGATATCCCCGGACGTCAAGCCAGTTAAGCAAGCACCAAGAAGAATGCCGCTTGAACTTGAAATGAGCATCAACGCCAAAGTTAAGAAAGTAATCGACTCCGGCTTTATCCAAGAAGTTCAGTATCCTGACTGGATTGCCAACATCGTCCCAGTGATGAAGAAAAATGGGACGGTGCGTATCTGCGTGGACTTTCGGGACCTCAACAAAGCTTTCCCAAAGGATGATTTTCCCGTACCGGTTACTGAGCTGATGATAGACAACACGTCCACTCATGAAGTCTTCTCCTTCATGGACGGCTCATCGTGGTACAATCAAATAAAGATGCATTCCGAACACCAAAAGTATAGAGCTTTCCGGACTCCTCTGGGCATATTCTGCTACAAAGTAATGCCTTTCGGCCTGAAGAACGTCGGCGCTACCTATCAAAGGGCCATGATAAAGATTTTCGATGACCTCATACATGAAATCGTCAAATGCTATATCGACGACCTCGTGGTTAAAAGCAAATAGTACGAGGAACATTAGGAGCATCTAAAGATAGTGTTCCAACGTCTCCGGAAATACAATCTGAAAATGAACCCTCTGAAATGCGCGTTCAGAGTTTTCTCGGGTAAATTCCTGGGATTCATTGTACGATACCGGAGCATCGAAATAGACCCATCAAAGATCAAGGCGATTATGGAAATGCCTCCGCCAAGAACTCTCAAGCAACTGCGGTCCCTCCAAAGAAAGCTCGCATATATCCGGCGGTTCATAGCTAATCTCTCCGGCAAATACCGCCCCTACAGTCATTTAATGAAGAAGGAAACCCCTTTCGTCTGGGATCGTAAATGCCAGAGCGCACTAGACGAAATCAAGCAATACTTGCAGAATCCTCCAGTGCTGACCGCTCCAGTCAAGGGGAAGCCTCTCATCCTGTACACAACCGCCCTTGAAGGTTCCTTAGACGCACTATGGACACAGGAAAATGACCATGGGAAAGAGAGAGCCCTCTACTATTTGAGCCGAGTTCTCCTGGGGGCAGAAAACAATTACTCCCCTATCAAAAAACATTGCCTGGCGTTAATCTTTGCCATAACGAAGCTTCGGTATTATGCTTTGGCGCATGAGGTCCACCTAATATCAAAAGTGGATCCTCTTAAATATTTGATGTCAAAATCCATACTAACGGGACAGCTCGCTAAATGGGTCTTCCTCTTAATGGAGTTCTCGATAAGTTACCGACCCCTCAAAGCGGTGAAAGGCCAGGCCATCGCCGAGCATCCAATACCTGCCGATTCACCCCTAAATTGCGAATTACCAGACGAGCACGCATTTGACACGATCGACGGGGATAGAGGAGAAAGTGATACCCGATGGGAACTTTACTTCGATGGGGCATCTTCCATGAAGAAGCGACAACACAACACCCCTATAATCAAATCTGGGGAAGGCCTTATCTTCGTGACTCCACAAGGAGGGATAATGCGCTTTGCCTTTTCCTTAACAGAGCCGAGGACAAACAATGAAGCCGAATATGAAGTTTTGATAGCAGGTCTTGAGATCGGTGTTGACATGGGAATCGAAAACCTCCTCATATACGGAGATTCCCAGCTGGTCATTAGTCAAGTAAATGACGACTAACAAACGTGCAAACCAGAGTTGGTAAAGTACGATAAGAGAGTGAAGCAACTGCTGACCCAAATCCCTTCCTATGTTTTGGAAAGCATACCGCGTGTGGAAAATAGCAAAGCAGATGTGTTAGCCAAACTCGCTAAAGAACTGGCCGACGAAAACCTCGATGACTCGAGGATCGTTGTGCAAAGTCGTCGGGTTCTCGCACCAGCAGAAATATCTCCGGAGTCGTTTGAAGAAAAGGAAGCGACCAAGCAAGCGGCCCTACAGATCGAGGACCAGGAAAAGGCCAAGGATTGGAGAGAAGTCTTTATAGACTACTTGAAATCCTGTCGGACACTTGAAGATGCGTCCTCAAGACATCAACTCATGAAAAGAGCTCTGTCTTTTGCCTTCGTCAATGATACTCTGTATAAGAGATCGTTCGACTCTCTATGGCTAAGATGCCTGGGACCAGAAGAAGCGAGAAAAGTCGTCCAAGAAATTCACGACGGACTCTGCAGATCTCATCAAGCCGGGCCAAAGATGAAGCTGAAGATCAAAAGAATGGGCTATTATGGGCCCACGATGATTCAGGACTGCCTTGAATACGCGAAGCAATGCCATTCATGCCAGATTCATGGGGACTTCATCCACCAACATCCAAACCTGATACACCCAATAGTGGCTAGCTGGCCGTTCGAAATATGGGAACCGATATAATCGGGCCCATCGAACCAGTATCGTTCAGAGGACATCGGTTCATATTAGCGACAACTGATTACTTCTCCAAATGGGCAGAAGCAGTACCGCTAAGAGAAGTGAAGACGGAGAATATTCTCCATTTCTTCAAGACACACGTCGTCTATCGGTTCGGCACTCCGCGACGGATTATCTCCGATAACAGCCTGGCCTACAGAAGTCACAAAATCAGCCGCTTCGCACAACAGCATAACATAGGCTGGAGATATTCTTCAGTCTATAATCCACGAGCTAATAGTCTAGCCGAGGCTTTCAACAAGACCTTGACGAAGATCATAAAGAAGACGGTGTCTCGAAATAAGAAGGACTGGCATGAGAGACTACATGAATTCCTCTGGGCGTATCGGACCACGTTCAAAACGGCCACGAATACAACGCCGTATGCATTGGTATTTGGCGCTGAAGCAGTACTTCCCTTAGAGATAGAGCTACCCTCTTTACGAGTGGCAGTCCATTACGAGCTAACAGACGAAGAGAATGCTCATCTTCGCCTGGAGGAGCTCGACGCCCTCGATGAAACTCGTCTTATGGCGCAGCAAAACTTGGAGTCTTACAAAGCAAAGATGAAGCGCTCATACGAGAGATTGGCTAGGCCGAGAACATTCCGTCAAGGCAAACTCGTGCTAGTCGTAAAAAAACCTATGATCCCCAATCGTGCCAAACGAGGGAAGTTCGAGCCGAATTATGAGGGCCCGTACATCATAGACAAAGTCTACCAAGGTGGGGCCTACTTGCTCATGGACATGCATGGCGAAAGACCTCTCAAGCCAATAAACGGCCGGTTCCTGAAGAAATACTACACCTGATGAGTTACGGCCTAGGTCAACGATAGATGACGACGCCTACGTCCGCTCGTTATCTTCCTAAGCCCAAACTCTATAAGTAGTATCCGACGAAACCTCGCCTCGAAAACGTGCGACGGACCGAAATGTCCCTAAACTAGCAACGGACCGAAATGTCCTAAAACTAACTACTGACCGAAATGTCTTTAAACTACTATAAACCCGCAACATTCTAAGGCCGACGTAAAAAAATGGTACGTCCATAAGCGAAATGAGCATTACGAAAACCCGAAAGGGCTCCGTGAGTAAAAACAGCAGGGCTACCGACGAGTTTGTGAAAACCCGAAAGGGCGCAATCTCGTTAAAAGACACTTGCAAGGTCCTCTCGACCTTATAAGGAGAAAACTACCTGCGTGAGATCCTTACGACTCACAAAGGAGCAACACACTTAGGGATCCTCACGATTCCTAAGAAGAAATTACACTTACGAGATCCTCACGACTCGTAAGGAGAACCCTCTCATGAGACCCTCACGGCTCATAAGATTCAAAAGTCTTAAGCTACAGGGATCTAAACCTGTTCTTAAGCCATCACCTTTCCCAGACTGCCCTACAAACGGTTTAATACTGACCCTTGTATACAATCCATGGGCACAAATAATCATTTCCTTCCCGAGTCCCACCAACGACGAGGAATGCCCTCATTCGATGAACAAACACTTGTAGGTCCTCTCGATTTACAAGGAGAAAACACTCTTGTAAGATCCTTACGACTTACAAGAGAACATACACTTAGGAATCCTCACGATTCCTAAGGAGAAACAACACCTACGAGATTCTCACGACTCGTAGGGAGAAACACCTTTATGAGACCCTTACGGCTCATGAAGTCAAAAGTCTTAGTCGACAGGATCTTAACCCTGTTTGCTAAGCCATCTTTGTTCAAACCGACGAAGGCAGATGATGATTCGCTCCTGGCAATATCCCAGTTGTAGCGATACTGATGCCTAAATCGGTATCAAATTCCAAGTCCTTTCATGGCAAATGATAACTCGTTCCTGGCAACATTTCAGTTGTAGCGATGCTGATGCCTAGATTGGTATCGGATCCCGAGTTCCATACTCGCGGCAAAAATTAGCGAGCCATAAATGCATATGAAATAGCCGAAATGATAGGGCAACTTGCAACAAAAATCAACAAGTAAAATATATACATACAAAATAGCCGAAATGGTCGGGCAACTCGCAATAAAAAGCAGCGAGTAAAAAGAAAAATAGCCGAAATGATTGCGCACTGCGAAAAATAGCCGAAATGATTGAGCAATCGCGACTTTCGCGATACAAAAAGCTGAAATGATAGAGCATCGCGGAAAGAAAATAAAAAAATAATAATACATATAACATGAAACTTTTGCCTTATAGGTGAGATCACATCGATCACTATATACAATTCAGGGGCATAAACAAAAAGAGAACCATATCATCCCACCAGGCTCCATCAGAAAGAGAGCCAAGTCTCAACGGCCACATCTACAGCCTGGAGACCGACAACAGCGTTCCTCCTCATTCCAGCAGGATTCGGACACGACAATCAATCTCGAAGCCATGGCAGAGTCCCTAGTTCCAAGTCTCGACGACCACATCTACAGCCTGGAGACCCATAACAGCGGAGCCACTGCAGAGCCCCTAGTTCCAAGTCTCGATAGATACATCTACAGCCTGGAGACCTACAACAGCGGAGCCACGGCAAAGTCCCTAGTTCCAAATCTCGACGGTTCATAGACAACCTAAAGACCACCTCGACATTCGTCTCGTTACAGCAGACGCAACGTCAGTAAAGCAGAGCCATGGCAAAGCCCCTAGTTCCAAATCTCGAAGGTTCACAGAAAGCCTAGAGACTATCTCGGAGCCGCGGCAAAGTTCCCAGTTTCATGGCTCGGCGGCGCACAGACAACCGAGAGTCAACTCCTGACCCCATATGGCTAAAGTCAATCCTGACCCCGTATGGCTAAAGTCAATCCTGACCCCATATGGCCAAAGTAAACCCCTGACCCCGTGGAACATGACTAATGTCAATCCTGACCCTGTGGAAAACGGCCAAAGTCAACCCTTGACCTCCCCGTCAAAGCAATGCTTTGATTCGGGAGCAGGTTAACTCATCAATCACTTAGAGTCCTTTCGACTTGTAAGGAAGAAAATTCTCTTGGGAGATCCTTACGACTCTCAAGAGAAAAATACACTTAGGAATCCTCACGATTCCTAAGAAGTAAATACACCTACGAGATCCTCTCGACTCATAGGGAGAAAAATCTTTATGAGACCCTCACGGCTCATAAAGTTGGAAAGCCTTAGGAAGCAGATCTGAACCTGACTTCTAAGCCATCGCTATCCTACAAAGATATCAAAATAGATTATCCACAAAATGCATTTGATAAAAGGGACACACCACCATGAAACAAAATATGTCTTTTATTCATGAATCAAAATGAATACAAAGTACAATCTATAAAAGAATCAAAAAATACTCTCATTCAGGAGTAAGTACAAAAGGAGAATAAAAAGAAACATATACAATTTTTCAAGTCGGCGGACGATTTAGTAGATTCGTCAGTTCATATTTCTTCGGCCGGGTCTCAGCTTCATGATTCGTTATTGCTATGAGGCGAGTCTCCGCTTGAGACTGTTGGGCCTGATAAGAGGCGAGTCGACTTTCGAGCTCCTTTTCAGCAATTTTGTGGGCTTCAACCATCTCGCGAGTAAAAATAAAGGCTTTATCAATAGCTACCACCTCCCTGATAGCTTCTTGAGGCACCCGCCAAAGTTCATATGCACGAGTGGTCTTAGCCGTGAGTTCGGCTTGAAGTTCCCCCAACGCATTTGAAGCTAGCTCCCTTTCCGAAAATTTTCCGTTGAGCCTTTTCTCACATGACTGCATATTTACGGCGCACCGTTCAACCAGTCCCCGCAAGCCCGCCTTTGCAGCCACAACCTCTGAAGGAAGGCGTGTGCACTCAAGACTATGTAAGCAAGCCTCCACCCGACGACAAAACTCGACCCAGACGACATGCACCAATGTCTCATCATGGTAAGCAACAAGAAAGGGAAGAGAAATGTTGGCTTCAGCAGCAAACTCTTCGGCCGTGATCGAGCTACCAGCACAAAGATCTTTGATGAGAGCTGACAAAGAGTGAAGGCTTTGCTTCGCCATCCATTCAGATGCACGTAGGGCATAAGGGCCAGGTGGCTTAATGATGCGAGATTCCAGCGGGGTGAGAATGGGCAAAGCTGTTAAGATTCATAAACAATCAGCGAGATTTGCAAACAAAGAGTAGATGGAACAACGTCGAAACTTTGCTTACCCATAGTCATGCAAGAAGGGTTTAAAAGATCCCCAGGCCCGTCAAGGATCTCAACTTCGTCGTCAGCTTCTAGAACTACAGAAGACATCAGCATTGTCATACAAAATAATGATAATGTAATGAGGGGGTCAAATAACACCGACCTTGCCCAGAAGAGAGGATGATGCGTTGCGGGGATATTGCCTGCGGGGCGGCCATCTCGAGCAGGTGCTGAAAAGACTTTCTGGAGGATAGATCCGCGATGGACGCCGCCAATCCTCGTAATTCAGAAAAGACAGAGAGATTCAGATAATGGAGAGATCATTAAAACAAAATATAGAAGATTACCTTCGATGCTCCTCCCGCTTTGAACTGGAGGGATAGCAGTTTCGGCAGCCTCCTCCGTACCCTCAGGCACATCACCGAGGACATGGGCTGGCGTGGCAGCTTCCAGTTGCGAAACGACATCTGCCATTTCAGGCTCTAAGGAGGGAACAATGGCCATGGAGGTGTTTTCTACAATCTTCGAGGTGCCAACAGAAAGATCCATCAGGTCTATAACCGACAAGGTCGCCTCTGTGGAAGTTGTAGGCAATGAAGAAGTAGAGGCTATCATCGGAAGCTCCGTAGCAGGAATAGCAGCTATAACAATCTCCTCTGCACCTGTCGATGCCTCATCGGAGACATTTGTAAAATCCACAGGCGGAGCACGACTTGGACTCAAATCCTCTGACATCACCGAAGTCCCTGCAAAGTTTTTCACGAAGATAAGGAGATATAAAATGCAATACGAATTATTTGCTGAAAGGAAAAGAATACGGAAAGCACACATACCGATGCACCAAGATGCTTCCAGTATAGCTTTTTCAAGCCGCCGTTCCTTCCTAAGGAAGTGTCCTCGCCGGGGTTCAAATGCAGATTCATGGCCACCGGTCTTTAATGCCAGTTCATCTTCGAAAGCGGCTGAGATAGGTTGCTTGAGGGCTATCTCATCTTCCCATCGCAGGGGACCCATATGTACCCTCCGTAGTGATGGGGGATCTTCGTAGAATATGACGGGAGGGTAAGGTTTCTTCGGCATACCCATGTTCTCGGTTTCATCTTGTGAGCGCCTTATAACCTCAACCAATTGTGCGGCTTCCTCGGCAGACGAACCCGGAAAGAGAAGACCGTCATCCGACTCTTGCATGGATATGGGTTCGTCTTGGGCAACAGCCTCAGAGTCAAGCAAGAGGTCGAGCAGACCGGTAACCGTTTTCTTCCTTCGTTTTGAGCTAGAGTTAACACTAAATGAAGATTGCTTCCTGCCCCTTGGCGCTTTGGCACGACGTTGGCCGATCTCGTCTCCAGTATCCTCTTTTGACGGTACTACCGATGATGACACTGCCATTGATGACGCCGCAATTGATGAAACTACTGCTGGCGCCTTATCGGAAGCCTTTGCCTGAGCTCTAATGCGCATCGGCATACCAATTATGGGAAGAGTCGATTTTGCATCCGCCGCCTCAGGGATGAGTAAGGCACCGATACCCCTCAATAGAGGGCGAACCACTGTTCGCGGTCGTGGCGGAACGCCCGTGGCTTGGATCGGGGCAGGAGCTCTATATCCGAAGAGTATCCGCTTCTCCTCGGCAATGATGGGACCCACTCGATGGCGGTACCAACCCGTAAAGGACCCTACACACCTTGGAATATAATCGGCCTCGGGGATCACGAAACGAGAGCCGATGTTCAGTCACATAAAGTGATAGGTGATGTCATGAACAACTCCCAAAGACGAGCTGGGCTCCACTAAAAATGCCTCGAAGGGAACACCCTGGTTATAACCCAATTGCCGGGCAAAACGGTACGGATTGTACCGTATGAAAAGAGCCACATCATTTCGACGAAACACCAAATAACCCGGCCTAATCGAATACAAGTGCATAATTTCCTTAAGCTTTAAGGACGTTGCTCCCCCTTTCGATAAATCAAATAGCTGTTAAACAGGTCCCGAAGGAGCAGAGAGGACTCGGTCATTGAATACCATCCCACCTTCATTAGCATACGGGTTAGGCAACACACGAAGAGCCCCTAGCTGAGTTAGATCAGGAGTAGAAGCGTCCACCAACCTCATGAGCCGCGGGAAGGTGTAAGCATCATAGAAATCCGGTCTTTGGTGCGCTACGAATGCCCCCAATACATGCATCTTGATCCACGACATAATGTAGTGGAGGGAGAAACTCACAACATCTACACCCGGGGTTGAAGTATTGGCCGCAGCGCTCAGCCCATAGTATAAGTGCGATAACTCCGCGATGCCCACAGCCAGTCGTGCCCCTTCAGCCACACGATAAGCAGGATAGATGACCGAAGCTCTCATGAAGTGACGGTGCGTTGGAATGGCGAACCAGCTAAGCCAAAGGCTGATAAAACCGACAAAGAAGGTCACTTCGTCCATGCCGGGAGCCGCGATTGAATCGAAGGGGACGACCGATAAAATCGGGATGTAAAACTGCGGTAAATTTTCTTCTTTGGCCGGCAGTTTATTTAGCCCAAACCCGAAAAGGTCATTAATGTTCGCAAACTTTGGAGCCGTCTTGGACAAAACATCTTCCTGGATAAAGCAGGAAATGAAGCTCTCAAAAGTGACACCATACCCTTCCAACGCTGCAGACAATTTCTCAAAGATAACCAAAACCTTGATTAAGCTAGGGTGCTTATGGCGGACGCCATTTTCAATCGTCAAGCCATCAAGCGAACCTGGCATCGTCTCAAACACATACTCATCGGGAGGCAGCAACTCTTCGTAGTGCTCTCCCCTGATCGGCAATCCAGAAATCTCGCGGAACTCTTCCAGGGAAATCGGGACCTCGCGATCTCCTAGCAGGAAAGTATTGGTGGGAAGATTCCATTGATTTAGGAAATTTTTAACCCACCAGACATGGGGAGACTAATAATGAAAGAGAGACGCGTACACCGCTTGATAAAGCCCGACCTTCTGCAATCACGCACGATGATCGGACAAGATATAGCGAGCCCAGAGAAGATAGCCCGTTGGATGGCGAGGGGTAAGCCCTATCTTATAGACTTGTCCCCAGGGCTGGGCTTCACCTTGGCAAATACGACGCCCCAAGATGTCTATGGCTGGCAAAGGGTAGTTTGGTATCCCAGTTGTTGATGGCTCAAGCCAGCCCGTAGGAGTCTAATCCAGCACCTCCAGGGCAAAGGCAGTCTGCGGACGCTCCATCGGCAAGAATGGGTGGAGAGGCTCTGTTGGCATCTCGAAAAAAAGGTTCGGCGGCCCCGAATGATATGCCCGTACCAGGTTCCCCACAAAAGCAGGTTGGTGCAATCCGGGTCATGAGCCCTAATCATTGCCATCACTTCTTCGTCAGACGGTGATTGAGGAAAAGCAGCCTCCGAGCGAGTAAAAAAAAGTATGGAAGAGAAGCTATTGTTCCTGAAATAAAGGAAGGAAAACTGTTAATAAAATCCACACGTATATATATATATATATACATATACATATATATATATATATATACATATATATACATATACATACATATATAAAGACAATGAAAGAAAACGACAAGCAGCTTATTTCATGGGACCATTGGGTGCAAAACACATAGGCCCCACAAAATTAATATGGCAGCTCACTAATGATGAGGCAAGGTAACCATTATGAGAACAAAAGGAAGATTCTCAATAAATGAATAGTGGAGTTCAAACATCTCTGCACATTCCCCCAAGGAAAAGCCCATCATGAATTCTGTGCAAATCAAACAGAATCTCTCCTAAAAATTTTTGTCAAAGACAACCGAGGATAAAAATCCCAAGAGCACTTCTTGTTAGAACTAAGTTCTCTGAAGGAATTAAATTCCTTTTGAACAGAGAAATTAAATTCCAAGAAAATTTTCAGAGCTGAGCTCTTTGGAATGGAATTAAATTCCAGAAGAAAACAAGTACCATCATTAATCCCCTAAGAGCAAAAAACGCCTAACATTGGGGGCTAACTATCTAAAGATCATGCATTCTTAGAACTTGGAAAGATGAGTTTTTATTAAAGGGAAAAACCCTTGGTGTGGATTTAAAATCCAAAGAGAATTTTATAAAAAGTTCCTCAGCCGTTCAAGATCCTTACCTGAAAAAGGATTCTTTTTTGTTGACAGAGTTAAACTCTGGATTTTGTTTTGTTGAACAAAGAACTGAGCTCTGAGAAAGAGAATTAAATTCTCAAAAAAAATGAAGAAGGAAGAAGATGGAGGAATGGAGGTGTTACTGATGAGACCACTGCATTTATAGGACGTGATAGGAAACGGTTCATCTGCCCCGTTCCCTATGCAAATCCAACGGCCACAAAGATGGCAGCGTTGCACTCACGTGCAAACACGTGAGAACAACGCTGTGGGGGCATTTGTTCCCTCATGGGAACTGAATAAAATACAAATAAAGCAGCAAGGAAAAGCCCCAAATGGGGCATCACGTGCTCACACGTGACCGGGCCTCACGTGCAAACACGTGACCTTTTATGGGCAGATTCTATCTACGCCTGAATGCCTAATTGATATAGTCACGCGCCTATAAGTGATGGGCTCTTTAACCGACTGAATTAATAGAATTAAATTCTAATTAAAAAGAATTAAAAGCATTTGTTCACTCATGGGAACTGAATAAAATACAAATAAAGCAGCAAGGAAAACCCCTAAAGGGGGCATCGCATGCCCACACATAACCGGGTCTCACATGCAGGCACGTGACCTTTTACAGGCAAAGCCTATAGGTGCTGAATGAAATAAACTATTGAAAATGCTTAATCAGTGGGGTCACGTGCCAACACGTGATGGGTTTCTGAGCCCTCTGAACTGATAGAATTAAATTCTAACTTAATGCTTAATCAGTAGGGTCACGTGCCAACACGTGATGGGTTCCTGATCCCTCTGAAGTCTGAACCAATAGAATTAAATTCTAATTAAATGCTTAATTGGTAAGGTCACGTGCCAACACGTGATAGACTCTTAAACTCTCTGAACTAATAGAATTAAATTCTAATTAAAAGGAAACAAAATCCCTAATTGGAAAAATATTTCCCTAGATCTTTCCAAATAAAAAAGATTGCACTTTATAAAAGAGAGCACCGTTGGATTAAAAATCCAATGGTGATTAAAAATCACCAATTTATAAAAAGATTCTATACAAGGAAATATTTTCCTAAAATTTGCCAGGAACAACAAATAAAATATCTTTTGGATTAAAAATCTAATGGTGGATAAAATTCACCGAGTGATCTAAAAGATCATGTTGGTTATAAAATCAATCAAAATCTCTCAATGAGAGATTGGCTGAACAAACTGATTCTTTTCTTTCTCCTATAAATAGGAGCCAAGAAGGAAGAGAAAAAGGAGAATACAGAAGAGAGGATTGAACAGAGAAAAAGAGAAAAACCTCTTCCGAAAAACAAAAGAAAAAGAGAATTTAATTCTCCAGAGAGAAGAAGATCTCTTCATAGAAGAAAGAAACTCTAGGTAAGAGAAAGAAGGAGATCATTCCATAAAACGAAAGAGAATTTAATTCTCAAAACCAAGAGTTTTAACTCTTCTAAATAAGAACTTAGTTCTTCCTCTGGTGGAAGATCTGCAGAAGCAGATTCCCTCATATGTTAAGAATTTAATTCTCATCGGAAAGATTCTGTCATGCAGATCTAAAACCTAAGGGAAGATCTAAGTTCAGAGAATTCTATTCTCCCACAAAAACATATAGGAATTTAATTCCTCCAATAAGGATAGGGTTTAACCCCTAATATAAGAACTTAGTTCTTCCTTATGGTGATAGATCTGCAGAAGCGGATCTCCCCATAAAATTGAAAAGTTAATTCTCATTGGGGAGATTTTGCCATGCAAGTTTCCGAGGAATTAAATTCCTATATAAAAAGAAGAGAAAAGAAGTTAGTAAGGGACTTGAAACTCAGAATTATATGCATATTGATGATCACGTTGTAACACGTGACCCCCTTTCTTTGAACCAGAAAAAGAGATTTCCCAAAGTGTTTAACACTTATTTCAAAGGGAAAAGGGAAAACAATAAAAACAGTTTCTCTTTTAGGGTGTATCACGTGCTCCCACGTGATCTTTAAAAAGCTTCTCAAAACAAAAGGGAGTAAAGCCAAGACAGTTTCTCTTTTAGGGTGTATCACGCGCTTCCACGTGACCCCTGACAAATACTTTTAATATCCAACGCATGGATACCCATCACGTGCTCACACGTGATGGTCATAAAGGTCAAGTGTTTAACACTAATATGCATATTCTGAGAGTAAAATAAAAGAATCAAGGCCCAATCTTCAGGCGCCTCACGTGACCCCACGTGAGCGCTTCAGTTTTAGTTTAGTGTTTAACACTACTTTAAGCGCCTCACGTGGGAGCACGTGAGCGTCGAATGTACTCTAGTGTTTAACACTATTTTCAAGCCAATCTTAGCCCAAATTAGCTAAGTCTTCAAGAGGCAAGATCCTCTGAAACTAAACCCCAACTATACTCTTATCTTCCAAAATTGATCATCCCATATGACATTCAAAGTAATTCCTAGAGCCTTTCAATCAACATTGGTTCAAGGGTACATCTATTCATGCCTCTGATATATGTCGCTATAATTTTTCAACGTCTTCAGAGAGGTGGAGGGTCCCAATAACTGATAACTTTTGGTGCATCACCAAACGGTTGAACCAAAACCAAACAGACTATGACGTCTTTAAACTGGAGTAAGATTTCCTTAAACTTTATGAACTGTAGGGTCCTTAAACTCATAGACTATGATGTCCTTAAACTTTATAGACTGTGAGGTCCTTAAACTCATAGACTATGGTGTCTTTAAACTGGACTAAGATGTCCTTAAACTTTATGGACTGTGAGGTCCTTAAACTCATAGACAATGATGTCTTCAAACTTTACAGACTATGATGTCTTTAAACTGGACCGTAAGGTCCTTAAACTAATTATGGACCGTAACGTCCATAAACTAAACCCTACAGACTATGATGTCTCTAAACTAGACTATGATGTCTTTAAACTCCATGGACTATGATGTCCTTAAACTTATGGACCACAAAGTCCCTAAAACTAAAACAATAGAGCTCAAATGCTCTTTTGTTGGATCTAAAACCCTGTTAAGTTGATCTTAGTCTAAAGTTAGACTAACGTATTCTTAACAAACGTTTAAATTGATCTTAGTCTAAAATTAGACTAACTTATACTTAACAAACGTTTATGTTGATCTTAGTCTCAAATGAGATTAACGATCCTTAAACCCAACCCAAACCCAAATCTAAGAAAATACGGATTTGGACTAATCCACGTCTTACGGCCGACAACATAAATTAGTCTCCGTATACAATCCATGGGCAACCAAAAATAAAATAAACACACACGACACGAAGTGATCATCTAGAGAAAGAGAAAGTTGTTACCGCGATGCGCTAGCGTAATTAATTACAGGGGCTTGCGCCTGCAGGGATGAGCGTCCCCACAATCAAAAAAACCTTTAAATGAGGGGGAATCTGACAAAGTCTGCTACAACGGTCGCATCTGTCTAAACCTTCGATACACTGTGCCATAAATCAACTTGGAATTTTCGGAGAGGTGGACAGATAAAACCAAATAGTATCTGCCCCCAAATTCAGGTAAGACGAACCTACGCGGTTCCGTCTCCCGTATTCGGTGGAGAACACCAAGGATGGACCGAGCAGGGTTGCTGCTCGGTGGCCTCTTGGTGAGGGCTTCGATCCTTAGCGCGGGAGGGCAAAGAGTGGCCTTCTAAGGATGGACCGAGCAGGGTTGCTACTTGATGGGCCTCTTGATGAGGGCTTTGATCCTGTAAGTCTATGTGACCCACCCCGGTACTTACGTGGAGGCGGAAAGAGTAAAAATCAAATTTTTATCATAAGGGAACATAGACTAACCATGAAGGATCTTTGCTAAACAAAAACTAACAAACTAACTACAAGTTCTAGCTATTAGGTAAGATGGTTATACCTAGTTCTTGAACTCCTTCTCTTCTTGTTGTGATCCTCCTTGTTGCTAGCTCCTTGGAGTAGTGTAGACGGCTCCTCCTCTTCGTCTTCTCTTTGCTGAAGAAAGATCCAACCGAAGGCCTCTACCTTGAGCTCCTACCTCAACCAAGAAGTAACTAGAGTGCTTGGCTTGCTAGACTAAGAACCCTAGAATGAGTAGAGAGGTGTTTTGATGGTTTTATCTCACAAAGCTCATGTTTTTCAACTCATGAAACAAGAAAGCTTTGAGAGAGAGGAAGAGGGAGAGCAATGCAAGAGAGAGAAAGAGCATGAGAGAATGAGAGTCTCTCTCCAACCTTTCTCTCATATGAGAGATATATGAGAATAATAATAATAATTAAGATAATTATGATGGTTAGTTGATTTGACCATTATCATTTCACATTTAATGCTAATGCAAGCTTCAAGAAGCATCTTTTGCAAAAGAAAATATCAAGGTCAACAAAAGTCAATAAGTCAAATGGTCAACCCAACCCTAACCATGGAACAATTATCCTTAATTAATATTATTAATCATATTTCTCATTCTCATTAGGGTTTAGAAAAAGTCAACGGTCAAAAACCCTAATGAGGTTCCTCTGCCTCTGTCAACTGTGCATACACACCCGCATCCGTGTTCCGAGGAACATGAATACAATGAGACAAAACCAATCCCAAAACAAATACTAGGATCTGGCTTAAACCAAAGCCCGCTATTAATAACTGCCCGGACAACAAACATGCACAAGTGCGCGTATGTGAATGAACCCCGTCGTAAAACCATACGACCTCTACTCTGTTTTGCCCAAAGGTGAACAACCCTCTGTGTGGGACTCTAAAGACTCGACACTACACTGGCAGTGGGTTTAACCACAGGCCGCAAGCGGTACTAGCTGTACGTAACGGTCCCCAGGTAGATGCCGATAAGAAGACCGATGAGGCGAACCCATCCGAACTCCTACTGAGCCTGATGTGACAATCTCCGTACAGTCCGGTCTGTTCGTCTGAGAGTATCGCATGTCAGGCCTAGGGGGCAGTAAACGTCAGTCCTCTAATAGCGGTACAAGTCGTGTCGGAGTGTAGCCCAAAACACCCTGAGAAACTACTGGAAACACTACCAGCAAATCTCGCTTGCCCTGGCCAGGGACTTTGTGTAATGGCTCTCCTAGACACAGCGCGATATCAACTCCCAATACCGGGAGAGATGAATTCTGTTTAACCGTCACTGCCTCCAAGTGCTTCGGGACTGCACCCAACTACTACCTGTTTGCACAACTCATTTGAGCCGTGGTAGGGTAGTAATCTAAGAACAGTGGGAACACACTCGAGGCGAAGTGACAGTGTCAAGTCAACGGACTAAGTTGTACTCATGTCACCTGGGAACTGATAACCGACGATAGATATAATACCAACCAACAGTTCCCAGCGAGTCCTGTCCAGTGTACTCGTAACCTAACGAGCACCCGCATACTATCTCCAGTACGACGTACTAATGGCTATGGGACAGACCATCTCCCCTGCTGGGATGAGAAGCGCATACACTAGTCTACTCCGGAGTATCGATGCCCCATCTCGATAATTCTACGACTTTGGACTTGTATAAGGATGTGCTTGTAGATTACCCAGCCCCCACTAGTGTGACTGCCATCACAAAGCTGGTAATCAAGCAAAGATCCTAAGGGCTCCACTAATATGTATAAGCGATATGCAAAAAGAAACACATGCACATATTTAAGTAGAAACAAACCAAATAGTATACTACCATTTTGAGCAAGATTGTCTATACAACTGTGAATATCCCAAGCTTCCATTAAGTAATATACAAACTAGTATGATACAGTAATGGCCTCTAGGGCATATACACTAACAATCTCCCACTTGCACTAGGGCCATGTACTGGCGTATCGAAGATCTATCATCTCGATCAGCCGCTCGAACTGAGTCTGGGGTATGGCCTTCGTGAATGGATCTGCAGTGTTATTCTCCGAATCTACTCTCTTCATCTCGATCTCCCGGCGATCTACGATCTCTCTGATCAGGTGGTACCGCCTCAAAATGTGTATAGACTTCTGATGGGACATGGGTTCCTTCGCTAAAGCTATAGCACCGTTGTTGTCGCAATACAACGGTATTGGATCAACAATGGTTGGAACCACCTGAAGTTCCGTGAGGAACTTCTTCATCCAGACAGCTTCCTTTGCGGCATCGCAAGCAGCTATGTACTCCGCTTCCATAGATAAGTCAGCAACGGTTTCCTGCTTGGAGCTCTTCCAGCAAACCGCCCCTCCATTGAGGGTAAAGACATAACCCAACATGGACTTTGAGTCATCCTTGTCACTCTGTAAGCTGGAGTCAGCAAAGGCCTCGATCTAGAGGTTCTTTCCGCCATACACCAAGAACATCTCCTTAGTCCTTCTCAGGTACTTGAGAATGTTCTTTGCTGCTATCCAGTGTTTCTTTCCTGGGTCCGACTGATACCGGCTTACAACGCTCAATGCGTATGCTACATCTGGTCTGGTATACAACATCGCATACATTATAGAGCCTACCGCAGATGCGTAGGGTATAGATGACATGTGAACCCTTTTCAAATCAGTCTTGGAAGACATCTTTTTGGAGAGGGTGATTCCATGACAAGCCGGTAGATTACCGTGCTTTTAATCTTCCATACTGAATCGTTTCAGTATGGTGTCGATGTACCTGGACTACGAAAGTACCAACATCCTCTTAGATCTATCACGATAGATCTGGATCCCCAGAATGTAGTTGGCATCGCCCAGGTCCTTCATGGAGAACCTCTGTGACAAGAATCGTTTGACTGATTGTAGCACAGGAATGTCATTTCATATTAGGAGAATATCATCCACGTACAAGACGAGGAATACCACAGTTCTCCCTACAATCTTACTGTAAATGCATGGTTCATCCGGATTTTTGATAAAGCCGAATTCTATGACAGTATCATCAAAGCAGATGTTCCAACTCCGCAATGCCTGCTTTAGTCCATAAATGGATTTAAGCAACTTGCATATTTTACCGCTGTTCCCACTCTGAATGAAACCCTCCGGCTGATCCATATAGACGCACTCTTCCAAATTTCCATTTAGAAAATCCGTCTTTACGTCCATCTGCCAGATCTCATAATCGTGGAAGGCAGCAATGGAAAGAAGGATCCGAATAGATTTGAGCATAGCCACTGGAGAAAATGTTTCGTCATAGTCCAAACCAGGTCTTTGACGAAAACCCTTTGCAACAAGTCTAGCTTTATAGGTTTCAACTTGCCCATCTACACCAATCTTCTTTCTGAAGATCCATTTGTAGCCTACGGGTTTTACCCCTTCTGGAGCAATGTCCAAAGTCCAAACTTTGTTGGTGTATATGGACTCCATCTCGGTCCGCATTGCATCCAGCCATTTTACTGAGTCACCGCTCTGAATGGCTTGCTGGAAGCTAGTAGGCTCATCATTTTTAATGACGCAATCCTCTCGATCCCCGTCTATGAGAAAACCGTAGTATCTCTTGGGCGGATGAGACTGCTTACTACTCCTGCGGAGTGGCGCTGGGATGTCCGTTTCTCCTAAAACTTCTGGTTCTACCAAGCTTTTAGTAATAGCTTGTGGTTCTGGAATTTCTTCCAGTTCTATTGCACTCCCACTTATCTGATTTTCTAAAAATTCAGTTTCCAAGAAGTGGGCATGCTGAGAAACAAAAACCTTTTGTTCCTCTGCGGAATAGAAAAGATATCCCCTGGAGTTCTTGGGGTACCCCACAAACTTACACAGTACTGAACGTGCCTCGAGCTTGTCTGCATGCTGCCTCTTTACAAAAGCTGGACATCCCCATATCTTAAGATACTTAAGGCAGGGTTTCTTCCTACTCCACATCTGATATGGAGTGGTAGGCACAGTCTTGGTTGGAACCTTGTTCAAAAGAAATGCAGCTGATTCTAGTGCATAACCCCAGAAAGATCGCGGTAACTCAGCCTTACTCATTATGGAACGAACCATATCCAATAGAGTTCGATTCCGCCTTTCCGATACACTGTTGTGTTGTGGTGTGTATGGAGGAGTAAGCTGAGAAAGAATTCCATTCTCTTTTAAGTAGCCCAGAAACTCGGCACTCAAGTATTCACCACCTCGATCAGATCTCAGTGTCTTGATACTTTTGCCTGTTTGTTTTTCAACTTCATTCTTGTATTCCTGAAATTTCTCAAAGGCCTCGGATTTATGCTTCATCAGGAAGACATGTCCATACCTAGAGAAATCATCCGTAAAAGTAATGAAATATGAATAACCACTTCGCGCATGTATAGACATTGGACCACACACGTCACTGTGTATGAGTCCCAAGAGCTCGCTCGCTCTTACTCCGTGCCCAGTGAATGGAGTCTTTGTCATCTTTCCCATGAGACAAGATTCACAAGTAGCATAAGACTGATACTCGAATGGATTCAAGTATCCCTCTTTATGTAACTTTGTTAATCGTGTCTCATTAATGTGACCCAGTCTACAATGCCATAAGAAAGCCTGATTTGTGTCCGGAGACTTTCTTTTAAGTGTGTTCTGGACACTGAAAACTTGAGTTTGATTCAATACGTATATTCCGTTTTCTAATGTACCTGACCCAATCAGAACTTGATTTAGGTGGATGTGGACCACATCGCTTACAAAAGTAAAATCATATCCTTCCTTAGAAAGTAAGGATACATATATGATATTACAAGCCATACTAGGTACATACAAACAGTTACGCAGAATCAATATCTGCCCACTTGTCAATCCAAGGTGATATTCCCTTACGGATTCAGCGTCCACGCTCATTCCGTTGGCAACCCTGAGAGTTATATCACCTATCCTGATAACTCCACAGTTTCTCAAACCCTGTAATGAATTACAGATGTGAGATCCTGATCCAGTATCCAGTACCCAGGAAGTAGAGTTAATTGACATACAGTTTTCTATTACAAACACACCCGAAGCCGAAGCCACAACATGCTTCGAATCCTGGCTACTGGCTTTGCTAGCCCTGCAATCCTTCTGCCAATGTCCTTTCCCGTAACAATAGGAACGTCCCTTCTTTATTACATCAAGTCCCGAAGCTTTTGCCCTTCCCTTTCCTTCTTCTTCCCTGGTTTCTTTCAGGGTGTAAGTAGAGAGTAGAGACTGTAGAATCAAGTCAGTATTTGACCCGTTCTTCAACGCGGTCTTCAGGTCCGTGAGATCATCAAAATAGCTAGTCTCTGTAAGGACGTTGTCCCCTACAGATGACCCGAAAGCCAACCTCGCTTGAAGCAATTCGTTCGAGGTCTCATATCTTGCGATACGAGATTGCTCTCCATATAAATCTTTGTTATGGAGGAAGACAGAAACTAAGTCTATCTTCCCGTGCTGCCTTTGGTATGCACCATCAACTGAGTCCAACACGAGGCACTTGGTATTTGCACAATCTTTTTCCGATGTCTTACGGATATCAATATCCGTGACAGGGGAAACTGGTCCTGAGACGGCAGGGGTTTGATTAGTTAGGAGGTGTCCCAGCTTGTCATGGGTAATGGACATCTGTACAGACCTTTGTCAGTCATAACAGTCGGATTCAGTCATTTTATTATCTAGATGTAACCTATGTCTGGTTACTGGGTCGCTGCAATTAAGAGAGAGAGAAGAAAACACTTAGCATGATGCTCTTGCAAGTTTAGATTGGTTTTTAGTTTATCTAAACAGGATGGCTCCCACTGTTTCTCGAATCCTTCCTCAAATCATAAAAGATGAATTAGTCGGGATTGATCTCACCGTACAATACTTGCTTAACCGTTCAGTCAGGCTGGTGTCGGTACTTCGAGGGAGGTTTTACGACGCTTTCGCGAAGTTTCTTAATTAAATAACCTCTTTTCCCTGTGGGCGTAGCCCCGCTAACACCTTTCTAGACACCTACTTGGTTTATAGCATTGATCGTTAAGTGAAAAAGTCTCCCGAGGAGTAGCGGATACACACAGTAGGATCGGGATCCAAATATCATTGTGAGATAATGCTGAAGGAATCCTACCAATATTATCAAACTCCAAATGGTATGCAGCACTAGCAAGTTTCAATTTCCTTAGAAACTCCCGATGTGGATTTTTGCCCCATGCTCTTATGACCTTGATGAAGGTCAACAAATCATAAGTCACATGTCAAGTTCTACCCATCATTATCCAGGTTAATTTGAACCCACCCGTATATACTCTTGACGAAGGTCAACAAGGTAATACGACTGTCCCAAACCAATGCATCTATCTATGCTACATATAAACATCCAACAGCTACCAATCACTATGCCTTGACGAAGGTCAACAAACATAGCTTGAATACTATTGAATATTCATATGAAATGACGAAGGGCTACGATTGGTTTTGGCGAAACTGTGAACGTAATGAACTTGATATAATCGAAGAAACCTTGATAGCTTTTAAAAGGAGTGGTTTAAGCTCCGTGTTTTTTAAAGTTTTCTGTTTTTGGAAAAAAACCGAGTGGTTTTGAAATTGTTCCAACGATTTAACTTTGGTTTATTTTCTTTGCATTAATATAATGCATCCCATCAATTAATTCTACCATTGCAGAAAACAACGAAAATATGACATACGCTTATGCCATCCGCATTCGCCACTGGGCCCCGTCATCACCCGTTAGGTTACTTAACTAACGACAGAGCGGGGGCTAGACTAGCGCGGATGCAAAACATAAGCAACGCCTACTAGATATCATATATAGATATAAACATTCGTCAGATGCAATGATAGCCATTCCAGATCACAGATGAACACATTGGATATGCTAGGAATCCGCGTTTCGTTCGAGCATGCAACGAAAGACGGATTACACGGTCGCGATGAACAGCCAAACCCCACCCTAAACCCCTACGGGTGCGGCAAACCACCCGCTAAATACCCGAAGTGAAGCAGCCTCCCTCAACAACGTGAGTAGGCCACTCGGCACTTCAAAGTACCCGGTAGTTTGTGCACCCCACCTTGGGTCTATCTTAGGAGCAAAAACAGCAAAAGAAATAATATACAATGGCGGCTACAACCTCAACCCGGATGTGCGGCCATAAAATAATATTACATCAAATTACAAATTTTACATTGAATGAAAAATGAAAACTCTCATCTCACATCCCCGGCTATTCATCGCGACGATCCAACAAGTTCATATCCATAAACCAACACCACAGATCACAGATATGTACAACCCCTACTAATCGACATATAGCGATTAGTAGACGTTCAGTACATATATCATATTACAGATATAATCCAATTAGCTAAAGTTTATAGAACTTCGATTAAAAACTGTATTTGAATCTACCCCAAGTAAAATCCAGTACTCTGACAAATCTGGGCAGATACAAAACTTCCCAGAATACACAAAACCAACACAGAGAACCCCAGAAGAAATTTGGTGCGCAGCCGAGTTGACTCGGCCGCGGATCCGCGGCGGATCTCTTGGATCGGCCGCGGATCCGCGGTCATATGAGCGACTCAGGCGCCCAAATTTCTACAGTTTTCTCTAAAAAGCCTGCTTGTATTTTTCATGTCACTGAAAATATTTTTAGGCCTTTTTTAAAAATCGACAGAAAATACAAGTTTCGGTGTGTTTTCGGGATTTTTTCCGTGATCGAAGTTCTAACAACTTTGCTAACATGTTAGTTGTTGTTTAGCTAGGTTTTGATACTACTGTAAGTCTATGTAACCCACCCCGGTACTTAGGGGAGGCGGAAAGAGTAAAAATCAAATTTTTATCACAAGGGAATATAGACTAACCATGAAGGATCTTTGGTAAACAAAAAATAGCAAACTAACTACAAGTTCTAACTACTAGGTAAGATGGTTATACCTAGTTCTTGAACTCCTCCTCTTCTTGTTGTGGTCCTCCTTGTTGCTAGCTCCTTGGAGTGGTGTAGACGGCTCCTCCTCTTCGTCTTCTCTTTGCCGAAGAAAAATCCACCCGAAGGCCTCTACCTTGAGCTCCTATCTCAACCAAGAAGTAACTAAAGTGCTTGGCTTGCTAGACTAAGAAGCCTAGAATGAGTAGAGAGGTGTTTTGATGGTTTTATCTCACAAAACTCATGTTTTTCAACTCATGAAACAAGAAAGCTTTGAGAGAGAGGAAGAGGGAGAGCAATGCAAGAGAGAGAAAGAGCATGAGAGAATGAGAGTCTCTCTCCAACCTTTCCCTCATATGAGAGATATATGAGAATAATAATAATAATTAAGATAATTGTGATGGTTAGTTGATTTGACCATTATCATTTCACATTTAATGCTAATGCAAGTTTCAAGAAGCATCTTTTGCAAAAGAAAATATCAAGGTCAACAAAAGTCAATAAGTCAAATGGTCAACCCAACCCTAACCATGGCACAATTATCCTTAATTAATATTATTAATCATATTTCTCATTCTCATTAGGGTTTAGAAAAAGTCAACGGTCAAAAACCCTAATGAGGTTCCTCTGCCTCTGTCAACTGTGCATACACACCCGCATCCGTGTTCCGAGAAACATGAATACAATGAGACAAAACCAATCCCAAAACAAATACTAGGATCTGGCTTAAACCAAAGCCCGCTAGTAATAACTGCCCGGACACCAAACATGCACAAGTGCGCGTATGTGAATGAACCCCGTCGTAAAACCATACGATCTCTACTCTGTTTTGCCCAAAGGTGAACAACCCTCTGTGTGGGACTCTAAAGACTCGACACTATGCTGGCAGTGGATTTAACCACAGGCCGCAAGCGGTACTAGCTGTACGTAACGGTCCCCAGGTAGATGCCGATAAGAAGACCGATGAGGCGAACCCATCCGAACTCCTACTGAGCCTGAATGTGACAATCTCTGTACAGTCCGGTCCGTTCGTCTGAGAGTATCGCATGTCGGGCCTAGGGGGGCGGTAAACGTCAGTCCTCTAATAGCGGTACAAGTCGTGTCGGAGTGTAGCCCAAATCACCCTGAGAAACTACTGGAAACACTACCAGCAAATCTCGCTTGCCCTGGCCAGGGACTTTGTGTAATGGCTCTCCTAGACACAGCGCGATATCAACTCCCAATACCGGGAGAGACGAATCCTGTCTAACCGTCACTGCCTCCAAGTGCTTCGGGACTGCACCCAACTACTACCTGTTTGCATAACTCATTTAAGCCGTGGTAGGGTAGTAATCTAAGAACAGTGGGAACACACTCGAGGCGAAGTGACAGTGTCAAGTCAACGGACTAAGCTGTACTCATGTCACCTGAGAACTGATAACTGACGATAGGTATAATACCAACCAACAGTTCCCAGTGAGTCATGTCCAGTGTACTCGTAACCTAACGAGCATCCGCATACTATCTCCAGTACGACGTACTAATGGCTGTGGGACAGACCATCTCCCCTGCTGGGATTAGAAGCGCATACGCTAGTCTACTCCGGAGTATCGATGCCCCGTCTCGATAATCCTACGACCAGGGACCTGTATAAGGATATGCTTGTAGATTACCCAGCCCCCACTAGTGTGACTGCCATCACAACGCTGGTAATCAAGCAAAGATCCTAAGGGCTCCACTAATATGTATAAGCGATATGCTAAAAGAAACACATGCACATATTTAAGTATAAACATACCAAGTAGCATACTACCATTTTGAGCAAGATTGTCTATACAACTGTGAATATCCCAAGCTTTCATTAAGTAATATACAAACTAGTATGATACAGTAATGGCCTCTAGGGCATATACACTAACAGATCCTTGGCGTCATTGGGTGAGAGATTACCATCCAAGGATGAACCGAGCAGGGAAGCTGCTCGGCGGTCTCTTGATGAGGGCTTAGATCCTTGGCATCGTGGGGTAAGAGATTACCAGCCAAGGATGGACCGAGCAGGGAAGCTGCTCGGTGGCCTCTTGATGACGGCTTTGATCCTTAGCGCAGGAGGGCATTGAGTTTCCTGCTAAGGATGGAGCGAGCAGGGAAGCTGCTCGGTGGCCTCTTGACAAGGGCTTTGATCCTTGGCGTCGTTAGGTAAGAGATTACCAACCAAGGATGGACCGAGCAGGGTTGCTGCTCGGTGGCCTCTTGGTGAGGGCTTCGATCCTTAGCGCGGGAAGGCAAGGAGTGGCCTGCTAAGGATAGACCGAGCAGGGTTGCTGATCAGTGCCTCTTGATGAGGGCTTTGATCCTTGGCGTCGTGGGGCAAGAGATTACTAGCCAAGGATGAACCGAGCAGGGTTGCTGCTCGGTGGACTCTTGATGAGGGCTTGGATCCTTGGCGTCGTGGGGTAAGAGATTACCAGCCAAGGATGGACCGAGCAGGGAAGCTGCTCGGTGGCCTCTTGATGAGGGCTTGGATCCTTGGCGTCGTTGGGTAAGAGATTACCAGCCAAGGACGGACCGAGCAGGGAAGCTGCTCGGTGGCCTCTTGATGAGGGCTTTAATCCTTGGCGGAGTGGGGTAAGAGATTACCAGCCAAGGATGGACTGAGCAGGGTTGCTGCTCGACTTTGCGAGGTTCGATCTAACCTTCCTAGGTGTGTGAACATCGGGATGAGTGACCGTCGTGGACGACACGTGTCAGGAATGCATGGGGGAGGCAAAGCGTTTAGAAGAGCCGCGTCAGTTCCGCCTTATGGCGGTGCGGTATTGGAGAAATTTGGGTGAATCCCAGGATTCGCGCCCATGCGTGAGCGAATTTGGGTCCTTAAGAATTCTGTTTGAGGTTATAAATAGAGAAGAAGATGAAAACTCTTCAGCGTTGCTTTTTGAGATGCTAGTCCCATGTATTCGATCGAAGAGATCATCACCTTCGACGACGTCTTCATGTATGACCAGACCCTAGCTGGGGATAGACACCGGGATGTGGTTCAGCGCCTCGAGGGTCACGTCGGCCGGCTTCTCCCTCGGTGGTCGCCCTTCCTACAACTGCCGATGTACGCAATTTGGAGGAGGTCGCCGGGGTTGTACAACCCCCTCTCCGAGGAGTTGCTGGACGAGGCGCTCAGCAAGGTGCGCTCGATCTATATGCTTGGCCTCATCTCGAAGGCCAGGCACGACCGATCCTTGGCCCTCATTTTGGAGTGCTTTCAAAAGAGGTACATCGTGAGCCAGGGCGCGGAGGGCGGAGCGCCGGGTGCTTCCGTGGTGTCCCGAGTTCGCGCGCAGCATCGGTGGGAACGGGCTGCAGGGGCTTGGGCCCGGTTGGCGGAAATCTACTCTGAATATCACTAGGAGTATTTTCTCGATCCCGTTCCCCCTCTGTTGTAAATTTTTCTTTTTCTTTTTCTTTTTCTTTTTGATGTAAGGCTGAGGAGCCCACAATACCTTTTGAATGAATAAAATTTTCCTTTTTCCGATACTCTATTGTTTCCTTCTTATTATTTAAATAAAAAGAACTTAGAAGAATTTACATCGCTTTGGTGAAAGAAGAAATATACATTCATAGACATTCTTTTTAGAGGTACAGCTTGAGCTTCTCGGCGTTGTAAGGCCGTGGAAATTTGCGACCATTCGTGTCTTGTAGGCAATAGGCTCCGCCGGGCAGGACCTCGGAGACGAGGAAAGGACCGTCCCATTTTGGGGAAAACTTATGCAGCTTGCCTTGATCGACGAACTTGTTCTTCCTCAGGACTAAATCTCCGGTTTTGAAGAAGTGACGCTTGACTCGCGCGTTGTAGTAGCGGGCAGTTTGTTGTTGATAGGTGGCAGTTCTGATCTGAGCCTGGTCCCGTTTCTCTAACAAGATGTCCAGGTTAGTTCGGAGGGCCGAGGTGTTTTCCTCGTCGTTGAAGTGCTCAACCTTGTGGCTGGGCAGCCCGATCTCTGCTGGGACCATTGCCTCGGTACCGTAGCAGAGGCTGAAAGGGGTCTATCCGGTGGGGGTCTTCTTCGACGTGCGCAAGGCCCATAAGACCCGGGGTAGTTCCTCGACCCAACTGCCTTGGCGTCCTTTTAGGCGTGTCCGAAGACCTTGGATGACGTCCCGGTTAGCGACCTCGGTCTGCCCGTTGCACCGGGGATGCGCGACCACGGCAAAATTTCTTAAGGATATGATATTCGCTGCAGAATTCCTTAACTTTTTCATTTTCGAAATTTGTCCCGTAGTCGGTGATGATACACCTCGGGATGCCGAACCGGAGTATCACGTTATTCTGCAGGAACTTGATAATCATGGTGGCGTTCGGTTTCCTGATGGGGATGGCCTCGATCCACTTCATGAAGTAATCCACTGTGACGAGGACATACTTGTGCCCACCCATACTGGTATGGAACTGGCCTATCATGTCCATTCCCCATTACGCAAATGGCTACGGGGAGGTTAGGGCTGTTTGCTCGATAGCCGGAAGGCGAGGTATGCTTCCATAGAGTTGGCAGCTTTTGCATCTCCTGATGGGCTTCTGGGCGTCCTGATGAATCGTCGGCCAATAGTACCATTGGAGCAGTGCCTTCTGGATCAAGATGCGGGCCCCTTGGTGCGCGCCGCCGACCCTTCATGAATCTCACGGAGGACGTAGTCGGCCTCATGGGGGTCGACGCACCGGAACAGGGGCTGAGTGAAGGATTTCTTGTAGAGGTTTCTATTGCTCCAGACGAAATGGCGAGCTTTGGCTCGGAGACGGCGGGCTCCCCTTTGATCATCCGGGAGTGTACCTTGTTGGATATATGTATTCCCTAGAGGCTATTATATGATAGTGTATGTACTGATGTGTGTGTGTGTGTGTGTGTGTGTATTCAGAGGACAGTCTTGCTCGACATGATAGTATGCTATCTGATTGCTCTTTATCATATGTTCACTTGATCATGCTTTTACTAATTTGATACATGTTGATAAAGCCCTTAGGATATTGGCTTGACTACTGGGATTATGATGTGGATCATACTAGTGGGACACCTGTAGTTTATAAGCATATCCTTGAAATGTTTCTAGTCGTGGGTATATCGAGACTGGGCATCGATATTCCAGAGTAGACTAGCGTATACCATTCTTGTTCCATATGATGGGCGATGGATGATCCCATATCCATCTGGTGTGGTGACACAAAAGATTGTATACGGGTTCTCAGTGAGACTGGGTACATTGAACGGACTCACCGAGAACTCCTATGTGGTATTATATCATACGTCGGATAGCAGTTCTCAGGTGACACTGGTACAGGTTAGTCTGTGGACCCGAGATCGCCATAGAGTCTTGTGTGTCCTCCCACTGTACTTTGATCTCCACCCCACTACGGCTCTACTGAGTTGTACAAATGGGTGGATTTTGGGTACAGTCCCGAGGCACATGGAGGCAATGAGGGATAGGAGGGGTTTCGTCTCTCCCGGTATTGGGGGTTGATGTTGCACTGTGCACGATTGGCTATAACAGGAAGTCCCTAGCCAGGGCTGCTGAGATATTACTGATAAGTGTTATCAGTAGTTTCTCGATCTGTTGTAGACCATATACCGGCATGACTTATTGAGTTATTGGGGTCGACGATTCCATCCCTAGACTCGATATGCGGCATATTTGACGAAGAGATCGGACTGTACGGTAAGTGTTGCCAGTTGGCTCGATGGAGTTTTGACAGGTTCGCTTGTTCTTCTTATGATCGCTCAATACCCGGGTAGCCGTTACGTTTAGCTGACCGCTTGCGGCTTGTAGGTGTTTGATGTGATCATCACCTACTGCCGGCGTATTGACGAGTCTTAGAGTCCCACACAGAAGTTTCCTAGCTCAGGCAAAACGATGTGGTGTGCATATGAGATATGCGCGGGAGCTCGATTAAATGCGTGTATGAGATACCGTTTGTTAATCGGGCATTTACTATTGGTCCGGTCGTATGTGATATGACCGATTTATTAAATCAAATGTTGATTTAATAATGACTTTTAGCTCACCTTTATTAAACCTTTTCTTTATGGATGTATGCATATATGTATATACATACACATGATGATGTGTATTCACACATACATACATACAAGTGTATCATAGTTGATGATACATAGTTGATGGCAATGCAAGACTCACATGGTTAAAATTACTATGTGGATTTTTATTTCGAGATAAAAGGAAAAGGAAATTAACCAATGACTCATTGTTTCCGAATGACTCGTAGTTTCCACACTTTTCTTGGGTTGGCCTTTGACTAACCCTAGATTAATTTCCTTTGTTCTTTTAACTCATCACAAAATATCTAGATATTTATTTTAACCATGGTTGGATGTGAGAGTGTCTCACATATATATTCTTTTGTTTTTATTTTAAAACATAACAATTATCATTATCTTGAAAAAGCTTTGCCATCTTCATCTTCCTCCTTCTAAAAGCTCTCTTGAGTTTCATAGAGTGGGAGAAAAAGAAAAAGAAAGGGTTTTTAAGTGAGATAACAAACCACACAATCATTCTATACTAGTTTAGCCTATTAGTTTAGAGTGTTTGCATCACTTCCTCATTGATCAAGTGAAGCAAGGAGCTTTGGGCAAAGGGACTTCGGGTGGATCGTCGTGGACTCGGAAGTGTTCAAGCGAGCCGTTCCAAACTCTAGGAGATCCAAGGAGTCACTCAAGGAGGTCTACAAAGGTTGTACTCTCTCCACTTAGTGATATATTAACTTTTGTATGTGATACTATTAGTTGTTACCCTATATTTCTAGTTCGATTCCAAGTTAATTTTACTTAGCACCTCTTAAAATTTAAATTGTGGCATGTGTGATACTTCCAAACCCTATATGAGGAGATAAGGAAACCCTACAGTGGTATCAGAGCCAAGCTAGAGTTTTAGAGTAACCTAGACGACGTTAAAAATCTCGAACGAACGAAAAACGACGCTCGAAGGGTGCTCTCTAGAAATTTTTCAAAAAGGTGGATTTTTTCGCATTAAAAATACTCAGAAAATCGTGCAGGGTATTTTATGGGCCCACGGGAAGAACGAAGCCCTAACTCGACTATACGACCGTGGAACCGCGGCCAAAATGGTCATTTTGTGGCGGTTCCGTGGCGCCGTTGGTGAGGCTTGGACTGTGCCTTCTTGTGCTGGCTCGTATGTACTTGTAGCAGTCTCTGGTAATTTTCAAAACTGCTCTAGTGTTGAGCTTTCTGAGAAGTCTTTGGGTGGTCAATCGTTCGATCGAATGTTTTAACTGTGCCTAGTTTATGTGAATGTGATACAATAATTGGAATCTACAAATTTGTTTGTTGCGTGTAAATCTAGCATTTCGGTCTCGGGAGTAATCAAAAATTTTGTTGAATTATCCGACTTATTTTGAAAAGGTGTTTTCATGGGTGAGACCTAAATGCGAGATTTAAATTGTTAGGCATGAAATCTTGGATATGTGATATTCCGGGTTTGGGTTGTTTAAGGGCAATTACGATTCCAATTGTTGTAGTTTTTCTTTTTATTTCTCTGTGACCGTAAGTGTAGTATGTGGTGTATCGCCGGTTTCGTTGCTATACATCAACGACAATCAGGGTACGCATACTTACTTACGTTGATGATATATGATATTATGTGTTGCTGAGATATGAAATGTGCAGGATTGTCGTGATTGAATAGCCGGGGATTTTATGTGAGATGAGAGTTTTCTTTTCATTCATGTAAAATTCAATTGTATGTAATATTCTTTTATTTGGGGCACTTCCGGGTTGAGGATGATGTCACCATTATTGTATATTATTTACTTTTCCGCATTAGAATAGACCCAAGAAAGGGGGCACAAGTGACCGGGTTCTAGGGTTCAGTGGGAGGCCATCTCGAGGAGTCGAGACCGGGTCTCCTAAACTCCAGAATTGGTAGGGTCACTTGCCACTCTCGTAGGGGTCTAGGGGTGTGGGCTTGGCTATTCATCGCGACCGTGGAATCCGTATTTTCTATTGATGGCTAAAAACAAAATACAGACCTCCTAAATATCCTATATTATATATGCTTCTGCTGCTTATGTTCTGTGATGAGATGATTTAATATATCTGAGACGAATGGAATATTATATATATGATATATAATAGACGTTGCTTATGTTTTGCACTCGCGCTAGCCCCGTCCCGGTATGCCGTTAGTTAAGTAACCTAACGGTGCATAACGGGACACCGTGACGAATGCGAATGGCATAAGCGTACGTTATATTTTCCGTTTCTTTCTGTGATGGCTTTAGGACTTAAATGATGGGACTACATTAATGAGATTAATGTAAAGAAAAATGAACCTAAAAAGATATTATAGAATCGGATTTGAAGCACACTCGGCCTTTTATGAAAAAACAAGTTTTCAAAGTGCGGAGCTTAAACCACTCCTTTTAAACCCATTGGATTCTACAACGATATCAAGTTCAAAGCGTTAAAAGTTTTCTTAAAAACTATCCGCAGCCCTCCGTCATTTTAGGAAATAGAGTACTTAGTATTCGTGCTGCGTATTTTGACTTTAGTTAAGGCGCAGTGTACGGTAGCTAAGTGATGTCTTCCTACACTGCATATGATGCAGATTAGTTAGGACATTTATATGATTATGTTGGCTTTAGTTAAGGGTCATGTGTGTGGGTCTAGTTAATCACGAAATGACGGGAAGAACTTGACTAGTACTTATGATATGTTGACTATAGTTAAGGTCATGAATGCTAGGGGTAAAAACAATATCGGGAATTTCAAGAGTTGAAATTTGCAATGAGATTGCATACCTTTTATATGATAGTAGGATCCTGATCCCACTGTGAGCAAGAGTTGCTCCCGGGAGAGTTTTCCACTTTACAACCCATTAGGTGTCTAGAAAGGTGTCAAACGGGGCTACGCCTCTGGGAAAACGAGATTTATTTTAATTAGGTCCGTGCGAAAGCACGGGGAACCTCCCTCAAAGTACCGGCATTGGCCTGGCTGAACAGTTAGCGATGTTGTAGAATGTAATTAATCCCGGCTAGTTTTTTTTAAAAAGGTTTTAAAGAAAATTTGATAAAAAAAACAGTGGGAGACATCGATTAGATAAGATAATAATCAATCTGATCTTTGCAAGAGTTTTCGCTGAGTGTATTCTTTTCTCTCCCTTAATGGCAGATACCAATGACAGGACTCAAGCTTCTACTAGATAAAAATAAACTGAATGGGACCAATTATAAAGACTGGCTGAGCAATCTCAACATTGCCTTGACTTATGATAAGGTATCATATGTCCTCACGGCTCCAACCCCGCCCATCCCAGGTCCTAAATTTTCTGTTGCGGATAAGGAAATCCGCAAGACATGGGACACTGACTGTGCCACGGCCAAATGCCTCGCGCTTGCATCGATGGATAACACACATCAGAAACAGCATGAGAATATGGACGTCCAAGCCATATTCCTCCATACAAAAGAGTTGTATGGAGAGCAATCTCGCGTATTACGATACGAAGTATCCAGAAAGCTGTTTCAGATGCGAATGACCCCTGGCACACCAATAGGAGACCATGTTCTGAAGATGATAGCTCTCATTGAAGAGCTTGAGGACCTTGGGTTGACAATGGACAATAAGCAATATACGGATATTATTCTGCAGTCTCTCCCCTCCACCTTTGCTCAATTTATAGTTAATTTCAACATGCACAACATGGAGAAGGAACTACCTGAACTCCTTAATATGTTAAGGAGTGCAGAGAGCACGCTGAAGTTAGTGAAAACTCCCGTTTTGAGTGTTGGGCCATCTTCCTCCTCTCGTCCGGAGGCTAAGGCCAAGGGAAAGATGAAGAAGAAACCCACCAAACCTAAGGGTGGAGTCAAAAAGGTTAAGGGGAAAGACAAGTCCAAGGTTGGGGAATCGGGGAAAGGAGAATGTTTCCACTGTAAGAAGACGGGACACTGGAAGCGGATCTGTACTGAGTACCTTAAACTCAAAAACAAGCATAGTGATGCTTCAGCTTCAGGTGTGTTCGTAATTGAAAACTGTTTTTCTATTAACTCTGCTTCCTGGGTATTAGATACCGGTTCAGGTTCTCATATTTGCAATTCTGTGCAGGCGTTGAGAAATAGCAGAGTTTTGAAGACAGGTGATCATACTCTCCAGGTTGGAAATGGTTCCAATGTAAATACAGTTTCAGTGGGAGAGTATCACCTAGGGTTGCCGTCGGATTGTATATTGGTTTTGAACCCATGTTATTTTATGCCAAGTATGATTTGTAATATTATATCCATTTCTTTGTTAGAAAATGAAGGATATCATTTTGCTGTGCAACACAATGTTATGAACATTAGATTTAATCAAGAGTTGATTGGTTGTGGTACATTTAATAACGGGATATACGTTCTTAATCAACACACAGTTTTCAACATTCAACACACAAGTAAAAGAAAATTTTCAGATATAAATGAAGATTTTCTTTGGCATTGTAGACTTGGTCATATTAATGAAACAAGACTAAACAAGCTTCATAAAGATGGATATTTAAATTCTTTTGAGTATAAATCTTATGTAACTTGCCAGTCTTGTATCAAAGGTAAAATGACCAAAACTCCGTTTACTGGACACGGAGAAAGAGCTACTGAGCTCCTAGGCCTCATACATAGTGTTGTATGTGGGCCAATGTCTACACATACAAGAGACGGTTTTTCTTACTTCATAACTTTTACTGATAATTTCTCAAGATTCGGTCATGTGTTTTTGATAAAACATAAGTCTGAAGCTTTCGTGAAATTCAAGTAGTACAAACTTGAAGTAGAAAACCAAACAGGAATGAGAATCAAGATACTTCGATCAGATCGAGGTGGAGAGTACTTAAATACTGAGTTCTTGGACTTCCTAAAAGAGAATGGGATTCTCTCTCAACTCACTCCCCCTTACACACCATAGCACAACGGTGTGTCAGAGCGGCGGAATCGTACCCTATTAGATATGGTACGATCCATGATGAGTGATTCTAAGTTACCCCTCTCTTTTCGGGGGCATGCATTGGAGACTGCAGCTTTTCTGTTAAATAAAGTTCCAACCAAGACCGTGTCTACCACTCCATATGAGATATGGTATGGGAAGAGACCATCTCTTAAACGAGTTAAGATTTGGGGTTGTCCGGCTTTTGTCAAAAAGCAGAATCCAGACAAACTTGAGACGCGATCGGTCAAATGTATATTTGTAGGATATCCAAAACATTCGTTTGGGTATCTTTTCTACCACAAAGAAGAACAAAAGGTATTTGTTTCTCAGTATCCCACATTTTTAGAAAATGAGATTTTTCCAAATGATACTGATGGCAATGTGATAATCTAGAAGAGGTTCTAGAGACACAAGTTACAAATGACGACTTGGCTGAACCTGATGTTGCAACAGAATCTAATGAACCTCAGCCACTCCGTAGATCTGGTAAGACTTCTCACCCACCGGAGAGATACTACGGTTTTCTCATTGATGGTGATAGAGAAGATTGCATCATGGATGATGATGACCCTGCCAGTTTTCAGAAAGCTATCACGAGTTGTGACTCTGTGAAGTGGCTGGATGCCATGAGATCCGAAATGGAGTCCATGTACACCAACAAAGTATGGACTTTGGAGATTGTACCCTCCGGGATAAAACCTGTAGGCTGCAAATGGATCTTTAAAAGAAAGATCGGTGTAGATGGACAGGTGGAGACCTATAAGGCAAGATTAGTAGCGAAAGGCTTTCGTCAAAGACCAGATTTGGACTATGACGAAACTTTCTCTCCGGTAGCCATGCTTAAATCCATTCGAATCCTACTTGCTATTGCTGCTCACTGTGACTATGAAATCTGGCAGATGGACGTTAAAACTGCATTTCTAAATGGTGATTTAGATGAATGCGTTTATATGGATCAGCCAGAAGGCTTCATTGACAGTGGGAGCAGCGGTAAAGCATGTAAATTGCTTAAATCCATTTATGGATTAAAGCAGGCATCACGGAGTTGGAATATCTGTTTTGATGATTGTTGCGCCACGGCAGCGCCCCGGCCATCTTACTCGAGGCCAAATTGCGGAATCAAAATTTTTCCTTGCTCGGAAACCGGCGCTACCGCGGACAAAGAAAACCCGGATCGTTAACCATTAACCTATACTAGCTATCAAGAGATGGGAAGAGAAGTATACCAAGAGATCCGAGTCCTCCGGTCTTCTCATCATCGCCCCGATCTCCCGCGGAAAGTGTAGTCTCCATATCGTCGCCTCCTCGCCGGAAAGGGCACCACATCGCCTTCGTCTTTTACGGGCTCCCGCCTCAATACCGAGGCAACTCGAGCATGAAGCCGGCAACTCGACATGCTCAAGATATGCTGTAGAATGTGTAGTAGATCATGCTAGTCTCATTTGGGGTTTGTTGTTGCCTTGATGGAGGAATGGGGTTAGGAAAAATGGTGCTTTCATTTTTCCAAAACAAGAAGAAGAAGGAGATGATGAATTCCTCACAAAACCAAGATGAACTCTCTCATTCTTTTTTTTTTTCTCAAGTGTTCTTTCTTTCATCAAGTGAGAATGATAATATGGTGGAGGAAATGAGAATGCCAACCATAAGAAGGGAGGTGAGTGTAGGAGAGAACAAGAGGTGACCACATCCTAGACAACAAAACATCAACCATGCTTATTCTCCTATTCACTCCATAACCTTTCAAATCTCTCAATTCAAAAGCATGGAGCAAAAGAAATGAAAGCTATCATAATCAATACTTTTGCAAGAAACCCCCTCCACAAAAGTAATTTGCAAAACTGCAAATTACCCCCTCCATCGGAAAAGTCCGGCCGGGAAAGAACAAAGGAAAACCGGCCGGAACGGAATGCAAACTGGCAACTCCAGAAAACTGGTCCCGTAATAAATTACAGGAAAACCCCAATACTGTGCATACACATCCGCATCTGTATTCCGACCGGATACAAATGCAATGAGACAAAATCTACACTGTACTAAACTAGTACCGGCTTAAACCAAAGCCGGCTAGTAAAAAACCGTTCGATCCTGATCCGTGCAATACCGCACGTATCTGATCGAACCCTGCCATATATATCCATACGGCCACTAGTACAAAACTGTCCGATCCTGATCCGTGCAATACCGCACGTATCTGATCGGACCCTGCCATATCTCCATACGGCCTCTACAGCGTTTCGCCCGAAAGCTGAGTAACTGAAAGTGTGGTGGACTCTAAAGACTCGTCAATACTATGGCTGTGGATTTAACCACTAGCACGTCAGAGGTATAAGCCAATACGTGACGGGCCACCAGCTATTGACTAAAAGGGACGTCGATGAGGAAGCTCACCCCGACACCCAACTGAGCCTGTCAGTGACAATATCCGTACAGTCCGGTCCGTTCGTCTATGAGTATCGCATGGCGGGCCTAGGGGGTTGGTAAAAGTCAGACCCCCAAAAGCGGTACAAGTCGTGTCGGAGTGTAGCCCAGAACGCCCTGAGATACTACTGGAATACCTACCAGTAAATCTCCTGCCTCGGCCGAGGGCTTTGCGTAATGGCTCTCCTAGACACAGCGCGACCTCACCCCCAATACCGAGAGAGACGAACCCCTGAAGATCCGCTCACTGCCTCCATGTGGCTCGGGACTGTACCCAACTAAAACCTGTTTGCACGACTCCTTTGAGCCGTGGTAGGGTAGTAATCAAAGCACAGTGGGAACTCACACAAGACAAATGAAGATCCTCAGGTCGATGAACTAACCTGTACACATGTCACCTGGGAACTGCTATCTGACGTCAGGTATAAGCCCAACTAGCAGGTTCCCGGCGGGTCCTGTCCGGTGTACTCATAACCCAATGAGCACCTGTATACATCTTAGGTGAACCAACTGACACCAGTGGCTTGTGAGACCGGCCACCGCCCCTCGTCGGGGTCTCGACTGTATACACTAGTCTACTAATGGAGTATCGATGCCCTGTCTCGAAACTCCTACGACTAGGGACCTTTTAAGGATGTGCTTATAGACTACCAGCTCCCACGTATATGATCGCCATCATACTGCTGGTAGTCAAGCAAGAATCCTAGGGGCTCTATCAACGTGTAATAGCGACATGTCAGGTCACCTAAAGCAGTACACGATGATAAAGATAAACCAGATAGCATACTATCATCTCGAGTAAGACTGTCCTACCGGGATAGGTCCTCCCTCAATCATTGCAATCACGTGCCTGTGATCCAATAATTGAGTCTGAGGGCACTATCTCCAACAATCTCCCACTTGCACTCAAGGCTAATTATTGCGATGCCGCATACTCACAGCCCGTGTGATACCGAACACCCAACTCCTCTACTGGTCAGTCTCACAAAGCTCGTTTGCGAAACTATTGCGTTCGAGGAATAGCCTCAGTGAGTGGATCCGCTGTGATGTTTCTTTCTATGTCTCTCTATATCTCAAGTTCGAGGAGAAAGCCATCTCCCGAAATGAGCAATACCTGTCTTAGAATGCCTGGATGTCTGATGGGACCTAGCTCATAAATGAACTCCAAATCCAAACTTCTTAGACTGTATCGTCAACTGAAACTAATCAGTATCCCACGCCATGCCTCCCTCAGTATTGCCTTGGACCACCTGTCCAAAATACTGCTCCTCGTCAGAGGGAGAACTATAACTCTGACAACCTCCTTGTCGTCCATGTCACCTTGGAAGCCTGGAGTGATAACCGTCTCCTAAAGGAGGCAGCCGTTATCATATTCCTAGAACATTCACTTATGTTCTAAAACTGCTTCCGACTGTTTTTCCAGGATTGGATCAATATCAACTTATTGCATCTAGTGCAAGAACAACATCTGGTGTGATACTTGACATATCATGATTGACTCAATTGCCTAAGCAAGTGATCTGTCAATCATGCACATCCTCTCCCATTTAGTCTGTAAGACACCTTTAGAGAGGGTGACTCCATTACCTGCAGGTATAATACCGTGCCAGGAGTCGTCCATTCTAAATACTCATAGAATGCTGTCAAGGTACCCTGATTGGGAAAACACCCAAATCTAGATCTAAAACCATAGGTCTAGTAACCAGTATGTCTGATATAGTACCCAAGTCCCATGTGGAGAAAGCACGGTGTGACGACCAAAGTATAACCGATCGTAGTATAGGAATGTCACTTCCTACTACCTTCTCAACAGATCCATCCCCTATTCTGATGACGTCAAACCCATGACTGTCACATCAGAAACAGATGATCTGACTCCGCTATATCTGCTTTAGTCTATAAATAGACATAAGCATGAAGTCCACCAATGCTTCCGCTGCTCCCACTGACTACGACAACCCTCTGTCAGAGTCATATAGACGTGCACTTCTAAAGCTAGTTTAGAACGACGCTATACTCATCCTCCTGCCGGGTCTCGCAGCCTGGAACAACAACAATGGCAAGTGTGGGTAAACAAGAACTTCCCTGTCACCGTCCTTGAGGCTACCGGAGTACCTCTCGGGTGCCTGAAGTTACCCACCTTATCTGCGGAGTGGCCAATGGAATGTCAAATCAGATTGAATCTTTAGGTTCTTTATTAAATCTTCAGTAATCGTTTGCGGTTCTGGAATCACTTCCAGTTCTACCATACTCCCACTTTTGTTTTTGAAAAAATCCATTTTTAATAAAACTGTGGCGAGTCTAGAACAATATTTCTATTGATCTGCCAGATGGTAGAAAGTCAACCCTCGTCATAGCCTGGGTCAACCCACAAACAGCCATTACAGAAACGTGCCTTGAGTTGTCCAGTGTCTGGTTTTAAGCATAAGCCGGACAACTCCCCGTATCTTAACAACGTTAAGATATGAACTGTTCTATATCCAATATAGAACCAGAGACACTGATTCAATTGAACCAGATTCAAATCATGCAGCTATCTCCAGTGCATGTAAACTAAATGGAAGGAGGCCGATCAGCGTTACTCAACTTAGGAATGCTTCCAATTATGAGTAACCTGAAAGAGAAGCAAGTTCTCTTTATCATCACTATCAACTGAATACCATACACAAGTATCTACATCTTCGATCACTTTGAAGAATCCCGATACTTGCTATACCTGGTTCTCTACTCTATTCAGATACCCATAACTCCTCAAAACTTAGACCCTGTGTTTCCACGAAACATATGTCTAAGAACTAGAGAAGTTAAAAGTAAACAGAATATAGTACGAGGACCAACCCCTCTGTCCTAATGGACACTGGACAACATACAATACTCTGTATAAGTCCGCTGAGTCTAACAACTCTTTCACTGTGTGTCGTAGGTTGAAAACTGTACTTATGGTTAAGAAGAATTACACCGCTGTTTAATGCTCCTTACCTAACCATCCACTGATATAGGTAAATGTCGTAGACATAATATCAAAAGGTATATCTCACTCTATGAAAATAGACGTACAGATATATCAATTTGAAATTGGTGCATAACCGCGGATATTCAAAACCAAATATTTGCCGACCGGCAAACAACCCAGGTGACTTCCTCAAATATCACCGATTACAACGAATCCCGATATAATGAGGATGATCACCCAATTCCCAATAACTTACTCCCACTCAGCATCTGTAAAACCATACAGATGTGAGAATCCAACCTGGTAAATACATACCCTGGAGCAAGTGTCTAACTGCGAAATCAGTTTTCCATTAACAGTACACAGTGAAACTGAAACATTGAAATGTTTCGTTGGGGTATCGTGGTATTCCTAGTAATGCCTCTTCCATTATCCAGATTCACAACTGTAACCGTATAATTCTTTGTCACCTCTCCAAATCCCTTTATATGTCTTTAGTCATTACCTTCTGTACACCCCTTTAAGCCAAATGGTTTTCTTCCTTCCCTACCGTTCGGCACCAGCCTATGGTTTGGACGAAGACTATCCAAAAAGCATAAAGGGTGTACTGTCCTAATCCTAGGAGCACTCGCAATGCGAGAGAAGGTGAAGATAAAAGACACCTGAATGTACTTTATTCCTATTTCTCCTGAACCAGGATCCATCCCCGAACTGGAACAAGTTCCTTTCGAGTTCGTATATAACCATACGATGGATTATCCAATAAACTGTGGATCTTCGTAGTGATACGGAGTGTCCTGGAGAAATACAAAGGTGATTTAGAGTTGGCGAAGAAATACTTGGTTTGGTCGTGAATAGCAGTCGCAACTTACTTTGCCCTCTTACTAATCCCTTGCTTTGTCTTAACTTAATACCTTCTGTACACCGTTTAGGCTAACTGGTTTTCTTCATTCCCTACCGGTCGGCACCAGCCTATGGTTTGGAAGAAGACTATCCAATTTGCGTAATAGGTGTACTACTCCTAAACCAAGGAGTACTCGCAACTTGAGAGAAGGTAAAAGGGAAGAGACAACTGAATAACCCTATCCGTTTTCTCCAGAACCGGAAACCATCCTCGAATTCCTTCGAGTTCGTATCTAACCATACGATGGTTTTGTCCAATGGAAGTGGACGTTCGTAGTAATACGGGGTGTCCTGGAGAAAAGGGTAAAAGTAGGAGTGGCAATGAGGTCTGCAACTCTGACAATCCAAAAGCCTGTGTTAAGAAGGTTCGGTCAACTTGGTCACTGAGTCATAGTCCAGGGTCGGGTCAATGGTCGCTGCCAAAGAGAGAGAGAAAAGAAACACTCAGCGTGCACTCTAACCTAGATCAGAATGGTTACCACTTTGTCTAATCTGGAAACCTCCCACTGTACCTCAAATTCTCCTCCAAACCTTAAAGAAGAATTAGTCGGGATCACCCGAGGAGTAAACCAACTCATCAGTGGGAATCGGGATCCAACTATCATCGCATGATAACTTGACGGAATCCACTCAAGTCACCACACTCCAGAAGGTATGCGCATGCTTGGCAAGTTTCAGTTCTTTTGAAACTCCCGATGTGATTTTTACCCCTAGGACCCAAGTGACCTTGACGAATAATCAACAAATCAAAAGGTCCTAGTCAAGTTCAACCCGTCATTATCTTGATTGCGTTAAACCCACCCGCACGACCCTTGACGAATAATCAACAAAGTCGCACGACTGTCCTAACCAATCCACATATCCATGCGACAGAAAGCATTACAGAGCTACCGCACACTACGCCTCGGCGAATAGCAACGACAAACGTAGCGCGAATACTAAGCAATACTAATCCGAAATGACGGAGGGCTACGAATGGTTTCTGGCGAAAACCTTTAACGTAATGAACTTGATATCGTTGAAGGAACTGGATAACTTTTATAAAAATATAGTGACGAAAACCTTTACTAAAGAGGTCACTCCCGGTGAAGGGATCTCGGCTCTTTCCCCGTAGAATGAGGTGCAGGATATTCCAACTGAATACCACGATGCAAAGCAAAAGTAATCGGCTATAGTGAAGTTATTGCTCTGACGCAAACTTCTGTCCAAGGGGTCACTCCCGGTGAAGGGATCTCGGCCCTTGCCTCGTCGACTGAGGAGCAGGATATTCCAAATGAATACCACGGTGCAAAACAAAAGTGAACGTCCTTGCAATAACAGCTTTTTGAAAAAATGTTCCAACAACATCAGATTAGGTTTGTTTAGCTTGCATTGATCCGAATCAACGCACTCCCATCAATTGATCACACCACAAAGAACGAAAATATACTGACGTACGTATATGCCATCCGCATTCGCCACTGGGTCCCGTCATCACCCGTTAGGTTAGCTAACTAACGGCAGAGCGGGGACTGGACTAGCGCGGATGAAAAACATATACAACATCTACTAATATATATACCAATATATAGTATTTCGCTCAAGGCGTGAATAAAATGCAACATCACAGAAATGTACAGCATCACAGAACAAAACAGATATCTGGAAGCCTCGGGTTTCACAGAGCCGCTGCTGAAACCCGACGTTCCCCTGATCGTGTGGATAGCCTGTGCAATGAAAACCTAGACCCCTACGGGTGCGGCAAGTCACCCGCCAAAACCTGAAGCGAGGCAGCCCCCTTCAGCTCCGTGAATGGACCACCCAGCACTTCACGGAATCCGGTAACTTGGGCATCCCTCCTGGGTCAACCTGTACCCCCTACGAGTGCGGCGAATAGCCCGCCAATCCTGGACTGAAGCCCCCTCCGTCTCAATGCCCTGAGATGCGGGCTTGTTGCCCTCCAGAACCCGGCTATCCGTGCACCCCACCGCGGGGCAATCCTAGTACAGAAAGAAAAATATACATACACCGGGTACATCGACCGCAACCAGGTCGTGCCCCAAAAGAATAATACAATCAGGCAGTGACGGCAGTCCACATGTCGGACGCTCGCCCCGCAATATCAAATGTACATAATACAACAAAACTGTACTAGTATTGCATCCAGGCTATCCCCACGACCGATCCGCAACAACACAGCATAAACATAGAACATCAACGTGAAAATCACGTTCGCAAATCCGTCTAACCGGGCTATAGCAGTTAGAAGGGATTTACCGATCGAGTGACATTCACGGTCGCAGATATAATGTAAATACTGTGAAATAATGTGTTTAAAATTTTCCGATTGATCAAACCTTAACAAGTGGGCCCCAAAGAAAACTGTAGCACTCACAGAAATAATTGGCCCAATTTTAATATTCCAAAACCCCTAATTATAGCCCAGAAGCCCACTGGAGAAATTCGAAGCAGTGACCCCACCAACCTGCGGCGGAAGGGCGGCACAAATGGGGTTTTTGCGGCGCTTCCGCGCTCCTATTGTGTGATCACTGTCTCGAATTTTCCCAGAGTTCTTAGAACTCCCTGCACATCATTCTGAGACTACCTGAAAAATTTTTAGACTCCAAAAAATTTCGACAGAAACTGATGTGAAGGAAAAATACGGTTTTTGGAATTTCGGTCGATCGGAACTGAAAAACACATTAGAACAAGCTAGGTAAGGTTAATGGCGTGGCTCTGATACCATGTTGCGCCACGGCAGCGCCCCGGCCATCTTACTCGAGGCCAAATTGCGGAATCAAAATTTTTCCTTGCTCGGAAACTGGCGCTACCGCGGACAAAGAAAACCCGGATCGTTAACCATTAACCTATACTAGCTATCAAGAGATGGGAAGAGAAGTATACCAAGAGATCCGAGTCCTCCGGTCTTCTCATCATCGCCCCGATCTCCCGCGGAAAGTGTAGTCTCCATATCGTCGCCTCCTCGCCGGAAAGGGCACCACATCGCCTTCGTCTTTTACGGGCTCCCGCCTCAATACCGAGGCAACTCGAGCATGAAGCCGGCAACTCGACATGCTCAAGATATGCTGTAGAATGTGTAGTAGATCATGCTAGTCTCATTTGGGGTTTGTTGTTGCCTTGATGGAGGAATGGGGTTAGGAAAAATGGTGCTTTCATTTTTCCAAAACAAGAAGAAGAAGGAGATGATGAATTCCTCACAAAACCAAGATGAACTCTCTCATTCTTTTTTTTTTTCTCAAGTGTTCTTTCTTTCATCAAGTGAGAATGATAATATGGTGGAGGAAATGAGAATGCCAACCATAAGAAGGGAGGTGAGTGTAGGAGAGAACAAGAGGTGACCACATCCTAGACAACAAAACATCAACCATGCTTATTCTCCTATTCACTCCATAACCTTTCAAATCTCTCAATTCAAAAGCATGGAGCAAAAGAAATGAAAGCTATCATAATCAATACTTTTGCAAGAAACCCCCTCCACAAAAGTAATTTGCAAAACTGCAAATTACCCCCTCCATCGGAAAAGTCCGGCCGGGAAAGAACAAAGGAAAACCGGCCGGAACGGAATGCAAACTGGCAACTCCAGAAAACTGGTCCCGTAATAAATTACAGGAAAACCCCAATACTGTGCATACACATCCGCATCTGTATTCCGACCGGATACAAATGCAATGAGACAAAATCTACACTGTACTAAACTAGTACCGGCTTAAACCAAAGCCGGCTAGTAAAAAACCGTTCGATCCTGATCCGTGCAATACCGCACGTATCTGATCGAACCCTGCCATATATATCCATACGGCCACTAGTACAAAACTGTCCGATCCTGATCCGTGCAATACCGCACGTATCTGATCGGACCCTGCCATATCTCCATACGGCCTCTACAGCGTTTCGCCCGAAAGATGAGTAACTGAAAGTGTGGTGGACTCTAAAGACTCGTCAATACTATGGCTGTGGATTTAACCACTAGCACGTCAGAGGTATAAGCCAATACGTGACGGGCCACCAGCTATTGACTAAAAGGGACGTCGATGAGGAAGCTCACCCCGACACCCAACTGAGCCTGTCAGTGACAATATCCGTACAGTCCGGTCCGTTCGTCTATGAGTATCGCATGGCGGGCCTAGGGGGTTGGTAAAAGTCAGACCCCCAAAAGCGGTACAAGTCGTGTCGGAGTGTAGCCCAGAACGCCCTGAGATACTACTGGAATACCTACCAGTAAATCTCCTGCCTCGGCCGAGGGCTTTGCGTAATGGCTCTCCTAAACACAGCGCGACCTCACCCCCAATACCGGGAGAGACGAACCCCTGAAGATCCGCTCACTGCCTCCATGTGGCTCGGGACTGTACCCAACTAAAACCTGTTTGCACGACTCCTTTGAGCCGTGGTAGGGTAGTAATCAAAGCACAGTGGGAACTCACACAAGACAAATGAAGATCCTCAGGTCGATGAACTAACCTGTACACATGTCACCTGGGAACTGCTATCTGACGTCAGGTATAAGCCCAACTAGCAGGTTCCCGGCGAGTCCTGTCCGGTGTACTCATAACCCAATGAGCACCTGTATACATCTTAGGTGAACCAACTGACACCAGTGGCTTGTGAGACCGGCCACCGCCCCTCGTCGGGGTCTCGACTGTATACACTAGTCTACTAATGGAGTATCGATGCCCTGTCTCGAAACTCCTACGACTAGGGACCTTTTAAGGATGTGCTTATAGACTACCAGCTCCCACGTATATGATCGCCATCATACTGCTGGTAGTCAAGCAAGAATCCTAGGGGCTCTATCAACGTGTAATAGCGACATGTCAGGTCACCTAAAGCAGTACACGATGATAAAGATAAACCAGATAGCATACTATCATCTCGAGTAAGACTGTCCTACCGGGATAGGTCCTTCCTCAATCATTGCAATCACGTGCCTGTGATCCAATAATTGAATCTGAGGGCACTATCTCCAACAATGATGTTATCAAAGAGTTTGATTTCATCAAAAATCCAGATGAACCTTGTGTTTATAAGAAGACTGTAGGGAGAACTGTCGCATTCCTCGTATTATACGTGGATGACATACTTCTGATAGGAAATGACATTCCTATGCTACAGTCGGTCAAATCATTCTTATCACAAAGGTTCTCCATGAAGGACCTGGGTGATGCCACGTACATATTGGGCATACGGATCTATAGGGATAGATCCAAACGGTTATTGGGATTGTCCCAAACCAAGTACATCAACACCATCCTGAAGAGGTTTTATGGAAGACTCCAAGCGGGGTGCCTTACCCGCTTGCCACGGAGTCACTCTCTCCAAGGACGATTGCCCAAAGTCTGATGAAGAGAGAGCTCGCATGAGCAGTATTCCCTATGCTTCGGCCGTAGGATCGATAATGTATGCGATATTGTGTACACGCCCTGATGTAGCTTATGCACTTAGTGTAGTAAGCAGGTATCAGTCAAACCCATGGGAGAATCACTGGACTGCTGTGAAGAACATTCTTAAGTACTTGCGAAGGACTAAAGAATTGTTCTTGGTGTATGGTAACGGGGATCTCCAAATGGAGGCCTTTCCCGATTCGAGCTTCCAGAGTGACAAGGATGACAGCAAGTCTATCTCAGGGTTTTCATTTACCCTCAATGGAGGGACGGTAAGTTGGAAGAGTTCCAAACAGGATACTGTTGCAGATTCAACGATGGAAGCTGAGTACATTGCTGCAAATGATACTGCCAAGGAAGCCGTCTGGATGAGGAAGTTCATCTCGGAGCTAGGAGTAGTTCCAACCATTATTGATCCAATACCTTTGTATTGTGACAATAATGGGGCTGTGGCGTTGGCCAAAGAGCCCAGGTCCCATCAGAAGTCCAGACACATCCTGAGACGATATCATTTGATCTGGGAGATAGTTGATCACTACGAGATCGAGATTAAGAGAGTAGATACAAAAGATAACACTGCGGATCCATTTATTAAGGCCCTCCCTCAACCACAGTATGAGCGATTTTTTGAGATGTTGGGTATGAGATACGTCAATAATTGGCCTTAGTGCAAGTGGGAGATTGTTGGATATATGTATGCCCTAGAGGCCATTATATGATAGTGTATGTACTGATGTGGTGTGTGTGTGTGTGTATTCAGAGGACAGTCTTGCTCGACATGATAGTATGCAATCTGATTGCTCTTTATCATATGTTCACTTGATCATACATTTACTCATTTGATACATGTTGATAAAGCCCTTAGGATATTGGCTTGAGTACTAGGATTATGATGTGGATCATACTAGTGGGACACCTGTAGTTTATAAGCATATCCTTGAAATGTTCCTAGTCATGGGTATATCGAGACAGGGCATCGATATTCCAGAGTAGACTAGCGTATACCATTCTTATTCCATATGATGGGCGATGGATGATCCCATATCCATCTGGTGTGGTGACACCAAAGATTGTATACGGGTGCTCAGTGAGACTGGGTACACTGAATGGACTCACCGAGAACTCCTATGTGGTATTATATCATACGTCGGATAGCAGTTCTCAGGTGACACTGGTACAGGTTAGTCTGTAGACCCGAGATCGCCATAGAGTCTTGTGTGTCCTCCCACTGTACTTTGATCTCCACCCTACTACGGCTCTACTGAATCGTACAAACGGATGGATTTTGGGTACAGTCCCGAGGCACATAGAGGCAATGAGCGATAGGAGGGGTTTCATCTCTCCCGGTATTGGGGGTTGATATTGCGCTGTGCACGATTGGCTATAACAGGAAGTCCCTGGCTAGGGCTACTGAGATATTACTGATAAGTGTTATCGGTAGTTTCTCGATCTGTTGTAGACCATATGCAGACATGATTTATTGAGTTATTGGGGTCGACGATTCCATCCCTAGACTCGATATGCGGCATATCTGACGAGGAGATCGGGCTGTACGGTAAGTGTTGCCAGTTGGCTCGATGGAGTTTTAACAGGTTCGCTTGTTCTTCTTCTGATCGCTCAATACCCGGATGGCCGTTACGTTTAGCTGACCGCTTGCGGCTTGTAGGTGTTTTATGTGATCATCACCTACTGCCGGCGTATTGACGAGTCTTAGAGTCCCACACAGAAGTTTCCTAGCTCAGGCAAAACGATGTGGTGTGCATATGAGATATGCGCGGGAGCTCGATTAAATGCGTGTATGAGATACCGTATGTTAATCGGGCGTTTACTATTGGTCGGGTCGTATGTGATATGACCGGTTTATTAAATCAAATGTCGATTTAATAATGACTTTTAGCTCACTTTTATAAACTTTTTCTTTATGGATGTATGCATATATGTATATACATACACATGATGATCTGTATGCACACATACATACATACAAGTGTATCATGGTTGATGATACATAGTTGATGGCAATGTAAGACTCATATGGTTAAAATTAATATGTGGATTTTTATTTTGAGATAAAAGGAAAAGGAAATTAACTAATAACTCATTATTTCCAAATGACTCATAGTTTCCACATTCTTCTTGGGTTGACCTTTGACTAACCCTAGGTTAATTTCCTTTGTTCTTTTAACTCATCACAAAATATCTAGATATTTATTTTAACCATGGTTGGATGTGAGAGTGTCTCACATATATATTCTTTTGTTTTTATTTTAAAACATAACAGTTATCATTATCTTGAAAAAACTTTGCCATCTCCATCTTCCTCCTTCTAAAAGCTCTTTTGAGTTTCATAGAGTGGGAGAAAAAGAAAAAGAAAGGGTTTTTAAGTGAGATAACAAACCACACAATCATTCTATACTAGTTTAGCCTATTAGTTTAGAGTGTTTGCATCACTTCCTCATTGATCAAGTAAAGCAAGGAGTTTTGGGCAAAGGGACTTCGGGTGGATCGTCGTGGACTCGGAAGTGTTCAAGCGAGCCGTTCCAAACTCTAGGAGATCCAACGAGTCACTCAAGGAGATCTACAAAGGTTGTAGTCTCTCCACTTAGTGATAGATTAACTTTTGTATGTGATACTATTAGTTTTTACCCTATATTTCTAGTTCGATTCCTAGTTAAGTTTACTTAGCACCTCTTAAAATTTAAATTGTGGCATGTGTGATGCTTCCAAACCCTATATGAGGTGATAAGGAAACCCTACATACCTTCCCTCAGGAATTCCATGAGGGGCTTCCTCCAATCCCGGTCTTCTTCCCGGGCTGTATACACTTGAAGTGGCGTCGCCCCGTCTTCCATGCTGGGCCACGGTAAGTTCTCGAAGAGGATGCTCCTCTTGTTGTTGGTCGTATAGGATGAAGCCAGCTTACTCAAGGCGTCGGCTTGGGTGTTTAGCTGTCTAGGGATGTGCTCCACCTGGACTTCGTCGAAGTCTTTTTGCAATCTTCTCACCTCGGCCAGATACTTCACCAGTAGAGGCTCCCGTGCCTTGAATCGGCTGGTCACTTGGCCAACGACTAGGGCGGAGTCACTGCAGATCCGGATCGTTTTCAGCCCCACTCCGGAGGCTATCCGTAATCCGGCCAGCAAGGCCTCGCATTCCGTTGCGTTATTTGAGGATTTGAACCCGAGCTTTAGTGAATACTCCATTTCTGCCTCATTCGGGCCCCGAATGATGAGGCCGGCACCACATCCTTCCTCGGTCAAGGACCTGTCGACATAAACGATCCAATCAGGGACGGAATCGGGCTTTCCATCGACTAAGGGTTGAGTTGCGGGGACCGGCGTGGATTTCGGCTCTTTGCTGGGGATGGTGCACTCGACGATGAAATCGATCAGGGCTTATGCCTTGATAGCCTGTCTCGGGCGGTATTTTATGTCGAATTGGGAAAACTCCCACCTCCATTTCTCCAGACGACCAGAGGACTCGGAGGAGGCAAGGATAGCCCCTAAAGGCCGCTCGGTAAGAACGAGGATGGTGTGCGCCTGGAAATAGTGCCGCAGTTTCCTTAAGGCCATGACGAGTGCCAAGACGATCTTCTCAATGGCTGGGTACCTAGTTTCTGTGTCCTTGAAGACGTGGCTCACATAGTATACCGGCTTCTGTACTCCTTCGACCTCTCAGACGAGCATCGAACCTGTAACTTGGTCGGACACTGCTAGATATAGCGATAGCTCGTCCCTTTCAACTGGCCGGGTGAGCAGCGGGGGAGTCGCAAAGTGCCTCTTTAATTGCTCAAAGGTGGTCTGGCACTCCTGTGACTATTCGAACCTTGGTATCTTCCTTAGAGCTTTGAAGAACGGGAGGCACTTCTCCCCACATCTTGACATGAAACGGCTCAGAGCGGCTACCCGCCCTGTTAGCCGCATGATTTCGACGTTAGTCTTGGGCGCGGCCATGTTGATGATGGCGCTGGTTTTCTCCGGGTTAGCCTCGATTCCATGGTGGGTGACCATGAAGCTGATAAGCTTTCCACTGGTGACCCCGAATGCGCACTTGACGGGGTTCAGTTTCATCTTATATTTGCGGAGGACGTCGAAGGCCTCGCCCAGATCCTTGGCGTGTTCACCCGATGAGACCGATTTGATGAGCATATCGTCAACGTAAACTTCCATGTTCCTGTCGATCTGTGGCTTGATCATGTGATTAACCAAGCGTTGGTACGTAGCCCCGGGGTTTTTAAGGCCGAAAGGCATCACCTTATAGCAGTATACCCCCGGTCCGTTGTGAATGCGGTGAGATCCTCGTCCGCCGGATTCATACGGATCTGGTTGTAGCCGGAGAAAGCATCCATGAAGCTAAGTAGCTCGTGGCCTGCCTAACTATCAACGAGCTGATCTATCCGAGGGAGAGGATAGTTGTCTTTCGGGCATGCCTTGTTGATGTCAGTGAAGTCGACGCACATGCGCCACTTCTCACTTGACTTTTTAACCATGACTACGTTTGCCAACCATTCCGAGTAAGGTACGTTCCGAATGAAGTTAGCGGCGAGGAGCCTGTCTACTTCGTCCTCGATCGCTTTTTGTTTGATCGGGGCGAAGCTTCATTTTTTCTGCCTGACGGGTCGGACCGTAGGGTCCACCCCAAGATTGTGCGATATGATTTTGGGGTCGATCCCAGGCATGTCGGCAGGCACCCAGGCGAACACGTCAGAGTTACTTCTGAGGAAATGGACCGGGTCGTCCTGCTGAGTCCCTGTTAAGAGTGACCCGATCTGAACGGTTCGTTCATCATCCCCTTCTATGAGGGGGACCTCTGTCAGTGGCTCCACCGGGGTCCCACGGACCTTTTTTTGCTCATCTCGAGTGTCTAGAGAACCCTTGATAGCATTCTCGCCCTCAACGTCATTGTTTGGCCGCTCAGACGTAGATGTTGCGGTGAAGCAAACCCTTGCGGTTCGTTGGTCCCCGTAGGCCCGACCTATCCCGTCTTGGTTGAGTGGGAATTTTATCGCTAGGTGGTAGGTCGATATCTGGGACCAGAGAGAGTTCAGTGTCGGGCGACCGAGGAGGACGTTGTAAGCCGATGGGGATTCTCGCGACGATAAACCCCACATGCACGGTGCGCGTACGACCCGCTTCCCCGATGTTAAATTGGAGGGTGATTACCCCTTCCGCAGGGATGGAGTGGTTAGTGAACCTTGACAGGACGTGGGCGGTCGGCCTTAGGTCCGACGGGGTGAGTCCCATACGCATAAAGCAGTCATAAAAGAGAATGTCCGCCGAGCTTCCCGAGTCGACCAATATCATCTGCACTTCATAGCGGTGGACCCGAGCTATGATCACCAGCGGGTCGTTGTGAGGCAGGGATATCCCGTGTAGGTCCTCGTCGGTAAAGACGATCGCCTCGGCTGTTTTAGCCTTCTTCCTTGGGTGGCTGCCAGTCCCCTCAATCGGTAAGGGGTGTCGTGCCTCGTCGGTTCCCGTCGTACCCCCTGCTGACACGACCATGATTTAGCCGATTGTCAACTCGCCGGGAGGGGGATGGTGCTCTTACTCACGGTCGGCTTGCCGCTTGTCCCGCAAGTACGTTGCCAGGTGCCCCGAGCGGATTAACTCCTCGATGTACTCTCGGAGCTGCTTGCAGTTCTCGGTAGAATGGCCCTGTGACCTATGGAAAGTGCAGTAGGGGCCCCGGGTACGCTTTGCTGCCCTATTTGAAACTGGAGGGAGTTTGAAGAACCTCTCGTCCTTAGCCTCCTCCAACAGTACCGTCTGGGAGATGTTGAGCGGGGTGTACTCCTGAAACTTCGGGGAGTAGGGATTTGGCCACTCAATCTTCTTTTTCTCTTCCCTGGCCCTTTTCTTCTGATCGGCTTGCTCTGTCCGGGGAAGGTTGGCGTTCACCTCGGACTCAAGCTGGATCTCACGTTCTGTCCAAGCCTTTACCTCGGCCATGGTCTTAGGTTGCGCTAATGCAAAGGAGCGTAGCCACTCCTTGTGCCTAAGACCTGACCTAAGAGCCGTAATGACCGTCTCTTTCCGATGCTCTGGGACCTCAAGGAGGGCGTTGTAGAAGCGGGTGACGTATCATTTGAAGGATTTTTTGTCCCCGCTCTTTATGGTGAAGAGATGATCAACGGTCCGCTTCTGCCGCTTGTTCCCGACGAAATGACCGAGAAGCTGGGTGGCCAGCTCATCGAAGGTAGATATTGAGCGTGGCGTGAGTCCTCGAAACCAGTCTCGTCCAGAGTGGATGAGAGTGGCGGGGAAAGCGCGGCATTGTGCGGCGTCGAAATAGTCTTGGAAACTCATCCCGGCTGTGAACGCGTCTAAATGGTCTTTCGGGTCGGACTTTCCGTCGAAGAGAGTGACCTTAGGGGGTTTGTTCCGGGAGGAGACGTGGACGGCGAGTAGCTCTTTGGTGAAGGGCTTCGTGAGCGAGTCGGAGGCATATTTAGCCCCGTTGCTTGAAGGACGATTTTCCCGATGCATGCCTTCGATCTTCTTTTCGAGGGCGTCGAGTCGGCCGTGGTATCCCGATGATTCGGCATACTCTGATTTTTGTCCTCTGCTGCTGGAGACCTGCGCCTGGCCACGGCTCCGGTTCCGTTCGATGAGGTTCCTTAGGTCCCTTGGCGAGATCGTCTTTGAGCTACCGTAGTGAGTCCCGTCCGCGCGACTCCGTCGAGGGAGGGGGTGCCGATCATGCCCAGGTGCAGGCGAGCTGACCGACACCTCCTCAGGAGGGACAGGGGCGCGACAGGCCTCAGGGCGAGGTGCTCTGGCAAAAGATCTCGATGTTGAGCTGTGCGGCGCCCAGCGGGTCATTGAATTGGTTGGCCCGGGTGATCTGCGGCCGCTGGAGACAGCGAGGTGGTGTTCGGTCATGCTGACGTGGGCAGAGTCTTCTCTCCCTCTATAGGGGTCTCGGTCCCGAGATGGGGGAGCGGCGGCCTGGGGAGCCTGCCCAGCCGTTTTGACACGGACGAGCGCATCCACGACGGATGCGAGCCGATCTATCCGAGCAGATAGGGCGTGAATGGCGTTCGGGAGAGGAGGTTCATCCGCGCCTCCATTGTGGGGAAGGCAGTAACTAGTGCTTGGATCGTCGTGGTGATCACTTGCCATGAAATTGAGATCGGAAGGTGAATTTTCGTTGAGAGGAACTAATTTCCCACAGACGGCGCCAACTGATGGATCTCTGGATCTCCTTCAGATGTTACCTTCCGTAAATCTGCGACGAGCGCTGATGAATGGCTGAGATTGAGTTGGAAGGTTGCTTCCTGAAGCGTGTGGATCTCAATGGGCTTTATGTGGTTGAGGCCGAGCTACCTGCAAGGAAGTCCCGGGGTGGATGTGCCACCGAGGACCCTCCGACGATCAAGTTAGACGGGATATTTTGGCAGAGTAACGGCCTATTGGGGTAAAATTGGCTTACCTGAGTTTTCTGAGAGAGGGGTTTATATAGTGGCAACCATGGACAGGCGGGTGCGAGATTCATGCCGGCCGTTACGCCACTGGCGTTATGCCCGCGTGACAGACGGGATTTTCCATTAATGACGAGATATGCTCATTAATGGGGGAACGTGATGGCGTGGAACACGGGATCATGGACGGCGGATATTTCGCGTCTGGCGAGATTCGCGAAGCTGTGGCGGAGACGTCTATGATCAGTGCTGTGGGTCGGTTGATGAGACCGGGGAAGATAAGCTCGGCGGGAGGCTCGGGAAAAGAGTGGGAGGCCGAGGCATCTTGGATATGCGATAGCTCGGAGACGAGCTGGAGGGCTGAGGGAACTCAGCGTGCGGGAGGGCTTCGAGACGAGCCGATGGTCGTTTGTAAGGGGATCGTAGGAGTGCTCTGGAAGGCCACTGAAGGTCAGTAACATCCTCGGGTCGAAGGCCCGGGATATGCTTCCAACGTACCGATCTTGATCCTTTCTCGTAAGCTCTGGGACACGTCATCTGCCACGTGTCATGATCTGAGGAATCACCAGTATCGAGCCTCATCAGGGCTAATGCCAGAAAAAAGAAAAAAAAGAAAATACGAAGAAATAAATCAGTAGATTCTATCATCATTGAATAGTCTAATTGTTTTTTATATGGTGAGTGGTTTCTAATTGAATAGAAACTTGTATTTTGCTGATATGCAGTTACCAGGGCAAGTGTTCCAAAGCTGAACTTGGATGATGTCTTTGAGCAGAAAAATGACACTGCAAAATCTGTTGAAAATGAACTTGAGAACGTATTTCGCGTTGTTCATTCATATTGAATACGCATATAATGTGCATGCGCACATATCTGCAATAAAATATTTTGGTTTATTATGTTCTTGTATGTGCATCCCATGACTAGGCTATGTCAGCGTATGGTCATTCCAGATGTCATACTGAGAATAGAATTGGGATTTAAATTTGTGACGCCTCCCCTTTTGAATCGAAATAGCCGAGGTAAGATTTCTCTGCGTGGAAAAGTTTTCCATTTTAAATTTAATATTCCACTGTTGCAACAGCTGCTGGGATGAGGGTTGCAGCAAATGAAAAGGAAGCTGAAAAATTTCTTCAAATCAAGCGAGCAGAAGGAGATGCAGAGTCCAAGTGGCAGGTCTAGGTACAGCTCGCCAATGCCAGGCCATTGTGGACGGCCTCAGAGACAACGTTCACGCCTTTTCAGTGAACGTGTCGAGGACCACAGCCAAGAATGTGATGGACATGGTTTTAGTGACTCAATACTTAGACACCATGCAAGAGATCGGAGCCTCATCAAAATCTTCTGCAGTTTTTGTACTGCATGGTCCTGGAGCAGTTAAGGACATTGCATCGCAGATTAGGGATGGTCTTCTGCAGGCTACTCTTGAATATTGATTGATTCGAGAGCGAGTATGTTCCGACATAATAAAGTTTGTAGTTAAACGGTTGTGTATATGGATGTTTAGTTTTGCTTAATTTGTAGTGAAGAATTTAGATATATGTGTAGATTGAGTTATGGTGCATAAAAGGTGAAACCTTGTGGCCCTTGTTTGTTGCTGTTTTTCTATGGAGAAATTTAGACATATAAATAAGGGGAAAAATTGGGGTATTGTATATAAAGGTAAATCTACTGGCTATCAGATGCCGCTGTTTTTAATGTGTTAATTGATTATGTTCATATTTAAGAATTGATGTTGTAATTCTTGTTTGTTTGGAATTTCCCAAGAATTACAGGATCATACTGCTGCATTGCCCTGTTGATATTCACATTGTATGAAATTGTTTGGAGCACTGTTCGATGTTAATCGAAACTTCTGCCGGAAAAATATTGGGCGAGTTTGTGATAATTTTGATGATAATAATTATAGAAAATATTTGCATCTGGTTGGTGCTTATTTATGAATCAATTCCGCTATTTTTATTTTTCTCCCTTTCAGAAAGATAAACTGAACAATATACAGGTCCTGTTGAGTTTCGAACTAAAGATGGAGCTAGTTTCTTCAATAAATAATTAGAGTTGTAAACTGAAAAGAAACCAGAATTTGTACAATAAAGAGGCAACTTTGAAGAGTCGGGCTGAAAGCGATGTTATCAGTATACTGTTGTTTATCACAATTACGGATAGCGAATATTATGTTGACAATTAAGTCATTTGTTCAAGTACTCTGAAAATAGAGTTTTAGGCATGATTTCTAAGATAAAAGTCATGTAGTTGGCTCTCATAATCTTTCACGATTTAAAAAATTAGTTTGTTTGTTTGTTTTTTAAACCCACAGTTCCCGGTCCCAAATCCAGATGAGAAAAGATGAGGGTTGTGGTAGACTTGTGATAGCCAACATAAAACTTTGTCACATTCTATGACATGAACCATAATAAGAATATCGTTGGGACATCCCCTGCTCAGCGACGCGCTATATCGGATCCCGGATGTAGTGTTACGTATACAAGGGATTTTAGTCGTCGTTCGGAAATGGCGCGCTATATCGAATTCCGGGTGTAGTGACAAACAAGTAAGGGTTTCATAAGGTCCGTCTAGTTTCTTGGAACATAGGTTCCTTTACGGGTAGAGAATTAGTGGAGGCGATAATTAGGAGAAGAGTTGGTAATATGTGTTTGCAAGAAATTAAGTGGGTAGGTGAAAAGAGTAGAGTCAGAGAGTTTTGGATTATAAACTTTGGTATAAGGTTAGAGATAAAAATCATAATGGGATATGCGTAATCATATATAGACGGTTGCTTACGAATATAGTTGAGATTAGAAGAAAAGGTGATAAAATTTTACTGGTTAAACTTATTCTAGGTGAGGAGATCCTTAATTTATTAATGCTTATGCACCACAGATAGGTCTTGATGATGCTAGTAAGCATCTATTCTGGGAGAATTTTGACGAGATGGTGTAAAAGATGCCTAGTGGAGAGAGCTTATTTATTGGTGGTGATCTCAATGGATATGTAGGCACTAGTCGTAGTGGTTTTGATACTATCCATGGAGGTTTTGGTTTTGGAAAAAAGAATGAAGCAGGTAACTCAATTATAGATTTTGCATTGTCTTATAACTTAATCTTAGCAAACACTTGGTTTAGAAAAAGAGAGTCTCACCTTATCATCTTTAGGAGCCGATCAAGTGCAAGTCAAATAGAATTTTTTTTCTGACGAGAAGGATAGATAGAGATTGTTGTATCGACTGTAAGGTGGTGCCAGGTGGAGTGTAGCCACTCAATATAGACTTTTAGTTTTAAATTTTCGATTTAGAAAAGGACCTAGAAAGATTAGATGTAAGTTAGTGCCTAAAATTAAATGGTGGCGACTGAAGGAAAATAACCAAAAGACTTTTATATATCATGTAGTTCAAGAGGCGGATTGACAGTCTAAACATAATTCAGACAGAACATGAAACAAGATAGCTGGTTGTATCAAGAAGATAGCTAGAGATCTACTTGGTGAGTCGAGAGGTGGTGCTCCACCATCTAAGGACACATCATGGTGAAATGAAGAAGTAAATACTGCTATTAAAATTAAGAGAGATTCTTATAAAGATTTGAAGAAAAGTAGAGATACAGAGAGATTTGAGAAGTATAAAATGGCTAAAAAGAAAGTTTAAAAAGTTGTTCGGGAAGCTAAAACTTGTAGGGTGTTTTTCGTCACCCCATTGAGATGGGAATATGTGCGCGCTTGTTAGGCGTACGACAGATTCCCCCTGCCTAGAACAGGCCGGGGTTTATTGATTGTGGGGATCCGAATCTCCGGCAGCAGCGGACTAAGCTGCCGTTAATTACCCCTCGTCTTTGGAGCAAAGGAACCTCCGATTGACCGGTCAAACTGGTCATGCGAACTCAATGTGCAGTGTGCGTGTGTTGTGTTTTGAGGGGTTTTGGATATATCGGGGGCCCCGCAGAGTTTACGGGGGTCCCGCTACCTGGATAGTGGGCTAGGGGTTAAGGGGCTTAGCAGCCTTCTTACAGGGGGTGGAGCAGCACCCCATTAGAAATTTTTCCTAACGAGAGAGGTATTTTTAATGTGGGGTGTATATAAAATAAGAGGGAAATGGCGTCCAAAGGACGCATGAGCGCCAGCGCCCCACGTGCCCGGCACGTGGGCGCTGGGTGCTTAGGCGCTGGCGCCTCACGTGCCCGGCATGTGGGCGCTGGGCGCTTGGGCGGAAAGAAGGGGCTTTAGCCCCGGAAATAGGAGTTAAACTCCAGAAGAAGGATTATTTTAGTAGTTTAGGAGTTTAACTCCCAGAAAAGACTTTTGTTTATGGAGTTAAACTCCCCAAAAGGACTTTATTAACGGAGTTAAACTCTAAAAGATATTGAATAGAGTTAAACTTCCTGAAATCTTTAGAAATGATCAAAGGGGGCCTCTTTCTTCCCTGGATCTTCTTTTAGGTCTTGGATCTTCCCAATGTGGGATTTTTGGAGATTGGACTCCTTCTTCCTCCTCTTCTGTTGGCCGGATCTTGGAGAAAAAGGGAGGGTGGGATTTAAAAATCTTCCTTTTTTAAGATCTGATGGAAGATCTGAGTTCCGCTTCAAGGGTTTGATGGTAAAAAAAACTGTTTATTTTTATAAAAGGAAAAGTTAAACTCTCGATTTAATTCAAAAAGGGAAATAAGGTTTTAGAACCTTGAGGAAGGAGAAGGAGGCACAGACCCTAATTTTTTGAGAGTGAGAAAAAGTTGTTGAGATATTTTCATTATGTTTGTATTTATATGCTACACACTTTACATATAGCCCCTTGGGCTTTGCCAAATGGCGCTTGTGTCACCCCATACCTTATATGCTTGTTTCTTTTTAAACATAAACTATGGGGTTTACAAAATTTCGGCTTTCTGCCCATTTACATACATTTATTTATATATATATAAAAAGAATTGCATTAAAACTAATTTATGGCTTCATTTCTTTTATCACGGGACCGGTCCCTTCTATGCTCAGTTCTGACCTGGGCTTCGGCCCACTTGGCTTGGGGTTGACTTTGATTTTGACTTGGCCAACCGGGACGCAAATTTTGACCCCAACAAACTGTCCCCCATCAATAAATGCACACCACATATATGGGTTGTGTGCATGAAATTGATGGATTTTTTCGCGTGGAGGTTGATTTAATTTGGTTTCCGTTTTGACGATGTGGAGGTCGATGCTGTCCTTTTTGCGACGCGGACGGTCGGTTCTACCATTTTTGCGACGTGGACGATCGGTTCTGCCATTTTAGCGACGTGGACGGTCGGTTCTGCCCCTTTTGCGACTTGGACGGTTGGTGCTGCCATTTTAGCGACGTGGACGGTCGGTGCTGCCCTTTTAGCGACTTGGACGGTCGGTGCTGCCCTTTTTGCGACTTGGACGGTCGGTGTTGCCATTTTAGCGACTTGGACGATCGATTCTGCCCTTTTTGCGACTTGGACGGTCGGTTCTGCCCTTTTTGCGACTTGGACGGTCGGTGCTTGCTCTGCTTCTCGCGGTGTCGGGATTTGATTTGACTTGCTCCGTTTTCTACGGTGTCATGGTTGATTTGTTTGATTTGATTTATTTTGGGAGTTCCCTACCCGTTGTCACGCCCCGCTTCCCAGTATTCGGGCAGAGGACGCGACTGGGCCGCTACGTATTTACTGTGAAGTAAATACGCTAGGCGTATCTAAGCAATATAAAAGTAAATGCACAAGAGACAAGATATAATCAAAACATCAACTTTATTTATTCACATTCTTTCTGTACAATACATGGAAAGTAAATACAACTGATAAAAAGTAATGCCTAAACAATGGCATAACAGAAATGAAAAGTACTGAATGGAAAGTGTACAATGAACTAGAGCTCGGGGTCTTCACTGAATTGGTCCAAGTCTTCAGCAATGGGCTCGATCTCTGACGTGTCCAGATCACCTGACGCCATTCAAAGAAGAAAGAAAGAAATGTCGTCAGCAAACAGATCACTCGGTAAGTCCCAAAGATAAGGGAGAAATAGAATAGACAGAGTAAGAAAGTATCTTTTAAAGTTGTATTATATTGTTATAATATTGTGTTAACGCTGTTGTTTGTACCTTGGTACAGAAGGATGCCAGTGTATACGAGAGGGGTCTCTATATACTAGAGACCAGGGCAAACGGAATGTATAAGAAACCGTTGGGCCACGGTACAACAGTAACGGAATATAGGTTAGGTATCTTAATCTTATTGTCTCGTGCCACTTCTAACACATTCCGTACCAATTTACCCCTTAAACCCCGTAGTGTTTTGATTGTATTGTTTGTCTTGTATTGTAACTGTATAGATTGTATAATTGGATGACTGACCGAAACCATGATATCAATAAACGGATGTAACTGGAGAATCATGTAAATAGATATAACTGGAGAATCATGTAAATGGAAGTATATCTATGGTTCGGTTCGGTCAATACAGATTGAATAGTTTGAACAGATTGAATAAATGGATTCATGAATTCATATTGAATTGTAATATTGTAGATTGTAGATTGTAGATTGTACTTGAATCATATTCAAGTCAGATTATAATGAGACTCACTCTGAGTCAGACAATTAGAAAAGTAAATTGAAGTCTTGATTGTTTTGATATTATCGGTAACTGCTGCACATGGGCGGTAGGATTTGTGTCTTTTTCAAAGACGATTACCGTATTGATAACACTGTTGTTAAGTTGTCTACCTTAAATAGGCAAGCACCCACTTTTCCGGCTCCCTGAGCCTCAAGAGATTGGTCCCTCTTAAACCTATGTTTACTAGGGTCCTTAGGGTAATTTATAGAACTTGAGGGAGTTTATGTAAAAATACTATTATATACTTTTCAAAATACTTCCCAAGTATTTAGTTATCGTCTTTAGTGTTGTAATGAATGTAGATTTTATATTGTGATATTTCTAGTGAAAATATCTTAATTTCATAAATAAAGGTATTTATTTGTAATATTGATTTGTAGGGAATTGGTATTTTAGTGTGAAATGATTCTTGTGATATTTTTAGAAAAAGGTGGAATATTTGAATTATTAAAAAATAAATATTTTAAGGATATATATACATATATTTATATGAAAATAATTTTTAATATATATATAATATTTCTAGAAATCTCATTTTCTTTAGATTTTCGTATTTTAAATCTTTCGAGACCGAATGCTCCTTGTGGAGGTCTGCATCTCGCACTACTAAGCCCGAGGATGTGCGATAATCCGCACCATCCCGAACGGATTTCCCAAATGGATTGTAGCGGCGCTTTGCAATGATTTATATAAATACTAAATCGTTTAGAAAATGATTTTATTATTAAAAGGTATTTAAATGAAAAGGTGTCGTTTTCCCGTATTCTATGTTCCCGAAAGTATTGTGCTATGTTGCATATGAGTGTGTGAGGTGGTAAGTCATTAGCTCGTGATCTACTTAAAGGTATAGAAAGGTTTTGATGGTTTAAATGTAGAAATGAAACTATATGGTAGTTTAATGAAAAAATGCGGTAAAATGGAAATAGCAATTACTTTTGATATGGAACTTATTTAATATGATTAGTTAGTATTTAATAGTCAACATGTAGTGGTTGTAGCATGATTGTATTAAATAAAAGTGAAGTTTTAGGAAGAAACCGAATCGGAAATCGGATTTGTTCTGATTCCGTCGGGTTTTGGAAGTTCGTATTTTTAGAAAAGAGTAAAGGAGAGAAATTAGGACTTACGAGTTTAGGACTTTAAAAGATAGGAAGGGGAGATGAGAGGAGTCGACGGTGCATCGTTTCGTCGCCGGGAGTTCCTACGGTTGTCGCCGGAAAATCCGCCGGAGTTTCGCCTTTCGCTTACTTCGATTGCACACTAGGCTTTCTAGAGATTTCTTGAGAGTTGGCTCAGAGTTTTGGGGTGAGGGGGTAGAGTGTAGAGGTGGTATTTATAGAGTTAGGCTAGGGTTAGGGTAGATGAAGAGTTTAAATTGAAAAAATATCAAAATATATTAAAATTCATTAAAAATGGAGTAAATGGGGATTTCAAAAGTCTCTGGAACCGATCTGGGAAAATAAAGTGTGAAGGGGGGTAGGGGAGAGTAAGAACCCCAACTTTGGTGTTGGGGACTCGGCCGTCCGGCCGAGTCCGGCCGGCGGCGCCGGCCCTAGTCGGCCGGTCCGCCGGCCGACTCGGCCGAGTCGGGCCGAGTCAAGGGGTCGGAGGCCGTGTCGTCGTTCCACCTTCTCACTGGTATATTTATTTTATGGGGTGCAGTGGGGTTTTTTTGAGAAATGCAGATGTAAACTGTTGGTATTCTAAAAATAAAAAACAAAATAATATTAAAAATAATGTGGGGCATGGGATTTGAACTCTGGTGGCTTGGTTCAGCAGTGCAAGATATTACCAATGAGCTACAAGCTCCTTCTTATAATTAATTAACAAAACAAGTATTTAACTTGTGCTCAGGCAAATGTACCCATTTCTTTAAATTTTGAAAAATTTGCACAGAAAGTTGTACAAGGAATTTGGAGTTGTTACATTCTACCCTTCTTAAAAAAAATTCGTTCTCGAAATTTGTAAAAAGAAAGTGTAACAGATTCAAGGAATGTTTGGTGACTGAAGTACTGATAGTGTATGAAAAATAACAAGGTGGCGTTCCCCACCGAACACGGAGATGCGACCGCGCAGGTCCGTCTTGCCTGAAATTCGGGACAGATGCTAATTGGTGCTATCCGTCCATCTCCCCGAAGATGCCAAGTTAATTTATGGCACCATGTATCGAAGGTTTAAATGGATGCGTCGATGTAGCAGATTTCGTCAGATTCCCCCTCGTTTGAGGGGTTTTTGATTGTGGGGACGCTCTTCTCTGCAGGCGCAAGCCCCTGCAGTTAATTATGCTACCGCATCGCGGTAACAATTTTCTCCTTCTCCAGATGGTCACTTCGTGTCGTGTGTGTTTGTTTTGTTTGTGGTTGCCCGTGGATTGTATACGAAGACTAATTTATGCCGTCGCCCGTAGGACGTGGATTAGCCCAAATCCGTATCTTCTTAGATTTGGGTTTGGGATTGTGTTTAAGGATACGTTAGTCTCATTTTAGACTAAGATCAAGTTAAACGTTTGTTAAGGATACGTTAGTCTAATTTTAGACTAAGATCAACTCAACGTTTGTCAAGGACACGTCAGTCTAATTTTAGACTGAGATCAACTTAACGGGATCGTTTAGATCCAACAAAAGAGCATTTGGACTCTATTGTTTAGTTTAGGTACATTGTGGTCGATTACCAGTTTAAGGACATAGTGATCCATTACCAGTTTAAGCATGGTGGTCCAAGGTTAAGGACATCATAGCCCATGGGTTTAAGGACCCCACAGTCCAGGTTCAGGACATCATAGTCTGTAGAATGTATGGCCATCGGGACCCGTCACTTCTCTGAAGACGTTGAAGGATTACAACGACAAATATCAGAGGAGTTCAGAGATGTACCCTTGAACCAATTTTGGTTGGGAGATTTATAGTCCGATTTGGGACTAAGGTCTGTTAGAAGGTTTATGAGCATATGAGCTCAGTTGATATGAGTTGAGGACTTACGGCCAATGTTGGGCTAAGACCAGTAAATGTTCAACATTTTATTGTTCTGGCTGTTGAGCCTTCATCGGAGCTCGGCCCTTTTAATAATGCATAGTATTTATCAGAACAAAGTATGTTCTGACAGTGCGCCACGTGGCGCGTCAGGCGCTTTGCGCCAAAGAAAGAGCGCATTGCGCTTCTGTTGGATAGCGCACATGAGGAGGATACATGTCGCGCTTAGCGCTGAGCGCTAGTTTGTTGGCGCATTGCGCTTTTAGTGTATGAGTGCGTTGCGCTAGTCTGTTGGCGCGCCAGCGAGCGACACGTGACGCACTTGGCGCTGAGCGCCAGTCTGTGAGCGCAGCGCTTTGTTTCAGGAGCGCAAAGCGCATATTGTGTCTCTGATTGACACGTGGCAAGTTCTGGCGCTGTGCGCCGATCCAAGGAGCGCAATGGCGCAGTTCATGAGTGCAAGGCAATTTTCAAAGGCGCAAAGCACACTTGATCAAATTTATGATCAGAGAACAAATTTATGTTCTTCAAAGGAGGCTTTGCCTCAAGATCAAAGAACAAAAGTTCTTGTTTTTATAAAAGGCTCTGCCTTTTTAGATCAAAAGATCTGTGAGTGAAGTATTTTATTTCTTTTTATTTTTTTATGATTAGAACTTTTTGATCTTTTCTTTTAAATCAAAAGACCTTGGTCTTTTTATAGATCTAAGATCTTTTTAGAAGATGGTTCTTCTTTTATGAGATGATTCCATCTCTGTTGTGCAAGAATCATTCTTTTTTACCTTGAAGAAATGATCTTCTTTCAAGAGCTTGCTCTTTTTCTTTTGAGTTTTCTCAAAGTTTGTAGGGGGTTTCTCTATATCAGACTTTAGGTCTTGAGGCCTTTATATAGGGCAAATTGATTTGTTAAATCAGTTGAAGAGATTTTCCTCTGATTGATTGGAGAATATTTCCCACCATTGGATCTTTGATCCTAGGGCTTCTGTTTTACAGAATGCAATCTTCTTGTTTTTAACAAGATTGAGAAAATCTTTCCATAACAGAATTTTAACTCTGATTAATGATTTATCATTATTATTAGATTTTTGATCTGACGGTTGGGGTGCTTTTAGGTTCCAGCGCTGGCGCACCCGTGCTTTGCACGTGGTGCGCTGCTTAAAAGGCAGCGCACATTGCGCTAGCGCACACGTGTATGACACGTGGTGCGCTGCTTGGAGCGCAGCGCACCTAGCGCTAGCGCACACGTGCTTTGCACGTGGTGCGCTGCTTAGAGCGCAGCGCACCTAGCGCTGCATCTGAAGCGTTGCTTCACAATATTTTAACTCTTGGCTTTGAGGCATTTGTTACATTCTTTGCATGTGGAGTTTTTCCCTTTTTTAATTTTATTATTATTTTTTATTTTATTAATTATTTATATATTTTTTTTTTATAAGGGAGCAGGTTGTGAGCCAAAATTTTGGCGGGAACAGGTAGTGCAAGGGTTTTTAAAATGTGAAAAAGGCTTACCGGTATTTCCTTGACCTACAGTCTCGGCTTCTACGGCAGCTAAGGTAGAGGCTTGGCGTCTTGGCACATTTTTCTGTGTATGCCGGTACATTGATGCCTGACTAGGTAGAGGTGGTCCATGTGGAGATGGTGTTGAGAGTGCAAGACTAGGTGCAGGAGTCTGGATAGCTGGCAGCTGCGGGTAGATGGTGGGTGTGTGAGCTGATTTGCGTCGATAGGAAAATTTCCAATTCTATGATCGGATGCACCACAAACTAGGCACAAGCCTTTTGCGCTCCTACAGTCTTTCCACAAGTGTCCCTTTCTCTGGCAGTAGTGGCAGAAGTGTGGACTCAACTAGTTAATTGTTTCTTTCTGTCTCTTGGGTTTTGCAGGTTGGGTAGTGTAGGCTCCTCTTGCCATATGGGCGGCAGAGCGCTTTACACCGTGTGCTTCTGCTTCTGATCGGTTCACTAATATAGCAGTCTGCTGCTGCAGTCCAATCAGGATACTTCGGATTTCCTCAAGCAGAACCATCTTCTCGTTGGGTGGAGCAAAAACGGCAGGTGTGATTGGTAGTGGAGGTGGAGTGTTGTTGAATTTGGTGCTGGTGTTGTTTGGAGAATCCATAACCTTGAAGAAAAATTTAGGTTATGACAGATTCAAGTATATGAAATGATAAGATTCAAGGAATTTGTAAGATTCAAGGAACATGAATTGTAAAGAATATTTTAGTTACTGGTTCTTGTGTTATATTGCTTAGCTTGTTCACGCAGAACATAACTGCATAGTTGTAGGGTGTTTTTTGTCACCCTATTGAGATGGGAATGCGCGCACGCTTGTCAGGCGTACTACAGATTCCTCTGCCTAGGGTAGACGGGGGTTTATTGATTGTGGGGATCCGAATCTCCGGCAGCCGCGGACTAAGCTGCCATTAATTACCCCTCGTCTTTGGGGCGAGAGAACCTCTGATTAACGGGTTAAACTGGTAATGCGAACTCAATGTGCAGTATTGTGTTTTGGAGGGGTTTGGAATATATCGGGGGCCCCGCAGAGTTTTTACGGGGGTCTCGCTACCCGGACAGCGGGCTGGGGGTCAAGGGGGCTAGCAGCCCACTTGCGGGGTGCGGGGCAGCGTCCCGTTAGAAAATTTTTTCTAACAGGGACAGTGTCATGGAGTATATGTGTGTGTATGTGTGTGTGTGTAAGGGAAAGGGCATCCAAAGGATGCGTGGGGGCCAGCGCCTCGCGTGCATGGCACGCAGGCGCTGGGCGCGGCGCTAGCGCACTGGGCGCTGGGCACTGGGCGCTGGGCGCACCACGTGCTCGGCACGTGGGCGCGAGCTCTCTGAGCGCTGGACGCCGGGCGTCAAACAGAAAGGGGACTTTGGTTTCTGCACTGGGAGCTGTGCTCCGGATTTGTGGAGTTAAACTCCTAAAAAAGTTTAGAAATGATCAGAGAGGGCTGCTTTGTTTCTCCTTTTGGCTCTAGATCTTCCCAAGATGGGATTTTTGGAGATGGGTCTCCTTCTTCCTCCTCTTTTGGCTGGATCTTGAAAAACAAAAAGTATGAGATTTTAAAAATCTCTCCTTTCTGAGATCTGATAGAAGATCCGAGTTCCCCTTTGTGGATTTTGTGGTGAAAAACTATTTAGTTTTGAAAAAAGAAGAGTAAAACTCTTGATTTAATTCAAAAAAAAGAAGAAGGTTTTAGAACCATGAGAAAGAGACACAAACCCTAGATTTTTGAGGGAATGAAAAGTCTATTAGATATTTTCATCATGTTGCCTTATATAGGCTTACATATTTACATGTAGCTCCTTGGGCTTTACAAAATGGCATTTTGTCATCCCATGGCTCATGTGCCATTTCTTTTTGCACATAAGCCATGGGCTTATAAAAAATTAGTTTTATGCCCATTTTGCATAAAAAATTATATTAAAATTATTTATTACATGATTTTTATTTTGGCATGGAGGAGGGCCGGCCGCTTCATGTTCGGACCCGACCTGGGCATGGGCCCACTTGGCTTGGGGTTGACCTTGACTTTGACTTGGTCAACCGGGATGCAATTTTCGACCCCAACAAAGTGCCCCCCATCAATAAATGCACACCACATGTAAGTTGTGTGCATGAAATTGATGGATCTTCTTTCGCGTGGAGGCGACTTGCTTTAATTCCCACTTTTTGGGATGCACTGCCCTTTTTACGACATGGACGGTCGACGTTTGCTTCTCCGAGGCGGAGTGTCCGTGGTAGACGTTTTTCTGGCCCGGAGCGATTTGGTTCCCGCTTTGTAGGAAGCCTGCACTGCCCTTTTTTCGACATGGACGGTCGACGCTCTGATCCGGAGCGATTTGGTTCCCGATTTGTGGGAAGCCTGCACTGCCCTTTTTGCGACATGGACGGTCGATGCTTGACGCGTCTCCGAGACGGAGTGTCCATGGTAGACTTTTCCCTGGCCCGGAGTGATCTGGTTCCTGCTTTGTAGAAAGCCTACACTGCCCTTTTTGCGACATGGACGGTCGACGCTCTGATCCGGTGCGATTTGGTTCCCGATTTGTGGGAAGCCTGCACTGCCCTTTTTGCGACATGGACGGTCGACGCTTTGATCCGGAGCGATTTGGTTCCCGATTTGTGGGAAGCTTGCACTGCCCTTTTTACGACATGGACGGTCGACGCTCTGATCCGGAGCGATTTGGTTCTCGATTTGTGGGAAGCCTGCACTTCTCTTTTTGCAACATGGACGGTCGACGCTCTGATCCGGAGCGATTTGGTTCCCGATTTGTGGGAAGCCTGCACTGCCCTTTTCGCGACATGGACGGTTGTCGCTCTGATCTGGAGCGATTTGGTTCCCGATTTGTGGGAAGCATGCACTGCCCTTTTTACGACATGGACGGTCGACGCTCTGATCCGGAGCGATTTGGTTCTCGATTTGTGGGAAGCCTGCACTGCCCTTTTTGCGACATGGACGGTCGACGCTTGACGCGTCTCCGAGATGGAGTGTCCGTGGAAGACTTTTCCCTGGCCCAGAGTGATCTGGTTCCTGCTTTGTAAGAAGCCTGCACTGCCCTTTTTGCAACATGGATAGTCGACGCCCTGATCCGGAGAGATTTGGTTCCCGATTTGTGGGAAGCCTGCACTGCCCTTTTTGCGACATGGACGGTCGACGCTTGACGCGTCTCCGAGACGGAGTGTCCGTGGTAGACTTTTCCCTAGCCCGGAGTGATCTGGTTCCTGCTTTGTAGGAAGCCTGCACTGCCCTTTTTGCGACATGGACGGTCGACGCCCTGATCCGGAGCGATTTGGTTCCCGATTTATGGGAAGCCTGCACTGCCCTTTTTACGACATGGACGGTCGACGCTTGACGCGTCTCTGAGACGGAGTGTCCGTGGTAGACGTTTCCCTGGCCCGGAGTTATCTGGTTCCTGCTTTGTAGGAAGCCTGCACTACCCTTTTTGCGACATGGACGGTCGACGCTATGATCCAGAGCGATTTTGTTCCCGATTTGTGGAAAGCCTGTACTGCCCTTTTTGCGACATGGACAGTCGACGCTTGACGTGTCTCCGAGACGGAGTGTCCGTGGTAGAATTTTCCCTGGCCCGGAGTGATCTGGTTCCTGCTTTGTAGGAAGCCTGCACTGCCCTATTTACGACATGGACGGTCGACGCTCTGATCCAGAGTGATTTGGTTCCCGATTTGTGGGAAGCCTGCACTGCCTTTTTTGCGACATGGACGGTCGACGCTCTATTTGACTTGCTCTGCTTCCTGCAGTGTCAGGGGTGAACTTGACTTGCTCCGCTTCTTGCGGTGTCGAGATTGGATTCTGACTTGCTCCGCTTTCTGCGGTGTCGGGGTTGAAGTTGACTTGTTGATTGGTGATTTGGGTTGACATCGACATCGCTATACTGGAATATGGTACCAGGAGCGAATCATCATCTGTCATGAGAGGATTTGGAGATTTTGGTTTGGCATCTGCATTGCTGAACTGGAATAATGCCAGGAGCAACTCATCATTTGCCCCGGGAGGATTTAGGAATTGGTTCTTGTTTGGCATCAGTATCGCTACACTGGAATATGGTGCCAGGAGTGAATCATCATTTGCGCTTGCTTATTAGGAAGTGATGGCTTAGGAGACAGGTTTTAGGTCCCTATCACCTAAGACTTTTCAATTTTGTGAGCCGTAAGGGTCTCATAAAGCATTTTCTCCCTACGGGTCGTAAGGATCCCGTAGGTGTATTTTCTCCTTAGGAGTCGTGGGGACTCCCAAGTGTGTTACTCCTTTGTGAGTCGTAAGGATCTCACGCGGGAATTTTCTCCTCACAAAGTCGAGAGGACCTTGCGAGTGCATTTCATCGTTTTTTAACAAGTTTACGCCCTTTCGGGTTTTCATAAACTCGCCGGCAGTCCTGCTGTTTTTACTTACGGAGCCCTTTCGGGTTTTCATCCGTGCCCATCTTGCTTGTGGACATACCATTTTTTTTATTTTATTATTTTTGGTGGGACTTTGAATGTGGTCTCATTGGTAGGACTTGGGAGAGATTAGGATTGTTTTACGCCTGTGGATTGTATATGGTTTTGCAGGATGTATGATCCAGACCGTAGGGCTGGAAAAATTTCGGGACTTTGTCGGCGTCTGCATGGCTGTACTGGAATATGGTACCAGGAGCGACTCATCATTCGCCGTTGGGGTATGAGATTTGTAATTTGGTTGGCGTCTGCATAGCTGCACTGGAATATGGTACCAGGAGCGACGCATCATTCGCTATTGGGATTTGCGTTTGGAATTTGGTTGGCGTCTGCATCGCTACACTGGAATATGGTATCAGGAGTGACTCATCATTCGCCATTGGGAATTTGAATTTAGAATTTGGTTGGCGTCTGCATCGCTACACTGGAATATGGTACCAGGAGCGACTCATCATTCTCCATTTGAGAGTTTGGGGAGCGATGTCTTAGGAGACAAGTTTAGGTCCCTATCACCTAAGGCTTTTCAATTTTATAGGCCGTAAGGGTCCCATAAAAGTGTTTTCTCCCTACGGGTCGTAAGGATCCCGTAGGTGTATTTTCTCCTTAGGAGTCGTGAGGACTCCCAAGTGTATTTTTCCTTTGTGAGTCGTAAGGATCCCACGAAAGTTTGTTCTCCTCATGCATCGTGAGGACACATGAGTGGGTCTTCCCAACGGAGCATAATTCCAAGGGCGGAGACCAGCCGCGTAACTGGTGATTACAGTGGGGCATGGATATGATGAGAATTATTTGAGCCCGTGAATTGTATACGGTGCTCAACTTGAAGACTAACCGTAGGGCCGGAAGAATTTTGGGAAACTGGATTTTGGTTGGCGTCTGCATCGCTGCACTGGAATATGGTACCACGAGCGGCTCATCATTCGCCGTTTTTTTTTGTTTTTTTTTTGTTGTTTTTTTTTGTTTTACTGCGATTGCTCTATTATTTCAGCTTTTCTTATCACGGTTGCCCCATCATTTTGGCTTTATTTTCATCTTTATTTTACTCGCTGATTTTTATTGCGAGTTGCCTCATCATTTCGGCTTTTCTTTATTTTTCTTTTATTTACAAATTTTTTTTATTTACATATATATATATATATATTATTTTTTTTACATTCCCAGTTTAACGACTTAGAGGTCGACCGTTTCCAGTTTAATGACGTGGTGGTCGATTATTCCCAGTTTAAAGACTTAGAGGTCTATCATTCCCAGTTTAATGACATGGTGGTCAGCTGGTGTTCCCAGTTTAACGGCGTGGTGGTCCTCTTTGCTTATCCCAGCTCCTTGAATTTTGATTTTGGCGGAGCTGTGTTGATGACCGTAGCTCTGTGGCTTGCCGATACATCCGAGGATTGTGAGGTTTTTCCAAGCTTGTATTGGTCCTCTGCCCAATCTTTGAAAACACAGCAGTCTTCAATGGTATACTCACCACTCTATGGTATGGGCAGTATACGGGATTGCCGATCATATTCATTTCATGTGGCCTCTTCGGAATAGGCAATTGTAGACCGTTGTTCAAGGCTTCCTTGAATATATTGCGGACCTCATCCCTCCTGAAGGAGTACACCTTCTTCTTTCTCTCCATTAGAGTAGGTGCCCTTACTGATGCTAGTCCTTGAGGCCGATCAGTCTTTGGTTCGCCCTTTTCAGATAATAGCACATGTCTGGGAGGATTGGGTTCCCGAAAGGTTTCGGTCTCCATTTGTATGAAATCGGCGGTCGTAGCTTGACTGTTTGCTAGCACGCCTTTAGACAGTTCTATCTCTCCCGTCTTGTATTGCCTTTCGACCCAATCTTTGAAAACGAAGCAGTCCTCAATGGCATGACCTATCACTCTGTGATAGGGGCAACATTTTGGGTCGTCGGTCATATTCGCTTCTTGCAGTCTCTTTGATTCTGACAGTTGTAGACCGTTTCTTAGGGCGTCCCTGAATATCTTGTGGACTTTTTCCCTTTTGAAGTAATAGACTTGTTCCAGTTTCTTTTTCAGAGGCAATTCCCCTTCGGTGTTTGTATCGGAGGGACTGAAGACTGATCGTGGCCGTTTTTCGCGAAGGCGCTCCGCTCTTAGGTTGAAGGGGGGATCAGTTGGCTTCCTCTGAGTATCAATCCCTGGCTCATGAACCAAAATTTGATTATGTTGTAATTGCAATCGGGCGACTTGGGTCGCGAGATCTGCCGCGACATTTGCCAATTCATCGACCTTGGACTGTACCTTGGCTAACTTCTCATCCCTGTCCTGAAGCTGCCTCTGAAGCCATCGGAATAACGCTTGTTCTGTAGTTCCGGCTATGACAACCGGGTCATCTTTATTGCCTGAGCTCAATTCCGCAGGAACAACGGGCTCCTCTGGCTTATCGGCCTGAGCGGGCTCTTCATCACTTAGATCGAGCCGATGCTGGGTAGCGTCAATCATATCATCACCATGGCTGTGAAGAAGAGGAGGATTCGTTTCTTCATGTCCGACCATACAGACAGTGCGAACCACATACCCAGCCATCTCTTTATCTTTGGCGGCTGATTTCGCGGAGCGGTCCGGGCTTTGGAAATTCATAAATTTTAACATGGCCAGAGCCCTAGCCTTTTTGTTGGCTCTGTATCTGAGCTGCTTCTGCCTTAGCTTCTCAATTTTAAAGGCTTGGCGGGCATTTGTTTCCTAGGAAGCCGCCGTGAGTCGATTAGCGGGGATCTTAGAGAAGACACCCGATCGAGCAGTTGTCAGGGGCACCGCCGGAGCTTGCTCGAGACGCCTTGTTGCTTTGTTGGTGTTGATGGGCTTGCCCCCAGCTGGGGCCAAGGAGAGCCGCTCAAACACCGACTTGTGTTTGAGTTAGGGCGCCTTCGAGACCACCACATTTGGCCTCTTCCCCTTTGAGACCGGTTTGTCTGTTATCGGAGCTTGAGGAGCTGGGACGGCGTTAGCTGACACGAACATAATAGAGCCAATTGGTAGCGGCTCCTCCTCCCATTGTCGCCTGAGACTGGCCGGGAGGACCGTTCTGAAGTCCATCTTCATCGTGTATGAGATGGGAGCTGAGTTCATCTTTGGAGACATTGTTGAGAAGCGATTGCTTGAAAACCTGCATGAAAGAGCATTATTTTAGTATAAATATAGATATGTATATTGATTGAGTTTGCATGAATGTTTAACCCGAAATATGGGAGGAGAGATAGGTCCCACCGGGCGTGCCAGAATCTGTAGGGTGTTTTTCGTCACCCTATTGAGATGGGAATGCGCGCACGCTTGTCAGGCGTACTACAGATTCCCCCTGCCTAGGGTAGGCGGGGGTTTATTGATTGTGGGGATTTGAATCTCCGGCAGCCGCGGACTAAGCTGCCGTTAATTACCCCTCGCCTTTGGGGCGAGGGAACCTCCGATTAACAGGTTAAACTGGTTATGCGAACTCAATGTGCAGTATTGTGTTTTTGGAGGGGTTTGGGATATATCAGGGACAGTGTCGTAGAGTATGTGTGTGTATGTATGTATATATATAGGCATCCAAAGGATGCGTGGGGGCCAGCGCCCCGCGTGCATAGCACGCAGGCGCTGGGTGCGAGCGCTCTGGGTGCTGGGCGCACCACGTGCTCGGCACGTGGGCGCTAGCGCACGGGGCGCTAGGCGCACCACGTGCTCGGCACGTGGGCGCTAGCGCTCTGGGTGCTGGGCACACCACGTGCTCGGCATGTGGGCGCGAGCGCTCTGAGCGCTGGACGGTGGGCGTCAAACAGAAAGGGGACTTTGGTCCCTGCACTGGGAGATGTGCTCCCGATTTGTGGAGTTAAACTCCTAAAAAAGTTTAGAAATGATCAGAGGGGGCTGCTTTGTTTCTCCCTTTGGCTCTAGATCTTCTCAAGATGGGATTTTTGGAGATGGGTCTCCTTCTTCCTCCTTTTTTGGCTGGATCTTGAAAAACAAGAAATATGAGATTTTAAAAATCTCTCCTTTCTGAGATCTGATGGAAGATCTGAGTTCCTCTTTGTGGGTTTTGTGGTGAAAAACTATTTAGTTTTGGAAAAGGAAGAGTAAAACTCTTGATTTAATTCAAAAGAAAGAAGAAGGTTTTAGAATCTTGAGGAAGGAGAAATAGGCACAAACCCTAGATTTTTGAGGGAATGAAAAGTCTATTAGATATTTTCATCATATTGCCTTATATAGGCTTACATATTTACATGTAGCCCCTTGGGCTTTACAAAATGGCATTTTGCCCATCTCATGGTTCATGTGCCATTTCTTTTTGCACATAAGCCATGGGCTTACAAAAAATTGGTTTTATGCCCATTTTGCATAAAAAATTACATTAAAATTATTTATTACATGATTTTTATTTTGGCATGGAGGAGGGCCGGCCGCTTCATGTTCGGACCCGACCTGGGCATGGGCCCACTTGGCTTGGGGTTGACCTTGACTTTGACTTGGTCAACCGGGGTGCAATTTTCGACCCCAACAATAGTATGGTTCTATACAGCTCCGACCTGTATGGGCCACCAACAAAACCTGTCACGCCCCACTTCCCAGTATACGGGCAGAGGACACGACTGTGCCGCTACGTATTTACTGTGAAGTAAATATGCTAAGCGTATCTAAACAATATAAAAGTAAATGCACAAGAGACAAGATATAATCAAAACAGCAATTTTATTTATTCACATTCTTTCTGTACAATATATGGAAAGTAAATACAATTGATAAAAAGCAATGCCTAAACAATAGCATAACAGAAATGAAAAGTATTAAATGGAAAGTGTACAATGAACTAGAGCTCGGGGTCTTCACTGAATTGGTCCAAGTCTTCAGCAGTGGGCTCGATCTCTAACGTGTCTAGATCACCTTACGACGTTCAAAGAAGAAAGAGAATTTCGTCAGCGAACAGATCGCTCGGTAAGTCCCAAAGATAAGGGAGAAATAGAATAGACAGAGTAAGAAAGTATCTTTTAAAGTTGTATTATATTGTTATAATATTGTGTTAACGCTGTTTTTTGTAGCTTGGTACAGAAGGATGCCAGTGTATACGAGAGGGGTCCCTATATGCTAGAGACCAGGGAAAACGGAATGTACAAGGAACCGTTGGGCCACGGTACAACAGCAACAGAATATAGGTTAGGTGTCTTAATCTTATTGTCTCGTGCCACTTCTAACACATTCCGTACCAATCTACCTCTTAAACCCCGTAGTGTTTTGATTGTATGTTTGTCTTGTATTGTAACTGTATAGATTGTATAATTGGATGACTGACCGAAACCATGATATCGGTAAACGGATGTAACTGAAGAATCATGTAAATGGATGTAACTGGAGAATCATGTAAATGGAAGTATATCCATGGTTCGGTTCGGTCAATACAGATTGAATAGTTTGAACAGATTGAATATATGAATTCATGGATTCATATTGAATTGTAATATTATAGATTGTAGATTGTACTTGAATCATATTCAAGTCATATTATAATGAGACTCACTCTGAGTCAGACAATTAGAAAAGTAAATTGGAGTCTTGATTGTTTTGATGTTATCGGTAACCGCTGCACATGGGCGGCAGGATTTGTGACTTTTTCAAAGACGATTACCGTATTGATAACATCGTTGTTAAGTTGTCTACCTTAAATAGGCAAGCACCCACTTCTCCGGCTCCCTGAGCCTCAAGATTTTGGTCCCACTTAAACCTATATTTACTAGGGTCCTTAGGGTAATTTATAGAACTTGAGGGGGGTTTTATGTAAAAATACTATTATATACTTTTCAAAATACTCCCCAAGTATTTAGTTATTGTTTTTAGAGTTGTAATGAATGTAGATTTTATATTGTGATATTTCTAGTGAAAATATCTTAATTAATATTGATTTGTAGGGAATTGGTATTTTAGTGTGAAATGATTCTTGTGATATTTTTAGAAAAAGGTGGAATATTTATATTATTAAAAAGTAGATATTTTAAGGATATATATACATATATTTATATGAAAATAATTTTTAATATATATAATATTTCTAGAAATCTCATTTTCTTTAGATTTTCGTATTTTAAATCTTTCGAGACCGAATGTTCCTTGCGGAGGTCTGTATCTCGCACTACTAAGCCCGAGGATGTGCGATAATCCGCACTATCCCGAACGAGTTCCCTAAATGGGTTGTAGCGGCACTTTGCAAAGATTTGTATAAATACTAAATCGTTTAGAAAATGGTTTTATTATTAAAAGGTATTTAAATGAAAAGGTGTCATTTTCCCGTATTCTATGTTCCCGAAAGTATTGTGCTATGTTACATATGAGTGTGTGAGGAGATAGGTCATTACCTCGTGATCTACTTAAAGGTATAGCAAGGTTTTGATGGTTTAAATGTAGAAATGAAACTATATGGTAGTTTAATGGAAAAAATACGATAAAATGGAAATAGCAATTACTTTTGATATGGAACTTGTTTAATATGATTAGTTAGTGTTTAATAGTCAACATGTAGTGGTTGTAGCATGATTGTATTAAAGAAAAGTGAAGTTTAGGAAGAAACCGAATCGGAAATCGGATTTGTTCCGATTCCGTCGGGTTTTGGAAGTTCGTATTTTTAGAAAAGAGTAAGGGAGAGAAATTGGGACTTATGTGTTTAGGACTTTAAAAGAGAGGAAGGGGAGACGAGAGGAGTCGACGGTGCGTCGTTTCGTCGCCGGGAGTTCCTACGGTTGTCGCCGGAAAATCCGCCGGAGCTTCGCCTTTCGCTCACTTCGATTGCACACTAGGGTTTCTAGAGATTTGTTGAGAGTTAGCTCAGAGTTTTGGGGTGAGGGGGTAGAGTGTAGAGGTGGTATTTATAGGGTTAGGCTAGAGTTAGGGTAGATGAAGAGTTTAAATTGAAAAAATATAAAAATATATTAAAATTCATTAAAAAATGAAGTAAATGGGGATTTCAAAAGTCTCTGGAACCGATCTGGGAAAATGAAGTGTGCAGGGGGGGTAGGGGAGAGGAAGAGCCCCAACTTTGGTGTTGGGGACTCGGCCGTCCGACCGGTGGCGCTTGCCCGAGTTGGTCGGTCTGCCGGCCGACTCGGCCGAGTCGGGCTGAGTCAAGGGGTCGGGGGCCGTGTCATCGTTCCACCTTCTCACTGGTATATTTATTTTATGGGACGCAGTGGGGTTTTTGTGAGAAATGCACGTGTAAACTGTTGGTATTCTAAAAATCAAAAACATAATAATATTAAAAATAATGTGCGGTATGGGATTTGAACTCTGGTGGCTTGGTTCAGCTGTACAAGGTATTACCAATGAGTTACAAGCTCCTTCTTGTAATTAATTAACAAAACAAGTATTTAACTTGTGCTCAGGCAAAAGTACCCCTTTCTTTAAATTTTGAAAAATTTGCACAGAAAGTTGTACAGGGAATTTGGGGTTGTTACACCCGTCCAGCGGGACTTTTGAGCTTGGAAGCGCTACCAGGTGGGACATTAATTTGATATGTTTGATTTCTACCTTATTTGGCGGGACTTTTGAATTTGAGAGGAACTTGGAATTTGGATTTTGTTTGGCATCAGCATTGCTGCACTGGAATAATGCCAGGAGCAACTCATCATTTGCCCCAGGAGGACTTGAGATTTGGTTTTTGGGTCGGCATCAACATTGCTGCATTGGAATAATGGCAGGAGTAACTCATCATTTGCCCCGGGAGGACTTGGGATTTAGTTTTTGGGTCGGCATCAACATTGCTGCACTGGAATAATACCAGGAGCAACTCATCATTTGTCCCGGGAGGACTTAGGATTTAGTTTTTAGGTCGGTATCAGCACCGCTAACACTGAAGCGTAATACCAGGAGCGACTCATCATTTGCCGTTGCCCGTTAGAGAACGATGGCTTAGAAGACAGGTTTAGATCTCTATCACCTAAGGCTTTTCAATTTTATGAGCCGTAAGGGTTTCATAAAAGCATTTTCTCCCTACGAGTTGAGAGGATCTCGTAGGTGTATTTCTCCCTAGAAATCGTGGGGATTCCTAAGTGTGTTGCTCTTTTGTGAGTCGTAAGTATTTCACTCGGGGATTTTCTCCTCACAAGATCGAGAGGACTTTGCGACTGTATTTCATCTCTTTTTTACGTGTTTGCGCTCTTTCGAGTTTTCACAAACTCGCCGGCAGTCCTGCTGTTTTTACTCACGGAGCCCTTTCGGGTTTTCATCCGTGCCCGTTTTGCTCATGGACATACCCTTTTTTCCATTGGCGAATCTTCATTGCTGGTGGGAGTTTAAATGTAGTCTCGCCGGTAGGACTTGGTAGAGATATAGGTCGTTTATGCCCGTGGGTTGTATACGGTTTTACAGGATGTATGATCCAGACCGTAGGACCGGTGTGCTCAATTTGTCTACGACTTGGAGCATTCACGTATAGTATTTCTTGAGATATCGGCCATTGATGGGTGGCATGAGCATTTCTCCTTCGGCACTTATTAGTTAGTAAGATCCTCCATCGAACACTTTCTCGATGACGTATGGTCCTTCCCAGTTTGGCTCGAATTTTCCTTTGGCACGTCGATTGGGGATGATCGGCCTTTTGAGGACCAACACCAATTTGCCTTTCTTGAAAGCGAGGAGACGGATCATCTTGTCATAGGCCCGTGATATTTGGGCTTGGTATAGCTCCAGATTTTGCTGCACCGCGAGTCTCTTTTCTTCAAGGGCGTCAAGCTCTTCGAGCCGAAGGAGGATGTTTTCCTCCTCCGTCAACTCGTGTTGGACATCCATTCTTAGGCTTGGAATTTCGACTTCGAGCAGGAGGATTGCTTCCACTCCGAAAAGTAGTGAGTATAGAGTGGACTGAATTGAAGTGCAGTGTGTGGTACGATATGCCCACAACGCCTCGTGGAGCTTGAGATTCTCTCTTGTTGGCCGAAGCATTTTTCCTCAGAAGCTTACATAGAGTCTTATTGAAGGCTTCAGCTAGCCCATTGGCTTTTGGATTATAGATGGTGGAATATCTCCAGTCTATCTTGTGCTGAGTAGCGAACCTTGAGATTTTGAAGCTCTTAAAAAAAGGCCCGTTGTCAGAAATGATTCTTCTTGGTGTACCGAAGCGATATAGAATATTATGCTGGAAGAATGTCAGAATATTTTCTGTCTTGAGTTCTTTTAGCGGGACAGGTTCAGCCCATCTGGAGAAACAGTCAGTTGCGGCCAATATGAACCGGTGTCCTTTGGATGGCGGAGGATCAATTGGGCCAACTATGTCGGTGCCCCAAACTTCGAAAGGCCACGACGCCACCGTAGGATGCAACGGATTGGGATGCTTGTGAATGAAATCACCATGAATTTGGCAGAGATGACATTTCTTTGCATGCTCTTTGCAATCCTTTATCATGGTGGGCCAGTAATATCCAAGCCATTTGATCTAAAGCCGCATTTTGGGGCCGGACTGGTGAGCCCCGCTGACGTCCGAGTGAACTTCTCTAATGACTTTTTGGGCTTCGGCCGATGACAGGCACCTGAGCCAAAGTTGGTTATATGATCTGCGGTATAGCGTATTATTTACAAACACGTATCGGAAAGCTCTCTTCTTCAGCTGAATTCTCGCAGATTTTTCTTCGGGAAGCTTGTCGTATCGGAGGTACTTTATGAAGGGTTCTCTCCAATTGGGCTCGTCTTGAATGATCGAAGCTTCTTCGGCAGAATTGTTCTCTTATTCTATGCTTCCTTCTTCACGCAAAGAGACTGGAGGCAGAATCTGCCGGCTTCTGACTGTGATTAGAATTTCGTCCATGTTAAGATCAGCTAGCTCTTTAGCTAGGCGAGCGAGTATATCGGCTTTTCCGTTCAACGCGCTAGGGACTCTCATTAGTTTAATATGAGTGAGCCGTTTCATGAGTTCCACCACTCGGCTTCTATATCGAGCTAACTCGGGTTTGTATATCTTATAGTCGCCGCTTACTTGGTTGACGACAAGCTGGGAATCACCGAAAACCCGTAGCCAAGGGATTTCCATTTCTATGGCGAGCTCCAGACCAGCTATCAGAGCATCGTACTCAGCCTCGTTGTTTGTGCGAGGCTCAGTGAGAGCAAAAGAACATCGTAGGGTTCTCATCGATGGCGTGATGAACACCTATCCTATCCCTGCTTTTATCTGTGGGATGCTTGGTTTGCTGGAGGTCTTGATTGATGAGACTTCGTCGAAGTAGAGCTCCCAACATAGCTCGTCATCCTCGAGGAGCAGCGCTTGTTCGTCGGGTAACTCGCAATTGAGCGGCGACCCTTCTGATATGGGATAAGCAACAAGGAAGTCGGTGAGGGCTTTCCCTTTTACTGCTTTCTGAGGAGTATAAATTATGTCAAATTCAAGCAGCATGACAGCCCATCTCGCCATTCTACCGGCTAGACATGCTTTGGTCATTAAGTGTATGAGCGGGTCGACCTTGGAGATCAACATAACCTGATGAGCGAGCAGATAGTGCCTTAGTTTCTTCACAGCGAATATTAGAGCCAGGCATTGCTTTTCGATCGGGAAATAGTTGCGTTCTGCCCCGACTAAAGTTTGACTGAGGTAGCAGAGTGCATTCTCTTTTCCCTCCTCATTGTTCTAGGCGAGGAGTGCACCGAGTGACTCATCTAGCACGACAGTATAAAGAATCAACGGTTTATTTAGAATATGGGCAGCAAGCACTGGAGGGTGCAACAGGTACTGTTTGATACTTTCGAACGCTTCTTGACATTCGACATCTCAGAAAAAAGGAGCTCCATTCTTCATGAGCTTTGAGAAAGGCCTACATCTTCCCGATAAATTTGAGTTAAACCTTCATATATAAGCAAGCTTGCCTTGAAAACATCTTAGCTGCATCAGATTCTTCGGAGGGGGCATCTCCATGATGGCTTTTATCTTGGATGAGTCAACTTCGATCCCTCGATGTCGGACTATGAAGCCCAGGAATTTTCCCAATGACACGCCAAAAGTGCACTTCAGAGAATTCATTTTCAGATCGTATTCCCTCGGTCTAGTGAGAACGGTCCTAAGATCTTGGATGTGATCGGCCTTGGCTTTAGTCTTGACGACCAAATTATCAACATAACATTCGACGACTTTATGGATTGGATCATCAAAAATATTGGTTATTGCTCTTTGATTTGTAGCACATGCATTCTTCAGTCCGAACGGCATCACTTTATAACAGTATATACCGATCGGGATTCGAAATGCTGTATGCTTCTCGTTCTCAGGCGACATTTTTATCTGATTGTACTTAGACGAACCGTCCATGAAGGTGAACAACTCGTAATTTGAGGTGTCATCGACCATCATTTCCATGACTGAAAGCCGGAAATCTTCTTTAGGGCATGCTTTGTTAAGGTCCCTGAAATCGACGCAAACCCGGATCTGCCCATTTTTCTTCTTTACTGGGACAATGCATGCGATCCAGTCTGTGTATTTCTCTTTCCTGATGAAGCCAGTATCGATAAGTTTCTTAGTTTCCTCGATAACATTTTCTTCCAGCCCCCTTCTCATTCTTCGAGGAGCTTGTTTGACAGGCTTGGCATCAGGAGATATAGCCAGCTTATGCATGGCCACTTTAGGAGAAAGGCCAGGCATTTCTTTGTACGTCCACGCGAAGCAGTCGGCGAACTCATGCAACAGGGAGATTATCTGCTCTTTCATTTCCTCTGACAAGAGTGAGCTAATGTAGGTCGGCCTTGGATTATCGGGCGTTCCTAAGTCAATCTCGGTTAGCTCGTCAAAGGTTGCTTGTCTGCCATCTTCGAGCTCTCGAGGGGCTTCTTCTGGCTCAGATAGCTCGTCGCACTGGCTTCACCGATATGGATCATATAGCATGCCTTGACGTCAGGTTGAATGAAACCTATGTCCCGTCTATCTGGAATTCGTCCATCGATGAGTGCTCGGACCTGAGACGGATGCCATAGCCCTTCGTAAAACTTCGCTTCAGAGTCTGTTTGATATAGCCAACACCCACACTTTTTAAAGTATTCCCGCATCTCGGACGCATAATATTTGGGATTGAGGATGGCCCTTATACCTCTCTCATATGGAATGCATGTCACAGACAAATCGTCAGGGTGCGCGACAAGATTTGACCCATAAAACAGGATGCCCTTCTGTCCATTTTTCCTTCCGAAAACGTAGAAAGTTTTCAGCTGGTCCACGGTGGAGATTGACAATGCATCGAGCTATTTGCACATCTGTTCCGGCACCCTTGTGACGGCTAAGGACCCTTCTGCAATTTTGAAGGTCTCTCGTAGTTTCGCGTGTTGCATGGGGGCCCAGTCTGCACAGCTGTTGCAAAGCGGGTCATCTTCCTCCGACTCTTCAGTGTCCCTGCCAAAACGAGGGAGAATTTTGTTACCGGATGAGCCTTCAATATCAGACTCATCCGTATCGCTACCGAAATGAGGGCGAGTTTTACGGAAGGACGGACTTCCAGTGTCGGATTCATCAGTGTCGCTACCGAAATGCGGACGCACACGGGGGTTTTTGCTTTTGAAAGTGACAACCGACTCAGATTTGCTTTTGAGTTTCGGGGCCGTTCTGTCCTTGGTCTGTTGTGGCTTTAGCATTTTGGGGGTTCACAAAGTACCGAGAATTTTCATATCGGACCTCATGCATACCGAACGGCTGGATGTCTCCGTCAATACGTCTTTCTTCGCCATTTTTTGTATAATTTATATGCATTGATGGAGAGTTGACGGAACAATGCCGTAAGCATGGAGCCACAGCTGCCCCAAGAGAATTTTGTAAGACGTGTCAGTGTCAATCACGTATATTTTGGCTTTGGTTTGTAGGTCTCCGAACCTGATCGGCAGAGCTATGGATCCCAGAACTTGCTGGCAATTTTGATTGAAGTCTTGAATGACAATCCTTTCCCTTGACAGCTGTCGGACGTCCATTGACAGACTCTTCAGAGTCCGCAAGTTCATGATGTTCATTGAGGATCCTGAATCAATCAATATGCGATTAATCCGATCTCCGTCGTTATACCCTGTCACGTAAAGCGGCCGGTTATGCTCAGCTGTTCCCAGTAGCGGATCTTCATCCTTAAACGTGACCGCGGCGGTATGCAGGGTATACTGGGCTTCTTTCATATTAATTTCCGCAAAGCGAGCCTGGTACCGCTCGGGGTTTTGTAAAGCGTGAATGAGAACATCTCTAAACTCTTTAGATAGGACCAAGGCATCGTAGATGCTCAGGAGAGACGGAAGCTTCCGGAGATGAGCTAAGACATTGTAGTCCACCGAGGAAGGATTTGAGTTTTCATTAGCCGGTTCTCTGCCATCTTCCTCATTAGCCATCTGTTTTTCTTTTCCTTTTGGGGCGTTGACCTGATTTGGCGGTAGAGCTCTACCGCTTCTGAGCTGGATTTGGTTGTCCTTTATGGCGAGCTTCTCGTCCTCTTCGAGAAAACAGAGCTCCTCCTCAGAGTCGCTGTCCAGATGAATGACGTAGCAGGTCACTATAGAGATCTCTTCATTGGAGACTTCTTCTAGCTCCTCCAGAATCTCAGCTGCTTCTACAGGAAAGAACTCATTCAATTGAATTAAAGTTCTTTCCTTTTGTTCATAGTTTTTGAGAGAATCAATATATTTTTGAATGTTCGATCTCCCTGCAGACTCTTTTTCACGTCGATCTGCACTTTTCTTGTTCTTGAGCTTTTTGGATTTTGAGTCTGATTGAGCCGAATTGGCAGCTTGAATGGTGGGCTTCTTCTGCCCTTCCCATTCTGTTCTGGGCTCTTTCTGAAGTAGTTTTAGCATCTTCTTCGTCTTATTAGATATGTGCGCACTCCACGGAGGTTGCGGTGAGTCAGTTTCACTTCTCAGGGCAGCGGATTCAGCTGTCTGCTCCCAGAAAGTTTCAGATTCTGTCTGTATAAAGTTGGTGGTTGCAACTTGATTGTTCACCAACACACTCTTGGACAGCTCGATCTCTCCAGTCTGGTATTGCTTCTCGGCCCAATCTTTGAAGATATAGCAATCCTCGATCACATGACTCACTACTCGGTGGTACAGGCAATATAGAGGATTGTCGGTCATTTTTGCTTCGTAAAGTCTTTTCGACTCTGGCAATTGTAGACCGTTGTTCATGGCATTTTTAAATATCTTTCGGACCTTGTCCCTCCTGAAAGAGTAAATCTTGTTCTTTTTCTCCTCTAGGGAAGACCCTTCTCCTCCCACTACCGGCTTTTGAGACCGGTTGGTTTTGGATTCGCCTGCCTTTCGCTTTTCTTCATTGTCAGACGGATTGAAGACATTGGTATTGCTGGAATTCCCGCTTCTACGGTTGTCGTATCGCTTACTCTTCCAAGTCTTGTCTTTCTAAGAGTCCGGGGTAAACTCTTGCTTCGATCGTTCCGGCATTTGGACTTTCTTGGTTAGCTCCTGAAACGTCTTGAGGCCTGCTGTACATAAGAATGGGACCATCCAATTGCTGAGGTTCCCAATGAGGAGGCTGACGGACTGGTCCTGCTCTAGCGGCGGTTCGCACTTAACAGTAAGGTTGCGCCATCGGGCAATAAAGTCCGTGTTGCTTTTATTTTTCTCTGGCTTGGTTCTCACGAGGTCAGCGATGGAGATTTTGTCACTGACACTCATGAATCTTTGCCAAAACAGAGACTCCATTTGGGCAAAAGTAATAACGGACCCGTTTGGTATGCTTGCGTACCAGTCGAAAGCAACACCGGTCAGGCTATTGACAAACTGATGAAGAAGGAGCGCATCATTGCCCCATGTATTTCTGCACGACGCTTTAAAGTGGGCGACGTGTTGATTTGCATTTCCCGTCCCGTCAAATCGTCCGAACTTAGGAATGACGTAACCGATTGGGAACTTGATCAAGTCGTACTATGCGGGATATGGCCGCCCACTACTGCTGATTTCTTTCTGGGCTTCGATTTCGGATACTAATGTTTTAACCTTGCTAGCGACCAAATCCATTATCCGATCTTGTGTTAGCGGGATGGTGTTATCTGGGGCCAAGGCGTCCCCAGAAGCGGAATGTGGCCGGCTTTCGTGCGGCTCGTCCAATCTTAGACCCAAAGGGACAGGCATCGATTGCTTCGGGTTGTCATAACCCTACTCATGAGTAGAGACCTGTGCTCGATTGGGAGGCGCCTGAGCAATTTGAGCCGTAAGCTGCATCACAACACTCGTCAGGTCGTCGATTTTGGAGTAAAACTTGGCCATTTCTTTATCTTTGCTCCTGAGCTGTTTTCGAAGCTCTTGAAGCAACTCTTGCTCTGCGGTCCTGGGACGGAAAGTCGGCTCTTCCTCGCTGTCCGAACTTGACTCTACATGGACTGAGGGGTATTTCTGCCTATCGGGATAGGGTTTTCCTCATCCAGTAGAGGCGGCTGATCTTGGGAAGCGGCGACCACATTCATGCCAGATTGGGCTTGGGATGTGGTGGCCCCATCCTTGCTCTTGCTGTGCAGGTTGTCGCTGGGACACGCGTCCTCCATATAAACCGTATGGATAACATATCCGGCCATCATTTCATTATTGGTAGCCGATTTTGTGGACCACAGTCTTGGCCCTTCTGTTTTGGTAGCGGACAATCGATTGAAGATGGCTGGCCTGACCGGATTCATGAGTGATGATGGCGCTTCTTTTATGGATTTGCCCCACTGTTTTCACGTGGCGCAGAGCGCCTGATAGACTCTTGAAAAGATGGTGTCATGCTTTCTCTTCTGGGGCTGGGACACGTCCCTTTGTAGCATTGTTCGGACCGCTGTCTTCTTGATTCTGGCGGTCATGACATTTTTCCGAACCCACTTCAGAGGTTCGAAGGAATTGTTGACTTTTACGGCCGACTTAGCCGTAGTTACGGAGTAACCCTGCTCTTGGAACCTCACAAGATTCTACATGGCCAAAGTCCTGGCCCTCTTGTTGGCTCGATACCTGAGCCGCTTTTGCCTTAACTTTTCTGTTTTAAGCACTTGGCAGAATTTGGCTCTTTGGGAAGACACCGTAGACCGATTGACAGATAGCCCAAAGAAGATGCCTGCTCGTGCGATTGTCAAGGGTACCATCTGAGCTTGCTGGAGCTGCTTTGTGGCCTCATTGGTGTTGACGGCCTTGCCCCCGGTTGGAACAGTGGAGAGCCGTCGAATACGGATTTGCATTTGGGGTGGGATGCTCTAGCAACCACGACATTCGGCCTCCTGCTCCTTGAGGTCGGTTTAGCTGCTTGGTTTGTCGGGACCTCCGCCAGATGAGCGCTTCCAGCAGGGTAAATGACGACGGAACCAAATTGACGGGATGGCTCCTCCCATTGCCTGCTGAGACTGACAGGGAGAACTACACGAGCATTGATCTTGACCACGTACAAGATTAGGGTCGCGTCGGAAGCTGAATTCATCTTGGGAGACATAGTCGTTGAAAGTTGATTGCTGCATAAAAGGAACATTAGTTCAGTACAAACATCGGTATATATGTTAAATGAGTTCGCATGAACGCTTGACCCGAGAAATGGGAGGAGAGAAAGGTCCCACCGGACGTGCCAGAATCTGTAGAGTGTTTTTCGTCATCCCATTAAGATGGGAATACACGCACGCTTGTCAGATATACTACAGATTCCCCCTGCGTAGGGCAGGCCAGAGTTTATTGATTGTGGGGATCTGAATTTCCGGCAGCCGCGGACTTATCTGTCGTTAATTACCCCTCGCCATTGGAGCGAAGGAACCTCCAATTGAATGGTCAAATCGGTCATGCGAACTCAATGTGCAGTGCGCGTGTGTTGTGTTTTGAAGGGTTTTGGATATATCAGAGGCCCCGCAGAGTATACGGGGGTCCCGCTACTCGGATAGCGGGCTGAGAGTCAAGAGGGCTAACAGCTCTCTTGCGGTGTGTAGGCAGCACCCCGTTAGAAATTTTTTCTAACGGGGGAGGTATTTTTAGTGTGGAGTGTATATAAAATGAGGGAGGAAATGGCGTCCAAAGGACGCGTGAGCGCCAGCGCCTCACATGCCTAGCACGCGGAAAGAAGAGGCTTTAGCTCCGGAAATAGGAGTTAAACTCCAAAAGAAGAATTATTTTAGTAGTTTAGGAGTTTACCTCCCAGGAAAGACTTTTGTTTATGGAGTTAAACTCCCAAAAAGGAATTTATTAACGGAGTTAAAACTCCAAAAGATATTGAATAGAGTTAAACTTCCTGAAATCTTTGGAAATGATCAAAGGGGACCCCTTTCTTCTCCCCTCTGACCCTGGATCTTCTTTTAGGCCTTGAATCTTCCTAAGGTGGGATTTTTAGAGATGGGTCTCCTTCTTCCTCCTCTTCTGTTGGCCGGATCTTGGAGAAAAGGGAGGGGGGTGAGATTTAAAAATCTCCCCTTTTTAAGATCTGATAGAAGATCTGAGTTCCCCTTCAAGGGTTTGATGGTAAAAAAACTGTTTACTTCTAGAAAAGAAAGAGTTAAACTTTTGATTTAATTCAAAAAGGAGAAGAAGGTTTTAGAACCTTGAGGAAGAAAGAGGCACAAACCCTAATTTTTTGAGAGAGAAAAGGTTGTTGCGATATTTTCATTATTTTTGTCTTTATAGGCTACGCACTTTACATATAGCCCCTTGGATTTTGCCAAATGGCGCTTGTGCCACCATATACCTTATATGCTTGTTTCTTTTTGCACATAAATCATGGAGTTTACAAAATTTCGGCTTTCTTCCCATTTACATACATTTATTTATATATATAAAAAAGAATTACATTAAAACTAATTTATGGTTTCATTTCTTTTGTCATGGGGTCAGTCCTTTCCATGCTCGGTTATGACCTGGGCTTGAGCCCATTTGGTTTGGGGTTGACTTTGATTTTGACTTGGTCAACCGAGGTGCAAATTTTGACCCCCAACAAAGCTAAGGTCTATAAGAAGGTGTACGAGAAGTTGGACATTGAGGATGCTGAAAATGATATATACTGGATTGCTCGAATGCGAGAAAGGAAATCCAGAGACTTATATGCGGTGAAGTGTGTCAAAGATGAAGATCAGAAAGTTTTAGTTCGAGATGAGAATATCAAGAAAATGTGGAGAGATTATTTTGATAAATTATTCAATGAGAGCTTTACTAAGAATTTGGATGAACTTGTCATTCAATCTCAAGATATAAACCGTGATTTCATGCATAAAATTAGACTACCTAAGGTTATAAAGACTTTGAAGTGGGATCAAGAAAAGCGGTTGGTCCAGACGGGATTCTTAACGAGATTTGGAGATGTTTAGGAGAAATAGGCGTTAAACAGCTGACAGATCTGTTTAATAAGATTTGGTAGATCAAAAAGATGCTAAATGAATGGAGGAAAAATACCCTTGTATCTATCTATAAAAATAAGGGTGACATTCAAACTTGCTCAAACTATCGTGGAATAAAACTTATGTATCACATGATGAAGTTTTGGGAGAGTGATTAAACACAGGCTAAGAAAGAATGTTAAGATAACAGAGAACCGGTTTGGGTTCATATCTGGATGATCGACGACAGAGTCTATTCATTTGCTTCGTCAACTTGTCGAGCGTTTTTTAGAGAGGAGAAGATATTTGCATATGATATTTATTGATTTAGAGAAAGCGTACGACAAAATACCTAGAGAGGTATTATGGGGGACAATGATGAAGAACGGGGTCCCCGTCAAGTACATTGACATAATCAAGAACATGTACGATGGAGTAGTGGCAAATGTCAGAACTTGCGGCGGCCTAATGGGTGATTTTCCGATTACAATTGATTTACATCGAAGATCTGCATTAAGTCCATTCCTATTTACCATCGTGATGGATGAGCTTACTAAAACTATCCAAGATGAGAGACCTTGTATATATTATTCGCTGATGATATTGTTTTAGTAAATGAGACGAAAACTGGAGTTAATGCCAAATTGGAGTTATGGAGGCAAACGTTGGAATCTTAAGGGTTCAGATTTAGCAGGTCCAAGACAGCATATATGCATTGCAAATTTAGCAAACAGAGAAGTCGAGACCATATTGGTATAATATTGGAGGGACAAGAGATATTATCGAACGTTCAGTTAGATATCTAGGTTCCATCATCCAAAAGGATGGAAAGATCGGTAGCGATGTTAATCAAAAGATCCAAACTGATTGGTTGAAATGGAGGAGTGTAACGGAGATTTTGTGTGATTAACTTTCCGTTAAAACTGAAAGGGAAGTTTTATCGGAACGCTATTCAGCCTGCCTTATTATATGGTACAGAATGCTGGGCTCCTATGAAACATCATACACAGAAAATGCACGTAGCGGAGATGCGCATGCTTCATTGGATGTGTGGTAAAATTAGAAAAGATAAGGTGCGAAATGAGGATATTCGTGAAAAAGTTAGTGTAGCACATGTGAAGGAAAAGATGCGGGAAAACCGGCTAAGATGGTTTGGTCATGTGCAACGCAGACCTATGGAAGCACCGGTTCGACGAATAGATACTCTCGATATAAGCAATGTCAAAAGGGCGAAAGGAAAACCGAGGAAAATATGAAAAGATATGGTTACCAAAGGCTTCAATGAAAGTATATTGTTCGATAGGAGTGAGTGGAGATGGAGGATTCATGTGCTGGACCCGGCGTGATTTTTATGTTGGTTCATGTAGCCTACCCCATATGCTTGGGATAAAAGGCTCAGTTGTTGTTGTAGTTTGTTCGTTTGTTTTTTAAAAGAAGCTGAAGATGGAGTTGTGCAACTTGTGCACTTTGTACCTATGCCATTGCTTACCATTTATCAAATTACCCATTTAGCTTCATTTTTTTTGGGAAAACTCGTTTATTTGACTTTGGTTTTAACCGGTTTTGATATGATTGTACAGAATGTGATGCACAAAATGCTTCAGTTTGCTTCCTCAATGCATATGTCGTAAAGAACGATATGCTTTCATACCTTTGTAACTTAGCCATATCAGGGTTTGATTTTGGTGTCTTCTTACTTGTTTAATTCAAGCATTGCTGTTGGCTTGTACCTGAAATGTTGATGCACGTTCTGATGTTGGTTTTCTGAAAAGGGCTGCTAATATTATTTCATAGTTTTCTCCAACAAATAAAGGAACTACCAATGCTATCCATCTCTGTACATCTAGCTGATAATAAGTGAAGGCAGGAACTCATTGTGATCCTCGAGCATTCCCTGAACAAATTTATGCTGAAAAACTCTTGAATGGAAACTCACCAGAAATAAGGAGAAACCGAACAAATTTCTGCTGAAACACTCTTGACTAGAGACTCACCAGAAATAAGGAGAAATAGGAGAATTAAGGTATTTTTTTCCTTGTTACTATTTTCATTAACTAATTTTGCATTGTTTGTAAGAGGAAGTTATATGATATATATGTCTCATTTGGATGCCTTTTCTGTTGAATAACTTCCTTGTTGAACAAACATATTCTGTTGGATATTGCTGTTACATATGATGAACATAGCATGGATTATTTATTATTTGAAGCTGCCATTCGGTAAAGATCTGAATTTACGATATGATATCTCTAGCAGATGTGTACCATGTCGTCGTGGCAATAGTTCCACAATACGTAGCCATGCTTTTAGCCTGCATGTCGAAGAAATGGTGGAAGCTGTTCACGAAAGATCAATGCTCATGGATCAACACGTTCGTCGCGAATTTTTCAATCCCTCTGATGTCTTTCGGTGCTATCTCAGCTAATAATCCTTACGATATGAACGGCAAATTATTGGTCTCGAATACAATACAGAAACTACTGGCACTAGTGGTATTCATGGCCATATGTAAACTGCGATTTAGAGAGAAAATGGATTGGCTAATTACAGGATTTTCCCTCGCCACTCTGCCTAATACATTGATCGTGGGATTCCGCTACTAAAATCTCTATACGAGGATGAAGGAATCAAGCTCCAGAGCCAGATTGTAATGTTACAGGGTTTAATTTGGTATATCCTTCTTTTGGTACTTTATGAGTATAGGGCTGCTGAGTTGGCTGCTGCAGCTCCAAGTGAAAGGACAGGTATGAAAACTATGAACTTAACTCAAATTCTCGACAATCTTCTATTAACAAGATATTGCAAAAAATGTATTTCTTCAAGGCAATAAGATTAAAGAAAATTTCGTGTTTTGTGGATTTCTATGGATTTCCTCGTTTCCCTCTCTTTGTTTTTGTGATTGGCTGATGGATTAAGCATGTAGAAGATGGTTTTGTTCTTGATACAGAAGCGGAAGCCAAACCTCCTAGTATACAACCTAATCCTGGAGAAGAAGAAGCAAGCCACTTCCTCGAAAAAGAGCAAATATTGGATCATTCTATTGATAGTGGAAAAGAAACTCGGGAAAAATCCCAACACCTATGCTTGTTTAATAGGCCTCATATGGGCCTTGGTCAGCTTTAGGTAGGTATCAAATAAGAAATTATATCGTTATGTTAGTGAATTATTGACATTACATCAATTTACTTACTGAGTTATTATAGATGGGGTCTCAAACTTCCACCGATAGTTGATAACTCTAAATCCATATTATCAGATGGAGGGCTTGGAATAGCAATGTTCAGCTTAGGTACTACTACAAGCGATAACAGCATATGATACTAACTGTATCTACTAAAGACTAAACTACCCTTGACTATCGTTGTTTTCACTAAATTACCTTAAAGTTTTTCATTACAGTAAATTCCCTTAAACTTTGGTTTTACGGGACATTTTCCACTAAAATACCTTTAAATGTAGCATTTTAAGGGACCTTACTGTGATAATATAATGTTAAGGTATTTAACAAAGAGCGTCATTCTTAAGGGTGGTTTAGTAAAGTTTAGACGCTTAATTTTATTTTCGCCAATGACAGGTCTTTTCATGGCATCACAATAAAAAATAATTGCTTGTGGAGCTTGGATGATGTTGTTGTCAGTGGTGGTAAGGTTCATCATAGGACCAATTCTGATGGCTATCCCTTCCTATGCTTTTGGAATGAGAGGAGAATTGCTAAGCATTGCAATTCTTCAGGTACCTGTTTTCATAATGCATGCACATATGTCCTATAAGCTTCAGTAGGTCATTTTGAAAGTTTAAAAAAGCAAGGTTAATTGCACAAAGCCCTCCTATAAGTTACCCCATTTATCACTTATACCCCTTAAGTGCTTTATTAGAGCGCCGCTATCCAATTCGTTCATCGATAAAAAAATCCTTAGAAATCTTCAAATCAACTCTAGACCATGATTTGGAATCTCAATCAATCTCGATCGGAGATTCCGATTCCGATCCAAAAAATGACCATCCAAGTTCCAATACCCATACCATCGGACATCGGGTTTATATTTTTATTTATATAATAGGTCGTAACCTAATGCAACGAGGTTTGAACCCCGGACCTTCTGTTCGACTACAAGGAAGCTTTAGCAATAGGGTATGATGGCACTAGCATACGAGTAATATTGGGTTTGTATTTGATTAGTGGGGTTTTGTGATAGGTTAGTGGATTTAGTGATGGGTGAGCGGGTCTATTAATGGGTTTATTAATAGGTTATTTGGTTATGATGGTTTATATGGCATCATTCATTACTAGAAACTATATCAAAACGATTATAGTTTTTTTAAAGTATTATAACAACTGGCATCACTAATTGCTTAAAAATTTTCATTTATTTATAGTTATTTATACCATTTATTTAGTAAATTTAACTAATTTTCAAAAATTATTTTTGTCAAACAGTATAAATCCGATATTCCAATCCAAGATGTCCAATTCCGACCACAAAAGTGATTGTCCAATAATGGTACCAATACTGAGATTCATATCCTTGCTCTAAACAACTTAAATGATTGTCTAATTTAGCTCTAGAACTTCTTTTTGTTGTTTAGACTAGAATTTGAGTGTTCTTTAGGATATTGGTTGATGAACAATGAGGGTACTTGAGCTATTAAATTGCTTGGGGGGCATAAGTGCTACACATGGTAAACTATAGAGGGGTTCCATGCAATTAACTCAAACATCAATTCAATCAAGTGCTCATGCTGAATATATACTGGAGACAAAAGAGGTAGAACTAAGCTGTATATATTCATCCAGTGAAAGGTAAAATTTACAATCATATGCAGGCAGCATTTCCCCAAGGAACAGTGACATTTGTGTTTGCTAATGAGTATGGATTGCACCCGGAGATCCTAAGCACTGCGTAATCAACTTCACTATCATAATGTCAGACGACAAGTTAAATACTTATATTTGATATAAGATGTTACTTAGATCTCTCTTTTCACATTTACAGGGTTATCGTGGGCATGTTCATCACAATACCAATTACGGTGGCATATTACTGTCTTCTCACTATTAAGTGACTACCTCGGATATTTTTAGTTTTCAATATGGAGATTCGAGTCATTGTAAAACATTATTACTCGAAATACAGACCTTGGGAAATATGATTATGCATAGGCTACTCAACCATGGTTGCTATTTCTAAAGTTTCTGGATATAAAGATTACAGAAAGAGAGAGAGGTAGAAGAGTCAACACAATAATGCAAGATTTGATGAAGAACGAGAAATTTCAGTGTGTAATGTAACATTGTTTTCCACTGTAGGGCTCGATTATAGCAATCTAGCCAGATACATCAAACAGTCTGTTTCATATGATTTCATAATAAACTATAAGAAAGGTATCACTATATTCTACCTATTGTCTTCCTACAAACTTTGATTATACGCTTCTTCTCCAGTTTTTATTCGTCCTACTCTGATAAATGATGCTATAAGTTACATTCATCATTACTCAATTGAAAAGATATTAATTTTGCAAATGAAACCGAACGTCATGAATGGGGGCACTATTCCAGCAAGCAATATAATTCTACTACTATAATTATAATGCAAACTCACTTGGAGTTGAAATTTGGTACAAGATTGTGTTTCATCTACGATCAAGTGCGAAAAGAGATGCAACCTAACAAAAAGTTATCTCCAAGCCCATCATAGTATCCTTTTGGTAGATTCGTTCTTCAGAAATAATAAATTTGCATTCAAAAGAACAGGCTTAGAAGCTATCTTTGCTCAAATTGATTAGAACGAATTTGCATGGCAACAAAGCGAGAACATGTTGAAATCGCTATACGTTAAAAAGTTTTGCAAAATTAGGGTTTGATTACCTTGCAGCGTCAGCAGTTGATAATGGAGTGGTAGTTTCTTGACCATGGTCTCTTTTGTGGGCTTGAACAAGTCCACCGGTTGAAGCCTGTTTTATTTGGCTAAATTGCAGAAAAACCTCCCTCCTTTCTGCAGTTTCCTTCTCTTTTGAGTGATGACATTTTGCACTTTAATTTAAAACCATATGATTTATTTTTTCCGTTTTTTGCCAAAATTTAATCTTCAAAACACTTTGAATTTTTCCCTACTTCTTTTGCTAATTCATTAACATATCGTAATAAATACTTGAAGAGGCATTTCAAAGATAAAATTTGTTATAGACATATGAAATATTAGATTCTATCAAATTAAGAGGTAAAGCGCTTGTTTTTGCATCCGTTATCGTTGCGAGATTTAATTAAGTTGAAACCTATTGTTTTTGTTCTCACTTTTCTGATCAACTGCGTTAAAATATATTCTATTCGCAGAATATTACATATGGAATGCACATATATTTTATGTTATTACTCATGCAAAAAAATGGAAGATGTTTAAATAAAACAACAGAAATTCCAATGGATTTAAAGTGATGGAGTCATGGTAATAGGTTAAATGCTATATTATTCATTTAGCATCATTTTTCATGGTTAATTAGTTTAGCTTCTCATTTGAATTTGGCTTTAATTTTGATGTGATGATGATTGTTCAGATTCTTATGCACAATATGCTTCAAATAGCTATTTCAATGAATATGTTGTAAAATAACATAAGCTCATATCTTGGTAATTTAGGCAGATCAGGATTAGATTTTGGCGTCTTTTGACTTTCTTCACTTATGCATGGGGTTTGGTTTGTACCTCATTTGTTGATGTAAGTTTTGGATGTTAGTTAATTTTTTTTTCGAAAAAAGAGTTGCTAATATGATTTTGTGGCTGTTCTCTAACCATCCAAGGAATTACCACTTGACATGTGAAGGCAGAGACCTCAATATTATTCTCAAGCATTCCCTCAACGAATTTCCACAGAAAATTCTTAATTGAAAATTCCTTCGGTTCTGTTTTCTCCATTTAACTTTTTATTGTTAGTAAAAGGAAGTTATATATGTTAAACCAAATTTACTCGATAGCATTGGACATTGCTCTTAGATGAACATAGCATGAATTGCATGTATATAATAAAAAATAAAATAAAATGGATACAGGAGAACTATGAAGTGGAAGAATTCTTGTGCGGTTAGTGTATATATGAATTAATATTATGTGAATGCTTTCTGAAATTTACCAGCATCATCTTTGCAGTTCTCCATAGAATCCGGACCGATGTTGCTTTAAGCATACTTTTCCTATAAAATGGCATCTGAAACACTTGTTTTGGCTGAAAATATGTTGGATAAAAACCCCGTGTCGTTTCAATTCACACATCTAGAAAATAGCAAACATAATGCACAATAATATAAATAAGTGTAGCAAGAAAAGAAAGTAAAGTGAAAATAAAGTAAGATGAAAATACTTCTATGCTAAAGCAAGCATGCATATAATTTGATTAACTGGTTTATAGCTAGTTCAGGAAGACCAACATTCAAAGTTTCGGTCATGTAGGCACTAAGACGCTGAGATAACGGGAAGCTGTTGGAACCTTAAATTATATAATGCAAAATTAACAGATATACATACCTTAGTATAACTGAATGTGTATGCACAAAGCAACAAAACTTCTGAAATGTCAGATAGCTACTCGTAGAACAATTTAGCGCGCTAGGTATCATAGATAATACTTTTATGGATACCGTTACTTCCTTCAGATGACTATCAGATAATTTGCTCAGTAAAATTTGAAACAAAATTTTCCATAAGGGGTTCAGGATCATAAAACAAAGTAAACATGAAGATGGAATGAGAACTGGCTTTGATCTTATTTGAATTGAAAGTATTTTGGATACAAAAGTAAAGAGTAAAGTTTACAAAGTCTGAACTCTCTCGTTGAAACCTCTCCAAAAACCTCTGCCTAGTTACATGAATGGGCCTTGTTTAAATAGACTTGAATCCTCCTTGAATTGGATCAGCACGAATCTTTTGTGGCTGTCTAGTCTTCTTCTTCAATTATTTGAGTTGCTGTGTTGTCTTCTTTGTAGAAAGCATCTTTCTTTTTCTTTTGAGCTGGCATCTTTTGATTAGGCATTTTTGTTTTCTTTTGAGCTGGCATCTTTTGAGTAGGCATCTTTTGTCTTCTGGCATCTTTTGAGTAGGCATCTTTCTTTTTCTTTTGAGCTGGCATCTTTTGAGTAGACATCTTTCGTTTTCTTTTGAGCTGGCATATTTGAGTAGGAATCTTTACTTTTGAGCTGGCATCTTTTGAGTAGACCTCTTTCGTCTTCTTTTGAGCTGGCATCTTTGAGTAGGAATCTTTACTTTTGAGTTGGCATCTTTTGAATTATTGGGATGGAAGATTCATTGGATTTGCTGGTCCTTCAAACTGATCTTCTTCTCCATCTTCTTGACCATAGATATATGACAAGAGTTTTGTAGTATTGGATTCAGCTAACAATTCCAAATTTGTTAAATCAACGTTTTTTAGATTTCTTCGGAACTTGAAATATTTTGATCGATCATTGATGTCCTTGAAATCATATTGAGCTCTGAATCCTCCCAAGGGTATATGTAAAGAGGACATTATTATAATTCTTTCCACGGGATAGAAGATCCTGCCTTCTTGATGTGGGAATGTTGAAAATATTGTTAAGTAATATTTTCCTTCAGGGGCAAATTCTCTGATAGCATTATAAATTTTTTCTCCAAAGAATTCAGGGATTCTGTCAAGAATAACAATTTTCCTAATCATACCTGCCCAATAGAAATCCTGAAGATTTTTTAATAAGTATGGCATCGCTCCTTCATTGAATGTAATATTCAAAAGTAAGGGCTGCAGATCGAAGAACTGAATTACTTCTTGAACAACATTGTTATGAGTGTACCACCTGTCTGTTACTGCATTCTCCTTTAGAATATTCTGGAGTTCTATGAGTTTATCGTAATGTGATTTTCCTGCCATATCTTTGATTTTTTCTTGGATTTCATAAGGAAGTTTTTCCAAGAAATTTTGTCGGAATGAATGACTCAATGTCATTCTTTTCTTGAATTGTAGGAAGGAAATAGGTTCCATCCTTAATTGTGCATCCAAATGATAAATTATGTCATTCAATCTGGCAATTTCTTCGACATAATCTTCAATACTGTGAGTAACTGAAGAATAAGCTTCTTGAGTTTTTCTGGCCATCTCCTTGAAATAAAGATTTTCTTTTTTCAGCCTTTTAACCTGTGAATTGAAACGCTCATTTTCTTTTTTATACTCACTCATTTTAGTGGAACTCTCATCCTCACTTATTTGAATTGGGGATCCCAACGGATCTACTATGATTTTTGGTAAATCATCAACCATCAACGGATTTGAGATGTCTTTACCTTTTACCGTTTGAAAAGGACTAGGTTCATCATTTATTTTAATTGGTGATGAACTACCAATTTGAGATTTCAAGATCTCTATGAGCTTTAATTGCTCTTTATCATGTTCGTCTTCCACAAAGAAGTTACGAACATTATTGTTTGAGAGCGAAAAATCCCTCAATGCTTCTTCAAGGTTGTAATAACCTTTCCATCTACAGTCTTTTCTGTTGCCGACTGTATTCATCAAAGAACCATAATTGATATAGACTCCGGGCTTTGGGCCGTTGAAGAGTACATAATGAGTAAAATTCTTTGAAGTGGGCTTTGTAATAATTTTTGTAAAATAATATGTAAGAGCACTAAGAGCTTTTAATTTCTCTTGTGGTGTTCTTGCTATCCACAGTGCGTTAAGAATACACTGTTGTTGCTCATCAACTGATAACTCTTTTGCGACTTTATAAGATTTGTCATCATTTGCTTGAAGTAAAGGGAGGGTAATCCTTCCGAACTTCATATTTTTGTTGCTGTTACCTTTGTGGCTACATTGAAACATATAAACAGAGTTAGAAGTAATAAACATCAGCTCCTGAATTATCTATCCTTTTACATGCTCAATGGTAACTTGAACATTGATCCTGCATAAATAATCCACAAAGTTAACCCAACGATTTCTGGATAATTTATTAGTATTTAGTTTATTGTAGAAATTCACAATAGCCTGACAATCAGTTCTAAGAGTGAATTCAGATTTATCAAGGATGAAAATCTTGAATTTATCAAGCGTGTAAATACAAGCCATGATTTCAGCGTCAATTGTTGAAATCGGGGTTTTATATGTTCCTGAGGTATAGTGAGCTATATTCTCAGTACCTTTTGAATCGTCAGTCTCAACAATCATAAACTTTGAATATGGATTCAGAATATCATTCATTATTCTTTGGAATTCTGAAGGGGCGTTTTTGAGTCCAAAAGGCATTACATTCCATTCGTAATGGCCAAAGGGTACAGTAAAGGCGGTTTTGTATCTGTCTTTTTCAGCAACTTGAATTTGCCAAAAGCCAGATTTCATGTCAAACTTTGAAAAGATTTTTGCAATACTTAAACGTTTTAATAAATCTCTTTTATTTGGAATAGGGTAACGAATCCATTGAAGAACCTTGTTGAGAGGTTTATAATTAATAACAAGCCTAGGGACACCACGTTCCTTTTCTGCTTGATTCATGACATAAAATGCTGCACAGCTCCAAGGTGATTTGGATGGCCGTATCAGCTCTTTATCTAAAAGAGTTTGAATTTCTTTTTTACAAACTTCTAATAGATCATGATTCATTTGAATGGGTCTTGCCTTTGTAGGAATATTTCTTTCTGAAAATTCCTTTTCATATAGTAATTCAACGATGTGCTTTCTTCTTTTCCAAAAAGCATTAGGAAGATCTGCACAGATTTCTCTTTTGAATAGATCTTCTAACTGTTGTATTTCTTGTTTTGTGCTGGGTAATTGTAAGTGCTCTTCAATTTGAGCATAAGACAAATCTTCTTTGAGAAAATTTATCTTATTCTGCTTCCTTTGAATAAGGTTGATATGTTGGTAAATGGAGTTATTTTGCAAAGCATTTAACTCCTTTTGTCGAACAGGAATCAGGAATTTGAAATGTATAGTATTACCCATAATGTTAGTGCTGATACCTTTGTTATCAACAACAAAAGGGTAAATCTGAGTAAGGAATGGAGTGCCTAAGATAATATCAGTGTTGAGATTTTCTACTACAATAAACTGATGTTTAAAGCAGTAGTTTTGATTACATATCTCGGTTTTTGTCAACTTTCCTTTGATTCGAAGAGGAGAGTTGTTGGCTGCTATAAGAACTTCATTAGTAAAACTATAATATTTTGTTGGTATTAGACCATCTCTGATGCAGCTTTGATCTGCACCACTGTCTAACATTGCAACAAAGGTTTGTTTGAAGTTTCCTATAGAAATAGTTAGATGAACTAACCACTTTTGAAATTAGAATTTCTCAATCGTAGAAATGAATTGAGAAGTAGAAGGTTGAGTAGAAGTAATATTTATTTCCTGTGGAGGAATAAATGCTTCTTCTTCTTCTTCTTCTTCTAGGTAAGTTTCTTTTCCTTTGGAAAGTCTAGATTGAATAATTGCAATATGAGCTTCTAAAGAGAGGTTTTTCATCTCTATATTGTTAGTAGTCTGTCTTAAAGACTTGACTTCTTCCTTAAGAATATGAATCTCTGTTTGCAATTCTCTGGTAGAGATGGACTTAATGCCAGAGGTTTGATTCATAGGATACTTTTCAAAAACTTTTGATATACTGAAAGGTTGAATGATATTAAACTTCTCATTTTCTTGCAGAATTAAAGATTTTAATCTTTCAAAAAGTTCTTTTTGTTTGATAGGATCAGGTAATTGTTGAATCATATCAAAGATGAATTCTTTTGTATCAGAATTTATCTTCTTATTATCAGTAGAAGACTTAATCATATTAATTTGTTTACAGTGACAGTCATCCTGACTTTCACTAGAGGAATCATAATTGCCATTATCATCGTCAGTAATATAATTGATTTCAGAATAGATTTGCAATTTGTCTTTTAACTTGTTTCTGATATTTTCTTCAATATCAGAAATGCCAATGATTTCATTTATCTTTCCGTTTCCTTTGCTTCGACATTTGCTTGCAATATGACCTTTCTTCCCATATTTGAAGCATTTGAAATCACTTGAATTCTTTTTTCTATTAAATCTTCTGAATTTCTTTGGGGAATAGGAATCATCTTTATATTCTTTTTTCTTAAAATATCTTTTTTGTGAAAAAGATTTTTGAAGGAATTTTTTCTATTTTTCGGTGGAAGGAGCACTGATTCCAGTAATTCCAAAAGCTTGACAGAAAGATCCCATTTTTTTTCTCTTACTGCCATATTTAGCCTGGAATTTGAGTTCTTGGCAAGCTGCAAGGGCTTCTTTTTTGACAAAAGCAAAGAGTTGACCAAAGGTCATTGAAGTGAAATCAATCTGTTCTGTTCCTATTTCCTTTAGTAAATTAATCATAATTCTTTGGGAAAACAGAGTTGGTAAACCAGTAATGAATTTTTCTTTCCAGAATGGTGCAGTACTATCTGTTCGTTTAAGAACATGAGTCAAAAACATGTCTTTGTACCATCTGAAGTCACTAAGTGTTGGACACCTAATGTTAGTAAGGAATATCTTTGAAGAAGCTAATTCTTCCTGAGGATTTCCTACAAAGTGCATAGCTATGGTAACTACGAGGAAATCACTTGAATCGTTTTGGATAGTAATTTCTCCTTGGGCATTTTCTACGTCTATAGTATGCTCAAGAATTGCTGTTTTGTCTTGCAAGGTCAAAGCATTGTCCCACCAATACTTTAACTGTCCAGTAAAACCAGTTATGAATAAACTCGCAATATCCTGTTCAGAACATCTTTTCATTTTGTATGCCAATTTGGCCATACCCATTTCTTGTAATGTGTTGAGTATTTCATACTCACTTTTTCCATCAATATTCCATTCATAAATGGAATTTCCATCATAATCTTTCGTATGGAATTTTGCTCTTTCTTCATACATTATGTCAGGAGGAGTAGGTCGTGGATAGTAGTCTTTAGTTCTACTACTGTTCCAATTTCTACGAGGTCTATTGAAATTTGGTTTCTTTCCTCTTTCAATTTTATTAATATCTTAATCAGAATTAATTTGTAAGATATCGTTTTCAACTTTATTGATTTGTTGAACTACAGAGTTTTCAGAGGATTGAACTACAGAGTTTTCAGAGGAATTAGATTCTAATGAGGAATCTGATTCTTCATTTTCTTCTATAGTGTCAATATTGTTGATTTTTGAAGGACCAGGAAGGTTCTTGTTAATTGAATCAAGTGTTTGATTTAGTTTAGATAATAATGACTCGTTTTCAAACGTGAGCTTATTTTCTAAGGCTCTAGGAATACTTCTTGGCTGAAAATGTGGTAAAGAAGTACTGTGAGGGAATGTTGAACTTGTTGGTTTTGAAATAGCCTTAATATCAGTAGATAAGGAATCTATTTGGGTTGAAATCGTGTGTAAAACTTGATTGGAGTAGTTATTCTGGTGATATAATTTCTTAATATCATCCAAATTAACTTGATCATTTCCTCTAGGGTCAATACTTTCACGACCCTTTTTGAAAGGTGTAGCTATGACTTCTCCTTCTTTGGAATGGAGTTTCAAGGTCTGTAAGGGAGGAGTGATAGCAGTAATAGTAGTGCCATCTTGAAGTTGTCATTTCTTGTACAAACTTGTTTGTACATTAATAGCAGATTTTTTGAATGGTTCAGAAATTTCATTTTTTGTAAAATAAAATTCTAACCAGTTTTCAAAATGAAAGGGAGCATGATATTTTTGAATATCTTTTATCCATTGAAGTCGAATCTTAGCTTGACAGTAAGCATCTAGCTTAGAATACCATGTGTAGTATTCTGATTCTTCCTTGAAGTTGTTTTCTAGTTCTTCGATATCAATTTTAACACCAAGTTTAGTGATAACATTAATACCGTGGAATTCTCCATGCATCTGACTGGAATTAGGAGAATTATTAGGAGAAAAATTGAGTTCATTTGAAATGTCAGGAATAGGTGTTCGATTGTGAATCCTTACTGAAGGATCTTCTTGAAGAGAAGGAGTTTCTACTATGAAAGATCTAGATTCTCTAAATGAATTTCTAGGAATAGAGTAGGGTCTGATGGATCTCCTATTTTCATTGAGTGAGTTGAAATGAACCAGGACTGTACCATCTTGTTCTTCAACTATCTCTTGAATCTCTGTTCTCTCGAGATTTCTTGGTCTCTGAGGAACATCTATTTGAAAGGCTTCTGGAATGGTAATTTCATTCCATTTCAGGCGTTTAGGAACAAAGGTCTTTGAATAGTCAGCATCAATTTGTAATAGTATTGTCTCATCGGTAAAGTTATTAACTAATTTGCATTTGGGATTAATAGCAGAACTCATTAATCGAAAGTAAATGCGATAAATAATTACAAATTGTTCTGCAAGTTTTTCAAATTCATCTCCTTGCAGATGAACATCAAGAATTAAGGAATTCATAATTAAAGGATCAGTTAATGAAACGGGAAAATTAGGAATACAATTAAAATAAATAGGACCATTACAAATATTAGTTTGAATCATACTTAAAATTGACGATTTGTATCTTCGCAAACGTTTATCACGTAAAGCCATGTAAACAGGAATGTCTATGCCAATATGAGCAAGTGGTTTGACTGCTACTTGAATCATACCAAAATGAATATAACGAAATCCTTTTTCTAAATATTTTCGTATAGAAACATGAGATAAAAGAGGAATTGATTGAAACTTATTTTGAATGTTTAAAGTCTCTTCATGAATTTTTACGCTAAAAGCGCTTTTGAAATCAAAAGTACCAATTTTATAAATATTTTCAATATTTTCATTAGGAAGAGTCCAGTTTGAAAAGTCCTCATTAATCATCTCTTCTTTGCTTTGTATTATGTGTCCTGAATTACTTCCAGAACCAGAGAAAATTTTTCTAATAAAACCAGCCATCATTAATAGCAATTTTATGAACTAAACACAGATCATACCTTGATCGGAAACAACGGGAACACTCCACCGGGAACACCACGCTCTTTCGGGTTTACCAACGGATTCACGAGCTTACCAACGTCTTACCAACGCTCAGGATATTCATTATGAATAGGTCACTCGTTGCTCTCAACAAAGAGTGGAATTACTAGAACACTTGGCTCTCATACCATAAGGGATTTAAAGTGATGGAGTCATGGTAATAGGTTAAATGCTATATTATTTATTTAGCATCATTTTTCATGGTTAATTAGTTTAGCTTCTCATTTGAATTTGGCTTTAATTTTGATGTGATGATGATTGTTCAGATTCTTATGCACAATATGCTTCAAATAGCTATTTCAATGAATATGTTGTAAAATAACATAAGCTCATATCTTGGTAATTTAGGCAGATCAGGATTAGATTTTGGCGTCTTTTGACTTTCTTCACTTATGCATGGGGTTTGGTTTGTACCTCATTTGTTGATGTAAGTTTTGGATGTTAGTTAATTTTTTTTTCGAAAAAAGAGTTGCTAATATGATTTTGTGGCTGTTCTCTAACCATCCAAGGAATTACCACTTGACATGTGAAGGCAGAGACCTCAATATTATTCTCAAGCATTCCCTCAACGAATTTCCACAGAAAATTCTTAATTGAAAATTCCTTCGGTTCTGTTTTCTCCATTTAACTTTTTATTGTTAGTAAAAGGAAGTTATATATGTTAAACCAAATTTACTCGATAGCATTGGACATTGCTCTTAGATGAACATAGCATGAATTGCATGTATATAATAAAAAATAAAATAAAATGGATACAGGAGAACTATGAAGTGGAAGAATTCTTGTGCGGTTAGTGTATATATGAATTAATATTATGTGAATGCTTTCTGAAATTTACCAGCATCATCTTTGCAGTTCTCCATAGAATCCGGACCGATGTTGCTTTAAGCATACTTTTCCTATAAAATGGCATCTGGAACACTTGTTTTGGCTGAAAATATGTTGGATAAAAACCCCGTGTCGTTTCAATTCACACATCTAGAAAATAGCAAACATAATGCACAATAATATAAATAAGTGTAGCAAGAAAAGAAAGTAAAGTGAAAATAAAGTAAGATGAAAATACTTCTATGCTAAAGCAAGCATGCATATAATTTGATTAACTGGTTTATAGCTAGTTCAGGAAGACCAACATTCAAAGTTTCGGTCATGTAGGCACTAAGACGCCGAGATAACGGGAAGCTGTTGGAACCTTAAATTATATAATGCAAAATTAACAGATATACATACCTTAGTATAACTGAATGTGTATGCACAAAGCAACAAAACTTCTGAAATGTCAGATAGCTACTCATAGAACAATTTAGCGTGCTAGGTATCATAGATAATACTTTTATGGATACCGTTACTTCCTTCAGATGACTATCAGATAATTTGCTCAGTAAAATTTGAAACAAAATTTTCTTAAGAAACTTAATTTTGTACGGCAATAATATATCTACACCTTATGCAGTATATCTCTACCAAAACTGAAACTGATACTGGATGGAATAGAACGGCTAGCTATAATTTGTGTATGCATATGATAAAGCGAGCATGCTATGATGCATGCATATCCTAGATGAGGAAAGCTTGATGATGCAGCACATATATACAATAGATGCAAGTTCTAATCTATATGCAAACCAAGCACACTCGAAGAGATCCAACATTTCATAATTTACGGGAAATAAATGATATAGAACTCTGAATTCCAGAGTTTAAAGTAATCGATTTGATGTTGATGATCATTAACTAATATTTCTTGAGAAGTTGACTCAAATAGCCTACATCTAAGTGTTTGAGAAGTGCCCAATATTTAATGGCCAACTCAAATGGAGTTCTGTAAGTTGACTTAGTAGTGCATATGCGTGGGAATTCAAGAAAGCTTTTCCCTAGTCTTGCCAAATTCTGCTTAGCTAGTCTTCGGCAGCAAATAAATTGTTTGGTGCTTGCCACTGCCACCAGATCCACAACTTCCTCCAAGTACCAGCAGATATTAAGACTTCATTGTCCTTTGCTTGCAATTGAACAGAAAAGGTTCAGAGAAACTACTACAATGCAAAAGGTATCAGGTAAGCATCCTTCTCCTTTGTTGTTCTACTTCTTCTGAATTTGGTAGCAACACTTAGAAAATTGTGCGTAAAACAATCTTTTTCGTTGATAAGGGGCAGATTAAAAATATAAACATGAGTGATATGCTTGTGGTGATAAAATAAATAGCTAAAATATGGCTAACATAATATGAAGATTCAAGTATATATTGTTAATATTTAGGAAACCTATAGTTTGAAAAACAGAGTGAATAAATAAACATTAGATGGAAACACCTATTACTATGACCTTTTTAGAAAACCAGCTTAACCAGAATTCAATAATCTACAATTTATTGCTATTATTAACAGCAGATATTAATAAAAATAGAAATTGATAAAAAAAAGTGTCTATAACAAAACAATAGACTCTGACATCTGATTTAAGTCATATTGCATTACAGGAAATATAAACACCTTTCAAACTGGAGGATATTGCGATATCTCTTACATAGTTACAATCTAAGCCATTCAATATGATATCTCCAGCAGATGTGTATCATGTAACTGAGGCGATAGTTCCACTATACATAGCTATGGTTTTAGCCTACACGTCCATGAAATGGTGAAAGCTGTTCACTCCGGATCAGTGCAAAGGGATCAACACGTTCATTGCAAACTGTTCTGTCCCGTTAATGTCGTTTCGTGCTATCTCCACTAACAATCCTTACGATATGAACCTCAAGTTATTTATCTCGGACACGGTACAGAAACTGCTCGCCTTGGTGGTTTTTGGAGGCATACGTAGGCTGCACTTTGGAGGGAAAACAGATTGGCTGATTACAGGTTACACCCTTGCTACTCTTCCTAATACATTGATCATGGGGTTTCCATTACTACAACCGTTATATGGGGCTGAAGGAATCAAGCTCTAGAGTCAAATAGTAATGTTCCAGGGCTTGATTTGGTATATCCTTCTTTTGATTCTTTTTTAGTACAGGGCTGCTGAGTTAGCTAATGCAACTCTAAGTGAAAAGACGGGTATGGATTAACAAAATATTCTACAAGAATATGCTTCTTTTTAATTTAGGGTTAATTGCACAAAACATCCGTATAATTTACCTCATATAGCAATTATACTCTGTCAAGTAATTTATTACAACATCATGTTTCTTCATCGCATAAACCCTTAGAATGCTCAAAGTCAACTCCAAACAACTCAAATGGTTGTCCGATTTAACTCTAGAACTTGCTTGTGTTGTTTAGATTAGAATTTGAGTACATTATAGGGTTTTGGTCACTGAGCAGACGGGGTGTTTGTACTAATAAGCCACTTCGGGGGATAAGTGCTAGCCATGGGGTAATCTTTAGGGGTGGTTTGTTCAATTAACCTTTTAGTTAAAATAAACCAGTGTGTTGCATGACCGATATGTGCGCGCGCGCTTGCGTATCATGGACAAAAGATATTTCAGAAGATTTTAAAAGAATTTTAGTTAAGGTAACAAACATTTGAAGAAAATTTTACTTAATAAAATTTTTAAAAGACTATTAGTAGAGTTCTCTTTTTTAGATTACATAAAATTCAAAAAGTTGGTTATTGTTTTTGAAATATTTTGTTTCCCAAAATTACGAATTGATGAAAATGGACACTCTTAAAATAATTTTCTCATTTTTTATAAAATTTATGTTTAGATTAAACTGGGTTTCCTAAGTGTCCAGTAGAGATGTTGATCCCATATGGGATCTACCTCTCTCCTAATTAGAGTTGGTCCCTCCTCCCCTTCTTGGTTACACTCTTTGAACTTGTCATCTCTTTATTACAAGTTTCATGGTTTTCAAAAGCAATAAGATCAAAGAAAAGTCTCATTTCAAATAAAAAAAAATACCAAAATGTTTTTGCGGTTTGACAGAAAACTACCAAAAAGTTTGTAATCTTCAAAAAACTATCATGACTAATGCTCAACGCTTATGAATGTTAACTGTATATATAAGATTACTACATATAAGAAAATCTCATATTTTGTGCATAGTTTCCAAAATTTTAATTTGTATTTTTGGATTAAACATGTAGGAGATGGTTTTATTCTTGATGAAGACGCACAAGCCAATTCCCGAAAAGTACAATCTAAACTTGAAGAAGAGGAAGCAGATCCATTTCCTTGATAAAGAGCAAATATCCCATCATTCTCTCGATAGTGGCGAAAAAAGTCATGAAAAATCCCTATACCTCTGCATGCTTTTTAGGCCTCGTATGGTCATTGATCAGCTTTAGGTATTATTGAAAAAAAAATTGAAGTTCTCTTTAAATTGTTTTTCTCGTGTAAATAGCCAGCAATTGTGTTATTACAGATGGGGTTCAAACTTCCACCAATAGTCGATAACTCTATATCCATAATATCATATGGAGGGCTTGAAATGGCTATGTTCAGCTTAGGTACCGATACTGGCTATAGAAGTAAAGGATACTTACGATGTCGTTTTAAATAATATTATATTTTGGCCAATGACAGGTCTTTTCATGGCATCTCAATCAAAAATAATTGCTTGTGGAGGTTGGATGATGTTAATGTCGATGATATTAAGGTTCATTGTAGGACCAATTCTAATGGCTATCCCTTCCTATGCTCCTGTAATGAAAGGAGAATTGCTGAGTGTCGCAATTCTCCAGGCACCTCTTTTCACAACACATGCAAGTAAATACTCAAGATTTAAAATATCAGTATCGGTAACGATATTGGTTGTTGATGGCCATCTTTGGGATGGGAATTGGATATCTCATATCTGAATACTGGCTTTTCCATCACTTGACTAAAAGGTTTTCTAAAACTTAATAAAACTTTTAAATAAATAGTAAAAATAACTTGAAGCAATCTAGCATATTTTCTAGCAATTGAAGAAAACAAATTGTAAAAATAACTATAAGCAAGTTGACATATTTTCTAGAAATCAATGCTTTCTAGGGCGATTTTCTAAATATATTGTAATGACAGGTATACATTTTTTTGACATATTTTAAGTAATAAATGATGTCAATTAAACCAATAACCTATTAGTAAACCGTTAGTTTTAATAAACCAATATGTTTATAAACTTAGTATGGTTAACCCATTACCAAGGTTTACAATTGCCGTGCCAATCTTGGTATTGGAACCCGATGGTTAATTTTGGGAGCAGAATCTGCCATCTCGGATAGGGATTGGTCAAGATTTAAAACCATGGTATATATTGAAGATAAAACAGGTAAGACCTAAGCTTTACATATTATCATGTTTTGGTTCAGTGTATGCTAAAGTTTAATAATCATATACAGGCAGCATTTCCCCAAGGAACAGTGACATTCATGTTTGTTAACGAGTATGGATTGCACCCAGACATCCTAAGCACCGTGTAATCAATTTTACTATCATTTACATACTTAGATTTGATTGAAGACATTACTTAATTAGATCTCTCTTTTCACAATTTGCAGGATTATTGTTAGCACATTCATCACTATACCAATTACAGTGGCATATTACTTCCATCTTAGTATTTAGGTCCCTCGTGTGCTCGATATGGAGATTCACGTCATTGTAAAACATTATTATTCGTAGTACAGACCTTAAGACATACAATTAAGCATATGAATATAGAGAATTTTTGTTATAGGAAAAAAGCAAGTTAAGTAATGGAGGTAATAGGATAGTGCATGATGTAATGAAGAATGAGCCGTTTCATTGTAAGTTCCATGTAATATTGTTTTTATTACATCAAACAATCTGTTTCATATAATGTGCATGATACATTATAAGGGAGATATTACTGTATCCTACATATTGATGTGCAATCTGCATTTATCAATCTTCCTACAAAATATTTAGCATATACATCTTTTTCTCCGGTTTTAGTTTTCAACCTACTCTGACTTGTGATGCTATAAGTTACGGCCATAGCTACTCAATTGAACAGACATGCAAGTTTTGAGCATTTGAAGTACTTCAAACAAACGTTTTCTTTTTCTAGCCACTTGTTGAACAAAAATTAGAAGAATATTTCAAGTGTACAAGGCAGACCATGAATGATAAATTTTCCGTGTATCAACAGTCTAATGTAAATAAAAATAAGCAACATGCACACTCAAACACCATGAGAATTACATACCCGTACTTTATTCAATGTTTTTGCTCCTTAAAAATAAAGAAAAGTATTCAGTTATGGATGAAGGATTTTAGTACTTGATGAGAAATTTCATGACCAGCAACAATGCTATCCAATTCTATAGTTGTAAACAATGTTAATGAGAATAAGGCTGCTTGTTAGCGTCCGTTAAAGTGGAAATGCACATTATGAGTTCATTTATACATTTTATCGACTAGAGCATCGATTATAGAAGAAAACCAGGACCACCACTAATAATCATCACAATCTTCCAAGTCTTTATCCGTCGAAATGTGTTCAGCTATGGTCTATGGTTTTATGACCGACTGACGACATAATCTCAACCAGCACTTAATTAGGGATGAATTTCGTCACGTCGAAAACTATGGACATATTGAATGGGAATAACGTCTTCCAATTACCAATGTAATTCTACTAATTACAACGCAAACTCACTTGGAGTTGCAATTTGGGACAAGATTTTTAACCTAACAAAAATGCTCGCTCCAAACTCATCATCAAACCCTCAATATTGAAGTTGTATTGAATTAAAAGAGCATTTTTTTAAGCATTAAAGTTTATCTATGCCCAAATTGATCAGAACTCATTGGCATTGCAACAAAGCGAAAACTTGTTAAAATCTCTGTAAGAAATTTAGAACATGAATAGCAATTAAAAGGTTTTACGCTTGAAATTGGAAAAGGTTTAGGGTTTTGATTGCTTACTTGCAGACGATAAAGTTGATGATGGAGGGGCAATTTCGTCATTTGTGTTCCTTCTTCTTCTTCTTTTTCGTGAGCTCGAAAAGGCCATTGTTTGAAGCCTGTTGGGTCTAAGTGGTTAAGCAGTGGGCTAAATTGCAGAAACCTCCCTCCTTTTGGCGGATTAAAATCAGATATATTTTGCCAATATTCATCTTAAACGCATTCCTAGTCCCCCCCCCCCCCCCTCCCCCCCCTGCTTTTTTGGTATTGATAATTCAACGTTTCCTTATAAACACTGTAATTCAAGAGATGCCGTCGGATTAAGAGATAAAGCGCTTGTATTTTCATCTGTTATCGTTATAAGATTCATATAAGTTAACTTCTATTGTTTTTTTTGGTTTTCATGTTTTGGTTAGCCTCGTCAAAATATTTTCTATTGACTTCTATTGTTATTAAACAGTGGCTCTTTCGCTGAATAAATACCGGCACTCCACAAGCACGAGAGGCACATATATTTTATGTTAGGCTTGTGGGGAAAAAATCAAGAAGTTTGCTTACGATAGAAATTAAAAAATGTTTTGGTATGGAAGCTTAGAGTACCGATTCATGCTAAATTGCTCATAGTTCATTTTTCCGCAGAGTTGCTTGCTTTTAAGTAAACTGTGAAACGATGGAAAGTTCATGGTAATTTTGGTTTATCTAAATGGTTTTTGCCGATGCTGTGAAGTGCCAAAGTCTTCCTGAAAAGCTATGCGCCGATCTGTTGCTGTTTGGAATCCTCAAGCAGTGTGCCTGTTACTCAATTCTATCTCGACTTATTGCGGTCTGAAGAAATTTTTATTATATTTTTTCAAAACCTTCCCTCCGCGTCATCTAAATATGTTGTAATCCTTCATCCTTTTTCTTATGTCTTGTCTGTATGACATTGTGTTTCAATGCGATTTTCTCGAGACGGCGAAAAGGTCAGCCCCTTTTTCACACAAAAATAGAGATTTTCCAATTTTGAATAATAGATTTTATAGAAACAACCTTTACTAAACTTAATAAGGGGGTAATATTATCCCGCGACATTGATAGAAAGATTGAGAATTACGACCCTATTATATTTCGAGTCAAAATTAATAATTTATCTTTGGTAATGTCAAGAAAAACGATTAAGGAAAAACAAAAAAACAATAACAAAATCGCAACTCATACAAAGCTGTAATATTCGAAGGAATAAACTCTCAAAAAAATTCAAAGAATTTTTCTCATCACCACGTGCCATATATTTGACAACTCACATCCGAGGAGTCAAACGAATCACAGCCATCCAAACAATATCCAATGGTCAAAACGAACCGATTTAACAAACGGCCTGAATCCGCCCACGTGTCCAGAGTTTTTGTTTGGTGCCCAAGAAATAAGATCAGGGTTCTATTTTCCACTACAAAAATCCCCCATTTCTCTCTTTATTCTCACCCTCTTCTTTAAAAAATCCCTGCTTTTTACCCCTCGAAGTTTTATTTTCCCCTTAATTTCGAGAAATGGGTCCAGGTCTTTACTCCGATATCGGCAAAAAGGCCAGAGGTTCGATCGTTTTCGCCAATTATTTCTCAATTTTTTGATGATATTTTGGTTTTAAGATTTGAATTTGTTGCTTTGTTTTCAGATCTATTGTATAGAGATTATCAGACTGATCAGAAGTTCACTCTCACTACTTTGACCGCCAACGGAGTCGTGAGTTTTTCGAATCTCTTGATTTTTTGTGATTAGAGATCTTGATCATGTGTCTTGTTTGAGTGCTAGAGATCTGTGATTTGATGGATATAGTGTTTAATCAAAGGGATCTGCATGCTATTAATGATGGCTTATATTTTGATTCCTCGTCGAAATGAAGATTCCTAATTTGGTGGCTTATCGAAATAATAGTTGTTTCAAATCAAACAGAATGACAATATTAATGAAAAAAATTGTTGAGCTATTAAATTCCATGAGAAAATATTTAAGAAAGAGAGTAATTTTTTTGTGCGTGTATGTGTATTCTTTTACGTGACTGCTGTCTTCCACATGGGAGCTGATTAACGTTATGTTATAGAATAATCGTTGTCACATCACCCACAACTAAAAGATATGTATATAATGTTGATCAACACCAGTTTCGTAAGCTACTATATCGCATATTTCAATATAAGTTCGTCTTCGATGCTAACACCACAACTATTCTCATGCCAAACTATTAGGCGCAACTTAGATTTACCTAGTTCTACAAAAAAAAAAATTGGTTTTTGAACCAATACAAACTGTCGAATTTTGTTAGTGCAAATAGTAGTGTCAATTGCCTTTTTTTCTTAAAAGCAAATGTAAGTCCTCGACAGCCTTTTTCTTATATAGTTATAGTATCATGCAGCTGAATGTGCTTTAACAATTTACTAGTATGGCTGCAATGTTTTTAATGGTTTAGTGCCGCTTGATAAGCTTTCTATTCGTTCAATTTTTATTTTTTGGTTGTACAAGACTCTTGGCTGCAGCATGTTAGATCAATTATGTCATTTTTTAGCATATTCATTTGCTGGATAATGAGCTCTTTAGATGACAATACATTCTATTTGTTTCCTGTTTGACAAAATGGTTGTTTTTCTCCAAATAGTTTGATTAGTTCTTGATATTGTTTTGTGCATTTAATTTTCCTATCCTTAGATGAAATTCTGATTTAGATTGAATAAGCTGATGCAGTCATATAATATATTTACCTTATGCATATTTTTTTTAACAAAAAACATTGGTACCACAAATTTCAATGCTTCCAAACATTTAGGCTTCGCAGCAACATTCATTTCTTATCTTCCTACTCTTCAATTTTTTTACAGTTTTTCTCCTTGTAGTAATGTGGATCTTTTGATTGATTTTGGTCGAATATTTTTTTGAATATTCTTGTGGCATTGTCATGCTCCCTAAATTAGTTTGTTTGTTGATTGATATTCCTAATCAAGCATTTTAGAAGGAGAATACTTTATGCGTTTTACAATCCCCCCTCTCCCCCCTCCTAAGAGAGAGAGAGAGAGAGAGAGAGAGAGAGAGAGAGACTTATGTGCATTTTATATCTATATATAAAAGATGTATTTGCTTAGGACTGACCTTAGTAGAGAGAGAGAGAGAGAGGGAGTTTCTGTAGAAACATACTTATGTGCATTTTATATCTATATATAAAAGATGTATTTGCTTAGGACTGACCTTAGTAGAGGCGCTAGTTTAGCATCTCAGATATGTTCAGTCCCTCTTCACAATTCTCTTGTAAGAATCAGTTTTTGAGAAAAACTGAAAGTGTGTCCAATGTTGATGAACTTTGGTTGAAGCGAATGAAATCAAATTATTTATTATTGCTACTTAGTACTTCTGATACAGTTATCTGTCGAGTTGAGAATCTCCATAATTCGGACATATCTTGAACCTTGTATCTTGATCAATATCAAAATCATAAAATAAATATGCACCGTGTTCCCGGTTTCCTTTTCTCCGGGCTAAAGTTGACTATGCAATATATGAGTGATTTCTGGGTGTGTGTTGGTATATTTTTATTTGTTAATTTCATGGAATTTTAATACTAGAACTTATATGTTAATATTAAAATGCTTATGATACTTTCTTGCCTCTATTATCTCTCTTACTTTTTCTAAGTTGATATATAACTTATCAGTGTGTGTTTGCATATGAATTTGATATTTAGTTACAAGGAATAGTTATTATTCTGTCATTTAGATTTATTAGTGCTGTAGACACCGGGATATGCAAGATTCTTGCTTTTTCCCCCCCGAGGGAACAAGAATCCATTTGTTTCTAGGTTACCCGGTTATTCCGGGATATGCATATGCTTAGTAGCAAGTTTAGCAAGTAAACTATTTTTGTGTTTTCAATGTGGAAACTGTTTGTCGTTGAGTTTAATTGAGGCTGGTATTTGTGTGGCACTAAAAATTTCATGATTCTCCAAATAACGTTTATTTGTTTTTACGTGCATTGGCTTGTTTCCATGTATGGTGTTTTCAAAATTGTTTTCTAAGTTGCTTCTTACTGCAGGCCATCACAGCTTCGAGTACTAGGAAGAACGATCTAATTTTTGGTGAGATTCAGTCCCAGATCAAGAACAAGAACACAACAGTCGATGTTAAGGCTACCTCAGATTCTAAAGTAAGCAAAGTTTTTGTACTTTTTATTATGATTTTCTCTGTTCCTTTTCTTTTCTGTAATATTTAAGTGATTTGCAAGCATCTTTCATGCATTTTCTTGCAAGTATAACCGATAAGTGCGCATAACTTAATTTTTACTGAAAACCTAGTATAACAACCAAGCGTGCAGTGTTCTTAATTATTAGTGAAAACTCGCTCTAACAACCAAGTGTGCAGTGTGTATTTCTTCTAGAATTGTGTTTGATTTTGCATTCTACTAACATTTATCTATGAATATGCCAGCTTCTTACAACTGTGACTATTGATGAACTTGCTACTCCTGGGTTGAAGTCCATAATTAGTTTTGTTGTTCCTGACCAGAAGTCCGGAAAGGTAAATTAGCCTGTTTCTTCGTTGTCGCTCATTACATGAACCTCTTTTTGAATGTTTTTATTTTTATTTTTATTGGGGAAATATGGGTACAGGTTGAGCTGCAATATTTACACGAGTATGCTGGGGTCAATGCAAGCATTGGCCTAACTGCTAACCCTGTTTTCAACCTTTCTGGTGTGTTTGGAACCGGCACACTTTCTGTTGGTGCTGATGTTTCTCTTGATACTGCAAGTGGAAACTTTACCAAGTACAATGCTGGGTTGAGCCTCACCAATACTGATCTAATTGCCTCGTTGGCTTTGTGAGTAACTTCCTCATTTTACCTTTAGCGTATCTAAATATTACAATGCATCAATGGGTTCACGTCATCGCCCAACAAAGTGCCATCTGGTATCATCTGTCCAAATGCACCCAAATATAGAATGGACATGTAGATAAGACTTATATTTGTAAGAATTTTTTAACTTATATATTGCATCATCTTCCTTTCGAAACAATCCCGTGGACATTTTTTTGGCACTAGTATAAGTATCTGATGTTAAAAAACATTTGTGTGTGTGTGTGTGTTTAAGTAAAGCATTGAATGATCTATTTCACATGCATGCCATGAGCTCGTAAATCTACTGGCTGTCGTTTGATTTTCTGAATAGGCGACATTTGCTTCATGAATACACATTTGTTTCCATTAGAATTGATTTTTAATCTAGTTGGATTTTGTATGAAAGCCTAAATCATAAGGATGTGAAGTGCCTTTTCCTTTTTGGAACAAGTAGCAATTTACCAACAGGATATAACGAATGCTTATTATGATAAAAGCTACACCCACTGTGACAATTTAACTGTCTTTTTGGCCTCCTTTTGTTTCAAATCACTTGTTCTTTTTAGAAAATCAAAAAGAATGTTTGAGAATTGACTTCTATAGTAAATGCAAATTTTAACGTTAATTAAGTAACCGCGACTTCTTTATAACAACGCTTTGTTCATTTCCAAATCCCACTATGAAGGTAGAATATGTATTTTACATTTATTTACTCTTATCAAAATAGAAGCAGGCTTTGTTAAATTGGTGTGCAGTAGCCAAAAAGACTAGATGAATCTGCGATCACTTCATAAAATTTGGGTGCAGGAACAACAAGGGAGATAGCTTGAGTGCCTCTTACTACCACTTGGTGAGCCCACTCTCAAACACTGCAGTTGGTGCAGAACTAACTCACAGCTTCTCTAACAACGAGAACACCCTCACGTTTGGGACCCAGCACACTCTCGACCCCTTAACTCTGGTTAAGGCTCGCTTCAACAACTACGGCAAGGCCAGCGCGCTCATCCAACATCAATGGAGACCTAAGTCTTTTGTCACCATCTCTGGTGAGGTCGACACCAAAGCCATAGAAAAGAGCTCCAAGGTTGGGCTCTCTCTTGTGCTTAAGCCATAAAAAAAGCAGCTTTTGGATCCGTGAGTTTCAAGGCTTAGCTGAGTATTTGTTTTTGGTTTTTTCTTTGGATGGAGATGTTCTTCTTTCAGTTTGTTTTAATACTGGGTCAGCAAGAATAATGGGACTTGATGTTTTGATATTCCCCTGGTCGGGAAATTCATTCTCCTTTTAATCGGGAGTTCTGTTGTTTATCTTTTTGACATGAATTAATTGTTGTGAAGTTGGTTTATTTGCAATGTCCAATTCGTACTTGGAATAGCTTTGTGGTTTTGTGGCTTAATTTTTATTATCATCATCTGTTTGTTGAATCTTGTTATTCCGTGTGCTTGGAAAATAGTGTCTTGCTTGAACTTCTTTCATGTGTGTTTGTGATTTTTTGTATGCTCCCCAAGCAGGACAAATGAGGTGAGTCTTTGCTGACTCGGCCTGTTATCATCTCGTGACGAGGTTATTCGGGGCAAAGTGAGTGGGTTGGGAAATTGAGGAGTGAATTGGCAAATTGAGAATTTCTCTCTCAATTTAGGCTATTTAAGTGTTCAAAGTGAAACTATTGGGGTTGGGTGCTAAAAGTGTGAAACATTTTTTTTAAGAACCTCGCACCCCTAATACTATTGTTAAGAATTTATAAGTGTAGGATTTAGATGCAGAAAAAAAAAATAGAACCCTACTTTCTATAGTTATATAAATATAAACTAGTATGTTGCACGTGCTGTGTACGTTTGTATATTTTGACTTCACAAAGATTTGAAAAGATTTTTAAAGAATTGGTTGGAGAGATGGGAACATCAGAACAAGAAAGTTACAGAGAGGATGAGAGTTTTTTGGAGAATTTCTTATAGGTGAACAGTAACAATAACCTTCAAAACCTTAATATTTTATTTTTTATTTTAAGTATAATATAAATCAAAATTACCAATTTTTGACACAACAACACTGCTGACATGGCGGAAAATTAGAGGGGTTTATTTTGCACGTGTTCCGTACACCCATCTTTTGACATTAATATAAAATAGTATTTAGCACGTGTGATGCACTTTTGTATATTTTAATATGGACAAAGATTTAAGAATTTTTTTTAAAGGATCAGTAAAATTAATATTGATTTTAAGGTTTTTGACAGGATTTTTATATTTTAAAAAAAATTTAATAAGTTAGCTGTCTTAAATAACTTTTAAAAATCGTTATTATCTTAATTAAAAATATTTAAGATTTCTGAAACAAAAAATTAAAGTGATCTAAACTAAAAACTAACAAATCTCTTTTTTCTATATTTTATTAATTTAATTATGTGCATTGCACGTGCCTTAATAAGTTGACATATTATCGCTGCTTAGATGGCGGTAAGTTAGAGAGGTTTATTTTGCACGTGCATACCTCCTTTGGCATTAATATGGTAGAGATAGAGATAATAGCTAGTATTTAGCACATGCAATGCACTTTTAATATAAGTTAAGTTAGCTATTTTAAATATTTTTAAAAAATCTTTATTAGATGAACTAAAAGTAGAAGCATTAGCACATACCATACACTATACACGTTGGTATATTCCGGACAAAGATTGAGAATTTTTTCTAAAGATTTAGTTAAAATAATATGGGATTTAAAGGATTTTCCTAAGACTTTTTATTCTTTTGGTATTTAATAAGTTAGCAGCTATTTTAGACATTTTTAAAATAACTTTATTATCTTAACTAAAAAGTATTTAAAATATTTCTTAAACTAAAATTTAAGTGATTTAAATTAAAGAACTAACATATCTTTTTGTTTTTTTTATATCTTATTAATTTAATTATGTGCATCGCACATCCCTTGATAAATTGACACGTCATTGTCGTTTAGGTGGCGTCAAATTATTGTATTTTCATATGCTTCCTACATCTTTTTTGGCATGACATATCAATTTATTATAATATATGCAATTCAAATTATTAAATTAATAGCATAAAATAATAAAAAGATTTGTTAGTTGCGATTCACATAATTAAATTATAATAGTCGCCACTAACAATGCTTTTATATTTTTATCTTATTAATTTAACTATGTGAATCACACCTGTTATAATAAACACATTCTTCCCATTGGGAAATTTCACAACAAATCGATCATGATCACTATTAGAGGCCTGTGATGACACTTGCTCAAAGAGAGATGCACGAGGGGAGAATGGTTTTGGCTTTCTTATCCTAGTGAGTGAAGGTCTTATCCCCGAATCCCGAATGAGTCATTAGGTAAAGGACCAAGTGTAGACGGCTAGTAGAGTTCTTTAGTACAGGGTCCTTGATAACCCATTTTTGGCAGTCGACTACTACACATCTCATTAAGGAAAGCTCGAATTTCTTTAAATTCATAAGGAAGATCATGAATCTAAATTTTATGATTAGCCCGACTTTCAGAATCATTCTCGGAGGACGAACTATCATTAGAACAATATGATCTTGTAACATTTCGAAATAATAAAAATATTATTTTTGGGAAATTAATAATCTAATATTATTTTATTGAATATTTTAATAATTCGGTATAATTAAATACAATAAATAGGGGAAAATTATGGAAAATTCTAAAATAGGGTAAATTAGAGAATTATGCCATTTCTAAGTTTAATTGGGTAGTTATATGCTAATTTAGTGCTAATCGCGATTAAAAAATCGCTAATCGGTTTTTCTAGCTTTTTATACAAAACATGCACATATCATATTTTCTTACACTTGTGCATTTTTCCACCATGTTCCTTTTGGGTTTACTATTTGAGTGAGAAGGAATTAGAGGGAAAAGATATGGAAAAGAAAAAGAATTGGAAAAAGGAATTTTATATTGAGGTTGGTGAGAGAGAGAGGTATGGTCTTCTTTGACATAAGGACTTAGCCATCTCCTTTATTCCCTTCACTCATTTCTCTCCCTCTCCTTCAAGTTGCTGCTGCTGCTGCTGCTCCTCACTCCACCTCCCCTCTTCAAGCCCCAAATCACCTCTAAAACTACACCAAAACCCCACTCTCATTTCATTAAAAGTGTGCACAAGCTCAAGATCTACACATTGGACCAAGGAAGTAAAGATTTTGGCCACTAGGGGCAACTCAAGAAAATTCTTGAGTTGCCAAATGAGGTATTTTCTGGACTATTAGCTTAGTTTTAGCATTACCTTTACCCCATGTTTAGTTTAGAACCGATATTGTTGATTTTGTGGACTTAAAGAAAACCTAGTTAGGGTTTGAGGAAATTATGAGTTGTAATGTGAAATTGAGCTCAGTAGAGGCTACACCAACACCCTAGTGCATGAATTGAGACCCCAACCTGAGAGTTGAAACCAGAATACGGATTTATGGATACGATATCGGAGAATTTGTGAAATCTGTGATGGTTACTTTGAATCTGCTTTCACCCGAGACACCTGAAAATTTTATTGATTGGACAGTGACATGTGCAGATACCCTAGAACTGCCACACAAAGCCCTAGCCCCCACTTCCTTTTCCAGGCCGCAGATTTAATCTGTTTGGCCGCAATTTGCGGCCTGGGTCCTACCATTTTGTCTCGTGTTTGTTCTGTAGCTCCTACATGTATATTTTAGACCCCTGGTATATATAGATTTGTCTAATTTGACCTAGGGTGAAATCTGGAGCCGATTTCCTTAGTTGTTGTTTTGGATTCGTGTTCCGTATTCCGTATTTCTAATTCTGGAATTGTGTATCCGTGTTTTACCTCAACTATTTGGCGTTTATACGACGATGTCGAGAATTTGTTGATGGTTTTGAAGGCGTGCCCATAGGTTCTAACCTATAGGCCCCTTATCGTATCGTTTTGGGTTTCGTGTGCCGTGTTAGCTTTGATTTGGTTTTAATACGCATTTACGATACTTTGACGTGTAGGTACCCCATGGAGACTTTGGGACGACAAGCAATGCGCGTGGTGACGTCGACAAATGAAGACGCAATGTGAGTAGATTATATCTACAGGGGGAAGTCGGGTGGATGACATATAGCACCCCCGCAGTCCGTAGTTGGTATACTATATATTCTGCTTGATAGTTATTGTGTGTCGTGGATATGGTATTAGGTGTATTATGGATATCTTGGGTTAGAAGTAAACTGGTATAGTTCATAGTCGCGAACCCTAGAATAGGTTTACACCACACGCGCACCCTTGCATATTCACTATACTTACACAGTGTTGATGAGGATATTGGATGACATTGGAGATGAGTCGATGATTTTGGGTATTGTGCCGTGAGATCGGTGATGTGATGTGATTCGTACTTACGATACGACATGTGATCTTAGCGGGCCGTTGGGCATGTGTTTTACCCCCGCTTTCATACGTATATAAATGGTATTGATTTGTACTAGACTTAGATCTGTACCCCAGATTATGTGATATGATGATAATGATACCTGATATTTGATGAGAGGAGTGTGATACTGACCCGTACCCAGCTATTGGGATGCCGTACGACGATTTACCGTACGAGCTTTCTATTGATGTTAGATCCGCACTCACGACTCGAGGATGTTAAATGATATACCGTATCGTACGTGATACTATGGAGGCGAGATCACCGACTATTGTATATATACATATTTGTATATCGACTCAGATTTAGGTGGTTTCCATACCCCTCCCGATTGACTTGATACTTAGATCTGTAGTTGCATAGTAGATGTTAACCAGACCCGAGTCATTCTTATTTCAAACGGCATAACTGCATGACGTATACATATGGGTGTAGATTCTTTACTGTTACGTTGATTATTCAATTTCCGCATATTCCTGCTATTCACATTGCTTTGCATATGTTTACTGCTATATTACTATCATGTTGCTAGGACACTAGCACCATTATCGATGATGCGTATGTTCCACGTACACTTGCTTGCCGGCTCACACACTTCATCATCAATAATTGCCATGTCACTACACAATAGCATTATTGCATCAGGATATGACCTTGTATGTGCATACTATTATTTCCGTGTTGCATGATATACTGTTATACTTGCATTTCCTTTATATGTCACATACTCATACTTGTACACATACATTGATGCCTTCATACTTGCTTAGATTACGCATTGAGATATGTTGTTTCCATGTTTATTCTGGATTTGGGGAACCGTGGATATTTCAAAGAAAATAGTTAATTATTTAAAAACCCGGTTTCCCTTGATATGATATTTCGGTGCGTTCACCATGTGTTTTCTCGGTGCGAGAGTGATATGTGTGAACCCGAATCGAGGAGTTGGATGAGGCCGATTACGGGTACATGGTGGACCCGGTATGGTACCCCGGGGCGAGAACGGTTTCGCTGTGTAGTAGACGGTGAGCCTGGCAGAGGGACTACTACCTACCGGTGATTGGTTGGACCTGGCAGTTATCCGGGGGATACTGACCAGAGTCGATAGATGGATATGGGCGCACTGCCGGGGCCGAGGGCCGATTCCGCAGACATAGCCCGTGGGCTGATCCGGACTGACGGAGCCCGATAGATGAGGATTTACGTGTCGATGCTAGGCACGGGTTTCATGACGATTTCCATGATTTTGATTATATCCTCATATTTGCATGCATGACGTTTATTGTCATTAGGTGACGGGTGGATGGGTTCCACGTTTATTGTCATTGGGTGACGGGTGGACGGGTTCCACGTTTATACAGACATTGATTACATACAGACCTTGACTACATTGATTATACTTCATTTGTATATATAACAGGGTACGAGGGCGCTGTTATATATACCCTTACACCAATATTAGTGAAATGGGACGCTAATATATGTGTATTGATATCCATTGGATGCTTCATCATGTTTACTTCATGCAGACATACCTTACATTTATGACATGTTATTATCTGAGGCACTGGCACGAGTACTTGGCACTACCTACATGATTAGATGTTACACTGCCACATTTTCATGCTTCAGACTTACTCTTGAGGGTTATATTATATACTGATTGTATTGACTTAGGATTATGTCTTGCATTCAATTTCTGCTTGTAGATATTTTCTATTCACGAGTTGGCAACTCACCCCCGTTATGCCACAGTTCTTGCAGGGCTTGCCGTACAGGTTCCATAGCGGCACTTCTGGCACACTGCTTTCTTTTGCGGGTGATTTTCTTGGTAGGTGGGTTCTTTGTATCAGAACCGCCGTTGTACATGTATTATTCATTGTATCTAGAAATTCCATCAACCAAAACTTGTATATTGTTTCAGACTCAGTCACTAGTGATGTATTATTTCGACCTTAGAGTCGCGCTTAGTAGTGTTACAGTTTTCATGCTTATCTGGGTTTCTTTTGAATTTTGATCCTCACCATTCGGCGTTGTATAGTATTACTTGTTGTTTATTTATCCTTAAAATGGTTTTAGATTTCTGGGCTTTTGGCTTACTTGGATCAGATGGAGTCCTATAGACTTCATATGGTTCAAGGGCCAGTCACGTGCTCTTTCGGGTCGTGACAAAATTGGTATCAAAGCGCTAGGTTGACCTTGGTTCGAGTCTAATTTTGACTATGTGGAGCCTAGGGTGTTTATATATATACGGAACTTAGGCTTGACCTTACGGAACTTAGACTTAGTTGAGGGGGTATTAGACCCGAACTTTCGTCGCGTAGGATGACCCTTGGTTGATGGAATATGTGACTAAAGTAGAGTGACGTACCGTGGGTATGTTCCGCGGCATACTTACGATACGCCACTCCGCTTAAGGAACCTTAGGATGTACATATTTTCGAGATCAGTGATTCTCTTCATATCCATGATTATACATCCATTTGAGATCCTCGATACTATTAGTTTCATGATCATACCTTCATTGATGTTGTTCCTTCTTATGATCATGTATCCACTCTGGATCTGTTGTTCTCTTTCTTGCCATTGATCTGCTCTCTTCGATACTCGATTGAGGTTCCTGTCGCCATGTTTGAGCGCAGTTTGGGCTGCTGCTAGGGTTACGGTCGGTGCGAGCTCGTCTGGTACGAGGGCCGACCATTGTGTTTTCTGGTGACATGGGAACGTCTCGAGTTAGTATTGGTGACTGTGACCTCTAGTGGAGGCGAGTGCTTGGTCTTGCACCGGATGATCGGGCCATTGTTAGAGCTGCCAGTTGAGAGAGGACTGTTGATGTACAACATACCTCAGAGGTTATGATGTCGCCTACCGTGCAGAAAGATGAAACAGATGTTGCTGAGATTGACAGGATGTTGCTTCCGGAGCTTACGAGCTGAGATCGCCGGAGTTTCCAAGCAGATATGAGACAGACGATAGCGAGTCTACCCGGTTTGAGAGACGAAGGTGATTCGTCCGATTTATGCGCCGGAGCGGGCCCAGTTGAGTTGAAGATTTCCAGTGTGGAGAGTCTTACTCAGATCTAGAGCAGACCGATTCAGAGATGACCGCCAATGTATTGCCCTTCCTGGAGGATTGAGGCGCTGTTGGCATACAGGCGAATGAGCCAGTTGTTGCTGCAAATGACGAGATATCGCCCAGATGATTGGAGCTACTGCAGCATGAGTATATACTTAGAGATATGATGGAAGGTCGCTAGTCACCGAGGGTGGATGACTAGGGCGTGCGATTCGTTCGCTTACCGATGCGAGGTCATCAGATAGGTTGCTTCCAGCTAGAGACGACTTCACGCGGAGACGTTGAGAGTCGACAGAGACGATCGAATGTCAGGAACCTGCTATTCCAAGTTTAAGGTATTCGGAAAGACATGCAGGTGATTCTATGGACCCTCTAGAAGAACGAAACCCTAACTCGACTTAATGACCGTGTGAAAGCCCTTGAACCTTAGGGTTTGCGGCAGTTCTGCGGCGCCATTAGTGAGGCTTGGGTTTGCCCTTCTACGGCTGGATCATTGATGCTGTGGTATGTACTCGATGCTGTTAAACTGTACCCAAGATGTTGAGCTCTTGGGGGATTATGAGGTTTTGACGAATCGATCGAATGGTCCGACTTCCTTCGGATGCTAGGTGGTGAGATGCATTTCTTGGAAGACTCCAGATAAGAGGATAGCCGTTGGAGCGCAGTCCGTGCAGCCACGATGAGACGAGTCCGAAGCAGCCGACATTGAAGCAGAGTGAAGTAAAGAGTTCGCAAGAGATTTCGACGAGATGACGTCCCACTCCGCTGACATCAGAGATGCGATACGCACGCAGAGGCGTTGTATATGGATATATATCCCAGAAAGAGGCGCGATAAGTATGCAGCCGTTCCGGAATAAGAATTAGCTTCAGCAATGGATGATGACTTCCGGGCAATCCGGCAGGAATGAGATTTGAGAGAGAGACCTCGACAGGACCTTTCTGGAATACGATAAGAGAATGACCTAGACCCAGGAGTGGTCATATTGCGCAGACCCAGCAGGCCAGAGTTCGGCATCGTCGACGAGGTAGTTGACCAGGTTCGGATAAAGGAGCTCACCCAGATGCGTTGTAAATTGATCGAGGACGAAAGAGTATTGAGCATTCTTCCGATGGTTGGGACGCGTTCCCGAGGACCTGTTCGGCCAGACATCTTCTATAGAATGGTGAAGCTACAGAGTACGCGATTTCGAGTCCGTGCGAGAGACTTCGGATTGACTGTGGTCGAGAACAGTGCAGTGCGTAGATAGCATGGCGTGACGCCATAGTGGACGACGATAGAGACAAGTGGAATCAGAGGTTCGTGCGAGACGCTGACGAGCTGTCATTACTTCCTGTCGAGACTAGAGACCTGATATGCTTACAGAAGCGTTAGGATGCGACCAATTTCTGAGAAAATGTTGTGCTGAGGACACAGATGTCCATCGAGTGAGAAGAGATTATGCAAGAGAGCCAGCCTCCGTACAGTTCGGCATAGGCAAGATCGGAAGAGACCTTGAGCAGGATTCCTTCCACGACATTGCTGCAATGATGTTCGCACTCAGGATCAGATGTGTGATGTGCATTCAGAGAGGCAGAGGCCGACGCCAGTGACATGCTGCTTTACGAGTGGTCATGAGGATTGACCGAGAGATGACCAGATAAGTGCCAGAACGGAATCGTCCCCGTTAGCACACCTGACAGGGCCGATGAGCCGATCGATTGTGAAATTGGTAATCCACAGAAAAGATAAGGACCCAGAGACAGAGGACGCCAGACCGTGAGTAAGGGACAAGTAGATATCTTGCACTGCTAGCATTGGATGCACTGGCACCTTCTCGACTTTGAAGGAAGGACTACCGACGACGGTATTGACGATTGGTGAGTTTGTGATTCAATTATCACGCATCCGACAATTAGTTGGGGGTTTAAATTTAAATTCGGGGACCGAATTTATTTAAGGGGGGTAGATTGTAACATTTCAAAATAATAAAAATATTGTTTTTGGGAAATTAATAATCTAATATTATTTTATTGAATATTTTAATAATTCGGTATAATTAAATACAATAAATAGGGGAAAATTATGGAAAATTCTAAAATAGGGTAAATTAGAGAATTATGCCATTTCTAAGTTTAATTGGGTAGTTATATGCTAATTTAGTGCTAATCGCGATTAAAAAATCGCTAATCGGTTTTTCTAGCTTTTTGTGCAAAACATGCACATATCATCTTTTCTTACACTTGTGAATTTTTCCACCATGTTCCTTTTGGGTTTACTATTTGAGTGAGAAGGAATTAGAGGGAAAAGATATGGAAAAGAAAAAGAATTGGAAAAAGGAATTTTATATTGAGGTTGGTGAGAGAGAGAGGCATGGTCTCCTTTGACCCAAGGACTTAGCCATCTCCTTTATTCCCTTCACTCATTTCTCTCCCTCTCCTTCAAGTTGCTGCTGCTGCTCCTGCTCCTCACTCCACCTCCCCTCTTCAAGCCCCAAATCGCCTCTAAAGCTACACCAAAACCCCACTCTCATTTCATTAAAAGTGTGCACAAGCTCAAGATCTACACATTGGACCAAGGAAGCAAGGATTTTGGCCACTAGGGGCAACTCAAGAAAATTCTTGAGTTGCCAAATGAGGTATTTTCTGGACTATTAGCTTAGTTTTAGCATTACCTTTACCCCATGTTTAGTTTAGAACCGATATTGTTGATTTTGTGGACTTAAAGAAAACCTAGTTAGGGTTTGAGGAAATTATGAGTTGTAATGTGAAATTGAGCTCAGTAGAGGCTACACCAACACCCTAGTGTATGAATTGAGACCCCAACCTAAGAGTTGAAACCAGAATACGGATTTATGGATACGATATCGGAGAATTTGTGAAATCTGTGATGGTTACTTTGAATCTGCTTTCATCCGAGACACCTGAAAATTTTATTGATTGGACAGTGACATGTGCAGGTACCCTAGAACTACCACACAAAGCCCTAGCCCCCACTTCCTTTTCCAGGCCGCAGATTTAATCTGTTTGGCCGCAATTTGCGGCCTGGGTCCCACCATTTTGTCTTGTGTTTGTTCTGTAGCTCCTACATGTATATTTTAGACCCCTGGTATATATAGATTTGTCTAATTTGACCTAGGGTGAAATCTGGAGCCTATTTCCTTAGTTGTTGTTTTGGATTCGTGTTCCGTATTCCGTATTTCTAATTCTGGAATTGTGTATCCGTGTTTTACCTCGACTATTTGGCGTTTATACGACGATGTCGAGGATTTGTTGATGGTTTTGAAGGCGTGCCCATAGGTTCTAACCTATAGGCCCCTTATTGTATCGTTTTGGGTTTCGTGTGCCGTGTTAGCTTTGATTTGGTTTTAATACGCATTTACGATACTTTGACGTGTAGGTACCCCATGGAGACTTTGGGACGACAAGCAATGCGCGTGGTGACGTCGACAAATGAAGACGCAATATGAGTAGATTATATCTACAGGGGGAAGTCGGATGGATGGCATATAGCACCCCCGCAGTCCGTAGTTGGTATACTATATATTCTGCTTGATAGTTATAGTGTGTCGTGGATATGGTATTAGGTGTATTATGGATATCTTGGGTTAGAAGTAAACTGGTATAGTTCATAGTCGCGAACCCTAGAATAGGTTTACACCACACGCGCACCCTTGCATATTCACTATACTTACACAGTGTTGATGAGGATATTGGATGACATTGGAGATGAGTCGATGATTTTGGGCATTGTGCCGTGAGATCGGTGATGTGATGTGATTCGTACTTACGATACGACATGTGATCTTAGCGGGCCGTTGGGCATGTGTTTTACCCCCGCTTTCATACGTATATAGATGGTATTGATTTGTACTAGACTTAGATCTGTACCCCAGATTATGTGATATGATGATAATGATACCTGATATTTGATGAGAGGAGTGTGATACTGACCCGTACCCAGCTATTGGGATGCCGTACGACGATTTACCGTACGAGCTTTCTATTGATGTTAGATTCGCACTCACGACTCGAGGATGTTAAATGATATACCGTATCGTACGTGATACTATTGAGGCGAGATCACCGACTATTGTATATATACATATTTGTATATCGACTCAGATTTAGGTGGTTTCCATACCCCTCCCGATTGACTTGATACTTAGATCTGTAGTTGCATAGTAGATGTTAACTAGACCCGAGTCATTCTTATTTCAAACGGCATAACTGCATGACGTATACATATGGGTGTAGATTCTTTACTGTTACGTTGATTATTCAATTTCCGCATATTCCTGCTATTCACATTGCTTTGCATATGTTTACTGCTATATTACTATCATGTTGCTAGGACACTAGCACCATTATCGATGATACGTATGTTCCACGTACACTTGCTTGCCGGCTCACATACTTCATCATCGATAATTGCCATGTCACTACACAATAGCATTATTGCGTCAGGATATGACCTTGTATGTGCATACTATTATTTCCGTGTTGCATGATATACTGTTATACTTGCATTTCCTTTATATGTCGCATACTCATACTTGTACACATACATTGATACCTTCATACTTGCTTAGATTACGCATTGAGATATGTTGTTTCCATGTTTATTCTGGATTTGGGGAACCGTGGATATTTCAAAGAAAATAGTTAATTATTTAAAAACCCGGTTTCCCTTGATATGATATTTCGGTGCGTCCACCATGTGTTTTCTCGGTGCGAGAGTAATATGTGTGAACCCGAATCGAGGAGTTGGATGAGGCCGATTACGGGTACATGGTGGACCCGGTATGGTTCCCCGGGGCGAGAACGGTTTCGCTGTGTAGTAGACGGTGAGCCTGGCAGAGGGACTACTACCTACCGGTGATTGGTTGGACCTGGCAGTTATCCGGGGGATACTGACCAGAGTCGATAGATGGATATGGGCGCACTGCCGGGGCCGAGGGCCGATTCCGCAGACATAGCCCGTGGGCTGATCCGGACTGACGGAGCCCGATAGATGAGGATTTACGTGTCGATGCTAGGCACGGGTTTCATGACGATTTCCATGATTTTGATTATATCCTCATATTTGCATGCATGACGTTTATTGTCATTGGGTGACGGGTGGATGGGTTCCACGTTTATTGTCATTGGGTGACGGGTGGACGGGTTCCACGTTTATACAGACATTGATTACATACAGACCTTGACTACATTGATCATACTTCATTTGTATATATAACAGGGTACGAGGGCGCTGTTATATATACCCTTACACCAATATTAGTGAAATGAGACGCTAATATATGTGTATTGATATCCATTGGATGCTTCATCATGTTTACTTCATGCAGACATACCTTACATTTATGACATGTTATTATCTGAGGCACTGGCACGAGTACTTGGCACTACCTACATGATTAGATGTTACACTGCCACATTTTCATGCTTCAGACTTACTCTTGAGGGTTATATTATATACTGATTGTATTGACTTAGGATTATGTCTTGCATTCAATTTCTGCTTGTAGATATTTTCTATTCACTAGTTGGCAACTCACCCCCGTTGTGCCACAGTTCTTGCAGGGCTTGCCGTACAGGTTCCATAGCGGCACTTCTGGCACACTGCTTTCTTTTGTGGGTGATTTTCTTGGTAGGTGGGTTCTTTGTATCAGAACCGCCGTTGTACATGTATTATTCATTGTATCTAGAAATTCCATCAACCAAAACTTGTATATTGTTTCAGACTCAGTCACTAGTGATGTATTATTTCGACCTTAGAGTCGCGCTTAGTAGTGTTACAGTTTTCATGCTTATCTGGGTTTCTTTTGAATTTTGATCCTCACCATTCGGCGTTGTATAGTATTACTTGTTGTTTATTTATCCTTAAAATGGTTTTAGATTTCTGGGCTTTTGGCTTACTTGGATCAGATGGAGTCCTATAGACTTCATATGGTTCAAGGGCCAGTCACGTGCTCTTTCGGGTCGTGACAAAGTTGGTATCAAAGCGCTAGGTTGACCTTGGTTCGAGTCTAATTTTGACTATGTGGAGCCTAGGGCGTTTATATATATACGGAACTTAGGCTTGACCTTACGGAACTTAGACTTAGTTGAGGGGGTATTAGACCCGAACTTTCGTCTAGTAGGATGACCCTTGGTTGATGGAATATGTGACTAAAGTAGAGTGACGTACCGTGGGTATGTTCCGCGGCATACTTACGATACGCCACTCCGCTTAAGGAACCTTAGGATGTACATATTTTCGAGATCAGTGATTCTCTTCATATCCATGATTATACATCCATTTGAGATCCTCGATACTATTAGTTTCATGATCATACCTTCATTGATGTTGTTCCTTCTTATGATCATGTATCCACTCTGGATCTGTTGTTCTCTTTCTTGCCATTGATCTGCTCTCTTCGATACTCGATTGAGGTTCCTGTCGCCATGTTTGAGCGCAGTTTGGGCTGCTGCTAGGGTTACGGTCGGTGCGAGCTCGTCTGGTACGAGGGCCGACCATTGTGTTTTCTGGTGACATGGGAACGTCTCGAGTTAGTATTGGTGACTGTGACCTCTAGTGGAGGCGAGTGCTTGGTCTTGCACCGGATGATCGGGCCATTGTTAGAGCTGCCAGTTGAGAGAGGACTGTTGATGTACAACATACCTCAGAGGTTATGATGTCGCCTACCGTGCAGAAAGATGAAACAGCTGTTGCTGAGATTGACAGGATGTTGCTTCCGGAGCTTACGAGCTGAGATCGCCGGAGTTTCCAAGCAGATATGAGACAGACGATAGCGAGTCTACCCGGTTTGAGAGACGAAGGTGATTCGTCCGATTTATGCGCCGGAGCGGGCCCAGTTGAGTTGAAGATTTCCAGTGTGGAGAGTCTTACTCAGATCTAGAGCAGACCGATTCAGAGATGACCGCCAATGTATCGCCCTTCCTGGAGGATTGAGGCGCTGTTGGCGTACAGGCGAATGAGCCAGTTGTTGCTGCAAATGACGAGATATCGCCCAGATGATTGGAGCTACTGCAGCATGAGTATATACTTAGAGATATGATGGAAGGTCGCTAGTCACCGAGGGTGGATGACTAGGGCGTGCGATTCGTTCGCTTACCGATGCGAGGTCATCAGATAGGTTGCTTCCAGCTAGAGACGACTTCACGCGGAGACGTTGAGAGTCGACAGAGACGATCGAATGTCAGGAACCTGCTATTCCAAGTTTAAGGTATTCGGAAAGACATGCAGGTGATTCTATGGACCCTCTAGAAGAACGAAACCCTAACTCGACTTAATGACCGTGTGAAAGCCCTTGAACCTTAGGGTTTGCGGCAGTTCTGCGGCGCTATTAGTGAGGCTTGGGTTTGCCCTTCTACGGCTGGATCATTGATGCTGTGGTATGTACTCGATGCTGTTAAACTGTACCCAAGATGTTGAGCTCTTGGGGGATTATGAGATTTTGACGAATCGATCGAATGGTCCGACTTCCTTCGGATGCTAGGTGGTGAGATGCATTTCTTGGAAGACTCCAGATAAGAGGATAGCCGTTGGAGCGCAGTCCGTGCAGCCACGATGAGATGAGTCCGAAGCAGCCGACATTGAAGCAGAGTGAAGTAAAGAGTTCGCAAGAGATTTCGACGAGATGACGTCCCACTCCGCTGACATCAGAGATGCGATACGCACGCAGAGGCGTTGTATATGGATATATATCCCAGAAAGAGGCGCGATAAGTATGCAGCCGTTCCGGAATAAGAATTAGCTTCAGCAATGGATGATGACTTCCGGGCAATCCGGCAGGAATGAGATTTGAGAGAGAGACCTCGACAGGACCTTTCTGGAATACGATAAGAGAATGACCTAGACCCAGGAGTGGTCATATTGCGCAGACCCAGCAGGCCAGAGTTCGGCATCGTCGACGAGGTAGTTGACCAGGTTCGGATAAAGGAGCTCACCCAGATGCGTTGTAAATTGATCGAGGACGAAAGAGTATTGAGCATTCCTCCGATGGTTGGGACGCGTTCCCGAGGACCTGTTCGGCCAGACATCTTCTATAGAATGGTGAAGCTACAGAGTACGCGATTTCGAGTCCGTACGAGAGACTTCGGATTGACTGTGGTCGAGAACAGTGCAGTGCGTAGATAGCATGGCGTGACGCCATAGTGGACGACGATAGAGACAAGTGGAACCAGAGGTTCGTGCGAGACGCTGACGAGCTGTCATTACTTCCCGTCGAGACTAGAGACCTGATATGCTTACAGAAGCGTTAGGATGCGACCAATTTCCGAGAAAATGTTGTGCTGAGGACACAGATGTCCATCGAGTGAGAAGAGATTATGCAAGAGAGCCAGCCTCCGTACAGTTCGGCATAGGCAAGATCGGAAGAGACCTTGAGCAGGATTCCTTCCACGACATTGCTGCAATGATGTTCGCACTCAGGATCAGATGTGTGATGTGCATTCAGAGAGGCAGAGGCCGACGCCAGTGACATGCTGCTTTACGAGTGGTCGTGAGGATTGACCGAGAGATGACCAGATAAGTGCCAGAACGGAATCGTCCCCGTTAGCACACCTGACAGGGCCGATGAGCCGATCGATTGTGAAATTGGTAATCCACAGAAAAGATAAGGACCCAGAGACAGAGGACGCCAGACCGTGAGTAAGGGACAAGTAGATATCTTGCACTGCTAGCATTGGATGCACTGGCACCTTCTCGACTTTGAAGGAAGGACTACCGACGACGGTATTGACGATTGGTGAGTTTGTGATTCGATTATCACGCATCCGACAATTAGTTGGGGGTTTAAATTTAAATTCGGGGACCGAATTTATTTAAGGGGGGTAGATTGTAACATTTCGAAATAATAAAAATATTGTTTTTGGGAAATTAATAATCTAATATTATTTTATTGAATATTTTAATAATTCGGTATAATTAAATACAATAAATAGGGGAAAATTATGGAAAATTCTAAAATAGGGTAAATTAGAGAATTATTCCATTTCTAAGTTTAATTGGGTAGTTATATGCTAATTTAGTGCTAATCGCGATTAAAAAATCGCTAATCGGTTTTTCTAGCTTTTTGTGCAAAACATGCACATATCATCTTTTCTTACACTTGTGAATTTTTCCACCATGTTCCTTTTGGGTTTACTATTTGAGTGAGAAGGAATTAGAGGGAAAAGATATGGAAAAGAAAAAGAATTGGAAAAAGAAATTTTATATTGAGGTTGGTGAGAGAGAGAGGTATGGTCTCCTTTGACCCAAGGACTTAGCCATCTCCTTTATTCCCTTCACTCATTTCTCTCCCTCTCCTTCAAGTTGCTGCTGCTGCTCCTGCTCCTCACTCCACCTCCCCTCTTCAAGCCCCAAATCGCCTCTAAAGCTACACCAAAACCCCACTCTCATTTCATTAAAAGTGTGCACAAGCTCAAGATCTACACATTGGACCAAGGAAGCAAGGATTTTGGCCACTAGGGGCAACTCAAGAAAATTCTTGAGTTGCCAAATGAGGTATTTTCTGGACTATTAGCTTAGTTTTAGCATTACCTTTACCCCATGTTTAGTTTAGAACCGATATTGTTGATTTTGTGGACTTAAAGAAAACCTAGTTAGGGTTTGAGGAAATTATGAGTTGTAATGTGAAATTGAGCTCAGTAGAGGCTACACCAACACCCTAGTGTATGAATTGAGACCCCAACCTGAGAGTTGAAACCAGAATACGGATTTATGGATACGATATCGGAGAATTTGTGAAATCTGTGATGGTTACTTTGAATCTGCTTTCACCCGAGACACCTGAAAATTTTATTGATTGGACAGTGACATGTGCAGGTACCCTAGAACTACCACACAAAGCCCTAGCCCCCACTTCCTTTTCCAGGCCGCAGATTTAATCTGTTTGGCCGCAATTTGCGGCCTGGGTCCCACCATTTTGTCTCGTGTTTGTTCTGTAGCTCCTACATGTATATTTTAGACCCCTGGTATATATAGATTTGTCTAATTTGACCTAGGGTGAAATCTGGAGCCTATTTCCTTAGTTGCTGTTTTGGATTCGTGTTCCGTATTCCGTATTTTTAATTCTGGAATTGTGTATCCGTGTTTTACCTCGACTATTTGGCGTTTATACGACGATGTCGAGGATTTGTTGATGGTTTTGAAGGCGTGCCCATAGGTTCTAACCTATAGGCCCCTTATTGTATCGTTTTGGGTTTCGTGTGCCGTGTTAGCTTTGATTTGGTTTTAATACGCATTTACGATACTTTGACGTGTAGGTACCCCATGGAGACTTTGGGACGACAAGCAATGCGCGTGGTGACGTCGACAAATGAAGACGCAATATGAGTAGATTATATCTACAGGGGGAAGTCGGATGGATGGCATATAGCACCCCCGCAGTCCGTAGTTGGTATACTATATATTCTGCTTGATAGTTATAGTGTGTCGTGGATATGGTATTAGGTGTATTATGGATATCTTGGGTTAGAAGTAAACTGGTATAGTTCATAGTCACGAACCCTAGAATAGGTTTACACCACATGCGCACCCTTGCATATTCACTATACTTACACAGTGTTGATGAGGATATTGGATGACATTGGAGATGAGTCGATGATTTTGGGCATTGTGCCGTGAGATCGGTGATGTTATGTGATTCGTACTTACGATACGACATGTGATCTTAGCGGGCCGTTGGGCATGTGTTTTACCCCCGCTTTCATACGTATATAGATGGTACTGATTTGTACTAGACTTAGATCTGTACCCCAGATTATGTGATATGATGATAATGATACCTGATATTTGATGAGAGGAGTGTGATACTGACCCGTACCCAGCTATTGGGATGCCGTACGACGATTTACCGTACGAGCTTTCTATTGATGTTAGATTCGCACTCACGACTCGAGGATGTTAAATGATATACCGTATCGTACGTGATACTATTGAGGCGAGATCACCGACTATTGTATATATACATATTTGTATATCGACTCAGATTTAGGTGGTTTCTATACCCCTCCCGATTGACTTGATACTTAGATCTGTAGTTGCATAGTAGATGTTAACTAGACCCGAGTCATTCTTATTTCAAACGGCATAACTGCATGACGTATACATATGGGTGTAGATTCTTTACTGTTACGTTGATTATTCAATTTCCGCATATTCCTGCTATTCACATTGCTTTGCATATGTTTACTGCTATATTACTATCATGTTGCTAGGACACTAGCACCATTATCGATGATACGTATCTTCCACGTACACTTGCTTGCCGGCTCACACACTTTATCATCGATAATTGCCATGTCACTACACAATAGCATTATTGCGTCAGGATATGACCTTGTATGTGCATACTATTATTTCCGTGTTGCATGATATACTGTTATACTTGCATTTCCTTTATATGTCGCATACTCATACTTGTACACATACATTGATACCTTCATACTTGCTTAGATTACGCATTGAGATATGTTGTTTCCATGTTTATTCTGGATTTGGGAAACCGTGGATATTTCAAAGAAAATAGTTAATTATTTAAAAACCCGGTTTCCCTTGATATGATATTTCGGTGCGTCCACCATGTGTTTTCTCGGTGCGAGAGTGATATGTGTGAACCCGAATCGAGGAGTTGGATGAGGCCGATTACGGGTACATGGTGGACCCGGTATGGTACCCCGGGGCGAGAACGGTTTCGCTGTGTAGTAGATGGTGAGCCTGGCAGAGGGACTACTACCTACCGGTGATTGGTTGGACCTGGCAGTTATCCGGAGGATACTGACCAGAGTCGATAGATGGATATGGGCGCACTGCCGGGGCCGAGAGCCGATTCCGCAGACATAGCTCGTGGGCTGATCCGGACTGACGGAGCCCGATAGATGAAGATTTATGTGTCGATGCTAGGCACGGGTTTCATGACGATTTCCATGATTTTGATTATATCCTCATATTTGCATGCATGACGTTTATTGTCATTGGGTGACGGGTGGACGGGTTCCACGTTTATACAGACATTGATTACATACAGACCTTGACTACATTGATCATACTTCATTTGTATATATAACAGGGTACGAGGGCGCTGTTATATATACCCTTACACCAAAATTAGTGGAATGGGACGCTAATATATGTGTATTGATATCCATTGGATGCTTCATCATGTTTACTTCATGCAGACATACCTTACATTTATGACATGTTATTATCTGAGGCACTGGCACGAGTACTTGGCACTACCTACATGATTAGATGTTACACTGCCACATTTTCATGCTTCAGACTTACTCTTGAGGGTTATATTATATACTGATTGTATTGACTTAGGATTATGTCTTGCATTCAATTTCTGCTTGTAGATATTTTCTATTCACGAGTTGGCAACTCACCCCCGTTGTGTCACAGTTCTTGCAGGGCTTGCCGTACAGGTTCCATAGCGGCACTTCTGGCACACTGCTTTCTTTTGCGGGTGATTTTCTTGGTAGGTGGGTTCTTTGTATCAGAACCGCCGTTGTACATGTATTATTCATTGTATCTAGAAATTCCATCAACCAAAACTTGTATATTGTTTCAGACTCAGTCACTAGTGATGTATTATTTCGACCTTAGAGTCGCGCTTAGTAGTGTTATAGTTTTCATGCTTATCTGGGTTTCTTTTGAATTTTGATCCTCGCCATTCGGCGTTGTATAGTATTGCTTGTTGTTTATTTATCCTTAAAATTGTTTTTGATTTCTGGGCTTTTGGCTTACTTAGATCAGATGGAGTCCTATAGACTTCATATGGTTCAAGGGCCAGTCACGTGCTCTTTCGGGTCGTGACAGATCTTCTCACTAAAAGACTAGAATTGTGCACTTCAAATAAATCATTGATAGCAGGGTCTCTTTCCATGTTTATGTTTCACATTTTTATGTCGGGTTTAAGGAACATACACAGGGCATGTCATCATTGCTTAGATGACGGAAAATTAAAAGTTTGCATTTTCATGTGCTTTTCTACACCACTCCTTTTGCGTTATAAAAGTAGAGATAGAGATATATACTAGTATTTTGCATGTGTAATGCACGGTGTGTAAATAAAAGTATAATTTGGGATTTTTATTTTATGGGCATAATATGTGGATATCTATTATTAATTTAAAATTATGTAATTCAAAATTATGTAATTCAAAATTAATCCATTTTAAGTCAGTTTTGGGATGAGTTGCAACCTAATTAATTTATTTTAATTTTCCTGGTTTCATTAGATCCTATAAATTAAATTTTCGTATCCTTGCTCCACTTCGTATTAAAATAGTAGTAGTTCACAGTTTGTTTACCTTTTAGGGTAATATATTCAATACGGACTTTCATTGGTCCCATTGAAACAGCAAATTTTGACGGTTATATAAAATTAAGAAGAGTATATAGATGATTTTATGGTTATAACAAATTAGATTGGTGATTGAATTATTTGTTGAAGAAAATTAGACATTTATTTTTTTATTTGTTATAATTGATATATGACACTCAACCAATATTTGTTATAATTGACATGTGTCCCTCAACTAGCAAATACTAATAGTATATATGAAAGGAATATATTTATGAAAGGAATATAACTGCATGCCCAGATACAGTTATTGCTTCTGTCATGCCCCCGCTTCCCAAAATACGGAAACAGAGTTGACGGTAAGGCCTGTAACATATTTATACCGAGAGGTACATCCCCTCAATATGAATATGTTAAGCAGTATCGCACACTCTACTGGGTTCGTAGAGAGACGGAATTTTCAAAAACGATTTTTAAGACTTACAACACCGACTAATCCCAAGATCTATTGTAAGCCTTAAATAACAAAAACTTGCAAAGATATTAATCTACTATGAACTGATTATACCTATATGAACCAAGTCCTTCGGGTCTTCCTTTTTTTTCTTGAGCTCCTTGTCCGTTGAGATCGAGCTTGGTCGTCGGCCTCCTCGTATCGAAAACGATCCATCCGAGAGTCTATGATTCAAGCTCCAACCTCAAACTTGAGGTAACTAAAGTACCTACTTTGCTAATCTAGATAGCTTAAAAGATGTAGAGTGTTAATTGGATTGGATTATCTCATAAAACTATGGATTCTCAACTCATGAGAGGGTTATGGTTTTTGGGAAGAAGAAAAGAGCAAGGGAGGAAAAAGAAAGCCAAGTGTAGAATGAGACTGGTATTATGAAGAACTAAGTCTTGGAAAATATCAAGCATGCAATATTTCTCATAGAATATTGCAACCATACTTGAATAGTTAGAATAAATAAATAAATAAAACCAAATAGCCATGCTTCAACTATGCTTGAATACACCCCATCCCTCCACTTCATTATCTATTTAAAAAAATAGATTTAAAACAAAATGAAGTATCTTCTTCTAGAAGAATTCTAGTGAAATTACTAGAATACCCCCACCGTATATACATACCCGTATTCGTACTACAAAATATACGAATATTAAGAGATAAAATAATCCAATAGTATAATACTAGAATACGGCTTAATCCTAAGCCCGCTAGTATTATCCGTCTGAACAAAATACGTGTAGCCTGTACATGTATATGGTCGAAACTCTACACGTAAAACTACACGGCCTCTACATCATTTCGCCTGAACCACGGAAACCCTCTGTGTGAGACTCTAAAGACTCGACAGTACGCTGGCAGTGGGTTTAACCACAAGCACGTCAGCGGCACTAGCTGTACGTAACGGCTATCTAGGTACCTGTTGAAAAGAAGGCCGACGAGTAAACTCATCCGAACTCCTACTGAGCCTATCCGTAACAATCTTCATACAGTCCAGTCTGTTCGTCTGAGAGTATTGCATGCGGGGTTTAGGGGATGGAAAACACCAGACCCTTAATAACCTAACAAGTCGTGCCGATGTGGCTCAAGACCATCCGAGAATCTACCGATCTACCTATCAGTAATTCTTAATCCGTCCTGGCCAAGGACTTATGGTGTTGGCCAATCGAACACTGCGCGACATCAACTCCCTATACCGGAAGAGACGAATCCCCGACAATCGCTCACTGCCTCCATGTGGCTCGAGACTGTACCCAACTAAAACCTGTTTGCATGACCCAGTATAGCCGTGGTAAGGTAGTAATCAAAGTATAGTAGGAAATCACACAAGAAAAATGACGACCTCAGGTCGACAGACTATTCGCACTCATGTCACCAGAGAACGGCTATCTGACGATTGGTATAATACCATCTAGCCAGTTCTCGGCGAGTCCGTCCAGCGTACTCACCCCCAGTGAGCACCTGTATACGATCTTAGGTGCCAAAAACCAATGGCTACGGGACCAACCATTGCCCCTCGTCGGGGTCTCGAAACGTATACACCAGTCTACTCCGGAGTATCGATACCCTGTCTCGATACTCCCATGACTAGGGACATTTAAGGATGTGTATCGACTACCCAGCTCGCACAAGTATAATTACCATCACAACGCTGGTAGTCAAGTAATGATCCTACGGGCTTTATCAACATGTATAAATGATACGTAATAACAAGTAAAATATATGCACATATTAAGATAAAGCCAAACCAAATAGCATACTATCATATCGAGCAGGATTGTCCAATACATACATATGTCCAGGTATCCACATATATACATATACAATAATAGCCTCTAGGGCATACATATCCAACAATCTCCCACTTGCACTAAAGCCATTTATTGACTTATCGAGTACCCAACATCTGCACTAGGGCCAGTTGTTGGCGTATCGCATACCTAACATCTCAAATGGTCTTTCGAATTGTGCTTAAGGAAGGGACTTGGTGAATGGATCCGCCGTGTTTTCTTTTGTGTTTACTCTCCGTACCTCGATCTCCCGGCGATCAACGATCTCTCTGATCAGATGATACCATCTCAAGATGTGTCTGGATTTTTGATGGGACCGTGGTTCCTTTGCTAAAGCCATAACCCCATTGTTGTCGCAATACAAAGGTATTGGATCAACAATGGACGAAACCACCTTAAGTTCAGTAATGAACTTCTTAATCCAGACATCATCTTTTGCGGTATCATTTGCAGCAATTTATTCAGCCTCCATCGTCGAGTCTGCGACGGTGTCCTGTTTGGAGCTCTTCCAACAGATCGCCCCTCCATTGAGGGTAAACACAAAACCTGAGACAGACTTGCTGTCGTCCTTGTCACTCTGGAAGCTCGAATTGGTAAAATACTCCACCTGGAGGTCCCCATTACCGTATACTAAGAACAGTTTTTTAGTCCTTCTCAGGTACTTAAGAATGTTCTTCACTGCTATCCAGTGGTTATCTCCTGGGTTCGACTGATACTGGCTCACCACGCTAAGCGCGTAAGCTACATCTGGTTTGGTACATATCATCGCATACATTATAGATCCTACCGTCGAAGCGTAGGGTATAATGCTCATACGAATCCTCTTCTCATCAGTCTTCGGAGACATCTCTTTGGAGAGGGTGATTCCGTACAATGCGGGTATATTACCGCGCTTGGAATGTTCCATCCTAAATCTTTTTAGTACAGACTCTATATACCTGGACTGTGAAAGTCCCAACAACCTCTTGGATCTATCTCTGTAGATCTTAATCCCCAGAATGTAGGAGGCATCACCCATGTCTTTCATGGAGAACCTTTATGACAAGAACAGCTTGACCGATTATAGTATAGGAATGCCATTTCCTATCAAAAGAATGTCGTCCACGTACAAGACTAGGAATACAACAGTCCGTCCTATAATTTTCTTATATATATAAGGCTCATCCTCGTTTTTGATGAAGTCAAATTCCTTAACTGTTTCATCAAAACAGATATTCCAGCTCCGCAATATCTGTTTTAATCCATAAATGGATTTAAGCAACTTACACACATTCCCTCTACTCTCACTGTCTATGAATCCCTCCGGCTGATCCATATAAACGCACTCTTCCAAACTTCTATTTAGAAAAGCCGTTTTTACGTCCATCTGCCAGATTTCATAGTCATGGAAGGCAACAATGACAAGTAGGATCTGAATGGATTTGAGCATAGCCACTGGAGAAAAGGTTTCGTTATAGTCCCCTGGTCTTTGACGAAAACCTTTTGCAACAATTCTAGCCTTATAGGTTTCCATCTGTTCATCTACACTAATCTTCTTTTTGAAGATCCATTTGCATCCAATGGCTTTTACCCCAGGAGGAGCAATATCCAAGGTCCAAATTTTATTGGTGTACATGGACTCCATTTCGGATCGTATAGCATCCAGCCATTTAACAGAGTCCCTACTGGTAATGGCCTGCTTGAAACTAGTATGATCATCTATTTTAAAGATACAATCCTCTTGATTTCCATATATGAGAAAACCGTAGTATCTCTCGGGCGGATGAGAAATCCTACTAGATTTACGGAGTGGCTGAGGTTCGTCTGAGACTACTAAATCTTGAGGTTCTACCAAGTCCTCAGTTTTAGTTTGCGGTTCCGATGTTTCATCCAATTCTACCGTACTCCCATTTATTTTTTTTTGCAAGAAATTGCCATTTTAAAAAGGCGGCGCGTCGAGCAACAAACACCTTCTGATCTTCGGTATGGTAGAACAGATATCCTAGAGAATTTTTAGGATATCCCACAAATTTGCATAAAATTGATTATGCCTGAAGTTTGTCCGGATTTTATACTTTTACATAGGCCGGACAACCCTATATCTTAATACGTTCAAGATATGGTCTTTTACCATTGCATATTTCATATGGAGTCTTAGGCACAGATTTGGATGAAACCTGATTCAATAGGTATGCTGCTGTATGAAGCACATGTCCCCAGAATGAAAGAGGCAACTCAGCATTGCTCATTATGGAGCGAACCATATCCAATAGGATACGGTTCCTCCGCTATGATACACTATTGTGCTGTGGTGTATATGGAGGAGTAAGCTGAGAGAGAATACCGTTCTCTTTTAAATAGTCGAGGAATTCCGTGCTTAAATACTCCCATCTTCTATCAGATCAGAGAATCTTGATACTTTTGGCAGTCTGGTTCTTTACTTCGTTTCTGTATTCTTTGAATTTCTCAAAAGCTTCAGATTTGTGTTTCAAAAAATACATATATCCGAACCTAGAGAGATCGTCAGTGAATGTGATGAAGTATGAGAACCCACCCCTTGCATGTATAGACATTGGACCACATACATCACCGTGTATGAGTGCTAAGAGCTCTGTTGCTCTTTCTCCGTGTCCGGTGAACGGAGATTTGGTCATCTTTCCCTTGAGACAAGAATGACAAGTTTCATAGGATGAAAATTCGAACGGATTCAGATATCCATCCTTATGTAATTTAGATAGTCTTTTCTTATTGATATGACCAAGTCTATAATGCCACAAGTAGGATTCGTTCACTTTTGAACTCTTCCTCCTCCGTGTGTTTTGTATATTGAAAACTGTGTTTTGATTTAGAACGTAGATACCATTATACAGTGTATCTTCTGCAACTAATACCTGATTAAGGTAAATGTTCATGATATTTCTATCTAGAACAAAGTTATATCCATCTTTATTGAATAAAGAAACTGTTATGATGTTGCAGAGTATGGAAGGTACATAGTAGCAGTTCAAAATTATAGTATTGCCACTTGGCTATACTAGGTGATATTCACCAATGGCAGCAGTATTAACTTGTGATCCGTTCCCTACTCTGAGAGACATATCATCACGTCCAACTATCCTACTTTTTTCTCAGTCTCTGCAATAAATTACAGATATGAGATTATGATCCGGTATCTAGTACTCAGGAGGTAGGACTGACCGAAAAACAGTTCTCAACAATAAGAACACCTGAAGAAGACGCAATAGTATACTTCTTCTTCGTTAGGGTCATCAAGGAATTCAAGTGATCCTCTTTCTCTTACTCATACTCGTGACTATCGTCACAAGTTAGAGCCGAACCGACGTTCCCCAGTACCGAATAAGAATCTGGGTCGATCAAGTTATACATTTTATTATCTTGATTAAGGCATGACATGGTTGCTACCTGGAGAGAGAGAAAAGAAAATACTCAGCGTACGCTCTTTCAAGTTTAGATTGGTTATTATTTTATCTAAACAGGATGGCTCTCACCGTTTTCTCGAATTCTCCTTCAAACTTTAAAAGGAGAACTAGCTGGGATCATTAATACTTTACAAGTTTTCTAACCGTTCAGCCAGGTAGGTGTTGATACTCTGAGGGAGGTTCCCCATGCTCTTGCATGGACCTAATTAGAATAAACCTTGTTTCCGCAGAGGCGTAGTCCCGTTAACACTTTTCTAGACACCTAATAGGTTAGCTAATTGTGAAGTGAAAAATATTTCTCAAGAGTAATTCTACTCATCAGTGGGATCGGGATCCAATTATCATCGTGTGATAAACTAGATGGAAGCCACTCTAGTCACCACACTCCAGAAGGTATGCAACACTAGCAAGTTTCCTGTATATTTGAAACTCCCGATGTCGTTTTTGCCCCTAACAACTTTATGACCTTGACAATACTAACGTATCATAAGCAGCTAGTCAAGTTCAGCCCATCATTATCTTGATTAATTTAGACCCACCCGCATAACCATTGACAATGCCAACATAGCTATGCGACTGTCCTATATAATCGGAAATAAAACTACAAATAAGCAATATTCAGCTACCGACGACTATGCCTTGACAATGCCAAAATACGTAGCAAAATACGCAACACGAATACTAAGTAATACTTGTAGGAAATGACGGAGGGCTACGGCTGGTTTTTGGCGAAAACTTTTAATGTAATGAACTTGATATCGTTGAAGGAACCAAGTAGTTTTGAAAAGGAGTGGTTTAGGTTCTGCTTTTGAAAACTTGTGGTTTTGAAGAAAACCGAGTAATCTACAGTATCATAAACTTTTGCTCAAGAGGTCACACCCCGTGAAGGGATCTAGGCTCTTGCCCCCACGAATGAGGTACTTGATATTTCTAAACGAATACCACCATGCAAAGCAAAAGAATACGACTATAGTTTTTCGAAATTTGTTCCGACAACATATTTTATGTTTATTTTTTAATTAAAATTAATGCAGTCCCATCAATCAAAACCTATCACACCATAAAAGAACGAAAATACAATGTACGTATATGCCATCTGCATTCGCCACGGGGCCCCGTCATGCACCGTTAGGTTACTTAACTAACGGCAGAGCGGGGGCTAGACTAGTGCGAATGCAAAACATATACAACATCTACTAATATATATATATATATATATATATATAATCATTCGTCTCAGGCATGATATAAGTAACATCACAGATAAGCGATAAGCAATATGGAAAAGCGGATAAACTTGGAGCCTCGGGGTTCATTCGAGCCGCAAATGAAACCTGACATTCCTCGGTCGTGTGGATAGCATGTGCAATGTATAACAAAGACCCCTACGAGCGTGGCAAGTTACCCGTCAATTCTTAAAGAGAGGCAACCCCAGTCAACAAGATGAATGGGCCACCCAACACTTCACAGAATCTGGTAACTTGAGCGCTCCTCCGTGGGTCATCCTATACCCCCTAAGAGTGCGGCAAGTGTAAGTCTACGGTAGCGCCCCGGCCGTCAATCTGACGCCAAATGTGGAACAAAAACTTTTATAAATGGCGCTATCGCATACTATAACCCGGATCTTGCCATTAACGCTAAACTAACAAACTGTAAAGAGGTAGAAAGGCTATACCGAACGATCCAAGTCCTTCGGTCTTTAACCATCATCCCACGCTCCTTTGCGGCATCTGCGATCTCGCTCGATCTCCGGTCTCCTCGTCCAGGTGGCACCACATCAACGGATCTTTATACGGGCTCCCACCTCTGAACCGAGGCAACTCGGACATGAAGTTTGCTAGCCGACATGTCCAAGATTGATGTAGAGAATGAGTAGAATACTTTGTCTCGCTTCATCCAAAACCATGGATGAACGGTTAATGAAGTTGCCTTTTATGGAGAGAAATAGGAAATAAGCTATGAAATTTCCATGAACCAAATCTATAATCTTTTTAATCAATCCATCTCTTTTTACAAAAGGGGCTTACTCAAATGGAGGGGAGGGGCCGGCCATATATAGGAAAGGAGGAGGGTGAGTGTAGGAGCAAAGGGGGTAACCTTAAGGAATAATATCCTAAGCATTACCAAAACACATTAATGCAAAATGGTGACACACAAAACCTAGTCACCATTCTAGAATCTTCCACACTCATGACCCACCCTCAAGAAAAAGATAAATCCGCATTAAACCGAATGTTTAAGACGGGTGATAGAAAACTGGCAACTTCGAAAAGCGATCCCGAAACGAATTTCAGGATAACCCCGTAACAGTATATACATACCCGCATTTGTATTACGACCGAATACAAATGCAACTGAGACAAACATATTATATTTACACAGTATAATACTCGGATCCGGCTTAAACCAAAGCCCACCAGTATTATCTGCCCGAAATATGGCACGTGCGTAAACACACGTGCATTTTCCGAACCCTGCCATAAAACCATACGGCCTTGACAACGTTTCGCCCAAACTTAGGAAACTATCTGTGGGGGACTCTAATGACTCATCAGTACCCTGGCAGTGGGTTTAACCACAAGCACGTCAGCGGCACTAGCAGTGCGTAACGGCTACCCATGTACTGACCTCAAGGGAAGCCGATGAGCGAACTCATCCTGGAACCCTACCGAGCCTAACAGTGACAATATACATATAGTCCGGTCTGTTCGTCTATGAGTATCGCATATCGGGCCTAGGAGGCTGGTAACGTCAGACCCCCAATAGTGGTATAAGTCGTGTCGGAGTGTAGCCCAAAACACCCTGAGATACTACTGGAGTACCTACCAGTAAATCTCGGGCCTAGGAGGGCTTTGTGTAATGGCTCTCCTAGACACAGCGCGATCTCACCCCCAATACCGGGAGAGACGAATCCCCTGCCGATCCGCTCACTTGCCTCCATGTGGCTCGGGACTGTACCCAAAAAATACCTGTTTGCACGACTCTTTTGAGCCGTGGTAGGGTAGAAATCAAAGCACAGTGGGAACTCACACGAGACAAATGACGACCTCAGGTCGATGAACTAACCTGTATACATGTCACCAGGGAACTGCTATCTGACGCTAGGTATAAATACCAACTAGCAGGTTCCCGGAGAGTCCTGTCCGGTGTACTCATAACCCAATGAGCACCTGTATACATCTTAGGTGATCCAACTGACACCAGTGGCTTGTGAGACCGGTCACCGTCCCTCGTCGGGGTCTCGACTGTATACACTAGTCTACTCCGGAGTATCGATGCCCTGTCTCGAAACTCCCATGACTAGGGACCATAATTAATAATGTGCTTATAGATTACCCAACTCTCACGTATATGATCGCCATCATACTGTTGGTAGTCAAGCAAGATCCTAAGGGCTCTATCAACGTGTAATAGTGATAAGTCATCTGAACCTGTACACGACTGATAAAGGCAAACCAGATAGCATACTATCATCTCGAGTAAGACTGTCCTACCAGTATAGGTCCTCCTCAATCATTGCAATCACGTACCTGCGATCCAATAATTGACTTTGAGGGCACTATATCCAACAGCGAGTAGCCCGCCAATTCTAGAGTAAAGCACTCCGGTCTCAACGCCATGAGATGGAGGCCCGTTGCCCTCTAGAACCCGGCCACTCGAGCACTCCGCCGTGGGGTAATCCTAGTACAAAAAAGAAAAATATATACAGTGGTGACATCGATCTCAATCCGGCCGTGCCCCAATAAAAGAATATACAACATGGCAGAAACGGAAGTCCGCATGTTGGAAGCGCTCGCCCCGTAATAATGAATATACAAATGAATCAAAACTGTACTATAAACATTGCACTATAGGCTATTCATCACGACAATCCGACAAATCTATCTCAAAGATATCACAACAAACACCACAGATAAATAAGATATGTGTAACCCCATCTAATCGACGTATAGCGATTAGAAGACGTTAAACAACACATGTACGCATCACAGAAGAAAGTAAAGAAAACCACGACATTAGAATTCCGCGCACTATTAGCAAACGTAACCAATTTCCAAAACCATGAAAAAACAGTGAGCTAAAGTTCCAAAAACGATCGTTATAAGCCAATCCGGGAGTCGAAACGAACTCTAAACCCGTTCGAATCTTCGCAGAGGTGAAGGGGGAAAATTAACCATTGAATTAAGGGCTTAAGGAGGGTACCCACCCCTGGGGGCCACCACTAGGTGGCCCAATGGAGTGAGCAGACCCGAGAGCACCTAGTTGGGATGCTTTCGGGTCACCACCCCCAAGGCCACCTTTTGGTGGTCTTGGGGGGTGGGTCTGGCCTTTGGTCCCCCTGGGTTTTCCTGGGGTGCCCATGCTCCACCCCGCAGCCTTTCGGCTCAAACCGTGATCCCTCGGGCTGTGCAAACATCTCAAAACATTAATTTTCGGAACTGTTTTTGTCGGTAGTTCGTGCGTGAAAAAAACGACGGATTTCTAATGTCACTATGAGCTATATAAGGCTTATAGAGTGGCTTTAATACCATGTTAGGCGGTTTCTCACACTCTACTGGGTCCGTAGAGAGGCGGAATTTTCAAAAACGATTTTTAAGACTTGCAACACCGACTAATCTCAAGATCTATCGTAAGCCTTAAATAACAAAAACTTGCAAATGTATTAATCTACTATGAAGTGATTATACCTATATGAACCAAGTCCTTCGGGTCTTCTTTTTCTCTTCTTGAGCTCTTTGTCCGTCAGGATCGAGCTTGGTCGTCGGCCTCCTCGTAGCAAAGACGATCCACCCCAGAGTCTATGGTTCAAGCTCCAATCTCAAACTTGAGGTAATTAAGTACCTAATTTGCTAATCTATGTAGCTTAGAAGATATAGAGTGTTAATTGGATTGGATTATCTCATAAAACCATGGATTCTCAACTCATGAGAGGGTTATGGTTTTTGGGAAGAAGAAGAGAGCAAGGGAGGAAAAAGAAAGCCAAGTGTAGAATGAGACTAGCATTATGAAGAATGGCTAAGTCTTGGAAAATATCAAGCATGCAATATTTCTCATAGAATATTACAACCATACTTGAATAGTTAGAACAAATGAATAAATAAAACCAAGTAGCCATGCTTCAACCATGCTTGAATATATCTCATCTCTCCACCTCATTATCTATATAGAAAAATAGATTTAAAACAATATGTAGTGTCTTCTTCTAGAAGAACTCTAGTGAAATTACTAGAATACCCCTACCGTATATACATACCCGTATTCATACTACAAAAAATACGAATACCAAGAGATAAAATAATCCAATAGTATAATACTAGAATGCGGCTTAATCCTAAGTCCACTAATATTATCCGTCTGAACAAAATACGTGTAGCATGTACATGTATATGATCGAAACCCTGCATGTAAAACCATACGGCCTCTACATCGTTTCACTTGAACCAGGGAAACCCCCTGTATGAGACTATAAGACTCGACAGTACGCTGACAGTGGGTTTAACCATAAGCACGTCAGCGGCACTAGCTGTACGTAACGGCTATCCAGGTACCTGTCGAAAAGAAGGCCGACGAGCAAACTCATCTGAACTCCTACTGAGTTTATCCGTGACAATCTCCGTACAGTCCGGTCTGTTTGTCTGAGAGTATCGCATACCGGGTCTAGTGGGTGGAAAACGTCAGACCCATAATAACCTGACAAGTCATGCCGATGTGGCTCAAGACCATTCGAGAATCTACTGATCTATCTATCAGTAATTCTCAATCCACCCTGGCCAGGGACTTATGGTGTTGACCAATCGAACACTGCGATGTTCCCTCATAAAAAAAAAGAAAAAAGGAAGAAAATTCCCCACAACTCAAACCTCACGTTTTAAACACGTGAGCGCCTATATGCAGAGCATATAGGCGCTGCAATCAAAGAACTAATAAGTTAAATAAGTCTCATGTGTTAAACACGTGAGCGCCAATATGCAGAGCATATAGGCGCCGTAATCAAACAACTAATAAACCAAATATGCCTCACGTGTTAAACACGTGAGCGCCCATATGCAAAGCATATAGGCGCTATAATCAAACAACTAATAGGCTAAATAAAGCACACGTATTAAACACGTGAGTGCCTATATGCAGAGCATATACATGCTGCAATCAAACAACTAATAGGTTAAATAATCCTCACGTGTTAAACACGTGAGCGCCTATATGCAGAGCATATAGGCGTTGCAGTCAAACAACTATAGGCCAAATTGGCTTCACGTGTTAAACACGTGAGTGCCCATATGCAAGGTATATGGGGGCCAAATCAGAGAAGCTAAATAAACCTCACGTGTTAAACACATGAGGGCACCTCCTTACGTAGAATTAAATTGTACTCGAGAAATATCCTCTTTGTTAAACAAAGAACCGTTGGATCAAACATTTAATGGTGATTAAGCATAGAATTAAATTCTATTGGAAAGGATATTTTCTATTAAACAGAAAGTTGATGGATCAAAAATCTAATGAGATGGAAAATATCTCCCATATCTTTCTAAACAAAGAGATTGTGCTCTGTTAAACCGAGCACTCTTGGATTAAAAATCCAATGGTGATTAAAATATCACCATTCAATAGAATTTTATTCTATATATGAGAGAATATTCACTCAATCTTGTTAAAACAAGAAAACATATTCCGTAAGACAGAAACACTTGGATTAAAGATCCAACAGTAGGTAAAATTCCCCAAATCAATTTTGAGTCCAATTAAATCAATTGGAATCTCTCAATGAGAGATTTTCTCAAAACCAATTAACAATCTGCCTTCACTATATAAAGGACCCGAGACTTTAAGTTTCAAAAAGAAAAAAGAAAAAACCCCTATAAGCTCCTGCAAAAAATACAGTGAGCTCTTGAGAGAACAGAGAATTTAATTCTTAAAGAAAGAAGACCTTCCTCCTTTAAAACACTCTAGGTAAATAACAAAGGAGAGATTAGAAGTATCCCTCTTGCCTGGTATAATGGATATAAGGGTTTAACCTTTCATACAAGAACTTAGTTCTTCCTCTGGTTTGAGATTTGCAAAAGCAAATCTCTCCACGAGTTGAGAATTTAATTCTAATCGGGGAAATTCTGTTCTTCAGACTCAAAACTTAGGGGTAAGAACTAGGTTAAAAAGAAAAAGAAAAAAAAAGAAAAAGAACATATGTTCTGGGAATTTAATTTCTCCGAAATCAGGGTTTAATCCTACATAAAGAACTTAGTTCTTATAAAATTAAAAAAGAACATAGTTCTCCAATAAAAACAATGATGATGATTCAAGATCTTCAAAAAAGATATCTTGACGATCATCAATGATTAAAATGTCATTAACAGAGATTAATATCTCTAAAAATAAGAAGAACTTGGCATATCACATGAAACACACGTGAGTAAAATTAGTGCTTAGCACTATTATATTGCCTCATGTGTTTCCCACATGAGTACTTAAAACAAACAAAATAAAAACTAAAACGTCTCACGTGCTTCCTACGTGAGCATCCAAAAAGCAAAGAAAAACTCCTTTGTGTTGATTAGGCAGCTACCAAATAAAGCAGCCCAACACCCCAAAATAAAGCAATCATGTGAAATATACGTGAAACACTCTTGGAAATCCAAAATCTGGCGTCTCACGTGTTTCACACGTAAGCTCTAGCCAAATGCTGAGCACTTATGTCAAAAAGGGGGTGGGGGTGGGGTGAGCAAACAAGACCTAAAATCAATGCTCAGCACTCACGTGCTTCCCATGTGAGTGCCATGCAAAGTGCTTAGCACTCCATGTTCAGTCAAATTGACTAAGTGCTTAGCACTGATTGGGCGGCGCCCATATCTGAGCGCCTCACGTGTTTCACACGTGAGCGCCAAAGAAGATTAGTGCTTAGTACTATAGTAGCGCCTCACGTGAAAAACACGTGAGCGCCAGAAAAGATTAGTGCTCAACACTATTCCAGTGCCCCACGTGAAATACACGTGAGCACTGCATATATTAGTGTTTAACACTATTGGGTAGTATAGAAACCTAATCTCAGCCCAAATGGGCTAAATTTCCTAAGGTTAAACCTCTTTGTTTTTAATCAACCGAGCCCATATTGCTCATGATTTCCCAAACTGATCTTAGTCTCAAGCATGACTGATGATCTCTCATCGATGATATCTAAAATGATATTCATCCCATATCTCCTAAAGTAATATTAGTCTCAAATATATCTAACAATTCTTAGGACCACTATAACTCCTTTTCCCCTCAAATACGGGATTTGGTTCAAGGGTACACCTTTCCACACCTCAGATATATGTCGTTGTAATTCCTCAGCGTCTTCAGAGAAGTGGCGGGTCCCGACAACCAACAACAACTCCGTTCATCCTATATTAATGCACTTTCAAATTGACGTGCACACCTCAAATCGGATCGCATCCCAAATTGGGCGCATTCCATGTTACCATCGTTCACTCCGTCACATAACAAATACATGTGCGTGCAAGATAAATAATAGACCGAAATGTCCATAAACTAATATTCGCCTCAAACCTGTCGATAATGGACCGAAATGTTCTTAAACTAATATTCGCCCTCAAACATGACAATAATGGACCATGATGTGCTTAAACTAAAATAATTAGGCCCAAATGCTCATATGTTTTAAGTCAATCTTAATCTCAAACCAGATTAATAGTCCTTAAATAAACCAAAGCCAAATCTAAGATATACGGATTTAGACTGATTTGCGCCCTACGGGCGACGACATAAAATAGTCTCCGTATACAACCCACGGGCAATCTAAACAAACAAAAAACACACACGACATGAAGTGAACTGCCAGAGCAGGAGAAAGTAGTTATCGCAATGCGGTAATGTAATTAACTGCAGGGGCTTGTGCCTGCAGGGAAGAGCGTCCCCACAATCAAAAACCCCTCACAAATGAGGGGGGATCTGATAAAGTCTGCTACAACGGTCGCATCTGTCCAAACCTCCGATATATGGTGCCATAAATCAACTTGGTATCTTCGGAGAAGTGGATGGATAAGTCCAAATAGCATCTGCCCCCAGATTCAGGCAAGACGATCTATCCTAGTTCGTTTCTATTTCTGGCGGTGAATTGATTCTGGCATGCCCCGTGGGACCTTTTCCTCTTTCCACTCCATACTTCGTGTGTCGTGTTTTACGAACAAAATCACGGTTCGCTATGGTTGCCCTTGGATTCGAGGTACTAAAATTTGGTGTCTTGCTCCTGTGCAGAAAAAATTGATGGCTTCCAACTGCACCTCTTGCAACAGCAACTCTCGCTCCACCCTAGCTGGAGAAGTGACCTACGGGCCTAACACGGCCTCTATCTTTTCCATGCTGGTGGGGAAAGTAACATAAGCCACTACTGGATTGTTCTTTGGGACCATGCTCCGACCAGTGAGTTTTGGTGACTCAGCGCCGCAAGAGGAAGTTCCCAAGAGGTCGATCTTCGATCGACTGGCGACTACAACGGCCCCTCTCAACGGGTCGTCCAAATCTGGTGTCTTAGTCTTCAACAGGCTGAGCAAAAGCTCAAACGGGCCCGCAAAGAGGCTCGTAATACCTGAAGGGGTTGCCCCAAAACGGATTGCCCTCCTAACTCCTCCTGCAGGTGAAGTTGTCAAAGATGCTTCCCCTACCAGAAAGTTGGTCTTTGAAAGATTGGTCGGCCCTCCTCAAACTCTGCCAAGGACGTCGGTCTTCAACAGGCTGATGCTAACAGCAGCCCCTCAGCAAAGCTGGGGGCATGAAGAGGCCGCTTCCAATACTGAGGCGGTCCCTTCTACAAGACACGCTCGACGCTGCCATTCGTGTCGAGTGAGAAAATCCGAGGCAACTGTAAGTCCATGTCACGCACCCCACGAACTTGCGGGGAGGCGGAATATATGAAAAACGATTATCAAAGCTTCGTAACACGGACTTGAGCGCATGAATCGTTATCTAAACCATTGCTAACTATCTACTAGAGGTTTAACTACTCGGATTCGAAGTTATACCTCACGTTATATGTCCTTCGGGTCTTCATCGCTGTCCTCCACTCCTCGTAGGATCCTTAGAACATCGGCACCTCTACGGCCTCCTCGAGTCAAAGACGATCCACCCGAAAGCTCCTACGCCAAGCTTAATCTCAAAATTGAGATAACTAGGTTGCTTAAAATGCTAATCTAAGCTACCTAGGGGATATAGAGTGAGGTTATGGATGTATTAGTCTAGCTAACCCTTGATCTCAACTCATGAGAGGTTAGGGTTAGGGTTTGAAGAATGAGAGAGCTTGAGGAGAGAGAAGGTGAAGATGAGAATGAAATGAGATAATGATCTATCATAATATATATGAAGCATTATTTATTTATCCAAAAATGAAATAATAGAATTAACAACCATGCTTCATAAATATCTATGAGTGATTCATCTCCATGGGTCATTAAGCATTTATGATGCATTAATGACATGGATGAATCACACAAATGAGTCACTAATCTCATTTAATGCAATGCCACCTTACCCCCCAAGTCACCACTCTTCTAGAAGCTTCCCGACAAATTACAAGAACGCCCCTCCAATCCGTGAAAACACGGAAAAACTTTAGACTGTATAAAGCCAATAACCCGATACTAGAATCTGGCTTAAACCAAAGCCGGCTAGTAAAAACTGTCCGAAAAGTCGTGCGTGTGTAAACACACGTATGCGTCCGAACCCTTGTCGTAAAACCATACGACCTCTATATCGTTTCGCTTGGAGCAGGGAAACTCTCTGTGTGGGACTCTAAAGACTCGACACTACGCGGGCAGTAGGTTTAACTACAGACCGCAAGCGGCACTAGCTGTACGTAACGGTCCCCAGGTAGATGTCGATAAGAAGGCCGGTGAGGAAAATCATCCGAACTCCTACTGAGCCTGATGTGACAATCTCCATACAGTCCGGTCTGTTCGTCTAAGACTATCGCATATCGAGCCTAGGGGCGGCAAGCGTCAGTCCCCTAATAGCGGTATAAGTCGTGTCGGAGCGAAGCCTATTACACCCTGAGAAGCTACTGGAACCTACCAGTATATCTCGCTTGCCCTGGCCAGGGACTTTGCATAATGGCTCTCTGACACAGCGCGATATCATCTCCCAATACCGGGAGAGACGAATCCTATCTAACCACTACTGCCTCCAAGTGCTCGGGACTGCACCCAACTGCTACCTGTTTGCACGACTCCTTTGAGCCGTGGTAGGGTAGCAATCTAAGAACAGTGGGACACACTCGAGGCGAAGTAGCAGTGTCAAGTCTGCGGACTATGCTGTACTCATGTCACCTGGGAACTGTTAACTGACGACGGGTACAATACCATCTAACAGTTCCCCTGCGAGTCCTGTCCGGTGTACTCGTAACCTAACGAGCACCTGTATACTATCTCCAGTACGATGTACTGATGGCTATGGGACAGACCATCTCCCCAACTGGGATGAGAAGCGTACACACTAGTCTACTCTGGAGTATCGATGCCCTGTCTCAATAATCTTATGACTAGGGACCTGTATAGGATGTTGGTTATAGACTATCCAGACCCCACTAGTGTGACTACCATCACAACGCTGGTAATCAAGCAAAGAACCTATGGGCTCTACTAATATGTATAAGTGATACGTTACAAGAAACATATGCACATATTAAAGTAGACACAAACCAAGTAGCATACTACTATTTTTAGCAAGACTGTATATATAACTGTGAATATCCCAAGCTTCCATTAAGTAATATACAATCTAGTATGATACAATAATGGCCCTTAGGGCATATACACTAACAGCAACTCCCCCTCTGGACTTACCCCACCAGCTCCAATAGTGGAAGTTGACGTTGCAGTTCCAACCGGGAACGGCTTTGATCTGCTCAGGAGGGTGTGCAAGAACTCTCCAACGGCAGTGCTAAAGAAATTGCCCCTGCCTGCGGATGTCACAGTGTAGGCGAAGCCGAAGCAGCTTCATCAGCGGCTCTCCTCGCAAATTCACATGGTCTGGCGGAAAGTCCAGGACTCTGTGATCAACAAAGATTACTCTCCTTAGCCGAAGAAATTGAAGGCTCGGTAAGAAAAGGACCACTCCCCCGTCATACAACGAGGGACTTCTTCTATACAGGTGCCTGTCATAACAACTCCTTCAATTTCGACCTCCCACAAAAGGATGAGGCCAGAAAAAATCCTGTTAGTGTATATGCCCTAGAGGCCATTACTGTATCATACAAGTTTGTATATTATTTGATGGAAGCTTGGGATATTCACAGTTGTATAGACAATCTTGCTCAAAATGGTAGTATGCTACTTGGTTTGTTTCTACTTTAATATGTGCATGTGTTTTTTTTAGCATATCGCTTATACATATTAGTAGAGCCCTTAGGATCTTTGCTTGATTACCAGCGTTGTGATGGCAGTCACACTTGTGGAGGCTGGGTAATCTATAAGCACATCCTTATACAGGTCCCTAGTCGTAGGACTATCGAGACAGGGCATCGATACTCCGGAGTAGACTAGCGTATGCACTTCTCATCCCAGCAGGGGAGATGGTCTGTCCCACAGCCATCAGTACGTCGTACTGGAGATAGTATGCGGGTGCTCGTTAGGTTACGAGTACACTGGACAGGACTCGTCGGGAACTGTTGGTTGGTATTATACCTATCGTCAGTTATCAGTTCCCAGGTGACATGAGTACAGCTTAGTCCGCTGACTTGACACTGTCACTTCGCCTCGAGTGTGTTCCCACTGTTCTTTGATTACTACCCTACCATGGCTCAAAGGAGTCGTGCAAACAGGTAGTAGTAGGGTGCAGTCCTGAAGCACTTGGAGGCAGTGACGGTTAGACAGGATTCGTCTCTCACGGTATTGAGGGTTGATATCGCGCTGTGTCTAGGAGAGCCATTACACATAGTCGTCCCTGGCCAGGGCAAGCGTGATATACTGGTAGGTTTCCAGTGTTATCTCAGGGTGTTCTGGGCTACACTCCGACACGACTTGTACCTGTTCCCCTCCGAACGGCGGCCAAGACATGAGCGTCTCGCCTGAGGTTCGGGGCAGATGCTAATTGGTTTTATCCGTCTACCTCTCCGAAAATGCCAAGTTGATTTATGGCACCGTGTATCGGAGGTTTAGACGGATGCGGCTGATGTAGCAGACTTCGTCAGATTCCCCCTAGTCTGAGGGGTTTTTGATTGTGGGGACGCTCTTCCCTGCAGGCACAAGCCCCTGCAGTTAATTACGCTACCGCATTGCGGTAACAAATTTCTCCTTCTCCAGCTGGTCACTTCGTGTCGTGGGTGTTTGTTTTGTTTGTGGTTGCCGGTGGATTGTATACGGAGACTAATTTATGTCGTCGCCCGTAGGACGCGGATTAGTCCAAATCCGTATTTTCTTAGATTTGGGTTTGGGGTTTTGGTTTAAGGATACGTTAGCCATATTTGAGGCTAAGATCAACTTAAACGTTTGTTAATGATACGTTAGTCCAATTTGAGACTAAGATCAACTTAACGGGATCGTTTAGATCCGACAATAGAGCATTTGGGCTCTAATGTTCCAGTTTAGGGACATAGTGGTCCATTGAATGTATGGCCGTCGGGACCCGTCACCTCTCTGATGACGTTGAAAGATTACAACGACAGGTATCAGAGGAGTTCCGAGATGTACCCTTGGACCGAAGTTGGTTGGGTGATCCATAGTCCAATTTGGGACTAAAGTCTGTTTAAAGGTTTAAGGATACGTTAGCCATATTTGAAGCTAAGATCAACTTAAACGGTTGTTAAGGATACGTTAGTCCAATTTGGGACTAAAATCGACTTAACGGGATCGTTTAGATCCGACAAAAGAGTGTTTGGGCTCTATTGTTCCAGTTTAGATACATAGTGGTCCATTTCCAGTTTAGGGACATGGTGGTCCATTACCAGTTTAGGGACATGGTGGTCCATTTCCAGTTTAGGGACATGGTGGTCCATTACCAGTTTAGGGACATGGTGGTCCATTGGTAGTTTAAGGACGCATAAGTCCATGGGTTTAAGGACCCCACAGTCCATATGGGTGTGTTTAAGGACGCATTAGTCCGTTAGTTTAAGGACGCATAAGTCCGCGGGTTTAAGGACCCCACAGTCCGTATCTTGGTTTAGGGACGCAAAAGTCCATGGGTTTAAGGACCCCACAGTCCGTGTTGATGTGTGGTTGTCGGGACCCGTCACCTCTCTGAAGACGTTGAAGGATTACAAAGACAAATATCAGAGGAGTTCAGAGATGTACCCTTGAACCAATGAGTTGATTGAAAGAGCAGATGTGCTCAGTTCAAGATGATTTGAGGACTTATGGCCAGTTTGGGCTAAGTCCAAAATATTGGCCCTCTGTTGGTCCATTGAAGGAGAGGCTTTGCCTCTGGCCATTTAGCCAATTGGGCCAATGCCTAGTGTTAAACACTAAAGACCAATCAGTGTTGAACACTGGGAAAGAGATTGATAAGTTAGTGTTTAACACTAAAAGATAGTTGGTGTTAAACACCAGCAACAAGGCTTTCAAATTAGTGTTAAACACTAAAACAGATCAAAACACTGGCAGCAGAGATCTCAAATTAGTGTTAAACACTAAGGTAATCAGTGTTGGACACTGCAAATAAAGCTCTTTGATTAGTGTTGAACACTAAGGCCAAACAGTGTTTTAACACTGGATTCAGGGGTTCCAATTTAGCGTTAGACGCTAAGGCAAGAGGGGTCACGTGGTAGCACGTGAGAGCGCCCTCCCTTCATTTGTTCTGCTGAGAAGATCGCATCTTTTGGAGCATCACGTGTCATCACGTGACGGGTGTTTGAATGGAGTATGTTAAAGCCTCTGCCAAGGGTCATGTGGGTCACGTGAGGCACTGCCTCAAAGGGCTTTCTGTAGATCTTTTGAGGGGGGGTCATGTGGTGACACGTGACCCTGCTTTTCTGTAGTTGTTTAGAAGATCTGTTAATCCCTTTCAGGAATTAAATTCTTCGTAGGGTTGAACCCTGGCAATAATTTCCGAGGAATTAAATTCCTAGTTCCTTTTGAAGAGTTGAACTCTGAATTTTCTGTAGGAATTAAATTCCTCATATATGTGAAGAACTGAATAGGGTTAAACCCTAATAAAAGCTTTAAGGAATTAAACCCCCACTCTCTGTCAGAGAATTATTCTGGGGAATAATATTAAGGGAATTAAATTCTTGTTGTTTTAACAGAACTAAGTTCTTAACTAGGGTTAAACCCTGATTCTTTTCATTCTGAAGGAATTAAATTCCCATAACACAGGGTCAAACCCTAATTTTATTTTGAAGGAATTAAATTCCTATAGTTCTGTGAGAATTAAATTCTCGTGCTTCCATTCCCTCTCTATGCTTTGGATCTGCATGTCAGGATCTCAACCCATTGAGAATTAAATTCTCAACTCAAGGGGAGATGTGCACTTTACAGATCCTCCATCAAAGAGAGAAGAAATATGTCCTTCTGTTTTATATCAGAGTTAAACTCTGTTGAGAATTAAATTCTTTTTTCTTTCAATGAAACCGTCCCTTTCTTACCTAGGGTTTTCTTTTGCAGAAGATCCAAATTCCTCTAAAGTATCAAGGCTCTCTCTCTTTTCTTCCCTCTGCCTATATCTCCTTTTTGTGTGTCTCTTGGCTCCTATTTATAGGAGAAGCAGCCGAGTCAATTAGTTTTTGATGAATCTTTCATTGAGAGATTTGATTTGTATCCATCATTCGTTTTGGACCATTGGATTATTAGGTGAATTTTATTCACCATTGGATTTTAAATCCAGAGATTCTCCTTTGTTATTTCGGTTAGATTTTACGGGGAAATCTTCCCAAATTCGAGATTTTCCCATAGATAGATGATATTTAATCACCTTTAAATCTTTAATTCAATCGGTTGCTTTTGGAAAGATTTGAGAGGTCTTTTCTCAGAATTTAATTCTGTTAACAAATGGGCTTTGAAGTCGGTCACGTGTGGCCACGTGACCCTTGGTCACGTGTGGGCACGTGACCCCCCTTGGAACGAGCCCTCTTCTTTCTTTTTGCGCTCTGCTTTCTGGTCGCTGCTTAACCGTCACGTGCCACCACGTGACCCCTGGTCACGTGTGAGCACGTGACCCTCGTCTGGAGCCTTTTTCTTGGTTTAACCGGAGAACAAATCTGCTGCTTTTGATTATCACGTGCCAACACGTGACCCTGATCACGTGGGAGCACGTGACCTCTTCTGAAGCCTTTTCCTTGATTTGATCGGGGAACTGGTTTGCCTTTGAAGCCGTTTTTAATTGTCACGTGCCAACACGTGACCCAGGTCACGTGGGAGCACGTGACCCTTTCTGAAGCCCTTTTTTTTGATGTAGTCGGGAAACTGAATTTGCCTTGCCGATGCTTTTAGATGTCACGTGCCAACACGTGACTGCTGGTCACGTGTAAGCACGTGACCCTTTTCTGAAGCCTCTTCCGTGGGCTTTCCTGATTTTAAATCAGGAAACAAATGCCCCCACATCGTTGTTCTCACGTGTCCGCACGTGAGTGCGACGCTGTCACCTTTTGTGACCGTTGGATTCCTCTAGGGATTTGGGGAGATGAAACGTTTCCATCACCTCCTATAAATGTTCATGTCCTTTCCGAAGAGCCTTCACTTTGCTCATCTCCTTCCTTTGAGAACTTTTTCTGAGAATTTAATTCTCTTCTTCCAGAGCTTAGTTCTCTGCCTTGAAACATTTTCAGAGTTTAACTCTGTTTAAAAGGACTCTTCCTCCTCAGGTAATGTTCTTGGACAAACAGTAAATTTTCACATTCCTTTGGATTTTAAATCCCAAAATAAGGGTTTTTACTCTTTTTCAACAAGGAACCCATTTTTCTTCAAGTTTTTCCATAAGAACAAAAAACCACCTAACCTTCGAATTGTAGATCTCTTAGGGTTTAGATGATCTTTGGGGAGATGATGATGGCGTTTCAACTCCATGGAATTTAATTCCGTCCAAAAATGTTTCTGAAAATTTAATTCCCTTTTCTTAGTAAGGAATTTAATTCCAATGAAGAACTCAGTTTCTTCACACGGAGGCTTCTTGGGGGCTCTCGACCCGAGGTTGTCCTTCTGCAATTAATGCAATAGGAGCTTTGTAATGATGTCTTCTGTGGGAATTTAATTCCTTTGATCTTGTTGGATCCATTGTAGAGCCCGAGACAGATCCTGTTGGGGGAATGTGTAGGGTTACCATTCTTTATTTAATGAGGATATTCCCTTTGTTTTATTGTAACTATTTGGTCTCATTATTAATGAGCCGTCATCCTGATTCTGTGGGGCCCATGTGTTTTGTAGCCAATGGTCCCAGAAAAATCTGCTGTTGCTTTCTTTAACTAGTCTTCATGTTCATGCATGGATATATATCGCTGACTTTGCTTTTAACGGTCTTCTTTTATTGGATTTCAGGTGCGATGGCTTCTGTTCCGTGCTTTCCCTTTTCTCGCTCGGAGGCTGCTTTTCCTCAGTCACCATCTAATGAGGAAGCGATGGCGATGATCCGGGCCCATGACCCGAACTGCACCAACCTTCTTCAATGGGGATCTTGGTATAGTCAGATTATTCAGGGTCGCCGGAGTTTTCTTTGCGCGGTACCGACGGAGCCCACTTTCCCATTCTTACCGATGGACCCTCCGAGGACGGTTTTTGCTGTGGAAATGCCCAACTGGACTCCAATGGGGAGGCTCGAGCCTTCGACAACCGGTATTCCGAACCATCCGATCCCGGCCATAGACATCTTGGGGCGGCGTATTTGCCAGGGTGAGGCCCACCCGTGGGGGCAAATTTATAAGATAGGGCTCACTCCTCGACACCCTACGGGTTACCTTCTCTGGGCTCGCTACATTCTTTCTGCCCATCGTGCGCGGCTGCAGAAAGTCGGGCTTTATCAGGCAATATACGCGTCACTCTTCCATTATAAGTCCCCGCATGTCTGGTGGGTCAAGGCGTTTTTGAACCAATGGAATCTTCCCACCAACACTTTCATTCTAGGAGATCGCGAGGTCTCGATCTCTCTGGCAGAATTTTATGACATTTCGGGGTTGCCAATCAGGGGTAGTCTGTATGAGGAGTTGCTGCCTTCTGACGAGTACATTTTTGAACCCGAGCCCGCCCCGGTTGACGGCCTGTCTGCTGAGAATGCCGTCCGCCACAAGCGTCCCAGTTTAATCAGGGCGCTAGGTATCTTCGACCGATTATTCACCGAATCCGAAGAGCAGGGTGTTACTTTCAAGAGCTTCATTGCTCGTTTCCTTCGTGAGGACGCCTTATCAAAGACAGCCCCGAAGTTTGCAAACATGAAAGACCCCTTTGGGTTTGGCCCGAAAAAACTGCCAACTAATGAATCGGATCTGCCGCAATACTACATTCCCATAACGTCGCCGACGTCTTTCGAATCCATCGCAGCTCCCGGCATGGATGAGGAGACATTCTTCATGGGGTTTGTTAGCGTCTGGCTCAGTTGGTTTGTCATCCCCATGCATCGTCGCTTTATGAGAGCTTCGGTTATCTATCCGGCTTATCGTATTGCTAAGGGGACGCGGTTGGCCATCGGCATCCCAGCCTTGGCGCACCTTTATCATGGGTTGGGCACCGCAGCTAATACCTCTACTCCTGGCGTGGATGTGGTAAACTTTTCGCTTCATTATTTCACGTCCTGGATCGAAATGCACGTGTTGGGGGCTTTCGCTATGCATCAGAGGCCTGCGTTCTATGACGCCTACACTTTCCCTCGGCTTATGCGATTGGTGGATGCTTCTGCCGTTGACCCGACTCAATTCGGGGCTATTCGGGCGTTGATTTCTCCTTACGCTACTGCCAGCGGATTAATATTTAATGATCGGGTCTTATCTTCTTCCACGGGTTCGGCCCAGCCGCTTTGGGACCGGTCGAAAGATGACGCGCCCACTTTGAAACCCTGGGAAGCCGCGCGCTTATATGCAATCAGACCGGGTTATCTGGTGTTTCGTCAGGACAGTGCGGCTCTCGTTATGCGGTACAATCCACATCGCTTTGCCTGGCAGTTTGGCTATGATCAGGGCGTCCCGTTTGAAGCTTTCATAATCGCGCCGGTTCCTTCGCTCGAGGCCGTCCGGGATGCCGCCCACCACTTTGTGAGGCTGAACACCGGTTCTCAGTTCATGATCCCCGATGGTGACTACATTCCCCGATGCGTGGGGTCGTTTACGGGCTGGTATCTCCATCGGGTGAACCCGGTTATTGTTGAGGAGAGAAGGGTGCTTCTTGGCCATGGCGCCCCTATTCAGGTTCCGGTCCCGGGAGCCATGCTGCGACCACGTGCCCCAGTTCGCTTTCCCCTGAGGGATATCGGCACTGCGATTATTCCTGGAGAGTCAGGAGTAGATCTTACTCCAATAGTTGGTATGCCCCTGGGTACTCGGTCGCGGGGTAAACGGGCTCCGGTAACAGTACCCCTACCCGAGGCAGCACCAACCTCCGTGTCATCGACGATGGCAGTGTCATCTCCAGTTGTGGCCCGGGGAGAGGGTGTTGAGGGCGACGTGGGCCAACGCCGCACTAAGGCTTCGAAGGGAAAGAGACGGTCGTCCTCGGCGACTGGTTCTGGGTCCAAGCATCGAAAGAAAGTGGCTACTAATTTGCTCGACTCTTTAACGGAGTCTGAGCCCATCCTTGAAGATGAGCCGTTGGCCTTTCCGGAATCAAACGCTGAACTACTTTTTCCCAGTTCAGCCGCCGAGGAAGCTGCACAGTTGGCTGAGGCTATAAGGCATTCCAAAGATGCGTCTCAGAACGTCAGGGTTCCGAAGAAGCCCTATCCTGCTGTAATCTTTTACGAGGACCCCTCGTGGATTCGGCAGCGATTTATAGGTCCTTTGGAGGAATGGGGGGAAAGGGCTTTGAAGCAGGCCGCTTCAGAAGACGCAGATGATGCACTCTCTTTATGGACCGGTGGTCATGAGTCTACCCTTGAACCCCGGCGAGCCTACCTCCTTGAGAAGGAGCAGCGGCTTGAAGAAGCCATATTGAGGGCTTCTTTGCGTATAGGTACGTTGTGCTCCTTTTGTAGTCTTTCCGATTATTTATGCCCGTGCATATGTATCATTATTTTTATTCGAATCGTATAGAATCTTCGACGTTGGGGGAGCTTTCTACTGGCCCATTAAAGCTAAAGCCCGTCGGAATTCTCAATGAAGCCTTGCTTGATGTGGAGGGGGCTGATGAGGCTGTTCCTCTCATGGTAGAGCCTCCAGCGGCGGTTCTTGATCAGGGAGCGCTTGCCCCTTTGGGGGAAGTTCCTTTGGAGGTCGCCGCCCCAATGACCCTTACTGAGGATGGCTCAGAGGCTGGAAGAGAAGTAGTCGGGACTACTCTTCCTTTGTTGAATCCTGATGTTACGGCGGAGACCGTTGAAGCTGCTATCCCCCCGGCTCAGAATGGGAGGAGCGTTGAAGGTAACCCTCTGCGTTTTAAATTAGCAACCCTTTCATAGTATAAACTTTTTTATCTTCCCCAGAATTGCGCGGTTTGGCGGCCACTATCGCTGATCTGTCGCCTCGACAGTCATTTCAACGTTTATTGAAGATGGCAGCTCCGCAGGCGATCTCCCCTCAGCGTATTGTCCTTTCCTTTGGGCAAGGTTAGTGTCATTCGCCATTTTTTCTTTTACCATAGCATTGTTACTATTTCGCGAAATGACGTTGATGTCTCTCATAGTTTTGGAAGCTGACAATGAGGTCGAGGTCGTTGAAGGGCCAGGGGAACCTTCAGCTCCTACTTGCATGACTGTCGGTGAGTGACATTTTATAATAATCCCGTTCGTTCTGTGTTTAAGAATTTTACTAACATTTGTCAAATTTGAACAGCCCTGCCAGTCTCCATGGCTTTGGAATCGCGCATCGTGATGCCGCCCGGCCTTTACGCTTTGCGGGCTTCAGAACGCTTGGCCCAATTGAGCCTTGTCTCCCTATCATCTTTCGTCGAGGAGCTCCGTGCTGGTAGCGCGACCACAGCCGAAGCGTTTGCCGCTGAACCTAACGGTTCTCTTCCTTTTCTCGCCACCTATCATAGTGAGGAGGTAGTGCGGGTCTGGGTGGAGTTCTGTAGGAAGGTGGAGGCTTGTTTGCACGCTCTTGAATGTTCTCGCCTTTCCTCGGAAGCCGTGGCTGCGAAGGCGAAGTTGCGGGGTCTGATAGCATGATGTGCGGCCAACATGACGTCATGCGAGAAGAGGCTTGGCCGCAAATTCTCGGAGAGGGAATTGGCTTCTAAGGCGCTGAGCGAGCTTCAGGCCAGCCTCACAGCCAAGGCCAACAAAGCATACGAACTCTGGCGAGTGCTTCAGGAGTCCATAAAAGAGGTGGTGGCCCTCGATAAAGCTGCCACGTTCACTCGTGAGAGGGTCGAGGCTCATAAAGCCATCGAGAAAGAGCTCGAGACTCGGCTTGCTTCGTATCAGGCTCAGCAAGCTCAGGCGGAGGCTCGTCTTCTGGAGATCTTGCGTCATGAAGCCGTGGCTCAGCGACAAAACGATGAGCTGGTAAAATTACTACACCGCCCGCCAGCTTGAGGACTTGTATCTTTTCCCCTTTTTTTGTACATACTCATGGATGAGAGTATCTTTCTTTTTTGTTTCTTTCATAGATTGTACTTTGTATCTATTTTGGTTTATGAATAAAAGATACATTTTTTCTCTCAACGGTGTGTCCCCTTTTTATTGAATGTATTCTGCGGATATTCTATCTTGATCTCCTTGCAGGACAGCGATGGCTCAGGATTCAGGGTTAAGATCTGCTTCCTAAGACTTTTCAACTTTATGAGCCGTGAGGGTCTCATAAAGACTTTTCTCCCTACGAGTCGAAAGGATCCCGCAGGTGTATTTTCTCCTTAGGGGTCGTGAGGACTCCTAAGTGTGTTTTCTCTTGAAAGTCGTAAGGATCTCACAAGAGAATTTTCCCGCTTATAAGTCGAGAGGACTCGTAAGTGGTTGTTTCCCTCCTAGTCGAGATTCGACTTTGGAGAGTGTGACCCATGGATAGTATGCAAGAGACCGTTTTGGATCGCCTTGCAGGGCCCCAGTGCTTAGGAAACATGTTTTTTTTAATCCCCGCTGCCTAAGGCTTTATCTCACGAGTCGAGACGAATCGAGAAGTTCTCGCAAAGACATCAATTTCCTCACGAGTCGAAACGGATCGAGCAGATCTCGCAAGAATATCCTAACGTCACAGTTAACCTCTGCTCTTTACGACAGAAGTCCGTTAGGGTCTATGGTACTTAGGGTTTTGGCCGTCGTACCATCGCATGAGCTGATATATTCCTCGATAGGCAATTGTGCTATTCGAGTAGCCCTGCGACTGCCGTGTCTCTGATCCCTTCGGGGGCTGGACAAGACGTCTTCAAGCAATCCTCCTTGGCAATTTGACCGTCGGAGGAGCAAGCGCTAGGAATTTGCCATGCCGCTTTTTACTTGAGGTTCGGCTCATTTTGGAGAGCCCCGATGAGTCATAACCACTCCGCGCAGGTGTGGGATGATCTCCGATAGTCTTTCAGGCTTTATATGACTTGCCGTTAAGACCCTGAAGCTAGGAATTTGGCCTTTGCCTCATTTTGCTGGCATTGCGTCCTCTGTATCGAGACTAATGTCGCAGTTGTCTCTAGGTTACTAGTGAACCGTCGAGGTTTGGAACTAGGGATTTTGCCGTGGCTCCTTTTGGTGATGTTGCGTCTGCTGTATCGAGACGAATGTCGAGGTGGTGACTACTCCGCATTGGTTCGAGATGATCTCCGATTGTCTTTCAGGCTTTATATGACTTGCCGTTAAGACGTTGAAGCTAGGAATTTGGCCTTCGCTTCGTTTGCTTTTTCATGTGTGAATCCTGTTGGAGGAAGAACGCTGTCGTGACATCTTGTCTGCTGTATCGAGACGAACGTCGAGGTGGTGACCACTCCACGCTGGTGTGGGATGATCTCTGATGGTCTTTCAGGCTTTATATGACTTGCCGTTAAGACGTTGAAGCTAGGAATTTGGCCTTCGCTTCGTTTGCTGGCATTGCGTCCTCTGTATCGAGACGAATGTCGCAGTTGTCTCTAGGTTGCTGGTGAACCGTCGAGGTCTGGAACCAGGGATTTTGCCGTGACTCCTTTCGGTGATGTTGCGTCTGCTGTGTCGAGACAAACGTCGAGGTGGTGATCACTCCATGTTGATGTGAGATGATCTCTGATTGTCTTTCCGGTTTTATATGACTTACCGTTAAGACCCTGAAGCTAGGAATTTGGCCTTTGCTTCGTTTGCTGGCATCGCGTCCTCTGTATCGAGACGAAAGTCATGGTTGTCTCTAGGCTGCTGGTGAACCGACGAGCTCTGGAACCAGGGATTTTGCCGTGACTCCTTTCGGTGATGTTGCGTCTGCTATGTCGAGACGAACGTCAAGATGGTGATCACTCCATGTTGGTATGAGATGATCTCTGATTGTCTTTCCGGTTTTATATGACTTACCGTTAAGACCCTGGAGCTAGGAATTTGGCCTTCGCTTCGTTTTCTTGTATCGCGTCTGCTGTATCGAGATGAATGTCGTGGTGGTGATCACTCCATGTTGGTGTGAGGACCAGGATCCGCTCTGGACGTTTCCCACGGGGTCAAAGAGTGACGTTATCCGCGTTCCACGTGACCAGGAATTTTGCACTAGATGCTTCACACGGGTTCACTGCCGCGTTAGGCAAGGACTCGGCTCCGCTCTGGATGCTTCGCACGGGTTCACTGCCGTGTTCTGCGAGGACCAGGATCAGCTCTGGACGTTTTCCACGGGGTCGAAGAGTGACGTTATCTGTGTTCCACGTGACCAGGAATTTTGCTCTAGATGCTTCACACGGGTTCACTGCCGCGTTAGGCGAGGACTAGGCTCCGCTCTGGATGCTTCACACGGGTTCACTGCCGTGTTCTGCGAGGACCAGGATCCGCTCTGGACGTTTTCCACGGGGTCAAAAGGTGACGTTATCCATGTTCCACGTGACCAGGAATTTTTCTCTAGATGCTTCACACGGGTTCACTGCCGCGTTAGGCGAGGACTAGGCTCCGCTCTGGATGCTTCACACGGGTTCACGCCGTGTTCTGCGAGGACCAGGATCCGCTCTGGACGTTTTCCACGGGGTCAAAAGGTGACGTTATCCATGTTCCACGTGACCAGGAATTTTTCTCTAGATGCTTCACACGGGTTCACTGCCGCGTTAGGCGAGGACTAGGCTCCGCTCTGGATGCTTCACACGGGTTCACTGCCGTGTTCTGCGAGGACCAGGATCCGCTCTGGACGTTTTCCACGGGGTCAAAAGGTGACATTATCCATGTTCCACGTGACTAGGAATTTTGCACTAGATGCTTCACACGGGTTCACTGCCGCGTTAGGCGAGGACTAGGCTCCGCTCTGGATGCTTCACATGGGTTCACTGCCGTGCTCTGCGAGGACCAGGATCCGCTCTGGACGTTTTCCACGGGGTCAAAGAGTGACGTTATCCACGTTCCACGTGACCAGGAATTTTGTTGATTATATCCGCATTTCACGGAGTTGAGATTTGACTCTCTATGGGAGTAAATCGTCGAGTCATGGAACTGGGAGTTGCTGCTGTTCCGCTTTGCTTGATGATGTGTCCGCTGTGACGAGACGAGTGTTGAGATGATCTCTAGGTTATTTATGGCTCGTCGAGATTCGGCTTCTTCTTCTAATGAAACCTGGGGAGGAGGAGTGCGACTCCTTCTTTGTTTGCGCCCCTGGATTGTATACAGGGATTGATGTAGCATCACCTGTAGGACAGAAATTTCATTTTTATTTTATTTCTTTTTCCGCGATGCTCTATCATTTCAGCTTTTATATCGCGAAGGTCGCGATTGCCCTATCATTTCGACTATTTTTCGCGGTGCCCAATCATTTCGGCTATATTTTTTTTATTTTTACTCGCTGCTTTTTATTGCGAGTTGCCCAATCATTTCGGCTGTTTTTGTATGCATACATTTTTACTTGCTGATTTTGTTGCAAGTTGCCCCATCATCTCGGCTATTTCATATGCATTTTTTTTGGCTCGCTGATTTTTTTCTCGCGAGTAGGGGATTTGGGATCTGATACCAAACTTGGCATCAGCATCGCTGCGACTGGAATATTGCCAGGAGCGAATCATCATTTGCCGTAAAAGGACTTGGAATTTGATATCGGTTTAGGCATCAGCATCGCTACGACTGGGATATTGCCAGGAGCGAATCATCATTTGCTATGACAGGACTTGGAATTTGATACTTGTTTAGGCATCAGCATCGCTACAACTGGGATATTGCCAGGAGCGAATCATCATTTGCCTCTGTCGATATTGAACAAAGGTGGCTTAGCAAACAGGGTTAGGATCCCGTCGACTAAGGCTTTTGACTTCATGAGCCGTAAGGGTCTCACAAAGGTATTTCTCCCTACAAGTCGTGAGGATCTCGTAGGTGTGTTTTCTCCTTAGGGGTCGTGAGGACTCCTAAGCGTATGCTCCCCTGTAAGTCGTAAGGACCTTACAAAAAGGGTTTTCTCCTTATAAGTCGAGAGGACTTACAAGGGTTGTTCACCGTATGAACATATCCCCAGTCACGGGTGGGACTTGGTTAGGAAAATGTTTATTCGTGCCCGTGGATTGTATACAAGGGTCAGTATTGAGCCACTTGTAGGGCAATATCGGAGGTTGTGGGGGTTGCTTAAGAACAGGTTAAGGTTTCTGTAACTTAAGACTTTCAAATCTTATGAGCCGTGAGGGTCCCATAAGAGAGTTCTCCTTACGAGTCGTAAGGATCTCGCAAGTGTATTTTCTCCTTAGGAATCGTGAGGATCCCTAAGTGTGTTGCTCCCTTGTGAGTCGTAAGGATCTCACGCAGGTGGTTTCTCCTTACAAGGTCGAGAGGATCCTGTAAGTGTCTTTTAACAAGGTTGCGCCCTTTCGGGTTTTCATAAACACTCGCCGGTAGCCCTGCTGTTTTTACTCACGGAGCCCTTTCGGGTTTTCATCCGTGCCCATTTTGCTTGTAAACATACCGTTTTTTTAATTCTTTTTTTTTTTCCTTTTTTTTTCTTTTTTTCTTTTTTTTTTTAAAAACGAGGTCGCGCCCTTTCGGGTTTTCACGAACACTCGCCGGTAGCCCTGCTGTTTTTACTCACGGAGCCCTTTCGGGTTTTCATCCGTGCCCATTTTGCTTGTAGACATACCGTTTTTTTTATTTTTTATTTTTGCACGTCAGCCTGAAGATGCTGCGGGTTGGAAGTAGTTTAACGACGTTTCGGTCATTTGCAAGTTTTAGGACATTGCGGTCCGCCGTTTGTTTAAGGACGTTTCGGTCCGTCGTCGTCGTATTTGAGACGCATCTCTAGTTTACTGACTTTTCGGTCTATGGGTCTTTCCCTATGAATGAGCATGATACCCCCGGCATATCCACCCTTTTCGGAGCATGTCGTTGTGGCGGGTTTACTTTCCACTTTTCGGGCAGCGCGAACTTGCCCTGTTGGTATTGGTCTTCAACCCAGTTTTTGAAGACGTAGTAATTTTCGAGTGAGTGACCCATTACTCTGTGGTAGGGACAATAGTTAGGATTGTTAACGTCACTTGGTTGCAATGGACGTTTTGGATCTGGCAGAGTGATGAGCCTGCTGTGCACTGCTAGCTCGAACAATCTCTTTGTTTTATCTTTGGGAAACGAGTAAGGACGTTTCAACTTCTCATTGAGGTATCGCGGCTTGTTGTTTTGACGACAAAACGGCCTCGGGTTACTCGGCTGTTGTTGAGTGTTGGCAATAAAGGCCGTTTTTTCCTTTTCCTTTCTCATTCCAAGGATCCGTCTTTGAATGAGATGGTGTGTGACTCATCTGATCCATTTGTGCCAACTTATCAATTAAAGCCTGGAACGTGGTCGGTTTGAAGAACACCATGAACTGTGAAATAGTTGCATGAGGGTCTAGGGTGCCCACGAACATGCCCACCGCTGGTACTTCTTCGATCCGCTGTTCGCATTTCGACCACAGATTCCGCCATCGTGTTGCGTATTGAACCCACGTTTCGCCTGGCCTTATCCTGGCATTGATCAGTACTGTTATCGGGGTGCGTTCGCTGGCGCTTGCAAATCTTTGTGTAAACAGTAGCTCCATCTCCGCAAATGTTTTGACAGAGTCATTAGGTAGCTCCGAATACCATTCAAAGGCCGTTTCTGCTAAGCTGCCGATGAATTGGCGAAGCAACAGTTTGTCGTCGCCTCCAGTGTTGCCGCATAAGGCCCTGAACTGGGCGACATGCTGATGTGGATTCCCTGTCCCTTTATATACGTGGAACTTAAGGATCGTATATCCCGGCGGGTAACTGATTTGGTCATACCAGCTTGGGTAGGGTCGTCCGATTCTAACAATTTGCGCAGCCGCTTCATTCGCCTGATGAGCCCGTATTTGCTGAGCTATATAGTCATCCAGTGTGGCCTTGGAAAGGGTTTCTTCCTTGGCTGCTGAAAGAGCCGGAGGAGGATTAGATGTCACCCTTCTATCGTTTTCAACAATGATTGGAGGGTCATCAGCTGGAGGGTCCGGCTGCAACATCATACCTACCATATCTTGGAAAAGGAGCGCCATTTGTTTTATGTTAGCCACTTGTTCTGCGGCTTCTTTGTCCTTCTTTTCGAGGACTCTGCGTAAGTAGTCAGCGTCAGTTTCTTGTTCATGACGCTGCTCTGATGCTGCCTCCGGGCTTTCTTTTGGCCCGGTAAGTGCGGCCATTGCAGTCATCATTTCCTGAAGCTTCTGTTGTTGCTCCTGGGCTTTTGTCATGGATCGGGTAAGCGGTCGGTGACCCGTCGAAGCGCGGCTATCCTCCTTAGCTGAGTCAGAAAGCCAATTGGAGTGAGCCAATCCATCCGAGTCCGCCAAAGTGCATTTAGATGGAAAAGGTTAACGGTGTGCACCACCATGCCCCCAGACTTGGGGCGTTTAGCTTCAGTGTCTTTGTAATTTGCCGAAGACACAAGGATCTTCTCCGACCTCCTTCTTTTTTGAGCGGTCGAAGTTGAGGGGGCCGTTATAGTGGGCACCCAAGTAGCCGTTGCTTTTTGTGGCTTGACAGGGGGATTTTCTTCCTGCCGAACCTTCGTCTTTTTCTGTCGGCGGAGACAGTCTTGATCCATCACGGAGTTTTGGACTTGACACCAGACCTTGTAAATTTGAGAGGATAATCGTTGAGGAGGTTGCTCCGGCTTCTTCTCTGTAGCATTCTTCACAGGTGAAGGAAGTCTTTTCAGCACCGCAGTAGGAGAGTTTCTGCGCACCGTGTTCAGCAATTCAAAGCTATTCCCGGTTGGAATAGCAACATCGATCCCCACCGTTGGAGCTGGCGGAGTTATCCCAGAGGGGGAGTTGCCCCCGGCCTTTCTTACTCAGCGCCAGTGGCGACGTCGCGCATGTCGTGCTGTTGGGGTCGGTTCGGCGATGGGGATGGTTTCGTCTTGCCCCCTGTCCAGATGAGGCGCCGCTGGTGCCAGCCTCGTGAAAACTGATGTCTTTTGAGTAGCGGTATCCAATCTGTCAAAGACAGACCTTCGAGCAGGAACGGGAGCCGGAATAGTCAGTCTTGTAAAGACCGACTCTTTGGCAGGAGAAGACGCCTTGACGACTTCAGGAGCAGATATGGCTATCTTCTTCGGGATGGCCACTTCATGGGTCATGGGCTTCTTGGCAGGCCCATCGGAGTTCAGGCTCAGTCTGGTGAAGACCGAGGAGTTGGAGTTGGACGACCCGTTGAGAGGGGCCGTGGTAGTAGTGAGCCGATCGAAGACCGACTTCTTTTGCGCTTCCTTCGGCAGCGGGATATTAACGTTTACTGGCAGGAGCATGGTCCCAAAGAATGGACCAGTGGTAGCCTGAGTCACTTGTTCCACAGGCATAGTGAACAGGGAAGCAGCCTGCGGTCCATAGGCTACACCTCCAGGTGAGGCGGAGCATCGGTTGCATTTGCAGTTGGAGCAGTTCGAGCAGTTGCCAGCCATTGATCCTTTTGCTTTCCGCAGCAAACGAAACGCCAAATCTTAGTACCTCGAAACCCAAGGGCAACCATTAGCGAACCGCGATTGGTTCGCGAATCACGACACACGAAGTGTGGAGTGGAAAGAGGAAAAGGTCCCACCGGGCGTGCCAGAATCTGTTCCCCTCCGAACGGTGGCCAAGACATGAGCGTCTCGCTTGAGGTTCGGGGCAGATGCTAATTGGTTTTATCCGTCTACCTCTCCGAAAATGCCAAGTTGATTTATGGCACCGTGTATCGGAGGTTTAGACGGATGCGGCCGATGTAGCAGACTTCGTCAGATTCCCTCTCGTCTGAGGGGTTTTTAATTGTGGGGACGCTCTTCCCTGCAGGCGCAAGCCCCTGCAGTTAATTACGCTTCCGCATCGCGGTAACAACTTTCTCCTTCTCCAGCTGGTCACTTCGTGTCGTGGGTGTTTTTTTTGTTTGTGGTTGCCCGTGGATTGTATACGGAGACTAATTTATGTCGTCACCCGTAGGACGCGGATTAGTCCAAATCCGTATTTTCTTAGATTTGGGTTTGGGGTTTTGGTTTAAGGATACGTTAGCCATATTTAAGGCTAAGATCAACTTAAACGTTTGTTAAGGATACGTTAGTCCAATTTGAGACTAAGATCAACTTAACGGGATCGTTTAGATCCGACAAAAGAGCATTTGGGCTCTAATGTTCCAGTTTAGGGACATAGTGGTCCATTGAATGTATGGCCGTCGGGACCCGTCACCTCTCTGACGACGTTGAAGGATTACAACGACAGGTGTCAGAGGAGTTCCGAGATGTACCCTTGGACCAAAGTTGGTTGGGTGATCCATAGTCCAATTTGGGACTAAAGTCTGTTTGAAGGTTTAAGGATACGTTAGCCATATTTGAAGCTAAGATCAACTTAAACGGTTGTTAAGGATACATTAGTCCAATTTGGGACTAAAATCGACTTAACGGGATCGTTTAGATCCGACAAAAGAGCGTTTGGGCTCTATTGTTCCAGTTTAGGGACATAGTGGTCCATTTCCAGTTTAGGGACATGGTGGTCCATTACCAGTTTAGGGACATGGTGGTCCATTACCAGTTTAGGGACATGGTGGTCCATTGGTAGTTTAAGGACGCATAAGTCCATGGGTTTAAGGACCCCACAGTCCATATGGGTGTGTTTAAGAACGCATTAGTCCGTTAGTTTAAGGACGCATAAGTCCGCGGGTTTAAGGACCCCACAGTCCGTATCTTGGTTTAGGGACGCATAAGTCCATGAGTTTAAGGACCCCACAGTCCGTGTTGATGTGTGGTTGTCGGGACCCGTCACCTCTCTGAAGACGTTGAAGGATTACAACGACAAATATCAGAGGAGTTCAGAGATGTACCCTTGAACCAATGAGTTGATTGAAAGAGCAGATGTGCTCAGTTCAAGATGATTTGAGGACTTATGGCCAGTTTGGGCTAAGTCCAAAATATTGGCCCTCTGTTGGTCCATTGAAGGAGAGGCTTTGCCTCTGGCCATTTAGCTAATTGGGCCAATGCCTAGTGTTAAACACTAAAGACCAATCAGTGTTGAACACTGGGAAAGAGATTGATAAGTTAGTGTTTAACACTAAAAGATAGTTGGTGTTAAACACCAGCAACAAGGCTTTCAAATTAGTGTTAAACACTAAAACAGATCAAAACACTGGCAGCAGAGATCTCAAATTAGTGTTAAACACTAAGGTAATCAGTGTTGAACACTGCAAATAAAGCTCTTTGATTAGTGTTGAACACTAAGGCCAAACAGTGTTTTAACACTGGATTCAGGGGTTCCAATTTAGCGTTAGACGCTAAGGCAAGAGGGGTCCCGTGGTAGCACGTGAGGGCGCCCTCTCTTCATTTGTTCTGCTGAGAAGATCGCATCTTTTGGAGCATCACGTGTCATCACGTGATGGGTGTTTGAATGGAGTATGTTAAAGCCTCTGCCAAGGGTCACGTGGGTCACGTGAGGCACTGCCTCAAAGGGCTTTCTGTAGATCTTTTGGGGGGGGTCACGTGGTGACACGTGACCCTGCTTTTCTGTAGTTGTTTAGAAGATCTGTTAATCCCTTTCAGGAATTAAATTCCTCGTAGGGTTGAACCCTGGCAATAATTTCCGAGGAATTAAATTCCTAGTTCCTTTTGAAGAGTTGAACTCTGAATTTTCTGTAGGAATTAAATTCCTCATATATGTGAAGAACTGAATAGGGTTAAACCCTAATAAAAGCTTTAAGGAATTAAACCCCCACTCTCTGTCAGAGAATTATTCTGGGGAATAAGATTAAGGGAATTAAATTCTTGTTGTTTTAACAGAACTAAGTTCTTAACTAGGGTTAAACCCTGATTCTTTTCATTCTGAAGGAATTAAATTCCCATAACACAGGGTCAAACCCTAATTTTATTTTGAAGGAATTAAATTCCTATAGTTCTGTGAGAATTAAATTCTCGTGCTTCCATTCCCTCTCTATACTTTGGATCTGCATGGCAGGATCTCAACCCATTGAGAATTAAATTCTCAACTCAAGGGGAGATGTGCACTTTACAGATCCTCCATCAAAGAGAGAAGAAATATGTCCTTCTGTTTTATATCAGAGTTAAACTCTGTTGAGAATTAAATTCTTTTTTCTTTCAATGAAACCTTCCCTTTCTTATCTAGGGTTTTCTTTTGCAGAAGATCCAAATTCCTCTAAAGTATCAAGGCTCTCTCTCTTTTCTTCCCTCTGCCTATATCTCCTTTTTGTGTGTCTCTTGGCTCCTATTTATAGGAGAAGCAGCCGAGTCAATTAGTTTTTGATGAATCTTTCATTGAGAGATTTGATTTGTATCCATCATTCGTTTTGGACTATTGGATTATTAGGTGAATTTTATTCACCATTGGATTTTAAATCCAGAGATTCTCCTTTGTTATTTCGGTTAGATTTTACGGGGAAATCTTCCCAAATTCGAGATTTTCCCATAGATAGATGATATTTAATCACCTTTAAATCTTTAATTCAATCGGTTGCTTTTGGAAAGATTTGAGAGGTCTTTTCTCAGAATTTAATTCTGTTAACAAATGGGCTTTGAAGTCGGTCACGTGTGGCCACGTGACCCTTGGTCACGTGTGGGCACGTGACCCCCCTTGGAACGAGCCCTCTTCTTTCTTTTTGCGCTCTGTGATCGCACGCTTTTGGCGTGTCGGATGTTCAAAGTTCTAAAGTATAACCGCGATCAGGACGGTGTCGCTATGCAGCTAGCCGGTTGAGCACGGGTCGATCCATAGGGAGATGGTTGTATGTCCGTTCGAGTTTTAGACGAGTCAATAAAGAATTTGTATGCGTTTGTTCAAACTAACCTATGTGTTTTATATGCAAGTATGAAGTTGTTAAGAAAAAGATACGAAATTGTAAGCTAAAGAAATCCGTACTCAAAACCTTTGAGCCGAGTCTTGACCAATTGAAGCTAGAGCAATCGGCAACAACGTGGATTAGGGGATTTAAGCACGGTATTCGTGGAATCCGGCTTATTTACCCTTGTCCTTCCGTTCTTGTCTCTTGCTTTCGCCTCCGGCCAAACCGAACGCAACCGGTCGCGGTTAGGAATCACCGTTACCTTGGTAGGGTAGGGTGCCTAACGGAGCGCTTGCGTAACGTTTGGGCGGAGTTCAATGGAAAATAACGGGAAAAGGAAATGAGCAAAGAAACATTAACTTACAATACCGTATTTATTCTTAACAACGATAATTACAATCATTCACAAAAAGAACCAAAAAGAGAGAACAAAAAGAACAAAGAAAATAAAAGATTACAAGTAAGTAAGGGCATGGAATTTAAAGTGCAAGAAAGTAAAGTAAGGTAGTAAAAAGAAAGAAAGAAATAAGCAATAAAAAGAAATAGAAACTAGAACTCAAGACAAGCATGGGATCAATAGCCAACCCTTAAACTTGCAAGCTCAATCAAGAGGTTGCAAGATCAAGAGAAGGGTAAAGAACTCATGTGAAATGAAGCACTAATTCCATAAGAAGATACAATCCTTGAGATCAATAACAAACCCTTAAACTTTCAAGTTCAATGAAGAGGTTGAAAGATCAAGAGAAAGAAAGAATCTCAAGGGGAAGCTAAACAAACAAGAATGATACAAAAACTCTCATCTTCATTTAACATTCACTCAATACTCTCACTACATTTTCATGGAGGAAAGATGAAGAAGAAGAAGAAGAAGAACAAAACTACACTATAAGAGGCTAAAGAACTTAACACCTTGGTTTGGCTCAGTTCTGGGGTATTTATAGGAGGGGAACTGGAAACCTAGGGCAAGAATCTGCCCCTACAAGAAAAGACCAACATGCCCCTGAAAAACGACAACGAGAGGAGACTAAATGGCCGCGGTTCCGCGGCCTAAGCGTGCTTATGCCACGGAACCGCGGCCGTTTAGAGGAGTTAGGCCATGAAATTTGGTGGTTTTCCCTAGTTTTTAGTACTCTTCAGTGTGGTATATGACTTTTTCTCATAAACTCTTCCCATTTCTTCCAGAATTTCAGTAGATCAAAAGGTGATATGATGTGGATTTTTTGCCAAGATTTCCTCGAGCTCCGCGTAGATATGTTGGATCTTGTGTTGACATTGAGTTTTGTGCACGAAAATGACATTGATTTGCCATTTTGTCCCTTAAACTGGTGTGTGGCAACATACGGATAGAGAGCGGAGACCCGTGTTTTATCTGCCGTTGGCAGTAATCCGGAATTTGACGTACTTTTCCATGAATTTCACTGTTCAGAGCCGAGAACTTGTATTCTGCAAATATGTAGCAAACACTGATCAAAAGCACCTGCCTATAAACAAACGAGCGTAAGAATGGGCGGTATAAAATGCAATATTCTGGTATGAACAAATACCCCCAAACTTAACTTTTGCTCGTCCCGAGCAAATCCAATTATTCACAAAAATAAAATCCTAACCGCACTTTCGCAGGGAACGCGATTGCACTGAGCACGTGCAACAAGCCGTTAAACTTTTAGGTGTCCCTAGTAGGAGGAGTGTTGTCTCCTGAGGGTTTTCAGCGGATTACACCCACAAAATCCCGTCAAGCTAGTGTCATAAGTTAACATCGATTCTACTTCTACAGTTTAGTATTTACGTTAGAAACTCTATCGTTCTAAGTTAGAAATATCTAACCCTTATGTTTCACACCTCCTATCTGTTTAACTTTAGATCCTATACGTTCCAAAAAAGTTTAGAAAGATGTTGGTTCTCCTGAGTTTTCCTTCTAAAGTGCGGCCTCAAATCAGGGATTTTTATCAACTTTACAGAAAACACAAGTCTTATTCTTTATTTCTATCTCTTATCCAAACATCAATTGTATACCCCTACGTGTGTGTATATTTGCACCCCTACACTCAAGAATTCAATTCAAGCTATAATACCCTTGCCCTAATACCTAATACTACTTCTTTTCATTTAATGATGGACGGTGTTGCTCACACACTTTTCATGCGACTATTAATGCTTCTTGAGGCACTAACGGCCGATTACTGAATGTGTGAGCTTAAAGCGTAAATAGCAGTGTCCAGGTCTTGACTTTATTCTATTTTTCTTTTTCTTTTTTTCTTTTTCAAGACCGGATATGTTTTTCAATAATGCTCTTTTGGTGTTTAGCTTTAAATACCGTTTTTTCTTTCATACTAGGCTTTCAGGCAAGAGTATTTTTAGGTATCCTCTACTATCCAAGTTTCAAGGTGCGTGTAAGTGCAATTTGTAGGGTATATACTTTCTAAATTTGAACTTAAGAAAAGAAACTATTTTTCAGACTTATCCTTCTGTAAAGCATCAATACTTTCCCTTCATCTTGACTTGACTCAAGAACTGAACTCAAGATTACCTATTTCTCAAAAAAAAACTGTAAGGACGTATACTTACCAAAGTTAGACAGAATGAGGGTTATTTTTAGGGTTTTCAATTCCTAAGCCTAGAATTTAGTTATTTCTATCATATCAACTAAACTTTCGGAATAAAGATCTAAGTTACCCTATTAGCTAACTTGACGACAAAGTTTTTATATTTTTTTGGAAAATTTTCGATTTTTGTGGGTTTTTAATTAAGGTATGCAAATGCAAAATATACAAATGAATGCGAAGGAAGAAAGCTTACCGAGCATACCCCCAAACTTAAACTTCACAGTGCCCTCACTGTCAGGCTATACCAAGAGGGTCAAAATTGTCGGCGCTCCCTAGAAACAAATTATATACAAACAAAAAGGAAAACAAAAAAATATATACAAAAAAGGAGTCCCCCCTAAACTTAAGTAAAACAGTGTTTCCACTGTTAAGCGTTGAAGTTCAGGATTAGGGGGGAAAGAGAACAGTTTCAAACTATACAAGGCCTTACACAGGCCAAAAGAGAGCACCAACCATTCAAAGATTTTATCTCTATAATGTGCTGGTTGGTGAAAGAACGCGGAGAGGTAAGAAATGGAGAATACGCGAGACCGTACGGAGATAGAAGCGGGATACGGTCTTGGTATATGAGAAGAAGAATGGCGGAAGGGAGAGAGAAGTGGAATACGAACTTGAGGGTGGAAATGGATTGAATAAATTAGTACAATCTGTAATGATCGATATGAAAAGATGGATTGTACTAATCTATCAATATGGCGAGAAATTGGGTCAAATCCCTCAAGATTCGTGAGAAACCATGGGTACGCCGAACTTGGTAAACTAGACATATGAAATGAAAGTGATACGGTTTCTTGTAAGGTCGGAACGATGGAAAGGATGGAGGTAGGTGATTGATGAAGGTTATCGGTTAAAGGTTGAGGAGGGTGTACACAGTCAATGAAAGGAACATGATGAATTCGAAAATCCGACTCATCAAGCAAAACTGGTTCATCCTCAAAACTATCCTCAAAACTTTCCTCAAAATTCAGCTTATCCATGCAAATTTCATCAAAATCAAGACGCATATGGGGTTCAGGAAAAGCAGTTAATGACTCGGGATGATGAATTGAAGAGAAAAACTCTGCCAAATCTACATGTTCATCATCCAAAATATTCCCAGCGTCGATATCCTCAATCAAGTGAAAATCAATATTCTCAGACACCTCAACAAAAGCATGGATATTAATCAATTCAGGTTCTAGAGTGGAGGTGTAGAGGTCAAAAGGATTGGGTGTGGTTTCACTCGAAAGGGACCCTTCACAATCGGGCAAATCAAACACTACAAAGTCATACAACTCATTATCTGTTCTATCTTTAATCAATGAATCGTTTGGAACACTAGATAGACATTCAAAACCGGAGTTGTGGGATGCAAGTTGAAATGGGTAGGCTTGATTCGGAAGGGGGTACAGATCACTCTCTCCACTCAAATTCTCAACATGTCCTACTGCCTCTTCATACATTGGAAAATTTGGAGCTAGTTGAAAACTGGCTACCGGGTTACTAGGTTGTATGAGGGTGGCCATGGACGCATTCAAATCCATCATTTGTTGGTACGACACTACCCTAAAGTCTTCCAAAGACTGTTCCAGACTAGACATGGGTTGTGAAGGGGTTTCAGTAAAAGATTCAAAGTTGTGTGGATACTGAAAACTCCCAAATGGCGGTTCAGAAGCAATGTCTAGGGAAGGTGCAAAAGTCGGGTAGGACTGGTAGGAATTGAATGGCTGGACAGGAACAGGATCAACATTTGGATAAGAAGGTGAATGGAATTGTTGATCCCAAGAATCTGTAGTGGTGAAAGGAGTGAAAGATCAGCTACAGGATTGTTCAATATGTTCAGAGATGGACAAAGGACGACTTGCAAAAGGGGTATCAACATAAGAGGGTGGGGGAGGTTGAAAAGGTTGATACAAAGTGGATTGCGGAGGGCAAGTGTTTGTCCTAGATGCGTCTATCCGATCTTTCAAAGAGATTTTGGGCATGGAGGGATCGTTTGACGTTCGGCCAAAGCAAGAACCGTAAGAAGTAATGTCTGGTTGTGGGTACCAAAGTTCGGCAAGAGTTTTGCGAGGTGGGGTACCCATGATATGAAGAGAGAAAGAAAGAAAGGCAGAGAAAAGGAGGGGGAAAAGAATGTGATTTTTTATATTTTTTAGTTAGGTATTAACAAAAGAATGAAATATACACACAAAAAGAAACTGGACAAAAACAATCACGACACAAAAATACCACACACCTAATCGTTCTAGGGTACTCCTAGGTCAACTAGACCTGCTCCAGAACTTGATTGTCGAAGTAAAACTGTGTCGAGAAACGGGCTCAAGATACACTGATCACGAGGCCAGGTAAGTGCAGAGATAAGGGGAGGTTTTCCAACGCTTTCGCGAAGTTCCTTAATTAAATAACCCTTTCTCTTTTGGCGGTTTCGCCGTTAACACTTTCCTAGACACCCCATAAACAATATACCATTAAGCGAGGTTCTAAACACAGTTAACTTCTCCTAGTGAGCGCGAAGTCCTTAAGGCTTAAAGTCTAGTTTCTTTTAAATTTTGTGCGGGTAACGTTATGCTCAAGTTCGTGATTTGTGGGCCACGGAAAAGGTGATGAAATCCTTTACCGTATGTTGTGGGGTTTGCTTGCCCTTAAGTCCGTATTAATGTATGCAATGCGCAATTCAATAAAAATTCTATAAAGAATCAAACAATTGTTTTTTAGTTTAAGCACGGCACTGCAGCAAATACGGGTTAGTCAATTTTTAGCGTTTGCTAGCGAACTTGCAAAGAATCCTGCAAAGAATAGTATATTGGATGCGTCGGATTTAAGAAGAAGGTGTTAGTAAAGTACGTACCGTTAAGATTCTGGGTTAGGAAACCCCCGTTGAATCAAATACGGTAAGCTTGAAAAGTTCGCTTGCGCAGGTCAAACTTCCCGGATCTTTGGCACTATACTTCGTAATCACCTTAACCTTGAACGTACACTTTGCTCCCCATAATCGCAGTTTGCAAATCCGCAAAAATCTGCACTCTTGCCCACAAAAATGATCAAAAATAACAAAAAGATTTTTTTATATTTATAAATATATACAAAAAGAATATTAACCCGAATAACAAGAAGGAAAATACGCTACCGTCTCCCCGGCAACGGCGCCATTTGATCGCACGCTTTTGGCGTGTCGAATGTTCAAAGTTCTAAAGTATAACCGCGATCAGGACGGTGTCGCTATGCAGCTAGCTGGTTGAGCACGGGTTGATCCACAGGGAGATGGTTGTATGTCCGTTCGAGATTTAGACGAGTCAATAAAGAATTTGTATGCGTTTGTTCAAACTAACCTATGTGTTTTATATGCAAGTATGAAGTTGTTAAGAAAAAGATACGAAATTGTAAGCTAAAGAAATCCGTACTCAAAACCTTTGAGCCGAGCCTTGACCAATTAAAGCTAGAGCAATCGGCAACAACGTGGATTAGGGGATTTAAGCACGGTATTCGTGGAATCCGGCTTATTTACCCTTGTCCTTCCGTTCTTGTCTCTTGCTTTCGCCTCCGGCCAAACCGAACGCAACCGGTCGCGGTTAGGAATCACCGTTACCTTGGTAGGGTAGGATGCCTAATGGAGCGCTTGCGTAACGTTTGGGCGGAGTTCAATTGAAAATAACGGGAAAAGGAAATGAGCAAAGAAACATTAACTTACAATACCGTATTTATTCTTAACAACGATAATTACAATCATTCACAAAAAGAACCAAAAAGAGAGAACAAAAAGAACAAAGAAAATAAAAGATTACAAGTAAGTAAGGGCATGGAATTTAAAGTGCAAGAAAGTAAAGTAAGGTAGTAAAAAGCAAGAAAGAAATAAGCAATAAAAAGAAATAGAAACTAGAACTCAAGACAAGCATGGGATCAATAGCCAACCCTTAAACTTGCAAGCTCAATCAAGAGGTTGCAAGATCAAGAGAAGGGTAAAGAACTCATGTGAAATGAAGCACTAATTCCATAAGAAGATACAATCCTTGAGATCAATAACAAACCCTTAAACTTTCAAGTTCAATGAAGAGATTGAAAGATCAAGAGAAAGAAAGAATCTCAAGGGGAAGCTAAACAAACAAGAATGATACAAAAACTCTCATCTTCATTTAACATCCACTCAATGCTCTCACTATATTTTCATGGAGGAAAGATGAAGAAGAAGAAGAAGAAGAACAAAACTACACTATAAGAGGCTAAAGAACTTAACACCTTGGTTTGGCTCAGTTCTGGGGTATTTATAGGAGGGGAACTGGAAACCTAGGGCAAGAATCTGCCCCTACAAGAAAAGACCAACATGCCCCTGAAAAACGACAACGAGAGGAGACTAAATGGCCGCGGTTCCGCGGCCTAAGCGTGCTTATGCCGCGGAACCGCGGCCGTTTAGAGGAGTAAGGCCATGAAATTTGGTGGTTTTCCCTAGTTTTTAGTACTCTTCAGTGTGGTATATGACTTTTTCTCATAAACTCTTCCCATTTCTTCCAGAATTTCAGTAGATCAAAAGGTGATGTGATGTGGATTTTTTGCCAAGATTTCCTCGAGCTCCGCGTAGATATGTTGGATCTTGTGTTGACATTGAGCTTTGTGCACGAAAATGACATCGATTTGCCATTTTGTCCCTTAAACTGGTGTGTGGCAACATACGGATAGAGAGCGGAGACCCGTGTTTTATCTGTTGTTGGCAGTAATCCGGAATTTGACGTACTTTTCCATGAATTTCACTGTTCAGAGCCGAGAACTTGTATTCTGCAAATATGTAGCAAACACTGATCAAAAGCACCTGCCTATAAACAAACGAGCGTAAGAATGGGCGGTATAAAATGCAATATTCTGGTATGAACACTCTGCTTTCTGGTCGCTGCTTAACCGTCACGTGCCACCATGTGACCCCTGGTCACGTGTGAGCACGTGACCCTCGTCTGGAGCCTTTTTCTTGGTTTAACCGGAGAACAAATCTGCTGCTTTTGATTATCACGTGCCAACACGTGACCCTGATCACGTGGGAGCACGTGACCTCTTCTGAAGCCTTTTCCTTGATTTGATCGGGGAACCGGTTTGCCTTTGAAGCCGTTTTTAATTGTCACGTGCCAACACGTGACCCAGGTCACGTGGGAGCACGTGACCCTTTCTGAAGCCATTTTTTTGATGTAGTCGGGAAACTGAATTTGCCTTGCCGATGCTTTTAGATGTCACGTGCCAACACGTGACTGCTGGTCACGTGTAAGCACGTGACCCTTTTCTGAAGCCTCTTCCGTGGGCTTTCCTGATTTTAATTCAGGAAACAGTACCGCTATTAGGGGACTGACGTTTACCACCCCCTAGGCCCGCCATGCGATATTCTCAGACGAACAGACCGGACTGTACGAAGATTGTCACATTCAGGCTCAATAGGAGTTCGGATGCGTTTACCTCATCGGCCTTCTTATCGACATCTACCTGGGGACCGTTATGTACAGCTAGTGCCGCTTGCGGTCTGTGGTTAAACCCACTGCCAGCGTAGTGTCGAGTCTTTAGAGTCCCACACAGAGAGTTTCCCTGCACTGAGCGAAACGTGTAGAGGCCGTATGGTTTTACGGTAAGGCTATGATCACTTACGTACACTTGTGTGCGTATGCTATTCGGGCAGATAATACTAGTGGGCTTTGGTTTAAGCCGGATCCTAGTATTGTATGGATGGATTTGTTTTGTTTTCTGTGTATTCGCATTCCACGGAATGCGGATACGGGTGTGTATGCACAGTTGTGAGGAGTGAAGAAGAAGGAGGTGCCTCATTAGGGTTTTGACAGTTGATTCGGTCAAAACCATTATGAAGCGGACTCATTAAGGTTTTGGCAGTTGGTTCGGTCAAAACCATTATGAGCCGGGGACATTACTTACTAATCTTTTTAGTGATAATTATGTCCTTGCTAATTGCTTTGACCATTTGACCATACTTGACTTTGTTGACCGTTTGACCAAAGTTGACTAGCATCTTCATGTGAGGTCTAGATTCTTCTTTGGTTTTCATTTTATTTTTTGAGATGAAAATGGTCAAGTCAATGTAGCCATCAACTTTATCATGAAAGGATTAGTAATTATGATGTTTATGCATTATTGCAACCATGGTTCATTATCTTTGTTCATTATTCTTTTCTCATTCTTTCTCTTGATATGAGAAAGCTCCATGGTTCCTCCTTCTTCTTCCTCCTCTTGAAATTTCCTTTGAGAGAATAAGGAAGTAAGTTGACAAAAACATCCATCTACTACTTCTACACAACCTAGGACATCAAGCCTAGCGATCTTGTTGCCCTAGTTGCCTCGGCTCGAGGTGGAGCTCGGAACACAAACTCTCGGGTGGATCGTCTTCGACTCAAGGAGGCCGCGGAGGTGATCAAGATCCGGATCGATCCTCGGAGCTTGGATGGACGAGCAGGACAGCGGAGAGAAGACCCGAAGGACCGGTATCGTGAGGTATAATCTCTATGACATAGTAGATAGAACCTCATATAGTTTGCTAGGTTTTTGTTTAGCAAAGATCCTTCCTTTTAGTCCATGTTGCTTTGTGTCAAAAAAAATCGTTTTTTACCATTTCCGCCTCCCCGTAAGAACCGAGGTGAGCAACGTGGACTTAAAAATCCCGCCCCCTACGGCAAATTCCTAAGGAGATGGACCCAAATGCCCCAAGTCTAGGGGCATGATCGTACATACGGTCCATATGACTTCCGGGAAAGAAGAAAGCCATGCTTCCGTAGTTCATCGACCGTAAACTCGGTCACTAAAAAAAGCTCAGGAGCAACAACAAAAGCTCCAGGAAATGCTGACTAAAATGGCGGCACTTACCGGGAAGAAAGAAAACCCAGACACAACAACCGAACAACGCCAGAAGCAGGAGACCGATACGGAGTTCCTGCGAAGGGTGCTTGAAAGAAAGGACAAGAAAGTTGCTGAGCAGGCCGCTAACATAAAGCAGATGGCACTCTTGTTCCAAGGCATAGTTGGAATGATGATCCAACCAGAACCCCCAGCCGAGGATCCATCGATAATCATCGAGGATGACAGAGGGGAAACATCAAACCCTTTTCCGGCTTTATCAACAGCCAAGGAGGAAACGATCTTCAAGGCTGCTCTTGATGATTATATTGCTCAAAAAATAAGAGCTCATCAAGCAAATGAAGCGGTTGGCCAAATCGTCAGAACTGGGCGACTGTATCCAGACTGGTATAATCAAATCAAGTACCCGCCGGGATACACGATCCTCAAGTTCCATGTATATAAGGGGACATGCAACCCTCATCAGCACGTCGCGCAGTTCAGAGCTCTGTGCGGCAACACTTGAGGCGACGATAAACTGTTGCTTCGCCAGTTCGTTGGCAGCCTGTCAGAAATGGCCTTTGAATTGTACTCGGAGCTCCTAAATGACTCCGTAAAGACATTCACAGAGATGGAACTGCCGTTCACGCAGCGATTTGCCAGCGCAAGCGAGCGCACCCTAATCATAGCATTAATCAATACCAGGGTAAGGCCAGAAGAAACCTGGGTCCAATACGCGATCTGGTGGCGGAACCTATGGTCTAAATGCGAACGTCACATCGAAGAATCCCCTGCCATAGGCATGTTCATTGGGACCCTTGATCCTCAAACGAAAGTGTTCCAGTTCATGACATTCTTCAAACCAACGACCTTCCAGGCTCTGATAAACTGGCCCAAATGGACCAGATGGGCCACGGGCCTTCCTCCTCAAATAAGGACCCTCAAAATGGTAAGGATAAAGGGAAAGCGGCCTTCGTTGCCAACACGCAACAACAACCGAGTGGCCCAAAACCAGCTGCTCGCCAAAACAACGCGCGTCCGTACCCTTCCTTGGAGGAAAGACTGGGACACGCTTATTCATTTCTCCGCGATAAGACGGGGAGACTATTTGAGTTGGCAGTGCATAACAAACTCATCACATTACTAGACCCACGACGTCCACCGCAACCCAGCGACGTCAATAACCCCAACTGCTGCTCCTATCATAGAATGGTGAGCCACCCAATTGAGGATTGCTACATCTTCAAGAACTGGGTCGAGGACCAGTATTAACAAGGGAAATTCGCGCTATCTGACAACTGGAGAGTAAACCCACTACAGAAGCACACTCCCAAAAAGGTGGATGCACCGAGGCATCATGCTCGCTCGTAGAAGAAACTCCATGGGAAGTTGTTCTTTCAGCTAAAACCAAAAGAATGCGGAAAGATCTACAGTCATGTCCAGCAGTCAGGTCGAAAAGCCTACTTGAACCCGAAATCATCGAATGGATGCTGAAACCCCATCCCGTACCGAAAGTTGTTGACAAAGGGCAAAATCCCCAAGTTAAACCTCCGAAGTCTTCAAAGAAAAAGAAGAAGACCAAGAAGCCTGTGCATCCTGCCAAGTATGACGACAAGCACACAGGCCTACAAAAGTACATTGACGTGCTGGAGGAGTACAACCAGAAGGTGTGGAAACCGGTCATGCTCGAAGAGTTTCTCAAGCATATTCTTGAGAACAAAGATAGTGACAACGATGGGGAAAATGACTCATTAGAAGAAACCTAAGACTATGTAGCAAGTTGCCACATGGTCTCCCATTCGTCGTTAAATGACGAAGAAACTCCCTCGCGTCAGAAAACAACGCAGAAGAACGGGGGGCAGAATCGACGCTAAAATTCTCGGAACAGCCAGAAGACCCGATCGATAGGCCGTTAAACGAAGCCTTTCGTAAAAGCAAAACTGGTCGAGAACGCGAAACAACCATATACGAAAAGACTAAGCGTCGGCATCAGGATGAAAAAGATGCGGCAAGGAGGAGTCGTAAAGTACTCCAACTAAACCAAAGCATACCTGCAACAAATAAGAGCAGGTTCAAGGCAGAGAAGCGGTTCGCTAAAGCCCTGTCAATGGGAATGAAGCTGCCACCTCTTATAGGAAACACTCCCGGGGTCATATGCCTCGACGGAGGGGATTCTCATCCAACCTACTGCCTATATTATCGGAGGGTTACCTACCCCACCGAAGAATGCAGTACCTTCAAGAAGTGGTGGTAAGGATATGTTGCTCATAAAAAACACTTCAAGAGACTGAAGCACGAAGCTCGTCGACGGCAAAATAGTGCGACAAACGCGCATGAAAAAACGAATGGCAACTGTCATATGGTTGATACCAGTTCGGAAAAGGAAAAATCCTAAGTTCTTACTTTCGGGAGCGATTTTGAGGACGAAATACCCCTCAACCCTCTTTTCAAGGACCCCACCTCCGAAAAAGAAGAGGAGGAGAAAAAACTGCGAGAATATTCAGCTTCGTAACCGCACCTTTTTTTTCTTATTATTTTATGAAAAGTATTCAAAATGCTGCCTGAAAAGAACCTTGGACCTACAAACAAAAGTTCGAGCAAAAAGGACAAAGAGAAAGAAAAAAATCTCTGAGGAAATTGCCCTCGACGGTGGAGTTGTCAAAGAGCTCGCAGTAAAGGACCCGCTTAGAAAAAACAAGGTGGACTATAATGTCCTAGCACATTTAAGAAAAATACCTCACAACTGATCATTCTGGATGCTCTCCTCATGTCCAAAGAGGTACGAGATTCTCTGACCAAGGTAATACAAGAGCCTGATCAGTTCCAAGCTTTCCTTGCGGAAGAGAAGATGAAAGATGAACTGATAGAGGTCCATACGGCTGACATTACATTCAGCGATGAAGTTCTCCTCCTCGGTACGTGCGAACATAATCACCTGTTATACGTCACCGGGTACTGCCACAACATCAAGCTAAGGAAAATTCTCGTCGTCAACGGATCCTCCGTCAACCTTCTCAACGTGAGAGTGCTGAAAGAGATTTGCATGAACGTTCAGCACCCGGCTCGAGACAAAATTACCATCTCCGGGTTCGACTCCCAGTCGTCATGGACGCTCGGGTCCATAATACTGACGCTGCGCTTCGAGTTGCTCGTCACTGACATCAAATTTCATGTCATTGATGCCAAGACTTGCTATAATACTTTGCTCGGCAGGCCTTGGTTACATGAGTACAACGTCATCACTTCTACACAACATCAGTATATGAAGTATTTCAAAGACGGCTTGGAATACACCGTCACAGGGGAGATAAATCCGTTCTCCGTAAACGAGGTCTGAAAATATGAAGACGCAAAGTACTTCCTACCAGACTTCGAGGATACGGAAAGGTGTTATAAGCCGGAGGATAAACAGAAGCCCGTCGCCACTATCCCGATCTTTGGGAGCGATTATGAGGAAGATGAAGAAATAGTCTACTCGGGGCAACCCCAAAAAGAAAACAATAGGTCCGGACCATTTACTCCTATTTTGGTCTTTGGCAGCGACTCTGAGAACGAAGCCAACGCAGTGTTCTCTATCCGCCCATCAACACAAACCCTATCCGGAACAGATCAGAGTCTGCATATCACAATGGCTCCGCCTCGGCATTACAAGGAACTTGATGCGCTCAATACATACAACGTACAAGAACTACAGACTTTCTACGTCCCTCCCAGGTGAAGAGGTGAAAAGGCGATCCTTTTCTACCAATCTACGGAGACCAAAGTAGAAAAAGAAGTCTGACATGGTGCCGATTTTGCACTCGACAGGCTTCAACCAATCCGTCTGTTAAGATACTGTGTGGAGGGATTGAAAAGGCTGTTAAGACGCTAAGGTGTACCCCTCGAACAAACTGTTCAACAAGCCTAATTCTATAAAAAGATATGGGATATTCCCAGGACTCAGCGAAAGATGCCCAAAGGGAAGATGGAGACAACCGGGCTCGGATACATTCGGTCTAAGAAACGGGAGAAGTTCCACAGCTGCCGCATCATAAACAACTCCAACGAAGGGGAAAGTGCTCTTCCGAATGGCCGTGATGTTGAAATAGAGCGAAATCCCATTCTAAAAACGTTAAGTCCGTCACTCGAAAAACAAATAGACAAGCTAATAAAAGAATCTTGTCAAAAAAGCTGAGACAATCACAGTCGCGAAATAGCCATTTATGAAAAGGCCAGGACGCAGCGCTTTAATCAGCAATCTACGTAGAAGAAAGACTATAATGCTCTTCATCCTCGGCCCGCTGTATGTCCTCGCGAAAAGGGAAAATTCCGAAATAGAGGCAAAAATAGGGCAAAGAACGCAAACAACGTTTGAAAAAAACAAAGCGGATCCAAGAAGCTGTGCAATTGAGAAAAAGGTCGATTGGATCCCGTCCTCTATAAAGAAGATGGGTTGAGAATACTCTTTCCCCCAAGACAAGACAAGGAAAATATTCAACCTTGTCATGAAGCACTAGATGATGACATTTCCGGAGTCTCGGTATCCCGAACAAATAAACGAGGTCTATCATCCGGATTATTGCTCCTACCACCGAGTAATAGGTTGATTGAAACGAATTCTTGATGTGTGTAGTGTTTGAAAATTGTAAAGAAATCACAACCAAAAATTATTTGACCGCAATCAACTACGGTGTCGGATTGTAGATTGTAAGTGAGTGCGGATCGTCCTCAGGGAAAGTGTAATCGTTCGTCTTTCGATTTAGGTGAGTTGAAACTTTAAGGAAAAGAAAACAAACAATTCATGATTTAAATTTTGTATTTCAAGAAAAAGAAAATATCTAGATCTAAGAAAGCATTAAAAGATAGAATCAAGAATTGATCGTTTGATGATTTTTCCAAACCAAATATCAAGAATCGAAATGAGGCTCGTAGAAATCGATCGGATCTATAGATGTGATGTAATCTTAGAATTACGTATTCTTATCCTTCGATGAATTGATACTAGATCGATGATGATCGATGAGAATTACAGACTTCTTGTGAAACTAGGGTTTCATCTTATCTCTTGTTCTTTCATTGATATCATTCATATTCTAGCCTCTAGTAAATTCAAGAAACGATCGTAGATCCCTAATTTCGAGCGATCACAATCAAGAAAGCATCGCTACGAAACTAGGTCATCTATTCTTGAACTTGCTAGGGTTTACAAAACTCGTAGGACTTAAAATCGTATTAAGATTTGTTACATCATCATTCTACAATCGTCTCGACTCCTTTACGAGCGGAGTTTTACTCAAACATCACAACAAGAACAACAATTACAAATTGAGATCTAATCATGATGCAAGAATTAAAAGAAAGCAAGATTAAAGAATTTCACCTTTTATTTATATCAACAATTTCATTACATTCGCTCAAGAACTACAAGAGGAAGAATTTGATCGTCGACTTGGCTTCGCTCGTCTCCGTGGATCGCGGATCGGCTTGGATCACTTGCCCGATTGAAGATCGGCTCGGCTCCTAAAAGGTTGAAGACTTCTCGCTTGATTTGGTACTCAAGATCTTGGATTTGGAGTGGAATTAGGGTTAGGGTTTCGCACAAGCCTTGTCACTAGACTTGTGGAAGAAGATGATGAAAGAGGGAAAGATTAACTAAAATTGATTCCCTAAAGATTGATTAGCCTTTAACCCTAGGTCTAGGTTCCTATTTATAGATAACTAACCCTAGATCTAGGATTTCAAATTCTAAGTTTCCCTCCAAAAGTTTGCTGAGGGAATTCAAATTTCCCTCCAAAAGTTAGTTAGGGGAGAAGCTTCTAGATGTAATTAGTTAGGAGGAGCTTCTAGAAGAAGATTAACTAGGAGCTTAATTAGGATTAGCCTTCCTTAATTTTCTTTGCTGATCTGGCAGAAGCTTCAGGATAATTATGGAATTTGACGTATCACAATTGACTGTGGGCCCAGAGAAAGGAATTATGCACTGAAATTCATCTGCTGACGTGGCCAAACAGCCGCGGTTCCGCGGCCCAAGTAGGTTCCTGCCGCGGATCCGCGGCTGCTTGTGGGCTTTGGAGCATGTGCTTTCTGTTGCTTCTTGGGCCTGAGTTGTGGACCTTTATTATATATATTGATTTGTATTTCTCCATCTGAATTGCTACCAGATCTGAAGCGATTTAGTTGGCGTATTTTTGATCAGCTCTTTTGCTTTTCTTCCGTATTTCCTGCACAGACTCAAGACAAGTGTTGCGCAAATACAGAAATGATGCGATGCAATGAAATGCGGTTAATTTCCTTTAAAGTGTCGGTTTAAAAGTCTAATACATGCAATCTCATATTTTGTGACAGATTTGCTAATATGTAGAATATGAATGCCGAACACTTCTAAATGTATGCAAATGTTAGGGAAATTGCCGGCTAAAATATACAATATTTTCGACTGATCAAATACCCCCAAACTTAATTTCGATCGTCTCGAGCGAATGTTTTATTAAAGAAAGAAGGAGAAAATAAAGAAAGAGAAAAACTAACTAGCACACTTTCGTAGGCAACACGATTGCACTGAGCATGTGCAACAAGCCTTTAAACCTCTAGGTGTCCCTAGTAGGAGGAGTGTTGTCTCCTGAGGGTTTTCAGCGGATTGCACTCACAAAATCCAATAATAAAAGAAAGATCATGAATATTACATTTAAAGAAAAGAATTGTAAAAGAAAAGCCTTGAAAATTAGGGTTTCCAACTAAGCTAGCTTTTCGGTTGTCATGAGCCCTATCTTAATGGTCATGAAAAGATGTCAGAAATCACGTCCTCCCTCAATAAAACATCGTCTTATTCTTCATTCCTATCTTTCTTCCAAACACCGATCATATCACCCTGCGTGTGTGTAAAGACATCCCTACACCCGGAGAATTCAATTCAAGCTATCATACTCTTGCCCGTCAGCCTCAGTAATTTTTTTTTTGATGAGCTCACACACTTTCATGCGACCGTTAATACTTCTTGAGGTACTAACCGACCGATTTCTCATGTGTTTGCTTATTTGGTGTATTTTCCTCGTCTTGCATCACCTTAGGTATAGCAGTGACTCCCAGACCAGTTGGCCTTAGGGCACTAGATGAAAAGGCACCCTTGCTATATATTTTTTTATTTCCCTTGGTGATAACTGTCACGCCCCGCTTCCCAGTGTACGGCGAAGTGGACGCGACGAGGTCCGCTACGTATGTACTCAGAAGTACATACGCTAAGCGTAGCTAAGCAATATAAAATAATCACAAGAGACAAAAGTATAAAAAGAACAGCAACTTTTATTTATTAACATTCTTTGTACAATACATGAAAGGAAATACAACTGAAATAAAAGATGCCTAAACAGTGGCATAACAGGAAATGAGAAGTACAGAAAGGAAAAGTGTGATTAAATTGGTTTAAGGGTGATTAATAGTCAACATGCATATGGGTAGATAATATGTATTAGGTGACAAGTGGAATTTTAAAGAAAAATCGAATCGGAAATCGGTTTGTCCGATTTCCGTCGGGTTCCAGAAATTCGTATTTTTACATTAAAGAAAAGGAAGGTAGAAGAGGTGGGACTTACATACACAAGCCGGTATTGTCACCGGGCTTGTCTATCCGCCGACAGCCTCGCGTTACTAGCGAGACCTTCTTGAAGAGTTCTTCATGTTCTTCTTCTTGGACTTTAGGTGAAGAGGAAGAAATGAGAGATAGAAAAATATGAGGAAGGAAAAGATGGAGGAGGACAATTAAGATGGTGTAATGGTGAATTATGTATAATAATATATGCATTTAACATAAGAATTAAAAGAGAAATGAAAGGTCACCATTCATTTTGGAAATGAAAGGTCTCATTTGTAGGTTATGAGAAGAATAAAAAAAATGATAAAAAAATAATTGCAAGAATGGGGATTTGAACATGTGACTTATGGAATAACAATGCAAGGACTTATCCAATGAGCTATAAGGTTGTTCATGCACATATTTAATTAGAATTAAATATATGATGTTGCTTAAAAAGAAAATGGGCTTTTTAGATGGGCTGTAGAGAATAAGAATAATGGATTTGAGTTAAATATTTATGAAAGGAAAAAATAAGAATGAGAAGTTTAAAACTTAAATATAAGAAAAATAAATTGTACCTAGAAAAAAATACATAATAGATTGAGAAATAAAATAATAATAAATTTAATAGAAAAAGGAAAATACCAAGTACAAATAAATACGGTATATTATTGAAGAGGGATAATACAAATGTATAAAGATTTTGGGGTCATTACATTCTACCCTCCTTAAAAATAATTTCGTCCTCGAAATTACTCAAGAAGGATGATGTAACAGAGTAAGGAAACAGGATTATGATGATATCTTCTTCGAGCTCCGTCAATTGATACTCTAACCAATTGAGCTAATAAGTCTACAAGATACAATAGAAAGGATGAATAAGAATTAAGGATTCAAAAGTGGAGAGATGGACTTCAAGGAAACCGAAGGTGGAGTTCAAGATGGATTCAAGGAATATGTAATGTAAAGAATGTTTTCAGTTGCTGTTTCTTATGTTATATTGCTTAGGTTGTTCACGCAGACCAGAACTGCATGATAGGGATTCATACAGCTCTGACCTGCATGGGCCACCAACAAAACCTGTCACGCCCCGCTTCCCAGTGTACGGCGAAGTGGACGCGACGAGGTCCGCTACGTATGTACTCAGAAGTACATACGCTAAGCGTAGCTAAGCAATATAAAATAATCACAAGAGACAAAAGTATAAAAAGAACAGCAACTTTTATTTATTAACATTCTTTGTACAATACATGAAAGGAAATACAACTGAAATAAAAGATGCCTAAACAGTGGCATAACAGGAAATGAGAAGTACAGAAAGGAAAAGTGTGATTAAATTGGTTTAAGGGTGATTAATAGTCAACATGCATATGGGTAGATAATATGTATTAGGTGACAAGTGGAATTTTAAAGAAAAATCGAATCGGAAATCGGTTTGTCCGATTTCCGTCGGGTTCCAGAAATTCGTATTTTTACATTAAAGAAAAGGAAGGTAGAAGAGGTGGGACTTACATACACAAGCCGGTATTGTCACCGGGCTTGTCTATCCGCCGACAGCCTCGCGTTACTAACGAGACCTTCTTGAAGAGTTCTTCATGTTCTTCTTCTTGGACTTTAGGTGAAGAGGGAGAAATGAGAGATAGAAAAATATGAGGAAGGAAAAGATGGAGGAGGACAATTAAGATGGTGTAATGGTGAATTATGTATAATAATATATGCATTTAACATAAGAATTAAAAGAGAAATGAAAGGTCACCATTCATTTTGGAAATGAAAGGTCTCATTTGTAGGTTATGAGAAGAATAAAAAAAATGATAAAAAAATAATTGCAAGAATGGGGATTTGAACATGTGACTTATGGAATAACAATGCAAGGACTTATCCAATGAGCTATAAGGTTGTTCATGCACATATTTAATTAGAATTAAATATATGATGTTGCTTAAAAAGAAAATGGGCTTTTTAGATGGGCTGTAGAGAATAAGAATAATGGATTTGGGTTAAATATTTATGAAAGGAAAAAATAAGAATGAGAAGTTTAAAACTTAAATATAAGAAAAAGAAATTGTACCTAGAAAAAAATACATAATAGATTGAGAAATAAAATAATAATAAATTTAATAGAAAAAGGAAAATACCAAGTACAAATAAATACGGTATATTATTGAAGAGGGATAATACAAATGTATAAAGATTTTGGGGTCATTACAATAACAAAACCAGTGTCCATTTTTCTCACCATTTTTTTTTTCATACTTTTGGCTTTAAGACAAGAGCATTTCAAGGTATCCTCTACTATCCCAGGCTTCAAGACGTGTGTAAGTGCGAATAGCAGGGTAGCAACGTTCAAAATGTTTGGCTTCCAGAATAGAAACTATTTTTCAGACTTATTTTTATCCTCAGATTAGTGACGTCTTTCATCTTACTAACCCTTGGGACAACGGCTCATAACTACTTATTACTAGTTCGTATAAGAAAACTTCTAATTTTCTTAGTTTTCTTAAATTTTTTTAATCTCATGGATGTAATTTTTCACTATCTAGACTTTCATTATCTTATTTATATACAAAAAATATTTTTATAATTTTTGAAAATTTTTAAATTTTTATAGTTTTTAAAGAAATGTTTTGTGCTTATGCAATGTATGATGCAAATGATGCGTAAATAAGCACAAACCTCCCCCAAACCTGTTTTCAACAGTGTCCTCACTGTTGCCATCTGCTAAATCTCGAAAAACCTGTAAGCTTGGGAGGAATTTATTAGTGGGGGCAAAATATTTAAGTGAAGAACCTTCCCGAAACTTATTTTTGGCTCAAAATTTTGTAAAAATTCTTTTTAAGAGCCCGATTAAATGTCCCCCCCAAACTTGAGTTATGCAATGTTAATCTTTGAAAATCATATGAGGGGGTCAAGAATCATTGGTCGATGCCAAGCTTTGCAAAGACCGAATGTCAACACCAACCATTCAAAAATTTTATCAATACAGTGCTCGGGTTGGTGGAAGAAAAAGTGGGGAAAGGGTAAGTGGTGGAAGAGAGTGTATGTGTGTCTCATATTGGAGAGACGATGCAGTGTATGTGATGGATAACTCGCATTCTTTTTACAATTCAGAAGAAGGGGTGGAGGTTCAATTTCAGTGAGTGGGACATGATTCATCTCAACACCCGTGTCATTTAAAAATGCGAGTTCATCAGCGAAGATCTCCTCAAAAGTTCCATTTATACCCCGATGAATAATATCATCACAAAGTGCGGGGTGATCTTCAGACTCTAAAAGCATTTCATAATCAGTGTTAGTTGTTGACCCGGACATCTCGGTGGAAGATTCCGTATGTGTATGATACATAGTTGGGTCAAACAACAACATATGAAAAGAGTCAAGATCGGTATCAGGAGGATCATCAAATTCGCTGCTGTCGACATCCATTAAGTCGACAGAACATACCTGAGCAGTAGGTTCGGAGGGTACACTTCCCAACTTGTAAATGTTCAGTTCTATCGACCTATTCCCGAAAGATAGGGTCATAGAACTGTTACGACAGTTGATTATAGCATTGGAAGTGGCCAAAAAGGGGCGACCTAAAATTACCGGAATTTGATTCCGTGGGTTCGCTACAGGCTGTGTATCAATTACAATAAAGTCCACAGGGAATATAAATTCCCCGATTTTTATTAACACATCCTCCAGTTCACCCCTAGGTTTGGTGATAGATCGGTCAGCCATCTGGAGAGTGCAATTGGTTGGCTTCAACTCTCCGATTCCTAGTTGCTCATAAACAGAATATGGAAGCAAGTTAACACTAGCGCCAAGATCTAGTAGAGCACGGTTAATGTGTTTCTCTCCAATAGAAACGGAAATAGTAGGATATCCTGGATCCTTACGTTTCCTCGGTAATTGTTGGGGGAAAGCCGTGTCTATTGTCTTTTCCATGAATATCTTCTTGGGCGCATGAGTCTTCCTCTTCCTAGTGCACAAGTTCTTAAGAGTTTTCGCATAGGATGGAACTTGTTGGATGGCATCTAGGAGAGGGATGTTGGTGTTTACTTGCTTAAAAATGTTCATAATCTTCTCCATATGTGGACTCGGAGTGTTAGCCCTTAACCGATTAGGATAAGGTGCTTTAGCAATAAGCGCTGGGTCCATCATAGGAGAAGGAAGTGTGTGTGTGGAACCGATCCCAAAATAGAAGTGGGGATCGTCCGTGGAGGGGTAAAAGAGGTGGGCTGTAGTGGCGAGCCTTTTGGGAAATGAAGAATAGGCTCGGAAGAAGATGGTGGGGTAAAAGAACTGGGGTCAGAAGTGTGTGTGTGAGGAAAGGTCTCAGCCGGGGTTCTATTGATTGATTTATTAGTATCATCAAACTCTTCCCTAACGTGAGTGTCAAGCACTCTTCCAGATCTCAACGTGATTGCATCCACATCATGTGAATAGCTAGAATTGGGTAAAGGTTGAGCTGGAAGTTTCCCTTTCTCTCTTGCACTCATTTCGGCTTTTAGTTGTGCAATTTGTTCTTCCATCGATTTGATGTTCTCATTTTGAGAGATAATGATCTTCATCACATTCTCAACGGAAGATTGCAAACTTGCCGTCCCTTGGATGGATTGTTTCATGAAAGTATCCAAGGTTTGTGCTAGTGCAGAGGTGTTATCTGTACCGGTCAATTGCAAAGGACTAGACGGTGCAAAAGTGTTGGTCGGATTTTGGAAGTTTTGTGATTGAAAGGGGTGCTGACTCAATTGAAGTGGTGGCTGCTGTTGTGGTGGAGGGACCCTTTGGAAATGATTCGTGTTTGGAACCGTGTTTTGAAATTGTGATTGGTTCCAAGCAAAGTTAGGGTTATTCCTCCAACCCTGATCATATGTGGAGGAAGATGGATCGTTTCTAGGTCTTTGAAATGATGCATTGGTATGCTCAGGACCTTGAAACGGACATTCTTCCGTCAAGTGAGACGGATCAGAACAACAACCACATACAGTTTTGGAGAGTGATATTTGACTTAGGGCAGCTAAGAATTTTTCCATATTCTCGAGTTTCTTTTGTATAGCTGAAATGTCAGCTCTAACTTCTATGGAAATATCATTGCCATCCCTAGACGATTGACTCACACCCTCCCACTGTAAAGATTTTTCAGCGAAATCTTCTAGAAATTTCCAGGCTTCCCAATCATCTTTGGTCATAAAGTTGCCTTGACACATGGATTCAAGGGACTGTCTCGTGTAAGGAGTAATGCCCTCATAAATGATTCGGCACAATTCCCATCTCGGGATGCCGTGATGTGGACATTGGAGTAACAGATCCTTGAAGCGGTCAAGACATTTTGAAAATGTTTCATTTGGAAGCTGGGTGAATTGATAGATTTCGCTACGGACTCGAGCTGTCTTTTGATGTGGGTAGAATTTATTAAGGAATGCTTTGACGAATTCTTCCCAATTTGAAATGGAATGTGCGGTAGTGTTATATAGCCACTTCTCGGCTAAATCGCACAAAGTGAATGGGAGAAGACGAAGACGTAAAGCATCCACAGACAACTGTGAAGTACCCATCATTGCGCATACATTTTCAAATTTCGTGATAAACACGTATGCGTCTTCAGACTCGAGACCGTGAAATTTTGGTAGAAGGTTGATGTATTGGGGTTTTATTTGAAAATTTTCCCCGTTGGCTGGTGGAATGGAAAGACAGGTGGAAAGTGGGCCTCGTGTTGGATAGCACCTCTCTTGGAGAGAGATGCGAGGTGGATTCTGCGCACCAACGGACGGCGGCAGAGTAGTGGAAAAGAAGTTTGATGGATTTGGATCCATCGGTGTGGGTGTGGTGGTGGGTAAGAAAGGGTAAATGTAGAAATACCGACTTTTGGGTCGATGAGTGAAACGCGGACTAACGGGCACTAGAAACCCGTGTCCAGCCCATCTTGTACTAAAAAGGGTTAGTACAAGTGGCAGCGTGAATTTATAATTAGGGGAAATGATGTATGCGGTGTTTGCTTTGAAAATTGGACGGAATTTTGAAAATATGATGCAACACAACAAATGCAACACACAAAACCCTAAAATCTAGTGGTCACCTAGGTCAAACTCTAGACCGCTCCTAACTGCCAAAAGACAAGTCGCGGGATAGAATCCTCCACTGCCTCTTTGTCCCCCTGTGGCCGGATAAGTGCCAGGTAAGTGGGAAGGTACTCCACTACGTAAGTAGTGGGCCTAATTAAAAACCACTAGCCTTAGACACACTCGCCTTAGGCACCACAAGAAAACGCGGATAAGCAATGAATTACCCACGGCCTTCTCTTGTCCTAATTGAGCGCGACGGTCCTTAGAGTCATCTCTAGATTTTTTTTAATTAATGAGGGTAAATGCGGATGCAAGTTTTGCGATTTTCGGGGCCTAGGAAGGGTAATGAACTCCCCACCTAATCTGGATTTGGCCGTGCCCCTTAATGTTACGTATTAATATGCAACAACCACAAGAATAAAAAACACGCACAAATTTTATTTAGCTTTGCGGCGCTGCGATTTATTTGCAAAGAAACCTGCAGCAAAATTGTTATTGGAGCAGACAGAGGAGAAGATAAGAAAGCAGAGGAGTATACCTGAAAGTTTGGTACAGAGAAGACTCAAACCCACCGCGGATCCGCCGCAGGTAGGGGTCTTTTGCCGCGGAAACGCGCCTCAATGTACTGTTCGCTCTACCAAATTTCAACAGTAGCTTTCTGTTGATTTCTACAGCTTTCTAGAAATTTCAGAAAAAATTTTCTCCAGCTCCAGTGATTCCAGATTTTCTCGCAACAAATCACAACACACGTATTAGGGTTTGTACGAGTTTAGATCTAAAAATTATGATGAAATAAATTGTTCAACTCAAATTTCAAAATACGAACTATTAGCGCACTATCCCCGCCAACGGCGCCATTTGATTGAAACGAATTCTTGATGTGTGTAGTGTTTGAAAATTGTAAAGAAATCACAACCAAAAATTATTTGACCGCAATCAACTACGGTGTCGGATTGTAGATTGTAAGTGAGTGCGGATCGTCCTCAGGGAAAGTGTAATCGTTCGTCTTTCGATTTAGGTGAGTTGAAACTTTAAGGAAAAGAAAACAAACAATTCATGATTTAAATTTTGTATTTCAAGAAAAAGAAAATATCTAGATCTAAGAAAGCATTAAAAGATAGAATCAAGAATTGATCGTTTGATGATTTTTCCAAACCAAATATCAAGAATCGAAATGAGGCTCGTAGAAATCGATCGGATCTATAGATGTGATGTAATCTTAGAATTACGTATTCTTATCCTTCGATGAATTGATACTAGATCGATGATGATCGATGAGAATTAGAGACTTCTTGTGAAACTAGGGTTTCATCTTATCTCTTGTTCTTTCATTGATATCATTCATATTCTAGCCTCTAGTAAATTCAAGAAACGATCGTAGATCCCTAATTTCGAGCGATCACAATCAAGAAAGCATCGCTACGAAACTAGGTCATCTATTCTTGAACTTGCTAGGGTTTACAAAACTCGTAGGACTTAAAATCGTATTAAGATTTGTTACATCATCATTCTACAATCGTCTCGACTCCTTTACGAGCGGAGTTTTACTCAAACATCACAACAAGAACAACAATTACAAATTGAGATCTAATCATGATGCAAGAATTAAAAGAAAGCAAGATTAAAGAATTTCACCTTTTATTTATATCAACAATTTCATTACATTCGCTCAAGAACTACAAGAGGAAGAATTTGATCGTCGACTTGGCTTCGCTCGTCTCCGTGGATCGCGGATCGGCTTGGATCACTTGCCCGATTGAAGATCGGCTCGGCTCCTTAAAGGTTGAAGGCTTCTCGCTTGATTTGGTACTCAAGATCTTGGATTTGGAGTGGAATTAGGGTTAGGGTTTCGCACAAGCCTTGTCACTAGACTTGTGGAAGAAGATGATGAAAGAGGGAAAGATTAACTAAAATTGATTCCCTAAAGATTGATTAGCCTTTAACCCTAGGTCTAGGTTCCTATTTATAGATAACTAACCCTAGATCTAGGATTTCAAATTCTAAGTTTCCCTCCAAAAGTTTGTTGAGGGAATTCAAATTTCCCTCCAAAAGTTAGTTAGGGGAGAAGCTTCTAGATGTAATTAGTTAGGAGGAGCTTCTAGAAGAAGATTAACTAGGAGCTTAATTAGGATTAGCCTTCCTTAATTTTCTTTGCTGATCTGGCAGTAGCTTCAGGATAATTATGGAATTTGACGTATCACAATTGACTGTGGCCCAGAGAAAGGAATTATGCACTGAAATTCATCTGCTGACGTGGCCAAACAGCCGCGGTTCCGTGGCCCAAGTAGGTTCCTGCCGCGGATCCGCGGCTGCTTGTGGGCTTTGGAGCATGTGCTTTCTGTTGCTTCTTGGGCCTGAGTTGTGGACCTTTATTATATATATTGATTTGTATTTCTCCATCTGAATTGCTACCAGATCTGAAGCGATTTAGTTGGCGTATTTTTGATCAGCTCTTTTGCTTTTCTTCCATATTTCCTACACAGACTCAAGACAAGTGTTGCGCAAATACAGAAATGATGCGATGCAATGAAATGCGGTTAATTTCCTTTAAAGTGTCGGTTTAAAAGTCTAATACATGCAATCTCATATTTTGTGACAGATTTGCTAATATGTAGAATATGAATGCCGAACACTTCTAAATGTATGCAAATGTTAGGGAAATTGCCGGCTAAAATATACAATATTTTCGACTGATCATAGGTCAACCCCTTGAAGACTGGGTAGAAGACCAGTATTAGTAAGGCAGGTTTGTTTTATCCGACAGCTGGAGGGTAACCCCTCCGCAAAAGCATGAGCCAAAGAGGATCTATACCATGAGGATAGGGCCAGCTTAACATCAAGAATGGAAGCGAAGTCGTACCTGCCATATGATAATCCTCTCAAAAGAAGGAGGGCACGGGACTATGGATGACTTCCATATGTGCTTCGCAAATGAAGACGAGGATGAGGTCATCTCCGAGTTTCCACCAGTACCAAAAGAGCTGGAAGATGGGATACACACTACGGCGGACAACCTAAGAAAAATTGACTTAGGGACGGAAAATGATCCGAGGCCGACATTCGTCAGTGATCTACTATCTGAAAAACAGGTAGCCATGTTAAAAGATGTGCTCATGCAGTATAAAGATTGCTTCGCATGGAACTATTCTGAGATGCCAGGTCTAGATCCAACAGTAGCAGTACATAAACTGGCCATATCGCCGGACATAAAGCTCGTCAAACAGGCGCCAAGAAGAGTGCGGCTCGAACTTGAGATGAGTATCAACGCTGAAGTCAAGAAATTAATCGACTCCGGTTTCATCCAAGAAGTTCACTATCCTGACTGGATCGCTAACATCGTTCCAGTGATGAAGAAAAATGGGATGGTGCACATCTGCGTGGACTTTCGGGACCTTAACAAAGGTTGCCCGAAGGATGATTTCCTAGTACCTATTACCGAGCTAATGATCGATAACACATTTACCCATGAGGTCTTCTCCTTCATGGATGGATTTTCAGGATACAATAAAATAAGAATGCATCGTGAAGACCAAAAGAATACCGCCTTCCGGACCCTGCTGGGCATATTCTGCTATAAGGTGACGCCCTTCGGTTTAAAGAACGCTAGTGCTACCTACCAAAGGGCCATGATAAAGATCTTCGATGACCTTATACACGAGATTGTCGAATGCTACATTGACAACCTTGTGGTAAAGAGCAGATCTCATGAGGAGCATTGGGAACATCTAAAAATAGTGTTCCGACGTCTTCGGAAGTATAATCTGAAGATGAATCCTCTAAAATGCCCGTTTGGAGTCTCCTTAGGAAAATTCCTAGGATTCATCATACGGTACCGGGGTATCGAAATCAATCCCTCAAAGATCAAGGCGATTATGGAGATGCCCACACCAAGAACTCTCAAACAATTGCGATCTTTTCAAGGAAAGCTCGCATATATCCGGCGGTTCATAGCCAATCTCTCCGGAAAATGTCGTCCCTACAGTAATCTAATGAAGAAGGGGACTTCATTCGTCTGGGATCAAAAGTGATAAAATGTACTAGACGAAATCAAGCAATACCTGCAAAATCCACCGGTATTGACCGCTCCGATTATGGGAAAACCCCTTATCCTATATACAACAGCCCTTGAGGGTTCTCTAGGCACGCTATGGGCACAAAAGAACGATCAGGGAAAGGAGAGAGCTCTGTACTATTTGAGTTGAGTTCTCCTGGGGGCAGAAAACAACTACTCTCCCATCGAAAAGCATTGCCTGGTACTGATCTTCGCGATAACGAAGGTTAGACATTACGCCTTGGCACATGAGGTCTATCTCATATCGAAGGTGGATCCTCTAAAATATCTGATGTTAAGGGCCATACTAACAGGAAGGCTTGCCAAATAGGCCCTCCTCCTGATAGAGTTCTCAGTGACGCATCGATCCCTTAAAGCAGAAAATGGCCACGCCACAGCTGACTTTCTTGCGGAACATCCGATACCAGCCGACTCCCCGTTAAGTTGCGAATTGCCAGATGAATATGCATTTGACGCAATTGAAGAAGAGAAAGAAGAAAATGATTCTCAACGAGAACTCTACATCGATGGAACATCTTCCATGAAGAGGCGAAAGCAAAAAAAAACCCATAATTAAAGCCGGGGTGAGCCTTATCTTCATGACTCTCCAAGGAGGGATATTTCTTTACGCTCTCTCCTTAACGGAGTCAAGAACTAATAACGAAGCTAAATATGAAGCTTTGAAAGCAGGCCTCGAAATCGCTATCGAAATGGGTGTTCCCCGCCGAAAAATGGAGACGAGACCGCGTAGGTCCGTCTTGCCTGAATTTCGGGGTAGATGCTAATTGGTGCTATCCGTCCACCTCTCCGAAGATGCCAAGTTGATTTATGACACCAAGTATCGAAGGTTTAAATGGATGCGGCCGATGTAGCAGACTTCGTCAGATTCCCCTTCGTTGAGGGGTTTTTGATTGTGGGGACGCTTTTCCCTGCAGGCGCAAGCCCCTGCAGTTAATTATGCTACAGTATCGCGGTAACCACTTTCTCCTTTTCCAGATGGTCACTTCGTGTCGTGTGTGTTTGTTTTGTTTTTGGTTGCCCGTGGATTGTATACGGAGACTAATTTATGTTGTCGCCCGTAGGGCGTGGATTAGTCCAAATCCGTATTTTCTTAGATTTGGGTTTGGGGTTGGGTTTAAGAATACGTTAGTCTCATTTGAGACTAAGATCAACTTAAACATTAGTTAAGGATAGGTTAGTCTAATTTTAGACTAAGATCAACTTAACATGGTCATTTAGATCTAACAAAAGAGCATTTGGACTCTATTGTTTTAGTTTAGGGACATTGCGGTCGATAACCAGTTTAAGGACATGGTGGTCCAATGTTAGTTTAAGGACATCTCGGTCCGATATTAGTTTAAGGACATCTCGGTCCAAGGTTAAGGATATCATAGTCCATGGGTTTTAAAGGACCCCACAGTCCGAGGTTAAGGACATCATAGTCATGGGTTTAAGGACCCCACAATCCAGTTTAAAGATGTCATAGTCTGTGGGTTTTAAATGACCCTACAGTCTGAGGTTAAGGACATCATAGTCCATGAGTTTAAGGACCCCGTAGTCCAGTTTAAAGACGTCATAGTCTATGAAATGTATGGTTGCCGGGACCCGTCACCTATCTGAAGACGTCGAAGGATTACAACGGCATATATCAGAGGGGTTCAGAGATGTACCCTTGAACCAATATTGATTGGTAGATCTGTAATCCAATTTGGGACTAAGATCTGTTAAAAGATTTATAAGCATATGGGCCCAGGGGGTAACGGGACATATCCTTTGAGTTACATGGAGGATTACTCAAATTGATTTCAAAGACTTTAGAATAGAAAACCTGATAGAACAGTTTAGTTTACCCACTGCACGCTACCCTGTACTGGTATGATTCATATTATTGTTATTCTTGCTGTATTCATGTTTATATTACATTGCCTGCTACACTGTTCATATTATATTACTTGATGACATGACGCGCTGACGTCTGGGTTTTGCATGGCCCAGATTCCGTACCGCTGTTGCAGTCCGAGCAGGAGTACTTCAGCCAGCAGGCTGAGCTGTGAGTTCAGTAGTAGTTAGTTTTATTTCCTGCATTTATTTCCTGATGTGAGCCCGCATTATGGGACACACTTTTCAGTTATTTGTATTGGATCATTTGCTTCCGCATTTATTTATTATTGACTCCTGTTATTTTGGATTATGGACATGTTTTAGATAGTTTTATCTTGTTCTTGATATCTCTACAGCCGTAATGTAACCATGGATGGATACTTCCTACCCACAGGTAGTATGGTTGGCTATGTCACGTGCCCAATCTAGCGTACTCTGGGAAGCGGGGCGTGACATGGTTCTTTTGGTATCAGAGCTATAGGATAGTCGGGTTGATTCTTTTGTAGTTGGGTATTGTACCCTATACACGAATCAGAATACCCGTGTTTAGGAAACATGTCCTGCCATCTTGACCGTTTTACCATTCTTGAATCACATTCTTCCTGATTATATCTTTTACGATGTGCAAACTTCCTTTGCATATCGATTCGAAAACCTGATTCCTTGTTATCTCTAGGACTTAGGCGACTTGGATGGAGTTATGTAATTGTGGCTATGATACCGCGGCATAGTTACAATGCGGTACTCTATTTAAGTATCTTGGAGTTCTAGCCTTGATCTATATTCAGAATCTATCATCATACTAATGTTGGGTATTTTGAGTTCAGGATTATGGCCGGTAAGAAATTGAAGACATACCAGAGGCGTGTGGACGAAGCCGCCATGCTTGGAGTGATAAGAGGAATGCTGGAGAATCAAAGAAACAGACCGAGCTGATCTAGCAGCAAGCGGACTCATTTCGGGAAGGTTTGCAGATCGTTCAGCAGTCTGTGAACAATGTTGGAGCTAGACCAGTTCACCGAGTAGGGACTGTAGCAGATTTCAGGCGGTTGGGTCCGTCTACATTTACTGGTTTAAAGGAGTCGTTGCCAGTGGAGCAGTTGCTAGTTGACACAGAGAACTTGCTTTTTGCGGCACAGATTCCAGATGACCAAAAGGTTGTTGTGGTACGCATTCAGCTAGTGGACTACGCCCGAGAATGGTGGCTTGTTGAGGCGAACCGTTTGCCCAAGCCGATCAAGTGGGCGGATTTTTCGAAGAGTCTCCTGGAGATTCTTCCCGCGGACTGCACGGGAGAAAATGGAAGTGAAGTTCATCGGACTAAAGCAGAAGGGAGCACCCGTAGATGTGCATGCAGCAGAATGGACGAGACTCAGTAGTTTCGCTGGACCTTTAGTTGCCAACGATGCAGACAGGGCACGGAGGTTCATGCGCAGCCTGGACGTGGACATCCAGAGGCAGATTGTCTCCCTGGGTTTGACCACTTTCTCACAAGTAATTATGGCAGCCGAGAGCAGCAGAGTTTATCTGGGATGGAGGGGAGTTTTTCTGTCGGGCCAGTCGAGTTTAGGGCTAGGCCGACAAATAATATTCTTGCATCAATGGAAGTGATGAAAGTAAAGAGCCGGCTGTTGTTCGTGATTCTATGGACGTGTTTGAAGATATATCGGGTTTACCGCCGAGGAGAGACGTGGAGTTCGCAATTGATCTTATTCCTGGTGCAGCGCCAGTATCTAAAGCGTATTATCCAATGGCGCCAGTAGAGTTGGAAGAAGTAAAGAAACAGGTTGCTGAATTGCTTGAAAAAGGGTTGGATTCGAAGCAGTAACTCGCCTTGGGGAGCTCCAGTTCTTCTAGTAAAGAAGAAGGATGGCACAAGAAGGATGTGCATCGACTATCGAGAATTAAACCGGGTGACTATTAAGAACAAGTACCCTATCCCTCGCATTGGAGAACTTTTTTAGCAGCTTAGTGGTGCGAGGGTATTCTCGAAGCTGGATTTGCGATCCGGATATCATCAGGTCCGAGTGAAAACAGAAGATATTTGCAAGACGACGTTCCGAACTCGGTATGGACATTACGAGTACTTAGTGATGCCCTTCGGAGTAACGAATGCGCCGGCAGTATTCATGGACTTGAGGAACCGAATCTTTTCACCGTTCTTGGATCAGTTCATTGTGGTATTCTTTGACGATATTCTGGTTTACTCGAAGAGTTTTGAAGAGCATGCTGAGCATTTGAAGATCGCGCTGCAGACGTTGAGACAGGAGAAATTGTATGCGAAGATGAGTAAGTGCGAGTTTTGGCTGGAGGAAGTAAGGTTTTTGGGGCATGTTGTGTCTGGCGATGGAATTGCCGTCGATCCAGAAAAGATTGCAGCAGTTCGAGACTGGCCGATTCCAAAGAATGTTGCTGAGATAAGAAGTTTTCTTGGATTAGCCGGATACTACAGGAGATTTATGGAGAACTTTGCTTGTCTGGCAGAGCCGTTGACCAAGCTTACGCGCAAGGAGGTACCTTTTGTATGGGCGGATAAGTGTGCGTTAGCTTTCGAGACGTTGAAGCAGAAGTTGATAACCGTCCCTATTCTGACCGTGCCAGACAATTCCGGAGTATTGGTGATTCACAGCGACGCATCTGGGAAAGGATTGGGATGTGTTTTGATGCAGCATGGGAAGGTTGTAGCATGCATCGAGACAGTTGAAGACCCATGAGAAGAATTATCCAACTCATGACTTGGAGCTTGCGGCTGTGATTTTCGCTTTGAAGATTTGGAGACACTACCTTTTGGGCGAAAGAGTCGAAGTTTTTACAGATCATAAGAGCTTGAAGTATGTGTTCACACAGAAGGAGCTTAACATGAGGCAGTGTAGATGGTTGGAGCTGATGGCTGACTACGATCTTGATCTTAAGTACCATCCGGGGAAGGTTAATGTTGTGCCGGATGCGCTTAGTCGGTTACCAGTAATTCAGGTGTTAACTACGCAGAAGGAGCTCGTTGAAGATTTTCGCAGATTTGACTTGGAGGTTGTGCTACCGCGTTCTACGGGACAGTTGTTGCAGCTGCAAGTACATTCGTCATTGATCGAGAATATTTAAGCAGCTCAATCGCAGGATCCTAGACTGCAAAAGTTTCGAGAGCAGGTTGAAGCCGGGCTACGAACAGATTTATTGATCCACGAAGATGGTTCGTTGAGGTATGGTAGCCGTTTGTGTGTGCCAAAGGATGATGTTCGTGAAGAGCTTATGAAGGAGGCACACAGTTCAGCTTATTCTGTACATCCATGAGGCACAAAGATGTACCGAGATATTCGACAGTATTTCTGGTGGGAGGGCATGAAGCGGGAGATTGCTCGCTTTGTGGCAAAGTGCTTGGTGTGTCAGCAAGTTAAGGCTGAACATCAAAGGGTTGCTGGTTTATTGCAACCACTTCCGATTCCTCAGTAGAAGTGGGAACATATAACCATGGATTTCGTGACGGCTTTACCGCGGAGTCCAAAAGGCAACAATGCAGTATGGGTAATTGTTGACCGATTGACCAAGGCAGCTCACTTTATTCCTTTTCGGGTTGGTCAATCAACAGAGACTTTGGCAGAGCGGTACATGCAGGAGATCGTAAGATTGCATGGAGTACCGGTGAGCATCGTGTCCGATCGGGACACTCGGTTCTTATCACACTTCTGGAGGAGTTTACAGGAAAGTTTGGGGACTCGATTGAAGTTTAGCACAGCTTATCATCCTCAAACTGATGGTCAGTCGGAGAGAACGATCCAAACTCTTGAGGATACGTTGAGAACATGCAGGTTGGACTTCAAGGGGTCTTGGGAGGATCATCTACTTTTGGTGGAGTTGTCTTACAACAACAGTTTTCAGGCAACTATTCAGATGGCTCCATTTGAAGCTTTGTATGGTCGTAAATGCCGTTCACCTGTTTGTTGGGACGATGTCGGTGAACGAAGATTATTGGGACCAGATTTGGTTGTGCAGACAGTTGAGAAGGTTAACCCTATCAGAAATCATATGAAGGCAGCACAGGACCGACAGAAGAGTTGGGCAGATACGTCAAGAAGACCTCTGGAGTTCACCGTGGGTGATTTGGTATTCTTGAAGATATCACCGACTAGAGGGGTGATTCGTTTTGGAAGTCGAGGAAAGCTTAGTCCTCGATTCGTTGGACCTTTGAGATCGTGGAGCGTGTTGGTGAGGTAGCGTATTGTTTGGCGTTACCGCAGTCCTTGGCAAATGTGCACGATGTGTTTCAGGTATCTCAACTCCGTAAGTATGTTCGAGATGAAACACACGTTTTGGATCATTTGGAGCTAACAGTACGAGAAGACTTGACTTTTGAGGAGCGACCAATTGAAATCGTGGACCGAAAGGAAAAGGTTCTCAAGAACAAGGTTATCCCCCTTGTGCTTGTTTCTTGGGGTAATCGCTCGCGTGGAGAGTCCACTTGGGAACGAGAAGATGAAATCCGACAGAAGTTTCCTCACATTTTCTTGTAGTTATCTATCTTTGTATTCTTGGAATTTCGAGGACGAAATTCTTTTTGTAGTTGGGTATAATGTAACACCCGAGCCCAATACTACTATTTTCAGTTACTGTTTGAGCATAATGTGGTACTCATTTCATTTAACTTGCTTGTTTGTTGCTTACTGTAAAATTTACCCGGCAAAGTCATTTCTACATATAACAAATTTTGGCATCTAAAATAAAATTGAAAATATTCATCTTGGCCTACTTGACACCCCTAGCCTCGTGGTAGCGTCCGTGCATTGTGTTCTCGTCCCGTTCAGTGAAACGGGCGAGTTTGGATGGCTACGTGCACGTGCGTGTGTCCGTTTTGGGGGTATGTTTTTTAATCATAAAACACTTAATTTTAAAATTTGGATCCTGCTTAAAATCCTATTATTTCAATTTCAAATTTTTGGACTCGACCCGGGCGCGATTTGGAAATGTTTTATTTGGCGCCAAAATCCCAAATTTTAATATTATTAAAACCATCGCATATATTTTTCTAACTAACCTGATATCTTACTGTTTATTACCTATCTTTTAAATCATTAAGTTAACCATATAATATTTTTACAATCTTTTATATCCTTCTCAATTTATTCTCTCAGCCAATCGCAACCTCCCCTTTAACCCCGTGGACCCCACTTTCCCTCTCTCCCTCTTCTCTCTCTCTACTTTTTCTCTCTCTATCTCCCCCTCATATATTCTCTCGTACTTCTCTTTATCATTCTTTCTCTTCTTACTTCATGTCTCGTTTCTCATTTTTTTTAACTGTTCTTTTGTTGCCGGAATTCCGTCGTGCCGGTGACGTTTCTCGACGTTCCAGCGAGGTACCCCGACCCGTGTAGTTCCTTTGTTCGTCGTTTGGGTTCATTCCGTGAACCGTGCGCCCGTCGCGAGTTTTCCCCGCCGACGGTTAACGTTCCGTTTTCCCGATTCGCGACCCATCGAGGCAAGTTAATCTTGCTACACGCTATATAATTCATTTTATACCTATTTAAATAAATACCATACCTATAGTTTAAATCTAGTGCCCCATGTTTAATTTTATAACGTTTCGATGTTCCGTTTGCATCCGTTTATATCATATTAAATCTAGATCATGAAAACTTTTCTTGTGACATACTAGATTACATTATACTGCATCCATATCGACATCGTCGTAATATTTCTTATTATTATCTTTAATTAGTTTATAATCTGCATTTTATGATATTATATATATTTAAAATATTATAGTTTACACATGAAACGTCATTGAAAAAGCGGATACGACAAATCTGAAATTTACTGTACACCTTACCGTATAAAATTCATTATAAATCATAGAAAAATCATTAATATACGTTCTTTAGTTCGTTAAGAAGATAACTCATAATAATATAACTATATGAAATATTTACTTGCAAAATAAATTGTTTAAATAACGTAAAATGCAAATGAAAATGTCTCCAAACTGCTGTCCAGGAAAATTCCAGCAGCAAACTTTCAACTTCGAATGTTCATAACTTTTTGTAGGGACAACCTGAGATGCTTATACTTATAAAACTGAAAACCTTATTGAATTATCTTTGTTTTGGTATAAGACACGTCCTTTTTGGAGAACGTTTGTTATTTTTAAGCTATTTTACAAATTAGGGTGACGCTGAATTTCTGAACGGAACTTTCTTGTGCATGGTTAATCAATACCATTTTTTTAGTTATTAATCGCTTTGAGTATGCTATCCATATTAATATTATTATATCAATATTTATATCACATATTGCTTAGTTGTACATCCCACATTACCATTTTATAGTTTTATTACTTTTCGGATACCCGTTTGCATCCATCGCATTTAAGATACATATAATTGCATCCATAGATCACATTACTACATAATAATGTGATATTAATGCTCCATGTTTAATAAATTGCATCCTAATTAATATTGGAACTATAAATGTAACCCTAATCGATAACTGTGCATCCATGTCCTTGAAATTATATCTATTTGCATATCATATTACATGTTCCAGTTTATTGTTCTGATAGTACTCATGCTTGTTTATTTATACACATGCTTATGTTAGTTTGATTATGAGCACCCACATGACATCTTGTGCTTCCTGACATAACCTGTTACACTTCCTACTATACCTGACATGGTGCCGTGTACTGTTGACTTGACCTGATATACCATGACTCGACCCGTTACCTGATCTTGTGTCTAATGCCAACAAACCTGACATGTAGTCCTCATGGACCGTTCCTGTTGTCTATCCAGACAAACCTGCTTTTACCTGATCCTGTGTTGGCATTAGTCCTTGATTACTGAATACCTGACTTGACATACACAACTTGGGGGTATGGGGAAATCAAAAGTGTAAACTAAAGTGTAACTTAAAAGGGTATTGCTTGATCCGTGGTCCCGGGGGGTAACGGGACAAAGCCATTCGTGACTCTTACATTTTCCTGATCCGTGGTCCCGGGGGGTAACGGGACAGAGCCACTATTGGTTCACATATTCCTGATCCGTGGTCCCGGGGGGTAACGGGACATATCCTTTGAGTTACATGGAGGATTACTCAAATTGATTTCAAAGACTTTAGAATAGAAAACCTGATAGAACAGTTTAGTTTACCCACTGCACGCTACCCTGTATTGGTATGATTCATATTATTATTATTCTTGCTGTATTCATGTTTATATTACATTGCCTGCTACACTGTTCATATTATATTACTTGATGACATGACGCGCTGACGTCTGGGTTTTGCATGGCCCAGATTCCGTACCGCTGTTGCAGTCCGAGCAGGAGTACTTCAGCCAGCAGGCTGAGCTGTGAGTTCAGTAGTAGTTAGTTTTATTTCCTGCATTTATTTCCTGATGTGAGCCCGCATTATGGGACACACTTTTCAGTTATTTGTATTGGATCATTTGCTTCCGCATTTATTTATTATTGACTCCTGTTATTCTGGATTATGGACATGTTTTAGATAGTTTTATCTTGTTCTTGATATCTCTACAGCCGTAATGTGACTGTGGATGGATACTTCCTACCCACAGGTAGCATGGTTGGCTATGTCACGTGCCCAATCTAGCGTACTCTGGGAAGCGGGGCGTGACATAAGGACATCTCGGTCCGATATTAGTTTAAGGACATCTCGGTCCAAGGTTAAGGACATCATAATCCATGGGTCTTAAAGGACCCTACAGTCCGAGGTTAAGGACATCATAGTCCATGGGTTTTACAGGACCCCACAGTCTGAGGTTAAGGACATCATAGTCCATGGGTTTAAGGACCCCACAATCCAGTTTAAAGACGTTATAGTCTATGGGTTTTAAAGGACCCCATAGTCCGAGGTTAAGGACATCATAGTCCATAGGTTTAAGGACCCTACAGTCCAGTTTAAAGACGTCATAGTCAATGAAATGTATGGTTGCCGGGACCCGTCACCTCTCTGAAGACGTTGAAGGATTACAACGACATATATCAGAGGGGTTCAGAGATGTACCCTCAAACCAATATTGATTGGTAGATCTGTAATCCAATTTGGGACTAAGATTTGTTAAAAGATTTATGAGCATATGGGCCCAGTTAATCTGCATTGAGGACTTATGGCCAATTTTGGGCTAAGTCCAATCAAGTTAAAATGTTTAACATTTATTTTGGGATGCTGAGCATTTGCTTGGGCTTGGCCCTTTTAACAATGCTGAGCATTGACTTGAATTCTGACAATATTTTGTCTTTTATTGAATGATGGGCATTCATCATAGCTCTGGGCTTATTAAAGAATAATTTATGTTCTATGAGCGCACACGTGAGTGACACGTGATGCGCTTAGCGCTTTGCGCCAGTCAAAAAGCGCAATGCACATCTACCGAGTAGCGCACGTGTGAGGGACACGTGTCGTGCTTGGCGCTAAGCGCCAGATGATGGGCGTATTGCGCCAGTTTATGAGCGCATTGCGCTAGTATTTTAGTAGCGCACACGTAATTGACACGTGGTGTGCCTGGCGCTGAGCGCCAGCCCATGAGCACAGTGCGCTATTTCGAGAGCGCAAAGCGCTATCTGTTAAGTGGCGCACACATGAGGGACACATAGCGCATTTGGCGCTGAGCGCCAGTCCAAAAGCGCAGAAGCGCAGTTCAAGGGCGCAAAGCTCATCTGATCAATTTTTATGATCTGAGAAATAAACTCTCGTTTATAAAAGACTGTCTCAAGATTCTAAGAACAAAAATTCTTGTTTTGTAAGAGATATTTTAATCTCTTATTTTAGTGAAAGGCTTTGCCATTATGGATGTATGATCCTAAGAGAATTGAATAATTCTCCTCCCTCCTTGAGATGTATTGTTCTCATTTTGCAAAAGACCTTAGTCTTATAGATCTATGATCTGTGAGAAGATTTATATTCTTCTTTTTATTTTATGATGGGATCTTTTGATCTCTTTTGAAAAGACCTTGGTCTTTATAGATCTATGATCTTTAAAGAAGTGAGTTCTTCTTTTTTAATTATGAGATGATTTCATCTCTGTGCTTATCATCATTCATTTCTTCACCTTGAAGAAAGTTTTCTTCACCTTGAAGAAAGTTTTCTTCTTCTGAGAGCTTTCATTTTTTCTTGGAATTTCTCAAAGTTTATGAGGAGGTTTCTCTCTATGCTTCTATATCTCCTTCTCCCCTGAGACTTGGAGTCTTGGGGCCTTTATATAGGGCAGGCTGATCAGTTCAATCAGTTAAGGAGATCTTTTCTCCAATTGATTTTGGGGAATTTCCCATCGTTGGATCTTTGATCTAAGGGCTTCTGATTTGTAGAAGGCAATCTTCTTGTTTTTTAACAAGATTGGGAAATCTTCTAAACAGAATTTATTATGTATTTTTAGTGATTTTTAATTACCATTGGATCATTGATCCAACGGTGCTCTGATTTACAGAGTACAATCTTTTTATCTGGAAAGATTTTGAGAAATCTTTTCTTAACAGAATTTAATTCTGATCAATTAATGATTTAACATTATTATTAGATCTTTGATCTAACGGTGGGGAGCTTTTAGTTCCAGCGCTAGCGCACCCATGTTTTACACGTGGTGCACTGCTTAAAGTGCAGCTCACTTAGCGCTAGCGCACCCGTGCTTTGCACGTGGTGCGCTGCTCAGAGCGCACCGCACTTTGGCGCTAGCGCGTCCGTGTCTTACACGTGGTGCGCTGCTTAGAGCGCAGCGCACCTAGCGCTAGCACACACGTGCTTTGCACATGGTGCGCTGCTTAGGGCGCAACGCACTTGGCGCTGCATCTGAAGCGTTGCTTCATTTTAAAATTTGAATTTTGAACAGAGCTTTGCTCTGATTGGGGGAAACAATGGGAATTAAAGGCCTCCTCATATGTGGAGACTCCCAGCTGATCGTTAGCCAAGTAAATGGCGACTATTAGACATGCAAGCCAGAGCTGATAAAGTATGACGAAAGAGTGCAGCAACTGCTGACACAAATCCATTCCTACACCCTGGAGAGTATACCGCGTGGAGAAAACAACAAGGTAGATGCATTGGCCAAATTGGCTAAGGAACTGGACGATGAAGACCTCGATGACATAAGGATCATTGTGCAAAACCGCAGGATTCTTTCACCGACAAATATATCTTCAAAAGACCTGATAGAGCCATCCGAGAGAAAAGAAATGACCGAATAAGTAGCCCTTCAAATAGAGGACAAAGAAAAGATCAAGGATTGGAGGGAAGTCTTCACAGACTACTTCAAATCCCAACAAACGCCCAAAATGCATCGTCTAGACATCAGCTCATGAAACGATCTTTGTCTTTCACTTTCGTCAATGATACTCTATATAAGAGATCATTCGACTGTCTGTGGCTAAGATGCCTGGGGCCAGAAGAAGCGAAGAGAGTCGTCCAAGAAACTCATGACAGACTCTGCGGTTCTCATCAAGCTGGGCCAAAGATGAAGCTGAAGATAAAAAGGATAGGTTACTATTAGCCCACGATGATCCAGGACTGCTACGAATATGCGAAGTAGTGTCACTCGTGCCAAATCCACAGGGACTTCATCCACCAACATCCAAATCCGCTACACCCAACAGTGGCTAGCTGGCCATTTGAAATGTGGGGAACCGATATAATTGGCCCCATTGAACCGATATCGTCTAAATGACATCGGTTTATATTGGCAACGACCGACTATTTCTTTAAGTGGGCAGAAGCAGTACCACTAAGGGAGGTGAAGATGGAGAATATCCTTCATTTCTTCAGGACATATGTCATCTATCGGTTCGGCACTCCGCGATGAATTATCTCGAATAATGGGCCAGCTTATGGAATTCATAAAATCGGTCGTTTCGCTCAACAATATAAAATAGATTGGAGATACTCTTCAGTCTATAACCCTCGGGCCAACGGTCTAGCTGAAGCTTTCAACAAGACCATGACAAAGATTATAAAGAAGTTGGTGTCCAGAAACAAAAAAGACTGGCACGAAGCTCTCTGGGCATACCGAACAACGTTCAAAACGGCCACGAATATAACACCATACATGTTGGTATTCGGCACGGAAGCAGTGCTTCCCCTAGAAATAGAACTCCCTTCTCTAGGAGTAGCGGTTCGATACGAGCTAACAGATGAAGAAAATGCTCATCTTCGGCTTGAGGTGCTCGATGCCCTCGACGAAACTCGCCTTATAGCACAGCAAAATCTAGAGGCTTATAAGGCAAGAATGACACGTCATACGAAAAACTGACCAGGCCGAGAATATTCCGCCAAGGCGAACGCGTGTTAGTCATCAAAAGACCCATAATCTCCAATCATGCAAAACAAGCGAAATTCGAGACGAACTATGAAGGCCCGTACATCATAGACAAAGTCTACCAAGGTGGAGCCTACCTGCTCATGGATATGCATAGCGAAAGACCCTTCCGGCCAATAAACAACTGATTCCTCAAAAAATACTATGCTTGACGAGTCACGACTTAGATCAATGATAGATGACGACGCTCTTATCCTCTTGCTATCTTTCAGAGTCAGAACTCTAAGGATAGTATACAAAAAAAGCTCCGTCGCCCTAAAAACGACGACAACGGACCGAGAAGTCCTTAAACTAATTATCTGCCTCAAATATAGCGATGACGGACTGAGAAGTCCTTAAACTAATTATCCGCCTCAAATATGGCGATATCGGACCGAGAAGTCCTAAAACTAATTATCCGTCCCAAATATGGCAACAACGGACTGAGATGTCCCTAAACTAACAATGGACCGAGATGTCCCTAAATTAACAACGGACCGAGATGTCCATAAACTAGAACTTCGCCTCAAACATAGCGACAACGTTCCGAGATGTTTCTAAACTAAAATTTCGCCTCAAACATGGCGATAATGGACTGGAACGTTCCTAAACTGGCGCATCGCCCCAAATACGGCGATATCCTCCTTTGAGATCTATATTGCAATCAATGTATTAGTAGCAAAGATTGCAACTCAAGTCCTATTGGCTACACATCTACTCCAGCGATGAAACCACCCCTAATCCCACCGGCAAACAGACGGGTCACCTGCGACGAACCTACTTTCGAGAGTTTCGCCTAAAAAAATGGTATGTCCACAAGAAAAATAGGCATGGATGAAAACCCGAAAGGATGCCATGAGTAAAAACAGCAGGACTACTGGCGAGCTTGAAAACCCGGAAGGACACAATCTCGTAAAAAAAATAATAATATACTTGCGAGATCCACACGACTCGTAAGGAGAATTCCCCCTATGAGACCTACACGGCTCATAGGATTCAAAAGCCTTGAGCTACAGGGATCTGAACTTGTTCTTAAGCCGTCATATCCCCTAAGTTGTCCTACAGGCGGTCCAATATTAATCCCGGTCCAATATTAACCCTTGTATACAATCCATGGGCATAAATAAATATTCTCTTACCAAGTTCCACCAATGACGAGAAATGTCCTTATATGGTAAGCGGCACTTGTAAGACCTCTCAACTTACAAGGAGAAAACACTCTTGTAAGATTCTTACGACTTACAAGAGAAAACGCACTTAGAAATTCTCACGGCTCCTAAGGAGAATATACACCTACGAGATCCTCTCGACTCGTAGGGAGAAATACCTTTATGAGACCCTTACGGCTCATAAAGTTAAAAAGCCTTATTCGATAGGATCCTAACCCTGTTTGCTAAGCCATCTTTCTTCAAATCGACAAAGGCAAATGATGATTCGCTCCTAGTAATATCCCAGTTGTAGCGACACTGATGCCTAAACAGGTGTCAAACTCCAAGTCCTCTCACGGCAAATGATGATTCGCTCCCAGCAATATTCCAGTTGTAGCGATACTGATGCCAAGATTAGTATCAGATCTTAAGGTTCCTAACTCATAATAAAACTCAGCGAGTCACAAAAAATATGTATGAAAAAGCCGAAATGTTGGGGCAAGTCGCAACAAAAATCAGTGAGCAAAAAATATATGCATATGAAACAACCGAAATGTTTGGGCAACTCGCAATAAAAAATAGCGAGTAAAAAAATGATATAACCGAAATGATTGGGCACCGCGATAAATAGCCGAAATGATTGGGCAATCGTGACTTTCGTGACATAAAAGCTGAAAAGACAGAGTATCGCGAAAAGAAATAAAAAAATGAAAATGAAACTTTTATGCCCTGCAAGTATGTCCATATTAACTCTTGTATACGATCCATAGGCACAAATACAAGAAAAAGGAACCATATTTTCCCACCAGGTTCCGTCAAAGGGAGAGCCAGATCTCGACGGCAATATCTACAACCTAGAGATTAGCTCGACGTTCTTTTCATTCCAGCGGGATGCAGACGCAACGTCAACAAAAGACCCAAAGGTCGAAGCAAACCAAAATGGAGTAATGGAAAAATTCTAGCTCTAAATATTAACGGTTCATACACAATCTAGAGACTATCCCGGCGTTCCCTCTCATTTCAGCAGGATGCGGATGCAACTATCAAATGAAATTCGAGCAATGGCATATTCGTAGCTCCGGACTTCAATTGCAAAACATACAGCATAGAGGTCCTACAGATGTCTACCCTTTTTCAGCAAAGAATCAGTGCGACATCGTCAAAGTAAAAAATGAAGTGACGATATATTCCTAACTTCGGGTCTTGACAGTAAATCATATAAAATCTAAAGACCGTTGGAGATCATCCCACTCCAGAAGGGTGCGGTTATGACTCATCAGGGCTCCAAATTGAGCCTAACCTCAAGTAAATAGCGTTATGGAAAATTCCTGATGCTTGCTCTTCCGACGGTAATATGATCTGAGGAGATTACTTGAAGACGTCTTGTCCAGCCCCCGAAGGGATCAGAGACACGACAGTCGCGAGGTTACTCGAACAACAGCTTAAAGACTGTATATCGAGGAATACATCAGCTAACGCGATGGTACCACAGACTAAAACTCTAGTACCACAACCTAACGGACCTCTGTCGTAAAGAATGGGGGTTATCTACATACAACGTTAGGACAAGTTTTCTTGTAAACCCAAAGGAGGTGAACTAAAGAAACTCCAAAATGAGTGAATAAACTAGAAACTCCGAAAAGAGTACATAAACTAGAGACTCCAAAACGAGTGAATGAACTATAAACTCTGAAATGAGTACATAAACTAGAAACTCTGAAACGAGTGAATAAGCTACAAACTCCGAAATGAGTATATAAACTAGAAACTCCGAAATGAGTGAATAAACTTCAAACTCCAAAATGAGTATATAAACTACAAACTCCGAAATGAGTACATAAACTAGAAACTCCGAAATGAGTGAATAAACTACAAACTCCGAAATGAGTATATAAACTACAAACTCCGAAATGAGTATATAAACTACTTTACGCCAAATCAATATAGAGAGGTGCAAACATGAAATAAAATATGCCTTTTATTTATAAATCAAAATGAATACAAGATACAAGAAAAGGAAGAAAGAAAGATGTACAGCGACAAAAAATTTAAGACAGCGGGCGGTTCAATAGGCCAGCTAGATCATCACTTTTCCGCCGGACTTCCGCCTTAAGCTCTAGCAACGCCGCAAGTTGAGTCCCTGCCTATGCCTGTTGTTGTTGATATGAAGAAAACCGATTCTCAAGCTCTTTCTCGGCAGTCTTTGTAGGGTTCCTAGGCACACTAATGAGGTCTCACAAGGCATCAACCATGCCAATTTCAAAAATTACAAGTGTCGAGAAACCCTAATACGGATCGTTAACTAGATTTTAGGCGAAACAAAGGCGAATAGTTAACAACTTAACTAAAAGAACGGAAATACAACCTTTGTAGATCCGGTTCTCTACCTCCATAGCTCCGCAATGAAGTCTCCTCGCTGTCCAAATCGAATCCCGGGCTCTAGCGTCGGCTTCATCGGAAAAATGGGCGGGCTAGGTCGTTGACTTCGATGCCGAAGATGATCTACGTCGAGGCATCGCAAGATCAAGCTCCCACTTCACCAAGTCATGAAACTTGTGAAGAGAACACCCTATACTACTTGGCAAGAGGTAGAGAATGAAGAAATAGGAGGTGGGTTTACTTTAGAATTGGATTTCTCACTCATTTTCCCAAGTTGCTATTGTTGATAGCAAGCTTTTTCTTGAAGTGAAGAAGAAGAAGAAGAAGCAAGAATATGATAAGTGTTAATCCAAAAAAGGAAAAGAAAATCAATACTTATCATATTCAAACCATGATTAGGTGTAGAGAATAAACTAGGGTTAAGTGGAATGGTTAGGTTAAAGGAAAGAAACAAAATGGTCAACTTTTCAAACCTTCATGAACTTTCAATATAAAACAAAACTAGTAACCATTTTATTTCTTGCCAAAATGAAATAAATAAATGAATAAATAGATATGAAAAACAAAACCCTAACCATTTAAATAACCATGGTTTAATCTTTACACAAAACTTAAGTAAGAATGTATCATCAAACATGATACAATCAAGTGCACAAAAGTATATCACATATACAACTTGTGAACTACAAGTGAGAAAATCCATTTAAAGTGAACCAATACTAGTTAATGCAAAGTAATATATCAAATATATAATTATACATTAAATCATTAAATCAACACTTGATTTAACGATCCGGTCATATCGCATATAACCGACTAGTATCCTATGTATCGGCTTACCGAATCAATCCTTGATTCGATAACTAGGTTATATCGCATACAACCATATCGATACATTCATCGCGAGAATAGAATACGGTATCACATACACGCATTATTCTCGGTCCCGCACATATCTCATATGCGCTCCTATTTCGTTTCGCTTGAGCCAGGAAACCTCTGTGTAGGACTCTAAAGACTCGTCAATACGCCGGCAGTAGGTGATGATCATATCAAACACCCACAAGCCGCAAGCGGTCTGCTAAACGTAACGGCCATCCGGGTATTGAGCGATCAGAAGATCGACGAGCAAGCCCGCTCACACTCCTGTGAATCCAACCAGCAACACTTACCGTACAGTCCGGTCTCGTCGTCTGATATGTCGCATATCTCGCCTAGGGGTGGTAAACGTCAGACCCCAATAGCTCGATAAGTCTTGTCGATATGAGATCTATAACAATTCGAGAAACTACTGGTAACACTTACCAGTAAATCTCAGCAACCCTGGCCAGGGATTTCCGGTTATAGCCAATCGAACACAGCGCAACATCAACTCCCTATACCGGGAGAGACGAATCCCCTCCTATCGCTCATTGCCTCCATGTGACTCGGGACTGTACCCAAAAACCACCATTTTGCACGCCCTCTTGGACGTGGTAAGGTGGAAATCAAAGCACAGTGGGAACCACACAAGACTCTATGACGATCTCGGGTCAACAGACTAATCTGTACCAGTGTCACCTGAGAACTGCCATCTGACGTAAGGTATAATACCATCTGGGAGTTCTCGGCGAGTCCGTCCAGTGTACCCAGTCTCCACTGAGCACCCGTATATCATCTCTGATGTCAAACACCAATGGATATGGGATCATCCATCGCCCATCTATATGGGTCGAGAAGGTATACGCTAGTCTACTCTGGTATATCGATGCCCCGTCTCGATATACCCACGACTAGGGACCTTGAAGGATGTACTTATGGACTACCATGTCCCCACTAGTATGATCCGCATCATAGTCCAGGTAGTCAAGTACTCATCCTAAGGGCTTTACCAACACGTAACAGAGAGACTATCAGTGTACACGTTAAGGCAAAGATCAACCAGATAGCATACTATCATGTCGAGCAAGAAAGTCCTCCCTATATATGTCCCATCATCCACTACAATGTACATCCTATGTATAGTAATGGCCTCTAGGGCATACATATAACTAACAATCTCCCACTTGCACTAGGGCCATCTGATAGCAGTGGTTGTAGTATCTCATACTCAACCATCCCATAAAAGTCTCTCTCTGGGAAAAGGCCTTTGTGAGTGGATCCGCTGTGTTGTCCTCTGAGTCTGCTCTCCTAACCTCGATCACCCTGGAGATCAACTATCTCCATGATCAGGTGATACTGCCTTAGAATTTGTCTGGATCACTGATGGGACGGACGTTCCTTGGCATAAGCCACAACTCCATTGTCTCACAATGGTAGGAACGAAGTTCATTTCATGAACTAATATACACCCAAACAGCCTCTTTGGTAGCATCTTAAGTAGCGATGTATCGAGCCTTTATCGTCTAGTATGCCACGGTATCTAGCTTGGAACTCTTCCAACATACCGTCCCTTTACTGAGGGTAAAGACAATACCTGCGACTGACTTTCAGTCGTCCTTATCACCCTGGAACCCTTCCAGTGATTCTCCCCAGGATCGGTTGATACCATCTCACTACAACTAGTGAGAATCCTAACATCCAATTAGATCTATCTCATAGATCCAAAACCCAGGATTTAGGAGGTATCACTTTGATCCTGTATGGAGAATCATTTTGATAAGTGGAGATTGACCGAGCGTAGCATAGGAAACTCCTTCCCTATCAAGAGCATGTCATCCACGTACTCTACGAGGATCGCCACTATACTCCCTACTACCTTTTTGTTTATACAAGGTTCATCTACCATTTTGATGATGTCAAACTCTTTGACTAACACATCAAAACAGATGTTCCAACTCCGCGATACCTGCTTTATCCTATAAAGCATCTTATACACGTTTCCGCTGCTCCCACTGTCTACGAAGCCCTCTGGCTGTGTACTTATAGACGTTCTCTTTTAAAACATCATTTAGAAAAGCAGTCATGGCACCCAACTGCCAGATATCATAGTCATGGTATGTAGCCGTGGCAAGTAGGATCTGGATGGACTTAAGCATAGCCACTTGAAAAGGTTTCATCATTATCCACGCCTGGTCAATGACGAAAAGCTTTAACAAGTCTAGCTTTGAAAGTCTCAACTTTTCCATTTATACCAAGTAATCTTCTCAAGATATACTTGCTCCTGATGGGGATTTAACCCTTCAGATATAGCAACCAAAGTCCATACTTTGTTGGTGTACATGGATTCCATCTCAGATCGCTAAGCATCCAGCCATTCTTACAGAGTCACACTCCTGATGGCCAGCTCGAAACTAGTTGGGTCATCATCTCATGATGCAATCTTCGCTCCCACTGTCATAGAGAAACCGAAGTATCTCTCAGGTGGGTGAGGAACCCTACTAGATCGGCGGAGAGGCTGAGGTTCGTTGGTCTCTACTGAATCCTTTGGTTCTATCAAATCATCAGCTGCAGTTTGTATAGCTGGAACATTTCCAGTTCTACATAACATATCTTGCCCCGAGCTTGTCCGGTTTTTTCTTTAGACATAGGCCGGACAACCTCAAATCTTAACTAACTTAAGATATGGGCTCTTCCCTTTCCATATCACATATGAAGTGGTAGGCAACTGATTTGATTCGAACCCTATTCAATAGGTATGCAGCTTCTCAAGTGCATAACTCCCATAAGGAAATAGGTAACTCAGTAGTACTCATCATAGAGCACACCTTATCATATAGGGTGTGATTGCTCCGCCCCGATATACCATCGTGCTATGGTGTATACGGAGGAGTAATGCTGTGAGAGAATCTCATTCTCCATTAGAATAGTTCAAGAATTCCGTGCTCAAGTATTCTCCTCCTTGATCTCATCATAGGACATAATACTTATACCCGTATTTTGGTTTTCTACTTCTAACTTATATTCTGTGAATATCTCAAAAGGTTCGGACTTGTGTTTCAACAGGAACATATGAGAGATTATCAGAGAATGTAATGAAGTACAAAGAACCAGTCCTGGCATATGTAGACTGGGGACCTTACATACATCAACATGTATCATCCCAAGAGTTTACTAACTCTTTCTCTGTTTCCAGTAAACGGAGCTATGGTCATCTTATCTCTGTGACATGACTGGCAAGTTTCACAAGATGTAAATTTAAACTGATTTAAATATGCATCTAGAATGTAACTTCAGCCAGTCGGATCGCATTGATATGACCTAGTCTACAATGCCTCAAGAAGGATTCGTTCATTTCTGAACTCTTCCTCTTGTGTGTGTTCCGTATACTAAGAACTGTAGTTTGATTTAGAACATCAATGCTTTCAGATAACGTGCCTGATCCGATCAACTTTTGATATAGGAAATGTTCAAAACATTATCCAACTATACAAAATTTTATCATTTCTTTACTAATAAAGAGATTGATATGATTTTGTATATCAGGTTCGGTATCTAATAACATTCGTTCAGAATCAATGTATTTGGAATACAGGGTGACAGTGACCAACAGACTTGGCTGCAACTCTTGCCCCGTTTTCTGCCTCATGAAACTTATCACCCGTTCTCAGTTCTCTACCTTTCTATAGCCCTATGAAACAGATTACATATCCGGGATCCTGTTCCGGTATCAGATACCCAGGACGCAGAGGATACTGAGAAACAGTTCTGTGTAACGAACACACCCGAAGGAGATGCATCATATGCACTTTCTTCGTTTGGGCGGCACGGGAAATCTGGTATTGCCCAATTTCCTGCTCTGTCTTATAACAATTATAAGTTGGAGCGGGACCAACGTTCCCCAGCTCAGTATAACAGGCGGGTTCGGTCAAATATCCGTATTATTATCTTGATTAAGGCGTGATATGGTCGCTACCTGGAGAGAGAGAGAAGAAAACACTCAGTGATTGTCACGATCTAACTGTGTCGTGTTTAAAAAGAATTCTGAAATTACCGCAATCAAAACGGTGTCGCTTGTAGCGAGCCGCGATGAATACGGGTCGTCCGCAGGGAGATGGTAAGTTTCTTATTGCTTGTTTTAACGAGTTAATTCCGTGTTTTGATTTGTTGGTTAACTAATTGTCGTAACAAAGATATGAATAAAAAGGGATTGTTAAGGGTAGTAATAAGTTAGATTGTATGAAGGTGATGTTTGCCAATTCCTTACAGCCCCGACTGGTATTGATACTAAAACAATAGGTAACAACGCGGATTAGGGAACTTGAAATACGGTATTTGCGGTATTTCGCTAAATCCGTTTTCCTTGTCCCTTGTCCTTCCGTTGTTATCTCTTGATTTTAACCTTCGGCAAACCACGGGCAATCCGGTCATGATTAGGAATCATCACTATCGGGGTAGGATAGGATGCCTAGTGAGCGGAGTTGCGGGTGATTTGCACGAAGTTTCAATAGGCAAGTTTTAGGTTTTAAAGTTTGGACAAAGAAAATCTTCGAATACGATCTAACATATTACACCCTTAACAAGTGAAAAGATTACTCACACATATTTACAAATTAACAAGAAAGAAAAGAGAAGATACATAAAAACATGCAATGAAATAAAGAGGAAAAGAGAACCGATGAGTTCAAGCGTTTTATCTCCCAGTGTTCAATCCCCGGCAACGTGTGAGATCCAAATACCAAGCTTTAAGGTTGCAAGCTCACTTAAGAGGTTGCAAGATCAAAGCAAGGCATGAATTTCACAATTGAAATCATGTAAAGTGGAACAAGACATGTAATAAAAATACGAACTTTTATTGAAGAACAAACTTGTTACAAGAGATCTTGAAGTCAAGAACCTAAACCTTAAGCTTGCAAGTTCTAAATGAGAAGTTGCAAGGTCAAGACAAAGGGGCAAGAGCTCAAGAATGAAAAGAAAAATTACAAGAATTCTAAGATAGAACTAAAGAAAAAGCTACCCTTTCCTCTTCCCTCTGGTCTCTATTTATAGGCTCAGAAAGAAATATTCATATCTGCCCCATTATGGCTCATGCTGATTTGTTTGATTGCCTTTGATTTGAACACATGCTTTTTAGTCTTGAATGCATATAATATCATATGCATATAAAATCATATCCTTGATTTCATATAAAATCATATCCTTGATGATTGCATATAAAATCATATCCTTGATTTCATATAGAATCATATTCTTGATTGCATATAAAATCATATCCTTGATTGCATATAGAATCATATCCTTGATTGCATATAAAATCATATCCTTGATTGCATATAAAATCATATCCACATGTGCTTAAAAGTCTTGTGTACACACTTGTTGTGTTGGACCATTTAGAAAAAAATGTGTACACAACTTGTTGTATAAAGGAACTCCTGAAGTATCGGTCGGTTAGCGTTTCTGGTCGCAGTGTCTTCCCTCAAGTGATATATCCGCGCTGTTGGATGCATTTCCAGTATTTTGTCATGGATACCTGTAATCTGTAATACTGAGCAGACACTGGTCAATAATACCGATAAATACAACAATTAGATAATGAATGAACGATATTAGAATGCAATTTTCTGATATGAACACTCAGCGTGCGCTCTTTCAAGAATAGATTGGTTATTATTTTATCTAATCAGGATGGCTCCCACTGTTTTTATCAAATCTTCCTTCAAACCCTAAAAGGAAAGACTAGCCGGGATTAATTACAAACTACAAGTTCGCCAATCTTTCAGCCAGGCCAGTGTCAGTACTTTGAGGGAGGTCCCCCGTGCTTTCGCACGAACCTAATTAATGTAAACCTCGTTTTCCCAGAGGCGTAACCTCGTTAACACCTTTCTAGACACCTACTTGATCGGCTAATTGTAATGTGTAAAACTCTCCCAGGAGTAACTCTTACTCGCAGCGGGTATCGGGATCCAACTATCTCATAGAAGGTATGCAATCTCATTGCAAATTTCAACACTTGAAATTCCCGATAATATTTTGCCCCAAACGATCTATGACCTTGACAAGGTCAACAAACCATAGACCGTAAGTCAAGTTCAACCCGTCATTTCTTGATTGAATCAAACCCACCCGCACGACCCTTGACAAGGTCAACAAGGTCGTACGACTACCCTAACCCAATCTGCATCATATGCATAAGCAGATAAATACTGGTTAGCTACCGCACACTGCGCCTTGACAAGGTCAACAAACGCAGCACGAATACTAAACAGGACTTATCTGAAATGACGGAGGGTTACGTCAGGTTTTTCTGAAAACCTATTGCGTAATGAACTTGATATCGTTGTAGAATCAAATGATTTTAAAATGGAGTGTTTTTTAGGCTTTTCTAGTTTTGCTAAAGGAGTCACTCCCGGTGAAGGGATCGTCGGTCCTTTCCTCTTCGAATGAGGTGCGGGATATATCATATATATCACTGTGCAAAGCAGAACTCTTAAAAGCAATCAAAAGACAAACCGAGTGTGTAGCATCTGCCAGTTATTGCTAAAGGAGTCACTCCCTGTGAAGGGATCTCGGTCCTTTCCTCATCGAATAAGGTGCAGGATATATCACATATACCGCTGTGCAAAGCAAGAACTGTAGCTACCCTTTTTATTTTGAAATTCGATTCTACAACATCTTAGGTTTCTTTTATTTCATTAATCACATTAATGAAGTCCCATCATTTAAGTACCTAAACATCACAGATAAATACGACGTACACTTATGCCATCCGCATTCGCCTCGATGTCCCCTCGTGCACCGTTAGGTTAGGTAACTAACGGCGGAGCGGGGCAGGGCTAGCACGGGTGTGAAACATAAGTAACGTCTATACAATATATCATATATACTATATACTATATCCATCACAGAACATATCACATGATCACATCACAGATATCGCAGCAGAAGAATCATATGAAATATTGGATATACTAGGACGTCCGTGTTTTCAATACGAGCCAGTATAAAACACGGATTCCACGGTCGTGATGAATAGCCAAACCCACACCCCCTAGACCCCCACGAGAGCGGCAAGCAACCCTACCAATTCTAGAGTTAGGAGACTCGGACTCGACTCCTCGAGTTGGTCTCCCACTGGACTCCAGAACCCGGTTACTTGTGCTCCCCTCCTTGGGTCTATCCTAGTGCGGAAAAGTAAATAATATACAAACGGGTGACACCTTCCGCAACCTGGAAGTGCCCCAATAAAAGAATATTACATACAAGTTTTTACATGAATGAAAATGAAAACACTCATCTCACATAAAAACCCCCGGCTATTCAAACACGACGATCAAATATAACATATCCAGCAACACATAACATCACATGTCATCAACGTAAGTAAATATGCTCATCCCAATTGTCGTTGACATATAGCAACGAAACCGAAGATATCACATATTACACTTACGGTCACAGAAAAGAAAGTGTAAAACTACAACAGTTGGAATCCGCAACCTGCATAGACATCGCATGCCTAGCCAATTGAATTCCTTAGACATCACATGCCTAACAATTATAAACCCCGCATTTTAGTCTCAAAATTGAAAACACTTTTCAATATCAAGTCAGGCAATTCAACAAGATTCCCGACATCCTGATAGAATACTCGTCGCAAACTTTAGTAGACGGCCGCACCCCCACGCCGTCGACGAAGTGCACCAAGGCGGAACACCGCTGCCGCGAGCACCCAAATGGATGCTTTCGGCGACGGGGTTCTCCTACAGTCACTTGGTCGGGGCTATGGAGTGAGGCTGTCTATTAAGTTTACCCGCAAGTATCCGCGTACGCTACGTGATTGCGACGGACTTTTGATCACATCAAAATTCCGTGGCAACCGATCAAGTGAGACTAAACTGCTATGTTTATAATATTCATTCAGTTATCTCATAACTACTTGTGAATTCCAATTGTTGTATCACATTCCGGATAAGATAGAAAATGTTAAACTTTCCGATCGAACAATCGAACACCCAAGTTTTTCCGATATAGTCCAACACATGAAATAAGTTCAAAGACATTCACTTCATGCCTCAGTACCAACGGTCCAGCCGTAGAAGGGTCAAGCCAACGCCTCACATGTGGCACGCCGTACTGCCCCAAACCCGAAGGTTCAAAGGGCAGTTCAAGACGGTCACATAATCGAGTTAAGGTTTGTTGTCTTCTAGAGGGTCCATCGCGTTACTTGCACTACTTAGAACGTCTTTAAACTACGGAAAGATCCAACACTTGGAGATTTCCCGACAGGGGAAAAGGTGGGTATTTATATCCGATCGAACCTTTTAACATATTCAACAAATTATCCGGAAAACACATAGACGAAGTCTGACAATCCGATCGAATCTACGAACTCCCAATACAACCCAAAATACTCAACTCTTGAGTAAATATTAAAAATTCCCATAAAACTCAGCACCAGACAATATGAATTACTGTGCAAAAATTAGAGGCATCTCCCTTCATTTGGCCGCGGAACCGCCGCAGAAGCCATGCTTCTGCCGCGGTTCCGCCGCGTAATTGACACATCATCATGAAATTTTTGCACCGTAATTCTTGTAATTCCCTGCTGAATTTTTTAAGCATTTTTAATCTGGAAAAAACCCAGTTTTTGAAAAATGTCCAGAGAGCAACTTGGGGTTTAGGGTTTCGGTTCGATTCGGATTTCAAACGTCGTCTACACATCGCCTAAGGCTCTAGCTAGGCTCTGATACCACTGTAGGGTTCCTAGGCACACTAATGAGGTCTCACAAGGTATCAACCATGCCAATTTCAAAAATTACAAGTGCCGAGAAACCCTAATACGGATCGTTAACTAGATTTTAGGCGAAACAAAGGCGAATAGTTAACAACTTAACTAAAAGAACGGAAATATAACCTTTGTAGATCCGGTTCTCCACCTCCATAGCTCCGCAATGAAGTCTCCTCGCTGTTCAAATCGAATCCCGGGCTCTAGCGTCGGCTTCATCCGAAAAATGGGCGGGCTAGATCGTTGACTTCGATGCCGAAGATGATCTACGTCGAGGCATCGCAAGATCAAGCTCCACTTCACCAAGTCATGAAACTTGTGAAGAGAACACCCTATACTACTTGGCAAGAGATAGAGGATGAAGAAATAGGAGGTGGGTTCACTTTAGAATTGGATTTCTCACTCATTTTCCCATGTTGCCATTGTTGATAGCAAGCTTTTTCTTGAAGTGAAGAAGAAGAAGAAGAAGCAAGAATATGATAAGTGTTAATCCAAAAAAGGAAAAGAAAATCAATACTTATCATATTCAAACCATGATTAGGTGTAGAGAATAAACTAGGGTTAAGTGGAATGGTTAGGTTAAAGGAAAGAAACAAAATGGTCAACTTTTCAAACCTTCATGAACTTTCAATATAAAACAAAACTAGTAACCATTTTATTTCTTGCCAAAATGAAATAAATAAATGAATAAATAGATATGAAAAACAAAACCCTAACCATTTAAATAACCATGGTTTAATCTTTACACAAAACTTAAGTAAGAATGTATCATCAAACATGATACAATCAAGTGCACAAAAGTATATCACATATACAACTTGTGAACTACAAGTGAGAAAATCCATTTAAAGTGAACCAATACTAGTTAATGCAAAGTAATATATCAAATATATAATTATACATTAAATCATTAAATCAACACTTGATTTAACGATCCGGTCATATCGCATATAACCGACTAGTATCCTATGTATCGGCTTACCGAATCAATCCTTGATTCGATAACTAGGTTATATCGCATACAACCATATCGATACATTCATCGCGAGAATAGAATGCGGTATCACATACACGCATTATTCTCGGTCCCGCACATATCTCATATGCGCTCCTATTTCGTTTCGCTTGAGCCAGGAAACCTCTGTGTAGGACTCTAAAGACTCGTCAATACGCCGGCAGTAGGTGATGATCATATCAAACACCCACAAGCCGCAAGCGGTCTGCTAAACGTAACGGCCACCGGGGTATTGAGCGATCAGAAGATCGATGAGCAAGCCCGCTCACACTCCTGTGAATCCAACCAGCAACACTTACCGTACAGTCCGGTCTCGTCGTTTGATATGTCGCATATCTCGCCTAGGGGTGGTAAACGTCAGACCCCAATAGCTCGATAAGTCGTGTCGATATGAGGTCTATAACAATTCGAGAAACTACTGGTAACACTTACCAGTAAATCTCAGCAACCCTGGCCAAGGATTTCCGGTTATAGCCAATCGAACACAGCGCAACATCAACTCCCTATACCGGGAGAGACGAATCCCCTCCTATCGCTCATTGCCTCCATGTGACTCGGGACTGTACCCAAAAACCACCGTTTTGCACGCCCTCTTGGACGTGGTAAGGTGGAAATCAAAGCACAATGGGAACCACACAAGACTCTATGACGATCTCGGGTCAACAGACTAATCTGTACCAGTGTCACCTGAGAACTGCCATCTGACGTAAGGTATAATACCATCTGGGAGTTCTCGGCGTGTCCGTCCAGTGTACCCAGTCTCCACTGAGCACCCGTATATCATCTCTGATGTCAAACACCAATGGATATGGGATCATCCATCGCCCATCTGTATGGGTCGAGAAGGTATACGCTAGTCTACTCTGGTATATCGATGCCCCGTCTCGATATACCCACGACTAGGGACCTTGAAAGATGTACTTATGGACTACCATGTCCCCACTAGTATGATCCGCATCATAGTCCAGGTAGTCAAGTACTCATCCTAAGGGCTTTACCAATATGTAACAGAGAGACTATCAGTGTACACGTTAAGGCAAAGATCAACCAGATAGCATACTATCATATCGAGCAAGAAAGTCCTCCCTATATATGTCCCAGCATCCACTACAATGTACATCCTATGTATAGTAATGGCCTCTAGGGCATACATATAACTAACAGTCTTGTGGGTCTCGACCATTTCGCGTGTGAAAATGACAGTTTTATCAAGAGCCACCACCTCCGTAATTGCCTCCTGAAGGACCCGCCAGAATTCATAGGCCTGAGTAGTCTTGGTTATGAGCTGGGCTTGAAGTTCCCCCAAACCCTTCGAAGCCAACTCCCTTTTCCGAAAACTTCCAGTTGAGCCTTTTCTCACAAGATTAGAGATTGGCCGCACACCGATTGATCCATCCACGCAAGCTGGCCTTTATAGATAGGATATCAGAGGGAAGGCGCACGCATTCAACTCCATGTAGGGAAGCCACCTGTCACGACCCAAAGTTCGGCCCGTGACCGGCACTTAACCACGTAACGTTTACAGGCGTAACGCGACTAAGTAAGCCGAAACCCAGAAATCAAAACCATTAAAAGTAGTGAGTGTTGAAAACATCGGTTTAAAACATTTAGAAAACTCGAGTAAAAATCATTAAAGTTTGTTATTTTCTTAAAAATTTCGGCAGCACCTCCTTTGTAAAAACTAGCCCCGAAACCGTGTACAAGACATGATATAAATAAAAATGACATATAATAAGAATGAAACATCCCCAACGGGAGCAATCACACCCAATGGCGGAAGCAACCACCACAATAATAAAATACGACGCCGTAGCGAAGAAATGGACAATATAAGCAAAACAGCATAAAAGATAAAACTGCATAAATAAAGCCGGCTCACACGAGCTCGACATCCAGAATACAAAATAATATACATTGTCCTCACAACTGGTCTCTAAGTCAATACATGAAATGGTAGATGGAGAGTACTAGATACAATAGAATGTACAAATGGAAAATAAACGGATACCGCAAAAACCCACCTATAAGCAAACGGCTCACACGCCAACTGCAGTGGTATCCGTAGTAAAAGATACAAGGAAGTAGCCCTGCCGCAACTACTCTAAGGGTCGACGTGCAAACACTGTGGCACAACGGAGGTGAGTTGCCAACTCGTGAATAGTAAATAACATATAAAGGTAATCGCGAGTATGCACGTACTGCGATACTCTAACATGTGCAATCAGATAACATCTATGTGATGAGCTGGGTACGCAATAACCATGCATAACAAGTGCAATCTAATAACATCTATATGATGAGCTGGGTACGCAATAATCATGCAAAGTACTCTATCAGGTACTATGACTACAGATGCAATGCATAACAGTGAATGCTGAGCATGGGATAAAAATATCATCTACACGGATCATCAACGTGGAAAACCCCGGTGTTTACCAAAAACACCCCAAAATCCCGATAACTCAGGCGCCGTCACTCTATCCGGCCCTCAATCCTGTAAATCTCATAGAAACGGGATGCCCAACATCGGCACCCGAAAACATCATGAAATGCTCGTGTCCAGCATCGACACGCAAATCCTCATATATCGGGCTCCATCAGTCCGGATCGGCCCACGGGCTCCGTCTGCGGAATCGGCCCTCGGCCCCGGCAGTACGGGTCGGCCCATATCCATCTTTCGACTCTGGTCAGTATCCTCCGGATAACTGCTAGGTCCAACCAATCACCGGTAGGTAGTAGTCCCTCTACCAGGCTCACCGTCTGTATACACAGCATCCCTTTCTTGCCCCGGGGTACCATACCGGGTCCACCATGTACCCGTAAGGCCTCATCCAGCTCTTCGATTTGGGTTCACATGTCACACGTCTCAGAACCGAGAAAACGCATGGTGGACGCACTGATATATCATATCAAGAGAAGCCGGGTTTTCCAAAACAGTGCACATTTTCTTAAAATAATACCACGGTTCTCAAATCCAGAAATCAGAGGAAATCCAAAACTCAATGCGTAAATCCATGCAATGTGTCGTATGCCACTAAAAGTAAAAAGGGAAAACCGCTCTTTTAAATGGATCCAGTTTTGAAAATATCTCACGCGGTCCCCATTTTCTAGAAATCAAAGCCAGTATCATCCATGTATATGAAATATGTATGTATATAGGTATGGATGTGCAAGTGGATATATACGCATGTATGAGTGTATCAATGTATATGTGCACCAATGTGGATATACAATGTGTATATGCGCAAGTATGGATATATCAATGTAAGTGTGCACCGGTATGAATATACAATGTGTATGTGTGCAAGCATGAATATATCAATGTATGTGTGCACCAATATGGATATACAATGTGTATATGTGCAAGTATGGATATATCAATGTAAGTGTGCACCAGTATGAATATACAATGCATATGTATGCAAGCATGAATATATCAATGTATGTGTGCACCAATATGGATATACAATATGTATGTGTGCAAGCATGAATATATCAATGTATGTGTGCACCAATATAGGACAGAATCATGTCTAATCAATGATGCGGTAATCAAAATGATGTATGGTTCATAGTAATCCTATAGTGCGAGTGTCATGGCAATCACTAACGGTGTGAGTGTAACATACAAATAGTGCTCGTGCAGCTTGAACCGTTAATGACAGTGCGGTGTTACATAACTACTATTTCTATATGCAACAAAAGATGGGTACGCTACAATAGTACATATGCACAAGCAATATACATATAAATATATATATGTGACTACAATATCCTATCAAGCCCTGACGCTTAACGCCATACGGGCGATTTCCCCGTAGATGTTAAATCTACTCACAGTGATCTCGTGCTAAGTGTAGCCGATTATCTACTTTCCCTTCTTTGCGGCGTCCGATGTACCCGCCTGCGAACCTAGAATTTACACAAAGAATACACATAAGCTAAAATCCTGCAATACGCGATATTAAAACCAAACGAGAAACTCGTGTCGCAAACTAAATGCGTGTGTATACGTAACGTGTATACATACGTCAAAAACCAACGCGACACGCTGTGACACACAGCGCACCGACTCAACTCGTATCGTACGTGTCGCACAAGTCCCGCTACGCTAAATAATAGGTAAACGGTCCCGATTTAATCTGGAGCAAAAACAAGAAAATCAAACAAGACCCAACCTCTCACAATACTTATATCAAGCTAACTGTAAAAATTCAACAAGTTCTACAACAATTGGGCCGGCCTCCATAGGGGTCATATCGGCCAAATTCAGTTGAAAAAGGTCCAGATTTCTACACTATAATTTTAGCACAAATTATAGCCTAATGTATATGTTTGCTTACAAAATTTTCTAACCTAGATACAACAGATTCTACGTATCTTAAGGTTTAGTTTTAAAAACGTTTTAAAACACTTAATTTTGCAACATTATGGTATTTATGAAATTAGGTGAAATTACTTGACTTAAGTGATACCAACGGCACATAATAGAGCTAATCTAACCATAATCACCCTGACTCATCCTATTTTCCACCTAATTCATCAAAACAACACAACACCCTCAAAACACTAAAATTAGCCAAACCACCCCAGATTCTGTCCACAGTAGAAACCCAAACACCAAACAATACTAAACACCGGAAAACACTCACACACCCCCCTACACAAAGCACCAACATCCAAAACATCAGAGGGGTCGGCGACGCCAGAAATACAAGGAAGGTCGCCGGATTTTCAAGAGGAAAACCGGCACGAAACCCTACACACTACTCTAAAAAGCATGCACATTAAACTTAACATGTTTGCTAACCTAGAAAATGATTACAGATATAGCAGATCTCATATCTCCTACAACTTGCTTCAAAATCGTATCTTAAATTTTTAAATTTGAGATTTTAAGGTGTTTTAGCGTACTATAGTTATACTACTAGGTTTAAACAGCAATACTAACACTTAATTAGGTTCATTAAGCTATAATAACCCTAACTTAGCTTAAACCCCACTTAAACCACAAAACTAGCACTAAAACCACATTAATCACTAACCGAAGCTAAAATAACTACTTGCAAGCAAAGAAAGGAGTTGAATTTAAGAAATTATACCCCACTTGATCCTAGGATGCAAGAAGAAGGAGAAGAAGAAGAAGAGAGAAGGGGGTGAGCTATTGCAAATGATGCTGCCGCTGCTGATGCTGCTGCTGCTGCTGCTACTACTACTTGCTGTTGCTGCTGTTGCTTCAGCTGCTGCTGCTGCTGATGGTTGCTGCTGCTGTTGCTTGCTTGCTGCTGCTGCTGTTGTGTGCTACTGCTGTTGCTTGGTTGCTGTTGCTGCTGCTGTGTGTGCTGCTGAGTGAGAGGGAGAGGGGTATGATAATGTGAGGAAATGAGTGTTTGAAAAAGAAATGAAAGGATATGAGAGTCAACTCCCTCTCTCTCTCCTCATCAAGTACAAGCATGGCCAAGCCCATCATGCTCTCTCTCTCTCCTACCCAAGTCAACCCACAAAAGACAAATCATTTTTATTTTAAAAAGAAAAACTAATACACTTAATAAATTCAAATTAGCTTAATAAAATGGGTTAGTCCACCATGGTTGTCTAAGCATGGTTTAACCCTAAGCTTAACCCTACTTAACATGCACATGTGTGTGCAAGCCTAATTAAATTCTAATAAAATATTCATAAATTTTGATAAAATATTTGAAAATCGTTTTGGTAAACTTTTTACTAAAAACCACACATTATAGTATAATTAGCCACTAATCACATTCTAAGGAGTTACACCTCCACTTGACGGCAATATTCAACCCAAGTATGCACTAGCGCCTCGTCATGGTAGGTGGCAAGAACGGACAAAAAAGTATTGGTTTCAACAGCAAATTCCTCAGCCATGACAGAAGTTCCAGTGTAATACCCGGTTCTTTTTATATGCCTAAAATCTGTATTTCTCTTTAAACCATAAATTTTGTTATTTAATTATTTTAAAGAAACCCCAAACCCTAAATCTTCACTTTTTCTATTCCCATAATTCACTTAGCCCACTTCTTTAATTAAAGACCAAGCCCAAACTTTTTCCTCAGCCGTTTCATTTTTAAGCAAAACCCATTTCTCTATTTTTCTTCCCCTCATTTTATTTCAGCCCCGGCCCATACCTTATAGTATTTATTCCTTGATTTTTCTTTCCAAGCCAGCCCATTCCCTTTTATTAACCAAATTTCATTTTTCCCAAATTCCCTTCAGCCCAACACAAAAAATTAAAACCCATTTTGTTTCAATAAAAGATCCCAAGCCATTTTTCCCTATTCTTTTCTAAAATCCGGCCCTTCATTTCTCTTTTAACCCTTTTATTAATTTCTTTCAGCGGCCCAACTCCAAGCCCTCACACACATCGAATTACGTCGGCCCACTCCCTCTTTTCTCCTCAAAATTTCCTTCATTTTTCCCCTTGGCCCAATCCCTGGCCCGTTCCCATTTCCCTTTTATTCTTTTAATTTTTTTTATTTTTGGCCCAGCAGCCCACACCCCCTCTGCCAACCCGACCCGGCCCACTACCACCTCATCTTCCTCCAACGGCTATTTCTTTTCCCCATCGCGCGCTCGACCCACTCCCGTCGCCGTCGCCCACGCTCGCGCCCCCGTCACTCGCGCGCGATACACTCCACGACGCGTGACCCTATATCCCCTATCTCTCCTTCTCTCTCCCTCAAAACTCCCATTCACTCTCATTCCCCATCTCTCCCCTCACAACCCATAACCGAACCCAAGTCGAGCCTCCTTGTCGACGACGCCGGAGTTCCGACCCCCACCATCATCTCCTCCCTACACCGAGCACCTCATCTTTCCATCCACCTCCTCCCTCGCCGACACACCCTCCATCACCTGAGCTCGAGCTCGAGACGGCCCCTGCACACCCTGCTCCAACTCCCGCACCCTTCACCGGCACCCACGACGTCGGCAAGCTCTCCATTGCACCATCGTCGACCACCTCTCTCCCCTCATCTTCTCACCGCCGGCGCCTCCTCCTGCTCACGATCCCCCTATCTACAACTCTCTACCTCTGCCTCTCTCTTTCTCACTCAATCTCTCTGGCTCCCTCTCCCCCTTTTCACCGACCTCTCTCTCTCACTCTTCCTCACTCCCTTCTTCTGTCACCATCTCTCTCTCTCACTGCTTCTCTCTCTCTCTCTCTCACTCTCTCTCTGTGCTCTCTCTCTCTCTCACTGAAGTCTCTCTCTCTCTATCTAACCTCTCTCTGTTTCTCTCTCCCTCACTCTATCTCTCTTTCTTTCACTCTCTATCTCTCTGGCTCTCTCACTCTTTTTCTGGTTCTCTCTCTCACTCTCTATCTCTCTGTCTCTCTCTCTAAACCCCCCCCCCTCTCTCTCTTTTTCTCTCTGGTTCTCTAAAGACCTCTTTCTCTGTTCCAGCGCCACTATCCCCTCACACCGAAGCAAGGAATAACCCGGAGCAGTGCGGAGAATGAATGTGCGGAGATTGACTGGATTGGGTACAACTACCTGATTCCGGGCCGAACATGTACTGCGTTCGTGACGCGATCGTGCCATTGCCGCCACCGTGCATCGCCAAAACGTCTCCAGGCAAGTTCTCTACTTGCTTCATGCTATTCTATTTATGTTACAAATCCAAATCGTATAAATTGCTATGTTACTATTCATGATAACGTACACTATTTACCTGTTTGACGTATGACCCCAATGAAAATACTTGCTTAATTTAACGGAACTCAATTGTATAATCTGGCCCATATGGCCGTGAATGTAGTGTGTGAATTTCGTTGGATAATTTGACCGTTAATGACTAAAACGACTACCCCAAAGTTTAACTCGTAAAACTGGAATTTTCTTATACCTGAAAACCGTTAAAATCACCATAGATTATATACATACTGGAACGATGCGCTCGAGGGCTTAAATCGAAGCCGACTCGATGAACTATAATCCTATACAGGTTTCTATTAGTTTCTGTACTTAAATGGTGACAAGATTTGAATCGGAGTGCGACTCTGGACTGCAGTCCAGAGCGACTCCAATCGTTGCTTGCTGTCCCGTAATGGGTACCACAGGATTTCCTTAACTCGTAGGTTGCAGAACTCCGCTGTTTATTATATGTGAATCTGTTATCTAGACAACACAAGTGGTTTCATCCTGTTTCGTTATCGTTTGTTATTTAATCGGCAATTTAATAGATGTGGACGTATAACAGTCCAGAACAGATTTAGAATTAACATACTAGTATTAAACAGTGTATATCTCCTGACGTACAGACACGATTGAGGATCCGTCTATTGCGTTGGAAACGTTACTGAGAACCCTAGATTTCATTCAACATTAGCGTCGCTAAAATCTGATCCTAATTGGGATTAAAATGCGTTGCGAAGCGGACTTCCGATTCTGAAACCGGATTTCCAGCCGTGAACGCTTAAAATGAAATGGCTATAATTAATGATCCTGGAACCCGATTGGCATTAAACTAAATTCGCTGGATAGATAACTGAACATACTATTTAATCTCCGTTCATCGTTCCACTAAACTATAACTGTATGGTTTAAGATAAATTATGCAAGTGGTAGATTATCGATTCATGACACCTTAATCATGCTTTATATACTGTTTATGCATCATATCATACCCATATCATTGCATTGATAACCTAGTGATAACGTGCATTTACCGAGTGTTAGGTATTAGTGATGATTGTGGCAAGTACGTCAGTGTTCGTATATCAGTGAATAAGTGAAAGTGATACGTACTTGTACACAACCAGTGACCCTTATTATTCTACTGCATTGTCGACGTCTGTGAGACGCGTGTACGCGTGACTATAAGTGGTATGGGACACTTATGGAAGCTCTTGCACGGGTGTCACAGATAAGACACCAGACACTGCCATTTATCTTAGGTATTAGTCGGGACGTGCTTGATGGAGGTCCTGCCTCCAGTTCTCGCGCAGACTTGTCACCGACCGATTGGTATTTAGGGTTATGGTTAGCGTTTGATGTAGACCATGGGGTGTGGGCTAGTTTAAGTGTGAGTTCAACAGAATCTCGGGAGTCCCATGCCGGCTTATATATTTAGGGAGATATATGGAGATTTACAGGATATGTGATTATTACCGTGATATACATGTTGGGCCCGTGGTCCCTTGCCCTTGCGTTCTACCCTTGGGTGGAGGACACTCACGAGTGGTTGACTCTCACACTTGGACTGACGATAGGCTTAGTGACCTGTACAGTGAGACTTAGAGACTGATAGGGATACTGGCATTGATGTACCTTACATACTGTGTTGACATACGTGGCATATCATTCTACTGCTTATACTGTTCCGCTGCATTGATTACTGCATGTTCATATCCATACTGCCATTGATCTACTGTTATATATACCTATTATCACTGTTAGAATTGTCACATGATTTTATATAGATTATATTGCTATTGTGTCGCTCTGACGACCTGAGTATGCATGCTCAGTGTGAGGAGAAGATTTAGCCTGGATCAGGACTAGACGTACAGCACGGACATCTTGATTAGCTATCCAGAGTTATATCTTTTGTTTCCCATCAGGTCAGTTTATTTTACTGTTTTGTTCCAGTTACTGCATTTCTCATTACCTGCGCATTATTTACTGTTTACCATGAAAAACTAGAAGCCGAAGTGTGACTACGGCAGGACATTTCCTTGACCGTAGGAGCATGGCTGGCCTTGTCAACCTCTTGTATTCCGTATTTTGGGAAGCGGGGCGTGACATGGTTTAGTTGGTATCAGAGCCAGGTTTTGCTTCGATTGGGTTTGCAGTTTTCCGTGTATAGCTTGGCAATCTAAGACATCCCTTGTTCTAGGTTGTAAACTTGATATCCTTGATCCATATTCACATTAAGTGTTATACTATCCATTCGCTAGGGTTTCGGGTGACTTGGCAAGGTTACGTTGTTGCAATTGCACTACCGTACTCTGTTTAAGTGACTTAAAATCATACGGTTGATTTTTCCGTTTGTAATAAATTCATCATCTCTGATATTCTTGAATCTTTGTCCTATCCATATTATATTTTGATTCGTATAGCTTGTGACTTATATCATCCTCAAAAATTGTTGTTTCAGGATCATGTCTTCCAATGACTCTTCATCTATATCCGCTCCCAAGAGTCAGACCATTGAGATTCTGAGTGTACTGCAAGGTCTAAAGGAAGCCCAGGAGCGAACAAACGACTTGTTGGCTGAAGGACTGAGAAGACAGGTGAATCAGGCACCAGCGGTTGTCTCAAATCATAAAGGGATCCCCGTTAGACGAGGAAAAGAGAAGAAAATGAAGCGCCAATTTGTTTCCCCGCGACAGAAGCAGCAGAAGACCCCACGTTGTGGATACTGTAAGAGGTCAGGACATCTTCAGAGGGACTGTCGCCACGCTCAAGGGAAATGTCTGATTTGCGGATACAACAAACATCTCATCAACGGTTGCCCAGAAAGGAAAGAACTACAAGGAGGAGACTCGTCCACACTCCCCACTTCTGCCAAGTGAGGATTACTGCGTAGTTCGCACTTCGAGGATAAAGCGGACCCAACACAGGATTCAATTTGCGTGGCGAGAATGCAGCGGTCTAGTGATCAAAGAAGAATTTTCATGTTTTTCTACTTTCAGTAATAATGTTGTCATCCCCTTATAAATATTCCTATTCGTTTGAAGTCTTGTAACCGTCGAACTTTTAATTGGATGCAATAAAAACTTTGAATCGTAATGCCATGGCCCATCCTGGAGCAGCGCCGCATTTCGATGAGTATGCACAGTCATGCGTTTCCTCAGACCGCACACTGATGAGCTCGGATGACGAGATCAACGGTCCCCAGATCAATTTCGGAAACAGCGATTCAGAGGACGAAAGAGCAGCCATCCCAGAGTTTGACCTGATAGGCGATTCCGACGAAGAGGAAAGAGACCCTGAAGAGAACCCGATAGAGGAAGACCCCGAGGAAGACCCGATGGAAGAAAATCCAGTGGAGGAAAATCCCATGGAAGAGAATCCAGAAGAAGGGAATCACATGGAATCAGACCTCGATGAAGAAGCTCCAGCCGAGAAATAAGGACCAGAAGATCAAGACCCTGCTGTGGAAGGACTCCCAAGGGCGGTCCCCGCGAGGCGCTATGGAAATGGACGTCCCTACCTAAGCGCGCGAGCCTACCGCAACCTGCTGAATCTCCACAACCGCGACTGACGGGATTTCTTTTGATGTTGTCCTATCTGGACAAATAAATCTGTATATAGTTTAGGGCCACCTTTCGTCTTTGAGAATGCTTTGTTTAAAATCTTCTGGAATGAAATAAATTGCTGAGTTCGCTAATCTTTCGATCTCCTTAGTTCACTTGCTATTTGATTATTTCTTCTATACAATTATTTTTCCTACTGAGGTTTGTCCACCCCTACTCCTCACACTACTTTAACCCTCGCTGAAATTAACCAGTACCATACCCGATCTTTTAGAGGTCCACCTTCATACTTCGTCTGTGCCCCGTATGAAGATCCTTCTGGGAGGAGAACTTTTCTTGTGAAATTTCCGAGTTATCTAACCTTTCAAATTCTTGATTCATATAGTGTACCGAACGTTATCCTCCCCATACTTTTTCCCTTGTAGTCCATTGTGGCTCACCCTTACTTCCTGTGCTGACCCGATCCCGATCCCCTTGATCTTCAGCCTAAAGCCGCCACACTCCGACCTTCTGAATGAGCCACACTTCCTTGTAATCCCACCCTAGCTAGCCCTATACCTCTTTGTGTTTTCCTATTACCCTATATATATATGGACTTTATTATTCGAAATTTGGTTTTCAGTATTTTGTATTTATCAAAGAGTGCGTGTTGCTGACTAATTAGTTTTATGAATTGTAGGCACACTACTATTATCCTCAGTTTTCAGTAGTGCAACCTTACATCGCGCATATTTCTGTTCCATGTTTCTTATTTTCACTATATGAGTTTTCTAAGTTATTTTAAAACTATTTGATCGATACATTATCCCAAAATGTTTTAACCTACCGACAAATCTTTCACTACTTTATTATCGTTACCTTATCTCGAGTATTATGCCTACGCTTACTATTATAAATGGTTGAGCCTTATACTTATTATTTCTGCTTGCTACTTTGATAGACTTAGATTTGCGCATATTTGGGTTTCGACTTTTATCGAACACGCCTTGATTATTATTGTTCGTTATTGTTACCTATATTCTCGTATACTTGTAGTTGCCCTTATATGTTCCTACATTATACTTATTAGACCTATCTTTTGTATGTGGTTCTTACATATATATATATGTACCTTCAAAATTTTGTCTACCCGTTTTAAGTAAATCAACATGTATTAGTGTTCGATATGATAACTCCTCGCTTATTATTTTATAGCTTGTTGTTTCTTTTAAATTTCGAGAATGAAATTTTTATAAGGGTGGTATGATGTAATACCCGGTTCTTTTTATACGCCTAAAATCTGTATTTCTTTTTAAACCATAAATTTTGTTATTTAATTATTTTAAAGAAACCCCAAACCCTAAATCTTCACTTTTTCTATTCCCATAATTCACTTAGCCCACTTCTTTAATTAAAGACCAAGCCCAAACTTTTTCCTCAGCCGTTTCATTTTTAAGCAAAACCCATTTCTCTATTTTTCTTCCCCTCATTTTATTTCAGCCCCGACCCATACCTTATAGTATTTATTCCTTGATTTTTCTTTCCAAGCCAGCCCATTCCCTTTTATTAACCAAATTTCATTTTTCCCAAATTCCCTTCAGCCCAACACAAAAAATTAAAACCCATTTTGTTTCAATAAAAGATCCCAAGCCATTTTTCCCCATTCTTTTCTAAAAGCCGGCCCTTCATTTCTCTTCTAACCCTTTTATTAATTTCTTTCAGCGGCCCAACTCCAAGCCCTCACACACATCGAATTAGGTCGGCCCACTCCCTCTTTTCTCCTCAAAATTTCCTTCATTTTTCCCCTTGGCCCAATCCCTGGCCCGTTCCCATTTCCCTTTTATTCTTTTTTTTATTATTTTTGGCCCAGCAGCCCACACCCCCTCTGCCAACCCGACCCGGCCCACTACCACCTCATCTTCCTCCAACGGCTATTTCTTTTCCCCCTCGCGCGCTCGACCCACTCCCGTCGCCGTCGCCCACGCTCGCGCCCCCGTCACTCGCGCGCATTACACTCCACGACACGCGACCCTGTATCCCCTATCTCTCCTTCTCTCTCCCTCAAAACTCTCATTCACTCTCATTCCCCATCTCTCCCCTCACAACCCATAACCGAAACCAAGTCGAGCCTCCTTGTCGACGACGCCGGAGTTCCGACCCCCACCATCATCTCCTCCCTACACCGAGCACCTCATCTTTCCATCAACCTCCTCCCTCGCCGACACACCCTCCATCACCTGAGCTCAAGCTCGAGACGGCCCCTGCACACCCAAGCTCCAACTCCCGCACCCTTCATCGGCACCCACGACGTCGGCAAGCTCTCCATTGCACCATCGTCGACCACCTCTCTCCCCTCATCTTCTCACCGCCGGCGCCTCCTCCTGCTCACGATCCCCCTATCTACAACTCTCTACCTCTGCCTCTCTCTTTCTTACTCAATCTCTCTGGCTCCCTCTTACTCCTTCCGATCTCTCCCTCTCCCCCTTTTCACTGACCTCTCTCTCTCTCTTCCTCACTCCCTTCTTCTGTCACCATCTCTCTCTCTCTCACTGCTTCTCTTTCTCTCTCTCACTTTCTCTCTGTGCTCTCTCTCTCTCACTGAAGTCTCTCTCTCTCTATCTAACCTCTCTCTGTTTCTCTCTCCCTCACTCTATCTCTCTTTCTTTCACTCTCTATCTCTCTGACTCTCTCACTCTTTTTCTGGTTCTCTCTCTCACTCTCTATCTCTCTGTCGCTCTCTCTAAACCCCCCTCTCTCTCTCTCTCTTTTTCTCTCTGGTTCTCTAAAGACCTCTTTCTCTGTTCCAGCGCCACTATCCCCTCACACCGAAGCAAGGAATAACCCGGAGCAGTGCGGAGAATGAATGTGCGGAGATTGACTGGATTGGGTACAACTACCTGATTCCGAGGCCGAACCTGTGCTGCGTTCGTGACGCGATCGTGCCATTGCCGCCGCCGTGCATCGCCAAAACGTCTCCAGGCAAGTTCTCTACTTGCTTCATGCTATTCTATTTATGTTACAAATCCAAATCGTATAAATTGCTGTGTTACTATTCATGATAACGTACACTATTTACCTGTTCGACGTATGACCCCAGTGAAAATACTTGCTTAATTTGACGGAACTCAATTGTATAATCTGGCCCATATGGCTGTGAATGTAGTGTGTGAATTTCGTTGGATAATTTGACCGTTAATGACTAAAACGACTACCCCAAAGTTTAACTCGTAAAACTGGAATTTTCTTGTACCTGAAAACCGTTAAAATCACCATAAATTATATACATACTAGAACGATGCGCTCGAGGGCTTAAATCGAAGCCGACTCGACGAAATATAATCCTATACATGTTTCTATTAGTTTCTGTACTTAAATGGTGACAAGATTTGATTCGGAGTGCGACTCTGGACTGCAGTCCAGAGCGACTCCAATCGTTGCTTGCTGTTCCGTAATGGGTACCACAAGATTTCCTTAACTCGTAGGTTGCAGAACTCCACTGTTTATTATATGTGAATCTTTTATCTAGACAACACAAGTGGTTTCATCCTGTTTCGTTATCGTTTGTTATTTAATGGGAAATTTAATAGATGTGGACGTATAACAGTCCAGAACAGAATCAGAATTAACATACTAGTATTAAACAGTGTATATCTCCTGACGTATAGATGCGATTGAGCATCCGTCTGTTGCGTTGGAAACTTTACTGAGAACCCTAGATTTCATTCAACTGTAGTATCGCTAAAATCTGATCCCAATTGGGATTAAAATGCGTTGCGAAGTGGACTTCCGATTCTGAAACCGGATTTCCAGCCGTGAACGCTTAAAATGAAATGGCTATAATTAATGATCCTGGAACCCGATTGGCATGAAACTAAATTCGCTGGATAGATAACTGAACATACTATTTAATCTCCGTTCATCGTTCCACTAAGCTATAACTGTATGGTTTAAGATAAATTATGCAAGTGGTAGATTATCGATTCATGACACCTTAATCATGCTTTATATACTGTTTATGCATCATATCATACCCATATCATTGCATTGATAACCTAGTGATAACGTGCATTTACCCCGTGTTAGATATTAGTGATGATTGTGGCAAGTACGTCAGTGTTCGTGTATCAGTGAATAAGTGAAAGTGATACGTACTTGTACACAATCAGTGACCCTTATTATTCTACTGCATTGTCGACGTCTGTGAGACGCGTGTACGCGTGACTATAAGTGGTATGGGACACTTATGGAAGCTCTTGCACGGGTGTCACAGATAAGACACCAGACACTGCAATTTATCTTAGGTATTAGTCGAGACGTGCTTGATGGAGGTCCTGCCTCCAGTTCTCGCGCAGACTTGTCACCGACCGATTGTTATTTAGGGTTATGGTTAGCGTTTGATGTAGACCACGGGGTGTGGGGTAGTTTAAGTGTGAGTTCAACAGAATCTCGGGAGTCCCATGCCAGCTTATGTATTTAGGGAGATATATGGAGATTTACAGGGTATGTGATTATTACCGTGATATACATGTTGGGCCCGTGGTCCCTTGCCCTTGGGTTCTACCCTTGGGTGGAGGACACTCACGAGTGGTTGACTCTCACACTTGGACTGACGATAGGCTTAGTGATCTGTACAGTGAGACTTAGAGACTCATGATAGGAAAACTGGCATTGATGTACCTTACATACTGTGTTGACATACATGGCATATCATTCTACTGCTTATACTGTTCCGCTGCATTGATTACTGCATGTTCATATCCATACTGCCATTGATCTACTGTTATATATACCTATTATCACTGTTAGAATTGTCACATGATTTTATATAGATTATATTGCTATTGTGTCGCTCTGACGACCTGAGTATGCATGCTCAGTGTGAGGAGAAGATTTAGCCTGGATCAGGACTAGACGTACAGCACGGACATCTTGATTAGCTATCCAGAGTTATATCTTTTGTTTCCCATCAGGTCAGTTTATTTTACTGTTTTGTTCCAGTTACTGCATTTCTCATTACCTGCGCATTATTTACTGTTTACCATGAAAAACTAGAAGCCGAAGTGTGACTACGGCAGGACATTTCCTTGACCGTAGGAGCATGGCTGGCCTTGTCAACCCCTTGTATTCCGTATTTTGGGAAGCGTATTCCGTATTTTGGGAAGCGGGGCGTGACATCCAGCACGAAGATCTTCAATGAGAGTTGCCAGTGAATGAATGCTCTGTTTTGCCTCCTCTCAGACACACGTCTGGCATAAGGGCCCGGTGGCATGCAAATACGGGACTCTAGCGGAGTCAGGGTTGGTAAAACTGTGAAGATACATGTAGGGTTAGTCGCTTTTCCGAACAGAGAATACGTAGAAGAATACCAGGGTTAAAGCGTCACTTACCCATGGCCACAGAAGGCGGATCTGAGAAGCCCTCAGGCCCATCAAGAGCTTCTACTTCGTCATCAGCTTGTAGGACCGTGGTTTAAAATAAAAAAGGGGCACATCAGAATCATTATGAAAATATGATACGGAAGGCAAAGGAATACCGAACTTGGCCGGAGGAAAGGACAATGCTCTGGGGGGGTACCGCGTGTGGGGCCGCCATATTAAGTAGATGCAGGAAGGTTTCTTCCCGAGAACGATCTATAATAGAAGATGCCAACTCTCGTAATTCTGAGTGAAAGAAAGGGTCAGACATATGGAAGGGACGTTAAACAAAAAAAATATAGGATTACCTTCGATACCTCATCCATTCTGGACTGGAGGGATAGCAGCTTCAGTAATCTCCTCTACACCCTCTGGTGCGTCACTGGAAATATTTACATAGTCTATGGCCGGTCCGGTGACCTCCGCTGAAGGAATAAAGGCTGTCACCGGAGGCTCTAAGGCGCGATCTGGACTCGAAGCTGCATCCGCCATAGAAGGCCTACAAAGGAAAAATATGTAAAGAAGAATATGATATGAAAGTAATATAAATTATTTGCTGAGAAGAATGTAAAAGATACATACCGATACGCCAGGGAGCCTGAAGTATGGCTTTTTCAAGTCGCTGTTCTTTTCTGTTTAGTCGCGCTCGTCAAGCCTCAATCGAAGATAAATCCCTGCCCGCCTTCACAGCAGCCTCGTCTTCAGAAGCGACCGAGATTGGCTGTTTGAGAACCTGTTCTTCTTCCAGCGTCAAAGGAACTACTGGTAACATAGTCGGGTCCAGATCAACATCATGGAATTCAACAGGGGGAAAGCATCCCTTCTTGGGACGCACGTTTTCGGCTTCATCCTGTGAACGCTTCAAAGCCTCGGCCAACTGAGCGGCTTCCTCGGCGGATGTAACAGGAAAGAGAAGACTATCGTCCGATTCATGCGCAGATATAGGCTCATCATGAAGAGGCTCAGACTCGAGCAAGGCATCGAGTAAACAGGCGGCCAATTTCTTCCTCCTTTTAGGGCCCAAGCTAGCACTAGTAGAAAGGCGCTTCCTCCCCTTCGGCACTTTTGCACGGCGCTACCCAACCTCGCTTTCGGTATCCGCCTTTGGTGACGCCGCTGCTGGTACTTTATCAGGAGTCTCTGCCCTGGCTCTAGTGCGAATTGGCATACCGACAGTACGGGGGACTGATTTTGCTTGAGCGGCTTTAAGAATGAGCACTAAATCATTTTCCCTCAGAGGAGGGCGAACAACCAACCGTGGCCGCAACAGGGCGTTGATGGCTTGAGCTGGAGCAGAGGCTTTACACTCGAAGAGCACCCGTCTCTCCTCTGCGATGATGGAACTAACCCGGTGGCGATACTAGCCCTTGAAGGGTCCCACGGGCCCTGGAAGGTAGTTGGGCTCGGGGATCATGAAGAGGGAACCGGTATTTAACCGCATGAAATGAGGGATAACGTCGCGGGCGGCCTCTAGCGAGAGAGTAGGCTCAACTAAAAAGGATTCGAGGGGGACGCCCTGGTTGTAACCTAGCTGCTGGGCGAAGCGATGCGGATTATACCGCATGAAGAGAGCAGTATCATTTTGGCGGAACACTAAGTACCCCGGCCTGATTGAATATAAATGCATGATCTCTTTGTGTTTTAAAGCCGGAGCCCCATTCTTCGACAAATTGAATAACTGTTGAATGAGCCCCGCTGGCGCAGAAAGGACTCGATCATTGAAAACCATCCCGCCTTCGTTTGAATATGGATTAAGCAATACGCACATAGCCCCTAACTGAGTCGGATCAGGAGAGGAGGTGTCAACGAACCTCATGACTCGGGGGAAGGTGTATGACTCATAGAAATCAGGCCGCCGGTGTGCAGCAAATGCGCCTAACACATGCATCTCGATCCACGGCGTGAAGTAGTGGAAGGAGAAATTCACGGTGTCTGCACCTGGGTTTGAAGTGTTGGGGGCAGTAATTAAACTATGGTATAAATGTGATAACCCTGCAACGTCAATGGCCAATCACGCTCCTTCAGCAATGCGATGGGCATGATAGAAGATGGAGGCTCTCATAAAATGATGGTGCATCGGCATGGCGAACCAGCTAAGCCAGACACTGATGAAGCCTACAAAGAATGTTTCTTCATTAATTCCAGGAGCAGCGATTGCGTCAAAGGTCACGACTGACGGATTCGAAATGGAAAACTGCGGTAGGTCTTCTTCTTTGGCCGACAATTTCTCCAAGCCGAATCCGAAAGGATCCTCGACCTTTGCGAGTTTCGGAGCTTTCTTGGATAGAGCATCTTTACGGAGAAAGCAAGCAATGAAAGCGTCAAAAGTCACACCTTGCCCTTCCAATTCCACGAACAGTCTCTTAAAAATTCCTAAGGCCTTGATTAGACTCGGGTGCTTGTGCCGAACAGCATTCTCGGTCATCAAGCCTTCAAGCATAGTTGGCACTGTAGCAAATATATACTTGTCAGGGGGTAATAATTCTTCGTAGTGCTCTCCCCTAATCGGCAGCCTTGAAATTTCATGGAACTCCTCCAGCGAAATAGAGACTTCGCGGTCCCCTAGTAGAAACATATTCGTTGGAAGATTCCACTGGTTCAAAAAACCTTGACCCACCAGACGTGGGGAGCAAGGTAGTAGAACAGCGATGCATACACCGCTTGATACAACCCAACTTTCTGCAACCGTGAGCGTTGGGAGGAGAGAATGTACCGAGCCCAGGGAAGGTAGCCCACTGAATGGCGTGGGGTAACACCTATCTTATAGACCTGCCCCCAGGGTCGAGCTTCACCCTGATATATTCGGCGTCCCAAAATATCGATAGCCATCATGGGTTGACTGGGTATCCCTATTGTTGATGGCTCAAGCTGGCCCTCGGGGGTCCAATTAGCCGCCTCCACCGCATAAGCAGTACGCGGATGCTCCGTAAATGACATTGAACGGATGAGTTCTGTTGGTACTTCGCATGTAAAACTACGGCGGCCCCTGATAATGTGACCGTACCAAACTCCCCATAGGAGAAGGCTCCTATTGTCCTTATCATGTTCCCTAATTATCGCCATAACTTCCTCATCTGATGGCGACTGTGGGAAAGCGACCTCCGAGCGTGTGTAAGGGAAGTAGGGAAGTGAGGCCATTGTACCTAAAGGAAGGGGAAAAACCATTAATAAAAAGTGTGAGTTTGTTTCATGGGACTATTAACTACAAAGCCAGTGGGTCCCATGAAATCAAAATGGCGGTTCACCAATGATGAGGCAAGATAATCATTGTGAGAATCCAAAAGGATTCTCATTAAATAAACGGTGGAGTTTAAAAAACATTTAACGCCCTCGAAAAGTGAGTTCTGTTAAGAATAGACAACATATTCAAATCTATGAAAAGGGTATTAAAACCTTAAAAAGGAAAATGCTCAAGAACAGAAGGGGAATAAAATTTCCAAAAGTCACTAGATCTCTCAGAGCTAAGCTCTGTAAGAAAATGGAATTAAATTCCTTCAATAGTTGGATTAAATCCCAGAAACCCCCATGGTGGGCAAACAAAGAAAATGAAATTAAATTCCAAGGATCCTCAAAGATCAGTGATAAGGTAAAACCTTAAAAGCAGAACTAACAATTCTCATTGATTCAAGACCCCAGAGTCTACTTAAAAAAAGAGTTTTTTAGATCTCTAAGAGATCAGTCAAAGAAAAGAGCAAATCTCTGTTGGTGGATTTAAAATCCAAGACAAGAATAAAAAGGGTTTCTTAAGAAATGAATTCCGTTCATAATCCTTAGTAGGAAGAGTTTTTGCAGAGTTTAACTCTAAAGTTCTATAGGCATAGAGCTAAACTCTGAAAGGAGAATTAAATTCTCAAGAAAAGAGTTAAGGAAGAAAATGAAGAAACAATGGTCAAAGGCCCCATTTATAAGACGTGATGGGAAGCGGTTCAGCTTTCCATTCCACTAGGAAATCCAACGGTGATAAATAGGGACAGCGTTGCACTCATGTGCAAGCCATGTGAGAACAACGCCGAGGGGCATTTGTTCCCTCATAAAATAAAGAAAATGGGAGAAAATTCCCCACAACTGAAACCTCACATGTTAAACACATGAGCACCTATATGCAGAGCATATAGACGCTGCAATCAAACAACTAATAGGCTACGTGTTAAACACGTGAGCGTCTATATGCAGAGCATATAGGCGCCGCAATTAAACAACTAATAGGCTAAATAAGCCTCACATGTTAAACACGTGAGCGCCTATATGCAGAGCATATAGGCGCTGCAATCAAACACCTAATAGGCTAAATAAGCCTCACGTGTTAAACACGTGAGCACCTATATGCAGAGCATATAGGCACTACAGTCAAACAACTATAGGCCAAATTGGCCTATAGTGTTAAACACGGGGGCGCCCATATGCAAGGCATATGGACGCCAAATCAGAGAAGCTAAATAAGCCTCATGTGTTAAACACGTGAGGGCACCTCCTTACGTAGAATTAAATTCTACTCGAGAAAGATCCTCTCTGTTAAATAAGGAACCGTTGGATCAAAAATCCAATGGTGATTAAGCATAAAATTAAATTCTATTGGAAAGGATATTTTCTGTTAAACGGAAAGTTGGTGGATCAAAGTTCCAATGAGATGGAAAATATCTCCCATATCTTTCTAAACAAAGAAAGATTGTGCTATGTTAAACTGAGCACACTTGGATTAAAAATCCAATGATGATTAAAATATCACCATTCAATAAAATTTTATTCTATATATGGGAGAATATTCCCTCAATCTTGTTAAAACAAGAAATCATATTCCGTAAGACAGAAACACTTGGATCAAAGATCCAACGGTGAGTAAAATTCCCCAAATCAATTTTGAGTCCAATTAAATCAATTGGAATCTCTCAATGAGAGATTTTCTCAAAACCAATTAACAATCTACCTCCACCATATAAAGGACCCGAGACTTCAAGTCTAAAAAAAAAGCCCTTATAAGCTCCTGCCAAAAATACAGTGAGCTCTTGAGACAACAGAGAATTTAATTCTCAAAGAAAGAAGACCTTCCTCCTTCAAAACACTCGAGGTTCATAATAAAGGAGAGATTAAAAGTATCCCACTTACCTAGTATAATGGATATAAGGGTTTAACCCTCCATACAAGAACTTAGTTCTTTCTCTGGTTTGAGATTTCCAAAAGCAAATCTCCCCACATGTTGAGAATTTAATTCTCATCGGGGAGATTTTGTTCTTCAGACTCAAAACTTAGAGGGAAGAACTAGGTTAAAAAGAAAAAGAAAGAAAAAGAAAAAGAACATATGTTCTAAGAATTTAATTTCCCTGAAATCAGGGTTTAATCCTATATAAAGAACTTAGTTCTTATAAAAATAAAAAAGAACTTAGTTCTCCAATAAAAAACAATAATGATGATTCAAGATCTTCAAAACAGACATCTTGATGATCATCAATGACTAAAATGTCATTAACAGAGATTAATATCTCTAAAATCAAGAAGAACTTGGCATCTCACGTGAAACATACATGAGTAAAATTAGTGCTTAGCACTTTTATATTGCTTCATGCGTTTCCCACGTGAGTGCTTAAAACAAACAAAAGAGAAACTAAAACGCCTCACGTGCTTCCCTTGTGAGCATCCAAAGAGCAAAAGAAAACCCCTTTGTGTTGATTAGGCAGCCACCAAATAAAGCAGCCCAACACCTCAAAATAAAGCAATCACGTGAAATATATGTGAAACACTCTTGGAAACCCAAAATCCGACGTCTCACATGTTTCACACGTGAACTCTAGCCAAGTACTTAGCACTTATGTCAAAAAAGAGGGTTGGGGTGAGCAAATAAGACCTGGAATCAATGCTCAGTACTTACGTGCTTCCCACGTGAGTGCCATGCAAAGTGCTTAGCACTCCATGTTCAATCAAAATGACTAAGTGCTTAGCACTGATTGGGCGACACCCATATCTGAGCGCCTCACATGTTTCACACGTAAGCGCCAGAGAAGATTAGTGCTTAGCACTAAAGTAGCGCCTCACGTGAAAAACACGTGAGCGCCATAAAAAATTAGTGCTCAGCATTATTCCAGTGCCCCACGTGAAATACATGTGAGCGCTGCATATATTAGTGTTTAACACTACTGGGTAGTATAGAAACCCAATCTCAGCCCAAATGGGCTAAATTTCCTGAGGTTAAAACTCTTTGTTTTTAATCAACCGAGCCTATATTGCTCATGATTTCCCAAACTGATCTTAGTCTCAAACATGACTAATGATCTCTCATCGATGATATCCAAAATGATATTCATCCCATATCTCCTAAAGTAATCTTAATCTCAAATATAACTAACGATTCTTAGGACCACTACAACCCCCTTTTCCCTCAAATACGGGATTTGGTTCAAGGGTATATCTTTCCACACCTCTGATATATGTCATTGTAATTTCTCAGCGTTTTCAGAAAGGTGGCGGGTCCCGACAACCAACAACAACTCCGTTCATCCTACATTAATGCACTTCCAAATTGACGTGCACACCTCAAATCAAATCTCACCCAAATTGGGCGCATTCCATGTTACCATCATTCACTCCGCCACGTAACAAATACAAGTGCGTGCAAGATGAATAATGGACCGAAATGTCCCTAAACTAATATTCTCCTCAAACCTGCCGATAATGGACTGAAATGTCCTTAAACTAATATTCCAAACATGGCGATAATGGACCGAAATGTCCTTAAACTAATATTCGCCCTTAAACATGGCAATAATGGACATGATGTCCTTAAACTGAAATAATTGGGCCCAAATGCTTATATGTTTTAAGTCTATCTTAATCTTAAACCAGATTAACGATCCTTAAATAAACCAAACCCAAATCTAAGATATATGGATTTGGACTGATCCGTACCCTACGGGCGACGACATAAAATAGTCTCCGTATATAATCCATGGGCAACCTAAACAAACAAAAAAAAACACACGACACGAAGTGAACTACTAGAGCAGGAGAAAGTGGTTATCGCAATGCGGTAAAGGAATTAACTGCAGGGGCTTGTGCCTGCAGGGAAGAGCGTCTCCACAATAAAAAAAAACCCTCACAAATGAGGGGGAATATGATAAAGTCTGCTACAACGGTCGTGTCTGTCCAAACCTCCGATATATGGTGCCATAAATTAACTTTGTATCTTCGGAGAGGTGGATGGATAAGTCCAAATAGCATCTGCTCTCAGATTCAGGCAAGACGATCTCGATCACATCAAGGTTTTCTCTACATGATTGAAAGATCATAGATCGTCTAAACAGTAAGTCCTTTCAAAACCCTAGATCCTCTCATCGGTCTCTCATCTTAGTTGTCTATAATTTCTAATGTTAGTCTCTCTTTACTTTTTATAAAGAAAATCAAGTCGAATAAGATGAATTTTTCTAGGGTTATAATCATATGTGGTTATGTACATTGGAAATTGTTGTTAATGTTATATGAAATTTCATGGTGATCAATGGTATTATTTCATTTGATCTTCTCGCTGTTTTTTTAAAATAAAAAAAAGATCAGGGTGTGTAAATTTTACTGATAGAACGTTAATTGCAATTCGTTATTATTTTTTTCTGTTGGCTGATTTTCACTGCGCAGTCAGTAGTAAATAGGGTAGAACCCTATCTTACAGTGCTCTTTTGAGTTACTATTCTTAATATGAAATATTCAGTACACATACATTTATGTTTTCTCTATTGAACCCGAACCCTAATAACGACATCCTTTATGCATTTTAAGTACTATAAGATCAGACTTTATACTATGCAAAACCTGAACCGTTACCGATGGTGAACTTTAAACGCATGTATCTTGTTATTCCTGTAACCAAATGACCTGTTTCTTTTTTTAAAAAAAATAGAAAAGTGAGTTTTCTACAACTTTCATATTTTACTTTAGGTCTAATTCTGAACCGAGGGCTTAAATATATGTAATTTAGATTTGTCGGGCATTTCAAGCCTGTTGGCTGGAATCCAATGACATTGCCGACTTAAAAACTTTTTATAAAATTCCTTGAAATAGATTTTTCAAATCCACTTTAAACTTTATTAGGACCAATTTGTTTCATTTGGACCACGACTTAGTGGTTTCCGTCTTCGCTATGCTCGCCGATTTTCAGAAAACAGCAGGAAAAATAGTCGCTTAAATGGTTGTAACTCTCATCTCAAGACTCCAAACTAGGAAAACGCTTAGATATTGAAAAAATCACTTAGTGATGCACACTTCCTTAGTTTGTACCAATCTAAAATTCTGCACGAAAACATCCTGAAATCACGCTTTCACATCAGCATTACTTTCTGAAATAGTGGCTAAAACATACAGGCAACTTGATTAAAACTCTTCATAACTCGATACCAAAATTGTGAAATTATTTTTGTAAGATCTCCGTAACAGAAAACCCTAACTTTCTTGTTTATATATGGAAACTTGAATCTGAAATTTGATATGCCTTGCGTTTTAAGTTTATGGAGTTACTATTTTTTTGTCCTAATTGATAACATGCTATAACGTATAATCAAGTATTTAATCGAAAAATTGCAAGGGGACTCATTGATTATTGTAATTGCATGGTGTATGGAAAAAATGGCTCATTGTTAATGGTTCACCCTCTATTGTATACTCTTGTAAGTCAAATATTGTCGGTTAAGTTCATGAACGATTAACGCATGGTCGAGATGGTTTGGCGAAGGTAGTGGTCAGGGTTTCAGGCATCCCTTTACATTGTTCCTGTGTTTCCGTGGGATTAACGGATTGCTATATATATAATCATTCATTTTGCAGTTGTTTCGTGGGACAAACAGAATACTCTTTAAATCCAGTCCAACACCCTCGTTAAACTAAGACGAATAATAGATAGGTCACACCATGCGAACAAGAAACCCCTATATGCACACTCATTCATGTTCATGAATTATTGATTACATATGTTTATATGTTGCACCTTAACATTGATAAATATTTCATTTATGTATGCTTGTTGTTCTTATTCATGCCTTTTGTTATTTTCGCGTTTAATTTCATTTTACGTGAGAGACTTACATAAGCTCTGGCTCTCTGACGGCATTTCTGTTTGATTGAAATGTTATCAGGATTGGAAGTCGATATGGACTTTCAGGGAACACAGGAGCTTTCTGAGGAAGACTCAGAGTTTTTCGCAAATTAGTCAGAGTGATCCGCAGATTCTGAGCAGTTCGTTCATGCCTTTCAAGTCTTTGTTATTTTTCTTTTCCTAGTGAACTTTAGTCTAACGAACAATGGCTTATTTATTTCAAGGCTTTCCATGTGACCTTTTTCCGTTTATTATTTGGTGATGTTATAATGTTGGACTATTTATTTGTTTTTATTTCGAAAAAATATATTTAAGTTCTTATGATATTATTGTTAGACGCATCGCGTATCTACACCGAGGAGATGTACTTCTCGATGTAGTTACGAGCCTTGTCATCGACTCCGTTTCCGTATATTTTGGTAGCCCATGCAGGTCATGCAAGAGTATAATATTATAAGAAATATATATATTTTTATAAAAATAATCCAACGGTATTTAACGTCCCATTTAATTCCGTACTTTGAATCTCATAATTTTCCTTGGATCCATCAAGATCCGCCCTTTGAATTTCTTGAAAATCACCCTTTGATTTTGAATTCTTAACTTCTGTTCTCCTTCTCGTAAAGACCATGATATTACAAGCATTTTTAAAAAAAAAGAAATGATCCAATAGTATTTAACGTCCCTTTTAATTCTATCCTTAAATCTATCCTGGTTCTTTCACCTTTCTCTTTCAAGATCGTGATCCTTTCACTTTACATCAATTCTTGCTTGCCTCAGTTTCCTTTCTCATGTACCTAAATTATCTTCATGATCTTAGGCACCATTCTACTTTCCACCCTACCAGCCCTTGTGCTTTTTCGACACTGGAGTGTCTCACTGCTTCATGCCGCAACGCTTCATCCCGGTGTAGCCCTTAGCGATTGGATGGCATGTAAATTCTAGGAATGGCGTGTTGCGGCCGGGAGTTCTGTGTGAACTTCATGTTACCGACATCCCTACCTTCGACGTTGTCCTTGTCCTGGATTGGTTGGGGACTTTCTATACTACCCTCGACTGTCCTCAAAGGATGGTAGTGTTTGAGATTCCTGATCACCTGACATTCGTATTTGGAAGTTTTTTAAGATTCTAGTGAAGTTACTTCCTTATTTGCTTTATTTCCACCATGTTTTGTGCACCTCTAAACTAGCCATATAATATTACTAGCCCGACCCTAGCCTTTGCGATCTTTACTTGTTCCTTACTCTTTTGTCGTATCCTCCTTGAGGACAGTTCTCCCACTTTTTAAATTCCAGTCAATTCTTTTTCCTTCTTGTTTGCATTCTTAAATTGCCCTTGCATACATCCTTGAGACTTTCTCGTCGACTTAGGAAATTATCCTAGAAACTTTATACCGACCTTCGAATTATTTGACTCAAAAACATGTCACCATATTTTTTTGTTCTCCTATTTCGATTCCATCGCGAACTACTCTATTCGCATGTCTTCTTATCGGTTAGAATACCGATTGATGGATGCATTATCCTTATCCTTATTTCTTGTCCTGTTGCAACATCATCCTTATGGGAATTTCGAGGACGAAATTATTTTAAGAAAGGTAAATTATAATGATTCTATTTTTCTAATACAAATAAAAGTATATTTTATATTTTTATTTATTTTGAGTTAATATTTATTTTGTGGATTTTAATTTTTATCTTGAATAAATAAATTGGTTAAACGTTATTTGATTTTTTAAAGAATTCTTATTAAAGAAATGATTTTGATTCTCGAATATGAAAGAATATTATTTTTAAAGTGGAAAATTTATTTGAATATTTTTAGTTGAAGAAAAGAGTTTGATTAGATTTTAAAAGGATATATTTTTAATTAAAACAGTTTCTTCTTTCAAATTTTTTTATAATAAAGAAAAGAATAGAGCTGAGTTATTAAAGAAAAGATTTCTCTAACTTATAGAAAAGAAAATTTTTAGAAAAATTACTTTACAGATTTATTTGTTTTGAAAAGAGAAATAAATTAGTGTAAATGATCTATTTAAAGTTTTATTTAAGTTTTAATATATTTGATTTTTATTGTTGGCATTTTTTAAAATAAAAGTGGAAAAATTATTTGAAATTGTTAACTTATTTTTAAAATAATTAAAAGAAGATTTATTAAAGAAAACAAATTATTTGATTTTTAAAAAAGGAAAAGAAATTGATTTGGTTAGATTTTAGGAAAATATTTTATTTTAAAAAAAATGAATTTGTTTTAAAAGATTAATTGGATTTTTGATATTTTAAATAAAAGTGAAGAAAAGAAATTTTAAGTAAATAAAAGCATTTGTTCAATTTTAAAAAGGATTTGTTTTTAATCTGAAAACTTAATTTTTGAAAACCTTTCTATAAGTTGTTAGATCTGATCTAATCTAATCTAATCATGCATCTTGATCTCAAAATCCTTAATCTCTAGTGGTATATATATGTCCCAGTCTATTTCTTTTTCTTTCATCTTTTTCTTTGCCTTTTCTTCCTCTCATCTTTTTTTAATATCTCCTACCTTCAATGCCTAGCCAAAGGATTCCAACGAAAGGAGAAAAAGAACGCAGCTCTATCGTCTCGATCACATCGAGCTTTTCTCTACACCATTGGACGATCATAGACCGTCTAGATAGTAATGTTAGAACTATGGAAGCCCACAACAATAGTCCTAAAGGGGGGTGAATAAGACCATGCAACAATATGCCCAAATTAAAAAAAAATTCTATACTACACTTGCAAAGATAACACAATTGAATAGCTTAGCAAACGATACACTAATAGATAAGATGCTAAGCAAACTACAAATGTGAAGCATACAACATATAGCAAGAGATATAGCAATCAAGCACAAGCAATTAGTATATAGAGCATAAGAAGATAAGGCATGCAATTTCTAACTATAAGCAAATGAGAATTGCAAACGCAAACACGAGTCATTTTATAGTGGTTTGGGAGATCCCCCAGTCTACTTTTTTTAGGCGCAAGAGCCTGTTCCACTGAACATGTCTTTTTTCTTAGAGACAAACACGTTGCCCGTAAGAAACACATAACCCCACTTCTGTTGGAGGCTAAACCTAACTCATATCCTCAAAAGACTGCACATTGTTCGCCACTACGAACAACACTCCTCTCTCTGAGTCTCTTCATGCTCTTCTCTCAATACAAGCTTTTTTCTCTTACAAAGGCACCAATAACGTCTCGATCCTCACACAAAGAAAAGAGAAGGATACAATGAAGCACAAATACTCTTGATAGAGTTTTCAATGAAGCTCACTAATACTCAAGAAGATGGATAGCAAATAGAAGCTCTTGAGTGTGTGTGAGAATGATTTAGATAAGCAAATGAAAGCACAATCAAATTCTCACAAGAGATGGGATTCTTTTGAAAATCACTTTAAAATATATACAACTGAAATCTCTAAGTGATTGGGGCTCAAAAAACCAATACAAAACATATATATAGCCCCACACAAAAAACTACCCGTTATAAATCAAATTAGCAGTTTGAAAACATTAACAGACGTCTGAAGTTATATGAGACAGAGGACTGAAGTTAAAAGCAAAAACCCCAATGGCTATATTTTTAAAACATTTTCTACAGCAGATGTTTGTCGTCTATAGGTTCAGACATCTGCCGATCTTTTTCAAAGATGGCCAAAGAAACCATAGAGAACAAACAGACGTCTGAAGAAATTTGAGACAAACGTCTGAAGAAGAAATGATCTTCAAAGATTTTTTACTGCAGACGTTTGTTGACTATAGCTTCAGACGTTTGTTTCTTAAAAAGAACTAAGGCAATAAAAACACATAGTACAGATAGACGTCTGAAGAAGCATTTGACAAACGTTTGAAGAAAAAAGATTTTCAATCAAAGACTTTGGCCCAGACGTTTGTCAATGATTCAGAAATTTGTTCTGGAATACTTCAGACGGTTGTTCTAAAGTGAAAACTGATATTTGGTTTTCAATTATAGACAGACGTTTGAACCAATAATAGACAAACGTCTAAATAAGTAAAACACAGAAAACTTTGCCTTTTAAAATAAGAAATCATTTTGAATGAAAACCTTTTCAAAGTTAAAACCAAATGTTTCATGTATGCTATTGTGTGAGTGTTCAAGAGCTTTAAATGATATAACCATAATCTATAGAGTACTTACAAGGACTCCTATGTCGGTTTCATAAATCTTCGAATTCTTGAATTCTTATCTTCTCTAGTTCTTGAACTTTGGCAATCCGCTTCACTTGAACTTTGAAAATCGCCAATCCACTCTTTAGCATCTTGAATTCGATATCTTGAACTTCAAATCTTGGCCTTGATTTCGACACTTCAATTTGGACTTAGCTTCTAGCTTCTTAACTATTCGTAGCTTGAATTCTCGAACTCTTGTTTCTTAGTTACGTAGTTTGAACTTATGAAGCTTGATATGCAATTTGAGAAGCACGTGTCCGTATCCTCCAACCTCCAATTAGATATCTCGGTTAAACTCAATTTCTTCCATTCTCCAATGTAGAGCTTCGTCTCGAGATATCCGATATCCTGAAATGCAATCTCAAAGACCAAGCTCATTATATATAGTGTTATAAAATACGCAAGTTATTAATAAAGACAAGTATATGAAACATTCATTGTTTCGATATCATAAATATGAATAGTATATCAATATCAAGATATAACTCAAATTTAGAGCATGAGATATTGATATCCAATATATATACATGATATATGAAAATCAAAATAGACGAGCATACGTATATATATATTTTCATATTGTGAATCATCAAAACAATGAATATGAGTAATATATCTATATCAAAGAATAGAACACAAGTAAAGCATGTCGATATTGATATATTACTCAATATACACAAGATATAGAATATGTCATGCCTCGCTTCCCAGTAGACGGATACAGTGACGTGGCGGGCCGCAACGTATTTACTAAGAAATAAATACTTTAAGCGTAATTAAGCAATATATATAAAATGCGCAAGAATGACAAGTGATATAAAAATATATACAACAACTTTTATTTACATTTACTTTACATACAACTGTTTGAAAATGAAAAGATACAATGATATAAATAGTGCCTAACAAGTGGCATACAAACTGAAAGTAAATACAAGGAGAGCTAGAAGTCCGGCTGGGCAGTGAGCTGGTCCAAGTCCTCCTGATTAGGCTCGATCTTCTGAGAGTCCGGTCCTCCTGATGAACATTCCAAAGAAAGAAAAGACAGGAATGTCGTCAGCGAACTAGCGCTCGGTAAGTCCCAAAAGAAGGAATAGAATATAACAAGTAATGAGAATTGAACTGGTAAGTTGTACAAGTATATGATTGTTATTCTAATGTAGTTGTTTGTAGCTTGGTACAGAAGGTATTTATATATACGAGAGGAGTCCATCTTACCCCGTGGACTATGGTAACATGTAGTACAAGGCTCCGTCAAAACCCATGGGACAACGGCACGAGAATTCATGCAGGTATCTTTTAAGTGACCATCTCGTGTCACGTTAATACATTCCGTACCAATCTACTCCGTTATCCCCGCGTAATGTATTATATGGATTATGTTTACAAGTCTTGCCGAGACCATGAATACAAATTGTTCAAGTAATCAGGTTCAGGATGTAATCATGTATTCAAGTAGTCATTGTTCAGTCGAAAATATTGCAATCTGTAACACATCAATTTCTTCATTATTCTAATCATCTAAGAATAGTTGATATAAATATAACACATATTACCAGTTTGTCTGGAAAATACAAAATACCCAGTGTTATATATGTAATCAATATTCTTTAAAGAAAATTGTGTGTTTATTATTTCATGCATGATATTATATATCTCGACAATCTTCAGTGAGATTTTGTACAGAAAATTATTCATGTTAAAGAACTGGAATCGCAAAATTTGCCAATAAAACGCAGCAAGTCAAAGAAATAAAATCTGGCAGAGATTCAGAAAGGATAATAAGATTCAAGATGTCACATGAAGACCCAAATACCAACACAAGAAGACCCTATAAAAATGATACAAAGATCTCCTCAAACGGCCGCGGAACCGAGGCCGATCCAGCCTAATCCGCCGCGGATCCGCGTCCGAGTTGGCTCGTCGGCGGTCCGAACTTCTCTAGAACTTTCTATGTAACCACCTAGCTTCCTCAAGACGCTTGATAACCACGTGGCTTCTTCTGGAAGGCTCTGCATAACAACCAAGCTTGTGAAAGAAGCTTGATTTGGGGGCTATAAAAAGGGGATCTAGATCTTAATTTTGGGGGTTGTTCAAAAAGTTGTTACACAATTGAGCCATAATTTAATTCAATACAATTCAATTCAAGTTGAGTGATACAACTTGAGATCCAATCCAAATCTAATCAAATCAAGATCCATTGAGAGCAAAATCAAGCGACAATCGAAGATCTTTTATTGCAACGCCGATCGTCATCAAGAGCAAGAGATCCACGATCAATCCACGTCTCACGAAGATCGAGCCGAGCAAAGATCGACGACAAATTCCCTTTCAAAGGAGCGATCGAGAGCTAGTCTTGTAAACTCAAATTGAGAGGTGTAATTTGAAGGAGATTTAATAAAGGTGATAATTGTAAATCTCGCTTTCTTTACATTCTTGCATTATGAAATTTCTCGTTCTTGATTCTTTAATTTTCATGATGCGTGAGTGAAATCTCCGCTTGTAAAGGAATTGAGAGAATCGGTAGATTTAATGATGATGAAATCCTAAACTAATCTTAAGTCTTAAGAGGATTGTGAATTTTAGGAAAAAGAATCATTGATGACCTAATTTGGAGCGAGATCATGTTCTTGATTATTTCGTTGCAAATTAGGGATCAAATGATTGATAATTTTCTTTGCTAGAGGCTAGATTTGAATGATGATCAATGGAAAGACAAGGTATAGTGAAGGAGAAACCCTGGTTTCTTCAATAGATCCCTAATCTTCATTCATCGTCATCGATCTAGCTACAATGCATCAGTAGATAAGATTCGTAATTTTTAGTATTCATCATTGCTACTAATTCGATCGATTCCTACAAGCTATTTTTCATATTCTTGATAATTCAAATTGATATTGGACACTTTCTTGATTTCTAATTCTTGGATATTTTTCTTAATTTTCTTTAAATGACAACTCAATTAAATCTTGAATTACTTTCTTGAATTTTTTTTTTATTTTCTTTCAATTCATCTAAAGCAAGATCGAACAAATCCTTGCATCTCAGTGGACGATCCGTATTCATTAACGAGCTACATCGACACCGTTATTGATTGCGGTATAAATTCTTTGGTTGTGATTATACTTTTCAAAACACAATCCATACGATCAATCAAATGGCGCCGTTGCCGGGGATCGCGTGCTATTTTGTTCGTTCTTGTTATTTGAGTTAAAATTTTATTATTCCATCAGAATTTTAAATCAAAATTTCATCAAGTGCTTAACGATTAGTTGTGAATTTTGCAAGAAAATCTGGATTCTCTGCAGCAAGGGGAAAAATATTCAGATCATTTCAGATAGGACAGAGGAGCAATAGGAGCAGCGGTACAAAATTCCGATCAAAGAACTTTTCATGTAACCGCGGAACCGTGGCGGAAATTAGCTTTTGGCGGCGAATCCGCGGCCTGTTGGTCGATTCAGAGCTTCAGTTCTCTGTGGTATATTTCTCACTTTCTTATCTTCTCCCTGCTCTTGTCCAATAACCATTTTCTGCAGGATTCTTTGCAAAATTCGCAGCGCCGCTAAAAGAAATTTGTTGCGTGTTTTGATATTGGTTGTTTGCATATTTTAATACGGAAATTAAGGGGCAAAGACCAAATTCAGATTAGGTAGGGATTTCATTACCCTTCCTAAGCCCCAAAAATCACAAAACTAGCATCCGCATCACCCTCATTAACTAAAAAATATCTAGACAAGACTCTAAGGACCGTCGCGCTCAATTAGGACAGAAGAAGGTCGTGGGTAATCTATTGGTTATCCGCGTTTCTTTTGTGCTGTCTAAGGCAAGTGTGTCTAAGGCAAGCGGTTACTTAATTAGGCTCGTTACTTACGTAGCGGAGAACCTCCCACTTACCTGGCACTTACCTGGCCACAGAAGGGATAAAGAGGCAGTAGAGGATCTATCCTGCGATTTGTCTTCTGGAAGTTTAGGAGCGGTCTAGTGACTTGACCTAGGTGACCATTAGATCTAGGGTCGCTTGTGCATTTTTTGTGTGATTTTTCAAAATCCGACTTTTTCAAAACAAACCAAACACCAAATCCACTTTTCTCTAATTATCACTTACGCTGCCACTTGTGCTAAACCATTTAGTGCATGCTCGGCTGGACACGGGATTCTAGTGCCCGTCTTGTCCGCATTTCTCCTATCAACTCCGAAGTCGTTATTTCTACATCTTCTTTTTCTTCACCCACTACCACATCCACCACGATGGATGGATCTCCATCGAACTTTCATAACACCACTTTGCCACCACCCGCAGGTGCGCAAAATCTACTACGTATGTCTCTGCAAGAGAGATGCTACCCGATACGTAGTCATCTTTCTACCTGTCTTTCCATTCCACCAGCCAATGAGGACAACTTTGAAATCAAACCTCAATACATCAATCTTTTACCCAAATTTCACGGTCTCGAGTCTGAAGACGCATACATTTTTATTACCAAATTTGAAAACGTATGTGCTATGATGGGTACTTCACAGGTTTCTGTGGATGCTATGAGATTGCGTCTTCTCCCGTTCACTTTATGCGATTTAGCCGAGAAGTGGCTTTATCACATAGCTGCACATTCTATTTCAAACTGGGATGAATTTTTCATAGCTTTCCTTAAGAAATTCTACCCCAATCATAAGACAGCCCGAGTCCGTAGCGAAATAAATAAATTTACCCAGCTTCCCAATGAACAATTTTCGAAGTGTTTTAAACGCTTCAAGGATCTGTTAGTTCAATGTCCTCATCACGGAATCCATCAATGGGATCTGTGCAGAATCATATATGAGGGCATTAATCCTACAAAAAAATAGGTGCTTGAATCCATGTGTCAAGGAAACTTCATGTCTAAAGACGATGGTAAAGTTTGGAAATTTTTAGAAGATTTCGCTGAAAAAACTTTACAATGTGACAGTGTAAGTCAATCATCGTCTAGGGGTGGTATCCATCAACTTGATGTTTCCATAGGAGTCAAACCTGAAATGGTAGTAATGCAAAAGAAACTTGATACTATGGAACACAAATTTTTATTAGCCTCCCTAAATCAGATGACACTCCCCAAAACTGTCTGTGGATAATGTTCTGATCCATCACATCTGACGGAAGAATGTCCTTTGAATTCTCCGTTTCAAGGTCAAGAGCATACTAATGCTGCTTTCCAGCAAAGACTTAGAAATGATCCGTATTCTTCCACTTATAATCAGGGTTGAAGGAATCACCCTAACTTTGCTTGGAACCAACACCAAACTCAAAACACGGTTCCAAACCAAAACAACTTTCAAAGGGTCCCTCCACAACAACAGCAACCACTACAACTAAGTCAGCACCCCTATCAATCACAAAATTTTCAAAATCCGGTCAACACTTCTGCACCGTATAATAATTCTTTGCAACTAACCGGTACCGATAACTCTTCTTCACTCGAACGAACCTTGGAAATGTTTATGAAACAATCCATCCAAGTGTCGGCTGATATAAGGACTTCTATCGATGATCTAAAGAAAAACTCCGCCTCCCAAGATGAGAGTATTAAATCGATGGAAGCACAAATTGCACGATTAAATGCCGAAATGAGTGCTAGAGAGAAAGGGAAACTTCCGTCTCAACCCTACCAAATCCTGAGCACTCACAACACTACAATGTGAATGCCATTACAACGTTGAGATCCGGAAGAGTGCTGAATAATCAAGTCGGTGAAGAGATTGATAATTATGATGAATTAATCAATAACACCCCGGCTTTCACTTCCATTTCTACTTCCACTTCTGACCCTTGTTCGTCTACCCCACCATCTTCTTGCTAGCCTATTCTTCGTTTTCCTCAAGGCTCGAACCCTCAGCCCACTTTTTCTAGTCCACTAAAGACAATCCCCACTCCTATTCTGGGATCTGTTCCACACACACCACCTTCTCCAATGTTGGACCTAGCTATTATTGCTAAAGCTCCTTATCCGAATCGGTTAAGGGGAAACAAATCGAGTCCACATATGGAGAAGATTATGGAAATGTTTAAACAGGTTAACATCAATATCCCTCTCTTAGATGCTATCCAACAAGTCCTATCTTATGCGAAAATTTTAAAGGACTTGTGCACTAGGAAGAGGAAGACTCAAGTGCCAAAAAAGGTATTCATGACAAATAATGTTAGCACTGCTTTTACCCCATAATTACCAAAGAAACATAAGGACCCTGGCTGTCCTACAATCTCGATTTCTATTGGGGGTAAAAACATCAACCGTGCTTTACTTGATCTTGGCGCAAGTGTTAACCTGCTTCCATATTCTGTTTACAAGCAGTCAGGGATTGGAGAGTTGAAACCAGCTCATTGCACTCTCCAAATGGCAGACCGATCCATCACCAAACCTAGGGGTGAGCTTGAGGATGTGTTGATAAAAGTCGGGGAATTTATATTCCCTGTGGACTTTATTGTTTTGGATACACAGCCTGTAGCAAACCCACGAAACCAAATTCCGGTGATTCTTGGTCGACCTTGACCTTTCCTAGCCACTTCCAATGCTATCATTAATTGTCGAAATGGCTCTATGACCCTATCCTTCAAGAAGATGTCAATTGAGCTGAACATTTATAAGATTGGAAGTCAGCCATTTGAACCCTCTGCTCACATTCTTAATGTCTGTTCTGTCTACGAGATAGGTTCTGAAAGCTGCGAGGTTGATGAACTTTGCTTTGATAATCTCAACGACATTAGCACATCAATTTTTGATCTTACACATCTTAGTGAGGACACTTTTGATGAGTCCACTCCTGAGTTTGAAACTTTTGACTCATCACTTTCCGAGTCTGTATCCTTTGCAGGCTATGAGCTTCTTCGTGAATCTGAATGTCATTCACTTACCCCCACCTTCTATTGTTTCTCCGCCGACATTAGATCTCAAAGTGCTACCTTCTCATCTTAAATATGCATATTTAGGTGAGAATGAAGCTTTACCTGTGATCATATCTGCTTCTCTTGCCTTAGAGCAAGAGAACGCTTTTTTGACAGTCTTGAGATCTAATAGGCAGGATTTTGGTTGGACAATGGCTGACATCAAAAGGATTAATCCCTTGATTGTTGAACATCATATACATCTGATGGATGAAGCCAATCCAACCCGAGAACCACAAAGACGGTTGAATCCCATCATAAAGGATGCGGTAATGCAAGAAATCGTCAAATGCCTTGATAGTGGTATCATTTACCCAATCTCTGATAGCCAATGGGTAAGTCCAATTCATGTAGTCCCTAAGAAATCTGGCATCACGGTCATAACAAATGAGGCAAATAAGTTAATCCAGACACGCGCTCAAACTGGATGGCGTGTATGTATTGATTATAGAAAACTCAATGCCGCAACGAGGAAAGACCACTTTTCTCTACCATTCATTGACCAGATGTTAGAATGCTTAGCTGGACGTGAATATTATTGTTTCATGGACGGATACTCTGGCTATAACCACATTTACTTGTCCTTTTGGTACTTTTTCTTAGAGACGCATGCCCTTTGGGTTATGCAATGCTCCCGCTAGATTTCAGCGGTTTATGATGGGGATATTCTCGGATATGGTTGAGAATTTTCTGGAGATTTTCATGGACGATTTCTCGATATTAGGAGATTCTTTTGATGACTGCCTATTGATTTAAAGATTTTTACGATAAAAAATATAAGTTACCGCAATCAAGAACGGCGTCGCTTGGTAGCTAGCCGGTGAGTACGGGTCGGGCCACAGGGATTTTGTGTTTTCCTAGTCGCTCTAATGAGTTAATTCCGGTAGGTGTCGGATTGATTATCTCTAAAACCTAAATTAATTTATACTAAGATTATCTAGATCTAAGTCTTGCTAGGGTTAGGTTTAGGGGAAGTTGAGAGATTAAAGGTTTCCTCACCGCTTTCAATGCCCTATTATAGATCTATTAGGTGTTATGGTAATTATCAATAAAGTGGATTAGAATCATTTGGGAAGATGTTTCTTCCTCTAGGTTCTTGTCCTTCCTTTATCGATCCTTACCCTAACCTCCATGGAAAACACGCGCAACCGGTCCTTTATACTACGGTATCACTGTTACCTCTAGGGGTAAGGTGCCGCAGGGAGCGGTGTATGCATGGAGTTCTAATTATTATGTGCGATGGGGAAAGAAAGGGGTGAGAGATCTCATCTCTCAAACCTTTCCCTAAAGCTAACCCTAACAAGCGAGGAGACTACTCGCTCATTAGGGAATTTAGAGACATTCTAAATTAAAGTAAACTAAGGCAAAGAAAATAAAGGAACTTACTAATTTTTATTGATGGCTCTCTCCAAACATCAACACAGTACAGATCTGAATTTATGAAATGAAAAGAGGCATGCCCTCATACAAGATTTAGAGTTCCTATTTATAGAGGATAGGAACCCTAGGGTTACAATTGACTCACATATCTGTTTTTACAAAAATAACCCCTAAGAAAAGACCTAGTCAACGATCGCGCACCGCCACAGAATTTCGCACCGACACGGGCGCTATATGGCCGAGGATCCGCGGCCAAAAGCATGGTTTGGCCGCGGTTCCACGGCCAAACAGTGGACTTGTGGGCTCCACTTTTCTGGGGCTGTTCTGGGGCATGTTTACTTCAAGTTTCTTCAGTCTTTTTCTCAGATAGGTTTCTAGGTTTCTTCCAGATCTTTCCAGTGAATATTGTAGTGGACTTTTGCCGTTGCTTCGTGACGAAGTCTTGAACCTTGCACTGCCTTGTACTTTGCGAACTGATCTTTGTGTAGGCTTTATCAAAATCCTTCTGTTTGCTAGTCGTAGTCTCACTTTTGCATCGTCTTTCATATTTTTCACTGTTTTTGCTCCTAGAACCTGTAACCTGCAACTAAATAGCAGACATGGGTCAAAAGCACCTGTTTATTTATAAAATGACTAGGAATGGGGAATATAATAATGCAATATTATGATATGAACACCCATCTCATCTTGACGCAATTCTTACTTGTTGTAAAGATAAGAACTTAACTTTGAATTGGAAAAAATGCCATTTCATGGTGCAAGAGAGAATTGTGCTTGGACATGTCATTTCACGGAAAGGCATTGAGGTTGACAGAGCTAAAATAGATGTCATTCATAACCTTCCTCATCCCAAATGCGTCAAAGATATACGATCTTTTCTTAGCCATGCAGGATTTTATCGGAGATTCATTAAGGATTTTAGCAAAATTGCTAGAGCCTTAACTCTTCTCTTGGCCAAGAACACCACATTTCACTTTGACTCGGATTCTAAGGCTACTTTTGACACACTTAAAAATTCTCTCACTACAGCCCCCGTTTTATCATCTCCTGATTGGTACCACCCGTTTGAACTAATGTGTGATGCATCGGATTTTGCTGTTGGTGCAGTCTTAGGACAGCACATTGATAAGATGCTACATGTGATTTATTATGCAAGTAAGACCCTGAATGATTCTCAAATTAATTATACAACCACCGAAAAAGAACTTTTGGCAGTTGTATTTGCATTAGAAAAATTCAGGCCTTACTTGATTGGCTCACCAATTGTTGTGTACACTAACCACTTCACCTTAAAACATCTTTTATCGAAGAAAGATGCTAAAGGTAGGTTAATACGTTGGATCCTTCTATTACAAGAATTTGATCTCGTCATTCGAGATAAGAAAAGATGTGAAAACGTAGTAGTAGACCATCTTTCACGCATCTCTTCTTCACCTATGACCCTGCCAATTAATGACTCTTTTCCCGACGAACAACTCTTGAATGTATCCACTGAACCTTGGTTCGAGGATATTTTGAATTATCTTGCAATACGACTTATTCCCTATGAATGGTCGAAACAGGACAAACATCGATTTCTATCCCAAGTAAAATATTTTTACTGGGATGAACCCTATTTGTTTAAGTATTGTCCTGACCAGATCATTCGCAGATGTGTCCCCAATGATGAATTCAAGAGCGTTCTATCTTTCTGTCATGATCAGACATGTGGAGGTCACTTTGGTCCTCGAAAGACGACGGAGAAGGTTTTACAATGCGGTTTTTACTGGCCGACATTATTCAAAGATGCATTTGATCATTGCAAAATCCGTCCACAGTGTCAACACACGGGTAGGATTTCTCAGAGAAATGAGATGCCATTTCAACCGATCTTGGTGGTTGAAATTTTCGACGTTTGTGGTATTGATTTTATGGGTCCTTTTCCCAACTCTTTTGGGAATTTGTACATATTGCTTGCGGTTGATTACGTCTCGAAATTGGTGGAAGCTATTCCTTGTCGCACTAATGACAACAAGGTTGTCATTAAGTTTCTTAAAGAAAATATATTTTCGTGATTTGGACACCCTCGCGCTATCATTAGCAATAACGGGACGCATTTCTGTAATCGGTCTTTCAAAACTTTGATGCGGAAATATACAATCAACCACAAACTTTCCACACCCTATCATCCCCAAACGAGCGGGCAAGCAGAGATTTCCAACAGGCAAATCAAACAAATTTTAGAGAAAACAGTTTCTAAAAACCGGAAAGATTGGTCAACCAAATTGATGGATGCTTTTTGGGCATTTCGAACTGCATAAAAAACTGATCTAGGTATGTCTCCTTATCGTCTAGTGTTTGGTAAGGCTTGCCACCTTTCGGTGGAGTTTGAACACAAAGCAATATGGGCCATTAAAGAACTGAACTTTGACTTAAATCAAGCCTGCAACTTTCGGAAGCTGCAATTAAACGAGCTAAGTGAACTCCATGATGAAGCTTACGATAATGCTGTGATAGTAAAGAATCGGACTAAGGTATTTCACGATAAAAACACTTTGAGAAAAACTTTTACAACAGGTCAACAAGTCTTTCTTTATGATTCACGTCTCCATCTTCATGCGGGTAAGCTACGATCTCGGTGGAAAGGACCATTTGTTGTGCAGTATTTATACCCGCACGGGACAGTTGAGATTAAAAATGTTAAAAACGGTTCAATTTTCAAAGTAAATGGGCATAGACTTAAACCGTATTTTTCCACTGATCCCTCGAAGGAGCTCCTGTTTTTACAGGAGCCGTTTTATAATGACTGATTTTCCTCCACCTCACCTCCATGTCTTGGAAATATTGTCTCAACTTTTAGAATGGAGGTGAGTCAACTTGTACATACATATAAAAAAATATATAAAAATAATAATAAAATAAATAAAAAAATTGTACATAAATAAAGAATAAGTTTGGAGGAGATTTTCACGTTCACTTATTCTTGTCCCCGTTAATAACTTTTCCTCCCAAGCCTACAGGTTTCTGAGATTTAATAGATGGCAACAGTGAGGACGCTGTTGTAAACAAGTTTGGGGGAGGTTTGTGCTTATTTATACATCACTTTGCATCATACTTTGCATAAACACAAAACATATAATAAAAAAATGTGTACATAAATAAGATAATAAAATATTAGAAAGTAAAAAATTACATCTAAAAGATTGGAAAAATTTAAGAAAACCAAGAAAATTAGAAGTTTTTTTAAACGAAACTAGTAATAAGTAGTTATGAGCCATTGTCCCAAGGGTTAGTAAGATGAAAGAAGTCACTAATCTGAGAATAAAAATAAGTCTGAAAAATAGTTTCTATTCTGGAAACCAAACATTTGAATGTTGATACCCTACTATACGCACTTACACACGTCTTGAAACTCGGGATAGTAGAGAATACCTTGAAATGCTCTTGTCTAAAAGCCAAAGTATGAAGAAAATAATAAATGAAGAATAAAAAATAAAATGGTGAAGAAAAACGAACACTGGTTTTGTAATCACCAAGGCAGCATAAAAAATATATAGCGAGGGTGCTTCATCACCTAGTGCCTTAGACCAACTGGTTTGGGAGTCACTGCTAAAGTTTAGGTGTTGCAAGACGAGGAAATTGCTACTTACGCCTAATCATGCAAGCACATGAGTAATCGGTCGGTTAGTACCTCAAGAAATATTAACGGTCGCATGAAGAATGTATGAGCAATTCCATCTAAAATATTCACCGATTAAAAAGTATTGAGGTAGATGGACAAGAGTATGATAGCTTGAATTGAATTCTCCGAGTGTAGGGATATTCTTTACACACACGTAGGGGTATATGATCAGTGTTTGGAAGAAAGGTAAGAATGAAAAATAAAGGCGATATTTTATTGAGGGATGATGTGATTTCTAATATTTTTTCATGACTATTAAGATAGGGCTCATGACAACCGAAAAGCTAGTATAGTTGGAAACTCTAATTTTCAAAGTCTTTATTTTACAATTCTTATCTTTACATGTACTTTCACCGTCTTCCATTTATTATAGGATTTTTTGGGTGCAATCCGCTGAAAACCCTCAGAAGACAACACTCCTCCTGCAGGGACACCTAGAGATTTAAAGGCTTGTTGCACGTGCTCAGTGCAATCGTGTTGCCTACGAAAGTGTGCTAGTTAGTTTTTTTTCTTTTTTCTTATATTTTCTCCTTATCTTGAATAAAAGAGATTTGCTCGAGACGACCAAAATCAAGTTTGGGGGAATTTGTTCAGTCGAAAATATTGCAATCTGTAACACATCAATTTCCTCATTATTCTAATCATCTAAGGATAGTAAGGATTTTTATTGTGGAGTTCAACTCCAAAAGAATTTTTATTATGGAGTTAAACTCCAAAAGATTTTAAATGGAGTTAAAATCCTAAAAGGATTTTTATTATGGATTTCAACTCCAAAAGAATTTTTATTGTGGAGTTAAACTCTAAAATATTTTAAATGGAGTTAAATTCCTAAAAGGAATTTTATTGTGGAGTTCAACTCCAAAAGAATTTTTATTGTGGAGTTAAACTCCAAAAGATTTTAAATGGAGTTAAACTCCCAAAAGTTTTTATATGGAGTTAAACTCCCAAAAAAACTTTTGTTTAGAGTTAAACTCCCAAAAAAAATTATATGGAGTTAAACTCCCAAAACACTTTTTTTAAATTTTCTTAAGAGGAAGCTTCCCTCCCCCTCACGTGAGAGGGAGAAAGGAGCTCCCACTTTGTGGGAGCCTCCCCCTCATATGAGAGGGAGCAAAGGGCTTCCCTTTTGTGGGAGCTTCCCTCTCCCAAACATGAGGAAGGGAACCCTAACTCATGTGAGGGGAATAGAGGGTGCCTACGGATTTGGAGTTAAAATTCTAAAGATTCTCTTTTTTCTTATAATTATTATGAAGTTGAACTCCAAAAGGTTTTTAAAATATGGAGTTGAACTCCCAAAGATTTTATATGGAGTTGAACTCCCAAAACAATTTTATTTAGAGTTAAACTCCCAAAAGATTTTTATTTTAGAAAACCCAAAAGAGATCTCTTAAAACTCCAAGATCTATGTCTTGGGTGATGAAAGGGGACCCCTTTCTTTCTTTTTGAGCCTTGGATCCTCTCAAAGTGAAGTTTTTGTTTTTGAAGATGGATCCCGTTCTCCCTCTTTTCTCTTTCTTTTTTTTGGATCTTGGGGAAGAAGGGTGATGAGATTTAAAATCTTCTCTTTTTAAAGATTTTATGGGAGATTTGAACTCCCCTTCAAAGGTTTTATGGTGAAAAACTATTTCTTTTTTAGAGAACAAGAGTTAAACTCTTGATTTGATTCAACAAGAGAAGGAAGAAGAATATTTAAAACCTTAAAGAAGGAGGCTCAAACCCTAAATTTTTTTATGGGAAATGGATCCTGTTTCATTTCATCATATTGTTGCCTTATATAGGTTTATAAATTTACGCATAGCCCCTTGGGCTTTACAAAATGGCATTTTGCCCAACCCATGCCTCATATACTTTTCTTTTCTTTTTTGTACATGAGCCATGGGCTTTAAAAAAATTTGGCTTTATGCCTATTTAAATATTACACTTATTTATTGTATTTTCTTGGCATAGGACCGGTCTGGGTTTGGGCCCACCTGCTTGTACATTGGTTCGGGCGTGGGCCCGGCTTGAGTTTGGGCGTGGGCCCAGCTTGGATTTGATAGTAGGGCCCGCCTACTTATCCGCGGTTTGACTTTGACCTCCGGCTTGAGTTTGGGCCCGCCTACTTGTCCCACATTGTATTGTTTCTCGACCCAATCCTTGAAAATGCAACAATCTTCGATAGTATGTCCCAACACTCAATAGTATGTACAATAATTGGGATGATCAGCCTTGTTCACTTCACTTAACCTTTTTGGTTCTGGTAAGCCATTCTTCAGAGCATCTTTAAATATTTTGAGAGTAGACCTTATTTCTCCTTTTCTCTAAAGTTGGCTCTCGGGGTTTGTTAGTCTTCGCTCCATCCACTCTCAGCTTATTGAGAGAATTGGTGCTGTTAGAACTTTCGCCTTTCCGATTGTCATCCCTCCGATGTCTCGGTTTGAATTAGAGATCCTAAGTAGACTCGGTCTTTGAGCGTTCCAATATTTGGACCTTCTTGGTCAGTTCTTGGAATATCTTGAGGCATGCGGTGCACAGGAAAGGTTTCATCCAGTTGTTCAGATTTTCTATAAGAAGACTGACGGATTGGTCTTGTTCCAATGGTGGTTCACATTTGACAAAGAGATTGCGCCATCGGACTATAAAAACAATGATGCTTTCATTGTTCTTTGGTTCGGTCCTTACAAGGTCGGCAATGGTGATATCTCTGACACTCATGAACCTTTGCTTAAATAGGGATTCTATTTGAGCGAACGTCGTAATCGAGTCATCTGGTATGCTTTCATACCAATCAAAAGCAACATCGGTCAAGCTATTAACAAACTGACAGAGAAGGAGCGCATCATTGCCCTCAGTATTCATGCATGATGCTTTAAATTGGGCAATATGCCTATTCGCATTTTCCGTCCCATCGAACCGTTCGAATTTAGGGACGACATAGCTACTGGGAAACTCTACAAGATCATATTGTGCAGGGTATGGTATCCCATTGCTGCAGACCTCTTTCCGCGTCTCAGCCTTGGTCACCAATGTTTTGACTTTGTTGGTGATCAAATCCATGATCTGATCCTGCGTTGGAGGGCGGCTGTCATCGGTAGTCAAGACATTCCCCGAGATAGGATGCGACCGACTTTCATGCGGTTCGCCCACCTTTGGATTTGAGGGAATATGCGCCGGCTGCCTTGGGACACCGTTTCCCAGTTCATGAGCAGAGCCTTGCGCTTGATTGGGTGGCTGAGAGGCAGCTTGGGCCGTGAGCTGTAAGACGACGTTTGTCAAGTAGTCAATCTTCGAGTAGAGCTTAGCCATCTCCTTGCCTTTGTTTCTGGGCTGGTTTTGGAGATTTTGGAGAAGTTGATGTCTGCAGTCTTGGGATGGAAGATTGGCTCCTCTTCGCTTTCCGAGCACGACTCCTCATGAACTGAAGGATCTCTCTGCTTATCAGCCTTGCTGGAAGGGTCTTCATTACCTTCCAGAGGAGGTTGGTCTTGAAAAGTGGCAGCAACATTCATACCAGATTGGATTTGAGATGTGGTGGCCATATCCTTGCTCTTATTGTGCGTGTTCACTATGTAGACAGTGTGGACCACATATCCATCCATCTCTTTATCTTTGGCGGCTAATCTTTCGGACCGTCGTCGTGGTCCTTCCTCTTCGGGAGATAACGGGCGACTGAAGATGGTTGGCCTGGCTGGGTTCTTAGGTGGCATGGTCTGGATCGCAGTTTTCTTGACTCTTGCGGTCATGGCGTTCTTTTGAACCAATTTCAGCGGTTCGAAAGAGTTAGAGAGCCTTACAGCCTATTCAGCTATTGTTGCGGGGTAATCTCATTCTTGGAACCTACGAAGTTTAGACTAGCAGGAGCCCTAGCCCTTTTGTTGGCTCTGTATCTGAGCCTTTTCTGTCTTAGCTTCTCGATTTTGAGGGCTTGGCGAGCATCCATTATCCAGGAAGCCATCGTGAGTCGATTAACAGGGAGCTTAAGGAAGATACCCGATCGAGCAGTTGTCAGGGGCACCGCTGGAGCTTGCTCGAGACGCCTTATTGCTTTATTAGTGTTGATTGCCTTGCCCCAGCTGGGGCCAAAGAAAGTCGTTCAAACATCGACTTGCGTTTGGGCAGTGGTGCTCTCGAGATCACCGCATTTGGCATCCTGCTTTTCGAGGCCGTTCTGTCTGTTACCGAAGCTTAAGGAGCTGGGATGGCGTTAGCTGGCACGAACGGAATAAAACCAAATGGTAGCAGCGGATCCTCCCACTGTCGTCCGAGGCTGGCTGGAAGGATCGTCCTGACGTCCATCTTCATTGTGTAGGAGATGGGAGCTGTGTTAAGAGATAAGCATATCCTGAGAGACATTTTGTTGCGTCCGAAGATTGCAATTGGAAAGTGTTAACCTGCACAAAGAAGCATGATTTTAGTACATGCAATCAATATATATGTTGATTGAGTTCGCATGAATGTTTAACCCGGAAAATAGGAGGAGAGAAAAGGTCCCACCAGGCGTACCAGAATCTGTAGGGTGTTTTTCGTCACCCCATTGAGATGGGAATACGCGTCACTTGTCAGGCGTACACAGATTCCCCCTATTTAGGATAGGCTGGGGTTTATTGATTGTGGAGATCCGAATCTCTGGCAGCCACGGACTAAGCTGCAGTTAATTACCCTCGCTTTTGGAGCGAGAGTACCTTTGATTGACGGGTCAAACCGGTCATGCGAAATCAATGTGATGTGTTGGTGTGTTTTTTTAACAATAGGGACGCGTTCATTTTTTTTAATATTTATTCTATTTGTGACAAATGATTTTTTTAAAAAAATTATTGAAGGAAGCATTTTTTAAAAAAATATTTTATTTATTATTTATATTTTATTTTATTTAATCTATTTTTTTTAAATAAAATAAAAAAAGGGGGAGGGGAAGCCCCCCACCTACTCACGTGAGAAGGACATGAGGAGGAGTGGGGAGCTCCCGCTTAGTAGGAGCCTCCCCCTCACGTGAGGGGGGAATGCTCCCACTTAGTGGGAGCCTTCCCCTCACGTGAGAGGGGGGAAATCTCCCACTCCTTCCACGTGAGGGAGCAGGGGCTCTGATTAGTCAAAAATATTGCACATTTGTATGAAAATTTTTCCTACTATTATTAACTGCTAAATGGTGTTAGTTGTAAATATAGAACATATGTGGATTTATTTGTAAAAAGATTATTATCATATGTTTCTTCATTTTAATTAATATAATTAGGGAAAATATATGTATATAATATTTAAATGAAATATTAGTAATTAAAATATGTATATCATATCAAATATTTCTAATCAATATTCTTAAGATATTATATCATATAAATGGTTAGGATAATATCTCAAAAATACCAAATGCTACTAACACTTTGATTTGAGATATTGTGCAGATATTAGCTCAGGTCTAAGGTCCAAGTTAGAGATCCAAATCAAATCGGGATATCGAAACCGAATCTGCCAAATTTCAGAAGTAAATCGAGGAATCTACCAACGGTAGAGACTCAGAGCAATATTTTCAGAATCTATACATCAAAAGGATCTCCAAATGTCAACACAGAAAGCTAGAAAAAATCCCCCAAGTCATGATCCCACCAAAGCGAAGCGGAAGGGCGGCCAAATGTTGCATTCTGCAACGGTTCAGTGGTCAAATCTGAGCCGTTGGATGTGAGATTTTGGGATCATGATCTTAACTGCATCTATTCATATATGGAATCTAGGGTTTCTGGTTTCAAGGACTATATAAGAGACCGAGAGTTGTACATTGAAAATTATCACCGAAGAGATCAAGAGATCCAAGAGGTCCACGTATCCGAGTGATCATCATCTATTCATCTACCTCCAAAAAGAGAAAGATCTAGATCAAACTAGGGTTCTTGTAATCGACTCTATAAGGAGAATTGTAAATGCAATAGTTGATTAATAAAAATAGTTTTTATTTTAATTCTCTTTGCATTTATTTTCCGCATTTAATTTTTGCACTTACTTTTCTACATCTTCATTATGATTTCATTCTTCAACCTTTCTTCTAACTTAACAATGAGCGAGTAATTCCTAGCTTGCTAGGGTTCGGTAGGATAATGGATGAAAAGATCTCTTAAACTTCTTTTTTACATTTTTAAGTTTATAAACTTTAGCAAAATAAATGTTAACTTCCTTATCGGGTGCGCTATCGATTTATTGATAGGCTCGACCACGATTTGAGATTGGTTTAACACTTGTTTTGTTAAGGGCTAGACATGAATAAAGATCAATGAAAAGATAAGGGTTAATAGTGGGGAAACCCTAGTTTCCTCCAAGAACCCTAATCTACATTCATCCCTATCGATTTAGTTTTAAACTATTAAAAGATAAAATAGTCATTTTTAATTATTCATCCATTACTACTAAGTCTTATGAACCCTACAAGCCTTTTCATTATAAATTTTATATCTGTTTTAAAAGTTTCACATTGTCAATCCTTTAATCTCAAGCAATTCTCATATCATAAAAGAGTTATAGAATGATAACAATCATCCATCTCTTTTATCAACTCGTCTAAAACAAGAAAAGAGTTCACGTTTCCCTACGGACGACCCGTACCTTTCGCGGCTAGTTACTTGCGACACCGTCTTGATTGCGGTTATTTACAAAACTTCTTTTTCATGATAAATCAAATGGCACCGTTGCCGGGGAGACGGTCGTAATTTTTTCTTGTTTTTCGAGTTGACTTCTTATAAAATCCAGCAAACATAAAATAAACAAAACCACATCTTGCACTTTTAACGATTATTATGCGAGTTTTGTAAGGAAATCTGGAGTAATTGGGGTAGGCAAATAGAGATTCAGAGACTTTCAACTTGGATCAGAGGAGTATAGATGGGCCCTGAAGAAAAATTAGCAAAAGTTCCTTCCAAACCGCGGCGGAACCGCGGCATTTGGGTGATAGTGGCAGCGGAACCGCGGTTGTCTTGAGGAATAAGGCCCCTAAAAATCCTCAGGTACCCTCCTATTATCTTTCACTCTCCTCTAAGATCCAATAATCTGATTTTACCTGCAGAATTCTTTGCAAAAAACGCCGCTCAAAAATCTTTTTACGTGTTTTGATTTTGGGTTATTTTTGCATATTTTAAACCAGACTTTAAGGGGGCAATAAACCCAAATTCAGATTAGATAAGGATTTCATCACCCTTCTTAGGCCCCACAAATCACAAATAAGCATACGCATAACCCTACATTAATGTAAAAAAATATCTAGACAAGCTTTTAAGGACTGTAGCGCTCAATTAGGACAGAGGATGGTCGTGGGTAATTTATTATTTATCCGCATTTTTCTTGTGGTGTCTAGGCAAGTATGACTAAGAAAAGTGGTTACTTAATTAGGCCCGCTATAGTGGATACCTCCCACTTACCTGGCAATTACCTGGCTGCTAGATTGATAAGGAGGTAGTAGAGGATTGATCCTGTAACTTGTCCTTTGGAAGTTTAGGAGCGGTCTAGTGAATTAACCTAGGTGACCCTAGCTCTAGGTATTTTTGTGCACGTTTATCGAGTCCCTCTTTCAAAGCAAAACAATTTCCAAAATCCAAAAAAGCTTAAATTATTACCATTTCACCTTCTTCACTTTCTTATAATGGGTAAACCAAACAGACGAACTCTTGCCGAGTTTTGCTATCCAGAACCAGATATTTCGTGTTTTCGTAATTGCTTCGGTACAAAATCCAACTCTACTATGTCTTTAAGAGATAGGATAAAGCGCGTGGAAAAGAACAATTTAATACCTCACTCAAGGTCCTATCAATCGCATAAAAATTCAACATCTTCTTATGTTGATAATTCATTTAAGGCTAGTGAGGGAACTTCTAAACGCATGTCCATCGCTGAGCATATTGCGAAGGCTAATAGCCAAAGTTTCAATCCTTTCACTAATCCAAAACCGTTAGGATAACAAATACCATCATTTCCATATGAAAATATTGATACTCGTGTTAAGGAGAATATGACATCTTTTACACCCATGACCATTGTTGAACAAATAGCAATTGACAGTCGCCAACTAACCAATCAATCTCAATATTCTTCATATCACAGTGTTGATCCTAATCATATTTATGAAACTTGGGTACACCCTTCTAATTCTTATCCACAGTACCAAACTTTCACACGCTCTCATGTTGACACTTCTCTTAAGGCTAATGGGACAAGTCATAAACGCATGTCGATTGTGGAACACATTGAACTTGCCCATAACCAACAATTAAAGGCATCTCTTCTTAACATTTCTTTTCAGGCTAATACGGAAATCATAAACACATGTCAATTGCGGCACACATTGAACTTTCCCATAGCCAACAATTAAACACATTATACTCAACTTCCTCACCTTATCTAAACAGTGTTTTTGAAAATCAATTAGAAAGTTCCACGGTACAAAGAGAATCCTTTATTGGAACTTCTTCCCAAACCATGTCTAGTCCTGAAGAAGAGTTGGAATTGAGTAGTGAAAAAGAACAAGAGATCCATCAAAGTCAAACCAAAATTAATTCTTTTGATCTCGACACCTTCCATCCTGCACTCTAACCGAATGTATTCAATGTTCAACCGATTAATAATCTAAGTGCTGAGGTGCCCGAGAATAATATGTTTGACTTTTCCAATAGTGAGTGTGAAAGAGAGCCTTACACCAGTCTAAATCAAACCGTTCCTTATCCGACTGCACTTGATATTCCAAACCTTCCAACTCCGTTAAGTAAACCAAGTGATTTATCAATTGAGGATAGTATAATTGATGAATTTTTAAAGAACTGTTCGTTTGATTTGACTGAAGATGTTATGGAGAGCGGTGATGAGAATATCGTTGAAGATGAACCTATTATGTTAGATGAGTTGGATTCTCCGACCCATCATGTCCTTTCTATTGAATATGAATATCTTCCTTTACAATTAACCGATCCTATTCTTACCACCGACCTATCCAAGAAGCAACACGATATTCAGCCTTCATCTTCTACATCTGGTTCAATAATGCTCGACACCCAAATTTGTTTACCCATTTTATCACCCACTTTCTTTGGTTCTTCTTCTAATCTTCTTTCAATTCTACCGAGTTTTGATGAACCACACTCCGATATTTTGAATTCTATGATTCTTGAAAGACCACTCAATTTAGACTCTTTTGAGAAAGAGAGAGACGATCATTTCGAATCTCCTACCTCCATTTCTGCCGGATCGAGTGTTTTGAATCTTGGTACGCAAAAGACTGACCTTGGAACTTTCAACCGTCCTAGTGAATCTGCATATTCCATTAATATAGATATCGATGAAATTATTACCCAGACCATTGATGAAAGTTTTGAAGACATTTTCGCCGAAGAACTCGTATTTCTAAAAGACATGGATATTGTGATGAATCAACCTCCACTCGAAAAAGTTAAACCACCACCCTATCTTCTTATCAAGTACGAGAATACGAATATTCCACCTACTCCTTATCTTTCATATTCTCGTTTTCGTTCACCATCACTGTTTCGTCTTTACCAACCGAGACGTAAACTCGATCGATTACGCCTCTTATCTCCCCACTTCTTCACGTTTATGATCTTCTGCCAACTATGTTGTTATATCGATAAAATATTCGAATGGTTGGTGTTGACTTTTGGTCTTTGTAAAACTTTGCATAGACCAATAATTTTACCCCCCCCCCCTCTTATGATTTTAAATGCTTAAAAAATGTTTTACTCAAGTTTGGGGGGAGAAAAATATTTTTGCTCTTGAAAGAAAAGAAAATTTTTGCATGATTGTGAGCCAAAAACGAGTTTGCGGGAGGATTTCCTAACATTGATTTTTTTCCCCTTTTACTAATCATTGAGAACTTTTCCTCCCAAATCTACAGGTTTTGAGCTTAAAAGACGATATCAGTGAGAAGACTGCTGCAAATAGGTTTAGGGGAGGTTTGTGTTTATTCACGCATTATTTTGCTTTATAAAAGCACTAAAATATTTTTGTTAAAATAAAAGTTTGAAAGTCAAAAATACATATGAAAGATAGAAAGAGATTTAAGAAAAGCAAGAAAATTAGATATTTTAAAACAAAGTTAGTAATAGGTAGTCATGAGCTATTGTCCTAAGGGTTAGTAAGATGAAGAGAATTACTAATCTGAGAATAGAAATAAGTCTGAAAAATAGTCCGTATTCTTGAGTCCAAACTTCTGAACATTGATACCCTACTATACGCACTTGCACACATCTTGAAACTTGGGATAGTAGAAAACACCTTGAAATGCTCTTATCTAAAAGCCTTGGTATGAAGGAAAAAAATATATAAACAAAAATATAAATGATACAGAAAATATATATGGTGAAAAAAAATAAACATTGGTTTTGTAATTACTTAAGGCATCACAAAAAAAATATAGCAAGAATGCCTTATCACCTAGTGCCTTAGACCAACTGGTTTGGGAGCCACTGCTAAACCTTAGGTGTTGCAAAACTAGGATATTGCTCATTATGCCTAAAAGAGTGAGCACATTTGGTAGTCGGTTGGTTAGTAGCTCAAAAAGTATTAACGGTCGCATGAAGAATGTGTGAGCAATTCCATCTAAAATATTCACCGACTAAAAAGTACTAAGGAAGATGGATAAGAGTATGATAGTTTGAATTGAATTTTCTAAGTGTAGGGATGTCTTTTACACACACGTTGGGTTATATGATAGATGTTTGGAAGAAAGGTACGGAGGAAGACAAAAAGCGATGTTTTATTGACCGATAATATGATTTCTGATATCTTTTCATGACCATTATGATAGAGCTCATGGCAACTCAAAAGCTAATATAGTTTGAAATGCTTATTTTCAAGTTCTTTCTTTTATATGTTTTTATCTTTGTAGGTAACTTTCATTTTCTTTTTTTTTATGATAGAATTTTGTGGGTGTTATCCGCTGAAAACCCTCAAGAGACAACACTCCTCCTATTAGAGACACCTAGAGGTTTAAAGGCTTGTTGCACGTGCTAAGTGCAATCATGTTGCCTACGAAAGTGTGCTAGGTTTTTCTTTTTTCTTTTGATCTTTAATAACTAGTTTGCTCGGGACAATCAAATATAAGTTTGGAGGTATTTGATTAGTCTAAAATATTGCACATTTGTATGAACATTTTCCCTACTATTATTAACTAATAAATGGTGTTAGTTATAAATATAGAACATATGTGGGTTTATTTGTAAAAATATTGTTATCATATGTTTCTTTATTTTAATTAATATAATTAGGGAAAATATATGCATATAATATTTAAAAGAAATATTAGTAATTAAAATATGCATATCATATCAAATATTTCTAATCAATATTCTTAAGATATTATATCATATAAATGGTTAGGATAATATCTCAAAAATACCAAATACTACTAACACTTTGATTTGAGATATTATGCAGATATTAGCTCAGGTCTAAGGTCCAAGTTAGAGATCCAAGTAAAATCGGGATATCGAAACCGAATCTGCCAAATTTTAGAAGCAAATCGAGAAATCTAGCAATGGCAGAGACTCAGAGCAATATTTTTAGAATCTATATATTAAAAGGATCTCCAAATGTCAACACAGAAAGCCAGAAAAAATCCCAAGTCATGATCCCACCAAAGCGCGGTGAAAGGGCGGCCAAATGTGGCATTCTGCGGCGGTTCAGCGGTTAAATCTGGGCCGTTGGATGTGAGATTTTGGGATCATGATCTTAACTGCATATATTCCTATATGGAATCTAGGGTTTCTGGTTTCAAGGACTATATAATATACCGAGAGCTGTAAATTGAAAATTATCACCGAAGAGATCCAAGAGATCTGCGTATCCGAGTGATCATCATCTATTCATCTACCTCCAACAAGAGAGAGATCGAGATCAAACTAGGGTTCTTGTAATCGACTCTCTAAGGAGAATTGTAAATGCAATAGTTGATTCATAAATGTAGTTTTTATTTTAATTCACTTTGCATATATTTTCCGTATTTAATTTCTGCACTTACTTTTCTGCATCTTCATTATAATTTAATTCTCAACCTTTCATCTAACTTAACCATGAGCGAGTAATTCCTAGCTTGCTAGAGTTCGGTAGGATAATGGATGAAAAGATCTCTTAAATTTCTTTTATACATTTTAAGTTTATAAATTTTAGCAAAATAAATGTTAACCTCTTTATCGGGCGCGCTATCAATTTATTGATAAGCTCGACCACGATTTGAGATTGGTTTAACACTTGTTTTGTTAAGAGCCAAACATGAATAGAGATCAATGAAAGGACAAGAGTTAATAGTGGGGAAACCCGAGTTTCCTCCAAGAACCCTAATCTACATTCATCACTATAGATCTAGTTTTAAACTATTAAAAAATAAAAGAGTCGTTTCTAATTATTCATTCATTACTACTAAGTCCTATGAACCCTATAAGCCTTTTCATTATAAATTTTAAATCCGTTTTAAAATAGAACGATAATAATCATCCATCTCTTTTATCAACTCATCTAAAACAAGAAAAGAGTCCACGTTTCCCTGCGGACGACCCGTACTCATCGCGGCTAGCTAATAGCGACACCGTCTTGATTACGGTTATTTACAAAACTTCTTTTTCATGATAAATCAAGCTCCCACTAAGTGGGAGCCTCTCCCTCACGTGGGGAAAGGAACCCCCTCAATGGAGGAGGCGGAGGACGCCCGCGGGTTTGGAGTTAAACTCCAAAAAAACTTTATTTTTATAATGGAGTTAAACTCCAAAAGATTTCATTTGGAGTTAAACTCCCAAAACTTTTTATTGTGGAGTTCAACTCCAAAAGATTTTAAATAGAGTTAAACTTCCAAAAGAATTTTTATTGTGGAGTTAGACTCCAAAAGAATTTTTTTTATTATGGAGTTCAACTCCAAAAGTAATTTTTATGGAGTTAAACTCCCAAAAGGATTTTTATTGTGGAGTTCAACTCTAAAAGAATTTTTATTATGGAGTTAAACTCCAAAAGATTTTAAAAGGAACTAAACTCCTAAAAGGATTTTTATTGTGGAGTTCAACTCTAAAAGAATTTTTATTGTGGAGTTAATGGAGTTAAACTCCAAAAGAAATTTTATTATGGAGTTTGTAGGGTTACTAAGCACTAGAACAAGGTTCCACAAGGCATCAACCATGCCAAAATCAAATTTTTCATGTGCCGAACAACCCTAACCAAGATCTTAGACTAGAGATTAAGAGAAACAAAGAGCAAGTAAACAACTGAATTACAACCTTTGTAGTCCGTTCCTTCACTTCTAAAGCTCCGTGTTGAGGTCGCTGCGATCATCGAGTGCCCGGACTCTAGAGAGGCTCCATGAAGAGAAAGATGCAAGCTTGCTTCTGACCTTCAATAACAAAGATGATCTACCTTGAAGAAACTCAAGACCAAGTTTTTGCTTCACTAATCAAGTATTGGCAAAGCAAACACCCTAATCTAAGTGGCTAGAATAGATGAGGATGATGAAGTAGGAATTTAGCTCTCATTTGTTTTCTTTATCTCACTCAAAATCATCACATGTGAAAAAGCTAGAAAGCTTTTCTCAAAAGAAGAAGAAGAAGAAATTACTTTGTGATGAATAATGAAAAACTTGTGTGAGATTAGAAATGCAACCATGGGTTAAGAATGAAGGGCTTAACTCATGTAGAGAATAAACCATGGTTAAAAGGTTTGGGTTGGGTTAATAAATATCAACACAAAATATCTTCGCTTAAAACAAAATAAAGCTTCTAGAAGCTTCAAGAAAAAGCTAAGCCAAATCAAACCCTAACTATGTTTAATCTCAATAAATCATATTGCATTTGTAATCATAACTTGTTACAATATTATATATCACATATATAACATATTTTGTAACAAAATAAAATAATACAATTAACATATATCACATATATATCAATGTATTATCCAAGTGAGAAAAAGAATATTTAAGTGAGCTTATATTAGTTAATGTAATATAATATATCAAATATATAATTATACATTAAATTATCGAATCAATACTCGATCCGATAATCCGGCTATTTCACAAATAACCGACTAATATAATCTGTATCAGTTCATCGAATCAACACTTGATCCGATGACCCGGCTATATCACATATACCCGGCCGATATCTCATATCGCGAGAATCTAATACAGTATCGCATACATGTATTATTCTCGGTCCCGCACATATCATATATGTGCTCCTACTCCGTTTTGCCTGAGCCAGGAAACCTCTGTGTAGGACTCTAAAGAATCGTCAATACGCCGGCAGTAGGTGATGATCATATCAAACACCCACAAGCTGCAAGCGGTCAGCTAAACGTAACAGCCACCCAAGTATTGAGCGATCAGAAAATCAGCAAGCAAGCCTGTACATTCTCCTGCAAATCCAATCAGTAACACTCCCGTACAGTCCGGTCCCTTCGTCTGCTATGTCGCATATCTCGCCTAGGGGTGGTAAACGTCAGACCCCAGTAGCTTGATAAGTCGTGTCGATATGAGATCCATAACAGTTCGAGAAACTACTGATAATACTTACCAATAAATCTCAGCAACCCTGGCCAGGGATTTCTAGTTATAGCCAATCGAACACAGCACAACATCAACTCCCTATACCGGGAGAGACGAAACCCCTCCTATCGCTCATTGCATCCATGTGATTCGGGACTGTACCCAAAAGCCACCATTTTGCATGCCCTCTTGGACGTGCTATGATGAAAATCAAAGCACAGTGGGAATCACACATGACTTTATGACGATCTCGGGTCTACAGACTAACCTGTACCAGTGTCACCAAAGGACTGCCATCTGACGTGAGGTATAATACCATCTGGGAGTTCTCGGCGAATCCGTCCAGTGTACCCAGTCTCCACTGAGCACCCGTATACCTTCTCTTATGTCAAACACCAATGGATATGAGATCATCCATCGCCCATCATATGGGCCAAGAAGCACATACGCTAGTCTACTCTGGAGTATCGATGCCCTGTCTCGGTACTCCCACGACTAGGAACTTTTGAAGGATGTACTTAGCAACTACACTGTCCCCACCAGTATGATCTGCATCATAGTCCTGGTAGTCGAGTACTAATCCTAAGGGCTTTATCAACATGTAACATAGAGGCAATCAGAGTACATGTTAAGATAAAGGGCAACCAGATAGCATACTATCATGTCGAGCAAGAAAGTCCTCCCTATATATGTCCAAGGATCCACAACAATATACATCGTATGTACAGTAATGGCCTCGAGGGCATACATATAACTAACAATCTCTCACTTGCACTAGGGCCATCTGTTGTGGTATCGCATACCCAACAATCAGTTGTGGTTGAAGTATCTCATACTCAACCATCCCATAAAAGTCTCTACTGGGAAATAGGCCTTTGTGAGTGGATCCGCGCCGTTGTCCTCTGTATCTACTCTCCTAACCTCGATCTCTCTGGAGCTCAACTATCTCCATGATCAGGCGATACTGCCTAAAAATTTGTCCGGATCACAGATGGGACAAGGGTTCCAAGGCCTAAGCCACAACTCCATTGTCATACAATGGTAGGAACGAAATTCATTTCATGAACTCGTGTACATCCAGACTATTTCTTTGGTAGCATCCTTGGTAGTAATTTATCTTGCCTTTAATCGTCTAGTAAGCCACGGTATCTAGCTTGGAACTCTTCCAACATACCATCCCTCTACTGAGGGTAAAGACAATGCCTGCGACTGACATTCAGTCGTCCTTATCACCCTGGAACATTTCCAGTGATTCTCCCCAGAATCGATTGATACCATCTCACTACAACTAGTGAGAATCCTAACATCCAATTAGATATATCTCATAGATCCATAACTCAGGATTTAGGAGGTATCACCTTGATCCTATATGGAGAATCTTTGTGATAAGAGGAGATTGACCGAGCGTAGCATAGGAAACTCTTTCCCTATCATGAGTATGTCATCCGCGTACTATACGAGGATCACCACCATACTCCCTACTACCATTTTGTATATACTAGGTTCATCTACCATTTTGATGAAGTCAAACTCTTTGACTACCACATCAAAACAGACGTTCCAACTCCGTGATGCCTGATTTATCCCATAAAACATCATGCTCACGTTTCCGCTGCTCCCACTGTCTACAAAGCCCTCTGGCTGTGTACTTATGGACGTTCTCTTCCAAATCAATATTTAGAAAAGCAGTCATGACACCCAACCGCCAGATATCGTAGTCATGGTATGTAGCCGTGGCTGGTAGGATCTGGATGGACTTAAGCATAGTTTTGAAAGTCTCAACTTTTCCATGTACACCAAGTAATCTTCTCAAGATATACTTGCTCCTGATGGAGATTTAACCCTTCAGATAAAGCAACCAAAGTCCATACCTTGTTGGTGTATAAGAATTCCATCTCAGATCGCTAAGCATCCAGACATTCTCACAGAGTCCCCACTCCTGATGGCCTGCTCGAAACTAGTTGGGTCATCATCTCATGATGCAATCCTCTCTCCCACTGTCATAAAGAAACCGAAGTATCTCTCAGGTGGATGAGGAACCCTACCAGATCGGCGGAGAGGCTGAGGTTCGTTGGAACTATTAAATCTTCCGGGTTTACCAAATCATCAGCTGCAGTTTGTATAGCTGGAACTCCTTCCAGTTCTACCTTATGACCACTAATTTCTTCACAAGAAATTCCCTTTTTCTCAAAAAGTGGTATGCCGAGAAATAAAACATCTTTTGTTCCTCGGAGTGGTAGAAGATATTCCCTTGCGAATGCTTGGGATATCCAACAAACTTCCACAGAACTGACCTTGCCTCGAGCTTGTACAGATTTTGCTTTTGACATAGACCGGCCAACCCCAAATCTTAACATCTTTAAGAGATGGGCTCTTCCCATACTATATCACATATGGAGTGGTAGGCATATTATTTGGTTGGAACCCTATTCAATAGGTATGCAACTTCTCAAGTGCATAACCCCAAAAGAAAATAGGCAACTCAGTAGTACTCATCATAGAGCACACTATATCACATAGGGTGCGATTGCTCCGCCCCGATACACCGACGTGCTGTGGTGTATACGGAGGAGTAATGCTGAGAGAGAATCTTATTCTCCTTTAGAATAGTCCAGGAATTCCGAGCTCAAGTATTCTCCTCCTTGATCTCATCAAAGGACATAATACTTATACCCGTTTTTGGTTCTCTACTTCTAACTTATATTCTGTGAATATCTCAAAAGTTTCGGACTTGTGTTTCAACAGGAACATATGTCTGAATCTTGAGAGATCATCAGTGAATGTAATGAAGTACAAAGAACCGGTCCTGGCATATGTAGACAGGGGACCTTTACATACATCATCATGTATCAATCCCAAGAGTTCACTAACTCTTTCTCTATTTCTAATAAACGGAGTTGTGGTCATCTTATCTTTGTGACATGACTGGCAAGTTTTACAAGATGTAAATTCAAACTAATTTAAATATGCATTTTTATGTAATTTCAGCTAGTCGGGTCGCATTGATATGACCTAGTCTACAATGCCTCAAGAAGGATTCGTTTATTTCTTAACTCTTCCTCTTATGTGTGTTCTATATGTTAAGAACTGTGGTTTGATTTAGAACGTCTATGCTTTTAGATAACGTGCCTGAACCGATCAACTCTTGATATAGGAAATGTTCAAAACATTATCCAACAATACAAAATTATATCCTTCTTTACTAATAAAGAGACTGATATGATATTGTATATCAGGTTCGGTATCTATTAACATTCGTTCAAAATCAATGTATTCTGGTAATATAGGGTGATAACTGCCAACAGACTTGGCTGCAACACTTGCATCATTTCCAACTCTTGAAACTTATCACCCGTTCTCAGTTCTCTACCTTTCTGTAGCCCATGTAACAAATTACATTTGCGGGATCCTAATCCGGTATTTCATACCCAGGATGTAAAGGATACTGAAAAACAGTTCTCAGTAATGAACATACCCGAAGATGATGCATCAGCATGCACTTTCTTCGTTTGGGCGGCACGGGAATTCTGGTAATCCCCTATTTCCTGCTCTTTCTTATAACAATTATAAGTTGGAGCGGGACCAACGTTCCCTAGCGCAGTATAACAAGCGGGTTCGGTCAATACATCCGTATTATTATCTTGATTAAGGCGTGATATGGTCGCTACCAGGAGAGAGATAGAAGAAAACACTCAGCGTATGCTCTTGCAAGATTAGATTGGTTATTAATATATCTAATCAGGATGTCTCCCACTGTTTTAGTCAAATCTTCCTTCAAACCCTAAAAGGAAAGACTAGCCGGGATTAATTACACCCTATAAGTTCGCCAATCATTCAGCCAGGCCAGTGCCGGTATTTTGAGGGTGGTTCCCCGCGCTTTCGTACGGACCTAATTAAAATAAACCTCATTTTCCCAGAGGCATAACCACGTTGACACCTTTCTAGACACCTACTTGATCGGCTAATTGTAATGTGTAAAACTCTCCCAGGAGTAACTCTTACTCGCAGTCGGTATCGGGATCCAACTATCTCATAGAAGCTATGCAATCTCATTGCAAATTTCAACACTTGAAATTCCCGATAATATTTTACCCCCAACCTCCTATGACCTTGACAAAGGCCAACAAACCATAGGATGCTAGTCAAGTTCAACCCGTTATTTCCTGATTGAATTAAACCTACTCGCACGACCCTTGATAAAGGCCAACAAGGTCGCATGGCTACCCTAACTCAATCACATCATATACTTATACAGATAAGCAGTAATCAGCTACCGCACGCTACGCCTTGACAAAGGCCAACAAACGCAGCACGAATACTAAATACTACTTATCTGAAATGACGGAGGGCTATGACAGGTTTTTAAGAAAACCCTTTGCGTAATGAACTTGATATCGTTGTAGAATCGAGTGATTTTTAATGGAATGTTTTTGAGGCCTTTTCTGGTTTTGCTAAAGAGGTCACTCCCGGTGAAGGGATCTCGGCTCTTTCCTCATCGAATAAGGTGCAGGATATTTCACAAATATCACTATGCAAAGCAAAAACTATAAAAACAATCAAAAGACAAACCGAGCTTGTAGCATCTGTTAGTTTCGCTAAAGAGGTCACTCCCGGTGAAGGGATCTCGGCTCTTTCCTTATCGAATAAGATGCTGGATGTTCTACAAGGAACACCGCTATGCAAAGTAAGAACTAGAGCTACCAGTTTTTGAGACAAGTTTCTACAATATCTTTAGGTTTCTTTTAGTTTCATTAATCTCATTAATGAAGTCCCATTTTATTATGCATCACAAGTATCACATTTGAAACGAAATCAACAATATACAATATATATCTCATATATATAATATAAACTTTTGTCTTAGGCAGTAATATGATCTCATCACAGAACAATGCAGCAGAAGAACATATATGAAATATTAGATATACTAGGAGGTCCGTGTTTTATTACGAGCCTGTATAAAACGCGGATTCCACGGTCGCGATGAATAGCCAATCCCACACCCCTAGACCCCTACGAGAGTGGCAAGCAACCCTACCAATTCTAGAGTTAGGACACCCAGTCTCGACTCCTCGAGATGGTCTCCCACTGGACCCTAGAACCCGGTTACTTGTGCTCCCCGCCTTGGGTCTATCCTAATACGGAAAAGTAAATAATATACAATGGTGACATCATCCTCAACCCGGAAGTGCCCCAATAAAAAAAATATTACATACAATTGAATTTTACATGAATGAAAAAGAAAAACTCTCATCTCACATAAAACCCCCGGCTATTCAAAACGCGACGATCAAATATAACATATCACAGCAACACATAATATCACATATCATCAACGTAAGTAAATATGCGTATCCCAATTGTCGTTGATGTATAGCAACGAAACCGGCGATACACCACATATTACACTTACGGTCGCAGAAAAGAAAGTGTAAAACTACAACAGTTGGAATCCACAACTTGCTTTAGACATCGCATGCCTAACCAAATGAATTCCTTAGACATCGCATGCCTAACAATTATAAACCCCGCATTTTAGTCTCAGTATCGAAAACTCATTTCAATTTCAAGTCGGGCAATTCAACAAGATTCCCGACATTCTGATCGAATGCTCGTCGGAAAATTTAGTAGACGGCCGCACCCCCGACGCCGTCGACGAAGTGCACTAAGGCGGAACACCGCTGCCGCGAGCACCCGGACAGATGCTTTTGGCGATGGGGTTCTCCTACAGTCACTTGGTCGGGGCTATGGGGCGTGGCTATCTATTAAGTTTACCCGGCGAGTGTCCGCGTACGCTACGTGATTGCGACGGACTTTTGATCACATCAAAATCCCGTGGCAACCGATCAAAAGAGACTAAACTGCTAAATTTACAACATTCAAATTAGTTATCTCATAACTACTTGTGGATTCCAAATATTGTATCACATTCCAGATAAATAGACAATGTTAAACTTTCCGATCGAATAAACAAACACCCAAGATTTTCCAAATAGTTCTTAACATTTGAAATTAATTTAAAAGCATCCATCACATGCCATAGTACCAATGGTCCAGCCGTAGAAGGGTCAAACCAACGCCTCACATGTGGCAACGCCGTACTGCCCCAAACCCTAAGGTTTAGAGGCGGTTTAGACGGTCACATAATCGAGTTAAGGTTTGTTTTCTTCTAGAGGGTCCACCGCGTTACTTGTACGACTGTGAATGTTCTTTAACTAAGGAAAAATCCAACACTTGAAAATTTTCCGGTAGAGGAAAAAGTGAGTAATTGATATCCGTTCGAACTTTTTAACACGTTCTAAATTACCCGGAAAAAGTTAAACGAAGTTAAACTTTCCGATCGAATCAACGAATACAAAAGATCTCCAGAAAACTCAACACTTGAGTAATATTAAAAATTCCCAGAAGCATGAAAAAGTACCCAAGAACAAACCCCTGAAGCATTGGCCCCAACTCCCAAGGGTGGCCGCGGAACCGCCGCCAAACGCATGGTTTGGCCGCGGTTTCACGCTCCCTTGAGGGAATTATGGGTTCGTACTTCACAATATTTCTTAGAATTCCCTGCTTAATTTTCTGAGTATTTTTAATACAGAAAAAATCAACATTTTAAAAATTTTCCAGAGAGGGGTCCAAATTTGATGTTTCGGGGTTTGATCGGACTTTAAACTTCGTCTAGACTTCGCCTAAAGCTCTAGCTTGGCTCTGATACCACTGTAAGGTTACTAGGCACTAGAACAAGGTTCTACAAGGCATCAACTATGGCAAAATCAAAATTTTTATGTGCCGAACAACCCTAACCAAGATCTTAAACTAGAAATTAGGCGAAACAAAGAGCAAGTAAACAACTTTACTTCTAAGAGTTAGGGATTACAACCTTTGTAGTCCGTTCCTTCACTTCTAAAGCTCCGTGTTGAGGTCCCTTCGCTGCGATCATCGAGTGCTCGGACTCTAGAGAGGCTCCATGAAGAGAAAGATGCAAGCTTGCTTCCGATCTTCAATAACAAAGATGATCTACCTTGAAGAAACTCAAGCCCAAGTTTTTGCTTCACTAATCAAGTATTAGCAAAGCAAACACCCTAATCTAAGTGGCTAGAATAGATGAGGATGATGAAGTAAGAATTTAGCTCTCATTTGTTTTCTTTATCTCACTCAAAATCATCACATGTGAAAAAGCTAGAAAGTTTTTCTCAAAAGAAGAAGATGAAGAAATTACTTTGTGATGAATAATGAAAAACTTGTGTGAGGTTAGAAATGCAACCATGGGTTAAGAATGAAGGGCTTAACTCATGTAGAGAATAAACCATGGTTAAAAGGTTTGGGTTGGGTTAATAAATATCAACACAAAATATCTTCGCTTAAAACAAAATAAAGCTTCTAAAAGCTTCAAGAAAAAGCTAACCCAAATAAAACCCTAACTATGTTTAATCTCCACAAATCAAGTTGCATTTGTAATCATAACTTGTTACAATATTATATATCACATATATAACATATTTTGTAACAAAATAAAATAATACAATTAACATATATCACATATATATCAATGTATTATCCAAGTGAGAAAAAGAATATTTAAGTGAGCTTATATTAGTTAATGTAATATAATATATCAAATATATAATTATACATTAAATTATCGAATCAATACTCGATCCGATAATCCGGCTATTTCATAAATAACCGACTAATATAATCTGTATCAGTTCATCGAATCAACACTTGATCCGATGACCCGGCTATATCACATATACCCGGTCGATATCTCATATCGCGAGAATCTAATACGGTATCGCATACACGTATTATTCCCAGTCCCGCACATATCACATATGTGCTCCTACTCCGTTTTGCCTGAGCCAGGAAACTTCTGTGTAGGACTCTAAAGAATCGTCAATACGCCGACAGTAGGTGATGATCATATCAAACACCCACAAGCTGCAAGCGGTCAGCTAAACGAAACAGCCACCCAGGTATTGAGCGATCAGAAGATCAACAAGCAAGCCCGTACATTCTCCTGCGAATCCAATCAGTAACACTCCCGTACAGTCTGGTCCCTTCGTCTGATATGTCGCATATCTCGCCAAGGGGTGGTAAATGTCAGACCCCAGTAGCTTGATAAGTCGTGTCGATATGAGGTCCATAACAGTTCGAGAAACTACTGATAACACTTACCAGTAAATCTCAGTAACCCTGGCCAGGGATTTCTAGTTATAGCCAATCGAACACAGCACAACATCAACTCCCTATACCGGGAGAGACGAAACCCCTCCTATCGCTCATTACCTCCATGTGATTCGGGACTGTACCCAAAAGCCACCGTTTTGCACGCCCTATTGGACGTGGTATGATGGAAATCAAAGCACAGTGGGAATCACACAAGACTCTATGATGATCTCGGGTCTACAGACTAACATGTACTAGTGTCACCAGAGAACTGCCATCTGACTTGAGGTATAATACCATCTGGGAGTTCTCGGCGAGTCCGTCCTGTGTACCCAGTCTCCACTGAGCACCCGTATACCTTCTCTGATGTCAAACACCAATAGATATGGGATCATCCATCGCCCATCATATGGGTCAAGAAGCACATACGCTAGTCTACTCTGGAGTATCGATGCCCTGTCTCGGTACTCCCACGACTAGGAACTTTTGAAGGATGTACTTAGCGATTACACTGTCCCCACCAGTATGATCTGCATCATAGTCCTGGTAGTCAAGTACTCGTCCTAAGGGCTTTATCAACATGTAACATAGAGACAATCATAGTACATGTTAAGATAAAGGGCAACCAGATAGCATACTATCATGTCGAGCAAGAAAGTCCTTCTTATATATGTCCAAGCATCCACTACAATATACATCGTATGTACAGTAATGGCCTCTAGGGCATACATATAACTAATAGAGTTCAACTCTAAAAGATTTTAAATGGTGTTAAATTCCTAAAAGGATTTTTATTGTGGAGTTTAACTCCAAAAGATTTTAAATGGAGTTAAACTCCAAATGAATTTTTATTGTGGAGTTCAACTCTAAAAGATTTTAAATGGAGTTAAATTCCTAAAAGGATTTTTATTGTGGAGTTCAACTCCAGAAGATTTTTTATTATGGAGTTAAACTCCAAAAGATTTTAAATAGAGTTAAACTCCCAAAAGTTTTTATATGGAGTTAAACTCGCAAAACAATTTTTGTTTAGAGTTAAACTCCTAAAAAAATTATATGGAGTTAAACTCCGGAAAAAAAAATTTAAAATCTTTTTAAGAGGAAGCTCCCACTCCCCCTCACATGAGAGGGAGCAAGGGGCTCCCACAAAGTGGGAACCTCCCCCTCACATGAGAGAGAGCAAGGGGCTTCCCCTTTGTGGGAGCTTCCTTCTCCCTCACGTGAGGAAGGGAACCCCCACTCATGTAGGGGGAATGGAGGGTGCCTACGGATTTTGAGTAAAACTCCAAAAGATTTTCTTTTTTTCTTATAATTATTATAGGGTTAAACACCAAAAGGTTTTTAAACTATGGAGTTGAACTTTCAAAGATTTTATATGGAGTTGAACTCCCAAAACAATTTTATTTGGAGTTAAACTCCCAAAAGATATTAATTTTAGAAAACCCAAAAGAGATCTCTTAAAGCTCCAAGATCTATATCATGGATGATGAAAGGGGACCCCTTTCTTCCTTTTTGAGCCTTGGATCCTCTCAAAGTAAGGGTTTTTTTTTTGAAGATGGGTTTCGTTCTCCCTTTTCTCTCTTACTTTTTTTTGGATCTTAAGGAAGAAGGGTGATGAGATTTAAAATCTTCCCTTTTTTAGAGATTTGATGGAAGATTTGAACTCTCCTTCAAAGGTTTTATGGTGAAAAATTATTTCATTTTGAGAGAACAAGAGTTAAACTCTTGATTTGATTCAACAAGAGAAGGAAGAAGAAGGTTTAAAATCTTAAAGAAGGAGGCTCAAACCCTAAAAAAATTATAGGGAATGGATACTGTTTCATTTCATCATAATATTGCCTTATATACGCTTACAAATTTACACATAGCCCCGTGGGCTTTACAAAATGGCATTTTTCCTATCACATGCCTCATTTGCTTTTTTTTGCACATGAGGCATGGGCTTTACAAAAATTTGGTTTTTTGCCTATTTAAATATTACACTTATTTATTGTATTTTCTTAGCATAGGACTGGTCTGGGTTTGGGCCCACCTGCTCGTACTTGGGTTCGGGCGTAGGCCCGGCTTGGGTTCGGGCGTGGGCCCGGCATGGGTTCGACAGTAGGGCCCGCCTACTTGTCCGCGGTTTGACTTTGACCTTTGGTCAATGGGGTGTAAATTTCAATCCCAACATACACGTATATGATCGAAAACCTGCACGTATAACCATACGGCCTCTATTTTGTTTCGCCTGAACCAGAAAAACTCTCTGTGTGGGACTCTGAAGACTCGATAGTACGCTAGCAGTAGGTTTAACCACAAGCATGTCAGTGGCACTAGCTGTACGTAACGGCTACTCAGGTATCTGTCGAAAAGAAGGCCGAAAAGCAAACTCATCCGAACCCCTACCGAGCCTGTCCGTAACAATCTCCGTGTAGTCCGGTCTGTTCATCTGAGAGTATCGCATGTCGGGTCTAGGGGGTGAAAAACGTCAGACCCCTAATAACCTGACAAGTCGTGCCGATATGGTTCAAGACCATCCAAAAATGTACTGATCTAACTATCAGTAATTCTCAATAGCTCTGGCCAAGGACTTATGGTGTTGGCCAACCAAACACAGCACGACATTGACTCCCTATATCGGGAGAGACGAATCCCCAACAATTGCTAACTACCTCCATGTGGCTCGGGACTATACCAAACTAAAACCTGTTTGCATGACGCAGCAGAGCCATGGTAGGGTAGTAATCAAAGCACAGTGGGAACTCACACGAAACAAATGAGGATCTCAGGCAACAGACTATCTGTACTCATGTTATCAAAGAACTGCTATCTGACGATAGATATAATACCATCTAGCCAGTTCTCGGCAAGTCCGTCCAGTATACTCACCCCTAGTGAGCACCTGTATACAATCTTAGGTGAAACACACCAATGGTTGTGGGACCAACCACCGCCCCTCGTCAAGATCTAGAAACGTATACACTAGTCTACTTTGGAATATCGATGCTCAATCTCGATACTCCCATGACTAGGGGCATTTAAGGATGTGTTTATCGACTACCTAGCTCCTACAAGTATGATTGTCATCACAACGCTGGTAGTTAAGCAAGGATCCTATGGGTTTTATCAATATGTATAAGCGATATGAAATAACAAGTAAAACATATACACATGTTAAGATAAAGTCAAACCAAATAACATACTATCATATCGAGTAAGATTGTCCTATATATACATACCCCTAGCATCCTATACAATAAAGGCCTCTAGGGCATACATATCCAACACAAACTATATGTTAGTGTCAAACAGACCCAATTCTTAGCCTCAAATTAGCTAGGTTTTTAAGCTTAAGCTTCCCTGACCTTAAGATCAATTGAGAGCTATATTCTCACGCTACCTGGATTGATCTAGTTCTCAAATAAGACTACATATCACTAGGCGAAGCTTATATGTCCAAAATGTTTTAAGTTGATCTTAGTCTCAAATAAGGCTAACGATCCTTAGATAAAGTCCAAGTATTCCATGAACTGAAACCGAAGTTCACTCCCGTTAGCAAACCAAGCTACCAACGTGGACCCCATCTGTAACAACTCCAATTCATGTGTATATAAAATTGATTTAAAGTTAATGTATACTTGGGGTATTTACATTTCCTGTGAGTTCTATAAGTATTTGATTAAATTTTGAATAGCAAGAAGGAGCTTATAGTTCATTGGTAAGACCTTGCACTGCTGAACCAAAACACCAGAGTTCAAATCCCATCAGCCACATATTATTTTTATTTAAAATTCTATTAATCTTTTAGAAGCCCAAGAGTCTACACGTGCACTACACGTAATAAGGTAAGTTACAGAATAAACAAATGTGACCACAAGGCTAGACCAATCGTCAGGGACACGTGGCGAAGAGACGCTCCCCGACTCGCCCAACTCAGCCGGTGACCCACCCAACTCGGCCGGCGCCGCCCAGTCAACTCAGTCCGATCCCACTTTTTCTTGAACCCCTTACACCCTTTGGCCTATCCCACTCCCCCTGCACTGTTTAAATTCTCTGCAATTAACCAGAGAATTAAAATAACCCCTTTTAATCCTTTTTAATGCAAATTTAAATACAATTTTTATCTCACCCTTTCACTACCCTAAACCCTAGATTTTCCTATAAATACCACCCCTCAAATCACCCCCTCACTCACAAATCCCTGCCCAAACTCTCAAGAAAATTTCCAAGACTTTTTGTGTGCAAGTGGAGTTAGCAAAGGGCGAAACTCCGACGAACTTCCGACGACGATCCAAGAAGATTCCGACGACGAAACGATGCACCGGCACCTCCTACCTATTCCTCCTTCTCTCTTCTAATCTAATAACATGTAAGTCTCTAATTCTTCTTCTTTTCTCTTTTTTAAAAATATTCAAAACTAAAACCCGACGGAAGTGGAGTTAATCCGACTTCCGATTCGGTTTTTCCTTAAAAAGTTCTATTTTTCTTAAACACAATAATACCAAACTCTTATGTCATGACTATTAAACATTAACGAAAATAATAGAACAAGTTTGGCATCAAAATAATAACCGTAGCAAGTTTTATTCCACTTTTACATTAAAATACTCTTATATTTCATTTCGACATGCTTGAACTTTTTAAAACCGTATTATCTTAGAAAACTCATGAGGTAATGACCTATCTCCTTACAACACTCATATGTAATATAGCATGATGAAATTTGGGAACATAGATTTGGAGAAAATACGATTTTACACATAACTACCTCCGATTTATAAAAACATTTTTCTACAAGATGTCTATTTTAACAAATCTTTGCAAATGCGCCTCTACAACCCATTTCGGGGAACCCGTTTGGGATGGTGCAGATTATCGCGCATCCTCGGGCCTAGTAGAGTGAGATGCAGACCTCCGAAAGGAGCATACGATCTCGAAAGATTTAAAATACAATTTTCTTTAGAAAATGTGATTTCTATTATAAATAAAACTTATATTTTTAATAAATATATATATATGTAATTAATATCAAAATATCTATTTTTAATATTTATAATATTCCACATTTCCAAAATTCAAGACAAATATCTCATTTACAAGAAAATACCATACAATTCCAATATTACAAATAAATACCATATATTATGAAATTAGGTTTTATTCATTAGAAATGTCACATTGATAAAATATACATCCATAAAAACTCTAAAGACGATAATAAAATACTTGAGGTGTATTTTGAAAATTATACACAATTATTTTTAAATAAAACCCCCTCAAGTTATACTAAATTACAATAAGGACCCTAGTAAACATAGGTTTAAGCAGGACCAGTCTCTTGAGCCTTAGGGAACCAAAAATATGGGTGCTTGCCTATTTAAGGTAGACAACTTAACAAACGGTGTTATCAACACGGCAATTGTCTTTGAAAAAGACACAAATCCTTTCGTCCATGTGCAGCAGTTACCGATAGCAACAAAACATAATTCAGGATTCAATTTCTTTCCAAATTGTCTGACTCAGACCAAGTCTCAATATAATCAATCTGACTTGAATATGATTCAAGTACAAACTACAATTCAATATGAATCCATGAATCATATATTCAATCTATTCAATCTATATAACTTGACCGAACCGAACCATAGATATACTTCATTTACAAGTTCATCCATTATATCCATTCCATTACTGATATCATGGTTTCGACAAGTCATCCATCTATATACAATATACAATTCAAACAATACAAATAATACAATCAAGATATCGCGGGGTTTATAAAGGGTAGATTAGTACGGAAGATGTTAGAAGTGGCACGAGACAGCAACCATAAAGACACCTAATCTGAATTCAATTGCCGTTGTACCGTGGATGAACGGTTCCTTGTACTCAGTATACCGTAGTCTCTGGTCTAGTGAGACTTCTCTCAAATACACTGGCCTCTTCTGTACCAAGCTACAAACAACAGCGTTAACATTAAATACAACATTATAACAATATACTTTCTATTATGTCTATTCCATTCTTGTTTATTTACGGGACTTACCGAGCGATTTGTTCGCTGACGATATTCTCTTTCTTCTTCTTTAGATTCACTTGTACATTACATTTCATTTTCATTCCTGTTATGCCATTGTTTAGGCATTGCTTTCATTCCATGTATTTCCATTTCAGTTGTATTGTACAAAGAATGTTTAATAAATAAAGTTGTTGTTCAATTATATCCATCGATATTATCTCATGTGCATTTTACATTTTATATTGCTTAGATACGCTCAAAGTGTTTACTTCTGAGTAAATACGTAGCGGTCTCGTCGCGTCCTCTGCCCGTATACTGGGAAGCAGGACGTGACAGGTTTTGTTGGTGGCCCATACAGGTCAGAGCTGTATGGAACCCTGCCATGCAGTTCAGTTCTGCATGGACAACCTAAGCAATATAACACAAGAACCAGCAACTAAAAACATTCTTTACAATTCACATTCCTTGAATCTTACAATTTCATATACTTTGAATATGTCCTAACCCAAAAATTTTCATTCAAGGTTATGGATTCCCCGAACAACACCAGCACCAATGTCAACAACACACCTCCTCCACCACCACTCACGCCTGCCGTCGTTGCTCCGATCAACGAGCAGACGGTTCTGCTTGAGGCAATCCGCAGCCTCTTAGAAGGACAGCAGCAGCAGACTGCTATTCTAATGAACTGTCCTGAGGTAGAAGCACCTGGGGTGAAGCAATTCAGAGCTTTGCACCCCAAACAATTCTCAGAAAAAGAGAGCCTTCTAGAAGCTGGGGAATGGGCTCAAAGTATCGAAGATGATCTGGCAGCGGCACAAGTGCCAGAGATAGTTTGGGTCCGTGTTGCGAAATTACAGCTCACGGACAATGCACGGGTTTGGTGGAAGGCGGAAGAAAGCCGTCTTGATCAACCCATCGAATGGAAGATTTTCCGTGACATGTTTGACGCAAAATACTTCACTGAGCCTGCCAGGTTCGACATGGAATAACAGTTCATCTATCTGCAACAAGGTTCAATGTGGACCAAGTCAGTAGATGAATATGACGCTGAGTTCATGATGCTCAGTCGGTAAGACATGTCTCAATAATTTGATTTTTCAATAAATCACATACTAAACAGCTAACACAATACTTTAACAGATTTGCGGCACACCTGATACCGACGGATGAGATCAGAGCCCGTCGATTTCAACAAGGGTTAGATTCGGAGATCCAGGCTACATTAAACACAGGAGATTTTCCGACTCATGAATTGGCTCTGAAAGCTGCCCGCAGTTATGAGGCAGTGGTAAAGATGAGGGGCAGATCTCAATCTGCTGGAGTTAAGCGCCCTGCCACCCAGATGGCAGGAGGAGCCTCATCAAAGCCACCATTTATTCCCAGGAGACCGGGATTACCAATCAACAGGCCCAGCCCAGCCTTTTGTATCTACTGCAAGAGAGATGGGCATTTGGCGAAAGAATACCGGCGAGCCAACCGTCTTTGCTTAGTCTGCGGCTCAGCTACTCATGATATTGGGTCTTATCCCTGAAGACACAACCCAATTGCTGCACCCAGGCCAGCAATCACTTACCAGCAGAGACCAACCCTTCAGGCACCTGCTCCAAGACTCGCTCTCCCTGCTCCATCACCTAGAGGACCACCGACTGCACCTCCTCCTCGTCGGTTCCATCAAGCTCAACGGAACGTTCCGAGGAATGCTCCTCCATCCAGGAGGAATGTACCACGGCGATAGGCTTTCACGATGACCGTGGAAGAAGCTGAGGCCACTGGCCAAGTCATCAGTGGTAACCCTTTCTTTTCAAGCTTTTCTTTCAGTCTTAACACCTACCTACATATTTTTCCTATACCTAAAACATATCCCACATACCTTAGGTATAATCTTAGTAGCCTCACTTCCTGCACTAGCACTATTCGATATTGGAGCATCTCATTGCTTTATGTCGCAACGGTTCGTCCGAACTCATGCGATTCCAGTCACACCGCTTGTATCTAGCTGGAATGTCAGTTCAGGAAATGGCGTTCTAAAGGCAACAATGGGATACAGATTATGTCCAGTAGTCGCCTACAGCAGAGAATTCTATGCTGACTTCAAGGTGCTGGACATACCGAACTTCGATGTGGTTTTAGGTATGGATTGGCTCGGAACATTTTATGCTACCATTGATTGTCGTCAAAGAAGAGTAGTATTCGAGATTCCAGAGCATCCGGTCTTCTATTTCAAAAGTGGAGACCGTACCCTGGAGCCAAATACTTACAAGGCGAAACCAAAGAAGGCAGTGATTGCGGCAATTCAAGCGGAGGAAGGATCAAAGCCAGAAGTGGTTCGAGAGTTCGACGATGTGTTTCCTGACGATATTAGGTTTGCCTCCCGATCGAGCTCTTGAATTCAGCGTTGATTTAGTACTAGGAGCACAACCAGTGATCAAAACACCTTATCGATTAAGTCCGGAAGGTTTGAAGGAGATCCGAACTCAGTTGGACGAATTATTGGCGAAAGGATGGATTCTTCCCAGCACTTCAAGTTGGGGATCTCCAGTTCTACTTGTGAAGAAGAATGAAGGTTCATACAGAATGTGTATCGATTATAGAGCCTTGAACGAAGTAACGATAAAGAACAAGTATCCGCTACCGTGCATCGACGATTTATTCGATCAGCTAAGTGGATCTTGTGTTTTCTCTAAGCTAGATCTTCATTCATGTTATCATCGGGTGAAGGTCAAGGAAGCTGATATTCATAAAACAGCATTCAGAACTCGCTATGGTCATTATGAATTTCTTGTGATGCCATTTGGAGTGACCAACGCACCAGCAATATTCATGAACCTGATGAATCAAGTTTTCCAGGAATACTTAGACAGATTTGTTGTCATCTTTATCGACAACATCCTGGTGTATTCAAAGAGTCGGAAAGAACATGCCGAGCACCTACGAATTGTCCTGGAAACTCTACGACAACATCAACTATATGCCAAGTACAGCAAGTGCGAGTTTTGGCTAGATCAAGTTGGTTTCCTCGGACACATTGTATCAGGCGAAGGAATCTCTGTGGATCCAGTGAAAGTTTCAGCGGTAAGCGAAAAGTCAGTGAAGGACATTCGGAGTTTCTTGGGTTTAGCTGGATATTACCGAAGGTTCATTGAAGGATTTTCGAAGATAGCAACACCCCTGACCAAGCTCACACGTAAAGATGAAGACTTTGTGTGGTCAGAAGCATGCGAGCAGGCTTTCGTAGAACTCAAGTCAAGGTTGACATCAGCGCAAATTCTCGTTATATCGGACCAATCTGGAGGTCTCGAAGTGCATTGTGATGCATCCGGTAAGGCATTAGGATGTGTTCTACATCAGCACGGTAAGGTTGTGGCATATGCTTCAAGACAGTTGAAGATTCATGAGCGCAATTATTCGATGCATGATTTGGAATTGGCAGCCGTTATCTTTGCTCTTAAGATTTGGCGCCATTATCTTCTTGGTGAACGAGTGAACATATACACAGATCACAAGAGTCTGAAATATGTGTTTACTCAGAAGGAACTTAATATGCGGCAGAGACGATGGTTAGAACTCATGGCGGACTTTGACATCAACCTGCAATATCACCCAGGGAAGGTGAATGTGGTACCCGATGCCCTTAGTCACCAACCATTATCGATGAATCTCACCGCCCAGTGGAAGGTTCAACAGGAATTGCATTAGATGGAGATTGAAGTGGTCATGCCAGGTAACGCTTCAAGTTTGATGAATTTACAAGTTCAATCTACCATTGTCAATCAGATCAAAGCAGCTCAAGCAAGTGATGCTAAGTTGTAAAAGATCAGAGAACAAGTGCAGAATGGACTCAGAACATACTTCATCATCCATGAAGACGGATCGTTGAGGTACGGCAGTAGATTGTGTGTACCAAAAGGTTCTGTTCGGGAAGAGTTAATGAAAGAAGCTCACGACTCTCCCTATTCAGTACACCCAGGAGGTACAAAGATGCACAAAGATCTACATCAGAATTACTGGTGGCATAGAATGAAGCGTGAAGTAGCCAGAAGCGTCGCTAAATGCTTGGTGTGTGTTCATATCATAATTTTTGCATTATTATATTCCCCATTCTTATTCATTTTACATATAAACAGGTGCTTTTGATCCATATCTGCTACATAGTTGCAGGTTTCAGGTTCTCGAACAAAACGGTGAAAATGATGAAAAGACGATACAAAAGTGAGACTACGACCAACAAATGAAAGAATCTTGATCATGCCTACAGTTTGAAGAATAAACGAAGATCAATGGACGATTTCACAAAGCACAAAGGCAGTGCAAGGTTCAAGATTTCGACACGAAGCAAAGGGTAAAAGTCCACGACATTATGCACTGTGGAAATCTGGAAGAGAACTAGATGACAATCTGAGAAATCAAGTAAAGAAACAAGAAGACAAATGCAACCAGAAGCATCCCAGAGAAGTCCAGCCCAAGACCCCTCTATATGGCCGCGGATCCGCGGCCAAACGTGGCTTTTGGCCGCGGTTCTGCGGCCATGATGAACACGTGTCGGTGCGTATTGTGACGGTGTGGTGGTGCGTTGACTAGGCTTCTTTAGGGTAAATTTATAAATGCAGATATGAATCGAATGTAACCTAGGGTTTCTATGATCTATAAATAGAAACCCTAATGCTCTTTTTGAGGGCATGCCTCTTCTTGTGCTTCATTTTTATTTATCAAATTCATATTTCAATTCCTAGAATGTATGAAGAGTGCATCAAATAAAAAGTAGGAAGTAAGTTTTCTTTACCTTGCCCTAGTTAATTTTCCTTTCTGTCCTAGTATAACTTTATTTATCTGCCGTAGTTTAGATTTTATTTATCTGCCGTAGATTAGATAATTAGGTTATTAAAAACAATCATAAAAAAATGAAATCTTTTAATTCCCTAATGAGTGAGTAGTTCCTCACTTGTTAGGGTTAGGTTTGGGGAAGGTTTGAGAGATGAAAATCTCTCACCCCTTTCTTGCCCATCATATATTTTTATAGGACTCCATGCATACATACACACACCACTCACTACGGCACCCTATCCACGAGGTAGCGGTGATACCGTAGTTTAAAAAGACCGGTTGTATATTTTTTCCATGGAGGTTAGGGTAAGAATTAAGAAAGGAAGGACAAGAACCTAGAGGAAGAAACCTAGTTTCTTCCCGATGGTACTAATCCACTTTATTAATTATTACCATAACACCTAATAGATCTAAATTAGAGCATTGAAAGCGGTGAGAAATATTGACTTTCCAAACTTAACCTAAACCTAACCCTAGCAAGATTTTAATCTTAATCAACTCATTTCAGTTTTTAGCGATAATCAATCCAACACCAATTGGAATTAACTCGTTAGAACAAATTGAGAACACACAAAATCCCTGTGGACCGACCCGTACTCACCGGCTAGCTACCAAGCGACGTCGTTCTTGATTGCGGTTAACAATTCTTTGATTCATCTTTCGAAAGCAAAAGCGCATAAAATCTCTCTCAATCAAATGGCGTCGTTGCCGGGGATGGCGTAGTTATTTTCTTTTTGTAATTTCGGGTTAATATAAAAATTGAAAAATCATAAAAACTGAAAAATATAAAAATATAAAAAAAATTATCATCTTGTTATTCTTTGAAGGGTGTTTCATTCGAATTGTGCAGGATCGACGAACGAATTCAGATCTGGAAAAATCCAGAGAGCAAAACAGAAAACAGCAGATCTGAACAAACAGAGGAGAATCACAACAGAGAAACAGAAAAAATTTGGAGAACTGAACTGCCAAGTCAACCGCGGAACCGCGGTCAAAGGCACGTTCCCACGGCGGATCCACGGCCTGGTGGTGACGTCATCATTTGAAAAAGTCTCTGTAAGCATCATTTCTTCTTCTGAACCCCCTGATCTCCTCTAAAAAAAAGTTTTCCTACAGGGTTCTTTGCGCAAAAACTTCTCTCCCTTCTCCAATAACTTGATCTTGTGCAGGATTCTTTGCGCCGCAATAAAAAAAAATTTGGCAAGTGTTTGATTGTGTTTACTGCTTTGCATCTTTAAAACTGACTTTAAGGGGCTTTTACACCAATCCAGATTGGGTGGGGATTTCATACCCTTCTTAAGACCCCAAAAATCACATAAAACATATTGCATTGACCATCAAGTTAATTAAAAAAGATTAGACTCAGCCTTAAGGACTGTCGCGCTCAATAGGACAAAGGAATAGTTGTAGGCATCGATCGTTTATCTAAACCAGACTTTATGGTGCCTAGGCTAGACAGGTGGGGAAAGGTAACTTTAAAAGGCCCGTCTCACGGTGATTCGTGAGTGGATCCCTCCTTTCTCTACTTGTGCTTACCTGGTCACAATTGACGGTGAAGAGGCGATTTGAGGTCCTCACAACTTGCCCTTTGGAACAGTTTGGAACAGTCTAGTTGACCTAGGTGACCCTAGATCTAGGCTTGATTGTGCATTTTATGATTGATTGAACGTGTGTCTAATCCTTTTATTGAAAATCTTTTTTGCAAAAATCTCCTTATAAAAAAACACAAAACGGAAAAAAATTTACAAAAACTTGCCACTTGTCGCTAAGAAATCCATTGCACCCCACTTGCACCCACATTCTTTTTCTTCTCCTTTCTTACATCATGGGTACTCCACCTGGCAAAACTCTTGCCGAACTTTGGTACCCTCATCCAAACATTGCTTCCTACGCGAATTGTTTTGGTCGAATTACGGACGACCCCTCCATACCCAAAATTTCATTGAAAGATTGAATAGATGCGTCTAGGAGAAATAGTTCGACTCCGCAATCCACTTTGTATCAACCATTTCAACCTTCACCACCTTCTTACATTGATACTCCTTTTTCAAATTCTGTTGTAACTCCGAAACCCATGTCTATTGCTGAACATATTGAACAATCTCGTAACCGATCTTTCACTCCTTTCAACACTTCCAGTTTTTGGGATCAACAAGTCCATTCACTTTTTTATCCAAATGTCGATCCTACTCCTGTCCAACCATTCAATTCCTACCAGTCCTACCCGACTTTCGCACCTTCCCTAGATATTGCTTCTACACAGCCATTTGGGAGTTTCCAGAATCCAAACAATTTTGAATCTTTTACTGAAACCCCTTCACAACCTATGTCTAGTCTGGAACAGTCGTTGGAAGCTTATATTGTAGCGACAAACCAACAGATAAGGAATTTGGATGCGTCCATTGCCGCCCTTATGTAACCTAGTGACCCGGTAGCTAGTTTCCAACTAGCTCCAAAAATTCCAAGATATGATGAGGCGATTGGACAGATTGAGAATTTGAGTAGAGAGAGTGAGTTATGCACCCTTCCAAAACAAACCTACCCATCACCAATTGAATCCCACAACTCCGGTTTTGAATGTCTATCAAGTGTCCCAAATGATTCACCAGTTGAAAATAAAATGTTCAATGAGTTGTGTGACTTTGTAGTGCTTGATTTGCCAGATTGTGAAGGGTCCCTTTCAAGTGAAACCATCACCAATTCTTTCGACCTCTACAACTCCAATCTAGAACCTAAATTGATAAATATCCATACATTTGATGAGGTGTCCGAAAAAATTGATTTTCACTTAATTGAGGATATTGACGCAGGGAATAATTTGGATGATGAACCCGCAGATTTGACTGAATTTTTCTCTCCAATTCATCATCCCGAGTCATTAAATGTTTCTCCCGAACTTCATATGCGTCTTGATTTTGATGATAATTGCATGGATGGGATAACTTTTGAGGAGAATTATGAGGATAGCATTGAGGAGAGTATTGAGGATAGTATTGAGGATGAACCAGTTTTGTTTGATGAGTCGGATTTTTTAATTCATCCTCCTGAACCTTTAACTGTTATACTTCCTAAATCACCCCCTTCATCCGTTCCATCGTTCCGACCACGCAAGAGATCACGCAGGAGGACTGTGAGCTTAAAAAATTTCTGTTCGATCACAGCAGTTTTGACGCCAATAGTGCGTTCTTCCTTAATTACGAGTGTTTCACCTTTTCAGACGATTTTGAAGACTCACCGCCCGAGTTTGAGTCCTTTGAATTTTCAGATGAGTTAGTTGAACCATCAGACTCGTTTGCTTACAGTCATTTCGAACCATTGATGGAATCCTTCGAGTTCGAGACAGTTTCACCAATTTCACCTTCAATTGTTTCACCTTTGAAACTCGAACTCAAACTGTTGTCGTCTCACCTTACATATGCTTACTTAGGTGAGAATGAGACCCTTCCTAAATCACTCCCCTTCGTCCTTTCCATCGTTTCGACCGCGCAAGAATCCGTCACGCTTCCATTTTCAATGTCTGGTTTACCAAGTTCAACGTACCTATGTTTTCTCGCGAATCTTGAAGGATTTGACCCCATTTCTCGACGGGTTGATAGATTAGTACAATCACTTTTAACACATCGGTCATCAAAATTTGTGCTAATTTATTCACTCAATTTACACCCTCAAGTTCGTACTACACTTTTTTCTCTCGTCCGCCATTCTTCTCCTAATATACCGAGACCATATTCCACCTTTCTTCCCATACGGTCTCGAATGCTTCTCATTTCTTTCCTCTACACTCCATTCTCTCACCAACCACACCATTATAACGATAAAATTTTTGAATGGTTGGTGCTAACCTTTGGCCTGTGTAAGGCCTTATATAGCTTGATACTGTGTTTTTCTCCTCCCTAACTCTGAACTTTAACGTTTAAATAGTGGAAACACTGTTTCACTTAAGTTTGGGGGGGACCTTTTTGTATATATATTTTGTTTTGTTTTTCTGTCAACAATAAAAAAATATAAAAATAAATAAACAGGGGAATACCGACATTTTTGACCCTCTTGGTGTGGCATGACAATGAGGACACTGTCAAGTTTAAGTTTGGGGGTGTGCTCAGTAAGCTTTCTTCCTTCGCATTCATATGTATATTTTTGCATTTGCATACTTATTTTAAAATCCATAAAAATTGAAAAAATTTAAAAATTATAAAAATTGAAAAATTCAATTTTGGCCATAATTGACTTGAGTTTGACAAGAATGTTAACTAGCTAGGAACAACTAGATCCTAGACTTAGTAAATTAAAAACCCTAAAAATAACCTTTCTTAAAATTTAACGGTAGAAAGTATATGTCTTTGTAGTCTATTTAGATATAGGCAAATTTTGAGTTCACTTCTTGGGCTAAGTCAAAATAAAAGAAAAGTATTGATATTTTTATTAAAGTATAAGTCTGAAAAATAATTCTTAAGCTTAAGTCTAAATTCTGAAAATATATACCCTACAAATTGCACAAACACGAACCTTGAAACTTGGAATAGTAGAGGAGACCTTGAAATGCTCTAGTCTAAAGTTCTTAGTATGAAGGAAAATAAAATAAAAATACAAGTGTGAATAAAGAGATAAAAAAAATGAACACTGGTTTTTGTAATTACTTAAGGCTGCATAAATAGAAAAATATTTAGCGAGGGTGCTTTATCACCTAGTGCCTTAGACCAACTGGTTTGGGAGTCACTGCTAAACCCTTAGGTGTTACAAGACTAGGAATTACGCCTTAATGTGCAAACATATTTTGTAATCGGTCGTTGGTACCTCAAGAAGTATTAACGGTCGCATGAAGAATGTGTGAGCAATTTCATATAAAAATTCACCAATTGAAAAGTACTTTGGACGATGGACAAGAGTATAAAAGCTTGAATTGAATTTCCAAGTGTAGGGGTGATACATACACACACGTAGGGGTATATGATTGGGGTTTAGATGAGAGATAGGAATGAAAAATAGGACTTAGATCTTTAGTAGAGATGATAAAAATTCCTGAGTTGAGATGGAACCTTAGAAGAAAAACTCAAAAGATGCTAAAAGCTAAGTGAATTTACAGAACACATACAATCTTAAGTTAAATGATAAGGAAGCGTGAAAAATACGGGTTGATAATTTCTGAGTTGAAGATAATAGATTTCTTGTTAGAAAACCGAATTGGAGAATAAAAGTCAATAGGCCGAATTGATAGGATTTTGTGGGTAGTATCCGCTGAAAACCCTCAGGAGACAACACTCCTCCTACTAGAGACACCTAGAGATTTAACGGCTTGTTGCACGAGCTCAGTGCAATCGCGTTTCCCTGCGAAAGTGTGGTTAGGTCTTTTTCGAGAATAAACTAGTTTTGCTCGAGGACGAGCAAAAGATAAGTTTGGGGGTATTTGTTCATATCATAATTTTTGCATTATTATATTCCCCATTCTTATTCATTTTACAAATAAACATGTGCTTTTGATCTATGTCTGCTACATAGTTGTAGGTTACAGGTTCTCGGAACAAAACAGTGAAAATGATGAAAAGACGATACAAAAGTGAGACTACGACCAACAAATGAAAGAATCTTGATCATGCCTACAGTTTGAAGAATAAACGAAGATCAATGGACGATTTCACAAAGCACAAAAGCAGCGCAAGGTTCAAGACTTCGACACGAAGCAAAAGGTAAAAGTCCACGACATTATGCACTGTGAAAATCTGGAAGAGAACTAAATGACAATCTGAGAAACCAAGTGAAGAAACAAGAAGACAAATGCAACCAGAAGCATCCCAGAGAAGTCTATCCCAAGACCCCTCTATATGGCCGTGGATCCGCGGCCAAACGTGGCTTTTGGCCACGGTTCCGCGGCCATGATGAACACGTGTCGGTGCGTATTGTGACGGTGTGGCGGTGCGTTGACTAGGCTTCTTTAGGGTAAATTTGTAAATGCAGATATGAATCGAATGTAACCCTAGGGTTTCTATGATCTATAAATAGAAACCCTAATGCTCTTTTTGAGGGCATGCCTCTTCTTGTGTCTCATTTTTATTTATCAAATTCGGATTTCAATTCCTGGAATGTATGAAGAGTGCATCAAATAAAAAGTAGGAAGTAAGTTTTCTTTATCTTGCCCTAGTTAATTTTCCTTTCTGCCCTAGTATAACTTTATTTATCTGCCCTAATTTAGATTTTATTTATCTGCCGTAGATTAGATAATTAGGTTATTAAAAACAATCATAAAAAATGAAATCTTTTGATTCCCTAATGAGTGAGTAGTTCCTCACTTGTTAGGGTTAGGTTTAGGGAAGGTTTGCGAGATGAAAATCTCTCACCCCTTTCTTGCCCATCATATATTTTTATAGGACTCCATGCATACATACACACACCGCTCACTACGGCACCCTATCCCACGAGGTAGCGGTGATACCGTAGTTTAAAAAGACCGGTTGTATATGTTTTCCATGGAGGTTAGGGTAAGAATTAAGAAAGGAAGGACAAGAACCTAGAGGAAGAAACCTAGTTTCTTTCCGATGGTACTAATCCACTTTATTAATTATTACCATAACACCTAATAGATCTAAATTAGGGCATTGAAAGCGGTGAGGAATATTGACTTTCCAAACTTAACCTAAACCTAACCCTAGCAAGATTTTAATCTTAATCAACTCATTTCAGTTTTTAGCGATAATCAATCCAACACCAATTGGAATTAACTCGTTAGAACAAATTGAGAACACACAAAATCCCTGTGGACCGACCTGTACTCACCGGCTAGCTACCAAGCGACACCGTTCTTGATTGCGGTTAACAATTCTTTGATTCATCTTTCGAAAGCGAAAGCGCATAAAATCTCTCTCAATCAGTGTGTCAGCAAGTAAAGGCTGAACATCACATGACAGCTGGATTACTTCAACCGTTATCTATTCCAGAATGGAAGTGGCAACACATTACAATGGATTTTGTGACTGCACTTCCTCGCAGCACAAAGGGTAACGATGCGGTATGGGTTATTGTGGATCGACTCACAAATTCGACTCACTTCATCCCATTTCGGGTTGGCCAATCTACTAAGACACTAGCAAAGAAGTACATGGAGGTAAGAATCTAAGTAAGATTTAAACTCTTCAAATGTGTACTATCTCTGATACCCATGAACTCATACAGGAAATTGTGAGACTTCATGGAGTACCGGTTTGCATTGTCTTCGATCGTGACACCAGGTTCCGATCACAATTTTGGCAAAGTCTGCAAGCGAGCTTGGGAACAAGTCTGAACTTCAGCACGGCTTATCATCCATAAACAGATGGTCAGTCTGAGCGAACTATTCAGATCTTGAAAGATATACTCAGAGCGTGTATGTTAGACTTCAGAGGATCATAGGAAGATCACCTACATCTTGTGGAGTTTTCATACAACAATAGCTACCAAGCAAGCATAGGAATGGCACCTTTTGTAGCACATTATGGAAGGAAGTGTCGATCGCCATTAAGTTGGGATGACGTCGGAGATAGAGAACTCCTTGGAACTGAGATGATAGTAGCAACAGTTGACGTAGTTCGTATTATCAGGGAAAGAATGCGCATAGCGCAAGATCGACAGAAGAACTGGGCTGATGCAAAGTGCTGTCATTTGGAGTTCTAGCCGGGAGATCATGTATTTCTGAAGATATCTCCAAACCGCGGAGTGATTCGATTTGGAAGATGGGGTAAACAAAGTCCGAGATATATTGGACCGTTCGACATACTCGAATGAGTCGGTGAAGTGGCTTATCGCTTGGCACTTCCACCTTCATTGGAAGGAGTGCACAATGTGTTCCACATATCCCAACTCAGAAGGTATATGAGTGACCCCAGCAATATTCTCGATCATTCCGAGCTCACTGTAGAGCCCGACTTATCTTGTGAGCAACAACCTGTGGAGATCCTGGACAGGAAAGTGAAGTCACTTCGGAACAAGAAAATCAACTTGGTTCGAGTGATGTGGAGAAAAGATACTCCAGGAGAATCGACATGGGAAAGGGAAGATGAGATGCGTACAAGATACCCTCACCTATTTGTAAACTAGTCCTTAAAATAAATTGTAAATTTCGAGGACGATATTTTTGTAAGGAGGGTAGACTGTAAAAACTCCAATTCTTGTGTACATAAAATTGATTTAAAGTTAATGTATACTTGGGGTATTTACATTTCCTGTGAGTGCTATAAGTATTTGATTCAATTTTGAACAGCAAGAAGGAGCTTGTAACTCATTGGTAAGACCTTGCACTGCTGAACCAAAGCACCAGAGTTCAAATCTCATCAGCCACACATTATTTTTATTTAAAATTCTTTTATTCTTTTAGAAGACCAAGAGTCCACACGTGCACTACACGTAATAGGGTAAGTTACAGAATAAACAAACGTGACCACGAGGCTAGACCAATTGTCAGGGACACGTGGCGAAGATACGCGCCTCGACTCGCCCGACTCAGGCCGGCGACTCGCCTAACTCGGCCGGCGTCTCGCCCGACTCAGTCGGCGCCGTCAGGTCAACTCAGTCCGATCCCACTTTTTCTTGAACCCCTTTCACTCTTTGGCCTACCCCACTCCTCCTGCACTGTTTAAATTCTCTGCAATTAACCAGAGAATTAAAATAACCCCATTTTAATCCTTTTTAATGCAAATTTAAATACAATTTTTATCACACCCTTTCACTACCCTAAACCCTAGATTTTCCTATAAATACCACCCTCAAATCACCCCCTCACTCATAAATCCCTGTCCAAACTCTCAAGAAAATTTCCAAGACTTTTTGTATGCAAGTGGAATTAGCAAAGGGCAAAGCTCCGATGAACTTCCGACGACGATCCGAGAAGATTCCGACGACGAAACGATGCACCGGCACCTCCTACCTATTCCTCCTTCTATCTTCTAGTCTAATAAGCCCCTAATTCTTCTTCTTTTCTCTATTCTAAAAATATTCAAAACTAAAACCCGACAGAAGCGGAGTTAATCCGACTTCCGATTCGGTTTTTCCTTAAAAAGTTCTATTTTTCTTAAACACAATAATACCAAACTCTTATATCATGACCATTAAATATTAACGAAAACAATGGAACAAGTTTGGCATCAAAATACTAACCGTAGCAAGTTTTATTTCACTTTTACATTAAAATACCCTTATATTTCATTTCGACATGCTTGAACTTTTTAAAACCGTATTACTTTAGAAAAATCATGAGGTAATGACCTACCTCCTCACAACACTCATATGTAACATAGCACGATGAAATTTGGGAATATAGATTTGGTAAAAATATGATTTTACACATAACTACCTCCAACTTATAAAAACATTTTTCTACAAGATATGTATTTTAACAAATCTTTGCAAATGTGCCTCTACAACCCATTTCGGGGAATCCGTTCGGGATGATGCGGATTATCACACATCCTCGGGCCTAGTAGAGTGAGATGCAGACCTCCGCAAGAAGCATACGCTCTCGAAAGATTTAAAATACAATTTTCTTTAAAAAATATGATTTCTATTATAAATAAAACTTATATTTTTAATAAATATATATATATGTAATTAATATCAAAATATCTATTTTTAATATTTATAATATTCCACATTTCCAAAATTCAAGAAAACCATCTCATTTACAAGAAAATACCATGCAATTCCAATATTACAAATAAATACCATATATTATGAAATTAGGTTTTATTCACTAGAAATGTCACATTGATAAAATATACATCCATGAAAACTCTAAAGACGATAATAAAATACTTGAGGTGTGTTTTAAAAATTATACAAAATTATTTTTACATAAAACCCCCTGAAGTTATACTAAATTATAATAAGGATCCTAGTAAACATAGGTTTAAGCGGGACCGGTCTCTTGAGCCTCAGGGAGCCAGAGATATGGGTGCTTGCCTATTTAAGGTAGACAACTTAACAAACTGTGTTATCAACACAGTAATTGTCTTTGAAAAAGACACAAATCCTGCTGTCCATGTGCAGCAGTTTCCGATAGCACCAAAACATAATTCAAGATTCAATTTCTTTTCAAATTGTCTGACTCAGACTGAGTCTCAATATAATCAATCTGACTTGAGTATGATTCAAGTACAAACTACAATTCAATATAAATCCATGAATCCATATATTCAATCTATTCAATCTATACAACTTGACCGAACCGAACCATGGATATACTTCATTTACAAGTTCATCCATTATATCCGTTCCATTACTGATATCAGGGTTTCGACAAGTCATCCATCTATATACAATATACAATTCAAACAATAAAAATAATACAATCAAGACATCGTGGGGTTTATAAGGGGTAGATTGGTACGGAAGGTGTTAGAAGTGGCACGAGACAGCAACCATAAAGACACCTAACCTGAATTCAATTGCCGTTGTACCGTGGCTGAACGGTTCCTTGTACTCCGTATACCGTAGTCTCTGGTCTAGTGAGACTCCTCTTGTATACACAGGTCTTTTCTGTACCAAGCTACAAACAACAGCGTTAACATTAAATACAACATTATAACAATATACTCTCTATTCTGTCTATTCCATTCTTGTCTATTTACGGGACTTACCGAGCGATTTGTTCGCTGACGACATTCTCTTTCTTCTTATTTGGAATGTCGTCTGGTGATTCGGACTCACTGGAGATCGAGCCCAGCAGCGAGGACTTAGATCAGTTTACTGAAAACCCAGAGTTTTAGATTCACTTGTATATTATATTTCATTTTCATTCCTGTTATGCCATTGTTTTGGCATTGCTTTCATTCCATGTATTTTCATTTCAGTTGTATTGTAAAAAGAATATTTAATAAATAAAGTTGCTGTTCAATTATATCCATTGACATTGTCTCTTGTGCATTTTACATTTTATATTGCTTAGATACGCTCAGCGTGTTTACTTCTGAGTAAATACATAGCGGCCTCATCGCGTCCTCTTCCCGTATACTGGGAAGCGGGTCATGACACCATCAAGTAAATGCTTGACCCAAAATCCTCTAAGTTAGATCTTAGTTCTCAAATGAGACTAATGATCCTTAGAGAGAGCATCTGCTCTCATCTGAACTGACGGACCTCACAAATATGATAAATGCGACCTAAGTTCATTCTCATTGGAAAAACAAGTTACCAACGTGGATCCTTTCAACCAAATGCTTGACCCAAAGCATGAAATTTTAAGTACATATTTAGACTAATTCGCGCCCTACGGGCGACGACAAAATTAGTCTCTCTATACAATCCAAAGGCAATGCAAAATAAATAAACCAAAAGACACGACACACGAAACTAAAAACCTGGAGTGCAGAAAGTTGTTATCATTCGCGATAACGTAATTAACTACAGGGGGTTGGGCCTGTAGGAAAAATGTGTCCCCACAATCAATAAACCTCGCATTCATGAGAAGGAATCTAAAGTTAGATAGATCGGTCGCATCCTTCCAAACCACCAATATACGGCGCTATAAATCAACTTAGTGTCTTCAGAGAGGTGGATGGATCACACCTATGCACCTGCCCCTAAATTCAGGCTAGACAGTCCATCCCGGATCGTCTCAGTTCCTCTTCTTCAGTGGTAAACAAAAGAAAAAAGCAATCATGGAGATGCCTCCTCCAAAGAATCTGACGCAGCTATGATCCTTTCTGGGCAAGCTCGTTTATATACGGAAGTTCCTTTCGAAACAAACCGAGAGATGTCGGCCTTTCTCAAAGCTCGTGAAGAAAGATGCTATTTTCATTTGGGACACCGAATGTTAAGATACGTTCGAAAGTGTCAAGTGATACCTATTGCACCCTCCAGTGCTCGCTGCCCCCATTCTAAAAAATCCATTGATCCTCTACACTTCTATACTATACGGATCACTCGGCGCACCCCTCGCCCAAAATAACGAGGAGGGAAAAGAAAACACGCTATACTATCTTAACCGAACATTGGTCGGGACAGAGCACGACTACTCTCCGATCGAGAAGCATTGCTTAGCCTTGATATTTGCCATGAAGAAGCCGAGGCACTATCTGCTCGCTCACCGGGTTATGTTGATCTCAAAGATCGACCTGCTAAAATATCTAATGAGCAAGGAAAACCTGACAGGTAGGATGGCCATATAGGCTGTCATGCTGCTTGAATTTGACATAATCTATACTTCTCAAAAAGCAGTAAAAGAGCTAGCCCTAGCCGACTTTCTCGCTGCTCATCCCATATCTGAAGAGTCACCGCTAAATTGCGAGTTACCTGATGAACAAGGGTTGCACCTCAATGATAACGAGCCATGCTGGGACCTTTACTTCGACGGGGCCTCATCAATGAGGACCTCCAGTAAATCAAACATCCTGCAGATAAAAGCGGGGGTAGGATTGGTATTCACCACGCTGTCAGGAGGGACCTTACTATGTTCTTTCGCTCTTACCGAGCCTCACACGAAAAACGAGGCTGAGTATGAAGCGCTGATAGCCGGTCTCGTGCTCGCTATAGAAATGGGGATCACTCGGCTGTGAGTTTACGGAGTTTCCCAGCTGGTCGTTAACTACGTGAGTGGTGACTACAAAGTATACAAGCCTGAGTTTGCTTGATACAAAAGCCGTGTCATGGAACTCATGAAACAATTCATCTACATCGAAGATAAGACTTCCGAGGGCATTGAACGGAAAAGCCAAAGAGTTAGCTGATCTCGATATGGACGAAATTCCGATCACGGTTAGAAGTCGGCAAATTCTACCGCCAGATTCCCTATGGGAAGACGAAACTATAGAACAATAAGACTATCCTGCTAAAGAAGCCATGGTCATTAAAGACAAGCCTGATTGGAAAGAACCCTTTATAGAGTATCTTCGATATAATAGGCTACCAAAAGAAAAATCTATGAGGGTTCAGCTGAAGAAAACAGCTCTCCGATATGTGTTCGTAAATGACACACTATACCAAAGATCATACGACCAGCTCTGGCTCAGGTGTTTTCCCTTGACGGAAACCCAGAAAGTTATGAAAGAAGTCCACTCTAGCGTCTGCAGGGCACACCAGTCTGGTCCTAAGATGCGCCTTCAAATTAAACAGATGGGGTATTACTGGCCCACTATGATAAGGGACTGTGAAGAATATATGAAGAAATGCCATCTTTTTCAAATACACAACAACTTCATACAAAAGCATTCCAATCCGCTGCATCCTACTAAAGCGTCATGGTCATTTAAGCTGTGGGGGCACTGACATAGTTGGCCCAATTGATCCTCTGTCATCTAAAGACCATAGGTTCATACTGGCGGCCACTGGCTACTTTTCCAAACGGGCTGAAGCTGCCCCTCTAAAAGAAGTCAAAACAGAGAATATTCTGATTTTTTTTGGCATAACGTTCTATATCGCTTCGGCACACCCAAGCGGATCATTTCTGACAATGGGTCTTCTTTCGAGAGCTTCAAAATCTTAAGATTCGCCACTCAACACAAGATATACTGGAGATATTCTCCTATTTATAATTCAAGAGCCAATGGGTTGGCCGAAACCTTCAACAAAACCCTATGCAAGCTCTTGAAGAAAAATGCCTCAACTAATAAACGATACTGTGATCTGAAGCTCTGTGAGGCGATATGGGCATATCGTACCATGCATCGCATTCCAACTCAATCTACCCCATACTCACTGTTCTTCAGGATAGAAATCCTCACCCTCTAAGTCGAAATTCTAAGTTTAAGAATGGCCGTCCAGCATGGTCTAACAGAAAAGGAAAATTCTCTCTTTCGGCTGGAAGAGCTCGATACGCTCGAAGAAAAAAGACTCGCTGTGCAACAAATCTGGAGTTATACCGAGCCCAAATATCACAAGCCTATGACAAAATGACATGCCTACATGTTTTCAAGAAAGGTGAACTGGTGTTGGTTCTTAGAAGATCAATCATCCCCAGTCGACATGTGAAAGGAAAGTTTAAACCGAACTGGGAGGGATCGTACATCATCGAGAAAGTATATGATGAAGGATCCTACCAACTGATAAGCGCTGAGTGAAATAGGCCCATGCCGTCCATCAACGGCCGATATCTCAAGAAATATTATGCAAAAATACCTCAAATTGCGGATAAGTTAATCCTAAATAGCCCTGCAAGAATGCACCAAAACTGCCAAATAAGGAAATCAAACCCGATTGACCCCTAAGTCATTAAACTGGGAGCAGATGACCTCTAAGTAATTAAACTGATAATAGATGCCTCCTAAGTCATTAAACTGGGAATAGATGACCCCTAGGTCATTAAACTAGGAACCAATAAAATCCTCCAAAGGCAAATGATGAGTCGCTTCTTACACTATACTTCAATGTTAGCGATGCTGATGCCGATGCCGATGCCAACCAAGAACACAAATTTCAAGTCCAAATTTGAAATCAAAATTCCAAAAATCTCCGTTAAAGATAACGTTAAACATCTAAATTTCAAGTCAAAATTCCAATATTTCCAAAAACCCTCCATCTAAGTAGACATTAAACGAAGCTCCTCCGTCTAAATAGACGTTAAACCAAGCTCCTCCGTCTAAGTAGATGTTATAAAAAATTTTACATCTAGGATAACGTTAAACTCTCCCATCTAAGACGACGTTAAACATTTTGTTAAATCACATCGGATGGCAGATGAATGAAGACGGCGGCTCCGTTCCCGAACCAAGCCAAGCCAAGCAGAGACCTTCGTACCGGAAACAAGTCAACCTCTCCGTAAAGGAAGATCCATCAATTTTATGCACATGACACATATATATCTTATGCATTTATTGATGGGGGCACTTTGTTGGGGTCAAAATTTACACCCCATTGCCGAAATAAAAAATTAAAATTCAAAAGGTAAAAAGTCAAAGTCAAAAATTCAAAGTCAACACCCAAATAAGTGAATCCAAGTCCAACTAATCCGGGCTCAAGCCCAAACAAGTGGGCCTATGCCCAAACCGTCTCAAGCCCAAGCGGAGCCGACCGGCTATCGAAAAGGAAAGAGAAAGAAATTTGTAATAAATAAATTTTGTATGCAAATAAGTGTGAAAATGTAATACAAATAGGCAAAAAGCCAAATTTATATAAAACTTATGGCTTATGTGCAAAAAAAATGAGAACATGGGCATGGGAAAGGTAAAAGGCCAATTGTGTAAAGCCCAAGGGGCTATGTGTAAAATTGTAAGCCTATATAAGGCTAAACATATGAAGAAATAATAACTTTGATTTCTCTCATCATTCTAGGGTTTTGTGCCTTCATTGCTCTCTTGAGGTGAGCTCTCTCTTCTTCTTGCTCAAGGGAGACCCAAAAGAAAAGAGAGTTTCTTTTGGGTTTTTCTCATCTTCGCTATCTCTTTTTCTCCAAAACAACCCATCAAAAGAGAACCCATCTCTTGAAGAAAACTCCATCCCTTAAAGCTCAATATCCAAGATCAAAACCCAATAAAGGAGCAATCTTTCCTTACCAAACTTGAAGAACTAGGGAGGAGCAGGGTTCTTAGGGGATTTCACTTCGAGAAAGCATGGCTGATAGCATTGAACACAAAAAAACCGCCGATGAAGAACTTCGAAGAAAGCCATTAGCTTTTATCTTATCCACGTCGCCTTCACTCGTTGGCGAGGATCCTCAAAATTATTATTGCCATGGACATCCCTGCATGGGGAATGCTCTCCTCAGAAACCCCCGCGATGGGATTTTCCGCCTTAGAAACCCCCCAAGGGGATTTTCCGCTATATCTGCTTGCGGACATCTTAAGGGGAGGCCTGCTCACGGACACCTCCTGTTAGATATGTATGCCATAGAGGCAATTATTATAATTGTGCTTGGACATATATTTGTTAACATTCTGCTCGACATGATAATATGTTATCTGATTTGTCTTTATCTTTCATGTATATATGTTTTACTTGTTATTATGTATGGCTAATATATGTTGATAAAGCCCATAGGATCTTTGCTTGACTACCATAATTATGATGCAATCATACTAGTGGGGCCGGGGTAGTCCATAAGCATATCCTTAAACGTTCATAGTCGTAGGAGTATCGAAACTGGGTATCGATACTCTAGAGTAGATAGTGTTTACGTTTCTTGACCCCGACCGGGGAGATGGTTGTTCCTACAGCTATTGGTATTTGACACCAAAGATTATATACAGGTGCTCATTAGAGAATGGGTACACCGAACGGACTCACCGAGAACTCCTACATGATATTATATCTATTGTCAAATAGCAGTTCTCTGGTGACATGAGTACATGTTGTCTTTTGATCTGAGATTGTCTTAGTGTCTTGTGTGTGTTCCCACTGTACTTTGATTGCTACCCAATCACAGCTTTAAAGAGCCGTGCATACATGTTTTAGTTAGGTATAGTCCCGAAGCACATGGAGACGGTGAGCGATCGAAGGATTCTTCTCTCTCGGTATAGGGAGTTGATGTCGCACTGTGCCTGATTGATTATAACTATAAGTCCTTGACCATAGTGGTTGAGATAAACTGATAAGGGTTATCATTTGTATCTTTGATGGTTATGAGTTTGACATCGGCATGACTTATTGGGTTTTGGGGGGTCTGACAGGATCCACCCCCAGACTTGATATGTGACACTATCTGACGAAGAGACCAGACTGTATGGTAATTGTCACTGATAGACTCTATTAGGTATGGATGAGCTTGCTTGTCGACCTTTCTTTCGATCAATACCTAGATAGCCGTTACGTGCAGCTAGTATTGATGACGTGCTTGTGGGTTAACTCGTAAGGGGATTGATCTGAAAGTGTTTCAGATTCAATCGGATATGATCCTAACCTACTGCCAGCGTATTGTCAAGTCTTTAGAGTCCCACAGAGAGGATTTTCTAGCTCAAGCGAAATGATTTAGAGTGTGTATGTTGATACATATGGGAGTTCGATTAAATACGTGTATATGATACTCGTACATTAATCGGATGTTTGATAATACTAGCCGGTTTGAAATATGTGTATTTGATACACACAAACACATACATATATACTCTCCCTTTTTTTTCTTCTTGCATGCCATGTGATGAGGTGTGGGCCCACAAGCATACCCACCCTCTTTATCTTGACATGTGGATGAGAGAGAAGAAAAGGGTATAAGAGAGTGAGAATCATTCTCATCTTATGATTCTATTCTCATTTTCTTCATTACTCTTCTCTCTCATCTAAAAAGAAAAAGAGAAGAGAAGAGAGAAAAATACAGAGAGCGGGAGAGTTAAGATTCTAAATCTTCTTCATCTTCTTTCTAGAAAGAAGTGAGAATAATTTTCTTCACTTGAGAGTGTTCTTGAGTGTAGTTGAAGCTTGTGTGGGGTTTCCTTAGAAGTGGATTATCTTCGACAAGGAGATCGACTTCCAAGCTCGTTCCAGCAACCTACAAGCTTAGCTAGGGTCTTCTGCTAGAGAGTAGACATACATCAAAGGTTGTAGCCCCTTAAAAACTCCATCTTGTTTGTTTTAGCTCTTCAGTTTTTGCAAAGTTTAGTATTTGGATGATTTTTGGGATTTCAGTTCGTTGTGCTAGCTCTAAAATCATTGTTTTCATTCCGCATTGGTCTGCTAGTGTAGCGACCCTAGCACAATCAACCTACATGGTATCAGCGCCAATCCATCCACTAGAACTTGCATTAGTGGCTTTAGAATTCATAAAAACCCAATTTTTGAAAACTAGTTTTAAAAATTCAGCCCAAAAAGCTATCTTTCTGCTAAATATCTTATCCCCGTGGGCTTTTGGTTCGGACCAGGACCCACGTAGGGGATCGAGGACACCCCAGGGAGTTTCAAGGGTACTAAGGTGGGGACCCACACCCGAGACCACCTAGTGGTGGTCTTGGGTTGGGAGTCCCCTAGACCCCCTTAGGATCCTTGGGGTCGAGCCCGAGCGTCCCATCGGGCTATCGAGCTCATTTCGGGTCCTTCAGGATTCGTTTAGAGGCAAAATGATGGGTTTTCAGGTGCGGGAGTGCCCTTGAATTTCATAACTTTGAAATTTCAAGTGTCCGACCTCACGGGTTATGAAATTCTAAGGTCATGGATTCGAAGCGACTAGATCAAAGTGTTTGATCGAGTCAGATCGAACACGGATAAGGACATGTGTTGGTAAATGTAGCCTAATTGATGTGTGATCAATCAGACCAGGTTGCACATTAGCTATTTGTGTTGTTGGTGTGTAATAGTTTGGTTGGATTGTCGTGATGAATAGCCCCTCGTATGATTGTGAATATACAAATGTGTTGTATGTAATTTATGTATTCCGATGAATGCAAATGTATTATTCTTTTATTCAGAACACAGTCAGTTTAAGAACGTCGTATCCATTGTATATATATTGCATTTTGAGTTTGCCCTGTGGAGAAGTGCTCGAGCCACCGGGTCTTAGAATGCGCTAGATAGCCCCCTCAAAGTGTTGAGGCCGGGTTGCCTCATTCTAGGATTGGCGGGTGGCTCGCCGCGCTCATAGGGGTGTCGGTTTGATTATGTAAGGGCTATTCACACGACCGTTAAATGTCGCATTTCTTTTGCGACTCAAACGAAACACGGGATTCCTAGTATATCCGACTATTCCATTTTATTATTGATTACCGCATGCCTGTAATGTGATTACCTGTCTATGATTATATATATATATATATATATATATATATATATATTGGTGTTTCTATATATTTTATATTCGCGCTAGCCCTGCGTCCGCCTTGCCATAAGTTTAGTAACCTTACGGTGAAGACCCAATACCCCGTGGCAAATGCGAATGGCATATAAAACATTCTATTTTTATATATATAAATAAGTGTTTCTACATATTTTATATTCGCGCTAGCCCTGCATCCGCCCTGCCGTAAGTTAAGTAACATTACGGTGAAGACCCGATACTCTATGGCGAATGCGAATGGCATATAAAACACTCTATTTTCTAGTGTAATAGGTGTTAAATGATGAGACAGTATTAATATGATTAATGTAAAGAAAATAAACCTAAACTGATATTGTAGGAATCATTTTTCAAAACCACTCATTTTCATACCACTCGGTTCCTTCAGCGATATCAAGTTCATTACGCTAAGGGTTTTCTTAAAAACTAGTCATAGCTCTCCGTCATTCCAGATTAGTAGAATACTTAGTTTCATGCTACGTTTGTTGACCTTGTCAAGGCATAATGTACGGTAGCTAAGTGATGTTTTTCTGCCCCGGTTGATGTGATTGGTTAGGACAATCGCACAGCCTTGTTAACCTTGTCAAGAGCTCATACGGATAGGTTTAAATTAATCATGAAATGATGGGTTGAACTTGACTAGCGACTTATAGTTTGTTGATCTTATCAAGGTCATAAGACGTTAGGGGTAAAAACCATATGGGGAGTTTCAATTGTTAAAACTTGTAATATGATTGCATGCCTTTTATGTGATAGTTGGATCCCGGGAGAATATCGCCTTGACAATAAACTAACTCCGTAGGTGTCTAGAAAGGTGCTTACGGGGTTATGTCTCTACGGAATGGGGTTATTTAATTAGGCCCATGTGAAAGCGCGGGGAGCCTCCCTCTAGTACTTACACTAGCCTGGCTTACCTGTTAGTGAACTTGTGAGGTGATAATGATTCCGGCTAATCCTTCTTTTAAGGTTTGGAGGAGAATTCGATTAAACAGTGGGAGCCATCCTGATTAGATAAATTAATAAACCAATCTAATCTTGCAAATGCGTACGCTAAGTGTTTCTTTTCTCTCTCTCCAGACAGCGACCATGACCGACCCTAGGTTAATACTAGATAATAAAAACATGACCGAACCCAATTATAATGTTGGACTAGGGAACGTTCATAACGCTCATACTCATGACAATGGTTGTTATGAGTCTGGAAATGGAAGAGGGAATGCAAGGATTTCTAGGATACCCTTTTGAAGGAGAAGCATACTGATGCCTCATCTTCAGGTGTTTTTGTTATTGAGAACTGTTTCTCAGTCAACCCTACTTTCTGGGTATTAAATACAGGATCAGAATCTCACATCTGTAATTTGTTACAGGGTTTGAAAAAGAGTATGTTGCTGGGACCTGGTGATATGGCCCTCAAATTAAGAAATGGAGCAACTGTTGTTACTGATTCCGTTGGCGAATATCACCTTGTGTTGCTAAATGGCAATACTATGATTTTAAACAACTCTTACTATGTACCCTCTGTGCTTTGCAATATAATATCCGTATCTTTATTAAATATAGATGGAAAAAATATTGTCTTAAAGAAAAATGTTATGAACATATACCTTAATCAAGTATTGATTAGGTATGGTAAATTATGTAATGGTATATACGTTCTTAATCAGAATACAGTTTTCAATATACAAAACACACAAAAGAAAAAGATTTCAGAAATGAATGAAACTTTCTTATGCTATTATAGACTTGGTCATATCAATAAGACCAGACTAACCAAGTTACATAAAGATGGATATTTGGATCCGTTCGAGTATACATTTTATAAAACTTGTCAGTCTTATCTCAAAGGACAGATGACCAAAACTCTGTTTACAGAACACGGAGAAAAAGTTACCGAACTCTTTGGGCCCAAAAATAGTGATGTATGTAGTCCAATGTCTACACAAACGATGGATGGGTACTCATACTTCATTACATTCACCGATGATCTCTCTAGGTTTGGACATGTGTTCTTGTTGAAACACAAATCCGAAGCCTTTGAGAAGTTTAAATAATATAAGAATGAAGTAGAGAACCAAACGGGCAAAAATATCAAAATCCTTCAATCTGATCGAGAAGGAGAATAGTTGAGCACAGAATTCCTTGACTATCTAAAAGAGAATAGATTCTCTCTCAGCTTACTCCTCCATACACACCACAGCACAACGGTGTATCGGAGAAGAGAAATCATACCCTATTATATATAGTGCGCTCTATGATGAGTAGTGCTGATTATCTGTTTCATTTTTCTGTTATGCGCTTGGGACAGCAGCATATCTATTGAATCATATTCCATCCAAATCCGTGCCTAAACCACCATATGAGATATGGAGTGGAAAGAGACCATATCTTAAACGTATTAAAATATAGGGTTTTCCTGCTTTTATTAAAAAGCAGAATCCAGACAAGTTTGAAGCACGATCCGTTTTATGTAAGGTTGTGGGATATCCCAAGCACTCGTATGGATAACTATTCTACCACATCGAAGAACAAAAAGCGTTTTTTTTTTCTCAACACGCCATCTTTTTAGAAAAGGAATTTCTCACAAAAGAAATTGGTGAAAGCGTGGTAGAACTAGAAGAGATTCCAGAAACACAAACTGCCACTGAAGATTTGGTGGAATCTGAAGATTCGATAACTAGACGAACCTCAAATGCTCCACAGATTTAGTAGGCGTCCTCACCCACCCGAGAGATACTATGGTTTTCTTGTAAACGGTGATAGGTAGGATATCATCATAGAAAATGATGACCCTACTATTTTCGAGCAGGCCATCACAAGTAAAGACTCTGTGAAATAACTGGATGCTATGCGATCCGAGATAGAATCCATACACATCAATAAAGTATGGACTTTAGAGGTCGCTCCTGAAGGGGTAAAACCCATTGGAGCAAATGGATCTTCAAGAAGATCGGTGCAAATGGAAATGTTGAGACCTTCAAAGATAGACTTGTAGCAAAAGGATTTCGTCAAAGACTAGGTGTGGATTATGATGAAACATTTTCTCCGGTAGCCACTATTATAGTATACCATTTTGGTAACTGTTTAAACCGTTACTAAAACCCCTTTTGGTCACGGTTATAACCGTTACACAACCGTTACGATAAACCCAGTAAGCAGAAGTCTGGTAATCGTTTGAACCGTTACCATAGTCCCTTTTGGTAATTGTTTAAACTGTTACCAATTTAAATCAATATGAAAAAAATTAAAATTCCCCCTCATTCGGCCCCTCCACTTCTGCCTCAATTTCTCCGTCAACAGCAATCTAGGGTTTCGACAGCAATTTAGAGTTTCCTCTTGAGAGAAGGCAATCGCAGCATTCAAACGTCGCATGACCAAAAAAAATCACAAATCAACATCATAATTCATCCAAACAACAACGACCTGGGTCAAAAAATGGAGGAAACAACTTGATTCAATCCAAGTAAATGGTGAACAGAAAAGAAACAAAAATTAGAAGGGTACTCACTTTAAAAGGATCTAAAGGCCATGGAAACGATTAGGGATCTGAAGCTCCTCTTAGGGCTTCGATGAGATCGAAGCTGAGAGAGAGAGAGATCGCCAATAGAGGTTCATCTGTTGCATCGAGGGAGAGAGATCTCCATTAGAGCTTCATCTGTTGAAATTGTTGCTGTCGAAATCCTAGGAGAAAAAATTTGAAATTAAACCAAAAATATTTACAAATTAAACCAATTAATATACTTTCCTCTTGACGTTGACCACGGAGCAGAGTTCGATCGGGGCTAGGGCTTCGATTGACGACAGCGCGAGCCTCGACGAGCTTGATCGGGGAAACGAAGGCTTCGATGAGGCTGGGCAACCAGGGAGGTGAGGTGGAGAGGGCATTGATAGGAAATCGACGGAGGCGAGGCGGCAAAGGAGGTGACAAAAAGAAAAGGGCGGGGGAATTACGGAGAGAGGAGGAAATTTTTTTGGAGAAGGAAAAATGGGCTCGAGGAAAAATTTTGGGGGATATTGGTGATTTATGTCTCAAAGTTGTAGGGCCCGCCACTTAATCGAATTGGTAATGGATCTTACCGCTGCCAAAGACATGTAAACCATTACGAGAAATTAGTAACGGTTATAACAGTTACCAATTCCGCTTTACTATTACCCATATTCACTACTACAGATATGGGTTTTGGTAATAGAGATTTGATAGCCGTTAAATCCGTTACCTTATTAATGGTAACGGTTTCAAAGTTTTAGTAACGGTTAAAAACATTACCAAATCGAATAAGTGGCAGGCCCTACAATGAACGGAAAATAAAATCCAAAAATCCTTCCCAATTTTCCCTTTCCCCCCAAATTTTCATTGCAAGCGCCAAAACCTTTCGTTGTCCTCATCACCTCGGCCGCCGCCGCTCCTCCATCGCCGGCGCTGTGACCCGTCCCTTTCGTGGCGCATCCTTTTTCGAAGCCCTCACTGCATCTCCTCCATGGTCGAGCTCGGCGCGAAGCCCTAAGCCGTGGATCGAAGACAAGCCATGATCAAAGCCCTAGCCATCGATGGAGCTTGTCGGAGCGAAATAGTCGTCATCGCTGAAGTCGTCATCTCCGCCGTCGCTGAAGTCGCCGTCAATATCTGCAGGTAAGTTTTAATTTTATTTTTTTGTTTAATTAATTATATTTTTTCTTAAATTAAATTAAAGTTTCTTTGTTGAATTGGTGTTGTTAGTGTTGATTTTTTAATGTTGTTTGTTGGTGAAGAGGTAAGTTGAATTGATATTGTTGGTGGTGATTTTGTTAGTGGTGATGTTGTTTGTGGTGGTGATTTTGTTGGTGTTGATTTTTGTTGGTGTTGTTGATGTTGGGGATGATGTTGTAGCTAAGGGAGAGTTAGGGTTTGGGTTGAGAGTTAGGGGTAAGGCCGGTCAGGGTTAGGGTCAGGGTTTGGGTTGGGGGTTAAGGTTAGGATTAAAGATAGGACTAAGTGTTAGAGTATTTTAGTGTAAAATTACAACAATAGTAGTTAAGGTTATTTTATTGAAATTGCAACGATAGTTAAGGGTATTTAGTGTAAAAATATAAAACTAAGCAAAATAGGGTTTTAAGTAAAATTTTAAAGTAGTTTAATGGAAAACCAACAATAACTAAGGGTATTTTAGTGAAATTTATAGCAATTTAGATAATTTAAGAAGATGAATTGCTTATTTAAATTTGTTTAGCCAGTTTAGTGAAAAACCAACAACAGTTAAGGGCATTTTAGTGAAAAGTAATAACAGTTAAGGGTATTTTAGTGAAAAGCGCACACACACTTAGACACACACATAAACACATACACACTCACATTCACACACACACAAACACACACACGCATAATCATACACACACACACACAAGACCAAACTTTAATTCATCGTCATTCTCCTCTACATTGAACTCTTATCAAACCCCTTCCTAAAATAACCCTAAATTCAATATATTAAATTTCATTAAGAAAACCCTATATCCAAAATATTAAATTAAGATAACCGTCAACAACTTTAGCCTAAACCTAAAACTTCAAAACCTTGAAATTGAAATGTAAACGTAAAACTAATTCAAATTAAATCTTAAACTAAGAGTATGATACTCGATGATAATATGAAATCAAGTGTATGATACTCGATGATAATATGTGAAAATGAAAACGCGACTTAGTTCCCGTCTATCAGTTAACATACGTTCGATATTCGTCGTGACATAAAAGTACATGAAGGTTGTTAAGCATCGGATGGTATCGTTCGTAACTAGCAATCGACATGTAGTTTATATGATGAAAATATTCAATCGTATGATAACCAATAGATTTGTCCCGTGTGAATAAGTTAAGAATGTATAAAGCAAACACCTACATTTACTTATGTATTTCATTCATTTCAAGATATTTCGTCGGTACCTTTCCGCTGGTTCTCCGTGTACAACGATAGATTAGATATTCATTTCAATAATTTTTGATAGCATTGAAATGATCATCTTTTCTATTATAGTGTACTCAAAGAACGGCGGGGAGGTGCTGCCGAAATTTTCTCGAAACAGATGAAAGCACAAGTGAATGAGTGTATACTTTATACATTCTTAATGGGATAGGTGCCTTACCCCCAACAGCCGCTACCCTTGACATCCAATATAGAACATTTAATATCATCATCATCTTTCTTGGAAGAAAAATCCAACTCCCTAGCTATGAGCATTTGCTCTCAATCCCTAATAATGTTTATAGTTAAATCATCAATTGAAACTTAAATTAACCAAGTTGTCAATTAAACCTAGCACCAATGCTTCTTAGTATCCCGTCTATCGTGTATCTGTCAAGAAATCTTAATCTGATGAGTCTCGTCTATAGGAACCTTACTTCGTCCGGACTGTTTCAATATGGCATTCCCGTACCTCTACGACAGGAGTTGGATGTACATCGACGTTCCTGTTTACCGCCGAAAACAGAGACGGACTGGGATTGAACGTCTTGCTTGAATTTAGGGGCAGATACTATTTGGATATATCCATCCACCTCTCCGAAAATACCAAGTTGATTTATGGCACTGTATATCGAAGGTTTGGATAGATGCAACCAATATAGAAAACTTCATCAGATTCTCCCTCATTTGTGAGGAGTTTTTTTATTGTGGGGATGCTCTTCCCTTTATATGCAAATCCCTGCGGTTAATTACGTTATCGCATTGCGATAATGTAATATTTCAGAATTATAAAATATTATTTTTGGAATTTAAATAATAAAATAATATATTTCATGAAAACTATTCGATTTGCGAATTGGGGTTTTCATAAAATGGTATAATTATATACCAATATTTGGAAAATAATTGGAGATTAATATGGTTTATTTATTTAAAAGGTATTTACTGGATTTGATCATTTTATAATTAATTATATACAAGTTTAAATTAAACTTGATTAGTACACTACTAATCATGATTAAGCCAAATCCATTTTTATATTAATCATAGTTAGTACACCATGACATGTTGCATGTTGTTGTTTCATTTGCATTTGTGTTATATGTTTGGTTTTATTTGGATGAGAGGAAAAGAGGAAAATAAAAGAAAAGGAAAGAGAAGATATTTGTGATGTGGGGAACATAAAGGCATGGGCTCATGAGAGGAGAGAGAGAGAGTGAACCATGGTTACATATCATTAGATTCACCTTTATTCTCTTCATCTCTCATTTTCTTCACTTCATTCCTCTTCTTCATCTCCATCTCCGTCACCCTCCACCTCTTTCACCACCCATGGCCACCCCAAAAACCACCTCAAACCACCATGTCACCTTCACAAAAAATGATCACAATCTCATCACAAACACCATAGATCAATCAAGTAGAGATTTTGAACACTTTGGGCAACCCAAAAATTTTCTTGAGTTGCCAAATGAGGTATTTTCCTACACTTCTAGTGAAGTATCTTGTCTTCCTAATATCCTAGTGTGGGTTAGAATAAAACTAATGAGATTTAGTGATCTTGGAAAATTACAAGATGAGATTTAGGGTATAATTTGAGTTGTGAAGGTGTAATTGAGGGTAATTAGTGACCACACCCTTTTAGGGCTAGTATTATGGATAAACCCCCAAGACATGACCTTTAGATTGCCGATATCAGATTTCGTGGAATTTGTGATGATATTTAGGGATCTGCTATGACCCGGAGGACCTGAAAAATATATAGCGATTACAGTGAGGTATGCAGGCGACCTAAAAGCTAACCCTGAAACCTGAGACCCCCATTCCATTTCTTGGCCACAAATAAACCCCTTTTGGCCGCAAATTGCGGCTTGGGTACGAGGGAATTGCTTCGTGCTTGGTCCATGGCTCCTTTGTCCTGTAATTTGACCTATCCTATATGCAAAATATCCCAATTTCACCTGAGGCAAAATGTGGAGGTGTTTTTCAGAGTTTCTGAATTCGGTTTGCGACTTTTAATGTCTTTGGTTTTAGTAATTGAGTTTGGATTTCGTCGTTGGACGTTTGTACGTCAACGACAAGGTTTATTTGGTTTTTTTTGCATGCGTAGGCTATAGGTTCTAACCTATGAGCACTTTGTATGCCGTATCGGTTTTCCGGACTTGGTTTTAATAGCATTTCGATATGTTTTGATTGTAGGTACCTTCGTGTGGACTCCCTAGACAACGAAGCACATTGACTTCAACTAAGCAAGGAGTTGCAGGTGAATAGATTTATATCTACGGGGGAAGTCGGGTGAATGGCGTATAGCACCCCCGCAATTATAAAATGGGAACCGATATATACAATATAGTCGAAGAAACCTATACTAGGAAACGACGGATATGATCAAACAGTTAGTCGGAGATGATATGATTGATACGCGATGACGTGAATTGAGATGTCAATATGACGATATAAGATGACAAGAGAGGATATGCTTGATTTGAGACCAGGGATTTTGCTGTGACGAATGTCATGGTTGTCTCTAAGTTGCTGGTGAACCGTCGAGCTCTGGAACCAGGGATTTTGCAGTGACTCCTTTCGGTGATGTTGCGTCTGCTGTGTCGAGACGAACGTCGAGCTGGTGATCACTCCATGTTGGTATGAGATGATCTCTGATTGTCTTTCCGATTTTATATGACTTACCGTTAAGACCCTGGAGCTAGGAATTTGGCCTTCGCTTTGTTTTCTTTGGTGTGTCCGGATCCTGTTGGAGGAAGGACGCTGTAGTGACATTTCGTCTGCTGTATCGAGACGAATGTCGTGGTGGTGACCACTCCATGTGGGATGATCTCTGTTTGTCTTTCCGGTTTTATATGACTTACCGTCAAGACGTTGAAGCTAGGAATTTGGCCTTCGCTTCGTTTGCTTTGTCACTTCCGAATCCTGCTGGGGAAAGAACGGTGGGTAACATTTCATCTGCTGTATCGAGACGAACGTCGAGGTGGTGACCACTCCGCGCTGGTGTGGGATGATCTCCGATTGTCTTTCAGGCTTTATATGACTTGCCGTCAAGACCCTGAAGCTAGGAATTTGGCCTTCACTTCGTTTGCTGGTATCGCGTCTGCTGTATCGAGACGAATGTCACGGTGGTGATCACTCCATGTTGGTGTGAGGACCAGGATCCGCTCTGGACGTTTCCCACGGGGTCGAAGAGTGACGTTATCCGCATTCCACGTGAGCAGGAATTTTACTCTAGATGCTTCACACGGGTTCACTGCCATGTTAGGCGAGGACTAGGCTCCGCTCTGGATGCTTCGCACGGGTTCACTGCCGTGCTCTGCGAGGACCAGGATCCGCTCTGGACGTTTTCCACGGGGTCAAAGAGTGACGTTATCCGCGTTCCACGTGACCAGGAATTTTGCACTAGATGCTTCACACGGGTTCACTGCCGCATTAAACAAGGACTAGGCTCCGCTCTGGATGCTTCGCACGGGTTCACTGCCATGTTCTGCGAGGACCAGGATCCGCTCTGGACGTTTTCCACGGGGTCGAAGAGTGACGTTATCCGTGTTCCACGTGACCAGGAATTTTGCTCTAGATGCTTCACACGGGTTCACTGCCGCGTTAGGCGAGGACTAGGCTCCGCTCTGGATGCTTCACATGGGTTCACTGCCGTGTTCTGCGAGGAACAGGATCCGCTCTGGACGTTTGCCACGGGGTCAAAAAGTGACGTTATCCACGTTCCACATGACCAGGAATTTTGCACTAGATGCTTCACACGGGTTCACTGCCGCGTTAGGCGAGGACTAGGCTCCGCTCTGGATGCTTCACACGTGTTCACTGCCGTACTCTGCGAGGACCAGGATCCGCTCTGGACGTTTTCCACGGTGTCAAAGAGTGACGTTATCCGCGTTCCACGTGACCAGGAATTTTGCACTAGATGCTTCACACGGGTTCACTGCCGCGTTAGGCGAGGACTAGGCTCCGCTCTGGATGCTTCACACGGGTTTACTGCCCGTGCTCTGCGAGGACCAGGATCCGCTCTGGACGTTTTCCACGGGGTCAAAGAGTGGCGTTATCCGCGTTCCACGTGACCAGGAATTTTGTTGATTATATCCGCATTTCACGGAGTTGGGATTTGACCCTCGGTGGGAGTACATCGTCGAGTCATGGAACTGGGAGTTGCTGCTGTTCCGCTTTGCTTGATGATGTGTCCGCTGTGATGAGACGAGTGTTGAGATAGTCTCTAGGTTATTTGTGGCCCGTCGAGATTCGGCTTCTTCTTCTAATGAAACCTGGGGAGGAGGAATGCGGCTCCTACTTTGTTTGCGCCCCTGGATTGTATACAGGGATTGATGTAGCATCACCTGTAGGGCAAAAAGGTTTCATTTTTCCATCATTTCTTTTATTCTTTCCGCGATGCTCTATCATTTCAGCTTTTTATATCGCGAAGGTCGCGATTGCCCAATCATTTCGGCTATTTTTCGCGGTGCCCAATCATTTCGGCTATTTGTTTTATTTTTACTCGCTGCTTTTTATTGCGAGTTGCCCAATCATTTCGGCTATTTTTCATGAATATATTTTTACTTGCTGATTTTGTTGCAAGTTTCCCCATCATTTCGGCTATGTCATATGCATTTGTGGCCCGCTGATTTTTCTTATCGCGAGTGTGAAACTTGGAATCTGATGTCAATCTCGGCATCAGCATCGCTACAACTAGAATATTACCAGGAGCGAATCATCATTTGCCATGAAAGGACTCGAAATTTAATACCGGTTTAGGAATCAGCATCGCTACAACTGGAATGTTGCCAGGAGCGAATCATCATTTGCCTCTGTCGATGTCGAACAAAGGTGGCTTAGCGGATAGGGTTAGGATCCCGTCGACTAAGGCTTTTGACTTCATGAGCCGTAAGGGTCTCATAAAGGTATGTCTCCCTACAAGTCGTGAGGATCTCGTAAGTGTGTTTTCTCCTTAGGGATCGTGAGGATTCCTAAGTGTATGTTCCCCTGTAAGTCGTAAGGATCTTACAAAAGGGTTTTCTCCTTATAAGTCGAGAGGACTTACAAGGGTTGTTCACCATATGGACATATCCCCAGTCACGGGTGGGACTTTGCTGGGGGAAATGTTTATTCGCGCCCGTGGATTGTATACAAGGGTCAGTATGAGCCGCTTGTAGGGCAAAAAGGTTGTGGGGGTTGCTTAAGAACAGGTTCAGGTCTCTGTAACTTAAGACTTTCAAATCTTATGAGCCGTGAGGGTCCCATAAGAGAGTTCTCCTTACGAGTCGTGAGGATCTCGCAAGTGTAATTTCTCCTTAAGAATCGTGAGGATCCCTAAGTGTGTTGCACCCTTGTGAGTCGTAAGGATCTCACGCGGGTGGTTTCTCCTTACAAGGTCGAGAGGACCCTATAAGTGTCTTTTAACGAGGTTGCGCCCTTTCGGGTTTTCACAAACACTCGCCGGTAGCCCTGCTGTTTTTACTCACGGAGCCCTTTCGGGTTTTCATCCGTGCCCATTTTGCTTATGGACATACCGCTTTTTTTTGTTTTGTTTTTTTTTTATTTTTTTTTTAAACGAGGTCGCGCCCTTTCGGGTTTTCACGAACACTCGCCGGTAGCCCTGCTGTTTTTACTCACGGAGCCCTTTCGGGTTTTCATCCGTGCCCATTTTGCTTGTGGACGTACCGTTTTTTTTTTGTTTTTTTTTGTTGTTTTTTTTTTACCACGTCAGCCTGAAAATGCTGCGGGTTGGGAGTAGTTTAACGACATTTCGGTCATTTGCAAGTTTTAGGACATTGCGGTCCGTTGTTAGTTTAACGACGTTTCGGTCTACTATCCAGTTTTAGGACATAGTGGTCCATTGTTAGTTTAACGACGTTACGGTCTATTATCCAGTTTGAGGATGTAGTGGTCTGCTGTTAGTTTAAGGACATTTCGGTCCGCAGCCAGTTTTAGGACATAGTGGTCCATCGTCGCCGTATCTGAGACGAATCTCTAGTTTACTGACTTTTCGGTCTATGGGGCTTCTTTCCCTACGAATGAGCATGATGCCCCCGGCATATCTATCTTTTTAGGAGCATGAGGCTGTGGCGGGCTCACCTTCCAGTTCTCGGATAACGCGAAATTGCCCTGTTGGTATTGATCTTCAACCCAGTTTTTGAAGACGAAGCAATCTTCGATTGGATGGCTTACTGCTTGATGGTAAGGGCAGTAATTAGGATTATTGAGATCGCCTGGCTGCAACAAACGTTTTGGACTCGACAAATTGATGAGTCTGTTGCGCACTGTCAGCTCGAACAGTTTCCTTGTTTTATTCTGAGGAAACGAGTAAGGACGCCCCAGTCTCTCCTCGAGGGATGGGCGTGGACGCACATTGTTTTGACGGACAACCGGCTTCAAGTTGTTCGGCTGTTGTTGAGCGTTGGCGACGAAGGTCGCTTTTCCTTTCTTCTCATTTCGAGAGTCCAGTTTTGGAGAAGACGGTCCATGGCCTATCTGGTCTATTTGGGCTAATTCGTCGATCAAGGCCTGGAAAGTGGTCGGCCTGAAGAACATCATGAATTGCAAGATGGTCGCTTGCGGATCAAGAGTACCCACGAACATGCCTACCGTAGGTGCTTCTTCGATGCGTTGTTCGCATTTCGACTATAGGTTCCGCCATCGTGTCGCGTATTGAACCCACGTTTCACCTGGCCTTATCCTGGCGTTGATCAGTGCTGTTATCGGGGTACGTTCACTAGCACTCGCGAATCTTTGTGTAAACAGTAGCTCCATCTCCGCAAATGTTTTGACAGAGTCGTTAGGTAGCTCCGAATACCATTCAAAGGCTGTTTCTGTTAGGCTGCCGACAAATTGGCGAAGCAACAGTTTGTCGTCGCCTCCCGTGTTGCCGCATAAGGCCCTGAATTGAGCGACATGCTGATGGGGGTTGCCTGTCCCCTTGTAGACATGGAATTTCGGGATCGTATAGCCCGGCGGATATTTTATCTGATCATACCACCCTGAATACGGTCGCCCAGTTCTAACAATTTGCTCAGCCGCTTCACTTGCTTGATGAGCTCATATTTGCTGAGCTATATATTCCTCCAAGGCAGCTTTGGAAATTGTCTCCTCCTTGGCTGTTGACAAAGCCGGTGGAGGATTCGATGTCTCTCCTTTGTCATCTTCAAGGACAATCGGAGGATCTTCAGCAAGAGGATCTTGCTGGATCATCATCCCTACCATATCTTGGAAGAGAAGCGCCATTTGTTTTATATTAGCCGCTTGCTCTGCGGCTTCTTTGTCCTTATTTTCGAGGACTCTGCGTAGGTAGTCAGCATCAGTTTCTGGTTCATGACGCTGCTCTGATGATACCTCCGAGCTTTCTTTTGGCCCGGTAAGTGCGGCCATTGCAGTCATCATCTCCTGAAGCTTCTGTTGTTGCTCCTGGGCTTTCGTCACGGATCGGGTGAGCGGTCCAAGCATGGCTTTCCTCCTTTCCAGAAGCCATATAAATAGTGTGCACCACCATTACCCCAGACTTGGGGTGTTTGTGCTTAGCTCGTTTACGGCTCGCCATGTTCACAGGGACTTTCTGCGGCCTCCTTTTCTTTTGAGTGGTTGAAGTTGAAGGGGCCGTTGTAGTGGGCACCCAAGTAGCCGTTGCTTTTTGCGGCTTGACGGAGTAATCCTTCTCCTGCCGAACCTTCATCTTTTTCTGTCGGCGGAGATAGTTTTCATCAATCACCGACTCTTGGACCCGTCGCCAGACCTTATAAATCTTGGAGGATAGCTGTTGAGAGGGCTGCTCCAGCTTTGCATCTGTAATACTCCCCGCAGGTGGAGGAGATCTTTTTAGCGTGGCAGTCAGAGAGTTCTTGCGTATCCCCCTTAGCGGTTCAAAGCTGTTCCCAGTTGGAACAGCAGTGTTGACTTCCACCACTGGAGCAGGTAGAGTTAGCCCTGAAGGGGAGTTGCCCCCTGCCTTCCTTACTCGTCGCCAATGACGACGTCGAGCATGACGAGCCGTTGGGACTGGCTCGGTGATAGAGACAGCTTCTTCTTGCCCCCTGTCTGGATGAGGCTTTGCCGGTGTTAGCCTATTGAAGACTGAGGTTGTCCTTTGAGGGGTGATATTTAATCTGTCAAAGACAGATCCTCGAGCAGGAACGGGAGCCGGAATAGTCGGTCTTGTGAAGACCGACCCTTTGGCAGGAGAAGCCGCCTTGACGACTTCAGGAGCAGGTTTGGCTACTTTCTTTTGAGTAACCTTCTCAGGGACCGCAAGCTTCATCGTGGGCCCACATGAGTTTTGGCCTAGTCTGTTGAAAACTGAGGCAATGGAGTTGGGCGACCCATTGAGAGGGGCTGCAGTAGTAGCAAGCCGGTCGAAGACCGACTTCTTTGGAGCTTCTTGCGATGTCATTGGGGCATTGAAGCTCATTGGTGGGAGCAGGGTCCCGAAGAATAGTCCAGCGGTGGCTTGAGTTACCTGCTCCACTGGCATCTTGAAAAGGGAGGCCGCTTGGGGCCCATAAGTCACTCCTCCAGCAAGGACGGAGCGAGAGTTGCAGTTGCAGATAGTGCAGTTCGAAGCCATTGATCTTCTGTTTTCTGCACGGAGCAAGACACCAAATCTTAGTACCCCGAATCCATACGCAACCACAGTAAACCGCGATTCGTTCACGAACACGACACACGAAGTGTGGAGTGGAAAGAGGAAAAGGTCCTACCGGGCGTGCCAGAATCTGTTCCCCTCCGAACGTCGGCCGAGACATGGGACATCTCACCTGAGATTCGGGGCAAATGCTATTTGGTTTTATCCGTCTACCTCTCCGAAGATGCCAAGTTGATTTATGGCACCGTGTATCGGAGGTTTAGACGGATGCGACCGATGTAGCAGACTTCGTCAGATTCCCCCTCGCTTGAGGGGTTTTTTATTGTGGGGACGCTCTTCCCTGCAGGCGCAAGCCCCTGCAGTTAATTACGCTACCGCTTCGCGGTAACAACTTTCTCCTTCTCCAGAATTTCACTTCGTGTCGTGGGTGTTTGTTTTGTTTGTGGTTGCCCGTGGATTGTATACGGAGACTGATTTATGTCGTCGCCCGTAGGACGTGGATTAGTCCAAATCCGTATTTTCTTAGATTTGGGTTTGGGGTTTTGGTTTAAGGATACGTTAGCCATATTTGAGGCTAAGATCAACTTAAACGTTTGTTAAGGATACGTTAGTCCAATTTGAGACTAAGATCAACTTAACGGGATCGTTTAGATCTGACAAAAGAGCGTTTTGGGGCTCGATTGTTCCAGTTTAGGGACATGGTGGTCCATTGCCAGTTTAGGGACATGGTGGTCCATCTCCAGTTTAGGGACATGGTGGTCCATTGAATGTATGGCCGTCGGGACCCATCACCTCTCTGACGACGTTGAAGGATTACAACGACAGATGTCAGAGGAGTTCAGAGATGTACCCTTAAGCCAGAGTTGATTGGGGGATCTATAGTCCAATTTGGGACTAAAGTCTGTTTGAAAGTTTAAGGATACGTTAGCCATATTTGAGGCTAAGATCAACTTAAACGGGATTGTTTAGATCCGACAAAAGAGCATTTGGGGGCTCTATTGTTCCAGTTTAGGGACATGGTGGTCCATGACCAGTTTAAGGACATGGTGGTCCAATACCAGTTGAAGGACATAGTGGTCCACCTCCAGTTTAGGGACATGGTGGTCCATTGAAATGTATGGTTGTCGGGACCCATCACCTCTCTGAAGACGTTGAAGGATTACAACGACAAATATCAGAGGAGTTCAGAGATGTACCCTTGAACCAATGAGTTGGTTGAAAGAGCAGATGTGCTCAGTTTAAGATAATTTGAGGACTTATGGCCAGTTTGGGCTAAGTCCAATTATGTTTGAAATATTGGCCCTTTGGGCCATTAGACATTTGTCTGGGTTCAGCCCCTCATCATTCAGCAATGCTAAACAGAGGTTTGGGGGTTCAGACAACATTTTGTCTTTGACTTCCTCAATTTTGAGATTCATTTGGAGGAGGGACTTTTGCCTCTGGAAAATTAGCCAATTTGGCTAAAAGTAGTGTTAAACACTTAGAGAACAACAGTGTTAAACACTGGAGATAGAACTCTCAAATTAGTATTAAACACTAAAAGACAATCAGTGTTAAACACTGGAAATATAATCTTTAATTTAGTGTTAAACACTAGAAACAATCAGTGTTAAACACTGGAAATATAATCCCCAAATTAGTGTTAAACACTAAAGACAGAGGGGTCACGTGTGGATACGTGAGAGCGCCCAAAAGGGGGACCAGATCCCTTTTCTTCGTTCTGCAATTAAGTGTTAAACACTTTTCATTTCCTGGCCATCACGTGTGGGCACGTGATAGGCATCCATCCATTGGATATTAAAGGGATTTCTTAGGGGTCACGTGTGGACACGTGAGGGCGCCCTAAATGTGGAGCCAGATCTCCTTTTGTTTTATCCTCAAATCTGCGAATAAGTGTTAAACACTTTTATTTTTATTTTAGAGCATCGCGTGTTGGCACGTGATGGGGATCTGTGCGCCAATTGTTAAAGCATTTGCTGAGGGGTCACGTGATAACACGTGAGAGCGCCCAAAGCTTTCATTTCCTTTGCTTTTTCTTTCTGCGTTTTGGAAGTCACGTGGAGCACGTGATGGCATCAAAAAGTGGGGCCAGATCCCCTTTATTTTGTTCTGCAAACAAGTGTTAAACACTTTTAATTTTCATAGCCATCACGTGTGGGCACGTGATGTATACTCATGCCCTGATTTATTAGAACATTTATTTGGGGTCACGTGGTGTCACGTGAGAGCGCCCAGAATTGTTTCTGCCTTTGCTTTTGTTCCATATATAATGAGGGTCATGTGGGAGCACGTGAGGTATTGCCTCAAAGCTTTCCTCTTCTCATTTTTGGGGGATCTGTTCAGGGGTCACGTGGGGCACGTGACCTTAGTCTTTTCATGCACAGAGATCTTTTAAGAATTGAATTCTTATTTAGGGTAAAACCCTAATTTTGATTCTGAAGGAATTAAATTCCGATTTTGAAAGAATTAAATTCTTGATTAGGGTTAAACCCTAGTTTTGTTTTAGGAGAATTAAATTCTCAAAACTCAATTCCCCTTCTAAGTTTAGGATCTGCATGGCAGGATCTCGACCCGATGAGAATTAAATTCTCAACTTATGGGGAGATGTGCTCTGTGCAGATCTTCAACCAGAAGAAGAACTAAGTTCTTTTTTGTATAAGAGTTAAACTCTTGGATTTTGAGAATTAAATTCTCTTTATTGAAGTTTTAATCCTTTTTCCCTTCTCACCTAGGGTTTTTCTTTGTTGAGAATTAAATTCCCCTTTCTTTTCTTCTCTGTTGAGAATTAAATTCTCCTCTCTCTGTTCTTCTCTCTCCAAGGTAGATCCCTCTCTCTTCTTTTCTTGGCTCCTATTTATAGGAGAAGGAAAAGAATCAATTTGTTTAGCAAATCTCTCATTGAAAGATTTGATTTGACTTCATAATTAATATGATTCTTTAGATCATTCAGTGAATTTTATTCACCGTTGGATTTTAGATCCAAAGATATTCTGTTTGTTATTTCGGTGAGATTGGGGAGATCTTTCCTTATTTAAGATTTTTCCATAAATTGGTGATTTTTAATCACCCTTGGATCTTTAATCCAACGGTCCCCCTAATCCTTTTCCATTTGGAAAGATTTAGAAACTTTTAGAATTTTAATTCTATTTGGAGAGATTTAAATGATCTTTTTTCAGAATTTAATTCTGTTGAACAGCAAGGCTTTTACAACCAGTCACGTGTTGCCATGTGACCTTTGGTCACGTGTGAGCACGTGACCCCCGGTCACAGTAAACACGTGACCCCCCTGAATGGGCTCCTCTTCTGCGCTCTGTACTTTGCCGCTGCTTCAACCATCACGTGTCAACACGTGACCATTGGTCACGTGTGAGCATGTGATACCTTATTGAGATAATTCCTGATTTTTTAATCAGGGAACAGCGCATAGTATATTTGCCCATAACTTTTGATCCCGAATGAATTATGAAGCCCATAATATATCAAATCGAAGGGTTTTTCAAGATGCTTCCAATACCATCAGAATTTAGCTTTTCCTCTTTCGCGAGTTTGTCAAAAAACAGCCCGGAAAATACTGGTTCGCATTTTCATAAGCGTATCACTGCCATTTGATACCTTGGGCTCTTTTGCGCAGAAATTTTTGGCGGGAACAATGAGTTCGGATGTTTATTTGTATATGTCATTGCTTTGACTCTATTGTTGACATATATGCATACATGGTCACCCTAGATATCATGGTATTATCTTTATGATACAGTATGACTGAGGAATCGTTGTTAATTCGATTTCTACCTACTTATATTTTTTACTTACGAGTTGGCAACTCACCCCCGTTATGCCACAGTTTTCTTACAGGTTCGACCGCTTGAATCAGCAGCGGTATCGCTGGCATACAGTTCAGGGTGTTTGCTTCGGTAGGTAGGGCGCATATTAGATCGTGACCACCCTTATACTTTTATATTCTATTGTATCTAGATAAACTCCATCAGATCAGAAACTAGACTTTGTATATTGGTAGACCTAGACAAACTTGTGTGATTGTGAGACTTGGAGCGATGGGTGTATATTCGCTTCTTTTGAGGTTTTTGATGTCTCGCTTTATTCATTTATTCTTTCTGTGTTGATCTTCGCCGTTGGGCATCGTATATATGTTTATTGTGTGATTGTGATTCCGCCAATTGGCGAAGAGCTAGTTTCCGCTTGGGATGCCTATATATATTGCTTGTATAAGGTTTTGGACCAAAATATACAACGGAGGTGCTGTACAAATTTCAAGGACGAAAAATGATTTTAAAGATAGTATACATTCATCACCTTTTTATATTATATGACTTATACTTTTAAAAATTAAGGCTTTAATTTCTTACGACGATGTTTCAAAACTGCACCCCATACTATTTTCCGCAAAAAAGTTTAGATTTTCTGGGTTTCGGTTTACTTGAATTACGTTACGCCTTTAGACGTGGCGTGATTTAAGTGCCGGTCACATGCTAATTTGCGGGTCATGACAGTTAACCACTTTCACTATGGTTTTCCGTGGATTGTATACAGAGACTAGTTTATGTCGTCGCCCGTAGGGCATGAATTAGTCTAAATCCATATATATTTAGGTTTTTAACCTAGATTGTATGTTCCGTCAGTTCAAGAGATATTTTATTTTATTTAAGGACCGTTAATCTGGTTTGAGATTAAGATCAACTTAAATATATGAGCATTTGGGCTCAATTTATTTTGACTAAGGATGCGTTGGTCTTGTATGAGACTAAAATCAACTTAGAAATATGGATTTTAGTCATCTTTGAGACTAAAATTATTTAGGTGTATTGATATTTTGATCAACATAGGGTTCATCATTTAAATATACTTTGTTTAAGTGATTAAATGATACTTTATAGAATAAGTGCGCAAATATATAGGTGCGCACATGCCCGTTTATTTCATTTCTAAAATGTGTGCACGTGCATTGCGTGTGGTTACGCACTGTTTTATTGCAAGGATATTGCGTCAGTATGTATCACATGACGCGCATGCCTTTATAGGCAATTTTCATAATGTCCGCACACGTGAGGGTCATATGACGCACATGCCTTTATAAGAAATTTTCATGAACTGCGCACACGTGAGGGTCACATGATGTGCATGTCTTTATTGGCAAATTTTGTTAAGTGAGCACAAATGAGTTCCACGTGATGTGCATGCCTTTATAGGCAGATTTTGTTAAGTGCGCACTAATTTGGGTGCGCACTTATTTCATCAGAAAGTAAAAGCATTCACTAAGAAGCAATGACTTCTATTTTACTTTCTTTTCTTCTTTTCTTATTTTCCGAGAAGTGAAAACCCTAGTTTTCATCTGTTTTTGAGTTGAGTATTCATGCGTTTTTGTTATGCGCATTATATATATATATATATATATATATATATATATATATATATATATATATATATTAGATCTTATGATCAATCTCTCGCAAAAGTATGAACTTTATGAACGAGAGACAAACTCTAAGATCATTTGATCTTTTAATGGCGAATCAATAGATTCGCAAAGAATCAAAAGCTTCTGTATAAAAGCAAAAACTTTTAAAGAAAAGAGAATTTTTCTCTTTTTTCTTCTACCTTGCGCAATTTTTCTATGAAGCAGAAGTCTTGATATTTTTAAGCTTGTAGAGAGTTTTTTCGTCATTGATTTCTTCATAAGATACTCCTATTTATAAGAGAGAAGAAATTAGAGTTTGTTCAGTTTGTTTTAGTTTGTTTTGATCTCATTCTGATTTGAGATTGATTTAAAAAGATTTAATTGATTTTTATCAATTAAGAGCGACATACGCATCGTTGGATTTTTGATCTATAAATCTTTTGGTTAAACTATTTAATCAACAGATTATTCTACTGTTCATTAAAAATTTGATTACTTATTAATCAAGATTTATTTCTTTTTTTATTTTAATAACCGTCTGTTTTCAGGGAATGCGCATATGTTTGCACATGTTGTTGGTCAAGTGCATATTGCGCCCGTGCGTTGCATGTGCATGTGCGCACCTATCATTTGCGCACTTGTTGCATGTGTGCTCATGTCATATGACTTTGTGACTAGACATGCATGCGCATTTACTTCTTCGTATGTTTTCGAAATGACAAACAAGTGTCGAGCTATGATTTATTAGTTCTGGCTCGGGACTTGCCAGAATACGAATCGTCTTTGCAAAATCCTATAAATAGGTGTCTTTTTTCCTTCACTCTCTTTGGAGTTGTACTCTTTTAAAGTTCTTGTTTTCTACAAGAACCTTTTGCTTCCTTACTAATTTGGTAAGTGCGTTTGCGCACCTCTGCCGTGCGCATCCCCTTTTAGTTTGCGCTTTTAATTTTGCTTGTTCACCTCTTAGGGTTGGGCATTAAGCTTATCTTGTGCATCCTTTTGGGTTTGTGCATTTAACTTATCTTGCGCACACCTTTGGGTTGCATACTTAACTTACGATAAAGCTCAAAACATTTCAAGGATGTTACTCAAGTTTAACCTTAATTAAACTTTAATTTTGACATCTTTCCAATCTTTTTTCTTTCAGGTGTCATGACCAGCCGTCTTTATACGATTAAGGAGTGTAACACCCTAGCATTATTATACGATATTTTATTTGGGGTATTTTCAAATCTTGCGACAACTTCTTATTTATTATTGTTTTGGGTGTGGATAGCACATTTGGTAACTGTGGTTAGCATCCGACCCGACCCGCATGCTTGAAACCCATCATGGTTCAAGATTATATCATATATTTGCTAGTATAGAGGATCCATGCACATCTAGATTCTATATACACGTATAATATATTTAGTATCTGCATATCTTTTAAATAATACATATAATAATCAAATAATATATTTTTGATATTTAGCATGGCATGTTATCATACCCCATATCACATGGTCGCATCCATACATCGTGTTCATGTTCAAATTGTTAAAACAGACTCGTTTAGATCACTACGTATATTTACGTAGATCCGTACTTGGGGGTATGCATTTTTATTAACCGGACATTGCATTATAGTTTTAACTTTTACGTATATTCTCCATATTTTAAAACTATATTTTTAGAAGGGACCCGGATAATATTCGGAGTAGTTTGATATTAGCTGTATAATCCAAATATATATATTATAATATTTTTTATATATTAACAGTTACTTATATACATATAATATATATAATATATATTAACTAATTATTTTATATCCTTTCTCTCTCTTTCTCAATATCCCTCCCTCTCTCTCTCTTCTCGTGCACACACACTCTCTTTCTCTATCCCTCTGTCTCTCTCTCTCTCTCTTTTAATATATATATATATATATATATATATATATATATATATATATATATATATATATATTATATAACCTAATAAATCAACACCTCTCTCCTTCTTTCTTCCTCATTTATAGTTCCGTGATGAGAAACCTAACCCAAACCCTACGCCCACGCCTATATCGCCGAACTTCCCTCGTTGTCACCACCACCCTCATCACCTTGCCACCCACATCACCACCTTCACCACCTCCTCTCTTATTCTCTCCCCGAGAACCCACAACCCCGACCCGAGCACTCAACCCCTCGCCAAGCCATTGCCGCCGATCACCAAACCTCGTCATCGCAGCCGATCACCTCGATCTCACCACCTTTCCCTCATCACCACCTTCTCCGCTTCCACCCCCTCTCTCCCCCTAAGAACCTACGACCATCCCTGCAACCCCGACGACCCGTGCAGCAAACCCCGACCCCAACCTCGCCGTTACCCATCACCGGAGACTCGTCGTCGTCACCCTCACCATCCTCACCTCCCTTTCCTATCCCCGACACCACAAACCACCACCACCGTCAACCCTCGTCAACCCCCGACCCCAAACAGCAACCCAAGAAACCTCTTCCCCTCATCGTCGACGGCAGCCCATCATCGCCGTCGTCTTCTCCTCTGCTCTCATAACTCAAACACCAGCAGCCCCCATTCTTCATTCTTCTTCCATTCTTTCTCTCTTTCTTTCTTTCTTTCTTTCTTTCTTGCTTCTTGATTTTTTCCGGCCATCTCGCCGGAGTCACACGCATCGCCAACGTTCCGAACGACCCAGTCACTATCGTTGTCCAGCCTAGTCATCGCGTCACGTCACTGCTCAGCCAGGTCTAGTCCTGCATGCGTGAGTTGCATCGTGACGTTATCCGACGTTGGACATAGCATCCGTATCCTATCGTGAGATCCGATCAGGCAAGTTTAACTTGCAACATGCTATGTTACTATATTGATATCCATATGAATAAAATAGTACATGTGTTTTATTATTTAGCAATTATTACCGATTTACAGTATTACGTTATACGTTCGTATCCGTATTGATAATAGCATATCTAGTTGCATACCGGAACATCATGATATCATTATACTACTACATTAGTACAACATGTTATCTAGTTTGCATCATACGTGGTAATGGTCGTATAATGGTTATTACAGATAGATACATATGCATCTTGGTATCAGTTTCGGTTACTGTGTTCTAATATTGATTATAGTTTCACATTTGGCATCTATTTGGTTAATATACATCGCATGACATGTTCATGACACACTACTTGACTTGTTACTTGGATCTTGTTACTAATGCCGACAATCCTGACTTATTATCCTGACGGACTTAACTTTTTGTCTTCATAAACAAAACCTACATCTGCTTGATCCTATGTTGGCATTAGATTTACATCATCAATACCTGACTTGAACACATAACCTTGGGGGTAAGGGGAAATCAATAATGAAAACTGACTTGTAACTCAACGGTTCGATACTTATACCGATTAGTCTTTACGGGCTCAGCCAGTCCCGGAATGATGCTACTGACATCATTCGTCTGTACATGTTACCTGTTTACTCCTTAGCGGCACGTCTCGGATTCAACCCGAAAGTCTTTATCGTGGTCCCGGGCACGCACGGGATACTATTGAGTTACATCGACGATTCCATTAAATTGATTTCAAAGACTTTTAGAATAGATAACCGAAAAGAACAGTTTTAGAATACACATCACACACACCCATATATACATACCTCACTGTTTCATATCTGTGTTATTCATTTATATTCATGTTTGCTTATATCGTTATATCCTGGTTATCAATGTTATTTTGATATTATGACGCACTGATGTCTGGATTGTGCATGGCCCAGTTCCTCTACCTTTATCGCGGGTAGATCAAGAGTATTTTAGCAATTAAGCCGAGCGATGAGGAGTTGAACATGTGTTATTAGAGATGTTTAGTTTATTTTATTTCCGTAGTTTTATTTCTTTTAATGTGAGCCCATATTGGGACATGTTTTCAGATACTGTTTATTGGATCTTGATTCGTTTCCGCTTATACATTTTCTTGACTCTATTTACTGTGGCAGATGGACATGTACTAGATAGATAATATATTTTATGTTCTTGATATCCTATAGACAGCCGTAATGTCACTGTGGAGGGATGATTCCTAGCCACAGCTAGCATGGTTGGCTCTGTCACGTGCCGTAGTCTGCGCATTTTGGGAAGCGGGGCGTGATAAGGAGATTGTTTCCCATGCTGGCATCCGCTTTTACGAGCCAGCTTACAGCAATGCCCAATGCGAGGTTATACTCCGTCGCCTCGATGATCATTGCGGGCGGCTGCTGTAACAACTCCAATTTTAGTGTACATAAAATTCATTTAAAGTTAATGTATAATTAGGGTATTTACAATTCCTGTGAAGGCTATAAGTATTTGTTTTGATTTAGAACAGCAAGAAAGAGCTTGTAGCTCACTGGTAAAGCCTTGAACTGCTGTTACAAAACACCAGAGTTCAAATCCCATCAGCCATAATATCTTTTTATTTTAAATTCTTTTAATCTTTTAGAAGCCCAGGAGACTACACGTGCACTACACGTAAACTGAAGAGACACAGCCTAATCAAACACGTGCACTGTAGAATACTAAACGACCCCGACCCAATACCCCAACACCAACCCCATCCATCGGGAATGACCCAGTGAGATGAAGGATTTGGCCGGCGCCGTCGGTTCAACCGACGGTAATGCCCCCCAAATTTCACCCCCTGCACCTGCTGAACTACCCCACTAACTCCATATTATTTGTTTATTCTGAATTCAACCAGAGAGGATTAAATCACCCATTTAATCTCATTTTAATGCAAATTTTAATACACCCATTCACTACCCTAAACCCTAGCTTTTCCTATAAATACCACCCCTCATATCACCCCTCCTCACTCACAATTCCCTTCCAAAACTCTCAAGAAATTTCCAAGTTCCCATAGTGTACAAGTGGAGTTAACAAAGGACAAAACTCCGACGAAGTTCTGGCGACGATACAAGGAGTTTCCGGCAATGAAACGAAACACCGACGAATCCTAGACCTCCTCCTACCTCTCCCCTCACATCAAAGCCAGTGAGTCCCCTTTTTCTCTCTCTTTTGCTATTCTCAAACTTTACCTACTCAAAATGTGTCGGAAGCGAAGTTATCCGGCTTCCGATTCTCTTTTCTTTTAAAAATACAACTTTTTCTTAATAACAAACCTACAACTTTTGATATATTGTTTAGTAATCATTGACAAAGATAATAGAATAAGTTTGACATCAAAATAATAACCGTAGCAAGTTTTATTCCACTTTTACATTAAAATACCTTCATATTTCATTTCGACATGCTTAAACTTTTTAAACCGTATTATCTTAGAAAACTCATGAGGTAATGACCTCCTCACAACACACATATCTAAAATAGCATGATGGAATTTGGGAATATAGATTTGGGAAAATACGACTTTTCATATAACTACTTTCAACTTATAAAACATTTTTCAATAAGAAGTGCATTTAACAAATCTTTGCAATTGCGTCTCTACAACCCATTTTGGGGAATCCGTTCGGGATGGTGCGGATTATCACACATTCTCGGGCTTAGTAGAGTGAGATGCAGACCTCCGCAAGGAGCATACGATCTCGAAAGATTTTTAATACATTTTTCTTTGGAAAATGTGATTTCTATTATAAATAAAAATTATATTTTTAATAAATAAATATATGTGTAATTAATATCAAAATATCTATTTTTAATATTTATAATATTCCACATTTCCAAAATTCAAGAAAAACATCTCATTTATAAGAAAATACCATACAATTCCAATATTTCAAATAAATACCTTATACTTTAAAACTATGTCATATTCACTAGAAAATTTCACATTTAATAAAAGAAAAATCTATGAAAACTCTAAAAATGATAATTAAATACTTAAGGTATATTTTTAAAGTATAACAAAACTATTTTATATAAAACCCCTTCAAGTTATACTAAATTACAATAAGGACCCTAGTAAATATAGGTTTAAGCAGAACCAGTCTCTTGAGCCTCAGAGAGCTGGAGATATGGGTGCTTGCCTATTTAAGGTAAACAATATAACAAACGATGTTATCAACACGGTAATTGTCTTTGAGAAAGACACAAATCCTGCCGTCCATGTGCAGCAGTTACCGATAACACCAAAACAATCAGGATTTCAAGTTCTTTTAAAAGTGTCTGACTCAGACAGAGTCTCGATATAATCAAACTGACTTGAATATGATTCAAGTATATATTCAATATGAATCCATATATTCAATCTATTCAATCTATACAATTTGACTGAACCGAACCATGGATATATTCCATCTATATGTTCATCCATTATATCCGTTCCATTACTGGTATCATGGTTTCGGCAAGTCATCCATCTATACAATTTACAATACAAGATAATACAATACAATCAATACAATCAAGATATCGCGGGGTTTATAAGGGGTAGATTGGTACGGAAGGTGTTAGAAGTGGTACGAGACTGTAAGCATAACATACCTAACCTGAATATCCATTGCCGTTGTACCGTGGCTGAACGGTTCCTTGTGCTTCGTATACCTTAGTCTCTGGAATAGTGAGAATTCTCTCGTATACACTGGCATTCTTCTGTACCAAGCTACAAACAACAGTTTTAACACTAAATACAATATTATAACAATATACTCTATATTCTGTCTATTCCATTCTTGTCTATTTACAGGACTTACCGAGCGATTTGTTCGCTGACGACATTCTCTTTCTTCTCCTTTGGAATGTCGTCAGGTGATTCGGACTCACTGGAGATCGAGCCCAGCAGGGAGGACTTGGACCAGTTTACTGAAGATCCAGAGCTCTAGTTCACTTGTACATTACATTTCATTTTCATTCCTGTTATGCCATTATTTAGGCATTACTTTAATTCCATGTATTTTTCATTTCAATTGTATTGTAAAAAGAATGTTGAATAAATAAAGTTGTTATAACAACTCCAATTTTAGTGTACATAAAATTCATTTAAAATTAATGTACAATTGGGGTATTTACATTTCCTGTGAATACTATAAGTATTTGTTCTGATTTAGAACAGCAAGAAAGAGCTTGTAGCTCACCGGTAAGACCTTGCACTGCTGAACCAAAGCACCAAAGTTCAAATCCCATCAGCCACATATTTCTTTTTATTTAAAATTCTTTTAAACTTTTAGAAGCTCAAGATTCTACACGTGCACAACACGTAAAACTAAGAGTCACGGCCTAAACAAATATGTGCACGAGGCTAGACCAAGCGTCAGGGACACGTGGCGAAGATACGAGCCCCCACCTCATGACTCGGGCCAGCGAGATGGCAACTCAGGCCGGCGCCGCCGGTGGTAGTGAGCCCAAACCCTAATTTTTTTTAACCCTCTGCACCCCTTGGCCTACCCCACTCCAGCTACACTGTTTAAATTCTCTATAATTAACCAGAGAATTAAAATACCCCATTTTAATCCTTTTTAATGCAAATTTAAATGCATTTTTTATCACACCCTAACCCTAATTTTCTCTATAAATACCCATTCTATTTTTACACCCCTTCACACTGAAATTTTCTACAAAAACTCTCAAGAAAATTTCAAGATCTTTTTGTGTGCAAGTGGAGTTAGCAAAAGGCGAACCTCCGACGAACTTCCGGCGACAACTCAAGGAGTTTTCGACGACGAAACGACGCACCGGAAACTCCCACCTCTTTCTCTTTCTCTCATCTAGCCAATCATCCAGTAAGTCCCTACTTCTTCTTCTTTTCTCTATTCTAAAAAAATTCAAAACTAAAACCCAATGGAAGCGGAGTTAATCCGACTTCCGATTCGGTTTTTCCTTAAAAAGTTATATTTTTCTTAAGAAAAATAATACCAAACTCTTATGTCATGAACATTAAACATTAACGAAGACAATAGAACATATTTGACATCAAAATAATAACCGTAGCAAGTTTTATTCCACTTTTACATTAAAATACCTTCATGTTCCATTTCGACATGCTTAAATTTTTTAAACCGTATTACCTTAGAAAACTCACGAGGTAATTACCTACCTCCTCACAATACACATATCTAACAAAGAACGATGGAATTTGGGAATATAGATTTGGGAAAATACGACTTTTCATATAACTACCTTCAACTTATAAAACCTTTTTCTATAAGAAGTGTATTTAACAAATCTTTGCAATTGCGCCTCTACAACCCATTTTGGGGAACCCGTTCGGGATGGTGAGGATTATCGCACATCCTCGGGCTTAGTAGAGTGAGATGCAGACCTCCGCAAGGAGCATACGATCTCAAAAGATTTTTAATACATTTTTCTTTAGAAAAATGTGATTTCTATTATAAATAAAACTTATATTTTTTATAAATAAATATATATGTAATTAATATCAAAATATTTATTTTTAATATTTATAATATTCCACATTTCCAAAATTCAAGAAAAACATCACATTTACAAGAAAATACCATACAATTCCAATATTTCAAATAAATACCTTATACTTTAAAAATTAGGTCATATTCACTAGAAAATTTTACATTTAATAAAAGAAATATCTATGAAAACTCTAAAGATGATAATTAAATACTTGAGATATATTTTGAAAGTATAACAAAACTATTTTACATAAAACCCCTTCAACTTATATTAAATTACAATAAGGACCCTACTAAACATAGGTTTAAGAGGAACCAGTCTCTTGAGCCTCAGGGAGACGGAGATATGAGTGCTTGCCTATTTAAGGTAAACAATCTAAACAACGGTGTTATCAACACGGTAATTGTCTTGGAAAAAGACATTAATCCTGCCGTCCATGTATAGCAGTTATCGATAACACCAAAACCTAATTAAGGATTCAATTTCTTTCCTAATTATCTAACTCAGACCGAGTCTCAATATAATCAATCTGACATGAATATGATTCAAGTATGAAACTACAATTCAATAGGAATCCATATATTCAATATGTTCAATCTATTCAATCTATATTGACTGAACCGAACCATGGATATACATCCATATACATGATTCTCCAGTTACATCCATTTACTGATATCATGGTTCTGGCAAGTCATCCATCTATATAAATCAATACAATATAGTACAAATAATACAATCAAGATATCGCGGGGTTTATAAGGGGTAGATTGGTACGGAAGGTGTTAGAAGTGGCACGAGACAGCAACCATAAAGACACCTAACCTGAATTCAATTGCCGTTGTACCGTGGCTGAACGGTTCCTTGTACTCCATATACCATAGTCTCTGGTCTAGTGGGACTCCTCTCGTATACACTGGCCTCTTATGTACCAAGCTACAAACAACAGCGTTAATACTAAATACAACATTATAACAATATACTCTCCATTCTGTCTATTCCATTCTTGTCTATTTACGGGACTTACCGAGCGATTTGTTCGCTGACGACATTCTCTTTCTTTTCTTTGGAATGCCGTCAGGTGATTCGGACCTTCAGGAGATCGATCCCACCATCGAGGACTTGGATCAGCTAGCCTTCGACCCGGAGCTCTAGTTACTTGTACATTTCATTTCGGTATTTTCATTTCTGTTATGCCACAGTTTAGGCATTGCTTTCATTCCAAGTATTTACCTTTCAGTTGTATTGTAAAAAGAATGTTTAATAAATAAAGTTGTTGTTCATTTACATCTTGTCTCTTGTGTACATTACATTTTATATTGCTTAGATACGCTTAGCGTGTTTACTTCTGAGTAAATACGTAGCGGTCTCGTCGCGTCCTCTGCCCATATACTGGGAAGTGGGGCGTGACAGTTGTTGTTTATTTATATCTTGTGTCTTGTGTACATTTTATTTTATATTGCTTAGATACTCTTAGCGTGTTTAATTCTGAGTAAATACGTAGCGGCCTCGTCACGTCCTCTGCCCGTATACTAGGAAGCAGGGCGTGACAGCTGCTCCCTCGCCGGTCTACCCTCTTGCAGATGATTTTTGTCACGATATGGAATGCTACACCCGGGCTTGTCGAGATGATTCTAGTTCAAGCTCTAGATGTGACCGAGGATAAGGTGCACTCGGTCTATATAATGTGCTTGATCTCCGAGAATTGTGCAATAGACATTCTGTACTGGATATATCAGCAGAAGGCGATCATAATTTCATACGCGATGGTAGAAGATATCAGTGGCGACCCTGATGCTCATATTCATGAGCGGAAGCATCAGCAGATGGAGGATGCTACCTGAGACATCCTGCATGACCTTCTCTTTGATTTTGGGAATCCATACACTATGATAGTCTTTTGCCGCTGTGAACGGACCTTACTTTTATTTGCCTTTTGTTTGTCTGTAATCCTTCTTTGACGTATCAATGAAAAGTTTCTGTTCTTTTACACTTGCACTTATTTTTATCCACTGAACTTTGCTTTCATTGCAAGAGTCCTTCGTTAGCATATGTACATCTGTCCTTATGTACGCATTCATATATGTGCGCATGCATAAAGATGCGCAAGTCGATTGAATCACCTTTATCAAGTATGCATGTATATAAGTGCGCAAGTAAGTTGAACCCAGTTCATCAGGTGCGCATGTGTATAAGTGGGCAAGTCAATTGAACCCCGTTCATCAGATACACATGTGTATAAGTGCGCAAGTCAATTGAACCCCGTTCATCAGGTACGCATGCATGTCGGTGTACTCTTGAACAGGTTCGAACGGTTCTCTCGAGAGCCAATGAATTTTTCCTTAATAGTGTTTACTTTTTCACCGATTTTGCCTACACACGTCTTAGGTTACCGAAAGAGTACGAAATCTATTGTCCTTACTCTAAGTGTATGAACATGCGATTGCTCAAGAAGTCGGATGTTGAGTTACACATCTTGAAAAACGGTTTCGTTAGAAATTATACTAAGTGGGAATTTCACGGAGAAAAAGAAGTCGTTCTAATGGAATATGAGACATGGACAATGCAAGTGACGGAAAATGAATTCATCAAAACGGAAATCGCAGAGTGGAAAGGGATAGTAGAAGAGGAGGAGGAAGAGGAATGGCAGTTTGAAGAAGATGAAGTCGTTGAAGAAGATGATACTGTATTCGCGCTGATCGGTGACATGGATGAGCTCATAAATGCCGCTGGACTTTCTTATGATACGGAAAGAACTGGACCCTTGTTATTAGAGAAGTACAAAGCTGCATCTAGAATCCCTCTATATCCAAATTGCAAAGGGTTTTCAAAACTGTCTTTTTTATACGTCTCTTCCAGATCAAGTGCAATAATAAATGGAGTGACCGGTCTTTCACCGATCTCTTAGAATTACTGAAAGAAGCTTTTCCTGACAGAAATGAAGTGCCACCGAGCTGCTACGAGACGCAAAAGATAATTATAAATATCGGCCTGAAGTGTCATAAGATACATGCATGTGAGAATGATTGTGTTTTGTTCTAGAATGAACACGCCACACTCAGAAACTGTTCCGTGTTCGGGACCAGCCAATTCAAGCTTTAGAAAGACTCTCGTTCTAGTGATGTGCCCGTGAATATTCTTTGTCATTTTCCATTAATACCGAGACTGCAACGGTCATTTATGTGTGAGGAGACAGCATCTGAAATGCAGTGGCACCAGAAAGCGCCTCGTGAAGAGTGAAAAATGAGTCATCCTAGAGATTCGATATCGTGGAAAGTTTTAGATGAAAAACATCCTTCATTCAGCGCAGACCCTCATAACATGAGACTGGGAATTGCGAGCGACAGTTTCAGTCCATTTAGGATGGTTCACTGTGGGCCTACTCACAGTACTTGGCCCGTTGTGGTGACTATATACAACCTGCTACCATGGAGGGTTATGACGCAGTCTTATTTTACGTTGGCGCTTTTAATCGATGGTCCCTCGTCTCCTGGGAAAAATATCAACGTGTACCTTCAACCCTTGATCGATAAGTTAAAGTTGTTGTGGGAACCTGGCATGAGAACCTATGACGCAGATGGTAGATAATTTTTCAGATATGGGCTACTTTGTTGTGGACTATTAATGATTTTCCTACCTACGGCATGCTATCAGGGTGGGCAACTCAAGGTAAACTTGTGTGCCCCTGTTGTCATATTAATACGAGTGTCGTAAGCTTGGAATTTAGCGGGAAAGAGTCGTGTATAGGTCATCGACGTTTCTTGCCTATAACTCACAGATTCAGAAAGAATAAAGAATTGTTAAACGGCAAGACGGAGACCGGTACACCTTCTAAACCATTGTCCGGTAACGACATATAGCAATAATGGAGAGGTTATTAGATTGTCACATTCGGAAAGAAACAAAATAAAGATGCAATACCATACTCAACCGATTGGAAGAAGCTAAGTGGTTTATTTTAACTTCCGTACTGGTCCGATCTACCACTGCGCCACAATTTAGATGTCATACATATCAAGAAAGGTGTCTTTGATCACGTCATCAATCTTCTGCTATGTAAGAATAGAAAAATGAAGGACAATCTCAACTCCGTTGTGATTTGACGGATTTGGATGGTTTTTTCATTAAATAATAATTGCATTCTCGACCTATGGCTGGTAAACCAGGTTATCACAAGATCCCACTGGCAATCTAAAAGCTGGACAAAGAGGAGAAGCGGCGGTTCCTACGGATGTTGAAAGAATTGAAAGTCCCCGATGGTTTCTCATCAAACATTTCTAAACAGATACAAGTAGAAAACGGAAAAATCGTAGGACTCAAGAGCCATGACTACCACAAATTGATGCAACATCATCTTCTTTTATGCCTCAGAGCATTGGTAAAATCCAAAGTTGGTCTCGTTCTTAACGACTTTTGCACGTATTTTCGCCAATTGCTTTTCAAAAACGTGGACGTCAATAAGATAGGAGAGCTGAAAAAAGATATTCCGTTGATTCTCTGCAAGCCTGAAACTATCTTTCCACCTTCTTTTTTCAATATTATTGTTCACATGTCCATCCATTTGGCAACCGAGGTCAAGGTTGGCGGTCCGGTGCATTACCGTTGGATGTATCCCATCGAGAGGTATAAAAATGTTTATTATTAATCATTTAAATTGCAAAACATTATCATGAATTATTAATATCTATTATTTTTAACAGATGTCTATTAACTTTAAAAAATTATATCCACAACAAGTATCGTCTTGAAGGTTCGATTGCGGAAGGTTATCTCTTGGAAGAAGTCACGTCTTTCTGTGCTCGTTTCCTGAATGACGATGTCAGGACGAAATTGAACAAACCGACACATATTCCTGACGGTCCAATTGGAGCAGGAAGGCTAAAAAACATGTCTTACGATCTCATTGGCATTTTACATGCGTTCACCTTGTTAAACAGCGAATGTTTTGCTAAATATGCAGAGTAAGTTTTTCTAATTTCATCCATTTAAACCGTTTGAAATTAAATATAATCTAACTAATATAACTGTAAATTAACAAACAGAGCGCACAAAACTATACTCAAGAGATCGAATTCTAGGACGTGATTGGATGATAGAATCAAAGAATAACAGAGGCACACTTTCGTCGCTTGGTGTAGAGAAGAAGTCGACGGACAAATGAATCATAGAGAGCAAATGGATAGAGAGGTTCAAGAACTTTTAATCGGTCCATCAATTACAGCTACGTTTTACAACGGGTACGGGGTCTCCGGCTATAAATTTGAGATCGAAAGGACATAACATATTAGAGCTACGCAAAATAACTGCAGCGCAACCTCCGACGACAGAGGAAATCCCTACTACGATGTTCTTGAGCAGGTTATAACAGTCCCATACATGTATAAGACTGTACCATTTTTTATATTCCAAAGAAGATGGTACGATTCCAAGTCTGACCAGAGTATGAAAGTCGATGAATACAAACTCAGTTTGGTAAACACCAAACTGACAGCCTACAAATATGATAACTTTATCTTTTCCTCGATGGCAACACAAATATATTATTCTCAGGATTTGAAGAAGGTTGACTGGAGTGATGTTTGTCATTGGAAACTAAGAGATTATTATAATATGCCGACGCTGACTGACTCTGAAGATGTGAGTGATGAGGACGAAGCGATAATATGTCTCGGTCCTTCTATTGAACGTACCAATGATCCAAATTATTCTGCGTCGTCCAATATGCAGGAAGACGTGACATCGGCCGATTGATTATCAAAGATCAAGATTTCGATAACCCACCTAACGAATCTTCAGCTAATGCATCGAACAAACATGCTAGGTAATGAAATTGAACTAAATATTTTAAATTGTATAATGATTATAAGTAAATTTTTAATATTTTGATTAATATGTAGGGTCTGATAGGAGGCTGTGGCTCAGGCTCTAACGTCATAAGAAAAAACATCTAGACCAGATTGGCGGGAGCTCAGAAGCAGCAGCACCTATCCCTACCAGAGCCCTCGTACTAGCACCCTAGCAGCCATAGCAGCTGCAGCAGGCCTAACCAGCGCCCTTCCTATCAGCGCCACAGGACCCCTGTCACGCCCCGCTTCCCAAAATACGGAATACGAGGGGTAGACAAGGCCAGCTATGCTCCTACGGTCAAGGAAATGTCCCGCCGTAGTCACACTTCGGCTTCTAATTTATCATGGTAAACAGTAAATAATGCGCAGGTAATGAGAAATGCAGTAACTGAAACAAAACAGTAAAATGAACTGACCTGATGGGAAACAAAAGATATAACTCTGGATAGCTAAACAAGATGTCCGCGGAGTGCGTCTAGTCCTGGTCCAGGCTAAATCTTCTCCTCACACTGAGCATGCATACTCAGGTCGTCAGAGCGACACAATAGCAATATAATATATATAAAATCATGTGACAATTCTAACAGTGGTAATAGATATGTGAAACAGTAAATCAATGACAGCATGAATATGAATGTGCAGTAATCAATGCAGCGGAACAGTAAAAGCAATAGAACGATATGCCACGTATGTAAACACAGTAAATAAGATATCTCAATGCCAGTATCCCTATCAGTCTCTAAGTCTCACTGTACAGGTCACTAAGCCTATCGTCAATCCAAGTGTGAGAGTCAACCACTCGCGAGTGTCCTCCACCCAAGGGTAGAACCCAAGGGCAAGGGACCACGGGCCCAACATGTATATCACGTTGATAATCACATACCCTGTAAATCTCCATATATCTCCCTAAATATATAAGCCGGCATGGGACTCCCGAGATTCTGTTGAACTCACACTTAAACTACCCCACACCCCGTGGTCTACATCAAATGCTAACCATAACCCTAAATACTAATCGATCCGTGACGAGTCTGCGCGAGAACTGGAGGCAAGACCTCCATCAAGCACGTCCCGACTAATACCTAAGATAAATGGCAGTGTCTGGTGCCTTATCTGTGACACCCGTGCAAGCGCTTCCATAAGTGTCCCATACCACTTATAGTCACACGTACACGCATCCCACCGACGTCGACAATACAATAGAATAATAGGGTCACTGATTGTGTACAATTACGTATCACTTTCACTTATTCACGGATACACGAACACTGACGTACTTGCCACAATCATCACTAAAATCTAACACTGGGTAAATGCACGATATCACTAAGTTATCACTGCAATGATATGGGTATGATATAATACGTAAACAGTATATGAAGCATGATTAAGGTGTTATAAAAATAGTGTTCTATCACTTGCACGATTTATCATGAAACGTACGTGTATAGTTTAGCAAAACGATAAACAGGTAATAATTAGTATGTTCAGTTGTCCATCCATCGAATTTAGTTTCAAGCCAATCGGGTTCCAGGATCATTAATTATAACCATTTCATTTTAAGCGCTCGCGGCTGGAAATCCGGTTTCAGAATCAGAAGTCCGTTTCGCAACGCATTTTAATCCCAGTTGGGGTCAGATTTTAGCGACGCTACAGGTTGATGAAATCTAGGTTTTTTAGTAAGGCTTTCAACGCAATATACGGATCTTCAATCGCGTCTGTACGTCAGGAGATAAACACTATTCAATACCAATATGTCAGTTTCTGGTTCTGTTGGGACTGTTATGCGTTCCGATCTTTTAAATTGCAGATTAAATAACAAATGATAACGAAACAGAATGAAACCACTTGTGTTGTCTAGATAACAGGTTTACCTACAATAAACAGTGGAGTTACGCAACCTAAGAGTTGAGGAAATCCTGTGGTACCCATTACAGAACAGTAAGCAACAATTGGAGTCGCTCTGGACTGCAGTCCAGAGTTGCACTCCGATCCAATTATTGTCACATTTTAAGTACAGGAATATCTGGAAACTAGTATAGGGTTAAAGTTCGTCGAGTTGGTTTCGATTTGAGCCCTCTAACGCATCATTCCAGTGTGTATGTAATTTATGATGATTTTAATGGTTTTCAGGTACAGGAAATATCCAGTTTTTACAGGCAAACTTGGGGGTAGTCATTTTAGTCATTTAACGGTCATATTATCCAACGAAATTCACGCACTAGGTTCACAGCCATACGGGCCCAACGATACCATTTACTTCAGTCAAATTAGGAAAGGATTCTCATTGGGAACACACGTCGAACAGGTAAAATAGTGTACGTTTTCAGGAATAGTAACATAGCAATTTATATGATTTGGATTTGTAACAGAAATAGAATAGCATGAAGCTAGTAGAGAACTTGCCTGGAGACGTTTTGGCGATGCACGGCAGTATCAATAGCACGATCGCGTCACAGGCGCAGCACAAGTTCGGCTTTTGGAATCAGACGATCGTAATCAATCCTGTTACTCTCCGTGCCTTTCCTTTCTCTTCAGTGCTCTAAGTCGTCCATGACTTGATATGCGGGAGATAGAGATGCATAGAGAGAGGGAGAGCACAGAGAGAGAGAGAGAGCTGAGAGAGAGAGAGAGAAATGAGAGAGAGAGAGAGTAGGCAGTAAGAGAGATGAGAGGGAATCAGTGAGAGAGATGAGAGGGAATCAGAGAGAGAGAGAAAAGAGGGGATGATGGAGACGGAGAGAGTGAGGAAGACGATGATGATGTTGATGATGGGGTCGACGACGAGACGAGGAGTTCACCGGTCGTCGGCTCAGGGGTGGCTGAGCTCGGGTGCAGGGTGATGGTGGGGATTGGTGACGGAGGCGACCAAGGGTGGTCGGAGTTTGGTGGATGGAGGCGAGGAGATGAAGTGGAGAGACTGGAGGCGAGGTGAGAGAAGGCGGGGTGTCTGCAGTCATCGACGTCGTCGTCAGCGGCGAGGCGAGTGAAGGAGTTGGTCGATGACAGGTGCAGGGAGGAGGAAAGGAGAACGAGGGAGAGGGCGAGCGAGGAGGAGGGTGTGATGGAAGTGAGGGGGAAGAGAAAGGAGTCTCGCGTCGGTGGTCGGCGAGGCGATGAGTTCGGGGACAGTGGGCAAGGGAAAAAAGAGGAAGAAGACGAAGGAGAGCGATGGTGAGTTCGAGGGGGTTAGGAGAGACGAGGGGTGCGCGAGTGGATGTAACAGCGCTCGAATGCGGCCGACACGAGCGCGGGCGTGGGCGGAGGAGGCGGAAACGCGAGGGACAGGGAGCGGGAATTTGGGGGTAGCCGTTGGGAAGAAGGAGAGGCGGGTCGGGTGAAGGAGCGGGTCGGGTTGGAGACGCGAGTGAGAGGAGAAGGAGTGGGCCGGGCCGGGAATAAAATAATTTATTTATAAAAGAAAATAGATTGGGCTGAGGGAAGAATGGCCGGGAAAAATTTAGGGATTTAATTATATAAAGATGTGTGGGCTGAGTGAGCTGGGCCTGCTCAAGGAAAAAATAAATTTAAATTGAAAACAAAGAGGAAACGGGCCGGGCTGAAGGGAAAAAGAAATAAGCTTATTAAGAAAACAGAATGGGCTGCTGGGCTAAAGAAAAATAAATGAATAAAAGGGTATTGGGAACGGGCCAGGTTGGAATTTATTATGAGGAAAATAGGGAAATTAAGAGAGTGGGCCGGGAGCTTGGGCTGCAAAAGAAAATAAGGTTGGGTTTAAGATTTTAAATAAAAGAAGTGGGCTGTGCTGGGGTTCCAAAATGAAAATCATAAGAGAATGGAGAAACGAAAGAGGCCGGGCTGCGGGGCTAGGGAAAGGCTGAGTTTGGGTTAAAAGAAATTCTTTTTAGGTTTCGGATAGATAAAGTTATAAATAGAATAAATAAGATTGTAAAGTAACAGAATACAAATTTTGGTATAAAGAGGGCTGGGTATTACAACCCCCAGCAGCCGCAGCGCCACGGGAATCTCTGCCTACCCCTATTAGCAGGATAACAGATCCTCCTACTGTCACAACCCGAAAATGACATGTGACCGGCACTTATATCACGTGACGTCATTCAAACATCACCGCGACCCAAGTACACCAAAAACCAGGAATCTAAACCATTTTAGAAAATAATGGAGGTGAAGTTTTGAAAAATGTTATAAATTGAAATCAAGTTTGTTTATAAATAATATTTGATTGAAAATAATTTCTCCGTTTAAAAATCAGGCAGCACCTCCTTTGTAATTTTTTAGTACAACAAGCACAATAATATTTAATATAAAAATCATCCCCAATGGGAGCTAATTTCCATGCCCAACGGCGGAGCAACCACGCGGTTAATATATAACACCCATGACGAAGATCAACACAAGCAATAAAACAAAAGATATGTAAATAAACAACTCAAGTCGACTTCAAATGATTCCGAAACCCAAATAATACATATCTAAGTTTCGTCTCTAAGTCATGGATAATACAAATATACAAGTGGTTGATAGAGTTTTTTTAACTAGATCCAAGAATAATAATACATGTACAAGAGGAGGTTATGATACAACCGTGTAACCCACCTACCAAAAGCAATCATCCGAAGAAGAAGATGTGCCGGCAAGCCGCTACGATCGGAGCGGTCGATCCTGTAAGAAACTAAGACACAACGGGGGTGAGTTGCCAACTTGTGTATAAAAAGATATCACAAGATAGAAATCAAATACATAACAATCTACCTAAACCATAAAATATAGTACTATCATATCCTGTACTAATATATGTATAATGCACAAGTAGTATAAGCACATCCCAATGGATCGTGTAATCATCTCATATATCATGCATCCAAGTAAGCCTATAAAGTAGCCGAAAATGTATGCATGTAAATTGTTTCAAAATAGTCATATAATATGTATATCAGGCACAAGTAACAGACGTTGATTTAATAAGCAATATACGCAACTTGTTTAAAATATGTGTCACGCCTTTTGAAAATGATTTAAAGAGGGTTTTCTTTTGAAAAATTCTTATGTCGTTATAGACATGTGGAAAATAGGAAGGCTATAGCTCCTTTGAAAACCTCTTTAATATATATCGATATATGAAATAGTATTTTACGTACTGTCTCTAAGATCAGTCATGTTCGGCTACAATATAGCTTAAACCATCTCAATCTGTGCAGGGCATTCATATCGATCCCTCACATACATCATATCACATCAATAAAGCACATCATGATCAAAATTGCGCAAATGGAAATACGTCACCAATAAAATCATCAGAAAACCATGCCAATTATCGACACGTAAATCTCATGTGTTTGCTTAGGCACTGTCCCTTGGATCAGTCCAGTATCAATGGAATCCCCAGCCATATGCACCGTGTCCATGATCTCGAACCGGTCGGAATCCTCCGGATATCCGCCGTACCCAATGCTATCACCGGTATTGCATCACCTCGCAAGCTCACCGTCTTTCCATACGATATCTTGCCCCTGAGTACCATACCGGATCCACCATGTATCCTCAATTAGCTATCCCACGTCTCGATATCGGATATCATGATCATAAATACAGAAGTCATGGTGGATGTCCAAATCATCATATCAATGGAAAACCACGCTTTTGCAAACACAAGCAAGTTTTAAAATCATATTGCGGTTTCTCGAAATCTATGGAAAATATCAAGTCCGTAAGGACAAATTCCATAATGATCTTTGCCACAATTGACAACAATCATATACGAATATCCATGGTAATAGTATTCGTATATCAATATCATCAAGTGTCATGCATATAAGCATGGATAATTAGAACACGAATAAACATAGCAGTTTCTACTGTGTCATGGCAGTACTAATGATGTGTAGTGCAGTATACGTGTCTTTGATCATACAACATGGCAATCATTAGTCGATGTGCAAGTGTTTTATCAAGAGTATTCATACGATAATAGCTCTCGATTTCCTATTGGAAACATCAATATCATAATCGTCAACAATATATCATGTATCATTCTTCAGTTGACAATTAATTATGCAGATGTATCAATCGATTACATTCATATAATAATGTCGATATAATTAGAACACTATCGAGCATGGCAATTCTACAGTGTCATGGCAGTACCAATGATATGTTTATGTAGCATATGAGTCTGTAATCGTGTAACATAGCAATTATTGGTAGTTGTGCAGTGTTCTATCAGTGTATTCATATCAGCATAGTAAACACAAACTAGCATATATATACTACGTAATCGAAGCATGAGCGTAAAACAATCGTAACGTGACAAGCGTTATGCATAGATAATTACATATGAGCTATACGGTTTAATTTAATATAGAACGAAACGTTGTTTTGGAAACAAGGAGTCTATGGTATTTTTGAAATAGATATCATTTGAAATTTATAACGCGTCCTTGACATTATCATTTAAAAGTAAGAAACGAATCATTGGTTTTTAAAAGGGTATAGCTCTAGCAATCATAATAATGTCCCAATCGGGATTTAGCAAGACTCCACGAGTCAAATACATATCGGCCGTAATCAACGATCTATCCTCACTACCTCAAGTACGGAATCTCCATCGTACGATATCAACAATCATCCAACAATATTAGTACGGCCGTTTAGTCGCGTACGACACATACAATATAAATATATAGTCTACTAGTTATGAATTATACACTAATTACATAATCTACAAACTATAGGCTAATTATCTCTAAATATCCGGGTTACGTATATACGCTTTATTTACTAAGTGTTCCCTAGAATTGGTTCGGGGGTGCTATACACAATCCACCCGATTTTCCCTGTAGATATAAATCTACTCACTGAAATGCGCCTCGCTCTAGTCGAAGCCGACGATCTTCTTGCCCTTCCTCGCCATCTTGGAAGTCCCCGCAATAGTTTCTATAACCAAAGTAGTTATAAACATGCAAGGAAAATCCATTAAAACCAAACAAACCCATTAAAATGAAATACGGAGAAAAAAAATCAAAACTATCAAAAATACTGAAGGGCAGACGTCTGCTGCTCTTAGGTGCAGACATCTGGCTAAGGCTACTGTTACCCAAAGAGCAAAACAAACGTCTGAAGAAGGGCTTTCAAATGTCTGAAAAACAAATCTCAAGAAATCAGAAGCAGAAGCAGACGTCTGGTGATTTGAGCATCGGACGTTTGAAGATCAACATCAACGATTCACAGATCATTGACAGACGTTTGAAGTTTTGGGGGCCAGACGTCTGAAAAAGGAAAAAAAAAATGAAAAACATATACGAGGCAGACGTCTGAAGCTCGAATGAGCAGATGTCTGAAGAAGGATTTTACTGAAACGAATTTTGTAAAAACTGGAAAATTCCAAAACCTTAAAAATCCATTATTTTACATCAAAATACCCCCTACTTCCCAAAATATGGTGTAGTCACCAAGTAAACCATACTAATACTCACCACTACTAGTGGATCACTTCAAAAACTAACTACAAAGAATTCAACCCATAAAAATACCATTTTTATACTAAATATAGTTTTTCCCATGGCTGATACTACATAACTTGAAACACTTGGTAAAAAGAGAGATCCTTGCCAATTTAAGTGAGCCAAAAGTGATGATTCAAGCTTGAATGAAACTCCAGGGAGTTTGAGGGGTTGAGATTGGCTCCACTTGAAGTCTTGGTGTTCTAGTGGCAAAGCTTGGCACCATAATGAGTTTGGATGAAGGATTTTAGTGGATGAAGTTGGGTTTTGAGTTTGGGGAGTTAGGATATTTTAGAGAGGAAGAAAAGATGTTTGTTTAGAGGACAGAAAAGAATGGGAAAAATGAGAGGAGAGAGGGTGTGTGTATGGGTGAGAAGGTACGGGATCTGTCTCTCTCTACCATAATACAATCAATATCACAAAAATATCCTATCATTTCCTAAATACAAAATACTTATCATTTTCAAATATCCTATATTTTCCAATTCCCAAAAATAAATATGCATACAGATGCCAATTAGTAAAACCCAAATCCATACTCGGTATTATTTCCGTAAAACTCATAATACTTGTATTTAAATTATAAAATAATATTTATAATTTTCAAAATACTACACCTGCCCCAGTCACTCCCTATTGATTTTTTAGTTATCTATTAAAATAATTCTATCGAATCATCTAACGGTTTATTTTTTGCAGGTCCGCATAATACCGACGAGCTGGCGTCTGTCGCCCGTTCTAGCACCACCCCAGGGAATGCAGATATAATCGTTATTGCCTAAACCTTTTAAATAATGATTGTAATTTAAATTTGTCACATGTAATATACATATTCTAAATATTATAATATTTTGTCTGTATATCTATCATTTTGCAGGCTCCACCAGTATTAGGAGGAGGGGCCCAACTTCACCCGCCTGCTCCAGGCCAGAGCGTTGGTGCATGGATGCTGGAGTGGAACAAGCAGGGTGTATCTGTTGGTGATTACTCGGCTAAGTGGGGGGACTATATGGGAGCGGAGATCTATACTTGCTATAAGTACCCACTCCATCAGAGGTGGGCCCCGTGCGAGACCGAGTTACTTCGGCAGTTTTTTGCGAACGCCACGGTATCACATACCCTTTTATACATTGAAATTTCAATCGTCGTTATATATATATTTATTTACTTAAAATTTTGTAATTTCAGGCCGAGAGACATTATAGATTCATCGACATCACCGGTGAGGATGGCGTGCACGTGCCGTTTGATCCACATCGCGCCATTACCTAAGTCATATCCGAGTGTCAGGTTCTTAAGAGGAGACGCCGAAGTGACATAAATACGCGTCATTACATTCCCTGAGCCGCAGCGACTGAGGAGGAGCGGAGCGCGATGATGAATGCCATAATGCTGGATGTCCCAAGAGTGGATTGGCCGCGGCTGATCGCGTATTATGAGTGCGAGAAAGTTCGGGCATAAATTTAATTTTTAAGATTATAATAATACAACATGAAATTATATTTTAAATTAAATATAATATTCTTTTTATTTGCAAGGTGGCGTCGGTTCGCAACAAGGAGAATCGGAATAACGGCGTCAGAAACCGTGCTATACCGATCCAAGAAAAGCGCTTGCAGGCTAGCGCTCAGCACCGGCTGATGAGTATTTCGACGTTTAAGAATATATATTTTTTTTTCCGAAAATTACTTATTAAAATAAATCATAATTTTATCGCTGCAACTAAAAGACCCCGCCAACTACAATGTTGTCAAGAGATGGTTCGCATTACATGGAGGCACGGACGAGTACATGGTAAGTTTCATATAATTAAGTCGATCATGTATTTTAAGTTAACACGTGTATGTGTATAAACACACACGCTGAGTCCATCCGCCAGACCATACATAAGTAATTAGGGAGTTTTTTCAGGCCACGGGATGATGGAGGTGGATCGTTCCGTAGATCATAGACTTATTATTTTGTTGATGCAAACATTTGTTTGTCGGTTGATTTGGTAATTCTATGAATTGTATATATTTTTTGTTTGTTGTTACTTGCAATTCGATTAATATTACTTGTTGTTTATTATAACTGCGTGGGATTTGATATTCTGAATATTATTATCCGTTGTTATTTATGATTGAAAGCATTGCGCTTAGAACGCGAAATTTTTTGTTTTAAAAAAAATTAGTTTTTCCGTGATAACGGTTATAACCGTGACCACTTACCTATGATCACGGGTATAATCGTTACCATAAGGAGCATCAGTTAATACCTGAAAGTCATCAGGTATCGGTTAGCTTATAAGATATGGTAACAATGAAAATCGTTACCATTTCTTCCTAATTGTAACGGTTTAAACAATTACCTTTTCAAATGGTAACCGTTACTACCGTTACCATAGATGTGGGTCCTATCCAGGATTGGTTCAATAATCTGAACCAATATTGGTGACGCCTTCTCTATGGTAACGTATTAAACCGTTACCATATTTATCTATGGTAACGGTTTCATTCGTTACCGGACCTATGGTTACGGGGTTTTGCGTAACGTGTATGTAACGGTCATAACCGTGACCCAAATGGTTTATGGTAACGGATAAAACCGTTATCATTGGGGGATCTGTGGTAGTGATTTGTAGTAGGGCTATGCTTAAGTTTATCTGGATCCTACTAGCTAGCCATTGTTGTCTTTCATGACTATAAGATCTGACAAATGGATGTCAAAACCATTTTTCTAAATGGTGATTTAGAAGAGAGCGTGTATATAACTCAGCAAGAGAGCTTCGTAGAGTGAGAGCAGCGGAAAAGTGTGCAAGTTGCTTAAATCCCTTTATGGATTAACGCAGACGTCGCGGAATTGGAACATCTGTTTGCCTATAGCATTATAATGTTACAAACGTATTCATCGGAATACTTGAGAGAATTGTCCAACTTTTTTTTTAAATTTATTATATTAAACCAATAATGCCTAATGAGTTGACGTGAACCGACAAAAGAGCTGGAAATGCTATCAACATACTTCCTTCTCAGAGCAGATGACTCCATTCATGGCTTTGGTTAACCCCAACACACCCCACCCACTCCACCACCCCGGGGGCGCGCTCTCTCTCTCTCTCTCAACCTCTCTCCACACATATTCATTATAGACTGTAAAAGTTGCCCATTTAAGATTCATGGCTAAGCTAAAACCTGTGCTTCTTTGATGCATGTTCTGCTCACTTAAAAGCTTTGCCCAAATTGGGGAGAAATTATTCCCTATGCATGCCGGCTGTATATGTCGAGATAAGAAGAGAGAAGAAATAGAAATGCATGTCCCACACGCAGTCCATGCCTCTCGGAAGTTCTCCCTCCACCCTCCTTACTATTTTATGAAGTCCAAAAGCATGCATGGACTAATCGAGTAGTGCATGCATGTGGGGCTCCAATCTTTGTCTCGTGATAGGCTCATGCCGCTCATGAATGATAGATAGAGCTATTTAGTTTTTAGCCTAAAGACCTAGCAATTATTCCATAGATATTATTACTGTTTACTATTCACCAAAATGTGTATATAGCAATTGCATCAATGCATGATTTACTTTCCTCGACTCAAACCAGGTTTTAAATGATTGTGCTTTACTCTTATTGGTTGACTTTGGAGTCCATTCTATTTTTTCTTTGCCCGAGATGCGGTCAAAAAGTGGCCATCATATAAAATGTTTTGAGCTAAGTTGAGAGCAACGAAACAGTGCACGGCGTCACATCTTGGACCTGCAAAAATGTCATGTCGGAGTTTTCCCCGGCATCGCACCTCCGACGCTTTAGTAAGTTCTTCTACAGATAAGAGTTTAGGGTTTTAATGGTGAGAGAATGCCTCTTTAGGGTTTTCATCTTGGTTCTTATATGCATGTCTGGGGTAAAAGGGTCTTTTACCAGGCTGTTACCGATTCTTGTCCTTGCTTCTGACATGGGCGTCTATGGAATTTTCCCTCCTTTTTCAGGGACAAGTTTGTCAGTTAGGCAAGTCAGTATATCGGTTGGGTCCTAATTGGGCTTGATCGGACGTGGATCTAACTTAACTTAGATAATTGGGTTTCCTAGAAACCCAAGTCAATTTCTGGCCAACTCCTTTGGGATCGAGCCTGTGACTTTTCGCTTTGGAGATGAAAGTGATACATATGGTATGAGCTTCACAAGTATCTTTTATTTGGTCCTTTTTCTATTTCTTTCTAACTAGCTAATGATTTTCTCCTATATTTTATTCTGTGTTTTCCAATATTCGTTTTTTCTCCATATTTTCCATCATGGTTATAGAAATTCGTACAACTTGTCATTAAACATATAGCTAATTTACTTTTTTCATGAATACTTATTTTGTAACGGGCTCCCTTAATAAAGGAAAAAATGCTTATATGATGATAATGAGGGGACTCTACACTTTTTCTTTCTTATGGCTCAATATTTAATCTCTCATTCTCTGATGCCACCCATTAAATAAAACAGGGCTATCAATTATTATGTGTGGCCTGATAGGCAAGTCAAATTTTCCGAGTTCACTCCGACCAGAACTCGCAATTTGTTAATGGATTCGTTTTCCTAACCTCATACAACCCATTGCTACGATTAGATATAACATATAGTGATGGAGGTCCTTTTCAGGTCTCCGTTAGATGTTGTCTTCCGTTGATTTCCCGGTGGATTTTGGTGGTGGTCTTCTGTTGCGTGTGGATCTCTATGGGTTTTGATGAGAATGGTGAGTTGAGGAGTTTGGTGCCGAGTACCTGCAAAGAAGTCCCGGGATGGTTTGGTACCACCGAGGACCCTCCGACGATCAAGTTAGTGCTAGATCCGAGCAGAGTAACGGCTAAGTGGAAAAAATGGCTTACTTGATCTCTCTGTGATGGGGGTTTATATAACGGTGATGGCAGGCAGCAGCAGGCACGAGAATCTAGCCAGCAGTTACGCTCCCGACGGCACGCCCGCGTAGAGAGCGGATCACCCATTAATGGGGATCACGGAGGCGTGGAACGTGGGATGTTGCTGGCGGAGAATCCACGCATAGCGAGATTCGCGGAGCGGCGGTTACGCCTGTGAGCGGTGGAGCTGGTCGGAGGGACTGAGGAAGACGGCCTCGGTTAGGGAGCTGGTCGGAGATGAGCAAGGGGGGTCGAGGAGGCCAACTTGCAGAGGGCCCCGAAGAGGGCCGGCTTGTACTTGTGGGCCGGGTACAGGGGTTGCCTGGTCGGCCCCTGTGGCCCTTCCTTCCGAGTTTTGGGACACGTCATCTGCCACGTGTCCAGATCTTGGAGACCGCCAATATTGAGCATCATCATTAGCCCCCCACTCTTGTCCCGACCAGCTAGCGGGTCGGGTCAGGAGTGGAATGCTATGCCTCCCGAGGCGAGCTCCTTCCCAGTGCTTTTGTCGGGACGAGTTCTCGGGCCGTCAGTTGTCTTTTCTGTTAGCGAATCAGGGTGAGATCTTTGCATTTAAAGAAGGTGCGTCGGTCCGTGCACTTTGCCACTGAAGCGACGGTCCACGCGTCAAGCGTCAATTGGCTGACGCGACGTATGCAGGCCTGCGGCGTCTAATGGGACACGGTCCAGCGCAGGATCGACACATGGAGCGATCGGAGCCGCTGGACGCGAGAAGTCGTTTCGGCGGGAGATGACGGGCGTCGTTGGATGAGGCCGCTCGCAACAATAAACAGGGGTGGGGTCCGCCCTTGGGCCCCTACTCCTTCATATTTCCCTCTCTTAAGTCCTGGTTACTCGGCGCTCGTCTTCTCTCTCCCGCTCTCGGCCCATGAAGATTCCCTTTTTCAAGGTTAGATGTCTTCTTTTGTAGAGTCAGTAGGTATTATAGGAGTAGGTTCTAGAGACCCCTCAGTTGTGTCTGAGTCCCCCCGGGGAGCTGGGGTCGGATCCCCTCCCCGGGATCGTGAGGCGGGGGCAGCCCCCAGGGAGGAGGCGGCAGATGCGGCCCCCGGCTCCTCGTGTTCGGTGAGGCATGAGGACGAGCTCGCTAATGCTCGGGCTCGCTTCCACATCCCCTCGCGCTACACGCTCCGACTGGCCAAGGAGGGAGAGAGGGCGAATCAAGTACGGGGCAGGGAAATCGTCCTGTATTTGGAAGCTTTTTGGGGCGGAATGCGCCTGCCCTTCTCTCCCGAGGTCGTTGCTGCGCTGAATTTTTTTGGTTTGGCCCCCGGCCAATTAGTGCCGAACTCGTGGAGGATCCTTCTCGGGTTCTTGATCCGTCTGAAGTTACAGGCGGTTCCCTTCAGCCTTTCCCTTCTCGATTCTTCTCTCGTCTTCAAAAGCCACCCTGGTAGTCGAGCGGGCGACCCGAGATGGGTCTATCTCTCTTTCAGAAAGCGGCCGGGGGACGATGCCGGGACCGGGGTCATGGCCTTGCCTTCTTCTATTCATGACTGGAAAAAGAAATTTTTCTTCGTCTCCCCTCCCGAGGGGGAGGACTTGCTCGTGCCTACCAAGTGGTCGAGGGAGAAATGTTTGCCGGGGAACCAATCCAATGACCCCGCCGTGGTGAGGGTGGCGTCGTGGGAGCCCATCCCCCGACCTGACGTGCTGCTGTCCGAGAGGGTTCTGAGCTGGGCCGGGCTCAGCCCCGTTGAGTTCGTCGGTAAGTTAGGTTAGCTTTTTGTCTTGTGTTTTGCTCGTGTCGCTGATTTGTTAGGTATTTGTTTTGTGCAGGATCCATGTACTTCGACTCGCTCAAAGCCTCCATGCGCCAGCCGAGGCAGGCTACGAAGGCTGGGGGCGCCAATTCTTCTCGCATGAAGCCCGCCCCGGCTCCTACTGCTCCGGTGGCGGTGTCCCGCGAGCACTCGGGGGCGGATCCCGCCCCAGGTCCTAGCAGAGTGTCGGGCCGGAAGCGGGACTTGATTCTGGAGGACCCGGCCTCGGAAAAGGAGATCGAATCTCCCTCGGAGCCGCTCAAGAGGAGCTCCCGGAGACCTTCCCAGGGCCGGACCTTGCCGACCATGGTGGAGGAAGGGGGCCTCCAGTTCGCGATGCCATCGGGGCTATCCGTTGCGGATAGCCTTCTGCATGAGATAGAGACCTCGGCCGGAGGTAGAGTTCCCGGGGGGACCTTCAGGGCTCAGCTGGCGTCCATCGCCCAGGAGTCCGTGCAGGTAAGTGTTTGGTTCATTGTGAGATTCGTTGTCTCCTTCATCTTTCTGATCTTTTTCGTGTCTTCCAGGTTCTCCAGCACGTAGCCCTCGCCTTGCGTATGGAAGCCGAGGTGGTAGCCCCGGCGCTGGAGGCTGCGGGCCGGCTCGCCTCGCTGGAAGTGGGCTCCGAGCGGGAGCTGGAGGCGATGACAGCGAGGGTTGCCGCCTTGGAAGGCGAGGTGGAGGCCGGGAAGCGGGAGGTAGCCCGGCATCGCGAGGCTGCCGTGATTGCCGAGGTCAAGCTCGAGGACGCCCAGGCGCTCGCCGGCAACCTGAAGAGGACAGTGAAAACCCTCCGGAAGGAGCTTGGGGCGGCGGCCGAGGCGGCCAAGTCGGCCGAAATGAAGGCTGTGGAGAGCTATAAGAAGTCGAAGGACTTCTATGATGACCTAGCCGTGGCTACGACCCGCATCTGGCACGACGCCCTCGACGCCGTTAAGGCCCGGATGCCGGGGTTTGCCGACGGAGATCTCTGGGCCGAGTTCCCCCTCACGGATGCCGATGAGCAGGGGGAAGAGGTTCCCGGCGAGGAACCCGCCGAGGACCCCGCGCACCACGTGGTGGATGCCGAGGACCTTGAGGTCACACCTGGCCCCGAGGTCTAGAGCCCCCGTCTTTCTCCTTTTATTTCTTTGTTTTGGGAATTTTGTAAGGCTGGGGAGCCCCAAAAATACCCTTTGTAAAGCTTTCGTCTTTGGTAGTAATAAATTTTTTCTTTGGTTTCATCGAATCGCGCTCTACCATCTGTTTGTGAAGAATGTTTTTAAAATATTTCTGCTTGCACTGTTGGGTCAGCTATCTGTCTAGCGATCATTCATCGGGTTGATTTCGATCATTTGCCAAGCGCTGCCGAGGAGGCATCTTCATGGCCCCGGAGTCGAGGGGGGATCGCTTAAACTTCGATGGACTTGTTGCCCCTTGTTGGGGCCTCGGATCCTCAACGTTGGTGGGGCTGTAAGAAGCCCGCCAAGGATAACCGGGCGGTGAAGCTGCGCGGTCTCCTCTTTGCGAGGGCTTCGATCTCTGGCGTTGCGGGTAGGGAGCTACCGGCCGGAGATGACCGAGCAGGGTAGCTGCTCGTTCGCCTCTGGTGAGGGCCTGGATCCTTAGTGTTGGAGGGGCTGTAGGAAGCCCACTAAGGATGACCGGGCAGTGAAGCTGTGCGGTTGCCTCTTGGCGAAGGCTTTGATCTCTGGCGTCACGGGTAGGCAACTACCAGCGTGGGATGACCGAGCGGGGCAGCCGCTCGGATGCCTCTTGCGAGGGCTTTGATCCCTGGCGTCATGGGTAGGGAGATACCAGCCGGAGATGACCGAGCAGGGTAGATGCTCGGTTGCCTCTTGCGAGGGCTTTGATCCTTCAGGACGGGGATCGAGCAGGGTTACTGCCCAGTGCCTCTTGGCGAGGACTTTGATCCCTGTCGGTTGTGGTAGGAAGCTACCATCCGGGGATAGCCGAGCAAGGACTCGATTGCCTCTGGGAGGACTTTCGTCCTTAGCGCGGGAGGGGCTGTAGAAGCCTACCAAGGACCCTTGGCCGGGCAGGGTTACTGCTCAGTGCCTCTTGGCGAGGGCTTTTGTCCTGAAGGATAGCCGAGCGAGAGATCCTCGGGCTCGACTGCCTCTGGGAGGGCTTTTTGATTCCCGGCGTTGTGGCAGGGAAGCTGCCCGCTGGGGATAGCCGAGCGAGGGATCCTCGGGCTCGACTACCTCTGGGAGGACTTTCTGATCCCTGGCGTTGCGGTGGGAAGCTACCCGCCAGGGGTGACCGAGCAGGGTAGCTGCTGGGTTGAATCTTGGTGAGGGCTTTGAATCCTGGCGTTGCGAGTAGGGAGGCTACCGGCCAGGTATAGCCGAGCAGGGTAGCTGCTTTGGCTAATTCTTCGTGAGGTGTATCCCGACCGTCCAGCTGTAGGCATGGGGAATAGGAACGGTCGCGGCAACAGTGCGCGTAGCATGTGCATTGAATGCGGGGGGAGGCGAAGCGCTAGGGGCGCGTCGCTTCGATTCCACCAGAGAAGGCTTGATGACCGCCGCGTGGCAGTGACTTTTTGGGTGAAAGCGGGCGACTGTTGAGATGCGCAGTGGGCTATATAAGGCTGAGGGAGTACTGGTCCTTCCATCCTTCATAAACAGGTCGTCGAAAATGCAAGACTTCCCGTTTACCATCCCCGACATCATCCACTTCGAAGACGTGTACTTTTACGACCAGAACTGCACCGAGGACACGGTGCAGCTGGTCTATGGGAGCATTGAGGACCATTTCGGCCGGCTGCTCCCCTGACGCTCCTCCCTGCTGCAGCTGCTGATGTACTCCATCTGGAGGGTGTCGCCAGGGCTTTACAACCCCCTGTCCGAGCAGCTTTATGACGAGGCCGTGGGCAAGTTGCGGTCTCTGAGGCGCTTCGGCCTAATCTCCACGAACCGGCTTGCCCGCTCAGAGGCGCTCGTCTGCGAATGCTACGAGCTGAGGCTTGGGATCGACGCGCGCGGAGGGAACCGGGGACAGAGGTTGGACCTCGCGAGGCCCTGGCTGGCGGAGATCTTTACCTAGTACCACGAGCAGTGCTCGCTGCACCCCCTTCCCCCACTGTTGTAATTTCCTTTTCTTTCTGCGTGTATGGCTGAGGAGCCCATAATACCTTTTTGAATAAACAAGGTTTTTCTTTCTTTTTCGCAATGTTCCATTGATCTTTATTAAATTAACAATAGATCCTAGGAAGAGTTTACATTGCCCTAAAGGAAAGGTACATGCTAGTAGATGATTTTATTGGCTCGGCCCGAGCTCCCCGGAGGACTGTGAGCCTCCGTGCTTGGCGCAGGGTATGGGGCTCCCTGAGTCCCGTGCTGGCTGTCCGCCGAAATGAGCATGATCTGACCGATGGTCAGGTCAACGGGAGGGCGATGCTTCTCCTTCTCGCGGACGGCCTGCCGTTTGTCCCTCAAGTATGCGGCGAGGTGTCCTGATCGGTTGAGATCTTCGATGTAGTCCCTGAGTTGCTTGCAATCCTCCGTGGCATGGCCCAATGTCCGGTGGAAAGCGCGGTAAGGGCCCCGGGTTCGCTTCGCAGCCTGACACGGGATCGGAGGGAACTTGAAGAACCTCTCGTTCTGAGCCTCCTCTAGCAATACTGCGAGGGAGACGTTAAGGGGGGTATACTCGTGGAACTTTGGGTGGTAGGGCTGCTGACGCTCCGGCCTCTCCTCCCGAGCCCTCTTCTTCTGGTCGGATCGTTCTGCTTGGGGGAGATTAGCGTTCACTTCGGATTCCAGCTGAACCTCGCACTCGGTCTACGCCTTGACCTCGGCCATGGTCTTAGGTTGCGCCAATGCGAAGGAGCATAACCACTCCTTGTGCCTCAGACCAGATCTAAGAGCCGTGATGACGGTCTCGTCCCGGTGCTCGAGCACCTCGAGAAGGGCGTTATAGAAATGGGTAATGTAGGCCTTGAACGTTTTCTTGTCCCCACTCTTAACCGTGAAGAGGTAGTCGACCGTGCGTTTCTGTCGACGGTTCCCAACGAAATGGCCGAGGAACTGAGTAGCCAGCTCGTCGAAGGTCGAGATCGAGCGGGGCTTGAGCCCCCGGAACCAGTCCCGACCTACGCGGATAAGGGTGGCCGGGAAGGCCCTGTACTGGGCGGCGTCGGAGTGGTCCTGGAAGCTCATCCCCGCGGTGAAAGCGTCTAAATGGTCCTTCGGGTCGGTTTTCCCGTCGAACAGAGAGACCTTTGGGGGCTTGTTGCGCGAGGAGACATGGACGGCGTGCAATTCCTCGGTGAACGGCTTTGTGAGCGAATCGGAGGCGTACTTAGCCCCGTCGCTCGAGAGGTGAGCCTCCCGGCGCATGCCCTCGATTTTCTTCTCGAGGGCGTCGAGCCGACCGTGGTATCCCGAGGAATCGGCGTCTTGGGATCCCTGGCCTCCGCTGCGGGTGACCTGCGTCTGGGAACGGCCCCGGTTCCTCTCGATGAGGTGCCTCAGATCCCTGGGCGAGGTGGCTCTCGAGCCGCCGACGTGAACCCCTTCAGTGCGGCCCCACCGAGGGGGGTGTCGACCATGCCTGTGGACAGGCGAGGTGACTGACATCTCCTCAGGGGGATAAGGGTCGTGAGGAGGCTCGAGGCGAGGCGTTCTGGCGGCTGTTCATCACAGAATACTGCATTTTATACCGCCCATTCTTACGCTCGGTTGTTTATAGGTAGGTGCTTTTAATCCGTGTTTGTTATATATTTGCAGGATACAGGTTCTCGGTTCTAAAACGGTAAATTCATGGAAAACACGACAAAATCCGGGTTCCTGCCAACCACTGAGAAAACACGGTCTCCGCTCGTCATCCGTATGTTGCCAGATACCAGTTTAGGAAGACAAAATGTCAAATCAATGTCACCTTCATGCACAAGGCTCAATGGCAACAACAAGTTCCAAGAAATCTACGCGGAGCTCGAGGCAATCATGACAAAAACATCCACAAAAAGTCCACCTTTCCTCAACAGAAATTCTGGAAGAATTGTGAAAGTATTTTCAGAAAATAGGTGTACCAGACAACAGGGGACTGCAGATCAGGGCCGTACAAGAAAACACAGCCCCTAATCCCACTATAGGGCCGCGGATCCGCGGCCAATAGGGGGTATTGGCCGCGGATCCGCGGCCATGTGGAGTCCTCACCTTGTCGTCTTTTGGGGGTATTTTGGGTACTTCCCATGTGCTCTGGTGGTTGTCCTAGATCTTCAACTCCCTGCCTATAAATACAGCAGAACTTGCCAAAGCCAAGGGTCATTCTTTTGTTCCTCTTTTTGTTAGGATTTAGTCTTTTTCTTCTTCTTCTTCATTCTTTTTCCATGAAAATTGTAGTGAGAGCTTTTTGAGTGGGAGATTAATGAAGATGAGGGTTTTGTATCATTCTCTTTTGTTTCTTCTTCCCCTTGAGATTCTTGCTTTCTCTTGATCATTCAACCTCTTCATTGAGCTTGAATGGTTAAGGGTTAGTTATTGATCTCAAGGGTCGTATTTTGTTCACTCCTTAGTACTTCAATTCACATGCGTTCTCTACCCTTCCCTTGATCTTGCAACCTCTTAATTGAGCTTGCAAGTTTAAGGGTTGGCTATTGATCCCATGCTTGTTTTGAGTTCTATGGTTCTTGTAATTACTTTCTTGCTTTTTTCATTTCTTGTTCTTTTTATTACTCGCTTTTTATTACTTGCTTTTTATTACTTGCAATTTATTTCATGCACTTAAATTCCTTGCACTTAATTACTTGTAATCTTTTCTTTTCTTTGTTCTTTTCTTTTTGTTCTCTTTTGTTCATTTTGTGAATGTTGTAATTATTGTTGTTGTTAAGAATCCATATGATATTGTAAGTTAATATGTTCTTTCCTCTTTTCCTTTTCCCGTTATTTTCCATTGAACTCCGCCCAAACCATACGCAAGCGCTCCGTTAGGCACCCTACCCTGACAAGGAAACGGTGACTCCTAACCGCGACCGGTTGCGTTCGGTTTGGCCGGAGGCGAAAGCAAGAGACAAGAACGGAAGGACAAGGGTAAATAAGCCGGATTCCACGAATACCGCGCTTAAATCCCCTAATCCACGTTGTTGCCGATTGCTCGAGCTTCAATTGGTCAAGACTCGGCTCAAAGGTTTCGAGTACGGATTTCTTTAGCTTACAATCTCGTATTTTCTTCTTAACAACTTTATACTTGCAAATAAACACATAGGTTAGATCAAACAAACATACAGATTCTTTATTGACTCGTCTAAAACAAGAAGGTAAAATACCACCATCTCCCTGTGGACCGACCCGTGCTCAACCGGCTAGCTGCATAGCGACACCGTCTTGATTGCGGTTAACTTTAATTCTTCCAATCAAATGAACCTCTAGGTGTCCCTAGTAGGAGGAGTGTTATCTCCTGAGGGTTTTCAGCGGATACTACCCACAAAATCCGGTCAAGTTGGTTTCGTAAAATAACTAAGATTCAAACCCTAAAGTTTTATTTCAGAAAATAACAATTCTATAATCCTAAGTCTAGACTATCGAACCTTTAGTTTTCACACCTCGCTTCTTATTTAACTACAAGTTTTATATGTCTTTACGTGTAGTGCAAATAGTGCCGTTAAGTTCCAGAAAGGTCGATTAAAGTCATCATGTCGCACAATAAAGCCCAGATAACAATTTTAAAAGGATCACATAAGTTTTATAAAGAGTTAAGTATTTTTCAAGTTTCGTTTTCCAGTAAGGTTTCAACTTCAGAATTTCTATCTTCCCTAACAGGAAACTAGGTCTTATTCTTCACTCCACCTTTTTCTTGTTTTCATTTCATACACACCTCTGTGAACGTGCAATAGTCTTTATCATAGAATAAAACCTTCATATCTCCGTTAAATTTTTTTTATAAAAGCCTGTCTTTTATCAAGATTATTCTCACACAAAGAACCGTTAGGAATTTTAACTCGGAGAGAACACTTGCTTGACTTTGTTTTTATCTGGACTTTCTAGGCTTCTTAGCGAGCTTTGGGCCAATGCACCCAAACCAGTTGGTTTTAGGGCATTAGGTGTAGAAACACCCCGGCGGACTTAATTACTCAAGTTACCCAGGTCCAAAAACAAAAGACAGTTTGGCGTGAAAATCGGATGATTTAATACGAACGGAGATATAGTCGGCAGTTCAATTATTTTTTTGGATAAAAGACGTGTTTAGTGGGTTTGGTGTGTAATCATTCCAATCAAGTTTCAGATGGGTTATTTTTCAGACTTAGTTCCAATTACGGCATCAATAACATTCCTTCATATTCGCTTTACTTCATAAACTATTCTTGACATTACTTATTTCAGAACAAACCTATTTGATCCTCAGAAAATCATTTATCTGTTTAAAAGTTCAAACATGAAAGACTTGTCATCTAATTCCCAAAATTCATGACACGTGTAGTGTGATGTAAAGACGTATATCAGCTATAGTTAACTTCAAAGGAGAGTTATCTTTCAGGTTTTCAAAATCTAAACATAAGATTTAGTTATTCCTATTTTTTCAAACAAAAACCGTCGAATGTTGAATCAGAGTTCTTCCACAATCTAACTTGACAAAAAAGTTTTTATATTTTTAGAAAATTTTCAGATTTTTATGGATTTTATGGATTTAATATGCAGATGCAAAATATACATATGAATGCGAAGGAAGAAAGCTTACCGAGCAGCGGCGGACCTTGGTGTGGAGCCGTGGGGGGCCCAGCAGGCCTCAGAGGGTACCGGATCGAGAGATCGATGGCCAGGAGTTGTAGGCCGCTAGTGGTCAGCCGTCCAGACGGGGGCAGAGCCTTTTGGAGGCGGTGGAGCGGCGATCTGGGGCCCTGGCCCGGCCGCTTGGACGCGGACGAGCGCCTCCACGAGGGACTGTAGCCGATCTATTCGGCTGGTGAGGGCGTTGATGATGGTCGCTGGAGGAGGCTCATCCACGCCTTCGGTGAGGGGGAAGCGGCGGCTGGTAGCGGGATCTTCAGGATGGTTGCTCGCCATGCGGGCGGAGATCGGAAGGCCAACTTCGTTTTTGTGGAGTTTGTGTTTCCCACAGACGGCGCCAACTGATGGAGGTCCTTTTCAGGTCTCCGTCAGATGTTGTCTTCCGTTGATTTCCCGGTGGATTTTAGTGGTGGTCTTCTGTTGCGTGTGGATCTCAATGGGTTTTGATGAGAATGGTGAGTTGAGGGGTTTGGTGCCGAGTACCTGCAAAGAAGTCCCGGGATGGTTTGGTACCACCGAGGAGCCTCCGACGATCAAGTTAGTGCTAGATCCGAGCAGAGTAACGGCTAAGGGGGAAAAATGGCTTACTTGACCCCTCTGTGATGGGGGTTTATATAACGGTGATGGCACGCAGCCGCAGGCGCGAGAATCTCTCCAGCAGTTACGCTCCCGACATCACGCCCGCGTAAAGAGCGGATCGCCTATTAATGGGGATCTCGGAGGCGTGGAACGTGGGATGTTGCTGGCGGAGAATCCGCGCATGGAGAGATTCGCGGAGCGGCGGTTACGCCTGTGAACGGTGGAGCTGGTCGGAGGGACCGAGGAAGACGGCCTCGGCTGGGGAGCTCGGAGATGAGCAAGGGGGGTCGAGGAGGCCAACTTGCAGAGGGCTCCAAGGAGGGCCGACTTGTGCTTGTAGGCCGGGTACAGGGGTTGCCTGGTCGGCCCCTGTGGCCCTTCCTTCCGAGTTTTGGGACACGTCATCTGCCACGTGTCCAGATCTTGGAGACCGCCAATATTGAGCATCATCATATAGAAATAATAAAAATATAACTGCCACTTAATTGAGTTAAGAGCAAAATAATAAAATGACTAAATTGCAGGAGATACACTTAATTTTTCTATTTCTTTCAACAATGTTAGTAACAACAATTCTGCTATTAATGTACTTATTTGAATCTGGCACGGCTCACCTCTTTTACCAGGCCTACCTCTCAATGAGTAATGTGTATGCTCTCAATGTGAGACGGGCCCAATCCACCCAGTTCAATTGAAAGGCCGACGCCTTTATGTTCAAGGCTCAAAATATTAAGGCCTATGCCTAGAGCCTCAGAGCATGAGTATGGATCGGGTCAAACGCAACCAGATGCGAATCCGACCCGACCTCCCTTATTAAAACTCTCGAAAGCAGACGCATCGTGGCCGAAAGAGAGAAACGGGGAGAAAAGCTCAACTCATTTGAAAACTCTAAATTTATCCCTGAGATCAAAACCCTAAATTTATCGAAGAATCGAAGAAGGAGGAGGAGGAGGAAGATCTTGTAGGCTGCAGGGATGTCTGATGGCCATCTCTTCAACAACATTCTCCTCGGCGGCCGAGGCGGCACTGTGAGTCTCTCACTCTCTCATTTTTTTTATCCACTCATTTGATCTACGCTCTATCTTTAACTCTGATGCAATTTGAAGCATATTGTGGCGTGTGAAACATTAAGATTTAGAGTTGATGATTGCATATGTGAAGCGTATTGAATTTATTGGAGTATCGTATTTATTATTCAAGACTCAATTTTTTTTTTAAAATTTATTTTAGCGAAAAATGTTTTTTTTGGGTTCTTTTTATGTCCAGGGATGAAATAAAAGATAGAATCAGTCGCTTGCGATTTGCTTAGTAGATTTCTATTTCTATGTCGTTGCTTAGAAACATAGCGTCTGTACGGGATTTGTGATGTTTTGCTATCTATCATTCATGGTGAACTTTAGGATGTTCAATCGGTGGGATTTGTTACAATACATGCCTGATGAAGTTAAAAATATTCTTTGAAGAAGAATAACGCAATTATAATCATGCTTACCCAATGATATCTGAAGCTGAGGTCTGTAAGTCTTTGTTTAACTAAGTTCCTTAACTTATTAAGACAAAAGTAATGAGTAGCAGATGGGGACGAGCACTTTGATATTGTTTTATGTGCATAAACGAGAGATTAGAGACTGTGCAGGTGACCATGAAATTCAACATATTGCTTGTGCTTTCGGCTGATATGGCTGAATAAACTGCAGAAGGTTAAAATAATGGGCATCCTTTTTTCATCAACATCCTATTCGGTACCCACCATGGAGCTGCAGTTGTATATTAAATTTTATGATCTTTTGATTTTCTTTGTCCAAATTTTTGTTGATGATTTCTAGGTCCAATGGTGCAAACAAGTAAGGTTATCAATTATTATTGATGTCTTGCATGTTTGACATACTAGCTTGATTTGATAAAGGACTATCTCGTTGAATGATTCCATACATATGCCTTTCCTCAACTTATTTCTTTAGATGAAGGCTCTGTTTTTTCCTTTTTCGGGATGGTAAATATTTATCGAAACATGGAGTGTGAATCAAACTCATGTTTGAATTGAAACTGGGATACTGATGCTATCTCCGCCTTTACTTTATCTTACATGCCTATTCTTGATGGGTGGATGGTGATTGCTATATTTAGATGATATGTGCAAACAAGTACTACATATTATCAGAAGTGGCATGCCAAATCTCCAGGCAGTGTTTTGCTATGTCAATTAGTAAAATCAGAATTTGAATTTATTCCCTTAACACTGTTCTTTGTGCCATAACTGCAGAACCCAGGCCAGTTGAGGGTTCATTCTGGAGGGATTGCATGGAAGAAGCAAGGAGGTGGGAAGATGGTCGATCTAAACAAAGAGAATATTTCCGGTGTGACATGGATGAAAATTCCTCGGGCATATCAACTAGGAGTCAAGACCAAGGATGGACTGTTTTACAAGTTTATCGGATTCCGTGAGCAGGTTACCTCTCTTCCTCTTTTACTTGTAACCATAAGACTCCGTGACTTGTCCTGTAAACAATGAAACGAAGGAAAACAAATTACTTGACTGTAATCTGGTCTTCGTTTGATCTTTATAAGCTTGAATATCAAATTATAATTCTTAAGAAGTTTTATTTTGTGTATGTTGGTAGAGGGTCTGTATGGTTTAAAGATTTAATCTACTATACATGCTCGAGCGATCACACTTTAAGATCTTTGCTGCCTATTCTTTTATTTGCGCTTGGACTGCCCATATATCTTTATCACCCTGTAAATATTTTGCGCTTTGCACTATGATCTACTCCCGGGGCATGCTCACCTAGATGAGAATTAATAAAGACACGATATATGAATTCTTGGTATTGCTGCTTTGCAGAATTTTTTTTCTTGAGCAGAAAGAGAGAACATACTTGTTTTTTTGGTGTGATTGTTTTATCTGCTACTTTCTTTTAACTTTGCATTTACGTTTTAAATATCTAAAAAAACAGTTTTGAAGTTTTTTTTTACTTTCATTGACCAGTTTTAGTTGCCGGTTAGGTTTTTTGCTTCGAATAACTGATGATGTCTTATTATATATAGGATGTCAGCAACTTGACAAATTTTATCCAAAAATCTATTGGAATAACTGCAGAAGAAAAGCAACTCTCTGTCAGTGGTCGTAACTGGGGAGAAGTTGATATACAGGGTATGCCTAACAATACATGCAATTTTTTTTCCTTTGTAACGTGGGAACATACAATCTTAGTTGTATGTTGGTTCTTTGTTACATAATCTTACCTAACAATATTATTTGTTGCTCCCTCCCTCCCTCCCTCCCTCCCCCAGCTGCCCACTCCCTTCCTTAGTTCTTTCTTTTCGTACATACACTAATTAAAAGGAATGGAAGGCTCATTCATCTGCGCTTAGACTACAAAGTTTAGAAGCAGCCTAGTAGATATATCCTTTTACAGGGATTAATTATTTTCACTTCAAATATTGAGGTATGACGTTGCTTGCTTCCAAAATTTTGATGTAACGTAAACAAATTAACTATCCTACCGAATCATAATGAAGTAATCTGAAGAGTATCTTGTAAATCAGCAAAGTAGCTGAACATAAAATGAAGCTAGTTTCTGATGCATAGAATACATAGAATAAGAAATTATTTAGAGGATTTCAACTGGTCATCTAGGACTATGACAATCCCTTATTTTGTCCTAGTTTTTTTAACCAAGAGTTTGACACTTATTTGGAGAGCTTTGACGTCAGGCTGATAGCCGGTAAACTCTGTGGATCTTTTTTGCTTCATAGCTGACCCCATTTGGATTAGAAAAGGCATAGATTACATTATAATTATGCCAGTTTCTTAATGTAGCTCAAGAAACAACTAGCTACCCCTTAAATGCAGCTCTGCATATGTGTCGTAGTCAAACTAGAATGAACACCCGCTAAAGCATTAGTTGTTTGAGTTGAGATGCATGCCTTGGTACTAGCAGCTTCCTCGCCGAAAAGGTTAAAGCACAACAAGCAAGAGGAAGATAGTTGGTGCAGCAGCCAAATGTTCTGATTGTTTTTATTTTGTTATTTTCCTTTCAGTCCTTTCCCCCTTCTTTTCCTTTCTTTTATGTGTGTGTGGGCGGGAGCTGGGCCAGGGCCGGGGCCGGGGCCCCCATGCCTACTAAACACAAAGGCGATCAGAATGTCTTCTGTTTACTGATCCCATGACTTTTGTGAAGTATTAATGGGCCTTGTGATTATATATCCTTGTACATATGTAGTTTTATATTTCGCATTTGCTCGTCATCTTGAATCCACTGGGTGATCATGCGTTGCAGGAAACATGCTGACTTTTATGGTAGGATCGAAGCAAGCTTTTGAAGTATCTTTAGCAGATGTAGCACAAACCCAGCTGCAAGGGAAAAACGATGTTTACATGGAATTTCATGTGGATGACACTACAGGGGCTAATGAGGTGATCTGTACACTGTTTTGAGCCTTCAATCAACAATTGTCATTTTCTGTTGTAATATGCTAAATTTGATTTTTCATGGCTATCATATATTAGGCGTTTTTTTTATACATTATTTGCTTTTACAAGACATGACCATCTAAATAACTGTGCTATATTTTATAAATAAGCTATGCTATTATCATCCCTTACTATTTTAGATTTGTCCCAAATTATATTATTTTATTTTTAACGGACATCGGCTTTCGGCCAACTCTTAATATTATGCAGATCAATCTAGGAGTAATGGTCCAAAATCTGCAAAACTTGGTTTTAACATGAGAAATATTAATTATGCTCCATATGAGTCAACCAATATTTATGCAGCATTTTCTATTGAAGATAATGTTTCATCTTTATTTATTTATTCAATTTTTTTTTTCTGTTTACAGAAAGACTCACTGATGGATCTGAGTTTCCATATACCTAATTCCAATACTCAGTATGTTGGTGATGAAAATCGTGCACCAGCACAGGTAAATTAGTTATACTCTTATACTCTGCAAATGTATGGCCAGTAGAATATTAGTTTTTAAGTTCGTTCTTTTTTTAATCTTTTAGGTTTTACTTGACAAAATCTCATCGATGGCGGATGTTGGCTCATCGAGTGATGAGGCTGTTGCCACGTTTGATGGAATTGCAATTCTTACACCCAGGTATAGAAAAAGCTGATTATGCATTCTTGTTTTATTTTTAACTATGGGTCTCCTCCCTCCCCCTTCTGAAAATGCTGTGCATATATTTTCTTTAAATAAATGTATGTCTGCTTATTGTTAATTGGAAGCTAAAACAAGATTTCTGTCTTCAGAGGGCGATACAATGTTGAACTTCATCTTTCCTTCTTCCGACTCCAAGGCCAGGCTAATGATTTCAAGATTCAATATAGCAGTGTTGTTCGACTATTTTTACTGCCCAAGGTTTTCTTGCTTTTATTTTTTTATAGAATGTAAGAAATGCCAATTTTCTATTTATTAATTTTTTAAATTTGAGTTTAATGAGCAGTTTTGTGTTAGCAATTTAATTTGCTTCTTTCACTTTGTAGCTATATTTCTTACATATTTGTGTTTCTCTTTACCTTTTGCTTGGTCTCATATGCATTATGAATTGGGGTTTTTATGCAGTCCAATCAACCACATACTTTTGTTGTTGTTACACTGGACCCACCCATCCGCAAAGGAATGACATTGTATCCTCATATAATTCTTCACGTACTTATAATAATTGTGTGCTTGTATGCTTTGGCCCAGATGAATACCATTTTGATTAAATATTTATAATGTGTTTTATTTCTCTTCTGCTTTATAAAGTTCGAGACGGACACCGTAATTGAAAGTACTTTGTCAATGAACGATGAGCTTCTGGCTACAAAATACAAGGATAAGTTACAACCAGTATACAAGGTAAGCTGTATTTTGAAGGTTCAGCATTATTTTCTCGAAAACCTGAATTGTTTTGATTGTTGATACTAATGCTATGCATCTCTTTGCGCAATTGGAGATGTTCAAGTAGTCTCGAATATGTATTAAGCAATCCAGGTAACAGGCTATTTATAAATGGTATTGAGTCAAACAGAATACATTATATGGAAGGTTCAACTTGAGACTGATTTTTGATTCATAAACTGATTACCCTCTTCTGCTGTTTACATCGCTTGCTAATATCATAGCTGCAATGTTAAACTAAAGCCATACCATTTGATTTCTGCTCATTCAAATTTGACATATGAAGTATTGTTCTCATATATATGTTCAAATTGTCGTCATTTTTGCAAACTTAGATGTTATTTCTCTTAATTCCCATGATTTCATGTATACCAAGCACTTGATATATTCATTAAATATCATTAAATATATGCAACATGGCGTCGGGCGTTCTCATACATCATCAGACTTCTAATTTTAAAGATTCTCAAGTGCCAGATTCTCCAAAACAACATTATTGAGAGAAAGAAGCAAACAAATAAGAAGGGCAATGACTAAGACTTACGTAAAATAGGGTCATTCTGATGTCCATTGCTCCTGCTGTTGTATTGATCATGCTATTCATATAGTCTTCTAATTGTCATAGTACTTTCCGTCATGAACCCTAGTTTGATATGAAAATTTTCTAGGGTTTGATTCATGAGGTCTTCACTTTGATCTTGCGTGGTCTATCTGGAGCCAAAATTACCAGACCGGGGAAATTCCGCAGCTGTCAAGATGGTTATACTGTGAAATCATCGTTAAAGGCTGAAGATGGAGTGCTGTATCCACTGGAGAAGAGCTTTTTCTTTTTGCCAAGGCCACCTACTCTAATTCTTCATGACGAGGTATCAACAGTGGGGAAAACTTAATTTATATATTTTTTTGCCCTCTTGGTTTTATATTGAAACGAGTAACTTATTGCTATCTCATTTTTCTTTCTGCAGATAGAGTATGTTGAGTTTGAGCGACATGGCGCGGGAGGGTCGAGCGTATCATCTCACTATTTCGACCTTCTCGTAAAATTGAAAAATGATCAAGAACATCTATTCAGAAACATTCAGAGGAATGAGTATCACAATCTCTTTGACTTTATAAGGCATGAGGTTATTTATATTTGTATCGATTGCAAGCCTCCTTTATTGGGATCATATACTGACAAAACTTAACTCTATGAAGTGGAAAGGGGCTAAAAATCATGAATCTTGGCGGTGCACAAGCTACAAACGGTGTTGCATCTGTTTTAGCGAATGACGACGATGACGCTGTTGATCCACATCTTGAACGAATTAGGAATACAGCTGGGGGTGAGGACAGTGATGAAGAGGTGCTATATCTGAATCTTGTCTGCATAACTTGCTTATGTTTAATTTCAGTTTGTAGCATTTCACATTAAATAATTTTTCTGCAGGATGAAGATTTTGTTGCTGACAAGGATGATGGTGGGTCTCCAAGTGATGATTCTGAAGGAGAAGAATCTGATGCTAGCGAAAGTGGAGGAGAGAAAGAAGTAAAATATCCTTCCTTTTCTCCCTGTGCTTTGGTCAGGATTGGAATTGCTTTTGACACTGCATTACTATAAATCTTTATCCGCAAATTGAACCATATTTCGCTTAATGATGATGTATCAGAAGCCTGCGAAGAAGGAGTCTAAGAAAGAAGCTAAAGCATCGTCATCTAAGAAAAAAGCCAAAGATGGCGATGATGAAGGTTCCAAAAAGAAACGGCCGAAAAAGAAAAAGGATCCCAATGCACCAAAAAGGGCAATGTCAGGATTCATGTTCTTCTCAAACGCTGAAAGAGAGGTAAGCTGCATGTACTTGAGCATTAGATGTTAAACCTTTTGATTTCTTTCTCCCTTTCGGTGAAGTTTTTACTCATTTTGATTTCTTTCTCCCCCATCCTATCTGGTCATTAACAAGTGCTCTGCCAATATGAATTTTGTCAACTAAATAACACCCTTTGGGCCTAGTAAGATTATCCTGTATCAAAATTGTCACTCCTAGATTGCAACAATAAAAATAAATAAAATTAAAGTTATACGTTAGATAACACTTTTTTAATTATTAGGATTAGACAATTTGTGGGCCTTTCTATGATTAGCAATGGTTGACCTTTACTTTGATACCATGCAGAACTTAAAGAAAAACAATCCTGGAATGTCATTTGCCGATGTCGCAAGAGCCCTTGGTGAGAAGTGGAACAAGATGTCAGGTATGGCTTTTCACAAATGCACACTTTTGTGGATACTTTCATTTTCTTAAAACAAACGGTTTCAGCTATTGGTAATCTAATACATCAAAAATATGCTGATGATTAACTTCGTCATGTAGTTATTATTAAGTTTTTCTTTCTATTAGCTTATTTTATAATTTTTTTTTGTGCAGCTGAGGAGAAAGAGCCATTCGAGTCCATGGCTAAAGCAGATTCAAAGCGATACAAGGAAGCTATGGCTGGATATAAAAGCGTGAACATAGATTCCGGCGGCGGATCAGACAGCGAGTAGGCAAAACCCTAGCTTTTAAACCTATGCTAGTTTAATATGGGACTATGAAGTTTAAAACATTGTCGTTTGCTTATCGGTATATATTTTTGTTGAGCAACTATTTGTAATATTTTGTAGGATAAACCCCATATCTCTCACTTTACTATCGTACCAGTAGATGGGAATAATTTATGTAACGGCTACAGAACATTAGATGATATTCCTTTTAACCATATGCAAGAGTCTTTGCTTGACTGCGCGTCTATTAGCCCCGTCTAAGCATAAGCGTGGGTCATTGTTAGCCATGTTTTGGTCGTCAAATTGTTTGTTTTAAGAAATTACTATGATACCCGTTGCAATTCTTGATCCAGGAGAAAGTTGCATTTACTCTTTGATGTAAGGAGCAAATGTTGGGTGATTCAACCATATGCAAGAGCTCAATTAATTTTGATATGAACCTTTGGGGTATTTGGTGAAGCCTATATGAATTATTTGATTTAGATTTGTATTGTATGTTTTATGAGAGGTGGATATGCAGAATAGATTTTGCTAAATTACTTTCGTAGCCTATGTTTCCAAAACTTGCTAGCAAGGGCCCCTTGGGATGCCTGGAAAAACTGCTCAATATTTTGTTTTTATATTCATGCACTAGTCTTGTGTATTTCATTTAGGTTCAGAATTATTTCAGTAGATGACTTGCAGTAGAATTGAACAAGAATAAAGTTGTAAATTTTTGAAAGTGTCTAATATAAGCAAGATCAAAATCCAAGAAAGAAAAAATGCCAAGAAAAATATGAATCAATCTCATAAGCAAAGAATATTAATAAAAGAACATTTTTATTTCCCTAACTTTATTTCCGCTTCCATCGGTATCGTTTTATCCTATATTGGTAAATGTTTAAACATCTTTACAAGCTGTGACACCAAGCAACTTTTCTATTATCATATATGTCTACTTCTGCTCACCCGCAAATAAGAATATTCATAATGCCAAAGTAACAGTAGTTCATAAGAGAAGAGAAAAGGTCCAATTAAAAAAAATATTATCACATTCTAACATCCTAGTAAAGTGAAATTCTAACATCCGCAAATAAGAATATTCATAATGCCAAAGTAATAGTAGTTTATATACAAGTAGTTGATAGAAATTTTTTGGCAAACAACGTTTCCCTTTGAATTTTTTTCATTCCATCCACAATCAGCATTTGTGTAGAAGTTTTTCAGTGATAGATGAGCAACGTATTTATGATAGAATAACTGGCAAAAAGAAAAAAGCACCACTTGATCTCCTTGCAAGAATATTTGCACATTCTAACATCCTAGTAAAGTGAAATTCTAAATAGCTGAAAGTAAGTTGGACACATGAAGCAAGCATTTTGCCAAGATTATTTTACTCGTGATTTTTAAGATAAATATTATCAAGCATATTTTTTTCTCATTTGGTTCATAATAGAATTTTGGGATGTTGGAAAAAATATTGTTCAAGATTGAAGTAATATTTATATTTATATTAGTAAATTTCCCAAAAAAAAAAACCTAATGAAAAATGAGCTTGGCGATCCATATCATATTGATAGTGTCCGATTAAAATTTTCAGCTATATTGCAATCCTTATCACTGGAAATTTTACAATTAAAGGAGGGGCTAAATTAATTTTTACAGTCAAATCATGATAAACGGTAGCCGAACGTGAGGAGAGTAGTTGTTAAGAAAAATTGGGAGCAACGCTAGAACGAAATAAGAAGTATAAACAAGGAAATTGGAAAAAAAGGTAAAGTTTAAAATTTTGCAAGGTAAAACATACGCTAAGAAACTTTTTGTGGAGATTAATATGGGGCTTTAGAATAATATTTCAAACGAAGTCAAGGTTGAAATACTAATCAAATTTAGAGGGAAGGGCTTGAATAAAAATACCAGCCCAGGCTAATTACCTAAGGAGCAGGATGTAGCTCTCAAGAACGTAAGGGTACAAATTATAAATTTGCAACAGCAAGGGTAAAGCTAGATAGAGAATATTATATTTTCTCATATAATTTTAATATATAAGCCCTCCTTGATCCAGGTGTGAGAGCCCACTTATTTTAAAACTTATAAATTTCCAAAATTATAAAAAAAAAACCTAAAAATAAACTTTCATATCATTTTAAACCCAAATCCTGATTTGCATATGTATTTATGTATGCATTGTTTATGATACCACTAATATTTCTTAAGATATTAGACCATGGGTGGATTTCCTAAAATATTAGAACATGAGATTTTATTTATTATGTACCTATAGTTTTGCATAGCTTCTTTATTTTTTGCGACTAAAATGAAAGCCTTATGCCCCTGTCTTTTATTAAATGAAAATTTTAATGAAACTTGCAAGGAATTCACCATAACAAAAATTAACAAAGAAGAACGGAAAGAAAAAGAAAGACAACTAAAAAGTAAAACAATCAACTCTAAGCAAACCTCTCTCTAACAATTATATATACCACACTGTCAGCACAATCCGAAAAAACATGCTTCCTCTTCTGCCACCTATATCATCATCATAAACCTCGTCCTCTGTAATATTAGGTGGGCATTGATCATACTGTCCGTCCTGTATCCTCTCGGTCGCCTTCTGTATTTTCGCTTTCTTCGTTGTCTTTGACGATGCCATATCTGACCAAAATGCAATATTTGATTCAATGCCATTAATCACTGCAGAATATAAATTTTAACGTCATTAAAAATTCTATTATTCCTCTCCGTCCAAATACCCGAACAGATAGCCGACCAAACTATATCCCACCTCTCATGAAAAAGATTATCCAGCTCATGCCTCCATTGACTTCAAAGATTAACGAAGGAATCAAAATAAACCCTAGCCCTTGTATTACTTTCAAACCTATCCCAAATTTGTCTAGCAAATTCACACGTAATGAGCAAATGATCGACAAATTCCATTTTCGTTGCACACATTTCGCACATCAAAGGTCCAATCCATTTCCTTTTACACAGATTATCTCTTGTGAGTATCGCATTATTGAAAACCAGCCTCATAAAAATCTTAACTTTAAATGGGACTAAGAATTTCCAAGTTGAATTCTGCTCTGGCATTCTATTACCTCCATAATTTAGCACTGTCTAAAATGACTTTACTGAAAAAGACTTATTTGTTTCTCATCTCCACGCTGCTTTATCCTCCGTCCCTCTTTCCATCTGCTTCCACTCTTGGAGGTACTATCATTGCGCGACGATCCTTCCGCTCTTGAATTGAAAAAGCCTTTGAGAACTTTGGCCACCGCTTATGTTCCCTCCACTGACTCGATACCGACGTCTCCTTGTTCTTTGCCAGAGCATACAATCTAGGAAACTTCTCTTGTAATCTTTGTCCCCCACACCAGCAGTCCTACAAAAATCTAATTAACACACCATCACTTATTGTGTAAGTTATGCCTGTAAAAAACGCCTCCTTGACCGACATAACCCCTTTCCAAAAACCAGAAGCGGATGGGATATTTTTATTGGTCGCATTAACTGCTCATGTCTTATTACCATATGCCGTATTAATACTCACCACCCACCCTTTCTTATACCTAGAGATCCATTGCCACCACCATTTACCTAGAAACGCCCTATTCATATATGTAATAACCGATATTCTCAAATTGTGGATTTCTGTATTTTTAATAAAATCCAAATTTTTATTTCCAAATATATTTTTCCCAATTATGTTCTCTATATTTTCCTATATTTTTCTAATTAAATCCTATTTTATTTTCCCTAAACCCCAACCAAAACCTAAAACCCTACCCCATGCAAGCCCAGCCCACAACTCAGTACCAAAACCCCAGTACTCAACTAAACCCTACCCCAACATCCTCACCCAAGCCCGAGCCCTCCCCTTCTTCTCTCCCTTCTCTTTTCTCTCTCCTCTCTTTCACTTCCTTCTTTCTTCTTTCTCTTTTTAAAATCCCGACCCCGACGGCTTCCCCCCTTTTTCGCGAACGCCCCGACGATCCTCGCCTCCCCTAACGTTGGCATCAAAACTGCGCTCACCTCCTTCATCCTTCAACGTCTCCCCCACTCTCTCCCATCTCTTCATAATTCTCTCTCTCTCTCTCTCCCCCCCCCCATTTTTCCTCCTTCGAACCTAACCGACACCTTGCACCGCCACCGTGACCACCACCATGAGCCACCACTGCTCACCTCCACTTCTCCCGCCGGCAAACTCCTCGACTTCGTGACCACCTCAGTTCCTCCATCTTCCATCAACAACCAAGACCTCCTCCATCGGCCCACACCCGAGCTCTCCTTTTGCTGCCCTGAACGCCATTGGCACCACAGGGCTTCATCGCCGACCACCTCCTCCCTCGTCATCAACGCCACCACCAAGCTCCCTCCCCAAGCCTCCCTTACTGTTGCACCACCATCTCCATCTCCCTATATCCCCTAGCTCCTCCCCGCACCAACCCCACTCCCCAAGCTCCCTGCACTGCCTGCGCCCACTTCATCGCCAACGAACTCCTCCGACGTAGACCCAAGCCCGAGCTCCGTCACCTCAGCAACTTCCCTGGCCGACCACCTCACCATCTACCTCCAGCCAATGGCTGAGTCTAGAACCTCATAGCTGAGCCCATGCTTGTTGTCTCCATGCCGTGATCGTGCCCATACCCGTGCCGCACTCGTAGTCGTTGTCGTGCCATTGCCATCTTCAGGCATGCAAACTCCACTTGCTTTACATGCTATAGTGATGATAGATCAATGTGTATAGATATGTGAGCGTGTGGGTGTGTAGCTATATACCGCACAGTATCACGGTAGTCTTTATAATAAATTGTGGTAAGTTAGTGGTTGTAATTGGAACCCGTATAGCGATTTCTATTTTCATTTTGATAATTTTTAGAAATTGAATTGATAAAAACTCATGTTGACTAATCGAAATAGATATCCTGAATGACACCTATATGCATAATCGAGATCGATCGATGTGAAATCCTAGACCAAAATATATCTTAAAATGATGGAACTTATTATAGATAGATCCGTTTACTGATAATGAACATCATATAGGAATTTGGATTGAAAATAGTAGAGTTTACATCATGTAATGACGCCCCCAAAAGGCGACGTTGAATCTGGAATTCACCGCACATGTCATGTTCTAAAATCTATATTAAATTGAATACAACTCGTAACCTAATATTTTAAGACTTGTATTGAAACCAACAGATAAATATACAACATCGCATAGTTGATCTTTGAATTTTAATAAGTTATGACAACGAAAAATGAGGCAATCCAGGGCTCTGGACTGCAGTCCAGAGCAAGAATCTCTGTCTTTATCCGTTTTAGAACGCATTTTTCTCACTGTTCAAGTGTGTAAGTGTGCGGAACCATGAATTGAAGCGTATAGAATTGAATTAGCTTTCTAACGGTACTGGTATTATTGCATTCCAGTGCCGTTTGATATTTATAACACCTTTTAACCGTCGGTATGTACTGCAGTTTTTTGCAGAGACAGAGTGTATACCTTAACCTTAAACAATGAATATCTCCCTGCATACATCGGATATTATCGATCCGTCTAGTGAGTTGGAAATATAACAGATAAATTTAAATATTATCTAACTGCAGCGTCGCTTAATTATGATCCCAATAGGGAGTAAAATATGTTACGAAACGGACTTCCAGTTCAGAAACTGGATTTCCAGCAGTGAACACTTAAAATGGAATGCCCGTAAGTCACAAACCTGAAACCCGATTGACCTGAAACCAATTTTGTTGGACTTCTGTTTAAATTTACTTTCTACCCCTTTTGTATTATTTCGCATAATTACGATCGTATGATTTAATATGTTTTTCTAAACTCATTATGCATGTGTGATTTTATGTGATTTTCCTAATCCAAATTACACCGGCTGCTCATATATTATTAGTAGTGCATTTTACTGCATTTCCATCATGTTGCATGACTGTTATACCCTCTATAACTAGTAGTCTTTTGCATCGATACCTTAGCGACTATTTTAGATTACCGAAGCGTTAGTAATTAGATTATGGAAAGTACATCAGCGTAAAAACGTGAACGGATAGTGATCATGACATGTACTTATACACAATCAGCACAACCATTTAATTATTGTATTGTCAACGTATGTGAGATGTATATAAGTGTTTACCGCCGAAAACAGAGACGAACCTGGGATGGATCTTCTTGCCTGAATTTGGGGGCTGATGCTATTTGGATTTATCCATCCACCTCTCCGAAAATACCAAGTTGATTTATGGCACCATATATCAGAGATTTGGACGGATACAGCCGTTGTAGCGGACTTCATCAGATTCCCCCTCGTTTTATGAGGGGTTTTTGATTGTGGGAACGCTCTTCCCTGCAGGCGGAAGCCTCTGCAGTTAATTACGTTACCGCATTACGATAATCACTTTTCTCCTGCTCTGGCAGTTCACTTCGTGTCGTGTGTATGTTTTGTTTTGGTTTTGGTTTCCCGTGGATTGTATACGGAGACTAATTTATGTCGTCGCTCGTAGGGCGCGGGTTAGTCCAAATCCGTATATTTTAGATTTGGGCTTGGTTTCATTTAAGGACCATTAATCTAGTTTGAGATTAAGATCAACTTAAGTATTCTACTCATTCTCTACTTCATCTTGGTCATCTCTTTTAGCAGACTTGATGACCGAGTTGCCTCGGTATAGAGGCGAGAGCCCGTTTAAAGATCCGTTGATGTTGTGCCACCTCGATGAAGAGACGAGAGATCGGAGTTGCCGCGAGGAGCGTGGGATGATGGCTAAAGACCGAAGGACTCGGATCGATCGGTATAGCCTTTCTACCTCTTTACAGTTTGTTAGTTTAGCGTTAATGGCAAGATCCGGGTTATAGTATGCGATAGCGCCAGTTATAAAAGTTTTGTTCCGCGTTTGGCGTCAGAATGACGGCCGGGGCGCTACCGTAGACTTACAAACCGTGCCCATCATCGGCACGTAAATCCTCAAATATCTCAGGCGTTGCACACCCTGGTCGGCTCTCATATCCATCTCATGACTCCGGTCGGTATCCTCCGGATATCCGCCGAGTCCAAATACTATCACCGGTAGGTAGTGGCCCCTCTGCCAGGCTCACCGTCTAGCTACACAGCAGATCCGTTCTCGCCCCGGGGTACCATACCGGGCCCACCATATACCTGCAATTGGCCTCATCCGCTCCTCGAATCGGATTTCACATGTCGCTCTCAGCACCGAGAAAACACATGGTGGACGCACTGAAATATCATATCAAGGGTAACCGGGTTTTTAAAACAATTACATACTCTCTTTGGAAATATCCACAGTTCCCAAATCCAGAAATATCATGAAAACAACATATCTCAATGCGTATAATCAAAAGCATGATGTATGCGACATGTAAAAGAAATGTAAGCATATTAGTATATTATGCAATATGGAATAGTAATATGCACATATTGAGGGGAAACCGCTCTTTTAAAATGAATCAGTTTTAAAGAGTATCTTGCGGTTCCCAAATCTTTAATCAAGCCAGAATCATCTATGTATGTGCAAATACTTATGTATGTAAATATGGGTGTACAATGGGTATGTACACAAGTATGCCATGCAAGAGATCATATCCTGAATGCAACAGTGCTACAGTGTAGTGACATGGCAATTATCGATGATGAAGTGTGTGAGCCGGCAAGCCAGTGTACGTGGAACATACGCATCATCGATAATGGTGCTGGTGTCCTAACAGCATGGGTTTAATATACAATAAACTCGTTTACACATGCAATGCGATGTGAATAGCATGAATATGCGGAAATCGAATAATCAACGCAACAGTGAAGAATCTACAACAATATGTAAATATCATGCAGTTTTGCCATTTGAAATAAGACGAATCGGGATTTTTAGTAAAATAAAGGCTACGGTGTTTTTAAGAAAAGATGCGTCTTTTGAAAATATCCGTAGAATCCCTTTGCCTATCATTGAAATACTCCTGATTCGTTAGTTTTTGAAATAGGTAAGATATCGGCCTAGCCTAACACCTATTAGCAAATCTACAGCTCTAACTAGCAAGTCAATCAGGAGGGGTATGGAAACCACTTAAATCTGAGTCGATATAATATATATATATATGTAAATATAATAGTCGGTGATCCCGCCTCAAAAGTACCGCGTACGATACAATATCATATGAGATCCTCGAGTCATGAGTGCGGATCTATCATCAATATGAAGCTCGTACGGTAAATTATCGTACGACATCCCAAAAGCTGGGTACGGGTCAATATCGCATTCCTCTCATCAATTATCAGGTATCCTTATCATCATATCTCATGATTTGGGGTACTGATCTAAGTCTAGTACAAATCGATACCCTCTAAATAAGTATAAATGCGTGTGTGAAACACACGTCTAAAGGCCCGCTAAAATCACATGTCGTATCCCAAATACGAATCACATCATATCACCGATCTCATGGCACTATGCCCAATATCATCGACTCATCTCCAATTATTATCCACTATCCTCATCATGTAGGTATATGTGTAGCAATAAGCATGTGTGTGCGTGTGAGTGTAAACATATTCTAGGGTTCGCAACTAGGAACTATACTAGTTTACTTCTACGCACTAATCTAACTTAGTACACCTAATCTCATCTCAAATATCCACGACACACAATAAGCTATCACACACACACACACACACACACACACACACACACACACACACACACACTATACTAAACATCGAACTGCGGGGGTGCTATACGTCATCCGCCCGACTTCCCCTGTAAATATAATCTACTCACCTTGCATCCTGCGTGTCGGTGTCGATGTTGCCACCATCATCTTCATCGTCTCGGATCACCGTGGGGTACCTATATATCACACGTATCGCATCGCATTAAAACCAAATCGAAGCTAAAACACACGCGAAAACCAAAACGATACGCTTAAAGGCCTATAGGTTAGAACCTATGGGTACGCTTTCAAAACCATCAATCAATCCTCGATATCGTCGTATAAACGCCAAGTATTCGAGGTAAAACACAGATACACAATTCCAGAATTCAAAATACGCAATACGGAAACACGAATAAAAACAGCAACTTAGGAAAAAGGCTCCAGATTCTACCCTAGGTCAAATTGGACAATTTTGCACATGCCAAATCCACCCTGGTCTAAATTACTGGAGATGGGGCTACAGAACAAAAACGAGCCAAATCTACCCTGGTCTGGCCGCAATTTGCGGCCAGAATGGATTTTTTTGCAGCCGAGTCAGGGAGTTAGGGGCTGGGGTCTTGGGTCTAGCTTCCTGGGTGCCTGCACATCTCACTGCCAATCTAAAATAATTTTCAGAGTCTCGGGGTGATAGCAGATCTCATATAACCTTCACAAATTCACAGTTTTTCCGATATCGGTTTCTAAATCCGTATTCCGGGTTTCAAGTCTCAGGTTTGGGTCTTAATTCAAGCACTAGGGTGTTTGTGTAGCCTCTACTGAGCTAATTTCACAACACAACTCTCAATTTCCCATAAACCCTAACTAGAATTTTCTAAGTCCACAAAACCACTCGATATCGGTTCTAATCTAACATGGGGGTATAAGTAATGGGAAAACTAAGCCTGTGGTTCAGAAAATACCTCAATTGGCAACTCAAGAAAATTCTTGAGTTGCCCCAAGTGGCCAAAATCCTTACTTTCTTGGTCCAATGTGCTTGTCTTGAGCTTGTGCACAAAATTTGTAAAAAGGAGATTATGTTTTGGAGTGTTTTTGGATGTGTTTTGAGGAGTTGAAGAGGGGGAGGGAGCTAGGGCAGCAGCAGCAGCAGCAACCAAGAAAGAGGGAGAGAGGAAATGAGGTAAGAATGATGGAGGAATGGTTCAACAAGTCAATGGTAACCCCCTTTTCTCTCTCTCGCCCGTACCTATATATTTTAATCCTTTTCCTTTCTTTTTTTTTCTTTTCTTCTCTAATTCCCTTCTCACACCAATAGTAAACCCAAAACAACCATGGTAGAAAATGCACAAGTGTTAAAAAAAGATATGGTGCATGTTTGCACAAAACTCGCTTAAAATCCGATTAGCGATTTTTAATCGCGATTAACACTAAATTAGCATATAATTAATCATAAAAACTTAAAAATTGCATAATTCGCATAAAACAATCTCTTTTTAGTAATTTCTATAATTTTCCAAATTTTTCCCAATTTTATCGGTATTTAATTATACCGAAATATTAAAATATTCATTAAAATAATATTAAATTATAAAAATTCCCAAAAATAATATTTTATTTTTTTGAAATGTTACACCACTCCTTGCCCTCTTGTGCTAAGGATCGAAGCCCTTGTCAAGAGGCCACCGAGCAACTTCTCTGCTCGGTCCATCCTTGGCTGGTAATCTCTTACCCACGACGCCAAGGATCAAAGCCCTCATCAAGAGGCCGCCGAGCAGCTTCCCTGCTCGGTCCATTCTTGGCTGGTAATCTCTTACCCACGACGCCAAGGATCAAAGCCCTCATTAAGAGGCCACAGAACAACAACCCTGCTCGGTCCATCCTTAGCAGGCCACTCCATGCTCTCCCGCGCTAAGGATCACAACCCTCATCAAGAGGCCACCGAGCAGCTACCCTGCGGTCCATCCCTGGCCGGTAGAATCCTACCCCACGATGCCAAGGATCAAAGCCCTCCTCACGAGGCCACCAAGCAGCTACCATTCTCGGTCCATCCATGGCTGGTAGTTCACTACCCACCGATGCCAAGGATCAAAGCCCTCACCAAGAGGCAACTGAGCAGCTGCCCCGCTCGGTTCATCCTGGCGGGCAGCTTTCTGCCCCTCGACCCCAAGGATAGAAAGCCCTCATCACGAGGCGACAGGGAATCCTCATGCTCGATTCATCCTAGCGGGTAGCTTTCTGCCCCTCGATGCCAAGGATCGAAAGCCCTCATCACGAGGCGGTCGAGACCCTCATTCTCGGTGCATCTTGGCGGGCAGCTTCCTGCCCCTTGACGCCAAGGATCGAAAGCCCTCATCGCAAGGTGACCGGGAATCCTCATGCCCCGTTCATCCTAGAGGGCAGCTTCCTATCCCACGATGTCAAGGATCGAAAACCTTCATCACGAGGCGACCGGGCACTCTCACGCTCGGTTCATCCTACCAGGAAGCTTCCTGCCCCACAACAATGCAGATCAAAAGCCCTCATCACGAAGCAACCGGGCATTCTCCTGCTCGGTCCATCCACTCCAAACAGCTTCCTGGCCTACAAAGAGATGGATCAAAGCCCTCGTTACGAAGCCGCCAGACATCTTCACGCTCGGTCTCAATGGTGGATCCCTGAGCCTCACACTGAACCAACTGGCAAGCCTCTGGCCGGCGCATGCACCCGAAGAAGGCAAGTGTTCCCACCAAAAATTTCTATGCAAAAGACTCCAAGGTATCAAATGGCAGCGATACACTTAAGAAAATGTGAACCAGTATTTTCCGGGCTGTATTTTGATAAACTCCCAAATGAGAAACAGCTAAATTCTGATGGTATCGAAATCGTCTCGAAAAAAGCTTTGATTTAATATATTATGGGCCTCATAATTCATCCGGGATCAAAAGTTATGAGCAAATGTGCTATACACGTGTAATCTAAGGAAGAAAATGTGAACCAGTATTTTCTGGGCTGTATTTTGACAAACTCCCGAATGAGAAATATCTAAATTCTGATGGTATCGAAAGTTTCTCGAAAAATCCTTCGATTTGATATATTATGGGCCTCATAATTCATCCGGGATCAAAAGTTATGAGCAAATGTGCTACGCACGTGTAATCTAAAGTAATGCTCTACTACATGGGGATGCATTTTTAGTCCCACATCGGGAAAAAGAGAGATCCCTTCTTTACCACTCCCATATAAATAAGAGGAGATACCTCTTAGAAAAGGTAGAGAATTCAATTCTCAAAGGAGATTAGTTCTCCATAGGAGCTTACTCCCCCCCATAATGCGCATATGCGCAAGTGCCATGTGCGCCACGTGCAATGTACGTACGCCCGCCACATGTGCGCCATGTGTAACGCACGTGAGCCAAACACGTGCAACGCACGTGAGAGAATTCAATTCTCAAAGGAGATTAGTTCTCCATAGGAGCTTGCTCCCCCCATAATGCGCATATGCGCAAGCACCATGTGCGCCACGTGCAATGCACGTGCGCCCGCCACATGCGCGACACGTGCAACGCACGTGAGCCAAACATGTGCAACGCACGTGGGAGAATTCAATTCTCAAAGGAGCTTAGTTTTCCATGTTAGGGCCTTAGCTGCCCCCATGATGTGCGACGCACGTGCGCCCGCCACGTGCGACGCACGTGCGCGAACGCAAAGAGGCCTTTTTCAGCAATTAGGAGTTTAAGCTTCAACATATTCTTCCTCCTGATAAGTGGGACATGGTTCAAAGGGTACATCCCTCCACACCTTCGATATATGGCGCTGTAATCCCTCAGCGTCGTCGGAGAGGTGGTGGGTCCCAACGACCAATGATCTCTCTTTCCAAATATAGAGGAACCCCTCCTAAAAGATCCCACAAAAAGAGAATTTAATTCTTAAACCAAGAGTTTAACTCTTCTCAAAGAACTTAGTTCTTCCTCTGGTTAAGATCTGCAGAAGCAGATCTCCCCACAAGTTGAGAATTTAATTCTCATCGGGGAGATTCTGTCATGCAGATTCAAAACCTAGGGGAAAGAACTGAATCCAAAGGAGTTTAACTCTTACAAAATATATAGAAATTTAATTCCTCTAAAACTAGGGTTTAACCCTTTAAAAAGAATTTAATCCTTTTAAAGAACAAAACGAGAACTTGATTCCCCAGAACCATAGAAGAACAGCCTGGTGATTCTTTAGCGTTCAACGCTACACAATAAAAGCTCATGTGTTCCCACGTGAGCACCTTTGAGAAACAAAAAGGGAAAGAATGAGATTTAGTCGCGTGACCCCACGTGACCCCTGAGAAGTGCTCAGCACTTATAAAAGAGAAAAGGGAATAAACCCTTTTTTGGGCGCCTCATATGACCCCATGTGACCCCCAAGCAGTTCTTAACTTTTATAAAGCAGAAAGGGAATAAACCTTATTTCTTGGGACGCCTCATGTGACCCCACGTGACCCCCAAGCAACGCTTAACTTTTATAAAGCTAAAAGGGAATAAATCAAAAGGCGATTTTCATTCTTCAGAGTGCCTCGCGTGATCTCACGTGACCCCATTGTGCTTAGCACTCAGAAAAGGAAAAAGGGAATAAACCCAAGATAGCTCCCATTTTGAGAGCACCTCACGTGTTCCCACGTGACCCCAAACAACGGTGTATAAAAGAGGGAGAAAATTCAAAAGACAACGCTCGCATTTTGAAGGCACCTCACGTGTCTGCACGTGACTGTTTGATGAACCAAGTGCTTAGCACTTATAAATGAAAGAGGAATAAAATCCAGAGAAGAGTTCTCACCTCGGGCGCCTCACGTGCTCACACGTGAGCCAAGTGCTCAGCACTTATATATATATATGGGGGGGGGGGGAATAAACTCAAGGAACAATTCCCACTTCGGGGCCCCTCACGTGTTCACGCGTGAGCTCCTCCAAAGTCCAGTATTTAACACTGATTCAGTGCTTAGCACTATGGGTGACTAAGGGAAATCAACCTTAGCTCAAATTATCCAAGTCTTCCAAAGCCAAGACCCATTTTGTCAACAATCAACTGAGCCCCCATATTCAGGTCTCCCCAAACTAATCCTAGTCCCAAAGATGACTAGTGTTCTCCTAACAGATGACATCTAAACTGATGTTCATCTCATTCTCCAAATCGGGATATTGGTTCAAGGGTACATCTCTTCATACCTCTGATACATGTCGTTGTAGTCCTTCAACGTTTTCAGAGAGATGGAGAGTCCCAATAACCAATAACTTTTGGTGCATCCCCAAACGGTTGAACCAAAACCACACAGACTATGACGTCTTTAAACTGGACTATGATGTTCTTAAACTTTACGGACTGTGGGGTCCTTAAACTCATGGACTATGATGTCCTTAAACTTTATGGACTGTGAGGTTCTTAAACTCATAGACTATGATGTCCTTAAACTTTACAGACTATGATGTCTCTAAACTCCATGGACTATGATGTCCTTAAACCCACTGGACCGTAACGTCTTTAAACTAAACGATAGAGCCCAAATGCTCTTTCGCTGGATTTAAATGATCCAAAAACCCTGTTAAGTAGATCTTAGTCTAAAATTAGGCTAACGTATCCTTAACAACCATTTAAGTTGATCTTAATCTCAAATGAGATTAACGATCCTTAAATCAATCCAACTACAGATCCTTCAACTGACATTGGTTCAAGGGTACATCTCTTCACACCTCTGATATGTGTCGTTGTAATTCTTCAACGTCTTCAGGGAGGTGGCAGGTCCCGACAATCAATAAACCCAATGAACCGCAAAGTTCCTAAACTAAAACAATAGAGCCCAAATGCTCTTTTGTTGGATCTAAATGATCCTGTTAAGTTGATCTTAGTCTAAAATTAGACTAACGTCTCCGTAACAAACGTTTAAGTTGATCTTAATCTTAAATGAGATTAACGATCTTTAAACCCAAACCAAAACCCAAATCTAAGAAAATACGGATTTGGAATAATCCACGCCCTACGAGCGACAACATAAATTAGTCTCTGTATACAATCCATGGGCAACCAAAAATAAAACAAACACACACGACACGAAGTGACCATCTGGAAAAAGAGAAAGTGGTTACAGCGATACGGTAGCATAATTAACTGTAGGGGTTTGCGCCTGCAGGGAAGAGCGTCCCCACAATCAAAAACCTCTCAAACGAGGGGAAATCTGACGAAGTCTGCTACAACGGCCGCATCCGTCTAAACCTCCGATATACGGTACCATAAATCAACTTGGCATCTTCGGAGTGGTGGACGAATAAAACCCAAATAGCATATGCCCCCAAATTCAGGCAAGACGGCCTACGCGGTTCCGTCTCCCGTATTCGGAGGAGAGCAGCAAGTTCCCAACATGGCTCAAGTAAGTAAATAAGAGAGCTCGAGTTCGGTCAATAGCCAGCCCTAACAGACAAAACGACGCCTCTATTCGTTCCTGGGCAATCGACATCATGATTCTCGGTGCCAAACCAAGCAGAAGATTCTCCGTATAGTCCACTCTCGACCCGATCCATAAATAGGTCGGAACGAGAGTGGTGGGCTAATAATGATGCTCAGAAATGGTATTTCCGAAGATCGCGACACGTGGCGATTGACGTGCCCCATGGCTCACGGGAAGGGAGCGATAATGGTACATTGGAAGCACGCCCCGGTCCTCAACCCGATGATGTTTCCGACCTTCAGTGGCCGTCCAGACCACTCCTATGCCCGCCTTACAAACAACCGTCGGCTCGCCTCCGAGCCTCCTGCACGATGGGCCTCCTCGGCCCTCCTAGCTCGCCTCCAAGCTATCACAGAACTAAGCTTGCTCGGCCTTCTCGAGCCTCCTACCGAACCTAGCTTCCTCGATCTCATCGACCGACCCACGGCATTGATCACAGGCGTCTCCGCCATAGCTCCGCGAATCTCGCCAGAGGCGAGATACCCGCCGCCCACGATCCCGCATTCCACGCCATCGCATTCCCTCATTAACGAGCATATCTCGTCATTAATAGGGTATCCCGTCTTTCACGCAGGCGTAACTCCAGGGGCGTAACGGCGGGTGTGAATCTCGCACCCGCCTGTCCATGGCTGCCACTATATAAACCCCCCTTTCAGACAACTCAGGTAAGCGAATTTGACCCCAATAGGCCGTTACTCTGCCAAAATACCCCGTCTAATTTGATCGTCGGAGGGTCCTCGGTGGCACAACCACACCGGGACTTCCTTGCAGGTATCTCGGGCTCAACCGCATAAAACCCATTGATATCCACATGCTTCAGGAGACAATCCTCCAACTCAATCTCAGCCATCCATCAGCGCTCCCTGCAGATCAACGGAAGGTAACATCCGAAGGAGATCCAGAGCAATACCAAAACAGCATTATCCCTTGGCTTGAAAAACACAAGTGGTTGAAATTACTGTTAATGAGTTAATGATGGAAATCTAGATAAAGTTGAAATTACAACATTTTAATAAACACCCTCATTCATCCTTATACAATAAAATATATAGTCTGGGATATATTCACAACTAATCAAAATTGTTAACATAAAAAGGCTACGACATATATAGACATATATATAGCAGTTCATATGGGAATAGCCCAGGTAGCTCGAAGTTTTTCGAGCCTCTCATATATTGCGTGAAGGAGATACTGAAGCTGATTAATTGGTAAATGCTGGAGCGTCGGATAGTGATGTCGGGTATAACAAGACGACACTTCTGAGGGTTTTCGCAATTGGTCCGTAACGACCGAGAGGGGTGCTTCTTGGTAAGAGTTTAAAGAAGCTTTTTGTATCAAAAAGAACTCTGGAAGTTCTCATTATGCTTCGAGAATCTGTCCATTTTTTCTTTAGCAAGCTTCCAGTTTTCAAATGTGAAGCTTTTGGATTTGGCATGACTTTAGATTATGACAAGTCAAACCTCAACTCCACACAAAGTAACAAACAAGCACACATAAAGAAGCCTATGAATCTCTGAGGATTAGAAAAGGCAAAGAATTCTTTCCTTTCCCTCCCTTACATAACAAGAAAAATTTTCTCACACAAGGAAAGCTCGGAATAAACAATCCCACAAATTGCAACTACATAAACTATAAATGCATTAGCCTTAGGCATGACTCATAACACAACACCAACCCTTAAAGTCATGGAAAAATTGAGATCAAGAACGCGCACCTTCAAAACACAGCCTTCATTGGCACCGCGGGCGGCACGCGAAGAATTCAATCCGGAAACCGAATGGATAGCCGACGCGTCGAATCATATCTTACTTGTTCATTTGCCAGGTATATCTAACTGCCGATGCACCAAAACTCCAAAGTTATTGTGAGGATTGAAGGACATATTTTTATATTTAATTTTTATTAAAAAAAATCTTCTTTATATCTATCATAAATATCATCCCCATGTACTTTTTATTAGCAAAAATGACCTAAAACCACTATGAAAAGGTGGAAAATATTTATCTAGTGATAATATAAAATCGGGTTGGCAATCAATAGATAATAAAGTTTATGATGATTAGGGATTTCTTATTAAAAAAATTGTCATTTTTTCTGAAGGTTTCAAAAGGGAGGAGATGAGGGTGCAGTTTGACAAGCAGGGGAAATTATTAATAAAAGGCAGCAGACTAGAGAATGATAACAAGAATATCGTCGTGGATTTCTCCGTCGACGTGCCTGCAGATACAATCACCGAAAAGATCAGCGGGAGATTTGAGAATGAATGTCTCACCTTGACACTTCCAAAGAAGATCGTCGAAAATCCTAAAGCAACAGAAAAGACTCAACAAATCGACGAAGAGAAGCCAAGTAGCGTCGAGGGGAGAGAAAAAGATGAAGCCATGCAAAACGAAGAAAAAGCTCGCGAACAGAACGAAGCAGCAGCAGCCATGCAAAACGAGGAAGAAACCAGCGAACCGAAAAAAGGAGCAGCTGCCATTCAAAATGAGGAAGAAACCCGCAAAGCAAAAAAGGAAGCAGCTGCCACGCAAAATGAGGAGAAACCTCACGAAGAGAAAAAGGAAGCAGCAACCATGCAAAATGAGGAAAAACCGGGCGAAGAGAAAAGAGAGGAAGATGCCATGAAAAAAGAGGAAAAGATCCGCGAAGAGAAAAAAGAAGAAGCTACAATGGAGAAGCCAACAACTACTGAAGAGACGCAGAATGAACCGAGTCAAAAGAAAAAGACTGCTACAGAAGAGACGCAGAAGGAATTGAATGAAACGGAGAAGCCAAAGACCATGGAGGATATTGAAGATGAAGCAATCCGAAATGAGAAGCGAAACGCCGAGGGCAAGAAGAAAGACGACTGCCTTGTAGAAAAGTTGGAGAAATTTGAAGAGGTGAAGAGAGAGGGCACTGTTCAAATGGAAAAAACAATACAAAAGGTGAAGTCAAAGATAAAGGAGTTTTGTGCTGATAAGCCAAAAGGAATTATTAGGAGTATATCAATTTGGAGAGATGAAGGTAGCCATGGAACCATAGATAATATACTGCAGAAGCTGAACAGGAATAGAAATGTGATTGCTGTGGCAGTTGTCGCATTCTCTGTTGGATTCTATGTCTCTCATAAGCTAAGAAAAAGCGAAGTATTAGATTAAAGCTGTGAATCATAAAAGATGTGTATTTGATGTAATCTAACAATATAGAGTGTCCGTGTCATACTAATGATAAATTGTTGTAATGAAATAAGCCTGCAACATACCTGTTTAGAAATCAGAGAATGGTTTGTTTATCTTCATCCTCCAGCTGAGCTATACCGGTTCTATTGCTTAAGAAAACACCCCTGATCTTTTGCAGCTCTTTTATTACTACCCCATCTCCAATCTCTCTGCTGGTAATTCATTTGAACATCTGACACCAATTTGAAGTACCGAATCTATACAATCTATAGCACTTTCACGATTTATGCTTTGGCTCTCATCACTTTCTTCGCCATCTTCGAGTGAGTAATTTTGCATCAATGACATCGGTGACTCGTTCAGATAACTCAGCCTCTACAAACTTCCGAAGGCTGAGACCTTCGGTGAGAATATCATTGGTGGGTCGTTTCGCAGTAAACATTTCCAATAGAAGTACCCTGTAGCTATACACATCTCCTCTTGTCGAAAATCCGTTCCCCATCCCGTACTCGATTTTGATTGAAAGAGACTAATCAACATAAGTATGAGGTTGCATTACTCTAAATTACCCTAAACTATCATTGTCAGCTAACTACTTTGATACCTTAAGACTAGGTTTTCTTTTTAACCCCACTAAAATAAGCTTTGGCACTTTAGGAAAGCTTAGTGTAATTAAATTTAAGGTAGTTTAGTGGGAAAAAGTGAACTGTAATATAACCTGAGTCTAAAGATAAACGGCATGCAAAAAATAATAGAAGGTAGTTTACTGAAAAAAGTTCATAGTTAAGGGTAGTTTACTGTAATTTAGCCTGAGTCTACAGATAAACCGCATGCAAAAAACAAAGTGGAAAAAAAAAGATGGAAATATCTGGAGGAACATAACCAATAGTTCCTTTAAGACCAATAGACCTTGTGGAGTATTGAAACGATTTGCTCGCAATTTTCTTCAGAAACCTTGCTAGCACGAAATCACTCACATGGGCTATCATTTCATTGTCGAGAAGAACGTTGCTTGGCTTCAAATCAGAATGAACGATAGGTTTCTCAATATAATGATGGAGATAGTCCAATGCCGAAGCCACATCGATGGCTATGTTCAACCTTTGTGCAAGGTTCAGCTTCCTTAGAGGTTCATTTTCTTTTGGATGCAACCAATCATCTAAACTGCCATTATTCACAAAGTCCAAAACCACGGCTTTGAATTCGTTGCTTTGAAAATCTATACCTGAACAGGCTGTAAGAATCTTAACAAGATTTCGATGCCGGATATTTCTCAAGGCGTCACATTCTGCAACGAAACTCTTTGACTCTCCTTGCAGTTGAAGGTTTAGTACCTTCACAGCAACAACTTTCATGTTATTGTCTTGCCGTATTCCTTTATATATTCTCGCAAAACTTCCAGTTCCGATTAAGCCTTCGAGCGAGTGTTGCTCTCAAAAGTTCAGCATAGGAGACTCTCCCTAGTTCATTCAAGCATTCTGAGTCTAGGTGTTTGCCGGCATTGCTGCTCGAGTTCCTTATCCAGCATCGTGAAACAAAACAGAATATTAGAAACAATACTACAAACAACGCCGCAATTGAAATATCAGTATCAGTATCAATGATCGAGAGTTATGCTTCTTGTTGAGGGATTGAGAGGGGCAGGCTGGTAATTGCATCTCTGGATTCCCTTCACACAGCTCATTGTTCCCAAGTACCGAAACCGTGCTTGCATTTGCAACATGGCTCGGGACCGCACCCTGAAAACTATTGAAAGAAAGATTCAGATAGAATAGAAAATGAAAGCTCTGGAAGAATTCTGGTATTTTCCCTGAAAAGTTGTTTTGCGCAAGGTCAATTGCTATAATGCCTCTTAAAGCGCTCAAAGACGAAGGAATGCTTCCATTGAAGAAGTTTCTGTTTTGCCCAATCAGAGCAAAGCTCTGTTGAAATTCAAAATTCAAAATTTTGAAGCAACGCTTCACATCTTGGACGCAACGCGTCACATGTCAGGCGCTGATACGTCAGCGCAGCGCTCAAGAAGGCGCGTCCAATCAGAGCAAAGCTCTATTAAAGGAAGCAACGCTGCAGTTGCGCAGGCGCTGCGCTGCGCTGCGCGACACGTGTCAGCGCAGATGCGCTGCGCTGTGCGCAGCGCGACACGTGTCAGCGCAGATGCGCTAGCGCAGTTGCGCTGCGCTGTGCGCTGCGCGACACGTGTCAGCGCAGTTGCGCTAGGGCAGATGCGCTGCGCTGTGCGCTGCGCGACACGTGTTACGCGCTGGGGCATCTGCGCCAAACAGAATTAACTTTCTAAGAAATCTTTTCTGTTCTTGTTAAAATAAAAAGATTTTCTTCTGCAAAGCAGAAGTCCTTGGATCAAAAATCCAACGGTGGGGAAAATTTTCCAAATCACTCGGAGAAAGATCTTTTTAACAAATTTAATTAATTTATGGGCACTATAAAAAGGACCCTAGGCCTCAATTCAAGATCATCAACATTTTTTTCTTGAGAAAAATCAAGTGCTTCAAACAGAGAGAACTCTGAGAAAATTTCAAGAAAGAGGTAAAAAACCTTCACAAGAGAGAAGAAATCTCTTTTAAATAAATCATTGATCTAAAAACCAGATCAATGTTTTTCATATAATAGTGCTTTGCACTTCTTTTTGAACCAATGATTCTTTAAAAAAAAATAATAATAATAAGAAAACAACAAAATAAAAAAAATAGTGCTTTGCACTGTTATGAACCTCTGGTTCTTGAAACAAAAAGAAAAATTTATTTTTCCTTTGATCTAATTTAGATCAAAAAATTAAATAGTGCTCTGTACTCCTGTTCTTGAATCTAAAAGATTCTTAGTGCTTTGCACTTTCAAACTGCGCTCTTGCGCTCACCAGAGCGCGCCACGTGTCAGCAGCGCAACAGCGCAGCGCACTAGCGCAGCGCACTATGCTATTGCGCTTGCGCTCACCAGAGCGTGACACGTGTCACCTCCATATGAGTTTGCGCTCATTACTTAGCGCAAAGCGCCTGACAAGCTACGTGGGGCACTGTCAGAGTATTTAATGCTCTGCATTATTAAAGAAAAGGGACAGAGCCCAATTAAAAGGCCTAACAGGCCTAATAAAAAATGCTATGCATTTTAAAAGAGGGGCAAAGCCCAAACAAGAAATAGATGCTCTGCATCATTTATAAAAGGGCAGAGCCCAAACCAAAACATATGGACAGAGCCCAAATCAAAAAGGCCTAGCAGGTCGGAATAAAATGCAGTGCAACTTAGTTCGATCATGGCTGTAAGTCCCCAAACTAAATTGACCGAGCAAAAATGCTCTCCTAAATCAATTTACGACCAGTTCAAAGGTACATCTCTGAACTCCTCTGACACCTATCGTTGTAATTCCTCAACGAGGTCAGAGAGGTGACGGGTCCCAACGACCACACATGAATTCGGACTGCGGGGTCCTTAAACTCGTGGACCGGAACGTCCTTAAACTAATGTTGGGCCGAAACGTCCTTAAACTAATGTCAGACCACCACGTCCCTAAACTGGAATATGGACCACAATGTTCCTAAACTGAAATATGGACCACCACGTCCCTAAACTGGAGCATGGACCGCAACGTCCCTAAACTACCTATGTACCACTACGTCCCTAAACTGGAACAATAGAGCCTTCAAATGCTCTTTTGCCGGATCTAAACGATCCCGTTTAAGTTGATCTTAGCCCCCCAAACACGGCTAACGTATCCTTAAACATTCAAACGGACTATAAAACTCCAAATCAACCTTAGTTCAAGGGTACATCTCTGAACTCCTCTGACATCTGCCGTTGTAATACTTCAACGACGTTAGAGAGGTGACGAGTCCCGATGGCCAGATATTAAATGGATTATCACGTTAAGTTGATCTTAGTCTCAAACAGGACTATCATATCCTTAACGAACGTTTAAGTTGATCTTAGCCGCAACGCGACTAATGCATCCTTAAGCTAAAAACACCAAACCCAAATCTAAGTAAATACGGATTTGGACTAATCCACGTCCTACGGGCGACGGCATTACTCAGTCTCCGTATACAATCCACGGGCAACCACAAACAAAACAAACACACACGACACGAAATGAAATTCTGGAGAAGGAGAAAGTTGTTACCGCGATGCGGTAGCGTAATTAACTGCAGGGGCTTGCGCTTGCAGGGAAGAGTGTCCCCACAATCAAAAACCCCTCAAGCGAGGGGGAATCTGACGAAGTCTGCTACATTGGCCGCATCCGTCTAAACCTCCGATACACGGTGCCATAAATCAACTTGGCATCTTCGGAGAGGTGGACGGATAAAACCAAATAGCATCTGCCCCGAATCTCAGCGTCAGGACATCGCAGTCTTGTGCGCCGTGATTCGGAGGGGAACAGATTCTGGCACGCCCGGTGGGACATTTTTCTCTTTCCACTCTACACTTCGTGTGTCGTGTTTTTCCCGCGATCAAATAATCGCGGTATGTATGTTTTTGGTTGCCCTTAGCGGAGTGGATATTGAAGCCGGCATTTCGTCTCTATAAAGAATGGCATTTGCTCCCACCCTAGCAACTCAGGCTCTGTCATATCTGGCGGAGTCAAGTATGGATCATTTGCAGCCTCAAATCTCTGCAATCCGGCTCTTCAAGAAATCAACGGGCTTCTTTTTGGGTCGATGCTCCCACCTCCCACCCTCGGTGCCTCAACGCCGATGGAGGAAGCCCAGAGGATGTCTGTCGTCCACAGGCAGGCTCCCCAAGCAGCGGCTTTGCCGACGGAATCAGTCCTCAAACAACTGGCACATGCCAAAGACTAAGGTCAACGCAGGGGGCAGAATATTCAAGCTCTTCAAGAAATCAATAGCTTCAAACTGCACTAACTGCAACAACAACTCTCGCTCTGTCCCATCTGGAGGAGTAACCTACGGGCCCCAAGCGGCCTCCCTTTTCACTATGCTAGTGGAGCAGGTAACTCAAGCCACCACTGGGCTCTTCTTCGGGACCATGCTCCCGCCAACGAGCTTCTACGCTCCTGTACCATCGCAAGAAGCTCCCAAGAAGTCGTTTTTCAGCGCTCCTGTGCTTATTTACACCTTACTTTGCATTATACTGTATATAAGCACACAAAAAAAAATTGTGATAATAAAAGAGTAGAAAGTGAAAAATTATATTTAAAAGATAGGAATAGTTTAAGAAAAACAAGAAAGTTAGATGTTTTCTTAAATGAAACTAGTAATAAGTAGTTATGAGCTGTTGTCCCAAGGGTTAGTAAGATAAAGGAAATTACTAATCTGAGGATAAAAATAAGCCTGAAAAAATAGTTCCTATTCTGGAAGCCAAACATTTGAACGTTGATACCCTACTATATGCACTTACACACATCTTGAAACTCGGGATAGTAGTGGATACCTTGAAATGCTCTTGTCTAGAAGCCAAAGTATGAAGAAAATAAAAGTGGAGAATAAAAGATAAAATGGTGAAAAGAAAAATGAACACTGGTTTTGTTATCACCGAGGCAGCAATAAAAAAAATATAGCGAGGGTGCTTTATCACCTAATGCCTTAGACCAACCGGTTTGGGAGCCACTGCTAAGCCTTAGGTGTTGCAAGACGAGGAAAAGCACCTAATTAGCAGGCACATGAGTAATCGATCAGTTAGTACCTCAAGAAGTATTAACGGTCGCATGAAGAATGTGTGAGCAAATTCCATCTAAATATCTATTAAAAAGTACTGAGGTAGATGGACAAGAGTATGATTGCTTGAATTGAATTCTCTGAGTGTAGGAATGTCCAGTTCACACACGTAGGGGTATATGATCAATGTTTGGAAGAAAGGTAGGAATGAAAAATAAAGGCGGTGTTTTATTGAGGGATGATGTGATTTCTAATATCTTTTCATGACTATTAAGATAGGGCTCATAGTAACTGAAAAGCTGGTAGAGTTGAAAACTCGTATTTTCAAGTTCTTTCTTTTATAGTTCTTATCTTTATATAACTTTCACCATCTCTCTTTTATTATACTATTTTATGGGTGTAATCCGCTGAAAACCCTCAGGAGACAACACCCCTACTACTAGGGATATACCACTGGCGCCGAGTAAGGAAGACCGGGGGCAACTCTCCTTCTAGACTGACTCCGCCGACTCTAACGGCGGAAATTGATGCTGCTGTTCCAACTGGAAACAGCTTTGAACCACTTAGGAAGGTCCACAATAACTCTCCGACCGCTGTGCTGAAAAGATCTCCTCCACCTATGGAGAGCGCTACAAAGGTGAAGCCGGAAAAGCCCCCTCAACGGCTGTCCTCTAAAATCTACAAGGTCTGGCGTCAAGTCCAAGACTCGGTAATTGATCAAGATTATCCCCGCCGACAGAAAAAGGTGAAATTTTAGCGGGAAGAGGACCGTCCTATCAATCCACAAAAGGCGATAGCTACTTGGGTGCCCACGGCAAGTGACCCACGGCCGACGTTTGTCAGTGAGCTGCTATCTGAAGAAAGGGTGGCTGCGTTAAAAGACCTGCTTATGCAGCACAAAGATTGCTTCGCATGGAACTATTCCGAAATGCCAGGATTAGATCCAGAAATTGCTGTGCATAAATTGGCAATATCCCCGGACGTCAAGCCAGTCAAACAGGCACCAAGAAGAATGCGGCTCGAGCTTGAGATGAGTATCAACGCCGATGTCAAGAAGCTGATCGACTCTAGCTTCATCCAGGAAGTTCAATACCCTGAATGGATCGCCAACATCATTCCGGTGATGAAGAAAAATGGGACAGTGCGCATATGCGTAGACTTCCGGGATCTCAATAAATCTTGCCCGAAAGACGATTTCCCAGTGCCAATCACCGAACTGAAGATGGACAATACGTCCACTCATGAGGTTTTCTCCTTCATGGACGGCTCATCAGGGTATAATCAAATAAAGATGCATCTCGAAGACCAGAAGCACACCGCCTTCAGGACTCCTTTGGGTATATTCTGCTATAAGGTTGATGCCCTTCGGTTTAAAGAACGCCGGTGCTACTTACCAGAGAGCCATGACGCAGATCTTTGATGACCTTATACACGAAATCGTCGAATGCTATATCGACGATCTCGTGGTTAAAAGCAAATCATACGAAGAACATCTCGAGCATTTGAAGACCGTGTTTCAATGCCTTCGACAATACAACTTGAAGATGAACACGCTCAAGTGTGCATTCAGAGTTTCCTCGGGCAAATTCCTGGGATTCATCGTCCGGCACCGAGGTATTGAGATAGACCCATCAAAGATCAAGGCGATCATGGAAATGCCTCCGCCAAGGACTCTCAAACAGCTGCGATCTCTCCAAGGAAAGCTCGCGTATATACGGCGATTTATAGCCAACCTTTCAGGAAAGTGCCGTCCTTACAGCCACCTGATGAATAAGGGAACCCCGTTCGTCTGGGATCGCAAATGCCAAAACGCACTAGAAGAAATCAAACAATACCTGCAGAACCCGCCGGTGCTGGCTGCTCTGGTCAAGGAAAAACCCCTCATTCTTTATACAACTGCCCTCGAAGGTTCCTTAGGCGCATTATGGGCACAAGAGAACGACCAAGGGAAAGAAAGAGCACTCTATTACTTAAGTCGAGTTCTACTGGGGGCAGAAAGCAACTACTCCCCCATTGAAAAACACTGCCTAGCGTTGATCTTCGCGATAACAAAGCTCAGGCACTATGCGTTGGCGCATGAGGTCCGTCTCATTTCGAAGGTAGACCCTCTTAAGTATTTAATATCAAAGGCCATATTGACGGGACGACTCGCTAAATGGGCCCTGCTCTTGATGGAGTTCTCGGTAACGTACCGACCTCTCAAGGCAGTGAAAAGCCAGGCCATCGCCGACTTCCTCGCTGAGCACCCGATACCGGCCGACTCCCCTTTAAACTGCGATCTTCCAGACGAACATGCGTTTGATGCGGTCGACGGTGATGATACTCGATGGGAGCTTTATTTCGATGGCGCATCTTCTATGAAGAAGCGCAAACAAAGTACCCCTATAATTAAATCGGGGGTAGGCCTCATCTTCGTGACTCCACAAGGAGGGATAATGCGCTTCGCTTTCTCCTTAACAGAGCCGAGGACAAACAATAAAGCCGAATACGAAGCTCTGATAGCAGGCCTCGAGATCGCCATCGACATGGGAATTGAAAATCTCCTCATATACGGGGATTCTCAACTGGTCGTTAGTCAAATAAACGGCGACTACCAAACGTGCAAGCCGGAGTTGGTGAAGTACGGCGAAAAGGTGCAGCAACTGTTGACCCAAATTCCTTCCTACACTTTGGAAAACATACCGCGCGCGGAAAACAGCAAAGCAGACGCATTGGCCAAACTTGCTAAAGAACTGGCTGACGAGAATCTCGATGACGTCAGAATCATGGTACAAAGCCGTCGGGTGCTTGCCCCAGCAGAAATATCTCCGGAATCATCCGAAGAAAAAGGAGCGAACGAGCAGACTACCCTGCAAGTAAAAGGTTGGGAAAAGGCTGAGGACTGGAGGGAAGTCTTCATAAACTACTTTAAGTCCCACCGAATGCCTGAAGAAGCGTCCACAAGACATCAGCTTATGAAACGAGCTCTGTCTTTCGCCTTCGTCAATGATACTCTGTACAAGAGGTCGTTTGATTCTCTGTGGCTGAGATGCTTAGGACCTGACGAAGCGAAAAGAGTCGTCCAGGAAGTTCACGACAGACTCTGCGGTTCTTACCAAGCGGGCCCAAAGATGAAGTTGAAGATCAAACGGATGGGCTACTATTGGCCCACAATGATCCAGGACTGCCTCGAATATGCGAAGCAATGTCATTCATGCCAAATTCATGGGGACATCATCCATCAACATCCGAATCCACTACATCCAACGGTGGCTAGCTGGCCATTCGAAATGTGGGGGACTGATATAGTCGGCCCCATCGAACCAGCATCGTCTAGAGGACATCGTTTCATCCTAGCGACGACTGACTACTTCTCTAAGTGGGCAGAAGCAGTACCGTTAAGAGAAGTGAAGACGGAAAACATCCTCCACTTCTTCAAGACGCACGTCATATATCGGTTTGGAACTCCGCGACGGATCATCTCCGATAACGGGCCAGCTTACAGAAGCCACAAGATCAGTCGCTTTGCGCAACAACATAATATAGACTGGAGATATTCCTCGGTTTATAATCCGCGAGCTAATGGTCTAGCTGAAGCCTTCAACAAGACCCTGACGAAAATCATGAAAAAGACGGTGTCACGAAATAAGAAAGACGGCACGAGAAGCTGCAAGAAGCTCTTTGGGCGTATCGAACTACGTTCAAGACGGCCACGAACACAACGCCGTACGCGTTGGTGTTCGGTACAGAAGCAGTACTTCCCCTCGAAATAGAGCTCCCCTCTCTATGAATGGCAGTCCACTACGAACTGACAAACGAAGAAAATGCTAACCTTCGGCTTGAGGAGCTTGATGCTCTTGAAGAAACACGGCTCATAGCGCAACAAAATCTGGAAGCTTATAAAGCAAAGATGACGCGCTCATATGAAAGATTAACCCGACCGAGAACATTCCGCCAAGACGAACTCGTGCTAGTGGTCAAAAGGCCTATGATCCCCAATCGCGCCAAGCGGGGAAAATTCGAGCCAAACCATGAAGGCCCGTACATCATAGATAAAGTTTACCAGGATGGGGCCTATCTACTCATGGACATGCACGGTGAAAGGCCTTTCAGGCCAATAAACGGTCGCTTCCTAAAGAGATACTACGCTTAATGAGCCACAGCCTAGGTCAATGATAGATGACGACGACTATGTCCGCTCGCTATCTTCCTAAGCTCAAGCTTTATAAGCAGTAGCCGGTTTTCTCCATATCGGACCGAAATGTCCTTAAACTAATAGCGAACCGAAATGTCCTTAAACTAATAGCGGACCGAAATGTCCTTAAACTAATAGCAGACCGAAACGTCTTTAAACTACTACCGCAGCATCCTTAGGCTGACGAGATGAATAAAAAAAAAAAATGAATGATAAAAAAAACGGTATGTCCATAAGCAAAAAGGGCACGGATGAAAACCCGAAAGGGCTCCGTGAGTAAAAAACAGCAGGGCTACCGGCGAGTGTTCGTGAAAACCAGAAAGGGCGCGACCTCGTAAAAAAATATATAAAAATAAAAAGAATAAAAAAAATGGTATGTCCATAAGCAAAATGGGCACGGATGAAAACCCGAAAGGGCTCCGTGAGTAAAAACAGCAGGGCTACCGGCGAGTGTTTGTGAAAACCTGAAAGGGCGCAACCTCGTTAAAGAACACTTACAAGATCCTCTCGACCTTGTAAGGAGAAACCACCCGCGTGAGATCCTTACGACTCACAAGGGAGCAACACACTTAGGGATCCCCACGATTCCTAAGGAGAAAATACACTTGCGAGATCCTCACGACTCGTAAGGAGAACTCTCTTATGGGACCCTCACGGTCCATAAGATTTAAAAGTCTTAAGTTACAGAGACCTAAACCTGTGCTTAAGCAAACCCCCCACAAACTTCCAATATTGCCCTACAAGTGGTTCAATACTGACCCTTGTATACAATCCACGGGCGCGAATAAACATTTCCCTAATCAAGTCTCATCCGAGACTGGGGATATGTTCGCATGATGAACAACCCTTATAAGTCCTCTCGACATACAAGGAGAAAACCCTCCTGTAGGATCCTTACGACTTACAGAGGAAACGAACACTTAGGAATCCTCATGAGTCCTAAGGAGAAAATACACCTACAAGATCCTCACGACTTATAGGGAGAAATAACTTCGTGAAACCCTTACGGCTCATGAAGTCAAAAGCCTTAGCCGACAGGACCCTAACCCTGGTCGCTAAGCCACCTTTGTTCGACATCGACAGAGGCAGATGATGATTCGCTCCTGGTAATATCCCAGTTGTAGCGGTGCTGATGCCGAAATCGGTTTACAGCGAAAAGCCAATAGGCCGCACATGCATACGAAATAGCCGAAATGATAGGACAACTTGCAATAAAAAGCAGCAAGTAAAAATGTATGCATGTAAAATAGCCGAAATGATTGGGCAACTCGCAATAAAAAGCAGCGAGTAAAAATAAAATAAATAGCCCAACAACTCGCAATAAAAAGCAGCGAATAAAAATAAAATAAATAGCCGAAATGATTGGGCACCGCGAAAAATAGCCGAAATGATTGGGCAATCGCGACCTTCGCGATATAAAAGCTGAAATGATAGAGCATTGCGGAGATAAAACAAAAAAAAAGAATGATGATAAAACTCTGGCCCTACAGTTAAGACCACATCGGTCCCTGTATACAATCCAAGAGCGCAAACGAAAAGGGAACCATACTTTCCCAACAGGCTCCGCCAGAAGACGAAGCCAAATCTCGATGGTTCAGTCCAACTCCGAAGAAACCAGTGTCTTCAGCAAACTCCTCGACTCACGGATACAAACACTCCTTGACGAGAGCCTCCTGATCCGTGTCGACTCGCAGAGCCACCAGTGCCTCCGTGGGAAATCCTCGACTCGTTTCAAACCCCAAGGAAACAAATAATCCTTGACGCTTGGGAAACAAATAATCCCCAACAAACTCCTCGACTCACGGATACAAACACTCCTTGACGAGAGCCTCCTGATCCGCGTCGACTCGCAGAGCCACCAGTGCCTCCGTGGGAAATCCTCGACTCGTTTCAAACCCCAAGGAAACAAATAATCCTTGGCGCTTGGGAAACAAATAATCCCTAGCAAACTCCTCAACTCACGGATACAAACACTCATTGACGAGAGCCTCCTGATTCGCGTCGACTCGCAGAGCCACCAGTGCCTCCGTGGGAAATCCTCGACTCGTTTCAAACCCCAAGGAAACAAATAATCCTTGGCGCTTGGGAAACAAATAATCCCTAGCAAATTCCTCGACTCACGGATACAAACACTCCTTGACGAGAGCCTCCTGATTCGCGTCGACTCGCAGAGCCACCAGTGCCTCCGTGGGGAATCCTCGACTCGTTTCAAACCCCAAGGAAACAAATAGTCCTTAGCGCTTGGGAAACAAATAATCCCTAGCAAACTCCTCGACTCACGGATACAAACACTCCTTGACGAGAGCCTCCTGATTCGCGTCGACTCGCAGAGCCACCAGTGCCTCCGTGGGAAATCCTCGACTCGTTTCAAACCCCAAGGAAACAAATAATCCTTGGCGCTTGGGAAACAAATAATCCCTAGCAAATTCCTCGACTCACGGATACAAACACTCCTTGACGAGAGCCTCCTGATTCGCGTCGACTCGCAGAGCCACCGGTGCGTCCGTAGGGAATTCTCGACTCGTTTCAAATCCCAAGGAAACAAATAATCCTTGGTGTTTGGGAAACAAATAATCCCTAGCAAACTTCTCGACTCACGGATACAAACACTCCTTGACGAGAGCCTTCTGATTCGCGTCGGCTCGCAGAGAAACCAGTGTCTCCGCGGGAAATTCCCGATTCGTCTCAACTTGCAAATGAAGCCTCAGGCAGCAGGGACTAAAAAACTTGCTTCCTGAATAATGGGACCCTGCAAGTCAATCCAAAATGGTCTCTTGCATACTATTCACGGGTCTCACTTTCCAAAGTCGAATTTCGACAAGGAGGGAAACAACCGCTTGTGGGTCCTCTCGACTCGTAAGAGGGAAAAATTCTCTTATAGGATCCTTACGACTTATAAAAGAAAACCACTCTTAGGAATCCTCACGATTCCTAAGGAGAAAGCCCACCTACGAGATCCTCTCGATCCGTAGGGAGAAGAATCTCTATGAGACCCTCACGGCTCATGGAGTTGAAAAGTCTTAGGCAGCAGATCTGAACCTGCGGCCTAAGCCATCGCTGATTCTCAAGAAAGTCAGGATACTCGTTCTAATTATCCGTCAACCATGGTTACTAAGGTGGCATGCTGATAATGAAAGAAAGAAAAGACGGAGAAAATGACACATTTAAAAAAAAGTGTATCTTTTATTCATAAACTTGATTGGATACAGGATACATTATGTCAAAGAAGAGAAAATATATAGATACATTCTTTTATCTACAATTACAAACGATACAAAGAAGGGTAGCTACTGAGGAGGAAGTGTCTTTAGTAAATCCACAAGTTGCTCTCGCACTTCCTTCAGCGCCTCCTCCTGAACGGCTGCCGCGGCCACCTCCGCTTCCACCCGGGCTCGCTGCTGCAAGAAAGATGAAAGTTGCTCCTCCGCCGCCTTCTGGGCTGCTTCCTGGCTGGGTGCATCTCGCTCGACAACATCAAGGTGTTGCCTCAATGATAACCCTTCAGAAAGACATTGCAGGAGGCCCTCAAAGACAACCTTCAGCCGTGCGGCGTTGGCCTCCACCCGAGCATGCAGTTGGGCAGACTTGCTCAAAGTCTCACCTCGTTCCTTACGCCTTGAAATGACTTCTGGTTCGAGGTGGTGGAAGTAAGGAGCGCTCTGCTTAATCCACGCTGTTCTTTGATTACTGGCAGCCAAGGCCTCGGGAGCGGGACGCAGCGACTCCAACTGATGCAGGCAAGCCTCGATCTCCCTGCAATGGTTAACCTAAGATGTGATGATACCCTCGTCATGAAAGTTCACGAGTATCACCAGCATCGGGTTAACCGCTATAGCAAAATCTGCAGCAGAGGTAGGGGTCTCGACGTCGAGCTCCTCAATGTAATCGCTCAACATACGTAAGCTGTTCGCGGCGCCTTTCGAAGATGGACGTCTCAGGTAAGGACCTGCTGGCATTATGATGCGAGATTCGAAGGGCGCCGAGACTGGAACGACAGCTGAAAAGAAACAAGATATGGTCAGATAACAGTTCAGAAAATAAAAGGGAATTTATCAATGTAATAGTCGCTGTACCAGCTGAGGCAGGTGGCAGGGCCGGAAGGGTCGGCAGCGCAACCCGTCTTTCATCTCCTCTTTCGATTTGTAACACTGCAGTCGAGATAAAAAAGGGGGGTTTTAGAAATAATCCTATTAATGAAGAAAGAAGGATGTCATTGGAAATCATACTCACCAACGCCACCAGAGGAAGAAGCAAGCTCGGATGGGAAGGAGAAGTGTGGAAGCAACATCTGGTAAAGATGGTCAAAAAGTACTCCTGAAAAGACATAACAGCATGACTTCAGTACATACACTATACATCTGAAAGATAAGACTAATAAGTTGCAAACTCATACCTTTCAACATCTTAGATGGTATGAGGGAGGGTTGAGAGGTGACCACCGCCAAGACAGTCGTTGAAGGCGCTCCTTCAAGCAGTGGGGCATCAGCGCTGGCTGCGCCTGCGCTACAAGAAAGATGAACTTGTCAGAAAGGATTGCAAAATAAGAAAGACAGCAACCTAAGGTTTACCTGAGGAGCTCCCGGCCGAAACAGAAGCGACTCCCTCCTCTATCGACATGAGGCCACCGCCCGTAGCTTCATCACCCGACTCGATGGGGACCGTCGTCGTGCTACCATGACCAGGAGACGGCAGGAGATCGTAAGCAGGGAGGGCAATGATTGGAGCGTTGCCGGATTCTTGGAAGGAAGCGGCTGACCCTTCCCTAAGAGTCATACCCATATCACCCGCAACTACTTCGAGCTCCGCCGTCTCCATCGGCTCATCCACTGTCATCCCGAGGTCGCCGGCCTCAAGCGTCTCGTCCACCACCACCCTCGGTTCGGTTATAGTGATCATGTCATCTGCCGCCGCTTCAGGTTCGGCATCAACGACCTTCTCGGCTGCAGGCCCCTCGACCTCAACCTCAGGCTCCAAAGCCACAACGACGTTGCCCACCGTCGGCTCGAGTTCGGCAGGTACTGTCTCCTCTGTTTCTTTGGGATCAACGGTTTCCGCCTCCCCCTCGATCGGACTCGGCCCTGCAAGATAAGGGGTATAAGGACCGATGACATTAAAAATCCTTATAACAAAACTCTGAGAGAAATATTACCTGAAGCGGATTTACCGTTTGCGCTCCGAACTGCGCGCGCCACCTCTCTGCGGGCAGTGGATAAGGAAACAGGGGCCTCTTCAGATGGAGTATCAGCACGAAGGGCGGTGCTGGGGCCCGCTCCCGCAGCCAAGGCGGCCCTGCGCGCTTTCGCCTCACGCCTCAGCCGCTTCCTTTCCTCCAGGGCTGTCGCGATGGATCGTAGTGACGCCTCTTTCAAGGCGTCGTCGTCCTCGTTCAGGGATGCCTCCAGAGCCTTTAAGGCATCTCTCATCGGCTCTTTAAGACGAACCCCCTGCGGTGGCCCAGAGGCAGCAGGAACGTCGGTAGCCGGTAGAGCATCTGCGTCACTTGGAGGAAACGGCATCGAGGTTCCTATGATTAAAAGGGGAAGGTTAGATCGACCATAACACAAGGAAAATGAAAGCTTGATGAATCTAAACTTACTAAGGCCCATAGATGCTCTGAGACGTTCCTCCTCCTGGAAAGTCTTCAGAGAAGCGGCAATGGCTTCTTCATCAGTGATGCCTGTTGAAAGAAAGGAAAGAAAAGCGTTAGTCAAAGGCAATGGAGAAAACATATTGCAATAAAGAAAGGCGATTAGTAGTTATCTGACTGCGCAAGCTTAACTAACCACGCGCCACGCCTCGCCAGCCATGCTGAAGCTTCGAGAGCAGCCTCCAAGTCTGTATCGTCCGGCGGCGGCATCACTAATCCTGCGTTAGTCCCATATTCAAGCAGACCCTCGGCATAGGGAGCATGGGGTTCCTGACCGAACACGACGTCCGCAGCGAAGAGCGATTTCTTTTTCTTGTGCCCTCCGACCCTAGGCTCGCGAGGGATCGACTTCCGCTTAGCAGCCACTTTGGGACGACGGGTCCCGATGTCCGCACCCACGCCAGACTCCGGCGAGGGTATAACCACTGTCTCCACTGGAGCGCAGGGTGCGGGAGGTGCATCTGTGATATCAGGGAGCGGCAGCTCACGTGGAGGACTTTGCGCACGCGATGATCTGCCCTCGGCATCTTTTAGAGGAGGAGCCACCGGGATCCTGGGCACTAAGGGAGCGTTACGGTTGGTGCCGGGGGATACTTCTTTACGGTCGATCAACACTCGCCTCTCTTCCTTTATAACAGCCCCCGTCGCATGATTGTACCACTCTTTATATACATTAAGGAGTCGTGGAGTACAGGCCGGCGTGCTGATGAAAAAACGAGAACCCGTGTTCAGGCACATGAAATGATGTAACGCGTTCTCCATCCCTTCTTCATTAGCAGCAGGTTCCAGTAAGAAAGCTTCCAAGGGTACCCCTTGATCGTAACCCAGTTGTTGGACAAAACGATGCGGGTTATATCTCATGAAGATTGCTGCACCGCCCTGCCTGAAGACTAGGAAACCCGGTCTAATAGAATACAAGTGGAGGGTCTCCCGGGCCGTTAACACTGAAGCTCCATCCTTGAAGGAGTCCTGTAATGGTCGCACCACAGCGGTGGACGCTTTTCCAATAGTTAATACCTTATCAATAAAGGACATCCCGACTCCAACGGTGTGAGGGCGAAGCAGTAAACCCCGGCGTTTCGTGGTGAAGGGGTCACGATTGATGCACCAATCAATTGAATAATGCGAGGGAAACCACACTTGTCAAAAAATGAGGGCCTTTTATGCATGCCGAAGACACCCGCCGTATGTAGCTCGAACCACGACATAAAGTAGTGCATCGGGAAGACCACGTGCAATACCCCGGGCTCGGTAGCGTCCGCTGCTCGGTTAAGACCATGATATAGGTGTGCCAAGCCAGCGATCCCCACAGCCACCTTTACCCCGATGACCATTCGGTGGGCTGGGTAAAAGACGGAAGGCCGCATACGATGAGAGTGCATTGGGATCGCAAACCAGCTCAGCCACAATCCAAGAAATCCTAAGAAAAATGCCTCCTCATCCATCCCGGGGGCTGCAATTTCGGCAAAAGATGTAGTAGGGAAGTCCGGAAGGAAGAAAGCCTTTTGGTCTATTTCCTTCGCCGGCAGGTTATCCAAACCTAGACCGAAGGGATCATCCAGGATAGCAGACTTGGCAGCTTCTGATGAAATGACGCTTGAGCGAAGGAAGCGAGCAATGAAGTCCTCAAAAGTAACTCCTCGGCTCCCATGTTCGATAAAGAGAGATTCATAGATGTTCAACACCTTAATCAAGCTCGGGAACAGATGTTGAACAGCATTTTCCGGCGTGATCCCCCTTACCATCGGCTTAGCGCCAAAGACGTACTCATCTGTCGGGAGCAACTCTTCATAGTGTTCCCCCATGACCGGTAGGTCGGATACCTCCGCGAATTCCTCCAAAGAGATGGACACTTCCCGATCCATGGCAAGGAAAGTGTGGGTGGGAATGTTCCACTGCTCCAGGAAAGCCTTAAACCACCAAGTGGGGAGCATAGGATACTGGAAGAGAGAGACGTAGACCGCGGTGTATAATCCTAACCTTATCAACTGCGACTTCTTCGTCGACAGGATGTACCGGGCCTACGGTAGGTAGCCAATCGGATGGCGGGGAATCAGACCAATGTTATATGATTGCCCCCAGGGTCTCGCCTCGCCCTGACAGATACGACGTCCTAGGATATCCAAGACCATAGGACGTTGGACCGGAACTGCATCCATAGCGGGATGAAGAAAGCTGTTCGCAGTCCAATCCACCATCTCCACGGCATACTGCACCGGGGGTGGGCTGGCGTAGTGGATCGCCATGATGGGTTCTAACGGTACTGCGCATGTAAAGCTCTGTCGACCCATGATAATCTGATTGTACCACGACCCCCAAAGGTGGAGACTCTTGTATTCCGGGTCGTGGTCCCTAATTATAGTCAGAACTTCGCGGTCCAAGGGCGCTTCAGGAAATCCCTCCTCCGAACGAACAAACGGGAATGAAGTATCGAGAGACATGATCGCTGCAAAAGAACAATTTAGCCGTTAGTGTTGTAATTCCAACGTTTGGCGTATAAAAAAAAAGAGAAGAAAATGCATTAATTAAATTAAATTAAAATTAATTAATTACACCACACAGCAGTGCAGTGAGCAGGAGACTAAAAAGGGACCTACAAAATCTGGATGACAATACGTCAGTTAATAAGACAAACTCATCATTGGATGAGATTGTCAGTTGGTCCCCAGGAAAACATTCCCATTAATAAAGAATCCCTAAAGACAAGGAGAAAATCTCCTCTTTCAGAGCAAAGCTCTGTCACAGAGTGACACTTGTCAAACTCTGGTCCCAGGAAAATAAGATTCCTTAAAAGAGTATGGCTCTGTGGTAATGATAGAAAAAGTCCATCAGAAAATTTTTGGAATCTTGAAAGATTCATGAAAAATTTATAAAAAAGACTCTTCATCTTTCAAATCTAAAAGAGCTGTTTTTTTTTAGATCTATGAGCAAAGCTCTGTTCATGGATTAGAACCCATGAACAAGATCCCTGTAGATCTATAAATTTTGAGAGCAAAGCTCTGTTTATGAAACCCCAATGGGGATTTCTTTAGATCAAAAGATCTGTGAGAGCAAAGCTCTTTGGTTAAGATTAATTTAAATTAATTTGATTTAAGTTAATTTTTACCTAAAGTTTCTAACTTTGGGAAGGAGCAAAGCTCTGAAGTTTTTAAGAAAGAGCAAAGCTCTGTTGAAATCAAAAATCTTAAAACGGTAAGAATTTTCTAAGGACCAGAGGTCCTATTTATAAGGCGCTTGCGCCCCTTGAGCTCATCCCTTGATCCAACGATCAGGAGTTTGCCACCTCTGCACTCACGTGTGCGCCACGTGAGCGCAACGGTGGGAGGGCATTTGTTTCGCCCAATCAGAGCAAAGCTCTGTTGAAATTCAAAATTCAAAATTTTGAAGCAACGCTTCACATCTTGGGCGCAACGCGTCACATGTCAGGCGCTGATACGTCAGCGCAGCGCCCAAGAAGGCGCGCCCAATCAGAGCAAAGCTCTATTAAAGGAAGCAACGCTTCAGTTGCGCAGACACTGCGCTGCGCGACACGTGTCAGCGCAGATGCGCTAGCGCAGTTGCGCTGCGCTGTGCGCTGCGCGACACGTGTCAGCGCAGTTGCGCTGCGCTGTGCGCTGCGCGACACGTGTCACGCGCTGGGGCATCTGCGCCAAACAGAATTAAATTTCTAAGAAATCTTTTCTGTTCTTGTTAAAACAAGAATATTTTCTCTGCAAAGCAGAAGCTCTTGGATCAAAGATCCAACGGTGGGGAAAATTCCCCAAATCACTCAGAGAAAGATCTCTTTAACAAATTTAACTAATTTATGGGCACTATAAAAAGGACCCTAGGCCTCAATTCAAGATCATCAACATTTTTTTCTTGAGAAAAGTCAAGAGCTTCAAACAGAGAGAACTCTGAGAAAATTTCAAGAAAGAGGTAAAAAACCTTCACAAGAGAGAAGAAATCTCTTTTAAATAAATCATTAATCTAAAAACCAGATCAATGTTTTTCATATAATAGTGCTTTGCACTTCTTTTTGAACCAATGGTTCTTTAAAAAAAATAAGAAGAAGAAAACAACAAAATAAAAAAAAATAGTGCTTTGCACTTTTATGAACCTCTGGTTCTTGAAACAAAAAGAAAAATTTATTTTTCCTTTGATCTAATTTAGATCAAAAAATTAAATAGTGCTCTGCACTCCTGTTCTTGAATCTAAAAGATTCTTAGTGCTTTGCACTTCCAAACTGCGCTCTTGCGCTCACCAGAGCGCGCCACGTGTCAGCAGCGCAACAGCGCAGCGCACTGCGCTATTGCGCTTGCGCTCACCAGAGCGCGCCACGTGTCAGCAGCGCAACAGCGCAGCGCACTATGCTATTGCGCTTGCGCTCACCAGAGCGTGACACGTGTCACCTCCATATGAGTTTGCGCTCATTACTTAGCGCAAAGCGCTTGACAAGCCACATGGGACACTGTCAGAATATTTAATGCTCTGCATTATTAAAGAAAAGGGACAGAGCCCAATTAAAAGGCCTAACATGCCTAATAAAAAATGCTATGCATTTTAAAAGAGGGGCAAAGCCCAAACAAGAAATAGATGCTCTGCATCATTTATAAAAGGGCAGAGCCCAAACCAAAACATATGGACAGAGCCCAAATCAAAAAGGCCTAGCAGGTCGGAATAAAATGCAGTGCAACTTAGTTCGATCATGGCTGTAAGTCCCCAAACTAAATTGACCGAGCAAAAATGCTCTCCTAAATCAATTTACGACCGGTTCAAGGGTACATCTCTGAACTCCTCTGACACCTATCGTTGTAATTCCTCAACGAGGTCAGAGAGGTGACGGGTCCCAACGACCACACATGAATACGGACTGCGGGTTCCTTAAACTCGTGGACCGGAACGTCCTTAAACTAATGTTGGACCGAAACGTCCTTAAACTAATGTCAGACCACCACGTCCCTAAACTGGAACATGGACCACAATGTCCGTAAACTGGAATATGGACCACCACGTCCCTAAACTGGAGCATGGACCGCAACGTCCCTAAACTACCTATGGACCACTACTTCCCTAAACTGGAACAATAGAGCCTCCAAATGCTCTTTTGCCGGATCTAAACGATCCCGTTTAAGTTGATCTTAGCCCCCCAAACACGGCTAACGTATCCTTAAACATTCAAACGGACTATAAAACTCCAAATCAATCTTAGTTCAAGGGTACATCTCTGAACTCCTCTGACATCTGCCGTTGTAATACTTCAACGACGTTAGAGAGGTGACGAGTTCCGATGGCCAGATATTAAATGGATTATCACGTTAAGTTGATCTTAGTCTCAAACAGGACTATCGTATCCTTAACGAACGTTTAAGTTGATCTTAGCCGCAACGCGACTAATGCATCCTTAAACTAAAAACACCAAACCCAAATCTAAGTAAATACGGATTTGGACTAATCCACGTCCTACGGGCGATGGCATTACTCAGTCTCCGTATACAATCCACGGGCAACCACAAATAAAACAAACACACACGACACGAAGTGAAATTCTGGAGAAGGAGAAAGTTGTTACCGCGATGCGGTAGCGTAATTAACTGCAGGGGCTTGCGCTTGCAGGGAAGAGCGTCCCCACAATCAAAAACCCCTCAAGCGAGGGGGAATCTGACGAAGTCTGCTACATCGGCCGCATCCGTCTAAACCTCCGATACACGGTGCCATAAATCAACTTTGCATCTTCGGAGAGGTGGACGGATAAAACCAAATAGCATCTGCCCCGAATCTCAGCGTCAGGACATCGCAGTCTTGTGCGCCGTGATTCGGAGGGGAACAGTTTCCTCTAAGGTTAAGTCGCTCAAGTACTACACATTCACCGAGAGAACTAGGGATTTCTCCAGATAATTCGTTATTGTTAACATATAAATTTTGCAGGTTTCTTAAACTCCCTACTTCTGCGGGTATCGACCCTGACAGAGAAATGAATCCCAAGCCCAGATATCTAGAGAGGGTGGGTTCGGTATAACTCCGGTAAGTTTATTAGAATCAAGGTTCAACAAAATAGATTTTGACAATTTCCGAGACTTGCTGGTATGCTTCCATTAAATTCATTGTCGTCTAGGAAATGAGAAACCAGCTGAGTAAGGTTGCCGATGCTTGATGGGATCTCTCCAGATAGCTTGTTATTATTCAAATCCAATGCATGTAAGTTCTTGAGCATCCCAATGGAATGAGGAATCAAACCTGTCAGCAAATTCAGGCCCAAGTCGAGGTCTTGCAAGTTGATGAGGTTTCCTATTTATGAGGCAACATTTCCAGATATTTCATTGTTTTGCATTGTAAGCATTCAAAGCTCGGTGGAAAGGTTTGCGATGGCTAATGGCAGAATGCCTCCAAGATTGTTCAGTTGGTCAGATTAATGAAAAATTCCCATCCATTGGAATCCTTGGCTTCTAACAAATTATCACCTAAGTGAAGCCATTGTAGATTTTGTAAGCTTCCAAAGATCGGAGGGATTGCACCGGGATTGCACCATTAAACCTATTGAAGGAAATATCGATAATTTCCAGAAGAGATGCATTAGATAATGAAGTTGGGATAGGTCCATGAATTTGGTTGCTGTAGAGATGAATAGATTCAATCATTGGAAGAGCTTGACCTACAGTCAATGGAAGTGAACCCGACAAGTTATTAAATGCGAAAGAGAGAAGAGAAAGAGAGGACAGGTTCCATATCGATTTCGGAATAGCTCCACTGAGTTGGTTATCAGGAAAACCCAGAATCGTAAATTTGGAAAGCTATCCGATTGAAGACGGGATCTCTCCTGGTAACTAGTTGCTTGTGAGCGAAAGAGCAGTGAGCCAATAAAGATTTCCAACATTATATGGTATATTACCACTAAGATGATTCGAACTAAAACTTAAAACCGAAAGAAACGAAAAGTTCATATACGAAGGCGGAATGCCTCGCGTTAGATTTTTCTTTTGCCGAAATTTATGTTTCTGAGGTCAGAGCATTTGGTGAGACCAGAAGGTATGCCACCTGTCAGTAGGTTATCACGAACGCTGGTACTTTGTTACCATGAACAATTAGACAGTGTTTCAGGAATAACTCCTTCAAGAGAATTCATGCTTAAATTGAGCTGCTGAAGCCGGAAAAGTATACCGAGCTCTAGGATGTGCATGTGCAATTTGTTATCGGACAGATCGATAGTTCGAAGAAATGTGAGGTTGGCCAAGACAGGTGGTATGGGTCCAGATAGGCCGAGGGAGCTGAGAACCAATGAGACGACACACTGAGGGTGGTGTGGATCCCCACAGGCGACACCTGTCCATTTGCAGAAATGGACAGAGTCGTTCCAAGAGGCCAAGGATCGTATCGAGTCATCGGATAATGTAGACTTGAAGGAGACGAGAGCTAGGCGATCGGTTGCATTGTTGAAATTCAAAGAGGAGCACACATGAAGGTAAGCAAGGAGTAGAGTTGCAAATAGCCACAAGTGTGCCATGAGAATTCTGTGGAGATGCTTGCAGCAGGGGATGTGTGCGCACGTGCGCTTGTGTGATGAAGGGTTCATGTCAGTTTCAAAAGATGATTATATCATCTCAAAGTCTGCTTCCCTTTGGCCTTGGTGAGCCTCCTCAATGTAAGTGGTTGAAATTAGGATCACAAGATGTGAATTATGCACTAGATGTCAAAGATAGCAGCTTTCCAAAGAATGTCGACATCTCTAGAGAGTGATTGAAAACTGAAGATGACAACAGAATAAAAACTTTTTTCTTTGTACCCCATTTGTTTGTCTTTTAGATAGATTGACAAATATAATGTAGGCAAAAATATTATAAACCTCCGTAAACAATGTATTTTGCACAAATATCAAATTAGAATGATAGCATATCAATGGGTAGCAGTATCATGCAAACAGAACTAGTTTTTCATATATTACAATCTAAGTTGCATCGATGATAACAAAAAAAGAAAACAATCAGTGAAAACTAATAAGCGCTAGTGCTGTAGTAATGGAGAGAACCTTATATTTGCTTAAATTGCCACAAGTATGTTCGCATACAGATCAATTCAATAAATAGTTCATTCATTTATTTTAATAAACTAACAATTTTACAATTAATTGAAAACCTGCTTTCAAGTATTCACTGTTCCCTTGTATCGCAATAATTCAAGATTTTTTAAAGGACTCGGTGGAATTTCAGGCGGTCTAAGGCAACAAGATGTGTCCCACTTATTTTTCCATTTGTTATACATCATCAGTGTAAAACAAAAGAAGCCAATTGAGGTAAACCAGTTAAGAACAAGTGGAAAATGACATAGAGAAGTTGTGGATCATATAAGATATATATGACATAATCTGACATTTGTAAAGTGTTGTATGGATACTCATGATAAATTGCTAAATGAAACAGAATATTTTCCAATAAGCCTAAGTCTGCAACATACTTGTTTAGAAATCAAAGGTTTGTTTTATCTTCATCGTGCAGCTGAGCTACACCGTTTCCATCTCTTGTAAAAACATCCCGGATCTTGTGCAGTTCTTTTATCACTACACCCATCTCCAATCTCTGTGCCGGTAGCTCATTTGAGCATCTGAGGCCAATTTGAAGAGCCGAAGTTATGCAGTATATAGCTCTTTCACCATTCAAAGTTTGGTCATCACCAGTTTCGTCTATGTCTTCGAGCAAGAGTAATTGTGCATCAATGACATCCGTGACTCGCTCAGGCAATGCCATCTCTACAAACTTCTGAAGGCTTAGACCATCGGTGAGAATATCATCGGTGGGTCTTTTTCCAGTAAACATTTCCAACATAAGTATCCCATAGCTATACACATCTCCTTTTGTTGAAACTCGGTTCCCCATCCCATACTCTGTTTTGGTTGGAAATCCATCAATGCGAGTGTACTTTATCAACATAAAAAAAATAGGGTTAATTGCACAAAACGCCCTTGTGGTTTACCTCGTGTAGCACTTGTATCCCCTCAAGTGATTTATTACTGCAAACATCCCCTCTGTTCATCGACAAAAACTCTTTAAAAAACACTCAAATTCTACTCTAACCAGCACAAACAAGTTATAGAGCAAACCAAGACAATTATTTGAGTGTATTTTAGGGTTTTGCGCTAATAAATCACTTGAGGGGGGTATATATGCTACACAGGGTAAACTATAAGGGAGTTTCATACAACTAACCTCCAAAGAAAAATTCAAAACGAAGGAAAAGATGGTAGCACCTGGAGGAACATATCCAATAGTTCCTTTTAGACCAATAGAGCTTGTTGAGTATTGGGACGATTTGCTGGCGATTTTCTTGAGAAACCTCGCTAGCCCGAAATCACCCACATGGGCTACCATTTCATCGTCGAGAAGAACGTTGCTTGGCTTCAAATCACAATGAACGATAGATTTCTCGATATAATGGTGGAGATAGTCCAATGCCGAAGCCGCATCAATGGCTATGTTCAACCTTTGTACAAGGTTCAGTTTCTTTAAAGGCTCATTTTCTTTCGGATGCAACCAATCATCTAAACTGCCATTATTCATGTAGTCCAAAACCACAGCTTTGAATTCATTACCTTGATAATTTATACCTGAACAGGCAGTAAGAATCTTAACAAGATTTCGATGCCGGATATTTCTCAAGGCGTTACATTCTGCAATGAAACTCTTTGATGCTCCTTTCAGTTGAAGGTTTAGTACCTTCACAGCAACAACCTTCATGTTATCATCTTGCAGCATTCCTTTATATACTCTGGCAAAACTTCCAGTTCCGATTAAACTATCGGGCGAGAACCCGCTTGTTGCTCTCACAAGTTCAGCATAAGAGATTCTCTCTTGTCCATTCAATGATTCTGAGTCTACGTGTTTGCTGGCATTGCTGCTCGACTTCTTTATCCAGCATCGTGAAACAAAACAGAATATTAGAAACAATATTACAAACAATATCGCAATTGAAATGATCAGTATCAGTATCAATGATCGAGAGTTATGCTTCTTGTTGAGGGATTGAGAGGGGCAGGCTGGTAATTGCATCTCTGGATTCCCTCCACAAAGCTCATTGTTCCCAAGTACCGAAACAGCACTTGCATTTGCGAAGACGCCATGGCTCGGAACTGCACCCTGAAAACTATTGAACGAAAGATTCAGATAGAATAGAAAACGGAAGTCTTGAAAGAATTCTGGTATTTTCCCCGAAAAGTTGTTTTGTGAAAGGTCAACAGCTATAATGCCCCTTAATGCGCTCAAAGACGAAGGGATGCTTCCATTGAAGAAGTTTCCTCTTATCTCGAGTTGTTCAAGCTCTAGACATTCACCAAGAGTACTAGGTATTTCTCCAGATAATCTGTTATCATTAAGATACAAATTTTGCAGGTTTCTCAAACTCCCTACTTCTGATGGTATCGACCCTGTCAATGAATTGAACGCTAAGCCCAGATATCTAGAGAGGGTGGATATGGTAAAAATATCTTTCGGTACATCTCCAGTAAGTCTGTTCGAATCGAAGTTCAACAAAATTAAATTTTGGCAGTTTCCCAGACTTGCTGGTATGCTTCCATTCAATTCATTGTCATCTAGAAAAAGAGAAATCAGCTGAGTAAGGTTGCCGATGCTTGATGGGATCTCTCCAGATAGCTTATTACCATCCAAATCCAATCCGTGCAAATTTTTAATCATCCCAATTGAGTCTGGAATAGAACCGGTAAGCAAATTCGGGCCCAAATCGAGATCTTGTAAGCTTATGAGGTTTCCAATCTCAGGTGATATAGTTCCAGATATTCCATTGTTTTGCATAGTAAGTAGTTGAAGCTTGGTCGAAAGGTTTGCAATGGCTAACGGCAGAATGCCTCCAAGATTATTGGAGTCAAGCTGCAATTTCTGCAAGCTAGTGCAGTTTGTAAGATCAATGAGAAAGTTCCATCCATTGGAATCATTAGCTTTTAAAAAATTATCAGCTAAATGAAGCCATTGTAGATTTTGTAAGCTTCCAAAGACCGGAGGTATCGGACCGGTGAATCTGTTGAAGGACATATCGATATGTTCAAGAAGAGACGCATTAGATAATGACGTAGGGATAGGTCCATGAATATAGTTGTTGTAGAGATCTATAGATTCCATAAGAGGAAGAGCTTGGCCTACACTCAATGGAAGTGATCCCGACAGGTTATTATATGCAAAAGAGAGATGAGAAAGGGATGACAGATTCCATATCGAAGGTGGAATTTCACCGGTAAGTTGGTTCCCGGAAAAACCTAATATCGTTAGTTTCGAAAGTTTGCCCACAGAAGACGGGATTTCTCCTGATAAGTAATTACTTGCGAGCGAAAGAGCGACGAGAGAATAAAGATTTCCAATATTAGACGGTATACGACCACTAAGTTGATTCGTTCCAAAACTTAGAACAGAAAGAAATGAGAAATTCATAAACGAAGGCGGAATGACTCCAGATAGATTATTTTTGGCAAAATTTATGTTTTGAAGGTCTGAGCATTTGCTAAGACCGGACGGAACGCCACCTGTCAGTATGTTATCACGAATGCTGATACTTTGTAATCGCGAACAATTAGATAATGTTTCAGGAATACCTCCTTCCAGAGAATTCATGCTTAGATTGAGCTGCTGAAGCCGGAACAATCTAGCAAGCTCCAGCGGGATGTGCCCGTGCAATTTGTTACCGGAGAGATCGATAACTCGGAGAAATGTGAGATTGCCTATGACAGGTGGTATGGAGCCGGAAAGGCCGAGGGACCTGAGGACCAATGAGACTACTCGCTGAGGGTGCCGCGGGCCGCCACAGGCGACACCTGGCCATTCGCAGAAATGGATGGAGTCGTTCCAAGAGGATAAGGATTGGATCGAGTCATTGGATAGCATGGATTTGAAGGCGAGGAGAGCGAAGTGATTGGTTGCATTGTCGAGGTTGGAAGATGAGCACAGATGAAGGCAAGAAAGGAGTAGAGTTGCAGTTGGCCACAAGTGTGCCATGAGAATTCTGTGAAGATGCTTGCAGCAAATGTGTGTGTGTGTGTGTGTGTGTGTTTGTGTGTGTGTAAGATTCAGTCAATGTGAAAAGATGACTTTATTATATCAAAGTCTACTTCTTCCCTTTGGCCTTGATTACCGGAAGGGATTCAATGCAAGTAGTTGACATGCAAGTAGTTGACATTATAGGATCAGAATCTCTATTATACAATAGAAGTCAAGGTAGCAGCTTTCCAGGAATGGGGACCATGTCTAGACAGTGATTACTACTAAAAAATTATAATAATAAAAAAGGGCAAAATAATAATATGCATAAGACTCTCACATGTCAAAGTCATCTACCCTTGGCATCATTAGTCTGAAAAATCTCTTTTTTCAATGTAGATACGATTTACTATATGCAACCAACTACGACAAACTGTTCGTCTATTAGATAGAAAGACGGACATAATGTGGGCGGAAAATGTTATAAGCTCTCATACTTGGTCTAGATGGGGAACGACATCATTTATGCCCATTTCATTCATTTCTCTTTGTTACCACATCAATTAATAAGATAACTGAGAAAGCAAACAAACCGTACGACTCTTAACTTCGGAGCTTGTAATTCTCCACCATTGAACAATGTATTTCACAAATACCAAATTAGAACGATAGCATATCAACGGCTGGCAGTAACTTACTAACAGAACTTTTTCTCATATATTACATTCTAAACATGCAATGATGATGAGATTAAAGATAACAAGGAGGGGGGGGGGGACTTTGGTACTAGTACTGTAGCAATGGAGAGAACCTTATATATATATATATATATATATATATATATATATATATATATATATATATATATATTGCAAAATCTCAATTGTGCATGCGTTCAAAGATTACTTTCATATATTTTATATATTAAAAATTTTACAATACATTGTGCATGCGTTCAAAGATTACTTTCATATATTTTATATATTAAAAATTTTACAATACATTGAGACCCTGCATTCATGCATTCAACCCTTTGTCTGCAATAGTTTAAGATATTTCGAAGGGTTTTTTGGAACTTCTGGCCGCTAAGAGCTACAAGCCGTGTCCCCTTTTTTCATTTGTTATACAACTTTAATGAAAAATTACAGTACAGATTTCTCAAATAATGCTTTGGTTAGAGATGGTGCTACATACAGCTTATGATGCCTCCCATACTTTGTATTCATTACCCTCTGCAGCCAAATTCCACTTCATTGGACCCGATGGCTCGTAATATCCAGGTCCAATCTTCATTGCTATCTTCTCGTCAATCACAGCTGCATAAACATCTTTTTCTGCCTTTGTTATCTTAACCTGATGTGTACATCAAAACACAAGGATTGGGTAAAATTTAATGAGCATTACGATTTTGAATTTAACACTATCCACACAAATGGACCAATGATATCTAAGGATATTCCCTACGAAGTCCACTGCAAATAAATAGGTATTCTGACAATGTTTGAATATAAAAATATAATCCCCCAACAATAATCATTGTTTAGGAGTTTTCATGTCATGGGATTATATCAGAGACAACTTCAAATCCCTCCAGCGGATCATTTGAAAAGAAAATACTGCTGTGCTAAAGCACATGTTTTGTCCAGAAAAATGAAAATAGAGATTTTAACAAAGAAAAATGTCAACAACTGATGCTGCGAGGTAGAGGAACGTACCACACTCCTGCAATGGACCTTCGCCTGATGCCTGAGCGAGATTAGTCGAGAGATTTCTTGATTATAGTGAGAGAAGATGTGGTCATAGAAAACTGCTGGTGTCCCGGGATGTGTCAGGATGTATGCATATCCTTGCATTTCCTTACCAGAGGGGAATCTCCAGTGACCCTGAGAGGAATAATGATAATACTAAAAGATCAAACATAGGTGACAACAGAAAAAAGTACTATAATGAATGCACATTACTGTGATGAAAATATTCTACCTTTACATGACCTTAGTCACATTGATATAACAGCAGTTGTTTACTATCTGAAACCCATCGTGTTCTAGGGCTCTACTACATTTCATTTCGAAATAGGTGAGATACGCATTTCTTCATTCTAATTATTTATGTAAGCCATATTAGTATGCTAAGAAGAAAATAACTCAATTAGTCAATCTCATTAAACTAAATTGAGTTTAAAATGATAATTGTTACTTGGTATTAGATTGATGACTCAATTCCGTGTTAGTTTCTGCTTTGTAATCCTATGTGTTAAATTTTCTATTCCATGTATTTCTGTTATTGTGGTCCTATCTGCCAAATGTTTTATTCCATGTTAGTTTCTACTTCCTACATCTTTGTGCATCTCTTAATTCCTACAAAAAGTTAGGAAAGTGTTTGTCTCCCATCCTAATCATTTCTTCTCTTTCTGTGTATGCGTAGGAGTGTGTGTAAGGACGAGAAATTTGATGTATCAATTCATGCAGTCCCATGAAGCTAGTAAATTTCAGATTTTAATCATAGTTTAAAATACAGAAAAATGTTTAGTTGCGTGACAGCGTATAGAAATTGAACATCAAGGATCGTATACATAATTTTCTTGCAGGCCTTAGGTATCGAATTTCAATCTTATTAAATGAGAATTTCAAAGCACGATGTTTAAATGGAATAACTGTAAATATCTACATACCTGGGTAGACCCAGTGTCATGATTCTCAATGAATGTAACTGCACGAGAAGGCCACCAACCAACTACACCAGGGGGTTTTCCTTTTTCATCAGACAATCTCGAGTACTCGCGTTTTTCCAGAGCCTAGGAGAAAAGGGAAAGAACACAATTTATAATGGATAGTGCATTTTCCAAGATCATGATAGGAACTGTAACTTGTAAAGACATAAAGATCGTCTTAGAAATTCATTAAATAAATAAAATGTCAATGTTTACTAGCAATGGAAAGTGCAGTCTGGACTTATCAGATTAGCCTAGGTTCCTCTTACCTATTATCTAATAGAAAACTTTAACATTTACCTGAAAGCAATTTTTTTTTATCTTAATAAATTGTCGATCAAATTAGTATTACCTCCACAACAAGGAGAGACCATAAACTGCTTGTGATTTTATGTGCCATCCATACTCAAAATCAAAATTCCAGATTTAAAATGCAAATTTCAGTGGAAGATAATTTTTACTATTAATTTTGAATTCTAACTTTCATTTTCAAGACAGAAAATCTAAATTGCAGACAGGTGACAGCATGAAACCCCCACATAACGTCCCTTGGAAAATAGCAAGACTTTATGACTGTACTATAGAAATCATAAGAATCCATTAAGCTGGTTATGAAGACAAATAACAACAGGGGAAAAAACAACGACAAAAACTTCATGAGAACTGTATGCTATGTTCTTACAGCATGAAGGATCCCTTTAGTAGTAACATCAAATGCACCAGCAGTTCCACTTGTAGCATTTATCCAATCAATTATTCTCTGCCTGTGTGCATCTTGATTATGATTCATTTCTCCATAAGTATAACAAAGAGAGTCCCAGTACTCGCCTACTGCAAAATATGGTTCACTCACTTCCAAATAGTCTTTTACATAACCTCCCCAGAATCCACGAACAAAGTCTAACCTCCAACCGTCATATCCAACTTCTTTTCTGTCAGCAAGCATATTTTAAGTGTAAGAAAACAAAGAGATGGTAATAAACATAATCAATGTAAAAAAAACAAGACTTCGCATCTGCCTCATTGTTAACCATGAAGCAGGCATCTTCAAATTTAACTTAATGCGGCAAAGTAAATGTGCAGATACTCGCAAAAAATGAGAGAGTTGTAGAACTAAAAATCAGTAAGATTTCGGGGACCCTTTCTCAAAAGATAGGCTTTCCCTACAGGAACAGGCTTTAACAGACGCATCTCAACACTATAATTCGTTATACCAATATACCCACATGTTCACACCATCGGAGGCTTGGAGCATTATATATTGATGATATGATCAGGCATCTTCAAGAACAGTTCCTCAAGGCATAGCTGAAGCATTCTCAGGGATGCAACAACTGTTCTCTGACAGGATTTGCACTTTCTAGTGCTAAGTTAGCTTCTTATAATTTCAAAACAGCCAATGTGGGATATGGTCCAAGACCAATCAATCGACGGTAAATATCATGCTGTTTAATGCCAATGCCAGTAAATATCGGGATGTAATGTTATTCCTACTTACAGTATAGCAGATAAAATATCCTAGATAATCTGAACCCATAGCAAGAGTTTGCACCATAATCAAGAAAGCAAAGCACCAGCGGAAGTAGACCTTTTAGAATAGCTATATTACATAAAAGATAAGCAGAACATTTATGCCGGGGCAATTACTTAACTACTTGAGAAATTTATGAAATCGAAGAGATGGTTTCAGACCTCAACCAGCAAAGCCATTCTTTCAGATCCTTCCTCACAAAATCTTGAGAGTGGTCAATGTTTGGTGCAGCATGGAAATGATCTCCACTGCTTTTGTTTCCTCGGCCCTACAAAGAAAGAAAGAAGTTTCCTCACAATTTAAGGAACGGACATTAAATAATAGGGCTAGAAGGATGAACAGGGCATATATATAAATACAAATTTTTAATTTTTAATATTTCAAAGGTTGTTACAGCGGTGTATATGTAAACAATAATATCCAGCCGTAAATGTGAAACTGATACCATATCCAAGGAAAGTGTGTTAATAAGATGTAAAAGGATGTTTATGTATAAAGAGATAATTGAGGTTCAGAGATGATTTATCATGGGACAAATGTCAAATCTTAAATCTTTACAATTCTACAGGTTTTGGAGAGGCATCCATGCTCTATTGAACCATACGATGTGCTGTGTAAAATGAAACATGGATATATATAAGTAACATGCATACGAAAACTTGGCAAGACGGACGTATTATGTATGTGTGAAAGAAATTTGAAGCATAGAAGAAATTCACAAGGGATTTGTGCAAAGTTATCTTTAAGAGTGTTAAAGTTTGCATAGGCATGTATATGTGATACCCAAAGAAAAATTAATATATATGGTACGATATGATGTGTAAACAAAAAGGTTCAGAGCATGAGCTAAAGATACCATCCGTGGGAGCTTAGGAGATTAGGAAAGACCAAAGAGATTTAAAGATGCATTAAATGAATGCTGAACTCACATTTTTTGGATAAGGTCTTTGTTGTTATATTTATTAAAATAAATATATGTTGTATATATAAGACAGCTAAACTTATTAATGCATGTACATGCATGTCTATAACTTTCTCAGCAAACAATGCATAAGGAGTACACATTCACCTGAAAATGTGGATCATCAGCAACAATAGCCCGGTCATCCCAATCCAAACGACCACCAAACATATTCCAAATACCATTGCTGTTTTTGTAGTGAGCACATCGATGGTTCAACACAACATCACCAAGGACTTTAATGCCCACTTCATGAAAATTATTCACAAGGTCTTTCAGCTCCTCCACACTTCCATACCTTAATACATTTTATAGAGAGAAAAAAGTCAGCACTTTCTCTTATCATTTAGTAATTAGTTCCATTTGCATGAGGATGTTATATGCTAACTTGTTAACATCAGGGGAAATATTATTTATTCCCAAACATCAAGACTGGAAACATAATCACCATGTACTACAATATTTTTAGCGATTGGTCTATGGAAGCTTAAAACTGTTCTATGGAGGCTTAAAACAATGGTATTACAGGAAATTTCAATTGCCCATGGAAGATTACTTGTTTTACGGAATACAATGATTCTTCAGAACTACATATCATATGTCAAATAACTACAGCAGCAAAAGATATTGCATTAACTCAAAAAACATGCTATATATGAATCAGATAAACATTGGATCTCAAATTAAGAATCAGCAACATAGTCTACAATGTAACTGCATATTCACAGACGAAATTGTGCTGCTTAACCATGGAATAAGATGCTATATAATGTAGTTTAATATTCTAGAGGGGCATGTGAAAGACGATGACCAAGTACACATGACCTAAAATCAGAATAATCGAAAATAGATAAGCATGTCTACCTGTATAGAATGGTCATAATTTCAGAGCCCATAATGTAATTGGAGCATCCAAGTTTTTAAACTCATACCTGGAATTTAAATTGTATAAATCTTTTGGCATGTATCCTTCAGGTGATACTGATTCAGTTGGTGGTGGTAACCATATGATGGTGAAACCCAGTGAAGATAACTCGCTGACCTTTGACTTCAGCTCAGAGTACCATCTTCCAGATTTGTGAGATTCCCAATTAAATCCTTGGCAAAGGACTTCATATCCAGAGCCTGTTCCGGAAGATATTTGTACAGCAGTCTTAAATTGCTCATCATCTATAACAGATTCCTCTACAAAAGGAGTTGAGCTTCTGAAGATGCTATATGCTTCTGCGGCTAACTTTTCGATTTCTTGTAGGATATTTTCCTGCGCTTCTTTACTTTTTGACCCTTTACGTCGCTCAGATGATATATCCGTTACTAAATTTCTAATCTCAGTGATAATCTCATCAGTAAATGCAGCATTATCAACTAGGGTAGCGTCAGGATTTTTATAACTATCAATCAGAGGGGATCCAGCTTTTTCATAAACATTCACTCCTGGAGAATCTTTCACAGAAGCATATGTGGGAATTTGCCCCTGGCCATTTCTCATACCTTGTGGTTCAGTAGTATGAATTTGTTCATTTGCAGCTTGCTCCCCGCTAATTTGAGTTGGTAAGATACTCTTGCTTATGAGAGGGATATAGAAATCAGTCCCCGTATTATTCAACCATGCATATTCACTAAGCTTGAGCACAAAAAGCAGACCTGAAAATTTTTTATCCACAGGAAACAATCCCCAACTACCCATGCCATCCACTTTTCGCTGTAATTCAGAGGAACACCATAAAGTGAGGAATTAGCAGAAACAAAGTAAGTGCTTCACTTAGTACATCTGAAGCAAAGCAAAATTATGTAAATTGATATATAGGAAAACATCCAATTTTATAACAGAAGTGAATCATCAATTGCTAAATGAGGGATTTCTCATATAATTAGCCTGTTCATCCAATTGATTGGCCCAGCGCCAAACTTCTTATTTATATGTGATTCCAGCAGTTAAAAGGGCTTCCTAGGCATAAGATTAGCAATATCAAAATCTATGTAAGCTAAGCACCCATTCCTCCAAAACTGGAAGTGAGTTCAAAACCATGGAGGAAAACAGCAAAATCTTATGATGTTCAAATAGGGATAACAGTTAGAAAATACATTTAGGCGCAGATATGTCTGACTGTTCAGAAGCTTCCATGCACTTCAAATAATGTTCTATACTGGTTTATGTTAATTTATATCTTCTTTGTTCTTAAATATTACTTGAATAAGAAGCAGTTAGTCTATAACTCTATCTTACCTTCGAAAAAGGCTAAGTCCTAAAATTAACTTATCATGGGGCATGGCCAACTTCCATAATAAAACCATCAAAAGAATTTGTAATTTCGCACCTGCAGTAAAGTTTGCAGAGCCTTTTGCCGAAAAATTTTGGTTGATGGAGGATGTGGCGTGGAGGGGACTTCCCAATGTTTATTATTTTCTCTACAAACACCCCAGTGAACAATTACGTCACCTGGTATATCAGTTTCAATTTGTACAAGATTATTATCTGTCTCATTGCTCTTGCTCACTGTAACTGTCATTGAATTATGGACTAACTTCTCTTTCAAGATTGGATATTCTTCATAAAATCCTGTAATTTTCGTGTTCTGGCCTAACTCCTCCTTAGAACGAGACCCTTGAGGTTTGAGCAGCAAGCTAGAAATCTGCCCCAATGCTCCTGATAAAAAGGGACAAGCAGATATTTGTCATCAATGTATTCACTTGGTGATAAATGAGACTGCTAAGATAGCAGGTATATAGATGATGACAACACTAAATAGGCTTCAGAAGGAAAGCGGAAAGGAAAGAAAGTTGTTCAAATCTATTAGTGAACAAGACCTATGGGATTTATGGCAAGCCTCTCTTGTTCAAGGTTTCCTTTGCCAAGTATTGTCACCAATTTAGATGAGTAATAGTAGGTTAACAGCTTAGTATGAAATTGTGAAATTTTATATGGAGCCTTGCTCTTTGCACTTGACCTCATTTTTATGAAAAAGGTTGGGACAGAAACAACGGCAATGGTGATGATGAAGATGGTGGCAATAATGATAATGACTTTCTTTTTAATCTTACACAGTTCTTGCTGTACTGTTTGTACATATATATCCATTTAAACTATAATCCAGAAATGTTAACATCTTTCTTCAAATGGGGGAAAATAGCTGGAGGGGGGGGGGGGGGGGGCAAAACTAATTTACCTGGTAATATGTTTAAGCTCTGCTTTTCCCCGACATTGTAGACATTTTCTTCAAGACAGTCTGTAAATGGGATTCTGAAATCCCTACCTTTGTGCTGAAACCATGCTCCTGTTTCCTCTTCCTGGTGCAGCAAAGTTGAAATGGTATAATTGGTATTCTAAAGCCAAACAATGTAGTATTCTGGTACTAATGAGCTATGATGAAAAGTCACAAAAGGAAGGGGGGAAATGGAGTAGATGCAGTGGCAACACAGGAATCTAACCCACCAACACCCACTCACCCACAAAACCACACATTCATGCATGGGTACACATACACGCATACCCCAAAATAATCTACATGCGCTTTGGTATGAGAATATTAAGGTAAATCAAGCCCTTGAATGCACCTATAAAGAGCATAAAAGTATCTAACAGCAAAATTAAACAGGTAAATTGGAAAACATTAATCATAACTTTGTAGTTTGTACCTTCAGAACAAAGTGAATAGCAGCTATACTGTTGCTTCCATCAACATCAATCTGCGTTTCATAAAGAATCTTCTCTTCTGATGCAGATGAAGATTTCCTTAATGGTGTTTCTATTGCATAATCCTGAAATGGTCGCAATATATTTATCAAAAATAAGAACTGTAGAAGGTCACAGAACAGCAATTAACAAAAGCAGTCAAGGGACTGTTTACTACCTTAATGGGAATAGAACCAGGAGGTCTCATTTCGGGAGGAGGTTGATCCCATTCACTGCAAATTTAGTAAGGGGTGGCGGCCATGATTAAGCATAAATTCACAAAAGGAAGATCTATGTATAGTTATGTGGTGCGTCTAACTAATCAAAATAAGAATAATCTGTGCATTGGCACCATTTTGGAGAATTATATATGGATTGATGTCGTAAAACAGTTACTTGGGGATAAAATGAGGTGTAAACAAGAAAAAAGAATAATGTTTCCCCACAATATACTGTCCATAGTTTTTTGGTGTATTAGGATAAGTTCCAAATAGGTGCCATGACTGCATGTAGCCCTGATATTATGATTGGGGTATGGTTCGTGATTCATATCAATAAAACACAGTGTGATCCTTTTGCTATTGTTATTGTTTTTTGTGGTGCATCTAACCAATCAAAATAAGACTAATATGTGCATTGGCGCCATTTTGGAGATTTCTATATGGATTGATGTCCATAAAACAGTTATTTGAGAATAAAACAAGATGTAAACAAGAAAGAAGCATAATGTTCCCCCAAAATATACTGACCATAGTTTATTGGTCTATTAGGATAGTTCCAAATAGGTGCATGTAGGTATGATATTATGATTGGGAATGGTCCATGATGCATGTAGGGCTGATATTATGATTGGGGAATGGTCCGTGATTCATATTAAAGAAACACAGTGTGCGCCTTCTTTTAAAAGAAAAATAGTTGTTCCTAGGTATTCTTGTCTATCCATGTGTACTATTCAACAATTTACAAATATTCTTGCTCTATACAAATGACAAGATTAACTTAGCGCCGATGGGCTATTCATCAAGTGGAAACATTTATATCCATGGGTTGAGCCTTCTGTTAATTCCAAAAACTTGTGAAGATAACATTTTGGATGTCAAACAAAGATTTTTGTTTCCCCGTCCACATATTTCTTCTGTTTTATTTGTTGATTACACAGCTAATAAAGAAACAAAGCAGCATAAATAAAAATCACAACTTTAAAGAAAATTCAATAAAAGTTTACCTTCCAAGATCATCACAATAAGTAACTCCCCAGTGCAAAATCCACTTCCCTTCCAAATTACAACTCACAGCCATTTTCCATTTCGAACCCTCTTTCTCCCCTTGTTCCAATCTCACAACAACCTTCCCTTCAACCTAGAAAAATTAAACAAAACAAATTTAGAAAAACAATCAAATTAGCTCCTTTTTCAAATTTTTCAATGAAAGAAAGGATGTTGAATACGCTACCGATTGAGCTCGCTTCAATTGGAATGATTCGGTGAACAAGATCTCAGCATCAGGAGCTTCAGAAAGAGGCGGAGATTGAGCCAAACTGGATCTAATCATTGGCAGAAGAGGCTTAAAACGAGTGGGCTTGAATGAAAAATTGCAGCTTTTGAGGGATCTGGGGATCGAGATTGAGCGAGGGAGCTTGGATCTGATTGCAAATCTAGGGTTTGCGATCGGTGGATTGTGAAGCAGGGGTTTCGATCGGAGGATCGGCATCGATGAGGAGAGAGATGGAGATTTGAGCGGGGATATTTTTTTTCCTTTTTGGTTATTTTTTTTTTGGGTTTAAAAAGGGGAATAAAAGTGATTATTGAGTGACGAAAGATAATAGTGGATGCGTGTCAGAGAAAAAGTGCAGGATCTTTTGCAGACAGACCCTAAGGGGCTGTTTGGTTGCAGGATTATGGAATTTGGATTCCAAAATAGTACGGTTGAAATTTCTGGATTTGGTAATTTGTTGTTTGGTTGGTTTTGGATTCCTAGTATTGAATTTGTAGATCCTTGTAATCTTTGTTTGGTTGGTGAAAAAAAGGTGGGATTTGGATTTGAGGATTTTAGAGAGAGATAGAGAGAGAGAGGATTGTTAAATAAATAAAGTGCATGGGCCCCATCTAAAAGTACAATGAATAGTGCCAAATTCTTGAAAATTCTTGAAAATTTTTAGGATTCCATAATCCTTGTTTTGTGGTGGGCCCTCCATAAAAAACAAAGGAATCCTAGAAATCCTAATCCTGCAACCAAACACAAAATTGTGGAATCCTAGGATTCCACAATCCAAAATCCAAATCCAAACCCATAATCCTGCAACCAAACAGCCCCTAAGGGGCTGTTTGGTTGCAGGATTATGGGTTTGGATTAGGATTTTGGATTGTGGAATCCTAGGATTCCACAATTTTGTGTTTGGTTGCAGGATTAGGATTTCTAGGATTCCTTTGTTTTATATGGGGGGCCCACCACAAAAGAAGGATTCATGAATCCTAAAAATTTTTATGGATTCTCAAGGATTTGGCACTATTCATTGTACTTTTAGATGGGGCCCATGCACTTTATTTATTTAACAATCCTCTCTCTCTCTATCTCTCTCTAAAATCCTCAAATCCAAATCCTATTTTTTTTCCAACAACCAAACAAAGATTACAAGGATCTACGAATCCAGATCTACAAATCCAAAACCAACCAAACAACAAATTACCAAATCCAGAAATTTCAACCGTACTATTTTTGGAATCCAAATTCCATAATCCTGCAACCAAACAGGACGTAAGGGGCTGTTTGGTTGCAGGATTATGGAATTTGGATTCCAAAATAGTACGGTTGAAATTTCTGGATTTGGTAATTTGTTGTTTGGTTGGTTTTAGATTCCTAATATTGGATTTGTAGATCCTTGTAATCTTTGTTTGGTTGGTAAAAAAAAGGTGGGATTTGGATTTGAGGATTTTAGAGAGAGAGGATTGTTAAATAAATAAAGTACACGAGCCCCATCAAAAAGTACAATGAATAGTGCCAAATCCTTGAGAATACTTGAAAATTTTTAGGATTCAAGAATCCTTCTTTTGTGGTGGGCCCCCCATAAAAAACAAAGGAATCCTAGAAATCCTAATCCTGCAACCAAACACAAAATTGTGGAATCCTAGGATTCCACAATCCAAAATCCAAATCCAAAATCATAATCCTGCAACCAAACAGGCCCTATTTTTTCAAGGGCCTTCATTTCCGCTTTCCTCCATTCGGGACCTCTGAAAGAATCTTAGGCTCCGTGGCACCTTCTTCAACTCCCGGCCTGGCAAGAAAGGCTAAGGGCCTGTTTGGTTGCAGGATTATGATTTTGGATTTGGATTTTGGATTGTGGAATCCTAGGATTCCACAATTTTGTGTTTGGTTGCAGGATTAGGATTTCTAGGATTCCTTTGTTTTTTATGGGGGGCCCACCACAAAAGAAGGATTCTTGAATCCTAAAAATTTTCAAGGATTCTCAAGGATTTGGCACTATTCATTGTACTTTTAGATGGGGCCCGTGTACTTTATTTATTTAACAATCCTCTCTCTATCTCTCTCTCTAAAATCCTCAAATCCAAATCTCACTTTTTTTCACGAACCAAACAAAGATTATAAGGATCTATAAATCCAATACTAGGAATCCAAAACCAACCAAACAACAAGTTACCAAAGCCAGAAATTTCAACCCTACTAGTTTGGAATCCAAACAGGCCCTAAGAAATTAATAATTAATAAGTGGATACTTTGCATATATACTCTTATTAACTAACAATACTTCTAAATAATCAATCTAAAAAATATCAAATGTTTAATGTTAGGGTTTTTCTTTTTTAATAATTCACCCCGGAACCTTGATATTTCCAATTTCTCCCCTAAAAATTTGTACTTTTATCTTTCACCCCAAATCCTTTAAAATGTTCAAAAATCAATTCTTATAAAACGGCTGAAATATTCTCCATTATTGTAACCAGGAAGGGATTTGTGACAAAACTTAAAGGAATTGAGGGTGAAATATAAAAATACAAAGTTTTTGGAGAGAAATATGAAAATATCAAAGTTTTACTCATGAAAGATGAATGCAAAGTTTTTTTTTGTTTGTGGGGTGGGCTGGGGGTGGAATTGGAAATATCAAAGTTTTGGGGGTGAGAAATAAGGAGGGGGGGAGGGGGGAGGGGATGTTCTACAATATAAAAATCAGGTACCTGTAAGGCTCAAGGTTATCACTTTCAACACAAATATAAAGTATAAACCGGCACCGTAGGAAATTTCCTAACTTCATGTCCTTCCTGCACCGGCGTCTTGAAAAATCAACTGTCCATCAGCTTTTTGCATACTCTTTGTGCATTCATTTGGCATCGTAAAATGTTTGATTGTTGAAAACCCCGTATGTAAGAGCAAATTGTATCTAATTCACATGAAAACTCACGTAAGCAAGTTTTAGGAACAAAGCAAAAGCGAAACACAAATTGCTAACCTTGAGAGGATATCTATGCAAATATTTGTTTTGACATCAACTTTCTCAAGTTGCAACTTTCTCAAGTTGTGATGGAGTGGGGACAGCACCCTTGGAGACATGTAGCCAGTTGAGAGCAGAAGAGATAAAATGTGATCAGTTCCAGCAGATTCTGAGCTATATCCTTGTTCATGTCAAGAAACTGCTCAAAATCTCTCACATGTGAATTCTTTGCTTGCAAGCATCTAGTAAAGATTGATGCTCACTCAACCGACATAGAGGAGCCCCTTCAAGTTTCATTTGCATTTGTTTGATCATAGCTATCGGTTTCTGGAACAGAAAAAGTCATTGCATATTACAAGGAAATGAACATTTACATGGAGCATCACTGTTTAAATCCTTTCACAATTTTCGGCTTTTCGCAAATAAGAACATTGATAGCTTAATGGTATTGTCTAACACCAGAAAATACAATACATACATCAGTCTGCATACAGAAATCAGTATCCGACACAATCATTGGCAAGAAGATTACATCCACATTCCATATTTATCGAAGAGTTCATCAATTACTTGTATCATGATTATCTAGCACATATAGAATTTATGATTGTATGTGGCATTCATTGTGAGGCTTTCTTCTTCCCGGGAGTTTTCTTTTCGTCCCTTGATATTGCAATTTAGAATCAAACCCCGAGCTTGTTCCTTGATGCCACGACGTAAAGCTTGAGCCATAGTTCAGCTGTTTTTGGATAATTATACAGATACATTTACTATTCCTCATACAGAGGATGAACCCATGTCTATCTCAATGATGGTGGAGCTGCTTGAGGACCACCTTGAGCCCTGGCCCTCATGGCTTTCGATTGAGCCAGCAACTCATCGTAGTTCTGCGGAGGGGAAAATAAATTATTCATTAGAATCCCCCATTTGTAATTTACTAGTTAGAAGAATTATGGGTTTCAGCGAGTGCTTACCCGTTTCTCAAATGCAGTATCTTGTGGGCTTATGATTTTATCTGCGAGTCCATAATCAATAGCTTCCTGCGCTTGGAAATATCTAGGGCGCTCGATATCTTTCCTGATTTCTTCCTTGGATTTCCCTGTGCCTTTAGCTACCAGTTCAATGTAATAATCCGTGTTTGCATCAAGCTCTTTAGCCTGCACGAGTGGTATCTTAGAGTAAATACTAATAAATAAACATTACAAGCCGCTAAATTCCCGTAGACTTGGGAAAAGGTGTCAAAAAGGAGCAAGATCATAATTCGGATATAGAAGGGATAAATTTTCTGCGCTCCACACACAAAAAGAGACGTGGTGATACTTATAAGTGGGAATTCCCCAGATCACGACACGTAACATGTGACATGTCGTCCACGTAAGCGCACTAGATTCCTGGGGGCTATGGAGATGGAATAGGTATGATGCATTGGGGATATTCCTCGGCGTCTAGCCTCCGAGGTTGCACCCGGTCTTTTGGAGGCTTCCCCTGAGCATGTTCCCTCTTCGTCTAATCACCAACCAATTGCTCGTCTCTGAGCAATCATAAAATTGAGCTTCCTTGGCTCGTCTTCGAGCTATACTATAGCTGAGATTCCTCAGCCATGTTACTCGTCTCCGAGCTATCCTATAACTGAGGCTTCTCAGAGTCTCTGTTTGGCCGGGAGCACGAGCGCCCCCGTAACGGCTCCGTGTATCTCGTCACGACAAGATCTCTACCGCTCCACGTTCCGCATCCTACGCTAGCGTTTTTCGCCATTAATGGACGTATCCCGCCATCAATGCGAACGTGACGCGGAGGCGAAATGGACGGTGAGAATCTCGCATCGGCTCGCTCCAATGTGAACCCTATATAAAGCCCTCCTCCAGACGATTCAAGTAACTCGAACTCAATCCAATACGCCGCTACTCTGCCTAATTATTCCTCGGTACTTACTTGATCGTCGGAGAATCCTACGGTGGTTTCACCGTGGGACTTTTTTTTGCAGGTAACTCGGCGTCAACAACAATCAATAACCCATTGAGATCCACACGCAACCTTCCACTATAAATCTCAATCGTTCAGCCCCGCTGGCCACAAGATCGACGGAGGACAATATCTGAGGGAGATTCCGACCTCCATCAGCTGGCGCTATCTATGGAAACTTTCGTTTTCCACTCAAAAAAGATGATCTTCCGCCTTCGACTCGATGACCAGTGATCATCGCAATGAAGAACCTAGCACGAGCCATCCCGTCTTCCGCAACGAAGGCGAGGGCGGTTCCACTCCTAACATCGTCAAAGCCTTATCGGCACGGATCGACGGACGGACAGCGATGATGGATGCGCTCGCTCATGTCCAAACTGACAGCGCACGCCCGGCCAACCGCCGTCCCTGCTCCCAAGAACGGCGGCGTGCACGAGGCGACGGATGGACGCGTTCAGGTCCTCGGCCTCACTTGTGCCGATCTCGACGCTACGGAACGCCGGCGTGTCGATTCCGGCAGTTGCAACCCCCGTACAAGAAATGATTCCATGATTCGTTGGGCGCCGGACAGTCCAACGCCGAGATCTCAGGACCAATCAAATTGTCACTTCAACGCTCGCCACGCTCTCTCGCCCTCCGAGGTGACGTCGGTCAGGTCGCCTGATTCCAGGAAAGATCGACGTCATCATACTCATCGAGGCCGTGCACATGGCGCGTGTCGGGAGAGCCACAAAGGGTTCACCCCGAGGATTTGAGAAACGTGATAGAGCGAAGCCGAAACCGCTCCATTACTCAAACCCGAAGCAGAGCCAACAGGCACTCCGATTACGGAGAATCGTCGGAGTACCAGCAGCGAATCGAGGTCCTCGAGAAGAAGATCGAGGACATGTGGCTCGCCACCCGTTCGCCCGGGCGCATCGGCAAAATACTCCACGGACTCTCTCACGAAACCCTTCACTGAGCAACTGCTGAGGGAGCGGGTCTCATCCCGGAACAAACCGCCCAAAATGACTCTCTTTAACGGGAAATCTGACCCGAAAGACCGCTTGGGTGCGTTCACCGCGGGCATGAGCTTTCAAGATAACTCGGATGCGGCTCAGTGCCGAACCTTCCCCACCGCTCTCGTCCGAATCGGGCGAGACTGATTCCGCGGCCTGACTCCGCGCTCAATCTTAACTTTCGACGAGCCGGCTTTCCTCAGCCACTTTATCGGCAACCGACGACAGAAGAGGTTGGTCGACTACATGTTCACCATCAAGAGTGTGGACAGGGAATCTTTGAAGAGCTATATCACCCGGTTCTACAATACTCACCTGAAAGTACCCGAGCACCGGGACGAGACGGTCAACACAGCCTTGAGATCCAGTCTTAGGCATAATGAGTAACTCCGCTCTTTTGCATTGGCGCAACCTAAGACCATGGCCGAGGTAAAAGTCTGGACCAAACGGGAAATCCAACTTGAGTCTGAGATGAATGTTAACCTTCCCCGTAGAGACCGGACGGACCGAAAGAAACGGAACCGAGAAAAGAAGAAGGCCGATCGTCCGAAACCCTATTCTCCGAGATTTCACGTTTACACTCCTCTGAATGTCTCTCAGGCCGAACTGCTAGAGGAGGTAAAGAGCGAGAGATTTTTCAACCTCTCACCGACGATACAAAGGTCAGGCAGGCGACTCCGTGGTCCATACTGTGCCTTTCATCGGTCATAGGGGCACCTGACCGAGAACTGCAAACAATTGCGCGATTATATCAAGGAGCCGATCCACTCCGGTCATCTAGCAAAGTACCTGCGAGACAAACGTCAAACAGATAGAGAGCAAGCAGACCAACCTCCCACCGGAAAGTTGACGGTCGGACAGATCATGATCGTCTTCGTTGGCTCGGCTCCGAGCAACGAGGACACCCGTCGTATCCGGCCAGTCATGATCTTAAGTGCTCCCCTCCAAGAAGTACAAGAAGGTTGCTCTCATCACCTTCACCGATGAGGACTTGCATGGCATATCCATCCTGCACAATGATCCCCTGGTGATCATGGCCCGGGTAAATCGATATGAAGTCAGGAGAATCCTCGTTGACTCTGGACGCTCGACGGATATCCTATTTTACGCCTGCTTCCAGCGTATGGGATTAAACTCGTTCGAGATCCAACCAACCTCGCACGTTCTCTTCGGGTTTACTAACCACTCCATCCAAGCTGAGGGACCGATCACTCTCCCTTTCAACATTGGGGAGGCCGGAAGAACCCGAACAATGTCAGTGAATTTCCCCGTCGCCCGGGTTCCTTCGTCTTATAACATTCTCTTGGGCCGCCCCCCCTTTAAACGCCGTTCAAGCTCAGATCTCGATCTTCTATCTCGTGCTCAAGTTTCATCTGAGCGATGAGAGGATAGGATTGGCCTAAGGAGATCAGCAAATCGCTAGGGTGTGTCTCGCCACGACAGTGCCCGGGAACAAAGAAATTGATCTGACCGACGGACAGTGTGATCCCCGGGAATCGCTAGATACATGTGATGACAAGAAGGAGATCCGGAGTTCCACAGTAGAAGCCTTATCCGAAGTCCCCCTCAAAGAGGGAGACAGCAGCCGAACTATCCAGATCGGCTCCCTCTTGACCGGGAAAACTTGGGATAACCTTATCCAGTTCCTCTGAAACAACTCCAACGTGTTTGCTTGAACTCCAACGGACATGCCGGGGATCGACCCCAAAGTGATCTCCCACAAGCTCAAAGTTGACTCAAAAGCCCGACCGGTCCGACAAAAGAAAAGAAACTTTGCGCCTGTCAAACAGAAGACGATTGAGGAGGAAGTGGACCGACTACTCGCGGCAGACTTCATCAGAAACCCAGACTACTCGGCTTGGCTAGCCAACGTTGTCATGTTCACGAAAACGAATGGGAAGTGGCGCATGTGCGTCGACTTTACCGATCTGAACAAGACCTGCCCGAAAGACAACTATCCGCTCCCTCAGATAGATCAGCTGGTGGATAGCTCGGCCAGTAGCTGCTAAGCTTCATGGATGCCTTCTCCAATTATAATCAAATCCGGATGGACCTGGCCGACGAAGAGTTCACCGCTTTCACCACAGATTGAGGGGTCTGCTGCCACAAGGTAATGCCCTTTGGCCTCAAAAGTGCTGGGGGAACTTATCAACGGCTGGTCAACAAGATGTTCAAGTCACAGATCGAGCGGAATATGGAAGTCTACGTCGATGACATGCTCATGAAGTCCACCCAGTCAGCCGGGCATACCACGGACCTTGGCAAGGCCTTTGAAGTACTGCGAAAGTATAAAATAAAGCTGAATCCAGCCAAGTGTGCTTCCAGCGTCACGGGTGGAAAGTTCCTTAAGTTCATGGTCTCCCACCGAAGAATCGAGGCAAACATGGCGAAAATCAAAGCCATTATTGACATGAAGACGCCTAAGAGCAACGTAGAAATCATGCGACCCACAGGCAGGATGACCGCTCTAAGTCGATTCATGTTCAGATCCGGAAAAAAGTGCTACCTTTCTTCATAGCGTTAAGGAACATCACAGGGTTCGAGTGGTCCGAGAAGTGTCAAGTCGCCTTCGAGCAGCTCAAGGCTCATCTCTCGACGCCACCGTTTCTCACTCGACCAGCCGAAAGAGACGAGCTGTTGATGTACCTGGTCATCTCCGGCCAGGCGGCTAGCTCCGTACTCATCAAAGAATCCAAAGGGATACACAGGCCGCTTTACTATATCATCCATGTTTTCAAAAACGTGGAGACCAGATACTCGACCATCGAAAAGATAGTCCTGGCACTCGTCGTCGCCTCCAAGAAATTTCGGCACTATTTCCAGGCTCATACAATCATCGTTCTCACCGACCGACCCCTCGGGAACATCCTCGGTTCCCTCGAGTCGTCGGGCCGCTTGGAGAAATGGAGATGGGAGTTGTCGCAATTTGACATCCGAAACCGACCAAGGCAAGTTATTAACGCCCAAGCCCTAGCCGATTTCGTGGTCGAATGCACCATTCCCAACAAAGAAGAAGCGCCGACACGAGATCCAAACCCACAACACTCAGTCGAAGAAAACTTCGGTCCGATTCCGGACTGGGTACTCTATATAGACGATTCCTCCACAGAGGAAGGAAGTGGGGCTGGGCCGATCATCCGCGGCCCCAATGAGGCCGAGATAGAATATTCTATGTGGTTCGACTTCAAGGCCTCGAACAAAACTGCAGAGTATGAAGCCTTATTGGTCGTCCTACGAATCTCCTCGGGGGTGGAACTAAAGAAAATCAGAATCCACGGCGATTCCGCGTTGGTCGTCGGCCAAGTGGCCGGACGATTCGAAGCCCGAGAACCCCTCATGATGAAATATCTCGCTGAGGTGAAAAGGCTACGAAAAAATTTCGACGAAGTCCAAGTGGAGCAGGTTTCCCGAAGTATGAACGTCGAAGCCGACGCCTTGAGCAAGCTCGGCTCCTCCTATTCGGCCAACCACAAGAGAAACATTCTCTTCAAGGTCCTGTCGCAACCCAGCATCGAAGATACAGAAGTGATACTCAGGGTCTACACGACTCAAGGGAGTATACCAGATTAGAGAAAGCCCATAGTGGAATTCCTCAAGGATGGAACGCTCCCCGAGGACCGAACGGAAGCACGCAGGCTCCGCATGAAAACATGTCATTTCGTATGGAGCAAAGGTAACTTGTATAAAAAATCGTACACCCAATCTCTACTCAGATGTGTTGATTCTGACAAAGCTGAATACGTTCTTCAAGAGATACACGAAGGAGTCGGAGGCACACATCAGAGGGCCCGCAATCTGACTCAAAAGATGCTGCTACAGGGGTATTACTGGACGACTATCCACAACGATGCAGAAAAACTCGTACAAAGGCGCAAGACGTGTCAACTCTTCGGCAGCATTCCATGATTCCCAACCATGGAGCTAATGCCGCTGAGCTCCTCTTAGCCGTTCACTCAGTGGGGAATGGACGTGGTAGCTTCCCACAAGCACAGGGGCAAAAATACATCCTCGTCGCCGTGGACTACTTTACAAAATGGGTCGAAACCACGCCGATTAGAAAACCGGATGTCGCTTCCATAGTGAAGTTCATGCAGAATAACATAATTGCACAGTATGGAATTCCGAGATGCATCATCACCGACCATGGATCCAACTTCGAAAACGACAAAGTTAGATAATTCTGCAGCGACTACCACATACTGATGAAGTTCTCCGCGGTCGCTCATTCCCAGTGCAATGGGCAAGCCGAGGTAGCAAATCGAGATGTCATCCGGGGTCTCAGAACCCGCCTGGAAGGAAGACGGGACGAATGGGTTGAAGAACTGTCCCGGGTATTGTAGGCATTGCGTACGTCGAAGAAGACATCCATGGGGGAAACCTCGTTCGGTCTTTGTTATGGCACCGAGGCAATGGTCCCCCACAGAAATCGGTATACCTAGTTATCGAGTCGAACACTTCAATGACGAAGCCAACATCTTAGCTCTTCGAAGCAACATGGACATCCTGCTAGAGAAGAGCGACCGGACGCAAATAAGGATGCCTGCATCAGCAACTGACCGCACGGTATTACAATGCTCGGGTCAAACACTGAGCGTGCAATACAGGAGACTTAGTCCTCCGACGCAACGAGTTTTAGAACCAAGAGAAGCTGCCCAAGTTCTCCTCAAATTGGGACGGCCCTTTCTTCATAACCGAGGTATTGCCCGGAAGAGCATACCGCCTCCACGGCTCTCCTTAGGACGAGCCTTTCCACGGCCGTATAATACCGAAAAGCTTAAATTGTATTGCTAAAAACTTGTACTCCCTTTAATAATAAAGATTCTTTCTTCTCTGCAATCCCAACTGTTTCTCCTGATTCTAAACATAGATGCCGCGCAAGGCCGGCGGGCAGCCTCCTGCCCGTCGCGCCCATTCAAAATGGGTAGTTTCCTGCCCGACCAAACTTAGAGTCTAAAGCCTTCTCTCGAGCCTCCAGGCTCTCTCCAGCCCGGCTCGAGGGCAAAAGAAGTATCTCAGGCCAACCGTTTACTCAGATGAATAAAACGCGGGTGCGCCTGTAGGTAGCCTACCTAAGTCTCGCTCTGTCTATCTTACCTCAACTCCGGGATGAAGGATTGGAGGGGCATAGATCTACTTACACTAGGAAAAATAGAAACGAGAAAGTTCGATGTTCCAACATTCTGAGCAAAGAAAAATTCATGAGCAAAAGAAAAATTTATTAATAAGAGGTATTCTTGGCTCCTTAGCCTTACAAAAGTGTCCGGGGGTCGCAAAAGAAAAGAAAAAAAGAATTCTTAACGATTACAGTAAAGGAGGAGGAAGGTCTTGAAAGCATTGATCATAGTACTCAAAGCAAATATCCGACAACCGAGCCCAGACAGCGTCCCATCGCTCCATCTGCCTATGTCCGTGGACCCGAGCAGCTATGGTTTCGTCAAGGACTCCCGCCGTCGCGCATGAAGTTATGATCAACCTCTGTTGGAAAGATCGGCGCAGGATATCTATCGAGCGATCTCGTTTACTCTTCGAGATCAGGCCCAACTCATGGATCGTTCGCATCTTGTCGACAGCCTCATTCAGTGCTTGTTGGGACAACGCCCTGAAAAGGCCGGGGAAGACCTCCAGATCGCGTAGACGAGCACCTGCAAGAGAGACGATCGGCATGGGTGTAACCGTCCATAATGACGTTCCAGCAGACGAATCACAGCCTCGTAAGTCGCCTCGGAACTGTCATAGTCGTAGACGTCGTCGCAGGATACAATATCTCGGATGTCGTACGTGTTGCCAGCCATCGAAAAACGACTGACTATAAAGGTCGGAGAAAGAAAAAGGGAGACGGAGACAACTAAAAGCAAATCGACGGAAGTGCCTAAGACGAAGCCTAGGCTCTTCTATTTATAGTCTCAACGAAAATTCCCCTACGGTCGAGATTCTCTCCCGTCAAGGCGCGAATTACGGAGTATCGCATCCATCCAATGAGACGCCGCCACGTGGCATCTGGCCATTGACCGCCTCCCTTTCACGCGGATCCGGGAAGATTGAATGACGCCGTCAGGAGATTCACGCGGATCTCTAGATACCGGCCATGCACTACGTGGCAGGAACCAGGGAGGCGCAAATGTCAACGTCATGGCGATCCTACCTTCCATTGGTCTGAAACCCTCTCACGAGGCTACTGGGTAGATTTCTACCCGGCCAATTCACAGCGAGCAGATTCCTTCTCGGCCCAAACTGTGGATCAGAAGCCCTCTCACGAGGCCGCCGGGTATCTTCCTGCCCGGCCAATTCGCAGACGAGCAGATTCCTGCTCAGTCCAAACTGTGGATCGAAAGCCCTCTCACAAGGCCGCCGGGTAGCTTCCTGCCCTGCCAATTCACAACGAGTAAACTCCAGCTCGGAAGCCTTCTCACGAGGCCGCTGGGTAGCTTCCTGCCAGGCCAATTCGCAGCGAGTAGATTCCTGCTCGGTCCAAACTGTGGATCAGAAGCTCTCTCACGAGGCCGCCTGTAGCTTCTTGCCTGACCAACTCACGACGAATAGACTTCTGCTCGGAAGCCCTTTCACAAGGCCGCTGAGTAGCTTCCTGTCCGGTCAATTCGCAGCGAGTAGATTTCTGCTCGGTCCAAATTGTAGATCAAAAGCCCTCTCACAAGGCCGCCGGGTAGTTTCCAGCCCGGCCAACTCACAACGAGTAGACTCCTACTCGGAAGCCCTCTCACGAAGCCGTTAGGTAACTTTCTGCCCAGCTAATTTTCAGCAAGTAGATTCTTTCTCGGCCCAAACTGTGGATCAGAAGCTCTCTCGTGAGGTCGCCGGGTAGCTTCCTGCTCGACCAATTTGCAATGAGCAGATTCCTGCTCGATCCAAACTGTGGATCAGAAACGCTCTCATGAGGCCGCCGGGTAGCTTCCTGCTCAACCTAAACGGTGGATCCTAAGATCTCGCATTAAACCAGCAGGCAGAGCTCTACCCGGCACGCATACTCAAAGTAGGCAGACTCCTACGTAGCCCAAGTAAAGAAATCTCATCCACGGTCGATAGCCGGCCCAATTTTAATTCCACTCGAATCTGAAGAGGGGATATCCCCGAGCTTTGCTAAGTTCAGTCCGAGTTCCTAAGAGTTTCTAAAGGGACACCGGTCTATCTACATTTGGAAGAATAAACCTAGTGTTCGCTCGACTCGCGTTACCTCGTCTCCAGGGTGAGGGAGACACCGGTCTATCTACACTTGGAAGAATAAGCATAGTGTTCGCTCGACTCATATTACCTCGTCTCCAAGGTGAGGGGGACACCGGTCTATCCACACTCGGAAAAATAAAAATAAAAACAAAACTTTCCAATCAGACACATCACAGACGAGCATAAATACTTTATTAATTTCAAAATTATATATAAGATATTATGAGCTCCTCAACTATACAAAATCACCCGAAGGCTTACAAAGAAAAAAAGAAGGGAGCAGGGAAAGCGGCGGCTTCAAGTCGTCTTCTCAGCCAAGGTCTTCTTGCAGCCCGCCTGCTCTGCGCCTCCGGCCGCCTACTTGGCACCTACGCCTCTTGGCTCTTCCTCCGGCAAGGGTACCTCGCACGGAGCTCCTGGTCATCGAACCCGGGCATCATCTCCTTAACAGCGTCGAAGGCGGTATGCCACCCAATGGCCGCAGAGTCAACGAGGTCGACGTAGAACTGGTCGAACATCTTGTAGTTCACAACAGCCGTCTTCGCCTTCTCCTCGGCCCTTTCTGCCGCCTCGTTGGCCGCCTGGGCATCCCTTGAACGAGTCTTTTTGCTTCCTCATGGCATCAAAGAGCTTGTTGACTTCGTTGACCTGGGCTTGAAAGGTCCGGTCGGACTCAGTCAAGGCCCGGTGGGACTCCTTTAGCCTCGTGACCTTCACACCCACCGAGACCGGCCGCGATTAGAGAGAGGCGGCGTTATCCTCGGACTCCTTCAGCCTGGCAAGTTCTTCCTCGCGTGAAGATGTCTCCCTGACCTTTTTTATCACCGGGGCAACTTCCTCGACCTCTATGGCAGCCAGGAAAGGCGCAGTGTTAAAGGGCCTGCAGAAAAAAGTGAGCATTCGTCAAGTACTAAACAGGGAAAAATTACTTGAAAAATTTACGGAAAAATCACCAATCTGGACGGCCTTCTGAGCTATCGCAGCAACCTGGGTTTTCATAGTGTCCTGAGGTATTTTAGCCCCTACCGCTTTCTCCATATCCGCCAGCAAGTTGTCGGCCACGGATAGCCACGACGGCACCTCGAAGCAGAAGTCGCCCTCATGTATGTGTATCTCGGCCGGAGACGGCCGAGAAACCACTTTCTTGAGCCTCTTGGCCGGAGACTCGGTGGAGGAAGGCGCCTCTGGCCTCACCGGGGAACCTGTTCCCGAGCTTGTTTCTGCCCGCCGCTCTGCGCTCCTCGGGGACAGGCGGAGCCGAGGCGGTCTTTGCCGAGGGCCCCACTCGGCGCGGGATTGGACGAGCCGCCGCCGCCGCCGCCCTTCCCTCCCAGTACCTTGGCGGCCAAGGCAGCCATTATCTTCGACCGGTTCATAGGCTCTGCAAGAAGAAACAAAAAGGGTTAGCAACAGAAGCAGCAAAATATACCAAGTCTAAATTGATCGGCTAAGACCTAACTTACCTATGAGGCGCGGGACAGAGTCGTGTCCAGCTCAGGGCATGCTCGGAAAGCAAGGCGTCGACACGCTGGATCGGCTCCTACTGGGACACGATCCTTGCCTTCGGGACATTCGACTGTTTAGCCTTCGGGCACTCTGCCCTATGCCACTTGGTGGGCACCGACCACTCTTCTCCTTTCGAAGGACCAACGAAGACGAACTTCTCCTTCCATTCGTGGATGGAAGAGATGACCACTACCCCCGACCCGGCCGTCCTATCCTTATGCTTTTTAAAAGAAAAGTAAACCCAACTCGGCTCATCCTTACGGGTACCCAGATGGTTCTTATAGCCAAGAAAGGACAAGAGAAGCCCTAGGCTAGAGGGGAACGGATCAATTTTAAGCCAGACCAGAAATCCAAGGAGAATCCTTCACGAATTCGGTGCTAACTGGCCCAGGGTGAGTTGAAAACAATGAAGGACTGCATAAATCTCGAGCGAAAAGGGCAGACGTATCCTTGCTCGGAACGCTTCCAAGTACAGGGCAATCTCATTACTCTGTACCTGGTTTGCTCATTCACCCTCTGGCCAGACGGAGCGTGTAGCCAAAGAGAATGGGGAAACGAGCCCAGATGTCGGCAATCTCGTCCGACCTATTCAGCATCGAGGCAGCGTCACGAGTATTCGCGATACGCTCCTTAGGGGCCTTCTTGGCCCTCCCGACGACGGGGAACAAGGGAATCGCCACCCCGTGGGGGCGAACCCGACACGGAGAAGGAAGAACTTTCTCGGCTATCAGAAGCGGAGGAAGACCCACTAGACTCGGCTTCTGAGGTCAAAGCCTTATCGCCTGACTCTACCCTAACTATATCCATTAGATGATCAGAGAAAGACATCTGACCAGATTCAAAGCAAGAGGAGCTGAAGAAGGGTTTGGACTAGGGATTCGACCTAAGAGCGGGAGCGCCAAGCAATCCATAGACGTCAGAAAGCAAGCGAAGTAAAGGTATTTCTTGGGGACAGGCCGCCCCTATTTATACACTCAGCAAAAGCTATCCAGCGGCCCAAATCCGCTCCTGCCAAAACGAAACACCCGGGCCCAACGATCCAGGAAGCGCCACACGGCATCCAACCATTGGACGCTTCCCCTCACGCGGATCCGATCGGCCGAAGCGACGTCTCACAATCCGCCATCTGATTGCGGCCACGTGGCACGAAATCGACGGTCGGTCTATCGCCACGGTGGCCTGAACAAGCAAAGCGACGTCTCCATGATGGCACCACTCTCTCAGTGATCCGCTGACGTCATCGGGAATACGCGCGAAAATTAAGACGCGTGGTAAAACGCCACGAGGACTTGGAGATCGAAGAGACACAAACAACATGGCGTTCCCGGACAATCCACCGCAAAGAATCATCGACACCAAGCTGAACAGAGAAAACCGAGCAGAACACTCTCGACCCAACCCATAAATAGGTCGGAATGAAATAACAACCGAGCCTTTTATCCCAAGCATATGGGGTAGGCTACATGAACCAACATGAGAATCACGCCGGGTCCAGCACATGAATCCTCCGTCTCCACTCACTCCTATCGAACAATATACTTTCATTGAGGCCTTTGGCAACCATATCGTTTCGTATCACCTCCATCCATGTTTTCTTCGGTCTCCCTTTTGCCCTTTTGCCTATCTCGAGACTCTATTTGTCGAACCGGTGCTTTCATAGGTCTGCGTCGCACATGACCAAACCATCTTAGCCGGCTTTCCCGCATCTTCTCTTCCACGGGTGCTACATCAACTTTTGCACGAATATTCTCATTTCGCACCTATTCTTTTCTAGTGTTACCGCACATCCAACGAAACATGCGCATCTCCGCTACGTGCGTCTTCTGTGTATGATGCTTTTTAGGAGCCCAGCATTCTGTACCATATAATAAGGCGGGCCGAATAGCGCTCCGATAAAACTTCCCTTTCAATTTTAACGGAAAGTTACGATCACACAAAATCCCTGTTGCACTCCTCCATTTCAACCAACCAGCGTGGATCCTTCGATTAACATCAGTATCGATCTCCCCATCATTTTGGATGATGGAACCTAGATATCTAAACTGATCGCTCGGTGACATCTCTTGCCCTTCTAATGTTATACCAATATGGTTGACTTCTCTGTTTACTAAATTTGCAATGCATATATGTTGTCTTGGACCTGCTCAATCTGAACCCCCGAGATTCCAATGTTTGCCCCCATAATTCCAATTTGGTATTAACCCCTGCTTTCGTCTCATTTACTAGAACAATATCATCAGCGAATAGCATACACCAAGGTACCTCATCTTGGATAGTTCTAATAAACTCATCCATCACAATGGTAAACAGGAATGGACTTAATGCATATCCTCGATGTAAACCAATTGTAATCGGAAAATCACTCGTTAGGCTGCCGCAAGTTCTGACATTTGCAACTACTCCATCGTACATATCCTTAATTATGTCAATATACTTGACGGGGACCCCCTTCTTCATCATTGTCCCCCATAATACCTCTCTAGGTACTTTGTCGTACGCTTTCTCTAAATCAATAAATATTATATGCAAATCTCTTTTCCTCTCTCGAAAACGCTCGACAAGTTGACCAAGCAAATGAATAGCATCTGTCGTCGATCGTCCAGGCATGAACCCAAATAGGTCGAAACGAAAGTGGGGGGCTAATGATAATACTCATAAGTGGGAATTTCCCGTACTACAACACGTAGTAGAATACGTGTCATCCACGTAGGCCCACTAGATTCCTGAGGGCTATGGAGCTAGAATAGGTATGATGCATTAGGGGTATTCCTCGACACTTAGCTTCTGAGGTTGCACCCGATCTTTTGGAGGTTCCCCTGAGTACGTTCCCTCTTCGCCTAATCACTAGCTAATTGCTTGTCTCCGAGCAATTATAGAGTTGAGCTTCCTCGGTTTCCTAGCTCATCTTCGAGCTATCCTATAGCTGAGGTTCCTCAGCTACCTTGCTCGTCTCCGAGCTATCCTTTAGCTGAGACTCCTTAGCGTCCCTGTTTGGCCGGAAGCAGGGAGCACGGAACACGAGCGCCTCCCGTAACGGCTCCGCGTATCTCGCCACGACAAGATCTCTGCCGCTCCACCTCCCATATCCCACACTAGCGTATCTCACCATTAATGAGCGTATCTCGCCATTAATGGACGTATCCCGCCATCAACGCGAACATGACGCAGAGACGAAACGAACGGCGAGAATCTCGCATCAGCTCGCTCCAATGCGATCCATATATAAACCGCTCCTCCAGACGATTCAGGTAACTCAAACTCAATCCAATACGTCGCTACTCTGCCCAATTATTCCTCGGTACTTGATCGTCGGCGGGTTTTACGGTGGCTTCCCACCCCGGGATTTCCTTTACAGGTAGCTCGGCGTTAACAACAATCAATAACCCATTGAGATCCACACGCAACCTCCCACTACAAATCTCAACCGTTCAGTCCTGCTAGCCACAAGATCGACGGAGGACGACATCTAAAGGAGATTCCTACCTCCATCAAGATGATAAATATCTCAAACTATTAAGAGGTGGAAATAAATTCATGATTACGACCGTATACTAGGAATTCCATAAAGATAATGTACTAAAAAGGATAAAAGGTTAACAAAACCATCCCAAAAGGTCTAGACATGTTATACTTTCAAATTAAATGCGTTATAATTTTTTTAAAAACCTTGTCTCACTAACAGTAATCTATTCATGGGCTGTTGCATACAAATATACAATATTACAATCTACAAATCCAATTGGAACGGAGGAACCAAAGCTTATCGGTAGGTTTTTAGTATTTGCTTTCCTTTCTTCATGTTCTTGTTTTATTCTTTCCTTCGGCTGTTGTGTGTGTGACATAAACTTTATTGCAAAAGTGAAGGACACAGTTTTTACCTTGATCCACATATCGATCACTGCTCCGCTTGATCTGTTGACCTTAGGAAGGTAGAGTTTAGCTACAGCAAATCGAAACATATGATTAGCTACTAAAAAATTGATAGGTAACCAAGGAGTATACACAAAAACATACTCGAGGCATTTGGCTGAAGAGCACGGAATCCCTTGGCTCCCAGTGATAAAAGCATCGCTGCTTGACCATATGCCATGCCGCAATTTACTGTATATACTTTGGACTTGCAATACTGTTGCCAAATAAGGAAATCGGTAAGTAAAGTAATTCGAAGCTCAGGAAATGATTGTTCATCCAAAAGTTATCGTAAAAGAATGTTGAAAGAAAAATCAATCAAAGATGTTCCAAGCACCATAGAGAATTTGATCTCTTGTCTACTTTCAAAGAGCTTGTATGCTTATGAATTTAAACCCATACAGGCACGTTCAAGAAATTAAATTTTATGTGATGGAATCAGATAATTAACTTACAGCTAGGGTATCAGCAATGGCATATGCCTCAGTTTCAGATCCAACAGTCTCGTTCTTCTCATTCTGGAAAATAGCGGCATTAATCAGAATGTATAAAGATATCTAGCGTACAACTAAAATCAGGTGATGATATAGCATGGAACCAAGGGTAGATTACAGTATACTACCTTTAACTATTTTAGTTTTTATTGAACTACCTTAAGGTTATTTTATTCCATTTAAATCCCTTAGACATTTTTCCCTCTTTGAGGATAGAACAGAACTCAAGAAGAGTTCATCTCAAGCGATAAACTCCCTTAAACTCAGGTTTGAAGGGAGGTATTTTTTCTCTAAAATAAAATACCCTTCAATGTAACATTTTAATGGAACTTGCTGTAATAATTACAAAAACTTCGAGGTGGTGAAGTGAAATACATCAATAATTAAAGCAGTTTAGTGTAATTTACCCTAAAATTAGTTTTTTCCTTTGAGAAAATTAGTCTAGAAATTAGAACTAATCATTAGTAGCGCTTACCTGTGTCCCAGATGAGTTTATGTATAGGTAGAAAGGTTTGGTGGGGTTATCGTAATCTAGCCACATAAGCTGTGCAACAAGGAGCTCCGTGACTGCTGGGACTATCTGTCAGCACAATAACAAAAAATATTTTTAACCTATTGCAAGAAAAGCATGAAAACCTATATAAACCTGAAATAAATAAATAACATTTGTATAATATGATTTGGGCCTTACTGGCATGCCAAGGTAGCAAATTCGAGCATCAAGCAGTAAAGACGGTAAATCAGGAGGTGCGGTCCTTGGCCTTCCATATCCTCGGGCTCCGCCGCGATACATGCTTACACTCATGCTGTATTTAGATGGGCCCTCCATCATTCCCGTTGGGCTCCACATCCCTCCATTATCAAGATAATTCCTCGCAGATGAAATACTTGCCTGTCATCATAACAAAAATGGCACAAATATTTTTCAACACCCCATTTTGAAAGTGAATAACTTATATCTTTTTATTACAACTAACCTATACCTCCTACATACAAGTCATGACATTGAATTGATGTAATGATTTAAATTTTGGAAATAACTTTGACCAGGTGCTAAAGTTTAGAGGCATTTAAGTAAATGGGGGAGATAAGAATCGATTATAAGCAATATCAAGTCATACCCTGACTTTGTTTATAATACCTTAATATACTTGCCAAACGAAGCAAAAAACATTGGTCTAAGATGGAATATTGACCTAAAAGAAAATTAGTATTAAGTTTGAATTCGGTGTCAGAAATATTGAGGCTCCCTACACACATTAGTAGGGCCAACCTTTGTGATTCTTGTATCAAATGATTATTTCAAAGAGCACGGATATGTTTCAACCGCGCATTCTAAAAGTGCACCCTTGTTTTATTACACAACTAGCCTATACTTCCTAGGCTCCTACATATGACATTGAATGTAGGTATTCATGTACTATAAAGTTTTAGAGAAGTTTCATTTGCAGTAGATACCTGAATGCCAAGTATGGCTCGTAATAATCTATCATCCGGAGCATACAAGGGTTCACTGTCTGAGAGGTTAATTTACCTACTAAAATATTACAAGATTTTGGGGAAAATATTATAAGATTTTGGGGAAACTATTCGGTTGCTATAGGAGTCTCAGGGGTTAAATTTACCTACTAAAATATCATAAGATTTTGGGGGGAAACATTTGGGTGATAAGAGGAGTTTTAGGTAAGTGGAGATGGATAACAGTCGGTTCTAAACAATATCTAGTTATAATACCCAGGACCAAAAAAAGATTTAAGTTGGAAGATTAATCTAAGTCAGAAATATTCAAACTTTGAATGCACATAGTAGTAGGACCAACCTCTGTGACTTTCTCCGCTTGTCGTCTAACAGGACTATCCTCCGTCATGAACATATCCATTTGCGAAGCATTGAGCCCAAACAGGTATCTGGGCACATTTTTATAGTTTTCCATCACTGTATAAAACAAGAAACAGGCTCTCAAGACAAAATATATAAATAGACTAGTAGCTGTGTAATGATGTCATGCTACTACGAGATTCTAATGATAAACATAATATCTCTACGAGAGAAATGTTGTTTATCAAGCAATTTCAATAGTTCATGACCAATACCAAGGTGATCAGAGCTCGAGCTTCCGTGTTCAAAAAGAGAGCTCAAACATATTTATCAACTTACACCAATATTTTACAATACACAACTGTCAATAAAATGTTTCGTAATGAACAAAAAACTGATATTCTTCAATACCATCAGTCTCTAATACAAGCTCCACATATCAACAGAAATCATCCACTATAATTTTATCCATCTTAATCGTAAAGTACTCATCTTTCTAGCACAACAGTTTTAAAATAAAAAAAATCAATCATTTTAAAGCATCTAAGGCATCTCGCAAATCAAAAAACAAAGCATCAAAAGAATTGAGGGAAACTCACATCCTTCCTTGAGATTCTCCTCCCTGAACTGCTTTGGAATGTGCTCGAAATCGTTGGGGCCCTTCGACTTGCACATCCATCTCAAGCTCGGATTTTTCCTCGAAGGAGAAGAAGAAGAAGACGAGGACAGCACGAGCTTGGATCCAAAGAGGGATCTTGACGACGATAAAGAGAAGAGATCGAAGACTGAGGGCGATTGCAGCGATATCGCCATTGATTTTGCAAATTATGGTTTTTTTTCCCTTCTCTTTCTAGCGATAGGATTCGAAGCTAGGGCTGTGGAATGAAGTCTCTTATCGGATCCCATAAGACACAGACCCGAACCGAACTCATGACATACCCGACCCATCAGAATTTTTGCCAAAAAAAAAACAATCTGCATATTCTTAAGGTGAGTTCTTTTTTAAAAAGGCAAATTTAATAAAGCGCCATAGAAATTTAATTTTAGGAGTTTTTAAGATGGTGCCATTGAATTTTTTAAATGCCATAAAACCTCCATGGACTAGCAATCTTGTATGAAAATGCTAGTTTGGTTAATTCATTTCAGGCACAAATGGATCGGATAATCTAATATGGTATATTTTGACTAAAATTATTTTCAATTCTTTGGCAAAACTTCGTTCAACAGGGGTTTATGGCAATTTAAAAGCTCAATGGCGTTATCTATAAACGTTGAGAGTTTCTGATGGAGGTCGGAATCTTCCTGAAATATTGTTCTCCATCGATTTTGCAGCCAGCGGGGCTGAACAACTGAGATTTGTAGTGAAAGATTGAGCGTGTGGATCTCAATAGGTTGTTGTTGACGCCGAAATACCTGCAAAAGAAATCCCGGGATGGGAAACCACCATAAGACCATCCGACGATCAAACAAGTACCGAGGAATAGATGAGCAGGGTAGCGGCGTATTAGATTTAATTTCCGATTACCTGAGTCGTCTGAAAGAAGGGTTTTTATATCGGTTGCATGAAGCGAGCCGATGCGAGATTCTCGCCGTCCGTTATGGCCCTGCATTACGTTCACGTTGATGGCGGGATACGCCCGTTAATGGCAAAATAGGCTAATTAACGGCGAGTTACGCTAACGTGAGGTGCGGGACGTGGAGCGGCAGGGATCTCGTTATGGCGAGATATACGGAGCTGTTACAGAGGCGTTCGTGCTCCGTTCTCCCGGCCAAACAGGATGCACTAAGGAACCTCAGCTATAGGATAGCTCGGATACAAGCAAGTGAGCTGAGAAGTCCCAGCTATAGGATAGCTCGTAAACGAGCTATTGGTTGGCGGTCAGCCGAAGGGGGAATGTATTCCGGAGAGGTCTTCCAAAAGGTCAGGTGTAACCTCGGAGGTGGAGCGCCGAGAAATGTCCTCAATGCATCATACTTATTCCAGCTCCGTAGCCCCAGGAATCTAGTGGGCTTATGTGGATGACACGTCATCTGCTACGTGTCGTGATTTGGGAAATTCCCACATATGAGTATCATCATTAGACCCCCACTCTTGTTCCGACCTATTTATGGATCTAGTCGAGAGTGGTCTTCTTGGTTTTCTCTATCCAGTTTGGTGCAGAGGATTTTGTGCGGTGGATTGTCTAGGAACGTCACGGCGTTTGGCGGCTGTGTCTCTTCGATTTCCGAGTCCATGTGGCGTTTTACCGTACGCTTCAATTTCCGTGCGTATCCACGATGACATCAGCGGATCGCTGAGAGGGCGGTGCTATAATGAGGACGTCGCTTCGCATGTTCGAGCTGTCGATTTCGTGCTACATGGTCGTAATTGGAAGGCGGATTGCGAGACGTCGCTTCCGCCAGTTGGATCCGCGTGAGGGGGAAACGCCTAATGGTTGGCTACCGCGTGGCGCGATCAGGACCGTGGGGCACGACGCTTCATTCTGGCGGGAGCGGATTTCGGCCGTCAGATGGCCTTTACTAAGTGTATAAATAAAGGAAGCATATCCCTGGGAAACACCTTTGCTTCACCTGCCCTCTGACGTCTGTAGATTGCTCGGTGCTCATGCTTTTAGGTTGGATCCCCAGTCCAAAACCTTCTCCAGCTACTCTTCCCTTGAATCAGGTCAGATGTCTTCCTATGACCCTATAGTAGATGTAGTTAGGATAGAGTCAGGCGATGAGGCTTCATCCTCTGAAACCGAGTCTAGCGGGTCATCTTCATCTTCCTCGGCTTCTGATAGCCGAGGAAGTTCTTCTTCCTCCGCATCAGGTTCACCCCAAAAGGGTGGCGATTCTCTTGTTCTTCGTCGTCGAGGGGCCAAAAAGGCCCCCAAGGTGTATATCGAGAATACTTGTAATGCTGCCTCGATGCTGAACAGGTCAGACGAGCTTTCCGATATCCGGGCTCGCTTCCATATTCTCTCTGGCTATTCGCTCCGTCTGGCAAGGGAGGGTGAACGGGTAGACCAGGTACAGGGTAATGAGATTGCCCTGTATTAATAAGCGTTCTGAGCAGGGATGCATCTACCCTTTCCCCTGAGATTTGTGCCGTTTTTCATTATTTCCAACTCGCCCCAGGCCAGCTGGCACCGAATTTGTGGAGGATTCTCCTCGGATTCCCGGCCCGGCTAAAAATTAATCGGATCCCCTACGTACTCGTAAGGATGATCCGAGCTGGGTTTACTTCTCTTTTAAAAAGCATAAGAGTAAGACGGCCGGGTCGGTGGTTGTGGTTGTCCCTTCTTTCATCCATGAGTGGAAGGAGAAGTTTGTGTTCGTCGGTCCTCCGAAAGGAGAGAAGTGTCCAGTGCCCACCAAGTGGCATAGGGCAGATTGCCCGAGGGCCAAGCAGTCAAATGCCCCAGAGGCAGGGGTGGTGTCGCGGTGGGAGCCGATCCAGCATGCTGACGCCTTGCTTTCCGAGCATGCCCTGAGCTGGGCGGGACTCGGTCTCGTGTGATTTATAGGTAAGTTAGGTCTTAGCCGATCAATTTAAACTTAGCATAGTTTGATGTTTCTGTTGCTAACCCTTTTTTGTTTCCTTTCGCATATCCCATGGATCGATCAAAGATCATGGCCGCCCTAGTCGCCAAGGTGTAGGGGAGGAAGGGCGACGGCGGTACCTCGTCCAAGCCCGTGCCGAGCATGGAGCCTCGCCAGGGTCCTTCCGCAAAGGTTGTCGTCGCTCCGCCTGTCCCGGAGGAGCGCAGGATCGGAGGGCAAAAACATGCTCGGGAACAGGCTCCCCGGGTAAAACCGGAGGTTCCTTCCTCCGCCGAGTCTCCGGTCAAGAGACTCAAGAAGGTGGTATCCCAGCCGCCCCGGCAGAGATACAGGTGCAGGAAGGTGACTTCTGCCTTAAGGTGCCGTCGGGGCTATCTGTGGCCGGCAGCTTACTGGCGGACATGTAGAAAGCAGTGGGGGTTAAGATACCTTAGGGCACCATGATGGCCCAGGTCATGGCGATAGCTAAGGAGGCCATCCTAGCTAGTAATTTCCTGCAGATTTCCAAGTAAATTTTCCCCTATTTAGTCCCTGATGAAAGTTCGCTTTGTTCTGCAGGTCCTCCAACACTGCACACTCTTAGCGGCCTTGGAGGTCGAGGAAGTAGCTCCGGCGCTAAAAAATGCCAGGGAGACATCCTCGCGCGAGGAAGAACTCTTCGCCCAGTTGAGGGAGGCCGAGGAGAACACCATCTCTCTCGAGTCGCGGCTGGTTTCGGAGGGGGTAAAGGCCGCTAGGGTGAAAGAATCCCACCGAGCCTTGACTGAATCCAACCGGGCCCTTCAGGCCCAGGTCAGCGAAGTCAATAAACTCTTCGATGCCATGAGAAAGTAAAGAGACTTGGTCTAGGAGGACGCCCGGGCAGCTAACGAGGCAGCGAGGAGGGCCGAGGAGAAGGCGAAAAAGGCTGTGGAGGACTACCAAGCGTTCGACCAGTTCTATGTCGACCTTGCCGATTTTGCGACCGTTGGGTAGTGATTGATCTCAAAAACTATCTATAACCGCAATCAAGAACGGCGTCGCTTTGCAGCTAGCCGGTGAGTATGGGTCGGTCCACAGGGATGTTGTGAATTTCCGATTCGCGCTAACGAGTTAATTCCGAAGGGTGTTCGGATTAATTATTAAATCTAAAAACCTAATTATTCTATATCTAAGTCTTGCTAGGGTTAGGTCTAGGTTAAGTTTGGAAAGTCTATAAATCTCACCGCTTTCTATACCCATATGAAGATCTAATTAGGTGTTATGGTAAATATTAATAAAAGGGATTAGGATGATTGGGAAGATTGTTCTTCCTCTAGATCATTGTCCTTCCTTTCTTAATCTTTACCCTAACCTCCATGGAAAACCTTAAAATCCGGGCCTTTAGACTACGGTATCACCGCTACCTCGTGGGTAGAGTGCCGTAGAGAGCGGAATAAGAAGGTATGCATGGAGTTCTATGAAAATATATGACGGGCAAGAAAGGGGATGAGAGATCTTCGTCTCTCAAACCTTCCCCAGATCTAACCATAACAAGCGAGGAGACTACTCACTCATTAGGGAATTGAAGAACATTTATCTAGGGCAGAGAATAAAAGATTAACTAGGGCAAAGAATTAAATTTAACTAGGGCAAGAATAGAAAATTAACCTAGGGCAGAAAATAAAGAACTTACAAAAATGATGCTCTCCAAAAGAATGCTGAAATTTATTAATGAAGGGAGGCATAGCCTTTACAATGATTTAGAGTTCCTATTTATAGAGGATAGGAAACCCTAGGTTACAATTGATTCGCATGTCTACATTTACCAAAATATCCTTAGGAAGACCTAGTCAAAGTAGACTTCAAGCTTTGGAAAAAAATTTATGTCTCTGTCTCTTTTAAAAGGAAGTATTGGGCCTTGAAATTATTGGGCCTTGAAATTTCCTTTGTGGGCTCTTCTGTCTTTGGGCTTCCTTATTATTTGGTTCTTTTATTAAAATAGCTTCTATGTTTCTTCTAGATCTCCAGTGAATAATTGCAGTGGACTTTTAACCGTTCGCTTGTAATCTTGGACCTTGCATTGCCTTGTACTTTGTGAATTTTATCTTTGATGTATGCTTGATCAAGAGTCTTCTGTTTGTTGGTCAAAGTCCACTTTTGCATCGTTTTTTCATCGTTTTCACTGTTTTCTGTCCAAGAACCTGTAACCTGTAATATGTAGCAGACATGCGTCAAAAGCACCTGTTTATTTGTAAAAGGAATAAGAATGGGGAATATAATAATACAATATTACGGTGTGAACAAATACCCCCAAACTTATTTTTTGCTCGTCCTCGAGCAAACTTATTTTTATTCTCTACAAAAAACCTAACCGTACTTTCGCAGGGAAACGCGATTGCACTGAGCTCGTGCAACAAGCCGTTAAACCTCTAGGTGTCCCTAGTAGGAGGAGTGTTGTCTTCTGAGGGTTTTCAGCAGATTACACCCACAAAATCCTATCAATTTGGCTTTTTGACTTTAATTCTCCAATTAGGTTTTCTAACTAAGAATTCTATTATCATCGACCCGCAAATTATCCACCCATATTCTTCACACTTCCTTATTATCTAACTTAAGATTATATATATCCTGTAGACCTACTTAGCTTTCGGCATCTCTTAAGTTTTTCTTCTAGGGTTCCATCTCCACTTAGGAATTTTTATCAACTTTACTAAAGATACAAGTTCTATTCTTCACTCATTTCTCTCATCTAAACTCCAGTCACATATCCCCACGTGTGTGTATAAATCACCCCTACACTTGGAAATTCAAATCAAGCAATCGTACTCTTGTCCATTGTCCAAAGCACTTATTAACTGGTGAATTTTTAATTGAATTTTTCTTACACATCCTTCATGCGACCGTTAATACTTCTTGAGGTACCAACGACCGATTACAAAATGTATTTGCACATTTAAGCGTAATTCCTAGTCTTGCAACACCCAAGGCTTTAGCAGTGACTCCCAAACCAGTTGGTCTAAGGCACTAGGTGATGAAGCACCCTCGCTAAGTATTTTTCTATTTTTGCAGCCTTAAGTAATCACAAAAACCAGTGTCCATTTTTTTTATTCTTTATTCACACTTTTTTATTCTTTTATTTTCTTCGTACTAAGGACTTTAGACAAGAGCATTTCAAGGTCTCTTCTACTATTCCAAGTTTCAAGGTACGTAATTGTGCAAATTGTAGGGTATACGTTTTCAGAATCTAGACTTAAGTTAGGAACTATTTTTCAAACTTATACTCTAATAAGAACATCAATACTCTTCCCTTGTTTCGACTTAGCCCAAGAAGTAAACCCAAAATTTGCCTATTTCTAAATAAATTATAAAGACATATACTTTCTACCGTTAAACTTTAAGGAATGTTATTTTTAGGGTTTTTAATTCACTAAGTCTAAGATCTAGTTGTTCCTAGCCAGTTAACCTATTTGTCAAACTCAAGTCAATTAGCCAAAATTGAATACAATAATTTTTGAAAATTTTCAATTTTTATGGGTTTTAAAATAAGTATGCAAATGCAAAAATATGTACAAATGAATGCGAAGGAAGAAGACTTACCGAGCATACCCCCAAACTTGAACTTGACAGTGTCCTCACTGTCATGCTAAACCAAGAGGTTCAAAATTGTCGGCACCCCCCTGTTTATTTATTTATAATTTTTTTTATATTTTAATGTTTTGAATTTTTTTTTTAATTTTTTTATAGAAAAAGAAAACAAAAAATATATATACATATATACACAAGGTTCCCCCCAAACTTAAGCTTGGCCTTGCACAAGCCAAAGGTTAGCACCAACCATTCAAAGATCTTATCGTGGTAATGGTATGGTTGGTGAAAAGAGGGAGTGGAAAGAAGAAAGATGAGAAGCACACGAGACCGAATGGGAAGAAGAGTGGAATATGGTCTCGGTGGAGGAGAAGAATGGTGGAAAGGAGAAAGAAGAGTCACGCGATCTTGAGGGTGTAAATCGAGTGAATAAATTAGCGCAATATGTGATGACCGATATGTTATAAGCGATTGCGCTAACCTATCAACCCGTCGAGAAATGGGGTCAAATCCCTCAAGATTCGCAAGAAAATATAGGTACGCCGAACTTGGTATAGGAGATGAAAGCGTAACGGTCACTTGTACGGTCGGAACAATAGGAATGACGAAAGGAAGTGAATTAGGGATAGTATCATTCTCACCGTAGTAAACTGTCTCGAACTTGAAAGATTCCATTAATGGTTCGAAACTACTGTAAGCAACCGAGTCTGATGGTTCAACTAACTCATCTGAAAATGTAAAGGACTCAAACTCGGGCGGTGAGTCATCAATATCGTCCGAAAAAGTGAAACACTCGTAAGTGTCATCGTCTGTGAGGACCGTGTCAGATTCAAAAGAAAATTTTTCAAGCTCACAGTCTTCAAGCGTGGTCGGAACGATAGAAAGGAGGGAGGGTGATTTAGTTAAAGGTTCAAGATGATGAATTGGAAAATCCGACACATCAAATAAAAATGGTTCAACCTCAATATGGTCCTCAAAACTCTCCTCAATGCTATCCTTATAATTTTCCTCAAAATTCAACTCTTCCATGCCATTATCATCAAAATCCAGACGCATGTGAAGTTCGGGAGAAACATCTAATGACTCGGGATGATGAGTTGAACATAAAATTTCAATCAAATCGACAGGTTCATCATCCGAAATTTTCCCGGCATCTATATCCTCAATCAAGTGAAAAGCAATTTTCTTAGACACCTCATCAAAAGCATGGATATCTATCGATTTAGGTTCTAGATGGGAGGTGTAAAGATCGAAAGGATTAGGTGCGGTTTCACTCGAAAGGGGTTCTTCATAATTTGGCAAATCAAACACTACAAAATCACACAACTCATTTTTATTTTGAACACAAGTTTGAAAATTGGAGTTGTTGGATTCAATTGGGTATGGGTAGGTTTGATTTGGAAATCCTCTCACATTCTCACTCTGTCCAACCGCCTCCTTATACATTGAAAATTTTGGAGCTAGTTGTATAAGGGCGGCCACGGACGCTTCCACATTCCTAGTCATTTTGTTTGTTGCTGTGATATATGCCTCCAGCGACTCTTCCAAACTAGACCTGCATGGTAAGGGGGTTTCGGTAAAAGATTCGAAATCGTGTGGATATGCAAAACTCCCTAATGGCTGTGTAGAAACAGTGTCTAATGAGGGTGGGAAGGTCGGGTAGGACTGGTAGGAAGTGGGTGATTGGACAGGGGTAGGGTCAACATATGGATAAAAAGGTGAATAGTCGTGTGGATCCCTAGAACTAGATGAGTGGAGAGGGGTGAAAGATCGACTGCGAGATTGAGCAATATGCTCAGCAATGGACATAGGCTTAGGAGTGACAGAAGGACTTGAAAAAGTGGTATCAACATATGGAAGTGGTAAAGGTTGACTTGGTTGACACAAAGTGGGTTGAAAAGTCAAACTGTTTCTCCTAGACTCCTCTATTTGTTAGTTGTATGTATGCCCTAGAGGCCAGTATTGTACAGATGATGTATATTATATTGGATGCTTGGACATATATAGAGATGACTTTCTTGCTCGATATGATAGTATGCTATCTGGTTGCACTTTATCTTAACATGTACACTAGTCTCTTTATACTATCTTATAGTTACATGTTGGTAAAGCCCCTTAGGATGTGTACTTGACTACCTGTGACTATGATGCAGATCATACTAGTGGGACATGGTAGTCCATAGGTACATCCTTCAAGGTCCCTAGTCGTAGGTGTATCGAGACAGGGCATCGATATGCCAGTGTAGACTAGCGTATACGCTTCTCGACCCATGAGATGGGCGATGGATGATCCCATATCATTGGTGTTTGACATCAGAGATGGTATACGGGTGCTCAGTGGAGACTGGGTACACTGGACGGACTCGCCGAGAACTCCCAGTTGGTATTATACCTCACGTCAGATGGCAGTTCTCAGGTGACACTTGTGCAGGTTAGTCTGTAGACCCGAGATCGTCATAGAGTCTTGTGTGATTCCCACTGTGCTTTGATCTCACCTTACCACGTCCATGAGGGTGTGCAAAACGGTGGTCTTTGGGTACAGTCCCGAGTCACATGGAGGCAAATGAGCGATAGGAGGGGTTTCGTCTCTCCCGTTATTGGGGTTGATGTTGCGCTGTGTTCGATTGGCCGTAACAGAGAAGTCCTGGCCAGGGCTGATCAGAGATTTGCTGGTAAGTGTTACCAGTAGTTTCTGACCCGTTATGAGCCTCACATCGCACGACTTATCGGTTATTGGGGTCTGACGTTTACCACCCCTAGACTTGATATGCGACATATCAGACGAACAGACCGGACTGTACGGTAAGTGTTACTGGTTGGATTCACAGGAGTGTGAGCGGGCTAGCTCGTCGATCTTCTGATCGCTCAATACCCGGGTGGCCGTTACGTTTAGCAGACCGCTTGCGGCTTGTGGGTGCTTGATATGATCATCATCTGCTGCCGGCGTATTGACAAGTCTTTAGAGTCCTACACAGAGGTTTCCTGCTCAAGCGAAACGAAATAGGAGCGCATATGAGATATGTGCAGGACCGAGAATAATGCGTGTATGTGATACCGTATTTCATTTTCGCGATAAATGTATCAATTGGTTATATGCGATATAACCTAGATATCGAATCAAGGATTGATTCGATAAGCCGATACATAGGATACTAGTCGGTTATATGCGATATGACCGGATCGTTAAATCAAGTGTTGATTTAATGATTTAATGTATAATTATATATTTGATATATTACTTTGCATTAACTAGTATTGGTTCACTTTAAAAGGTTTTTCTCACTTGAAGTTCACAAGTTGTATATGTGATATACTTTTGTGCACATGATTGTATCATGTTTGATGATGCATGCTCACTTGGGTTTGTGTAAAGAATTATACCATGGTTAAGTTAATGATTAGGGTTTTGTTTATTTGATTTACTTATTTATTTATTTATTTATTTTCATTTATATTTGGAAAGGAAATGAAATGGTGGCTCATTTTGGACTTTCTTTTGAAGCTTCATGAAGCTTTGAATGGTTTGACCATTTTGTCTCTTTTCTTACCCTAACCATTCACTTGAACCATAGTTGATTCTCTACACAAGTTATCTTGACCATGGTTGCTATATGATAAGGATAATCTATTTTCTATTTGATTGATTATTCTTATCATAATCATCTTCATCTTCTTCTTCTTCTTGACATGAAGAAAAGCTTGCTACCAACAATGGCAACTTGAGCAAAAGTGTGAGAAATCCAATTCTAAAGTGAACCCACCTCCTATTTCTTCACCCTCTACATCTTGCCAAGTAGTATAGGGTGTTTTCTTCACAAGTTTCATGACTTGTTGAAGTTGGAGCTTGATCTTGTGTAACCTCGACGTAGATCATCTTCGGCATCGTACCCGACGACTAGTCCGCTCATTTCTCCGATGAAGCCGATGATAGAGTCCGAGATCCGACTTGGACAGCGAGAGGACGACTACGTGGAGCTAAGGAAGTGGATAACCGGATCTACAAAGGTTGTAGCTTCTTATCTTTAGTTAAGTTGTTAACTAGTTTAATGGTTTCGCCTAAAATTCTAGTTAACGATCCGTATCAGAGTTTCTCGGCACTTGTAAAATTTGAAATTGGCATGGTTGATGCCTTGTGAGACCTCTGGAGAGTGCCTAGGAACCCTACACTATTTGATCTTTCAAGATATTTTTGGCAAGAAGGGATCGTCTTTAAATTGACCGAAAAAATTGACATACGACGTAAAATTAGGTTCGGGATACCAAAGTTCGGCAAGTGATTTATTATGTGGGGTACCCATGTTAGAAGAATGAGAAAAGAAAGAAGGTAGGTGGTGTGCAAGTGGGGTGCAAGGATTTCTTAGCGACAAATTTTTGCAAGTTTTTATAAAAAAAGTTTCTTTTTTCCTTTTTCTCTTTATTTAAGACTGTTTGCAGAAAAAAAATTTCGATAAAGGGCTTAGACACCAAATGTAATCAACCAGAAATGCACAATCAGACCTAGATCTAGGGTCACCTAGGTCAGCTAGACAGCTCCTAACTATTCCAAAGGGCTAGAAATAGGACCTCAAACCGCCTCTTCAACGCCAATTGCGGCCCAGGTAAGTGCCAGGTAAGTGGGAAGGAACCACATTGTGGGCCTAATTAAAACCACTAGCCTTTGACACACTTGCCTAGTCACCGCAAAGACAAGTTAGGATAAACGGCCGATGCCTATACTAGTCCTCTGTACCTATTGAGTGCGACGTCCTTAGGGCTGAGTCTAATATTTTTTTAATTAAGAGTGGTCAATACAAATGCTTTATGTGATTTCTGGGGTCCTGGAAAGGGTGATGAAATCCCCACCAATTGAATGGTCAAAAGCCCCTTAAAATCAGTTTTAAAGATATGCAAAACAGAAAAATCACTTGCAATCAAATCTTTTTATTTTATGCGCGGCGCAAAGAATCCTGCACAAGATTGTTATTTGGAAGTGGGGAATATTTTTAAAGCGCAAAGAAATCCTGTAGGCAAATTTACAGAAGATATATCAAGATTTGCAGAGGAGGAGAGAAAACTCACAGAGATTTGCAGTGGCGGAAATCTGCACAAGATTGTTTTTTTTTTGCAGGTGGTGTCACTAGGCGCGGCGGTTCCGCGGCCGGAAGGGGGTTCTCGCGGCGGTTCCGCCGCGGGTTGGTCGGCTCGAGAGTTTTTTTTAAACCAGATCACCGCGATTCTTCTTGTTGACTCAGTCCTCCAAATTTCTTCTGTTGTCTATTGTGATATTCCTCTGTTTGTTCGGATTGGATATTTGTTGTTCTGATCTCTGTAGATTTCCAGATCCGAATTTCTTTGTAGATCCTGCAAAAAATTCTCACAAGAATACCCTTTCCAAAAATAACAGATGATATATTTTTATGTTTTTTTTTCTTCAGATTTTTATGATTTTTTTAATTTGATTAACCCGAAATTGCAAAAAAGGAAATAACACGCCATCCCCGGCAACGGCACCATTTGATTGATCTCAAAAACTATCTATAACCGCAATCAAGAACGGCGTCGCTTTGCAGCTAGCCGGTGAGTACGGGTCGGTCCACAGGGATGTTGTGAATTTCCGATTCACGCTAATGAGTTAATTCCGAAGGGTGTTTGGATTAATTATTAAATCTAAAAACCTAATTATTCTATATCTAAGTCTTGCTAGGGTTAGGTCTAGGTTATGTTTGGAAAGTCTATAAATCTCACCGCTTTTTATACCCATATGAAGATCTAATTAGGTGTTATGGTAAATATTAATAAAAGGGATTAGGATGATTGGGAAGATTGTTCTTCCTCTAGATCATTGTCCTTCCTTTCTTAATCTTTACCCTAACCTCCATGGAAAACCTTAAAATCCGGGCCTTAAGACTACGGTATCACCGCTACCTCGTGGGTAGAGTGCCGTAGGGAGCGGAATAAGAAGGTATGCATGGAGTTCTATGAAAATATATGACGGGCAAGAAAGGGGATGAGAGATCTTCGTCTCTCAAACCTTCCCCAGATCTAACCCTAACAAGCAAGGAGACTACTCACTCATTAGGGAATTGAAGAACATTTATCTAGGGCAGAGAATAAAAGATTAACTAGGGCAAAGAATTAAATTTAACTAGGGCAAGAATAGAAAATTAACCTAGGGCAGAAAATAAAGAACTTACAAAAATGATGCTCTCCAAAAGAATACTGAAATTTATTAATGAAGGGAGGCATAGCCTTTACAATGATTTAAAGTTCCTATTTATAGAGGATAGGAAACCCTAGGTTACAATTGATTCGCATGTCTACATTTACCAAAATATCCTTAGGAAGACCTAGTCAAAGTAGACTTCAAGCTTTGGTAAAATTTTATGTCTCTGTCTCTTTTAAAAGGAAGTATTGGGCCTTGAAATTATTGGGCCTTGAAATTTCCTTTGTGGGCTCTTCTGTCTTTGGGCTTCCTTATTATTTGGTTCTTTTATTAAAATAGCTTCTATGTTTCTTCTAGATCTCCAGTGAATAATTGCAGTGGACTTTTAACCGTTCGCTTGTAATCTTGGACCTTGCATTGCCTTGTACTTTATGAATTTTATCTTTGATGTATACTTGATCAAGAGTCTTCTGTTTGTTGGTCAAAGTCCACTTTTGCATCGTTTTCACTGTTTTCTGTCCAAGAACCTGTAACCTGTAATATGTAGCAGACATGCGTCAAAAGCACCTGTTTATTTGTAAAAAGAATAAGAATGGGGAATATAATAATACAATATTACGGTGTGAACAGGTGGCACAACGGACTCGACGTCGTTAAGGAGATGGCGCCCGGGTTTGATGACCAGGAGCTCCGCGCGAGGTACCCCCTCACGGAGGAAGAACCAAGGGGCGGAGGTGCCGAGCTTGCAGGTGGCAGCAAGCAGGCCGGCGGAGGCATCGAGCGGGCGGACGACGCGGAGGTCTATCACACCCCGCTTCCCGGTGCACGGGAAAGGAGACGTGGCGGGCACGCGACGTATTTACCCAGAAATAAATACGTTAAGTGTAAATAAGCAATATATGAAAAGCACAAGAAATGACAAGAGATATAATATAAACAACAACTTTTATTAACATTCATCTTTACAATACAACTGTTTTGAAAAGGAAATGTACAATGATAAAAGCAATGTCTAAACAGTGGCATACAAACTGGAAAGTAAGTACAAGTAAACTAGTAGCCTGGCTGTGCTTCAATTTACTCCAAGTACTCCTAGCTGAGCTCGGTCTCCTGAAGGTCCGGTCCTCCTGACGAACATTCTAAGAAAGAAATAGACAGGAATGTCGTCAGTGAACTAGCGCTCGGTAAGTCCCAAAAGAGAGAAAAGAATAGAACAAGTAATGTAAAAGAAAACTGTTAAGTTATACAGGTATCGGTTTATTATTCTAACATAGTTGTTTGTAGCTTGGTACAGAAGATATCAGTATATATGAGAGGAGTCCAACTATCCGTGGACTATGGTAACATGTAAGTACAAGGCCCCGTCAAAACCCACGGCACAACAGCACGAAAGTTCATGTGGGTGTCTTTTAGTGTCCATCATCATGCCACTTTTAATACATTCCGTACTAATCTACCCCGTTAACCCCGTGTAATGTTTTATATAGATTATAATTATCAGACTTGCCAAGACCATGGATACAGGTTGTTCAAGTAATCAGGTTCAGGATGTAAACAAGTAGTCATGTAATCAAGTCAAGTTATAGCCATCGTTCGATCATGTCAAGTCATGTTTGCATGTTGATTTTGTTCTGATATTCAGGTTCAGGTTCAAGTAAATATATTAGAGTTTGGATTCATGTTTGAGTTGGATTCTGGTTTGGATTGAATTCAAGTTGCTTTAGACTCAGACTTGAGTCAGACACTTAGAACTGATTTGGATCCTGAAATATGTTTGGGAGTTATCAGTAACTGCTGCATATGGACGGCAGGATTTGTGTATTTTTCCAAGACAATTACCATTGATAACACCGTTAAGTTTTTCTACCTTAAATAGGCAAGCACTCACTTTCGCCGGCTTCCTGAGGCTCAAGTGAATTGATTCCGCTTAAACCTATATTTATTAAAGTCCTTAACAGTATTTTATATAGCTCGAGGGGTTTTATAAAAATATTTTTATTATAGTTCAAAATAACCTCGAGAAATTATTTATATTCTTTCGGATTTCCATTGATGTGTATTTTAAGAATTGAGATATTTTAGTGATAATTACCTTAACTTGAATAGTTCATGGTATTTAATGTAAACTTGTCTTGTATTGATATCTTGATGGTATTTTGATGAAACTTGAAATTCTTTTATTTGAAAAAATAAAAGTTATTATATTTTGAAAATATATGGATTTATAATATTTATATAATTATATAAAAATTAATTTGGATTATTAAGTAGAAAATCTAGTTTTTCTTAAAAATCGTATTAAAAATCTTTCGAGACCGAATGCTCCGTGAGGAGGTTTGCATCTCGCTCTACTAGCCCAAGGATGTGCGATAATCCGCACCATCGAATAGCGGATCCCCTAAAAAGGGTTGTAGAGGCTTATTTGCAAAGGAATTTTAAAATACAATTCCAAAAAAAACCGTTTTTATAATATATGGTATTTTAATGAAATATATTGTTTTCATCACAAAGATACGTTCAAAGAGTATCGTGCTATGGAAACATGTGTGTTTGTGAGGGGTAGGTCATTACCCCATGTGGTCTTCTAAAGGTATAATTAAGCAAAATAATTAAATATGGTAGATACAAAGTTCATGGTATTTTAATGTAAAGGTTAGATTAAAGTTATTTAGCATGATGGTTTTGAGTGAAAGTTGGTTCTAAATATTATTTTAATATTAACAAGCAAAATGTAGAAATATGAATGAGCATTGATTAAGAAAAAGTGTGATTTCTAGGGTTTAGAATAAAATGTTGGTACTAACTCCACTTACCGACATGTTTGGAAAAAAGAGATTTTTAAAAAGAAAGAAGAGAGATTGGAAGGGATTTACTATGTAGAAAGATGAAGAGAAGGTAGGAGTAGGAAAGGTTGTCGTCGTGGGGTCGCCGAAACTTACTTTGATCCTCGCCGGAACTTGATCTCTTGCTAACTCCACTTGTACTCTTCTTGTACTTAGAAAACTTTGAGAATTTTGGCTATAATTTTCAGAATAAGGAAGGGCTAGGGTATGGGGTAGTATTTATAGTGTGGAATTAGGGTTTTAGAATTAAAAAGATGAATTAAAATGCATTAAAAATGTGATAAATGAGGATTTAAGGGGTCTCTGTTTGATTGCAGAGTAATCAAACAGTGCAGGGGAGTTAGTGTAAGGTTAGTCTAGCACCCTATGAAGAGTTTTGAAGCATCACATGACCCAAAGTTTAAATTTTTATGGTGCTAAACGAACATGCAAAGGAATCGATCCTAGAAAATTAGGGTTTCGAAATATAAAGCGAACTAATCTAGGGTTTCGAGACTACAACCTTTGTAGCCCCCTTTCGCTGGACTCCTTGGTCTCTAGGGTGTTGAACGAAGGTCCTCTTGAAGTCCCCTTGTGTCCACGACGATCTACCACGGAGATCTTCGTCCAAGCTCGCAACTTCGTGAAACCGAAGAGAACACTCTAAACAAAACGGCTAAGCTTGTGTAGAATGATGTTGTGGTTAGGTTTCTCACTTCAAAAACCTATCTTTAAGTGGTATTTGCTCACTAGAAAAAACTAGAGAGCAAAAGAGCAAGAGGAAGAAGATGGTGGCAATTTTTCAACAAGAGGTAAAAAGATAACTCTTATGAAGAAAAAGAAATATATCAATATATATTTTATTCCTTCATGCTATGAACCATGGTTAAAGTGATGGAGACATTATTTAACTTGAGTTTTGAATGATAAAGAGAAGGATAACCATAGGTTAGTGGTAGTTGAGCAAGGTTAGGTCAAAGGAAGAATGTAGAAGTAAGAATGATTATCCTTTCCTTTTCATTTTCTTTTAAATCCAAAATCAAATAATAATCCATTATATAATCTATGGTGTGAGTCTTATATTGCCACCATTTCCATATGCTAACAACCATGATGGATGAGTGTATGTATGTGTGCATGTATGCACATCCACATGTGTATGAAACTAGCATGAAAGAAAGAAAGAAAAGCACACATGCATGCACACATCCATCATCCAAGAAAAGGTTTTAAGTGAGAAAACTAATGGTTAAATGATAAATCAACACTTGATTTATCAATCCGGTCATATCTCATATGACCCCACCAAAAGTAGTTCACCCGATCAATGTTCGGTATCATATACGCACATTTCAATCGGGTGCATGCGCATATCGCATACGCGCACCGCAACGTTTCGCCTGGACTGGGTAACTCCTTTGTGGGACTCTAAGACTCGTCAATACGCCGGCAGAGGGTGATGATCATATCAAGTACCCTCAAGCCGCAAGCGGTCAGCTAAACGTAACGGCCACCCGGGTATTGAGCGATCAGAAGACAACAAGCGAACCTGCTACAACTCCCGTCGAGCCATCCGGCAACACTACCGTACAGTCCGGTCTCTTCGTCAGATATGCTGCATATCGAGCCTAGGGATGGTCACGTCGACCCCAATAACTCAATAAGTCGTGCCGGTGAATGGTCTATAACAGATCGAGAAACTACTGATAACACTTATCAGCAAATCTCAGCAGCCCTGGCCAGGGACTTGCTGTTATAACCAGTCGGGCACAACACTGCATCAACTCCCAATACCGGGAGAGACGAAACCCCTCCTATCGCTCATCGTCTTCGTGTGTCTCGGGACTGTACCCAACGGCCACCTGTTTGCACGACTCAGTAGAGCCGTGGTAGGGTGGTAATCAAAGTACAGTGGGAGAACACACAAGGCTCTATGACGATCTCGGGTCTACAGACTAACCTGTACCAGTGTCACCTGAGAACTGCTATCCGACGATAGATATAATTCCATATAGGAGTTCTCGGTGAGTCCGTCCAGTGTACCCAGTCACCACTGAGCACCCGTATATGATCTTGATGTCAAACATCGATGAATGTGGGAACATCCATCGCCCATCGTATGGGTCTAGTATCATATACGCTAGTCTACTCTGGTATATCAATGCCCCGTCTCGATATACCTACGACTAGGGACGTTCCAGGATATGCTTATAGACTACAGATGTCCCACTAGTATGATCTCCATCATAATCAGAGTAGTCAAGCCGATATCCTCAGGGATTTATCAGCATGTATGAATGAATAAAAGCATGATCAAATCAACATGTCAGATAAAGAAGAACCAGATAGCATACTATCATGTCGAGCAAGAATGCAAACTGAATATATATATACATGTATAGATACATCCACTATCACATAATGGCCTCTAGGGCATACATATATCCAACAATCTCCCACTTGCACTAAGGCCAGTTATTGGCGTATCTCATACCCAACATCTCAAAAAGTCGCTCATGCTGTGGCTGAGGGAGGGCCTTGGTGAGTGGATCCGCGCCGTTGTTCTTTGTATCTACTCTCTTAATCTCGATCTCCCGGCGATCTACAATCTCCCGGATCAAATGAAAGCGCCTCAGGATATGTCTGGACCGCTGATGGGATCTGGGCTCCTTGGCTAACGCCATCGCCCCATTATTGTCACAATACAAAGGTATTGGATCAATAATGGTTGGAACTACTCCTAGCTCCGAGACGAACTTCTTCATCCAGACGGCTTCCTTGGCGGCATCATTTGCAGCAATGTACTCAGCTTCCATCGTAGAGTCTGCAACGGTATCTTGTTTGGAACTCTTCCAACTTACCGCCCCTCCATTGAGGGTAAATACAAACCCTGAGATAGATTTGCTGTCATCCTTATCGCTCTGGAAGCTCGAATCGGTAAAGGCCTCCATTTGGAGATCTGTATTACCATACACCAAGAACAATTCTTTAGTCCTTCGTAAGTACTTAAGAATGTTCTTCACAGCTGTCCAGTGGTTCTCCCCTGGGTTGGATTGATACCTGCTTACAACACTAAGTGCATAAGCTACATCTGGGCGTGTACATAACATCGCATACATTATAGATCCTACTGCCGAAGCATAAGGTATAATGCTCATGCGAGCTCTCTCTTCATCGGTCTTTGGATAAGAATCCTTGGAGAGAGTGACTCCATGGCAAGCGGGTAAGGCACCCCGCTTGGAGTCTTCCATACTAAACCTCTTTAGGATGGTGTTGATGTACCTGGTTTGGGACAATCCCAATAACTTTTTGGATCTATCCCTATAGATCCTTATGCCCAGGATGTATGTGGCATCACCCAGGTCCTTCATGGAGAACCTTAGTGATAAGAATGATTTGACCGACTGTAGCATAGGAATATCATTTCCTATCAGAAGAATATCATCCACGTACAATACGAGGAATGTGACAGCTCTTCCTACAGCCTTCTTATAAACACAAGGTTCATCTGGATTTTTGATGAAATCAAACTCTTTGATAACATCATCGAAACAGATGTTCCAACTCCGAGATGCCTGCTTTAACTCATATATGGATTTAAGCAATCTACATGCTTTCTCGCTGCTCCCACTGTCAATGAAGCCCTCTGGCTGATCCATATAAACGCATTCTTCTAAATCTCCATTTAGAAATGCTGTTTTAACGTCCATCTGCCAGATTTCATAGTCGTAGTGAGCAGCAATAGCAAGTAGGATCCGAATGGATTTAAGCATGGCTACGGGCGAAAAAGTTTCGTCATAGTCCAAACCTGGTCTTTGACGAAAACCTTTCGCCACAAGTCTTGCCTTATAGGTCTCTACCTGCCCATCCACACCAATCTTTCTTTTAAAGATCCACTTGCATCCTACAGGTTTTACCCCAGGGGGTACAACGTCCAAAGTCCATACTTTGTTGGTGTACATAGACTCCATTTCGGATCTCATGGCATCCAGCCACTTCACAGAGTCACCACTCGTGATAGCTTGCTGAAAACTGGTAGGATCATCATCATCCATGATGCAATCTTCTCTGTCACCATCAATGAGGAAACCGTAGTACCTCTCCGGTGGGCGAGAAGTCCTACCAGACCTACGGAGTGGCCGGGGTTCTTCAGTTTCTGTTGCAACAGCCGGTTCAACCAAATCGTCATTTGTAGTTTGTGTCTCCAGAACCTCTTCTAGATCTACTACCTTGCCATCATCTTTATCTGTGAAAAACTCTTTTTCCAAGAATGTGGCATACTGAGAAATAAACACTTTTTTTTCCTCTTTGTGGTAGAACAGATATCCGTAAGAATTCTTTGGATATCCCACAAAGTTACACATGACTGACCGTGTCTCGAGTTTGTCCGGATTCTGCTTTTTAACATAGGCCGGGCAACCCCAAATCTTAATTCTCTTAAGAGATGGTCTCTTCCCATTCCATATCTCATATGGCGTGGTAGACACGGCTTTGGTTGGAACCCTGTTTAGCAGAAACGCTGCAGTCTCCAATGCATGCCCCCAAAATGAGACTGGTAACTCAGCGTCACTCATCATGGACCGGACCATATCTAATAGGGTCCTATTCCGTCGTTCTGACACACCGTTGTGCTGTGGTGTGTAAGGAGGAGTGAGCTGAGAGAGAATCCCATTCTCTTTTAGGAAGTTTGCAAATTCTGTACTGAGATACTCTCCACCTCGATCTGATCGAAGCATCTTAATACTCAAGCCGGTTTATTTTTCTACTTCTTGTTTATATTCAATGAATTTCTCGAAAGCGTCGGACTTGTGCTTTAATAAAAATACATGACCGAATCTTGAGAAATCGTCAGTGAATGTAATGAAGTATGAAAAACCGTCTCTAGTCTGTGTAGACATAGGCCCACATACATCACTATGTATGAGGCCCAGGAGCTGAGTAGCTCTTTCTCCGTGTCCGGTAAACGGAGTTTTGGTCATTTTACCCTTGATGCAAGACTGGCAAGTCGCATAAGATTTATATTCAAAAGAATTTAAATATCCATCTTTGTGTAACTTGTTTAGTCTTGTTTCGTTAATATGACCAAGTCTACAGTGCCAAAGAAAAGCTTCATTTAATTCTGAAAGTTTTCTTTTATTAGTGTGTTGTATACTGAAAACTGTGTGTTGATTTAGGACATATATTCCGTTATTAAGCGTACCATACCCAACCAACATTTGATTTAGGTGAATGTTCATAACATTGTTCTGCAACACAAAATTATATCCTTCATTGTCCAACAAAGAAACGGATATTATATTACATAGCATACTTGGTACAAAATAACATGGATTCAAAATCAAAATACATCCAGATGGCAACCCCAAGTGATACTCTCCCACTGCGACTGTATGTACATTGGAACCATTTCCAACACGGAGAGTATGGTCACCTGTCTTCAAAACCTTGCTATTTCTCAGCCCCTGCATAGAATTGCAAATGTGAGAACCTGAACCGGTATCCAATACCCAGAAAGCAGAGTTTATAGAAAAACAGTTTTCAGTCACAAACGCACCTGAAGCAGAAGCATCACCATGCTTCTTCTTGAGACTTAAGTAGAACAAAACCACTAAGACGAGTGCACTATTCGCTCGATATTCGTTAGAAAGAGAACTCCGGGATCTTCTTTTTCTCGTGCAATTGCGCTTCCAGTGTCCTGTCTTGTGGCAATGGAAACATTCGCCCTTCCCTGAGTCTCCAGCCTTGGACTTTCCCTTTCCCTTCACCTTTTTAACTCCCCCTTTAGGATTAGTGGGTTTCTTCTTTTTCTTTCCCTTGGCCTTGGCTTTCGGGCGAGAAGAGGAAGACTGTCCAATAGTCATAACGGGAGTTTTTGCTAACTTCATAGTGCTCTCTGCACTCCTTAACATATTAAGGAGTTCAGGGAGGTCCTTCTCCATGCCATGCATGTTGAAGTTCACTATGAACTGAGCAAAGGTGGAGGGGAGGGACTGCAGAATAATATCTATATATTGTTCATTGTCCATCGTCCATCCAAGGTCCTCAAGCTCTTCTATAAGAGCTATCATCTTCAGAACATGGTCTCCTACTGGTGTGCCAGGGGCCATTCGCATCTGAAACAATTTCTTTGATGCTTCGTATCGTAATACGCGGGATTGCTCCCCATACAACTCCTTTGTATGGAGCAATATACCGTGAATGTCCATGTCTTCGTGCTGCTTTTGATGTGTGTTATCCATCGATGCAAGCGCGAGGCATGTGGCCGTGGCACAGTCAGCGTCCCATGTCTTGCGGACTTCAATGTCCGCAACTGAGGATTTTGGACCAGGGACGGGCGGGGCTGAAGCCGTGAGGACATATGATATTTTATCATAAGTCAAGGCGATTTTCAGATTCCTCAGCCAGTCTTTATAGTTGGTCCCATTCAGTTTGTTTTTATCTAGTAGAAGCTTAAGTCCAGTCATTGGTATCTGCCATTAAGAGAGAGAAAAGAATACACTCAGCGAAAGCTCTTGCACAGATTAGATTGGTTTATTATCTTGTCTAATCGATGTTTCCCACTGCTTTTTATCAAGTTTTTCTTTCAAACCTTAAAAAGAAAAACTATCCAGGATTAATTACAGTCTACAACTTTGCTAACCGTTCAGCCAGGCCAGTGTCGGTACTTTGAGGGAGGTTCCCCGTGCTTTCGCACGGACCTAATTAGAGTAAACCTCGTTTTCCCAGAGGCGGAGCCCCGTTAACACCCTTCTAGACACCTAATGAGTTAGCTAATTGTAAACTGTAAAACTCTCCTAGGAGCAACTATTGCCCACAGTGGGATCGGGATCCAACCATCACATGGAAGGTATGCAATCTCATTGCAAATTTCAACACTTGAAATTCCCGATGTAATTTTTACCCCTAGTACTTATGACCTTAACTATAGTCAACAAATCATAAGTACCAGTCAAGTTCTACCCGTCATTTCTTGATCAATTAGACCCACCCATATGACCCTTAACTATGGTCAACAAAGTCGCATGAATGTCCTAATTAATCTGCATCATATGCAGTGTAGGAAGACATCACTTAGCTACCGTACACTATGCCTTAACTAAAGTCAACAAACGTAGCACGAATACTAAGTACTCTACTTCCTAAAATGACGGAGGGTTGCGAATGATTTTTGAGAAAATCTTTAACGCTTTGAACTTGATATCATTGTAGAATCAAACAGTTTTCAAAAGGAGTGGCTCAAGCTCCGCAGTTTTGAAATATAGCTTTTTCATAAATAGCCGAGTAGTTTTTAAATCCGATTCTACATCATCTTTTTAGGTTTATTTTCTTTACATTAATCACATTAATGTAATCCCATCATTTAAGTCCTTAAGCCAATCACAGAAAAGAAACGAAAATAACACGTACGCTTATGCCATCCGCATTCGCCGCAATGTTCCGTTATGCACCGTTAGGTTACTTAACTAACGGCATACCGGGACGGGACTAGCGCGGGTGTAAAACATAAGCAACGTCTACTATATATCATATATATAATATGTCATTCGTCTCAGATATCACAGAACACAGGCAGCAGAAACATAGATATAACGTGGGATATCCTAGGACGTCCGTATTTAGTATTTAGCCAGAATAGAAAATACGGATTCCACAGTCGCGATGAATAGCCAAGCCCACACCCTGGACCCCTACGAGAGCGGCAAGTGACCCTACCAATCCTGGAGTTTAGGAGACCCGGTCTCGACTCCTCGAGATGGCCTCCCACTGAAACCCCAGAACCCGGTCACCTGTGCTCCCCTCCTTGGGTCCATCCTAATGCGGAAAAGTAAATAATATACAACACTGGTGACACAACCGCAACCTGGAAGTGCCCCAAATAAAAGAATATTACATTACATTTGAATTTACATGAATGAAAATATAAAACTCTCATCTCACAAAAACCCCCCGGCTATTCGATCGCGACAATCCTGCACATCATATCTCAGCAACACATAATATCACATATCATCAACGTAAGTAAGTATGCGTACCCCGATTGTCGTTGATGTATAGCAACGAAACCGGCGATATCGTACATACTACACTTACGGTCACAGAAAAGAAAGTGTAAAACTACAATATTTGGAATCCAGATTCTCTTTAGACATCATAAATGCGAAATATCACATATTTCGTATTTCATGCCTAAACTATATGAATTCCACATATTGTATCACATTCCAGACAAATAGACAGTATTAAAGTTTTCGAACGAACGATCAAGCACCCAAGATTCACTAAAGCTCAACACTTGAGCAGGGTTCAAAAATCCGGAGTGTGACACAGTAGTAGCGGTCCAGCCGTAGAAGGGTCAAGCCAACGCCTCACATGTGGCACGCCGTACTGCCCCAAACCCTAAGGTTCAAAGGGCAGTTCGAGACGGTCACATAATCGAGTTAAGGTTTGTTGTCTTCTAGAGGGACCACCGCAAAAAGACTTGCACGTATCTCCAAAGTATTTAAACCCCGTGAATAGTGAGTAAATGATACTTGTTCAAACACTTCAATACTTTCTAATTTACCCGGAAAAGCTACGAAATAAAAATCCCGATCGAAATGACGAGTTCAAAACCATCTCCAGAATTTTTCAAAACCAAATACAGATTAAAAATATCCAAAAATTTATACAAGCAGATTCATGAATTACTGTACAAAAAGTATTCATCAATATATATATACGGCCGCGGAACCGCGGCCTAAGCAAGCTTAGGCCGCGTTTCCGCGGCTAGAATCACTGTTCACTGGAAAAATTTTGTACCGTAACTCTTATTTTTTCCTGCTGTATTTTTTACATATTTTTAATTCTGCAAATTATCAAATTTTAGAAAATTTCCAGAGAGCACCAAAAAATACCGTATTTTTGTCCGATCGGGGTTTTCACTTCGTAAAAACGTTGCCTAATGTTCTAGGTCGGCTCTGATACCAATGTAAGGTTAGTATAGCACCCTATGAAGAGTTTTGAAGCATCACATGACCCAAAGTTTAAATTTTTATGGTGCTAAACGAACATGCAAAGGAATCGATCCTAGAAAATTAGGGTTTCGAAATATAAAGCGAACTAATCTAGGGTTTCGAGACTACAACCTTTGTAGCTCCCTTTCGCTGGACTCCTTGGTCTCTAGGGTGTTGAACGAAGGTCCTCTTGAAGTCCCCTTGTGTCCACGACGATCCACCACGGAGATCTCCGTCCAAGCTCGCAACTTCGTGAAACCGAAGAGAACACTCTAAACAAAACGGCTAAGCTTGTGTAGAATGATGTTGTGGTTAGGTTTCTCACTTCAAAAACCTATCTTTAAGTGGTATTTGCTCACTAGAAAAAATTAGAGAGCAAAAGAGCAAGAGGAAGAAGATGGTGGCAATTTTTCAACAAGAGGTAAAAAGATAACTCTTATGAAGAAAAAGAAATATATCAATATATATTTTATTCCTTCATGCTATGAACCATGGTTAAAGTGATGGAGACATTATTTAACTTGAGTTTTGAATGATAAAGAGAAGGATAACCATAGGTTAGTGGTAGTTGAGCAAGGTTAGGTCAAAGGAAGAATGTAGAAGCAAGAATGATTATCCTTTCCTTTTCATTTTCTTTTAAATCCAAAATCAAATAATAATCCATTATATAATCCATGGTGTGAGTCTTATATTGCCACCATTTCCATATGCTAACAACCATGATGGATGAGTGTATGTATGTGTGCATGTATGCACATCCACATGTGTATGAAACTAGCATGAAAGAAAGAAAGAAAAGCACACATGCATGCACACATCCATCATCCAAGAAAAGGTTTTAAGTGAGAAAACTAATGGTTAAATGATAAATCAACACTTGATTTATCAATCCGGTCATATCTCATATGACCCCACCAAAAGTAGTTCACCCGATCAATGTTCGGTATCATATACGCACATTTCAATCGGGTGCATGCGCATATCGCATACGCGCACCACAACGTTTCACCTGGACTGGGTAACTCCTTTGTGGGACTCTAAGACTCGTCAATACGCCGGCAGAGGGTGATGATCATATCAAGTACCCTCAAGCCGCAAGCGGTCAGCTAAACGTAACGGCCACCCGGGTATTGAGCGATCAGAAGACAACAAGCGAACCTGCTACAACTCCTGTCGAGCCATCCGGCAACACTACCGTACAGTCCGGTCTCTTCGTCAGATATGCTGCATATCGAGCCTAGGGATGGTCACGTCGACCCCAATAACTCAATAAGTCATGCCGGTGAATGGTCTATAACAGATCGAGAAACTACTGATAACACTTATCAGCAAATCTCAGCAGCCCTGGCCAGGGACTTGCTGTTATAACCAGTCGGGCACAGCACAGCATCAACTCCCAATACCGGGAGAGACGAAACCCCTCCTATCGCTCATCGTCTTCGTGTGTCTCGGGACTGTACCCAACGGCCACCTGTTTGCACGACTCAGTAGAGCCGTGGTAGGGTGGTAATCAAAGTACAGTGGGAGAACACACAAGGCTCTATGACGATCTCGGGTCTACAGACTAACCTGTACCAGTGTCACCTGAGAACTGCTATCCGACGATAGATATAATTCCATATAGGAGTTCTCGGTGAGTCCGTCCAGTGTACCCAGTCACCACTGAGCACCCGTATATGATCTTGATGTCAAACATCGATGAATGTGGGAACATCCATCGCCCATCGTATGGGTCTAGTATCATATACGCTAGTCTACTCTGGTATATCAATGCCCCGTCTCGATATACCTACGACTTGGGACGTTCCAGGATATGCTTATAGACTACAGATGTCCCACTAGCATGATCTCCATCATAATCAGAGTAGTCAAGCCGATATCCTCAGGGCTTTATCAGCATGTATGAATGAATAAAAGCATGATCAAATCAACATGTCAGATAAAGAAGAACCAGATAGCATACTATCATGTCGAGCAAGAATGCAAACTGAATATATATATACATGTATAGATACATCCACTATCACATAATGGCTTCTAGGGCATACATATATCCAACAGTTAGGGGTAGGCCAAGAGACTTGCGTGCAAAGCCCGGGCACCATTGCCTATGGGGGGACCGTCGGTGCCGGCCTTGATGGGCATCTCGCCGGTCGTTTGGGTGAGGGGGTCCGGTGGATTCTTGCCATGTGTTCACATCAGTATTTATAACATTTTGCACATGTTTGTTTTCTCTGTCGTTTTATTTTTATGTGCATTGCACGTGTAAACTTTTGGGCTTGCAAAAAGTTTAAAAGAAAAATCAGAAAAAAATATAATATGTCTGATGGGATTCGAACACAGGGGCTACTTCACAGCAGTGCAAGACTTTACCAGTGAGCTACAAGTTATTTCTTGCTATTCTTAAACAAAATTAACTTATAAATTGTACTCAGGCTTGTAAACTCTTTTCTGTACATTAAATTGAAAAAATTTCGTACAGTAAATTCAGAGCCGTTACATTCTACCCTCCTTATAAAAATTTCGTCCTCGAAATTTACAATTACATAAGGACTAATTTACAAATAAGTAAGGGTATCTTGCACGCATGTCATCTTCTCGTTCCCACTTTGATTCTCCTGGCGAATCTTTTCTCCACATCTCTCGGACCAAGTTTACTTCCTTGTTCCGTAATGTCTTTACTTTTCTGTCTACGATATCAATGGGTTGTTGCTCACAAGTTAGGTCCGTCTGTACAGTGAGCTCGGAGTGATCAAGGATGTGGTTAGGGTTGCTCACATATCTTCAGAGCTGAGATATGTGGAACACGTTGTGCACTCCTTCCAATGAGGGTGGTAGTGCTAAACGATATGCCACTTCTCCGACTCGTTCATGAATGTCGAACTGTCCTATATATCTCGGACCGAGCTTACCTCTTTTGCCAAAGTGGATTACTCCTCGGTTTAGAGAGACCTTTATGAAAACATGATCTCCAGTTTGGAACTCCAGGTGTCGGCGCTTTGCATCGGCCCAATGCTTCTGTCGATCTTGGGCTATGCGCATTCTTTCCCTAGTCGTGCGAACTACGTCCACAGTTGTCATCTAAGGAGTTCACGATCTCCGATGTCGTCCCAACTTAGTGGTGAACGACACTTCCTTCCATAGAGTGCTGCAAATGGTGCCATTCCAATACTCGCCTGATAGCTGTTGTTGTATGAAAACTCCATAGGGTGTAGGTGATCTTTCCACGAACCTCCGAAGTCTAACATACAAGTTCTTAGCATGTCCTTCAGAATCTGAATTGTTCGCTCAGACTGTCCGTCCGTTTGTAGATGGTAAGCCGTGCTGAAGTTCAGACCCGTTCCCTGGCTAGCTGCAAACTCTGCCAAAACTGTGATCGGAATCTGGTGTTACGATCGGAGACGATGGAAACCGGTACTCCATGTAATCTCATAATCTCTTGCATGAGTTCATGGGTATAAAAAATAGTACACTTTGAGGTTAAATCTTACTTTAGATTTATGCTTACTTCCATGTACTTCTTTGATAACGTCTGGGTAGATTGGCCAATTCGAAAGGGAATAAAGTGAGCCGACTTGGTGAGTCGAACCATAATAACTCATACCGCATCATTACCCTTCATGCTACGTGAAAGGGCAGTCACGAAGTCCATAGTAATGTGATGCCATTTCCATTCCGGGATAGGTAACGGTTGAAGTAGACCAGCAGTTCTGTGATGTTCAGCCTTCACTTGCTGACACACCAAACACTTGCGCACCAGGTACTAAATCAATGTCGAATTCAAGAGCTCGATTGGGAGGCAAACCTGTTATATCTTCAGGGAACACATCCTCGAACTCTCGAACTACCTCTTGCTTTTCTTCTTTGGCCGGAAGAGTAAACACTTCGGCATCCTTTGATTTTGCACGGTATCTTTCTGGCTCCAAAGTTCTGTCTCCACTCTTGAAGTAAAAGACTGGGTGATCTGGTATCTCAAATACTACCCTCATTTGAAGACAGTCAATTGTAGTATAGAAAACTCCCAGCCAGTCCATACCTAACACAACATGAAAGGTTGGAATGTCCGGTACTTTGAAATTTGCGTAGAATTCTCGTCCGCAAACTACAACTGGACACTGATCCAATCCCATAGTTGCCTTCAATACTCCATTCCCGGAACTGCCATTCTAGCTTGAAATGAATGGCTTCACGGGAATCACATGTGTTCTCATAAATCGTTGGGATATGAAGCAGTGTGATGCCCCAGTGTCGAACAATGTTAGTGCAGGGAGAGTGGCTACTAGTATAGTACCTAAGTTGTGTAAGGTTGGTTTTAGATACAGGAAAAAATATAGGGTGATATACAAGGATTGACAAGGTGTGAAAGAATTGGGATTACTCGTGTTGTTCGGTGAATCCATGACCTTGATAGAAAAAGAAAGGTTAGGATAGATTCAAGGAATTTAAAATGTAAAGAATGTACAGTTGCTGATTCTTATAATTCTTGTGATATATTGCTTAGGATTTCATGCAGAACTGACATGCATGGGCCACCAACAAAACATGTTACGCCCCGTTTCCCGGTGTACGGGGAAAGAGACGTGGCGGGCACGCGACGTATTTACTCAGAAATAAATACGTTAAGCGTAAATAATCAATATATGAAAAGCACAAGAAATGACAAGAGATATAATGTAAACAACAACTTTTATTAACATTCATCTTTACAATACAACTGTTTTGAAAAGGAAATGTACAATGATAAAAACAATGCCTAAACAGTGGCATACAAAGTGGAAAGTAAGAACAAGTAAACTAGTAGTCTGGCTGTGCTTCAATCTGCTCCAAGTACTCCTCGCTGGGTTTGGTCTCCTGAAGGTCCGGTCCTCCTGACGAACATTCCAAGAAAGAAATAGACAGGAATGTCGTCAGCGAACTAGCGCTCGGTAAGTCCCAAAAGAGAGAAAAGAATAGAACAAGTAATGTGAAAGGAAACTGTTAAGTTATACATGTATCAGTTTATTATTCTAACGTAGTTATTTGTAGCTTGGTACAGAAGTTATCAGTGTATATGAGAGGAGTCCAACTATCCCGTGGACAATGGTAACATGTAAGTACAAGGCCCCGTCAAAACCCACGGCACAATGGCATGAGAGTTCATGTGGGTGTCTTTTAGTGTCCATCATCGTGCCACTTTTAATACATTTCGTACCAATCTACCCCGTTAACCCCGTGTAATGTTTTATATAGATTATAATTATCAGACTTTCCGAGACCATGGGTACAAGTTGTTCAAGTAATCAGGTTCATGATGTAAACAAGTAGTCATGTAATCAGGTCAAGTTATAGCCATGGTTCGGTCAAGTCAAGTCATGTTTGCATGTTGATTTTGTTCAGATATTCAGGTTTAGGCTCAAGTAAACATGCTAGAGTTTGGATTCATGTTTGAGTTGGATTCTGGTTTGGATTGAATTCAATTTGCTTTAGACTCAGACTTGAGTCAGACATTTAGAACTGATTTAGATCATGAATTATGTTCGGGAGTTATCGGTAACTACCGCATATGGACGGGCAGGATTTGTGTATTTTTCTAAGACAATTACCATTGATAACACCGTTAAGTTTTTCTACCATAAATAGGCAAGCACTCACTTTCTCCGGCTCCCTGAGGCTTAAGAGAATTGATCCCGCTTAAACCTATATTTACTAAAGTCCTTAACGGTGTTTTATATAGTTCAAGGGGGTTTTATAAAAATATTTTTATTATAGTTCAAAATAACCTCGAGAAATTATTTATATTCTTTAGGATTTCCATGGATGTGTATTTAAAAATTGAGGTATTTTAGTGATAATTAGCTTAACTTAAATAGTTCATGGTATTTTACTGTAAACTTGTCTTGTATTGATATCTTGATGGCATTTTGATGAAACTTGAAATTGTTTTATTTGAAAAATATAAGTTATTATATTTTGAAAATATATGGATTTATAATATTTATATAATTATATAAAAATTAATTTGGATTATTAAGTAGAAAATCTAGTTTTTCTTAAAAATCGTATTAAAATCCTTTCGAGACCGAATGCTCCGTGAGGAGGTCTGCATCTCGCTCTACTAGTCAAAGGATGTGCGATAATCTGCACCATCCAATAGCGGGTCCCCTAAAAAGGGTTGTAGATGCCTATTTGCAAAAGAATTTTAAAATACAATTCCAAGGAAAACCGTTTTTATAGTAGATGGTATTTAATGAAATATATTGTTTTCGTCGCAAAGATGCGTTCAAAGAGTATCGTGCTATGGAAAAATATGTGTTTGTGAGGGGTAGGTCATTACCCCGTGAGGTTTTCTAAAGGTATAATTAAGCAAACCAATTAAATATGGTAGATACAAAGTTCATTGTATTTTAATGTAAATGTTAGATTAAAATTATTTAGCATAATGTTTTTGAGTGAAAATTGGTTCTAAATATTGTTTTAATATTAACAAGCAAAGTGTAGAAATATGAATGAGCAATGATTAAGAAAAAGTATGATTTCTAGGGTTTAGAATAAAATGTCGGTACTAACTCCACTTATCGACATGTTTTGAAAAATGAGATTTTTAAAAAGGAAGAAGAGAGATTGGAAGGGACTTACTAGTTAGAAAGATGAAGAGAAAGTACGAGTAGGAAGGGTTGTCGTCGGGGCGTCGTGGGGTCGCCGGAACTTGCTTTGATCCTCGCCGGATCTCTTACTAACTCCACTTGTACTCTTCTTGTACTTAGAAAACTTTGAGAATTTTGGCTATAATTTTTAGAATGAGGAAGGGCTAGGGCATGAGGTAGTATTTATAGCGTGGAATCAGGGTTTTGGAATTAAAAAGATGAATTAAAATGCATTAAAAAGATGATAAATGGGGAATTGAGGGGTCTCTGTTTAATTGCAGAGTAATCAAACAGTACAGGGGAGTTAGGGATAAGCCAAGAGACTTGTGTGCAAAGCCCGGACACCATTGCCTACGGGGGGACCGTCGGCACCGACCTTGATAGGCATCTCGCCGGTCGTTTGGGTGAGGGGGCCGGTGGATTCTTTCCATGTGTTCACATCAGTATTTATAATATTTTGCACATGTTTGTTTTCTCTGTCGTTTGATTTTTATGTGCATTGCACGTGTAAACTTTTGGGCTTTCAAAAAGTTTAAAAGAAAAATCAGAAAAAATATAATGTGTTTGATGGGATTCAAATACAGAGGATACGTCACAGCAGTGCAAGTTTTTACCAGTGAGCTACAAGTTGTTTCTTGTTGTTCTTAAACAAAATTAACTTATAAATTGTACTCAGGCTTGTAAACTCCTTTCTGTACATTAAATTGAAAAAATTTCGTACATTAAATTCAGAGTCGTTACATTCTACCCTCCTTATAAAAATTTCGTCCTCGAAATTTACAATTACATAAGGACTAATTTACAAATAAGTAAGGGTATCTTGTACGCATGTCATCTTCTCTTTCCCACGTTGATTCTGTTAGTTATATGTATGCCCTAGAGGCCATTACTGTACATTGAATGTATATTGTAGTGGATGCTGGGACATATATAGGGAGGACTTTCTTGCTCGACATGATAGTATGCTATCTGGTTACTCTTTACCTTAACGTGTATACTGATTGTCTCTCTGTTACATGTTGGTAAAGCCCTTAGGATGTGTACTTGACTACCTGGACTATGATGCGGATCATACTAGTGGGGACATGGTAGTCCATAAGTACATCCTTCAAAGTCCCTAGTCGTGGGTGTATCGAGACGGGGCATCGATATACCAGAGTAGACTACCGTGTACCTTCTCGACCCATACAGATGGGCGATGGATGATCCCATATCCATTGGTGTTTGACATCAGAGATGATATACGGGTGCTCAGTAGAGACTGGGTACACTGGACGGACTCACCGAGAACTCCCAGATGGTATTATACCTTACGTCAGATGGCAGTTCTCTGGTGACACTGGTACAGAGTAGTCTGTTGACCCGAGATCGTCATAGAGTCTTGTGTGGTTCCCACTGTGCTTTGATTTCCACCTTACCACGTCCAAGAGGGCGTGCAAAACGGTGGTTTTTGGGTACAGTCCCGAGTCACATGGAGGCAATGAGCGATAGGAGGGGATTCGTCTCTCCCGGTATAGGGAGTTGATGTTGTGCTGTGTTCGATTGGCTATAACCGGAAATCACTGGCCAGGGTTGCTGAGATTTACTGGTAAGTGTTACCAGTAGTTTCTCGAATTGTTATAGACCTCATATCGACACGACTTATCGAGCTATTGGGGTCTGACGTTTACCACCCCTAGTCGAGATATGCGACATATCAGACGATGAGACCGGACTGTACGGTAAGTGTTACTGGTTGGATTCACAGGAGTGTGAGCGGGCTTGCTCGTCGATCTTCTGATCGCTCAATACCCGGGTGGCCGTTACGTTTAGCAGACCGCTTGCGGCTTATGGGTGTTTGATATGATCATCATCTGCTGCCGGCGTATTGACGAGTCTTTAGAGTCTTACACAGAGGTTTCCTGGCTCAACCGAAACGAAATAGGAGCGCATATGAGATATGTGCGGGACCGAGAATAATGCGTGTATGTGATACCGTATTTTATTCTCGCGATGAATGTATCGATTGGTTGTATGCGATATAACCTAGTTATCGAATCAAGGATTGATTCGATAAGTCGATACATTGGATATTAGTCGGTTATATGCGATATGACCGGATCGTTAAATCAAGTGTTGATTTAATGATTTAATGTATAATTATATATATGATATATTAATTTACATTAACTAGTATTGGTTCACTTTAAATGATTTTTCTCACTTGTTTGTGCACATTGTATATGTGATATATTTTTGTGCACAAGTTTGTATCATGTTTGATGATGCATGATTACTTGAGTTTGTGTAAAGATTAAACCATGGTTATTTAAATGGTTAGGGTTTTGTTTTTCATATCTATCTATCCATTTATTTATTTATTTCTTTTTGGAAAAAGAAAAGAAAAATGGTGGCTTTCTTTGGATGCATGTTGAAGCTTCATGAAACTTTGACTAAGTCACCATTTTTGTCTTCATGCTTAACCCTAACCATTGACCTAACCCTAGTTTATTCTCTACACTTGACCATGGTTGGATTATGATAAGTATTCATTTTATTTTCTTTTTGAAATATACTTACCATAACATTTTTCATCTTCTTCTTCTTCTTTTTCTTCAAGAAGAAGCTTGCCTCCATCAATGGCAACTTGAGAAAATAAGTGAGAAATTCAATTCTAAAGTGAACCCACTTCCTATTTCTTCATCCTCTACCACTTGCCAAGTAGTATAGGGTGTTTTCTTCACAAGTTTCATGACTTGGTGAAGTGGGAGCTTGATCTTGTGATGCCTCGACGTAGATCATCTTCGGCATCGTAGTCGATGACCTAGCCCGCCCATTTCTCCAATGAAGCCAACGCTAGAGCCCGGGATTCGATTTGGACAGCGAGGAGACTTCATTGCGGAGCTTTGGAGGTGGAGGACCGGATCTACAAAGGTTGTATTTCCGTTCTTTTAGTTAAGTTGTTAACTAGTTGCTTGTTTCGCCTAAAATTCTAGTTAACGATCCGTTCTAGGGTTTCTCGGCACCGTAAAATTTGAAATTGGCATGGTTGATGCCTTGTGAGACCTCATTAGAGTGTCTAGGAACCCTACAGTGGTATCAGAGCCTAGCTAGAGCCTTAGGCGATGCGTAGACGAAGCTTGAAACCCGATCGAACCCGAAACCCTAAATTTTTCACGCTCTCTGGACTTTTTTCAAAAACTGGGTTTTTTCCAGATTAAAAATGCTTAAAAAATTCAGCAGGGAATTCTAAGAATTACGGTGCAAATTTTACCTGAAGATGTGTCAATAGTGCGGCGGAACCGCGGCAGAAGCCTGGCTTCTGCGGCGGTTCCGCGGCCAGATTGTGTGAACATGCTACCATTTTTGCACAGTAATTCCTACTTTATGATTCTGAGTTTTCTGGGAATTTTTAATTTGACTCAAGAGTTGAGTGTTCTGGGGTTGCATTGGGAATCGAAGATTCGATCGGATTATCAAGCTTTGTCTATGTGTTTTTCCGGATATTTTTAGAATGTGTTAAAAAGTTCGTCCGGAAATAAATACCCAACTTTTCCCCTGCCGGAAAATTTCCAAGTGTTGGATTTTTCTGAGGTTTAATAACATTCTAAGTAGTGCAAGTAACGCAATGGACCCTCTAGAAGACAACAAACCGATTATGTGACCGTCTTGAACTGCCCTTTGAACCTTAGGGTTTGGGGCAGTACGGCGTGCCACATGTGAGGCGTTGGCTTGACCCTTCTACGGCTGGACCGTTGGTACTGAGGCACGAACTGAATGTTTTTAGACTTGTTTCATGTGTTGATCTGTATCGGGAAAACTTGGGTGTTTGAATGTTCGATCGGAAAGTTTAACATTTTCTAATTATCTAGAATGGGATACAATAATTGGAATTCACAAATAGTTATGAGATAACTAAATGGATGTTATAAACATAGCAGTTTAGTCTCACTTGATCGGTTGCCACGGAATTTTGATGTGATCAAAAGTCCGTCGCAATCACGTAGCGTACGCGGATACTCGCCGGGTAAACTTAATAGACAGCCTCACTCCATAGCCCCGACCAAGTGACTGTAGGAGAACCCCGTCGCCGAAAGCATCCGTTTGGGTGCTCGCGGCAGCGGTGTTCCGCCTTAGTGCACTTCGTCGACGGCGTCGGGGGTGCAGCTGCCTACTGAAGTTTGCGACGAGCATTCGATCAGGATGTCGGGAATCTTGTTGAATTGCCCGACTTGATATTGAAAAGAGTTTTCGATAATGAGACTAAAATGCGGGGTTTATAATTGTTAGGCATGTGATGTCTAAGTAATTCATTTGATTAGGCATGCGATGTCTAAAGAAGGTTGCGGATTCCAACTGTTGTAGTTTTACACTTTCTTTTCTGTGACCGTTAGTGTAATATGTGAAATCTTCGGTTTCGTTGCTATATGTCAACGACAATTGGGATGCGCATATTTATTTACGTTGATGACATGTGATGTTATGTGTTGCTGGATATGTTATATTGGATCGTCGTGTTTGAATAGCCGGGGGTTTTTATGTGAGATGAGTGATTTTCATTTTCATTCATGTAAAAACTTGTATGTAATATTCTTTTATTGGGGCACTTCCAGGTTGCGGAAGATGTCACCGTTTGTATATTATTTACTTTTCCGCACCAGGATAGACCCAAGGAGGAGGGCACAAGTAACCGGGTTCTGGAGTCCAGTGGGAGACCAACTCGAGGAGTCGAGTCCGGGTCTCCTAACTCTAGAATTGGTAGGGTTGCTTGCCGCTCTCGTAGGGGTCTTGGGGTGTGGGTTTGGCTATTCATCACGACCGTGGAATCCGTGTTTTATACTGGCTCGTATTGAAAACACGGACGTCCTAGTATATCCAATGTTTCATATGTTTCTTCTGCTGCGATATCTGTGATGTGATCATGTGATGTTCTGTGATAGATACGGTATATAGTATATATGATATATTATATAGACGTTACTTATGTTTTACACCCGCGCTAGCCCTGCCCCACTCTGCCGTTAGTTATCTAACCTAACGGTGCACGAGGGGACATCGAGGCAAATGCGGATGGCATAAGTGTACGTCGTATTTATCTGTGATGTTTAGGTAATTTAAATGATAGGACTTCATTAATGTGATTAATGAAATAAAAGAAACCTAAGATGTTGTAGAATCGAATTTCAAAAAAATAAAACAGGTAGCTACAGTTCTTGCTTTGCACAGCGGTATATATGATATATCCTGCACCTTATTCGATAAGGAAAGGACCGAGATCCCTTCACCGGGAGTGACTCCTTTAGCAATAACTGGCAGATGCTACACACTCAGTTTGTCTTTTGATTGCTTTTAAGTGTTTTTGCTTTGCACAGTGATATATATGATATATCCCGCACCTCATTCGACGAGGAAAAGACCGACGATCCCTTCACCGGGAGTGACTCCTTTAGCAAAACTAGAAAAGCCTCAAAAACACTCCATTTTAAAAAAATTATTTGATTCTACAACGATATCAAGTTCATTGTGCAATAGGTTTTCACAAAAACCTGTCGTAGCCCTCCGTCATTTCAGATAAGTCCTACTTAGTATTCGTGCTACGTTTGTTGACCTCCGTCAAGGCATAGTGTGCGGTAGCTAACTAGTATTTATCTGTTTATGCATATGATGCAGATTGGATTAGGATAGTCGTGCGGCCTTGTTGACCTCCGTCAAGGGTCGTGCGGGTGGGTTTAATTCGATCAAGAAATGACGGGTTGAACTTAACTAGTAGCCTATGCTTTGTTGACCTCCGTCAAGGTCATAGGGTGCTAGGGGCAAAATTATCGGGAATTTCAAGTGTTGAAATTTGCAATGAGATTGCATACCTCCTATGAGATAGTTGGATCCCGATACTCGCTGCGAGTAAGAGTTACTCCTGGGAGAGTTTTACACATTACAATTAGCCGATCAAGTAGGTGTCTAGAAAGGTGTCAACGGGGTTACGCCTCTGGGAAAACGAGGTTTACACTAATTAGGTTCGTGCGAAAGCACGGGGGACCTCCATCAAAGTACCGACACTGGCCTGGCTGAAAGATTGGCGAACTTGTAGTGTGTAATTAATCCCGGCTAGTCTTTCCTTTTAGGGTTTGAAGGAAGATTTGATAAAAAGCAGTGGGAGCCATCCTGATTAGATAAAATAGTAACCAATCTATTCTTGCAAGAGCGCACGCTAAGTGTTTTCTTCTCTCTCTCTCCAGGTAGTGACCATGTCACGCCTTAATCAAGATAATAATACGGAATTTTGATCGAACCCGCTTGTTATACTGAGCTGGGGAACGTTGGTCCCGCTCCAACTTATAAATGTTATAAGACAGAGCAGGAAATTGGGGAATACCAGAATTCCCGTGCCGCCCAAACGAAGAGAGTGCATGCTGATGCATCATCTTCGGGTGTGTTCATTACAAAGAACTGTTTCTCTGTATACTCTACGTCATGGGTATTTGATACCGGATCAGGATCCCAGATATGTAATTTGTTACATAGGGCTACAGATAGGTAGAGAACTGAGAACGGGTGATAAGTTTTATGAGACAGAAAACGGGGCAAGTGTTGCAGCCAAGTCTGTTGGTCACTGACACCCTGTATTCCTAATACATTGATTCTGAACGAATGTTAATAGATACCGAACCTGATATACAAAATCATATCAGTCTCTTTATTATTAAAGAAATGATAAAATTTTGTATTGATGGATAATGTTTTGAACATTTCCTATATCAAAAGTTGATCGGTTCAGGCACGTTATCTAAAAGCATTGATGTTCTAAATCAAACTACAGTTCTTAGTATACAGAACACACACAAGAGAAAGAGTTCAGAAATGAACGAATTCTTCTTGAGGCATTGTAGACTAGGTCATATCAATGCGACCCGACTGGCTGAAGTTACATTTAGATGTATATTTAAATCAGTTTGAATTTACATCTTGTGAAACTTGCCAGTCATGTCACAAAGATAAGATGACCATAGCTCCGTTTACTGGAAACAGAGAAAGAGTTAATGAACTCTTGGGACTGATACATGATGATGTATGTAAGGTCTCCTGTCTACACATGCCAAGACTGGTTCTTTATACTTCATTATATTCTCTGATAATCTCTCAAGATTCAGTCATATGTTCCTGTTGAAACATGAGTCCGAACCTTTTGAGATATTCACAGAATATAAGTTAGAAGTATAGAACCAAAATACCGGTATAAGTATTATGTCCTTTGATGAGATCAAGGAGGAGAATATTTGAGCACGGAATTCTTGGACTATTCTAAAGGAGAATGAGATTCTCTCTCAGCATTACTCCTCCGTATACACCATAGCACGATGGTATATCGGGGCGGAGCAATCACACCCTATATGATAAGGTACGCTCTATGATGAGTACTACTGAGTTACCTGTTTCCTTTTGGGAGTTATGCACTTGAGAAGCTGCATACCTATTGAAAAGGGTTCAAATCAAATCTGTAGCCTACCACTCCATATGAGATATGGTATGGTAAGAGCCCATGTCTTAAGCTAGTTAAGATTTGGGGTTGTCCGGCCTATGTCTAAAAGCAAAATCCGGACAAGCTCGAGGCAAGGTCTGTAATGTAGAACTGGAAAGGTTCCAGCTATGCAAACTACAGCAGATGATTTGGTACAACCAAAGGATTCAATAGTAACCAACGAACCTCAGCCTCTCCGCCGATCTAGTAGGGTTTCTCACCCACCTGAGAGATACTTCTGTTTCTCTATGACAGTGGGAGCGAGGATTGCATCATGAGATGATGACCCAACTAGTTTCGAGCTGGCCATCAGGAGTGAGACTCTGTAAGAATGACTGGATGTTTAGCGATCTGAGATGGAATCCTTATACACCAACAAAGTATGGACTTTGGTTGCTATATCTGAAGGGTTAAATCCCCATCAGGAGCAAGTATATCTTGAGAAGATTACTTGGTGTACATGGAAAGGTTGAGACTTTCAAAGCTAGACTTGTTAAAGGTTTTCGTCATCGACCAGGCGTGGACAATGATGAAACCTTTTCAAGTGGCTATGCTTAAGTCCATCCAGATCCTACTTGCCACGGCTACATACCATGACTACGATATCTGGCGGTTGGGTGCCATGACTGCTTTTCTAAATGATGTTTTAGAAGAGAACGTCTATAAGTACACAGCCAGAGGGCTTCGTAGACAGTGGGAGCAACGGAAACGTGTGCAAGATGTTTTATAGGATAAAACAGGCATCGCGGAGTTGGAACGTCTGTTTTTGATGTGTTAGTCAAAGAGTTTGACATCATCGAAATGGTAGATGAACCTTGTATAAACGAAAAGGTAGTAGGGAGTATGACGGTGATCCTCATAGAGTACGTGGATGACATACTCTTGATAGGGAAGGAGTTTCCTATGCTACGCTCGGTCGATCTCCGCTTATCACATAGATTCTCCATATAGGATCAAAATGATACCTATTAAATCCTGGGTTTTGGATCTATGAAATAGATCTAAATGGATGTTAGGATACTCACTAGTTGTAGTGAGATGGTATCAGTTGATCCTGGGGAAAATCACTGGAAGTGTTCCAGGGTGATAAAGACGACTGAATGTCAGTCACAGGCATTGTCTTTACCCTCTATCGAGGGACGGTATGTTGGAAGAGTTCCAAGCTAGATACCGTGACATACTAGACGATAAAGGCAGGATACATCGCTACTTAAGATGCTACCAAAGAGGCTGTTTGGGTGTATATTGGTTCATAAGATGAACTAGGTTCCTACCATTGTGTGACAATGGAAGTGTGGCTTTGGCCCGGGAACCCCGGTCCCATCAGTGACCCAGACATAATCTAAGGCAGTATCACCTGATCATGGAGATGGTTGATCTCCAAGGAGATCGAGGTTAGGAGAGTAGACTCAGAAGATAACACGGCGGATCCACTCACGAAGGCCTATTCCCAGAGAGAGACTTTTATGGGATGGTTGAGTATGAGATACTACAACCACTGCTTCAGATGGCCCTAGTGCAAGTGGGAGATTGTTAGTTATATGTATGCCCTAGAGGCCATTACTGTACATTGGATGTATATTGTAGTGGATGCTGGGACATATATAGGGAGGACTTTCTTGCTCGACATGATAGTATGCTATCTGGTTACTCTTTACCTTAACGTGTATACTGATTGTCTCTCTGTTACATGTTGGTAAAGCTCTTAGGATGTGTACTTGACTACCTGGACTATGATGCGGATCATACTAGTGGGGACATGGTAGTCCATAAGTACATCCTTCAAAGTCCCTAGTCGTGGGTGTATCGAGACGGGGCATCGATATACCAGAGTAGACTACCGTGTACCTTCTCGACCCATACAGATGGACGATGGATGATCCCATATCCATTGGTGTTTGACATCAGAGATGATATACGGGTGCTCAGTAGAGACTGGGTACACTGGACGGACTCGCCGAGAACTCCCAGATGGTATTATACCTTACGTCAGATGGCAGTTCTCTGGTGACACTGGTACAGAGTAGTCTGTTGACCCGAGATCGTCATAGAGTCTTGTGTGGTTCCCACTATGCTTTGATTTCCACCTTACCACGTCCAAGAGGGCGTGCAAAACGGTGGTTTTTGGGTACAGTCCTGAGTCACATGGAGGCAATGAGCGATAGGAGGGGATTCGTCTCTCCCGGTATAGGGAGTTGATGTTGCGCTGTGTTCGATTGGCTATAACCGGAAATCCCTGGCCAGGGTTGCTGAGATTTACTGGTAAGTGTTACCAATAGTTTCTCGAATTGTTATAGACCTCATATCGACACGACTTATCGAGCTATTGGGGTCTGACGTTTACCACCCCTAGGCGAGATATGCGACATATCAGACGACGAGACCGGACTGTACGGTAAATGTTACTGGTTGGATTCACAGGAGTGTGAGCGGGCTTGCTCGTCGATCTTCTGATCGCTCAATACCCGGGTGGCCGTTATGTTTAGCAGACCGCTTGCGGCTTGTGGGTGTTTGATATGATCATCATCTGCTGCCGGCGTATTGACGAGTCTTTAGAGTCCTACACAGAAGTTTCCTGGCTCAAGCGAAACGAAATAGGAGCGCATATGAGATATGTGCGGGACCGAGAATAATGCGTGTATGTGATACCGTATTTTATTCTCGCGATGAATGTATCGATTGGTTGTATGCGATAGAACCTAGTTATCGAATCAAGGATTGATTCGATAAGTCGATATATTGGATATTAGTCGGTTATATGCGATATGACCGGATCGTTAAATCAAGTGTTGATTTAATGAATTAATGTATAATTATATATATGATATATTAATTTACATTAACTAGTATTGGTTCACTTTAAATGATTTTTCTCACTTGTTTGTGCACATTGTATATGTGATATATTTTTGTGCACAAGTTTGTATCATGTTTGATGATGCATGATTACTTGAGTTTGTGTAAAGATTAAACCATGGTTATTTAAATGGTTAGGGTTTTGTTTTTCATATCTATTTATTCATTTATTTATTTATTTCTTTTTGGCAAAAGAAAAGAAAAATGGTGGCTTTCTTTGGATGCATGTTGAAGCTTCATGAAGCTTTGACTAAGTCACCATTTTTGTCTTCATGCTTAACCCTAACCATTGACCTAACCCTAGTTTATTCTCTACACTTGACCATGGTTGGATTATGATAAGTATTCATTTTATTTTCTTTTTGAAATATACTTATCATAACATTTTTCATCTTCTTCTTCTTCTTTTTCTTCAAGAAGAAGCTTGCCTCCATCAATGGCAACTTGAGAAAATGAGTGAGAAATTCAATTCTAAAGTGAACCCACTTCCTATTTCTTCATCCTCTACCACTTACCAAGTAGTATAGGGTGTTTTCTTCACAAGTTTCATGACTTGGTGAAGTGGGAGCTTGATCTTGTGATGCCTCGACGTAGATCATCTTCGGCATCGTAGTCGATGACCTAGCCCGCCCATTTCTCCAATGAAGCCGACGCTAGAGCCCGGGATTCGATTTGGACAGCGAGGAGACTTCATTGCGGAGCTATGGAGGTGGAGGACCGGATCTACAAAGGTTGTATTTCCGTTCTTTTAGTTAAGTTGTTAACTAGTTGCTTGTTTCGCCTAAAATTCTAGTTAACGATTCGTTCTAGGGTTTCTCGGCACCGTAAAATTTGAAATTGGCATGGTTGATGCCTTGTGAGACCTCATTAGAGTGCCTAGGAACCCTACAGATTCTCCTAGCGAATCTTTTCTCCACATCACTCAGACCAATTTTACTTCCTTGTTCCGTAATGTCTTTACTTTTTCTGTCCAGGATCTCAACAGGTTGTTGCTCATAAGTTAGCTCCGTCTATACAGTGAGCTTGAAGTGATCAAGGATGTGGCTGGGGTCGCTCACATATCTTCGGGGCTGAGATATGTGGAACACGTTGTGCACTCCTTCCAATGAGGGTGGTGTGTTAAACGATATGCCACTTCTTCAACTCGTTCGAGAATATAGAACGGTCCTATATATCTCGGACCGAGCTTACCCCTCTTGCCAAAGCGGATTACTCCTCGGTTTAAAGAAATCTTTAAGAAAACATGATCTCCAAGTTGGAACTCCAGGTGTCGGCGCTTTGCATCAGCCCGATGCTTCTGTCGATCTTGGGCTATGCGCATTCTTTCTCTGATAGTGCGAACTACATTCACAGTTGCCACAATCATGTCTGGTCTAAGAAGTTCACGATCTCCGATGTCATCCCAACTTAGTTGTGAATGACACTTCCTTCTATAGAGTGCTGCAAATGGTGCCATTTCAATACTCGCCTGATAGCTGTTGTTGTATGAAAACTCCATAAGGTGTAGGTGATCTTCCCACGAACCTCCGAAGTCTAACATATATGCTCTTAGCATGTCCTCCAGAATCTGAATTGTTCGCTCAGACTGTCCGTCCGTTTGTGGATGGTTAGCCGTGCTGAAGTTCAGACTCATTCGCAGGCTAGCTTACAAACTCTGCCAAAACTATGATCGGAATCTGTGTCACGATCGGAGACGATGCAAACCGGTACTCCATGTAATCTCACAATCTCCTGCATGAGTTCATGGGTATCAAAAATAGTACACTTTGAGGTTAAATCTTACTTTAGATTCATGCTTACCTCCATGTACTTCTTTGCTAACGTCTCGGTGGATTGGCTAATTCGAAAGGGAATAATGTGAGACGACTTGGTGAGTCGATCCATAATAACCCATACTGCGTCGTTACCCTTCGTGCTGCGAGGAAGGGCAGTCACGAAGTCCATAGTAATGTGCTGCCATTTCCATTCTGAATAGGTAACGGTTGAAGTAGACCAACAATTCTATGATGTTCAGCCTTCACTTACTGACAAACACTTGCGCACCAGGTACTAAATCAATGCCGAATTCAAGAGCTCGATCGGGAGGCAAATCTGTTATATCTTAACATGTATACTTGTCTCTTGATACTGTCTTGTGGTTACATATTGGTAAAGCCCTTAGGATGTGTACTTGACTACCAGGATTATGATGCAGATCATACTAGTGGGGCCATGGTAGTCCATAAGTTCATTCTTTAATGTTCTTAGTCGTGGATGTATCGAGACAGGACATCGATATACCAGAGTAGACTAGCGTATATGCTTCTCGACCCATGAGATGGGCGATGGATGATCCCATATCCATTGGTGTTTGACATCAGAGATGGTATACGGGTGCTCAGTGGAGACTGGGTACACTGGACGGACTCGCCGAGAACTCCTAGATGGTATTATACCTCACGTCAGATAGCAATTCTCTGGTGATACTGGTACAGCTTAGTCTGTAGACCCGAGATCGTCATAGAGTCTTGTGTGATTCCTACTGTGCTTTGATTTCTACTTTACCACGTTTAAGAGGACGTGCAAAACGGTGGTTTTTGGGTACAGTCCCGAGTCACATGGAGGCAATGAGCGATAGGAGGGGTTTCGTCTATCCCGGTATTGGGGGTTGATGTTGCGCTGTGCTCGATTGGCCATAACAGGGAAGTCCTTGGCCAGGGCTGATTTAGAGATTTACTGGTAAGTGTTATCAGTAGTTTCTCGACCCGTTATGAGCCTCATATCAGCATGACTTATCGGTTGTTGGGGTCTGACGTTTACCACCCTTAGACTTGATATGCGACATATCAGACGAGGAGACCGGACTGTACGGTAGTGTTACTGTCAGGATTTTGCAGGAGTTAGAGCTGGCTTGCTTGCTGATCTTCTGATTGTTCAATACCCGGGTAACCGTTACGTCCAGCTAGTACCGCTGACGGCTTGTGGGTGCTTGATGTGATCATCACCTACTGCCGGCGTATTGATGAGTCTTTAGAGTCCTATATAGAGGTTTTACTGGCTCAGGCAAAACGAAGTAGGAGCACATATGTGATATGTGCGGGACCGAGAATAATACGTGTATGTGATACCTATTCTATTCTCGCGATTATTTGTATCGGTCGGTTATATGTGATATAGCCGGGTTATCGAATCAAGTGTTGATTCGATAAGTTGGTACATATAATATTAGTCGGTTATATATGATATAGCCGGATTATTAAATCAAGTGTTGATTTGATAATTTAGTGTATAATTGTATATTTGATATACTAGTTTACATTAACTAATATTAGCTCACTTAAGCATTTATTTTCTCACATGTGCACACTTAATATATATGTGATATATATTAATTGTGTTTTTCTTTTGTGTCATGGTTGTTGATACGCACTTCATGGGTGTATGAGACTTACACCATACTAATTATAATGTAGGGTTTAAATATTTAAAGTAAATCCAAATTAGTGGATAATAGCTCACATGCATGAAGCTTGTAGAAGTTTATGGATGTATTGACTTAGTCCACTCATTTTGTTTTACTTAAGATATTTATTAACCTAACCATTATAATTTAGCCATGGTCATGTCTCTACATGAGTTAGCTATATGATACAAACTCACCCATGGTTAATTCTCTCACCTCATTTAGTTCATTCTCATCTCTTGACTTCATCTTCTTCCTCAAAGCTCAAGAGCTCTCTAGGTTTTGTGCAAGTGAGAAAATATTGTGAGAAAAATAAAACTAAAGTGAGCCCACTTTCTACTTCATCATCCTCTACTAGATTAGCACTTTAGTATAGGGTGTTAGCTTCACTAATCTCTCATTAGTGAAGTAGTAGCTTGAGTTAGTGTCTCCTCGACGTAGATCATCTTCAGCCTCGAAGACTTCAAGCAAGTTCGTTCCTTTCACCTTAAGAAGCCATGCAAGAGTCCAGGAGTTCCACGATCGCAGCGAAAAGACCACTACAAGGAGCTATTGAAGTGAATGACTGGTCTATAAAGGTTGTATTCCGTTATCACTTAGATGTAAAGATGTTTTCTTTCTAGTTTAGCTCCTAAAACTCTAGTTAGATCCTAGGTTAGGGTTGTTTGGCACACTAATTTTTTAAATATAGCATGTTTGATGCCTTATGAAATCTTGTGGTTGTGCCTAAGAACCCTACAGTGGTATCAGAGCCTTGTTAGAGCATTAGGAGTTGTCTAGGCGAAGTTAGAAGTTCGAACGAACTCCGAAAACCCGATATTGCCCACTTTCTGGAAATTTTTTAAAATGTTGGAATTTTTCACATTAAAAATCCTCAGAAAATCATGCAGGTAAAACTATGAACCCTCTAGAAGAACGACACCCTAACTCGACAACATGACCGCGGAACCGCGGCCAAACCATAGGTTTGGCAGCGGTTCCGCAACGTCATGTATGAGGCTTGGGCCGATACTTCTACGGTTGGTCCGTACCTACTGGGGCATGCTTCTGGGTATTTTTGATATTGCTCAAGTGTTGAGATTTCTGGGAATTTTGGAAATTCGTTGATTCGATCGAAAGGTTTAACATCGTCTAGCTTTTTCTGTAATGTGATACAATATGTGGAATTCATATAGTTAGGCATAAAATCCGTAATATGTGATATTTCGGGTTTACGATGTCTAAGATGATTGTGGATTCCAAATGTTGTAGTTTGACATTTTCTTTTCTGCAACCGTAAGTGTAATATGTGGTGTATCGCCGGTTTCGTTACTATACGTCAACGACAATTGAGATACGCATATTTACTTACGTTGATGATATGTGATGTTATGTGTTGTTGTGATATGTTATATTGGATCATCATGTTTTGAATAGCCGGGGGTTTTATGTGAGATGAGAGTTTTTATTTTCATTCATGTAAAATTAATTGTATGTAATATTCTTTTATTGGGACACTTCTGGGTTGAGGATGATGTCACTATTGTTGTATATTATTTACTTTTCCGCATTAGGATAGACCCAAGGAGGGGAGCACAAGTAACCGGGTTCTAGAGTCCAGTGGGAGACCAACTCGAGGAGCCGATTCCGGGTCTTCTAACTCTAGAATTGGTAGGGTTGCTTGTCGCTCTCGTAGGGGTCTAGGGCTGTGGGTTTGGCTATTCATCGCGACCGTGGAATCCGTGTTTTATACAGGCTCAAAATAAAATACGGATCTCCTAGTATATCCAATATTTCATATGTTTCTTCTGCTGCTTTGTGATGTGATCACTGTGGATTCTGAGACGAATGGATATACATTATATATGAGATATATAGTAAACGTTGCTTATGTTTTGCACCCGCGCTAGTCCCGTCCCGATATGCCGTTTGTTAAGTAATCTAACGGTGCATAATGGGACACTGTGGTGAATGAGGATGGCATAAGCGTACGTTATATTTTCGTTTCTTCTGTGATGCTTAGGAAGCATAAATGATGGGACTTCATTAATGTGATTAATGAAAGAAAAAAAAACTAAAAGATGTTGTAGAATCAAATTTTCAAAAAAAAGGATAGCTCTAGTTTTTGCTTTGCATAGCGGTATTCCCTGTAGAATATCCAGCACCTTATTCGATAAGGAAAGAGCCGATATCCCTTCACCGGGAGTGACCTCTTTAGCGAAACTAGCAGATGCTACAAACACTCGGTTTTGTTTTTGATTGCTTCTATAGTTCTTGGTTTGCATAGCGGTATTTATGAAATATCCTGCACCTTATTCGATAAGGAAAGAGCCGAGATCCCTTTACCGGGAGTGACCTCTTTAGCGAAACTAGTAAAAGCCTAAAAAACACTCCTTTTCAAAAAATCACTCGATTTTACAACGATATCAAGTTCCTTACGCAAAAGGTTTTCACAAAAACCTGTCGTAGCCCTCCGTCATTTCAGATAAGTCCTACTTAGTATTCGTACTACATTTGTTGACCTCCGTCAAGGCGTAGTGTGCGGTAGCTGACTAGTATTTATCTGCTTATGCATATGATGCAGATTGGATTAGGGTAGTCGTACGACCTTGTTGACCTCCGTCAAGGGTCGTGCTGGTGGGTTTAATTCAATCAAGAAATGACGGGTTGAACTTGACTAGCAGCCCATGATTTATTGACCTCCGTCAAGGTCAAAGGACGCTAAGGGCAAAATATTATCGGGAATTTCAATTATTGAAATTTGCAATGAGATTGCATACCTTCTATGAGATAGTTGGATCCCGATACCCACTGTGAGTAAGTGTTACTCCTGGGAGAGTCTTGCACTTTACAATTAGCCGATCAAGTAGGTGTCTAGAAAGGTGTCAACGGGGTTATACCTCTGGGAAAACGAGGTTTATTTTAATTAGGTCCGTGCGAAAGCACGGGGAACCTCCCTCAAAGTACCGGCACTGGCCTGGCTAAAAGATTGGTGAACTTGTAGGGTGTAACTAATCCCGGCTAGTCTTTCCTTTTTAGGGTTTGAAGGAAGATTTGATAAAAACAGTGGGAGCCATCCTGATTAGATAAAATAATAACCAATCTGATCTTGCAAGAGCATACGCTAAAGTGTTTTCTTCTCTCTCTCCAGGTAGGGACCATGTCACGTCTTAATTTAGATAATAATATGGATGTATTGACCAAACCCGCATGTTATACTGTGCAGGGGAATGTTGGTTCCGTTCTTTCTTATAATTTTTATAAGACTGAATAGGGAACATGGACATATCTGGATTCCCATGCCGCCCAAACGAAGAATAAGCATGCTGATGCGTCTTCTTCGGGTGTGTTAGTTATTGACAACTGTTTCTCAGTTCACTTTACGTCCTGGGTATTAGATACTGGATCAGGATCCCACATATGTAATATGTTACATGGGCTTAGGAAAGATGGAGAACTAGGAATGGGTGATCATTCCGTGAGAGTCGGGAATGTGGCAAATGTTGCAGCCAAAACAGTTGGCGAATATCACCTTGTGTTACCAAATGGTAATACATTAATTCCTAACAAATGCTATTACATTCCGACCCTGATATGCAATCTTATATCAGTTTCTTTATTAAGTAAAGAAGGATATAATTTTGTAGTACATGTTAATGTTATGAACATCTTCCTGAATCAAAAGTTGATTGGATCAGGCTCGTTAAATAATGGCATATACGTTCTAGATCAAACCACAGTTCTTAATGTACAAAATACACACAAGAGGAAGAGTTCAGAAATGAACGAATCCTTCTTGTGGCATTGTAGACTAGGTCATATCAATGCGACACGACTAGCTAAGTTGTATAAGGATGGATATTTGAATCCGTTCGAATTTTCATCTTATGACACTTAACAGTCATGTCTCAGCAAGATGACCAAAACTCCATTTACAGGACACGGAGAAAGAGCTACTGAGCTCTTGGGACTGATACATAGTGATGTATGTGGTCCTATGTCTACACATGCCAGAAATGGTTCTTCGTACTTCATTACATTCACTGACGATCTCTCAAGATTCGGACATGTGTTCCTGTTGAAATACAAGTCTGAAGCTTTTGAGAAATTCAAAGAATATAAACACGAAGTCGAGAACCAAACGGGTAAAAGTATTAAAATCCGACAATCTGATCGAGGAGGTGAATACTTCAGCACGGAGTTCCTGGACTATCTAAAAGAGAATGAGATTCTCTCTCAGCTTACTCCTTCGTATACACCACAACACTGTAGGGTTACTAGGCACTCTAATAAGGTTCTATAAGGCATCAACCATGCCCGATTCAAAATTTAGCCGTGCCGAACAACCCTAACCAAGATCTTTAAACTAAAGATTAGGAGAAACAAAGGATGTTAAACACTTTAACATCTAAGAGTTTGGGATTACAACCTTTGTAGTCCGGTCCTTCGCTTCATATGCTCCGTGTTGAGGTCCCTTCGCTGCGATCATCATGTACCCGGACTTTAGAGAGGCTCCACGAAGAGAATGATGCAAACTTGCTTCCGATCTTCGATAACAAAGATGATCTACCTTGAAGTTTCTTTAACACAAGCTCTCACTCACTAATGAAGTGAACGCCCTAATCTAAATGGCTAGGATAGATTAGGATGATGAAGTAGGATTTTAGCTCTCATTTGTTTTCTTAATCTCAATCAAAATCATCACTAATGAAAAAGCTAGTAAACTTTTCCATGAAAGAAGAAGGAAGAAGAAGAAGCCATTATTTTATGATGAATAATGAAAACTCAAGTGTGAGGTTAGAAATGCAACCATGGTATATGTAACCCTTATAGAGATTTAACCAAGGTTAAAGGGTTGGGTTGGGTTAAACAAATATCTATACAAAATATCAACACAAATATCTTTGCACAAAACGAAACAAAACTTTCTAGAAGGTTCTAGAAAAGATTAACCCAAATCAAACCCTAACCATGTTTAATCTCCACTAAATATGTTGCATTAATAACCCTAACATGTTACAATATTATATATCACATATACAATATTTATTGTAACAAAATAAAATAATACAATTAACATATATCGCATATATATCAATGTATTACCCGAGCGAGAAAAAGAATCTTTTAGTGAGCTTATATTAGTTAATGTAATTTAATATATCAAATATATAATTATACATTAAATTATCGAATCAACACTTGATCCGATAATCTGGCTATTTCACAAATAACCGACTAATATAATCTGTATCGGTTCATCGAATCAACACTTGATCCGATGACCCGGCTATATCACATATACCCGGCCGATATCACATATCGCGAGAATCCAATACGGTATCACATACACGTATTGTTCTCGGTCCCGCACATATCATATATGTGCTCCTACTCTATTTTGCCTGAGCCAGGAAACCTCTGTGTAGGACTCTAAAGAATCGTCAATACGCCGGCAGTAGGTGATGATCATATCAAACACTCACAAGCTGCAAGCGGTCAGCTAAACGTAACAGCCACCCAGGTATTGAGCGATCAGAAGATTAACAAGCAAGCCTGTACATTCTCCTGCGAATCCAATCAGTAACACTCCCGTACAGTCCGGTCTCTTCGTCTGATATGTCGCATATCTCGCCTAGGGGTGGTAAACGTCAGACCCCAGTAGCTTGATAAGTCGTGTCGATATGAGATCTATAACAGTTCGATAAACTACTGATAACACTTACCAGTAAATCTCAGCAACCCTGGCCAGGGATTTCCAGTTATAGCCAATCGAACACAGCGCAACATCAACTTTCTATACCGGGAGAGACGAATCCCCTCCTATCGCTCATTGCCTCCATGTGATTCGGGACTATACCCCAAAGCCAACTTTTTGCACGCCCTCTTGGACATGGTATGATGGAAATCAAAGCACAGTGGGAATCACACAAGACTCTATGACGATTTCGGGTCTACAGACTAACCTGTACCAGTGTCACCAAAGAACTGCCATCTGACGTGAGGTATAATACCATCTGGGAATTCTCGGCGAGTCCGTCCAGTGTACCCAGTCTCCACTGAGCACCCGTATACCTTCTTTAATGTCAAACACTAATGGATATGGGATCATCCATCGCCCATCATATGGGTCAAGAAGCGCATACGCTAGTCTACTCTGGTATATCGATGCCCTGTCTCGATACACCTACGACTATGAACATTTGAAGGATGTACTTGGCGACTACACTGTCCCCACTAGTATGATCCGCATCATAGTCCTGGTAGTCAAGTACTCATCCTAAGGGATTTATCAACATGTAACATAGAGACAATCAGAGTACATGTTAAGATAAAGAGCAACAAGATAGCGTACTATCATGTCGAGCAAGAAAGTCCTCCCTATATATGTCCAAGCATCCACTACAATATACATCGTATGTACAGTAATGGCCTCTAGGGCATACATATAACTAACAATCTCCCACTTGCACTAGAGCCATCTGTTGTGGTATCGCATACCCAACATACAGCTGTAGTTGAAGTATCTCATACTTAACCATCCCATAAAAGTCTCTACTGGGAAATATGCCTTTTTGAGTGGATCCGTGCTGTTGTCCTCTGTGTCTACTCTCCTAACCTCGATCTCCCTGGAGATCAACCATCTCCATGATCAGGGGATATTGCCTAAGAATTATATCTGTATTTCTGATGGGATGGGGGTTCCTTGGCATAAGCCACAACTCCATTGTCACACAATGGCAGGAACGAAGTTCATCTCATGAACTTATATATATACATCCAGACTGCCTCTTTGGTAGCATCCTTTGTAACGATGTATCTTGCCTTTAATCGTCTAGTAAGTCACTGTATCTAGCTTGGAACTCTTCCAACATACCGTCCCTCCACTGAGGGTAAAGACAATGCCTGCGACTGACATTCAGTCGTCCTTATCACCCTGGAACCCTTTCCAGTGATTCTCCCCAGGATCGATTGATACCATCTCACTATAACTAGTGAGAATCCTAACATCCAATTAGATCTATCTCATAGATATAAAACGCAGGATTTAGGAGGTATCATTTTGATCCTTATGGAGAATCCTTGTGATAAGAGGAGATTGACCGATCGTAGCATAGGAAACTCCTTCCCTATCAAGAGTATGTCATCTACGTACTCTACGAGGATCACCACCATACTCTCTACTATCTTTTTGTATATACAAGGTTCATCTACCATTTTGATAAAGTCAAACTCTTTGACTACTACATCAAAACAGATGTTCCAACTTCTCGATGCCTGATTTATCATATAAAACATCTTGCACACGTTTCCGCTGCTCCCACTGTTTACGAAGCCCTCTGGCTTTGTACTTATAGATGATCTCTTCCAAATCATCATTTAGAAAAGCAGTCATAACACCCAACCGCCAGATATCGTAGTCATGGTATGTAGCCGTGGCAAGTAGGATCTGGATGGACTCAAGCATAGCTTTGAAAGTCTCAACTTTTCCATGTACACCAAGTAATCTTCTCAAGATATACTTGATCCTGATGGGGATTTAACCCTTCAGATAAAGCAACCAAAGTCCATACTTTGTTGGTGTATAAGGATTCCATCTCAGATCGCTAAGCATCCAGCCATTCTTACAGAGTCCCACTCCTGATGGCCAGCTCGAAAATAGTTGGGTCATCATCTCATGAAACAATCCTCACTCCCACCGTCATAGAGAAACTGAAGTATCTCTCAGGTGGGTGAGGAACCCTACTAGATCGGCGGAGAGGCTGAGGTTCGTTGGAAACTATTGAATCCTTTGGTTCTACCAAATCATCAACTGCAGTTTGTATAGCTGGAACTCTTTCCAGTTCTACCTCATGACCACTAATTTCTTCACAAGAAATTCTCTTTCATAAAGGGGGTATGTTGAGAAACAAAACATCTTTTGTTCCTCGGTTAGGTAGAAGATATTCCCTTGTGAATGCTTGGGATATCCAACAAACTTCCACAGAACTGACTTTGCCTCGAGCTTGCCCGGATTATGCTTTTAGACATAAGCCGGACAACCCCAAATTTTAACTTTCTTAAGATATGGGCTCTTCCAATTCCATATCACATATGAAGTGGTAGGCAACTGATTTGATTTGAATCCTATTCAATAGGTATGCAGCTTCTCAAGTGCATAACTCCCAAAAGGAAATATGAAACTCAGTAGTACTCATCATAGAGCGCACCATATCAAATAGGGTGTATTTGCTCTGCCCCGATACACCGACGTGCTGTGGTGTATACGGAGGAGTAATGCTGAGAGAGAATCTCATTCTCCTTTAGAATAGTCCAGGAATCCCGTGCTCAAGTATTCTCCTCCTTGATCTCATCAAAGGACATAATACTTATACCCATTTTTTTGGTTCTCTATTTCTAACTTATATTCTGTGATTATCTCAAAAGTTTCGGACTTGTGTTTCAACAGGAACATATGTCTGAATCTTGAGAGATCATCAGTGAATGTAATGAAGTACAAAGAACCGGTCCTGGCATATGTAGACAGGGGACCTTACATACATCATCATGTATCAATCCCAAGAGTTCACTAACTCTTTCTCTGTTTCCAATAAACAGAGTTATGGTCATCTTATCTTTGTGACACGACCGGCAAGTTTCACAAGATGTAAATTCAAACTAATTTAAATATGCATCTATATGTAACTTCAGCTAGTCGGGTTACATTGATATGACCTAGTCTATAATACCTCAAAAAGGATCCGTTCATTTCTGAACTCTTCCTCTTGTGTGTGTTCTGTACGTTAAGAACTGTAGTTTGATTTAGAATGTCTATACTTTTAGATAACGTGCTTGAACCGATCAACTCTTGATATAGGAAATGTTCAAAACATTATCCAACAATACAAAATTATATCCTTCTTTACTAATAAAGAGACTGATATGATGTTGTATATATTCGGTATCTAATAACATTTTTTCAGAATCAATGTATTATAGTAATACAGGGTGATAACTGCCAACAGTCTTGGCTGCAACACTTGCATCATTTCCAACTCTTGAAACTTATCACCCGTTCTCAGTTCTCTACCTATCTGTAGCCCATGTAACAAATTACATTTGCGGGATCCTGATCCGGTATCTCATACCCAGGACGTAAAGGATATTGAGAAACAGTTCTTTGTAATAAACGCACCCGAAGAAGATGCATCAGTATGCACTTTCTTCGTTTGGGCGGCATGGGAGTTCTGGTAATCCCTTATTTCCTGCTCTGTCTTATAACAATTATAAGTTGGAGCGGGACCAACGATACTTAGCGCAGTATAACAAGCCGGTTCGGTCAATACATCCGTATTATTATCTTGATTAAGGCGTGATGTTGTCGCTACCTGGAGAGAGAGAGAAGAAAACACTCAGCGTGCGCTTTTACAAGATTAGATTGGTTATCAATTTATCTAATCAGGATGTCTCCCACTGTTTTAGTCAAATCTTCCTTCAAACCCTAAAAGGAAAGACTAGCCGGGATTAGTTACACTCTACAAGTTCGCCAATCTTTCAGCCAGGCCAGTGCCGGTACTTTAAGGGAGGTTCCCCGTGCTTTCGCACGGACCTAATTAAAATAAACCTCGTTTTCCCAGAGGCATAACCCCATTAACACCTTTCTAGACACCTACTTGATCGGCTAATTGTAATGTGTAAAACTCTCCCAGAAGTAACTCTTACTCGCAGCGGGTATCGGGATCCAACTATCTCATAGAAGGTATGCAATCTCATTGCAAATTTCAACTCTTGAAATTCCTAATAATATTTTGCCCCAGTGACTTATGACCTTAACTATGGTCAACAAATCATAAGCACTAGTCAAGTTCAACCCGTCATTTCCTGATTGATTAGACCCACCCATATGACCCTTAACTAAGGTCAACAAAGTCATATGACTATCCTAACAAATCACATCATATGTTATATAGGAAAACATCACTCAGCTACCGTACACTGCGCCTTAACTATGGTCAACAAACGTAGCACGGATACTAAGTACTCTATTTCCTAAAATGACGGAGGGTTACGACAGGTTTTTAAGAAAACCCTTTGCGTAATAAACTTGATATCGTTGTAGAATCGAGTGATTTTTAATGGAATGTTTTTGAGGCTTTTCTAGTTTCGCTAAAGAGGTCACTCCCGGTGAAGGGATCTCGGCTCTTTCCTTATCGAATAAGGTGCAGGATATTTCGCAAATACCACTATGCAAAGCAAGAACTATAGAAGCAATCAAAAGATAAACCGAGTTTGTAGTATCTGCTAGTTTCGCTAAAGAGGTCACTCCCGGTGAAGGGATCTCGGCTCTTTCCTTATCGAATAAGGTGCAGGATATTTCGCAAATACCACTATGCAAAGCAAGAACTATAGAAGCAATCAAAAGATAAACCGAGTTTGTAGTATCTGCTAGTTTCGCTAAAGAGGTCACTCCCGGTGAAGGGATCTCGGCTCTTTCCTTATCGAATAAGGTGCTGGATGTTCTACAAGGAACACCGCTATGCAAAGCAAGAACTAGAGCTACCTGTTTTTAAACAAGTTTCGACAACATCTTTAGGTTTCTTTTATTTCATTAATCTCATTAATGAAGTCCCATTTTATTATGCTTCACAAGCATCACATTTGAAACGAAATCTGCAATATAACATATATCTCATATATATAATATAAACATTCGTCTCAGGCAGTAATATGATCTCATCACAGAACATTGCAGCAGAAGAATATATATGAAATATTGGATATACTACGAGGTCCATGTTTTAATACGAGCCTGTATAAAACACGGATTCCACGGTCGCGATGAATAGCCAAACCCACATCCCTAGACCCCTACGAGAGAGGCAAGCAACACTGCCAATTCTAGGGTTAGGAGACCCGGTCTCGACTCCTCGAGATGGTCTCCCACCGGACCCTAGAACCCGGTTACTTGTGCTCCCCGCCTTGGGTCTACCTAATACGGAAAAGTAAATAATATACAATGGTGACATCATCCTCAGGCCGGAAGTGCCCCAATAAAAGAATATTAAATACAAATGAATTTTACATGAATGAAAATAAAAACCCTCATCTCACATAAAAACCCCGGCTATTCAAAACGCGACGATACAATATAACATATCACAGCAACACATAATATCACATATAATCAACGTAAGTAAATATGCGTATTTCAATTGTCGTTGATGTATAGCAACGAAACCGGTGATATACCACATATTACACTTACGGTCACAGAAAAGAAAGTGTAAAACTACAACAGTTGGAATCCACAACCTCCTTTAGACATCGCATGCCTAACCAAATGAATTCCTTAGACATCGCATGCCTAACAATTATAAAACCCCGCATTTTAGTCTCTATATCGAAAAAACTTTTCAATATTTGGTCGGGCAATTCAACAAGATTCCCGATATCCTGATCGAATGCTCGTCGCAAACTTTAGTAGACGGTCGCACCCCCGGATGCCGTCGACGAAGTGCACTAAGGCGGAACACCACTGCCGCGAGCACCCGAACGGATGCTTTTGGCGACGGGGTTCTCCTACAGTCACTTGGTCGGGGCTATGGGGCGTGGCTGTCTATTAAGTTTACCCGGCGAGTATCCGCGTACGCTACGAGATTGCGACGGACTTTTGATCGCATCAAAATCCCATGGCAATCGATCATCTGAGACTGAACTGCTAGATTTACAACATTCAAATTAGTTATCTCATAACTATTTGTGGATTCCAAATATTGTATCACATTCCAGATAAATAGACAATGTTAAACTTTCCGATCGAATATACAAACACCCAAGTTTTCCCAAATAGTTCTCAACACTTGAAATTAGTTTAAAAACATCCATCACATGCCACAGTACTAATAGTCCAGCCGTAGAAGGGTCAAGCCAACGCCTTACATGTGCTGTACTGCCCCAAACCCTAAGGTTCAAAGGCAGTTCAGACTGTCACATAATCGAGTTAAGGTTTGTGTTCTTCTAGAGGGTCCACCGCGTTACTTGCACGACTTAGAACGTTCTTAAACTACGGAAAAAATCCAACACTTAGAAATTTTCCGGCAGGGGAAAAAGTGAGTTATTGATATCCGTTCGAACTTTTTAACACGTTCTAAAAAATACCCGGACAAACTAAATGAAGTTATACTTTCCGATCGAATCAATGAGCTCCCAATACAACCCAGAAAACTCAACACTTGAGTAAGATTAAAAATACCCAGAAATATGAAGAAACACCTACGGATGTTACTGTGTAAACACGTGTCCCCAATTCCCTGTTATGGCCGCGGAACCGCCGCGACAAGCATGTTCTTGCCGCGGTTCCGCGGCACTTTGAGAGCCTTAGGGGCTCGTATTTTAGGGTTATCCATAGAATTCCCTGCTGATTTTTTTGAGTACTTTTAATGCAGAAAAAAATCAACTTTTGAAATTTTTTCCAGAAACTAGGGTTTTACGGGTATTCGGAGTTCGATCGGACTTTAAACATCGTCTAGACTTCGCCTAAAGCTCTAGCTTGGCTCTGATACTACTGTAGGGTTACTAGGCACTCTAATAAGGTTCAAAAAGGTATCAACCATGCCCGATTCAAAATTTAGCCGTGCCAAACAACCCTAACCAAGATCTTTAAACTAGAGATTAGGCGAAACAAAGCATGTTAAACACTTTAACATCTAAGAGTTTGGGATTACAACCTTTGTAGTCCGGTCCTTCGCTTCATAAGCTCCGTGTTGAGGTCCCTTTGCTGCGATCATCATGTTCCCGGACTCTAGAGAGGCTCCACGAAGAGAATGATGCAAACTTGCTTCCGATCTTCGATAACAAAGATGATCTACCTTGAAGTTTCTTTAACACAAGCTCTCACTCACTAATGAAGTGAACACCCTAATCTAAATGGCTAGGATAGATTAGGATGATGAAGTAGGATTTAAGCTCTCATTTTTTTTCTTAATCTCACTCAAAATCATCACTAATGAAATAGCTAGTAAGCTTTTCTATGAAAGAAGAAGGAAGAAGAAGAAGCCATTTCTTTTGTGATGAATAATGAAAACTCAAGTGTGAGGTTAGAAATGCAACCATGGTATATGTAACCCTTGTAGAGATTTAACCAAGGTTAAAGGGTTGGGTTGGGTTAAACAAATATCTATACAAAATATCAACACAAATATCTTTGCACAAAACAAAACAAAACCTTCTAGAAGGTTTTAGAAAAGATTAACCCAAATCAAACCCTAACCATGTTTAATCTCCACTAAACATGTTGCATTAATAACCCTAACATGTTACAATATTATATATCACATATACAATATTTATTGTAACAAAATAAAATAATACAATTAACATATATCGCATATATATCAATGTATTACCCGAGCGAGAAAAAGAATCTTTTAGTGAGCTTATATTAGTTAATGTAATTTAATATATCAAATATATAATTATACATTAAATTATCGAATCAACACTTGATCCGATAATACGGCTATTTCACAAATAACCGACCAATATAATCTGTATCAGTTCATCGAATCAACACTTGATCCGATGACCCGGCTATATCACATATACCCGGCCGATATCACATATCGCGAGAATCCAATACGGTATCACATACACGTATTGTTCTCGGTCCCGCACATATCATATATGTGCTCTTACTCCGTTTTGCCCGAGCCAGGAAACTTCTGTGTATGACTCTAAAGAATCGTCAATACGCCGGCAGTAGGTGATGATCATATCAAACACCCACAAGCTGCAAGCGGTCAGCTAAACGTAACAGCCACCCAGGTATTGAGCGATCAGAAGATCAACAAGCAAGCCTGTACATTCTCCTGCGAATCCAATCAGTAACACTCTCGTACAGTCCGGTCTCTTCATCTGATATGTCGCATATTTCGCCTAGGGGTGGTAAACGTCAGACCCCAGTAGCTTGATAAGTCGTGTCGATATGAGGTCTATAACAGTTCGAGAAACTACAGATAACACTTACCATTAAATCTCAGCAACCCTGGCCAGGGATTTCCAGTTATAGCCAATCGAACACAGTGCAACATCAACTCCCTATACCGGGAGAGACGAATCCCCTCCTATCGCTCATTACCTCCATGTGATTCGGGACTGTACCCAAAAGCCACCTTTTTGCACGCCCTCTTGGATGTGGTATGATGGAAATCAAAGCACAGTGGGAATCACACAAGACTCTATGACGATCTCGGGTCTACAGACTAACCTGTACCAGTGTCGCCAGAGAACTGCCATCTAACGTGAGGTATAATACCATATGGGAGTTCTCGGTGAGTCCGTCCAGTTTACCCAGTCTCCACTGAGCACCCGTATACCTTCTCTGATGTCAAACACCAATGGATATGGGATCATCCATCGCCCATCATATGGGTCAAGAAGCGCATACGCTAGTCTACTCTGGTATATCGATGCCCTGTCTTGATACACCTACGACTAGGAACATTTGAAGGATGTACTTGGCGACTACACTGTCCCCACTAGTATGATCCGTATCATAGTCCTGATAGTCAAGTACTCATCCTAAGGGCTTTATCAACATGTAATATAGAGACAATCAGAGTACATATTAAGATAAAGAGCAACCAGATAGCGTACTATCATGTCGAGCAAGAAAGTCCTCCCTATATATGTCCAAGCATCCACTACAATATACATCGTATGTACAGTAATGGCCTCTAGGAATACATATAACTAACAAACACAATGGTTTATCGGAGCGGAGTAATCGCACCCTATTAGATATGTTGCGCTCTATGATGAGCACCGCTGAGTTACCTATTTCCTTTTGGGGTTATGCGCTGGAAACGACTGCATACCTATTGAATCGAGTTCCCACCAAATCTGTGCCTACCACTCCATATGAGATATGGAATGGGAAGAGGCCATATCTTAATTTTATTAAGATATAGGGTTGTCCGGCCTATGTTAAAAAGCAAAATCCGGACAAGCTCGAGGCAAGGTCTATTCTGTGCAAGTTTGTAGGATATCCCAAGCATTCGCGTGGACATATCTTCTACCACCCTGAGGAACAAAAGGTGATTGTTGCTCAACATGCCACCTTTTTAGAAAAGGAATTTCTTGTAAAGGAAATTAGTGGCGAGGAGGTAGAACTGGAAGAGGTTCCAGCTATACAAACCACGACAGAAGATTTGGTGGAACCAGAGGATTCAGTAGTTCCCAACGAACCTCAGCCTCTCCGCCGATCTAGTAGGGTTCCTCATCCACCTGAGAGATACTACGGTTTTCTTATTGATGGTGGAAGCGAGGATTGCATCATGGAAGATGATGACCCGACTAGCTTCGAGCAGGCCATCACGAGTGGGGACTCTGTGAAGTGACTGAATGCAATGCGATCTGAGATGGAATCCATGTACACCAACAAAGTATGGACTTTAGAAGTTGCTCCTGAAGGGGTAAAACCCATTGGAAGCAAATGGATCTTTAAGAAGAAACTTGGTATAGATGGAAAAGTTGAGACTTTCAAAGCTAGACTTGTTGCAAAGGGTTTTCGTCAAAGACCAGGTGTGGATTATGACGAAACCTTTTCTCCAGTGGCTATGCTTAAGTCCATCCGGATCCTACTTGCTATTGCTGCATACCATGACTACGAAATCTGGCAAATGGATGTTAAGACCGCCTTTCTAAATGGTGATTTGGAAGAGTGCGTGTATATGACTCAGCCAGAGGGCTTCATAGACAGTGGGAGCAGCGGAAAGGTGTGCAAGCTGCTTAAATCCATCTACGGGTTAAAGCAAGCATCGCGGAGTTGGAACATCTATTTTGATGTCGTTACCAAAGAGTTTGATTTCGTCAAAAACATAGATGAACCTTATATATACAAGAAGGTGGCAGAGAGCAAGGTTGTCTTCCTCGTATTGTACGTGGATGACATACTCTTGATAGGGAATGACATTTCTATGCTGCAATCGGTCAAGCTCTTCTTATCACAAAGATTCTCAATGAAAGATCTAGGGGATGCCTCCTACATCTTGGGGATTAAGATCTATAGAGATAGATCTAAACGGATACTGGGATTGTCCCAATCTAGGTACATTGACACCATACTAAAGAGGTTTAGTATGGAAGAATCCAAGCGTGGGTTTTTACCCACGATCTCAGGACTTACTCTCTCCAAAGAGATGTCTCCCAAGACTGATTTGGAGAGACCTCACATGCAAGAGATACCCTATGCTTCGGCAGTAGGCTCTATCATGTATGCGATGCTATGTACCAGACCCGATGTAGCACACTCACTAAGTGTAGTGAGTAGGTATCAAGCAGATCCTGAAGAGAGTCACTGGAAGCTGTGAAGAGCATTCTCAAGTACTTAAGAAGGACTAAAGAGATGCTCTTGGTGTATGGTAACGGAGAACTCCAAGTGGAGTCCTTTACCGATTCGAGCTTCTAGAGTGATAAGGACGACTCTAAGTCGCACTCGGGATTTGTCTTTACCCTCAATGGAGGGGCGGTATGCTGGAAGAGTTCCAAGCAGGAAACCATGACAGACTCGACGATGGAGACTGAATACATCGCTGCCAACGATGTTGCCAAAGAGGCTGTCTGGATGAATAAGTTCATAACTGAACTTGGAGTGGTTCCATCCATTGAGTATCCAATACATTTGTATTGTGATAACAATGGAGCAGTGGCTTTGGCCAAGGGACCCAGGTTTCATCAGCGATCCAGGCATATTCTGAGGCGGTATCACCTGATCCGGGAGATAGTTAATCGCCGGGAGATCGAGGTCAGGAGAGTTGACACGAAGAACAACACTGCGGATCCACTCACGAAGGCCATTCCCTAGATACAGTTCGAGAGACTCTTCGGGATGCTGGGTATGCGATACTACAGCAGCTGGCCCTAGTGTAAGTAGGAGATTGTTAGTTGTATGTATGCCCTAGAGGCCATTATTGTACATATGATGTATATTATAGTGGATGCTTGGATATGTATAGAGAGGACTTTCTTGCTCGACATGATAGTATGCTATCTGGTTGCTCATTATCTTAACATGTATACTTGTCTCTTGATACTGTCTTGTGGTTACATATTGGTAAAGCCCTTAGGATGTGTACTTGACTACCAGGATTATGATGCAGATCATACTAGTGGGGCCATGGTAGTCCATAAGTTCATCCTTTAATGTTCTTAGTCGTGGGTGTATCGAGACAGGACATCGATATACCAGAGTAGACTAGCGTATACGCTTCTTGACCCATGAGATGGGCGATGGATGATCCCATATCCATTGGTGTTTGACATCAGAGATGGTATACGGGTGCTCAGTGGAGACTGGGTACACTGGACGGACTCACCGAGAAATCCTAGATGGTATTATACCTCACGTCAGATAGCAGTTCTCTGGTGACACTGGTACAGGTTAGTTTGTAGACCCGAGATCGTCATAGAGTCTTGTGTGATTCCCACTGTGCTTTGATTTCCACCTTACCACATTCAAGAGGACGTGCAAAACGGTGGTTTTTGGGTACAGTCCCGAGTCATATGGAGGCAATGAGCGATAGGAGGGGTTTCGTCTCTCCCGGTATTGGGGATTGATGTTGCGCTGTGCTCGATTGGCCATAACAGGGAAGTCCCTGGCCAGGGCTGATTTAGAGATTTACTGGTAAGTGTTATCAGTAGTTTCTTGACCCGTTATGAGCCTCATATCGGCATGACTTATCGGTTATTGGGGTCTGACATTTACCACCCTTAGACTTGATATGCGACATATCAGACGAGAAGACCGGACTGTACGGTAGTGTTACTGTTAGGCTTTTGCAGGAGTTAGAGCGGGCTTGCTTGCTGATCTTCTGATCGTTCAATACCTGGGTAGCCGTTATGTCCAGCTAGTACCGCTGACGGCTTGTGGGTGCTTGATGTAATCATCACCTACTGCCGGCGTATTGACGAGTCTTTAGAGTCTTACATAGAGATTTTACTGGCTCAGGCAAAACGGAGTAGGAGCACATATGTGATATGTGCGGGACCGAGAATATTACGTGTATGTGATACCTATTCTATTCTCGCGATTATTTATATCGGTCGGTTATATGTGATATAGCCGGGTTATCGAATCAAGTGTTGATTCGATAAGTTGGTACATATGATATTAGTCGGTTATATGTGATTTAGCCGGATTATTAAATCAAGTGTTGATTTGATAATTTAGTGTATAATTGTATATTTGATATACTAGTTTATATTAACTAATATTAGCTCACTTAAGCATTTATTTTCTCACATGTGCATACTTAATATATATGTGATATATATTAATTGTGTTTTTCTTTTGTGTCATGGTTGTTGATACACACTTCATGGGTGTATGAGACTTACACCATACTAATTATAATATAGGGTTTAAATATTTAAAGTAAATCCAAATTAGTGGATAATAGCTCACATGCTTGAAGCTTGTAGAAACTTATGGATGCATTGACTTAGTCTACTCATTTTGTTTTACTTAAGATATTTATTAACCTAACCATTATAATTTAGCCATGGTCATGTCTCTACATGAGTTAGGTATATGATACAAACTCACCCATGGTTGATTCTCTCACTTCATTTAGTTCATTCTCATCTCTTGACTTCATATTCTTCCTCAAAACTTAAGAGCTCTCTAGGTTTTGTTCAAGTGAGAAAATATTGTGAGAAAAATAAAACTAAAGTGAGCCCACTTCCTACTTCATCATCCTCTACTATATTAGCACTTTAGTATAGGGTGGTAGCTTCACTAATCTCTCATTAGTGAAATAGTAGCTTGAGTTAGTGTCTCCTCGACGTAGATCATCTTGGGCTTCGAAGACTTCAAGCAAGTTCGTTTCTTTTACCTTGAGAAGCCATGCAAGAGTCCGGGAGTTCCACGATCGCAGCGAAGGGACCACTACAAGGAGCTATTGAAGTGAAGGACCGGTCTATAAAGGTTGTATTCCGTTATCACTTAGATGTAAAGATGTTTTCTGTCCAGTTTAGCTCCTAAAACTCTAGTTAGATCTTAGGTTAGGGTTGTTTGGCACACTAATTTTTTAAATATAGCATGTTTTATTCCTTGTGAAACCTTGTGGTTGTACCTAAGAACCCTACTAGTTCATGTAGGTGTGTTTTAGTGTCCATCATCGTGCCACTTTTAATACATTCCGTACCAATCTACCCCGTTAACCCCGTGTAATGTTTTATATAGATTATAATTATCAGACTTGCCAAGACCATAGATACAAGTTGTTCAAGTAATCAGGTTCAGGATGTAAACAAGTAGTCATGTAATCAAGTCAAGTTATACCCATGGTTCGGTCAAGTCAAGTCATGTTTGCATGTTGATTTTGTTCTGGTATTCAGGTTCAGGTTCAAGTAAACATGTAAGAGTTTGGATTCATATTTGAGTTGGATTTTGGTTTGGATTGAATTCAAGTTGCTTTAGACTCAGACTTGAGTCAGACACTTAGAACTGATTTGGATCCTGAATTATATTAGGGAGTTATCGGTAACTGCTGCACATGGACGGCATGATTTGTGTATTTTTCCAAGACAATTACCATTGATAACACCGTTAAGTTTTTCTACTTTAAATAGGCAAGCACTCATTTTCTCCGGCTCCCTGAGGCTCAAGAGAATTGATCCCGCTTAAACCTATATTTACTAAAGTCCTTAACTGTGTTTTATATAGCTCGAGGGGGTTTTATAAAAATATTTTTATTATAGTTCAAAATAACCTCGAGAAATTATTTATATTCTTTAGGATTTCCATGGATGTGTATTTTAATAATTGAGGTATTTTAGTGATAATTACCTTAACTTGAATAGTTCATGGTATTTTACTGTAAACTTGTCTTGTATTGATATTTTGATGGTATTTTGATGAAACTTTATATTCTTTTATTTGAAAAAATATAAGTTATTATATTTTGAAAATATATGGATTTATAATATTTATATAATTATATAAAAATTAATATGGATTATAAAATAGAAAATCTAGTTTTTCTTAAAAATCGTATTAAAAACCTTTCGAGACCGAATGCTCCGTGAGGAGGTCTACATCTCGCTCTACTAGTCTTAGGATGTGCGATAATCCGCACCATCCAATAGCAGGTTTCCTAAAAAGGGTTGTAGAGGCTTATTTGCAAAAGAATTTTAAAATACAATTCCAAAGAAAACCGTTTTTTATAGTAGATGGTATTTTAATGTAATATATTGTTTTCGTCGCAAAAATGCGTTCAAGGAGTATCGTGCCATGGAAAGATGTGTGTTTGTGAGGGGTAGGTCATTACCCCGTGAGGTTTTCTAAAGGTATAATTAAGTAAAACAATTAAATATGGTATATACAAAGTTCATGTTATTTTAAAGTAAATGTTAGATTAAAGTTATTTAGCATGATATTTTTGAGTGAAAGTTGGTTCTAAATATTATTCTTATATTAACAAGAAAAATGTAGAAATATGAATAAGCAATGATTAAGAAAAATGTGATTTCTAGGGTTTAGAATAAAATGTCGGTACTAACTCCACTTACCGATATGTTTTGAAAAAAGTGATTTTTAAAGAGGAAGAAGAGAGATTGGAAGGGACTTACTAGTTAGAAAGATGAAGAGAAGGTAGGAGTAGGAAGGGTTGTCGTCAGGGCGTCATGGGGTCGCCGGAACTTGCTTTGATCCTCGCCGGAACTTGATTTCTTGCTAACTCCACTTGTACTCTTCTTTTACTTAGAAAACTTTGAGAATTTTGGCTATAATTTTCAGAATGAGGAAGGGCTAGGGCATGAGGTAGTATTTATAGTGTGGAATTAGGGGTTTGGAATTAAAAAGATGAATTAAAATGCATTAAAAAGGTGATAAATGGGAAATTGAGGGGTCTCTGTTTGATTGCAGAGTAATCAAACAGTGCAGGGGAGTTAGGGGTAGGCTAAAAGACTTGCGTGCAAAGCCTGGGCACCATTGCCTACGGGGGGACCGTCGGCGCCGACCTTGATGGGCATCTCGCCGGTCGTTTGGGTGAGGGGGGCCGGTAGATTCTTGCCATGTGTTCACAACAGTATTTACAATATTTTGCACATGTTTGTTTTCTCTGTCATTTCATTTTTATGTGCATTGCACGTGTAAACTTTTGGGCTTCCAAAAAGTTTAAAAGAAAAATCAGAAAAAATATAATGTGTCTGATGGGATTCGAACATAGTCGCTACGTCACAGTAGTGCAAAGCTTTACCAGTGAGATACAAGTTGTTTCTTGTTGTTCTTAAACTAAATTAACTTATAAATTGTACTCAGGCTTGTAAACTCCTTTCTGTATATTAAATTGAAAAAATTTCGTACAGTAAATTCAGAGTCATTACAAGGTCTTAGCCGAGAAGATGGCTTGAAGTCGCCGCTGTAGGGATCCTTAGTGCCCGCAGCGCACCGGAGGCACGAATGGCGAATAAAAATTTCAAGCAAACACGAAAGAGCCCCAAACCCAGAATCGATCCAAACGCCTAAACTAGCAAACCAAGTATGCAAAGATACGGAATACTATCTTTGATGCGTGTCTACCCAATCGTGGAAGACCCCTACAAGCCCCGTGTATGCTGTCTGGATCGTGCTTGAGTGGCGACATCCTTTACTAATGAAGATTCACCTGAGGGAAACCGATCCAAGCTCCGGCTTCACCTAGTGAAACGATCGACGCTCCAAGCTCGCTACGAATGGAGAGTGGGGATGTAGAAATATTTTCACTATCTTTTCTTTCGTTTCTAAGCTCATGTGAGCTACCTAGAAGGAGGAGGAGGTGAAGAAGAAGAAGCCATGAAGAAAAATGGCTAAGTCTTTTTTTTGTGAAGAGCCAGTAGCAAAACTAGAAAAGAGAATGGCTCATTATCTTTTTAGCAACCATGCCACAATAGTAAATTCAAATGATTATACAATATAATAACCAAGGACATCCTTCTCTACCATGCTTTTTAGCACCTCATCCTCCACCTCATTCTTGATTTTCTTTTACAGGAAAATCAAGAAATAAAGTGTCCATCTTCTAGAAAAAATTCCGTATAAATACAGAATATAACCCGGTATGCGTATCGAAATACATATACGTGTATTCGTACAAAAAATATGAATAGCCAAGAGAGAAAATGAATAGTGAACAATAATACTAGAATATACATATTCAATATATATATATAAATTATTAAATCAAAACCTGATTTAATAATCCGGCTTAATCCCGAGTCGCTAGTATTATCAACCATCCGATTAAAGTCCGTATAGTCTGTACACGTATTTAATCGGACGCCCTGTATGTACCAACACATGTCATCTACATCATATCGTCTGAACCAGGAAAACCCTCTGTGTGGGACTCTAAAGACTCGACAATACGCTGGCAGTGATTTACTGGATAAATCCAAAAACCACAAGCACGTCAGTGGCACCAGCTGTACGTAATGGCTATATAGGTATCTGTCAAAATGGAGGTCGACAATTAAGTACGTCTGTATCCTACTGAGCTTGAATGTGACAATCTCTGTACAGTCCGGTCTCTTTGTCTGAGAGTATTGCATACCGGGTCTAGGGGATGGAAACGTCAGACCCCAAATAACCCGATAAGTCATGTTGGAGTCAAGCTTATCACCAACTGAGAAACTACTGAACTCATATCAGTAAACTCATCTACCGTGGCCTCGGATTTAGGGTGATAGCCAACCGAACACAGCACGACCTCGACTCATAATATCAAGAGAGACGAATCCCCGACAATCGCTCACTACCTCCATGTGGCTCGGGACTGTACTCAACTAAAACCTGTTTGCACGGCTCCTTTGAGCCGTGGTAGGGTAGTAATCAAAGTACAATAGGAACTCACACGAGACAAATGACGATCTCAGGTCAAATGACTAACTTGTACTAATACCACTCGAGAACTTCCATTTGACGATAGATATAATACCATCTAGAAGTTCTCGGCGAGCCCGTCCAGTGTACTCACCTCCAGTGAGCACCTGTATATATCCGTTCACCGCCGAAAACAGAGGCGAAACCGGGATGGATCGTCTTGCCTGAATTTGGGGGTAGATGGTATTTGGGTTTATCCGTCCACCTCTCCGAAGATACCAAGTTGATTTATGGCACCGTATATCGGAGGTTTGGACGGATACGACCGTTGTAATAGACTTCGTCAGATCCCCCCTTGTTTGCGAGTGGTTTTTAATTGTGGGGACGCTCTTCCCTGCAGGCAAAAGCCCCTGCAGTTAATTACGTTATCGCATCGCGATAACCACTTTCTTCTGCTCCAGAAGTTCACTTCGTGTCGTGTGTATTTGTTTTATTTTTGGTTGCCCGTGGATTGTATACGGAGACTAATTTATGTTGTCGCCCGTAGGGTGTGGATTAGTCCAAATCCGTATATCTTAGATTTGGGTTTTGGTTGATTTAAGGATCATTAATCTCGTTTGAGATTAAGATCAACTTAAATTTTTGTTAAGGATACGTTAGTCCAATTTGAGACTAAGATCTACTTAACAGGGTTTTAGGATCATTCAGATCCAACAATAGATCATTTGGGCTCTATTGTTTTAGTTTAAGGACGTTACAGCCCGTTTTTAGTTTAAGGACGTTTCGGTCCGTAGATCACCATTTTTGAGGTGAGGGTTTAGTTTAAGGACGTTTCGGTCTGTAGCAGTTTGTGGACGTTACGGTCTGTAGATCACCCTTTTTGAGGTGAGGGTTTAGTTTAAGGACGTTTTGGTCCGTTTGAGGACATTTCGGTCTGTAGATCACCATTTTTGTGGTGAGATTTTAGTTTAAGGACGTTACGGCCCGTTGTCGCCATTTTGGAAAGTGCATCTAAAAGCAGTTGGTTGTCGGGACCCACCATCTCTCTGAAGACGTTGAGGAATTACAACGACATGTATCAGAGGTGTGGAGAGATGTACCCTTAAACCAAATCCCGTATTTGAGGGAAAAGATCATGGTGGATCATCTAAGAATCATTAGTCATTTTTGTAGACTAAGATTAACTTAGGAGACGTGGGATGAACATCATTTTGAATATCATCAGTTGAAAGATTCGATCATTAGTCATATTTGGGACTAAGATCAATTTGGGGAGTATTGAGCACATGGGCTCGGTTCACTCAGTTTTCTTTTTATTTGAAAAAGAGTGCTAAGCACTTGTTTGGGCTCAGTCCTTTTTTTTATGCAAAAAGTACTGAGCACTTATGTAAGTTCTGACACTCACACCTAGCCATATGGGATTTTTAGTCATGGGGATTTTCCCAATAAGTGTTAAACACTTTACCCCTTTTTGTCTCTTTATGGAGTGCTGAGCACTCTTTATGGCGCCCACGTGCGAAGCACGTGAGGCGCTAGGCGCTTCCTGGTAAGTGTCAAACACTTTTATATTTTGTGGCGCCCATGTGAAGGGCACGTGAGGCGCTGGGCGCTAGGCGCCGCACACTGAGTGCTAAGCACTCCTTTATTTTGTAGCGCCCACGTGAGAGGCACGTGGGGGCGCTGAGCGTTAGTCACTGAGTGCTAAGCACTCCATATTGAGAGGCGCCCACGTGAGGGGCACGTGAAGCGCTGAGCGCCAACTACTGAGTGCTAAGCACTCCTAATTGAGTGGCGCCCACGTGAGGGGTACGTGAAGCGCTGGGCGCTGATTGCTCCTTGTATATTTTATTCTGAGGAGTTCAATTTCCTTGTTCTTTTCTGAATCTTTGATCTCCAAGAACAAGTTCACCCCGATGAGAATTAAATTATCAACTTGTGGGAGACTTATCTTGTGGATCTCAGATCCAGAGAAATAACTAAGTTCTCCTTTTTAAAAGGGTTAAACCCTTCAATAGGTAAACGAGATGTTTTCATCTCTCTTCTTTTTTATTTACCTAGAGTTTTTTTCCTCTGAGGAGGGAGATCTTCTTCTTTCTTCTTTTTTGAAGCTTTCTGCTTTGTTTTTTCAAAGCTTGGGGGGGGGGGGGTTTCCTCTGTATTAGACTTGAAGTCTTGGGTCCTTTATATAGTAGAGGCAAATCTGTTGATTAGTTGATGAAATCTCTCATTGAGAGATCCTAATTGATTTGGGGATTTTACCCACTGTTGGATTTTTGATCCAAGGACTTCTGTTTTACAGAAGGTATTTTTCTTTTTTTTAACAAGATTAAGGAAATATTTTCCGACACAGAATTTATTCTGTAGATCGGTGATTCTTTAATCACCATTGGATTTTTAATCCAATGGTACTTTGTTTTACAAGGAATAATCTTTCTTATTTAGAAAGATTTGAGGAATATTTTCTCACCAGAATTTAATTCTGCATTCTGATGATTTATCATCTCCGTTGGATATTTGATCCAACGGCTCTGTTTAACAGAGAGTAGAATTTAATTCTACTAGGCGCCGGTGCTCACATGCTATGCACGTGCGGCGCCAATAAGAGTTTTTAACTCTGGCACCGGCGCCTTTGTGACAGGCACGTGAGGCGCTGCCGCTTGAGTTTTGTGTGCTTTGCACACAGGCGCTGCTCATATAAGAGTTTTTAACTCTGGCGCCCTCGTGGCAGACACATGAGGCGCTGCCTCTTGAGTTTTGAACAGAGCTTTACTATTTTATTGGGGAAACAAATGCCTCCCACTACTGCGCTCACGTGGCTCACACATGAGTGCAGCGGTGGCATCTTTTCCACCGTTGGATCTTCTCGAAAGTGGAACCGTCTCCCTGTACCTATAAGTAGGGCCTTTGGCCCTTGAGATGACTGCTGTTCATCTTCCCTAAACTTCCCCTTTCTGAGAATTTAATTCTCTTTTCAGAGCTTAGATCTCTGCCCAAGGAAACTCTTTTAGAGTCAGAACTTTGCCAAAAACTTGGTAAGGATTATGATCAAACCTATTAATAGAGCTTTGCTCTTCTTAGATCGTAGATCTTAAAAACGTGTTTTAGGGTTTCTTAACCCGTTAATCAGAGCTCTGCTCATCTTTCATAAAGAACTCTTAGAGTTTTTAGGATTCTTCTTGTAGATCTTAAAAATATTGGGGTTTAACCCTGTCAAAAAGCTTTGCTTTTGAGGGTTCTGGTATATTACCCCATTGTTTTAAAGAGCACGACTCTTAGAAATTTTGGGGAATTTTATTCCCCTCTTAATTTTTTTTGACAGATGTGAAATCTGTTTGCAGAGCACAGCTCTCGAGGGAGTTTAACTCCTTAGTCCAATGATATTTCTCATTAAATGAGAATCCTTTTGGATTCTATTCTTAATGAGTGACTGCCCCATCATTGATGGGGCATTACCTTAATTTTGTGGGGCCCTCTTTGTCCCTTTCTTTTGCACTACAATGCAGTACAAAATTTTTAAGTATCAAAAAGAGTTAATGTTCTGAACATAACTTCGATAGCTGAATTTTCTCCTTTTGTGCAAGTGCTATGGCTTTCGAATCTTTCTTCCCTTTCGTACGTTCAGAGAGCGCCTTTGCCGATGCGCTCGTGGATCGAGAAGTCTTTGTGCTTATTAAAGATCATGACCCGGAGCAAAAATCTCTTCACCTGTGGGGGTCATGGTATAATCAGATTATCCGGAGTTGGCGCAGTTTTTCTTGTGCAGCGCCCTTAGAGCCAATTTCAGCGATTCATTACGCTAATTCGCCTCAAGTGACTTATGCCGTAGAAGAGGTCAACTGGACCTCGGAGGGTGGCCTTCAGCCCTCCATGGCATCAATACCCGTACAGCCACCGATGCCCTTAGACATTTTGGGGCGGTGCATATGCCAAGGCGAGTCGCGCCCTTGGGGGCAAGTTTATATGATAGGATTGACTCCTTGCCATTCAGCCGTCTACCTGCAGTGTGTTCGGTATATCCTGTCAGCCAAGAAATCGCTGCTGCTGAAGCTTGGGCTGTATCCTGCAATCTATGCGTCCCTTTTTCAATATCCCGTGCCTCATGTATGGTGGGTCAAGGCTTTTCTGGAACAATGGAACATCCTAACCCATACATTTCTTCTATCGGACCAAGAGGTCTCAATTTCCTTTGGAGGAGTTTGTGGAAATTTCCGGCTTACCCGTCAGAGGGGAACATTACGAGGAGATACTTCCCCCTGATGAGTATATCTTTGCCACCAAATCAGTAGTGATGGGCCTTACTCCAGAGAATGCCGTTCAACACCGTTCCCGAGCCTAATCAAGGTGTTGAACATTTATGAGAGTTTGTTCTTAGAGTCTGGAGGGCATGGAGTCGGCTTTGCAGATTTCATCGCCCACTTTCTTCGCCCAGAAGTCTTGTCAAAACAAGCTGCGAAATTCGCTAAGCTTGAAGACCCGTTCGGTTTTGGTTTGGATAACTTGCCTACGGCAGAGGCAGATTTAAAGAATTTCTTCATTCCAGACATTCCGGTCATCCCTTTTGCAGAGCTCGCTGCTCCAGACGTCGACGAAGAGACGTTCTTTCTGGGATTCATCGGCCTGTGGTTGAGTTGGTTTGTGCTTCCGACGCACCCTCGCTATATGAGTCCGTCTGTTTTTTATCCGGCCCACCGCATAATCGTAGGGACACGTGTGGCCGTTGGGATCGCAGGGCTGGCTCATCTATATCATGGCCTGAGCTTAGCGGCAGACACTGCTCAGCTGAGGGTAAAGCCCGTACATCTTCCGTTGCACTACTTCACGTCATGGATCGAGATGCACGTGCTAGGTGCTTTCGGTGTTCATAAACGACCCCGCTTCTATGCAAGCTACAACTTTCCTCGGGTCATGTATCTGGTTGACGCTTCTGCGTCAGACCTGTCGCAGTGAGAGGCTCGGCGACTGGTCCTCCGCCCGCGCATGGTTGGGGACATCATGACCTTTGTCGATAGAGTCTTGACTATCCGCAAGGAATCTACTAAGGTGGTGCAACCGTTGCGTGACACTTTCAAAGACGGGGCTTCCATGTTGAGGGCTCAGGAAATCTTGCACCTGTATTCTATCAGGATGGGCTTTTTAGTATTTAGACAGAACGCCTCGGTACTGTTTATGAGGTACAACCCGCACCGCTTCGTTCAACAGTCGGGTTATAATCAGGGTGTTCCTCTCGAGGCCTTCTTAGTCGAGCCAGCTGCTACAGAGGAGGGTATTCACAGCGCGCTGCACCATTTTATGCGATTAAATATGGGGTCCTATTTTCTCATTAGTGAGCCGAGCTATGTGCCGAAAGCTTCGAACGCTTACGTGGCGTGGTACCGGCATGCGACGGGTGCTGTTATCAGGGAGGAAAGGTGGCTATTGCCCGGTCACAAGGATGCAGTCCCAGCTGGTAATCTAGCGGTCCCTTTAAAACGACGGATCGCCGTTCGTCCCTCCTTAAGAGAAGTTACTACGGCTGTGGTCCTACGAGCTTTCCCTGAGAAGCTTCAATCGGGTGTTCCCGCGACTGCGGTAGCCGTGGCGTCCCCGGAATCTGGAATTGGTTCGGAAATCGAGACCCGCCGCCCGAAGATGCCTGTCAAGTGAAAGCTCTTATCGTCGGCCGTTGGTGTCCGTTTGTAGAAAAAGAAGAATTCTCTATTCTCTGCCGACGTTGTATTCGGCCAGGAGCCCCATGCTCCCTACAACGAGGGCTTGTGCGAATACGACACCAATGAAGGTTTGTTCGACACGCCTGCGACCGATACTGATCTATAGGCTGCCCTCACAGCTTCTGAGCGACTGGCTCGCCAGGAAGCGGCGTTGATCTCTATTGTGGAGTCAGGTATACTTCAGTTACATTCTTCTGCGCCTATCCCTTCTCTCCTTATTATGCTTTTATTAACGCTTTCTTCTTCAACAGGTATTTCTGCTGAAGAGGCTCTCGCGGCTTCCCTCAGGACGTTCGAGGAGGAAGAGAGGCTCCATGCTTCTTTGGGCCTTGGTATAATTCGTTTCATTACGCCTTTATTCTTCATGATCTGACCCGTCTTTTCGCCCTATTGTAGGAACTACCACAACTCAGGTTGTTTCAGGTGTAGTGCCAATCCCAAGCGGCGATGCAGCAAAGCTTCCAGAGCCACCGACTATGGCCATGGCCATCCCAAAGTCACCACAGGAGGCATTGCTGAAGCAGCCGATGATGGACGCCGTAGCGGTTCCGGAGGCAGAGCTCGGTTCGGACGACGACGTCCCCCTGTCGGAAGTCTTAAGGAGGTCAGTTCTCATTGCTCAGGCTGAGAGGAAGCGCAGGAAGCACACAGCTAGGGAACGCGATGCTGTTTTAGCCGTGGGTGCAGGCTCAAGCAGTGTTCCGCCTGCTGACATTCCTTCGACAGATGTTCCTTCTGCCCTGTCTACTGCCCATAGACAGGTTGCACGTGCAGCTCGGGAAGAAACCGAAAAGCTACTTCAAGGTAACGTAACGCCCAGTCCCTTATTAGAACTTGGTCCTCGAATTCTGACATACGCATTTTCTTTTAAGCAGGGCCGAGTCCTGACGATGGTATGGAAGGTGAAACGCCGATGATTACAGAGCCCGAAGTGGCCACTCTTTCTCGGGAATCTCGGACTGTCCAGATTGCTGCTCTTTCTCCTTATGGCTCCTTGGTATCGGCGGGTGTTGCAAGCATTACGACGGCCCTCATCGAGTCAGGGGATGAAGCTATGGGTGCAGAATCTATTCCCCCGAGAGAGAGTGAGGAAGCCGTTACACTTGGTGACGCTTCCGGCGTGGTTTCGGTCTCTGATCTATCAGGTACTCCTTGGGTTGTTGTTTTTGAGTTTTTCAATCCTGTTAAGCCCTTCTAATGATATTTCGTTTGTCTTGAGCATAGGCGCAGTAAACTCTGAAGCTGTGCCGGCTGAAGAAGTGCCGCCGCCCGCTATTTTGACGGTCGCGATCCCTTTGCTTTCTTCTGCGCCTCCTCAAATCTTGGAAGGTATGGGTTTCTCACTTATTTGCTTCACTGTGGATACAATCCTCCTTGTATTGACTGTATATTGTCGCGACTCTGCAGGAGTGCTTTTCGACCATTTGTACCAGGTGTTAAACCCGCATTTTTCCTTTCAGTCGGAAATCGTTCCACCTTCTGGTATTAGTCAGTATATTCTTCACCTAATGTTTCTTCTTTTTTTATGAGTAGACTTATTATTGCTAAGCCTTCCTTATATTGACCACAGTATCACGGGTCGGAGGAGGAAGCGAAAGAATAGCCACGCCTCTAGTATTCCTTGTTCTGCCACCTGCAACAGCCGGTACGATAGATTCCATCCCTCAGATGTTTTTTATGTCTTCCGAGTTGACATTTGACCGTAATTCATTTTGCAGCGATAATACCGGCTCTAGCTCCTTTTGAGACTTGCATTCCTATGCCCGCGGGGCCCTTCGCTAAACGTACATCCTCCATGGGCGCAGTGAATAGCCGGCGAACGTTAAGCGAGTTTATCGAAGATCTCAATGCCGAAGCCCTCACTTCTGTTACGGATTTTGCCGACAAAGTCAATCCAATGGTGGCGACGCCCGTGAACTTCCATAATGAAGATCTCATCGGTTCTTGGGTTGATTATTGCAGGAAGATCGAGGCTTGCCTGCACGAGATTGAGCTTAAGCGTCTCTCCCCTGAGGTGTTGGCCTCGAACTCTCAGCGGGCTGCATGGGTCGAGCAGAGTGTCCCTTTCATTCTCTATTTTGAACAAGAAGCGGCCCTGAGGTGAAAGGAACATAAGGCGGCTTCCGGCGAGTCCTTCCAATTGCGTGCCCAGGTTGAAGCGAATGATGCACAGCTAAAAACTATTTTCGACAACCTCCAACGATGTATTTCGGATGGGTTGACGCTAAGGCAGAAGCTTGACTTCACCGAGCGAGTCACGCAGGACTGTGAAGTTGCCAAGCAAGAAATCGATGAAAAGCTTTCATCCTGTTTGCAGCAACGGACTCAAATCGAAGCGAAGTTGGCCGCTGTAGCTGAACACGAGAATGAATTGAGGGGAGTGCTCGAGCGGTTCGTCAGTTTGTTGAAGATACCTCCTCCTTAATAAATGCCATTATGTAGGGTTCCTAGGCACACTAAGGAGGTCCCACAAGGCATCAACCATGCCAAATTCAAATTTTACAAGTGCCGAGAAACCCTAATATGGATCGTTGACTAGAGTTTAGGCGAAACAAGAAGCTAGTTAACAACTTAACTAAAGGGTAAACGGAAATACAATCTTTGTAGATCCGGTCCTCCATCTCCTAGGCTCCGTGATGACGTCCCTCCGCTGTCCAAATCGAATCCAGGACTCTAGCATCGGCTTCATCGGAGAAATGGGCGGGCTAGGTCGTCGACTTCGGTGCCGAAGATGATCTACGTCGAGGCATCACAAGATCAAGCTCCCACTTCACCAAGTCATGAAACTTGTGAAGAAAACACCCTATACTACTTGGCAAGTGGTAGAGGATGAAGAAATAGGAAGTGGGTTCACTTTAGAATTGGATTTCTCACTCTTTTTCTTGAGTTGCCATTGATGGAGGCAAGTTTCTTCTTGAAGAAGAAGAAGAAGATGATGATAGAATATGATAAGTGTTATTGTCAAAATAGAAAATAGATCATTCTTATCATAATATCAACCATGGTTAGATGTAGAGAATAAACTAAGGTTAGTGGGAATGGTTAGGGTTAAGCATGAAGACAAAATGGTCACTTAGTCAAAGCTTCATGAAGCTTCAACAACAAACAAAATAAGCCACCATTTTCTTTTCTTTTGCCAAAAAGAAAGAAATAAATGAATGAATAAATAAATAAAAGGAAAACCCTAACCATTACACAACCATGGTTTAATCTTCACACATACTCAAGTTATCATGTATCATCAAACATGATACAAACTAGTGTACAAAGGTATATCACATATACAATGTGCACATCAAGTGAGAAAATCCATTTAAAGTGAACCAATACTAGTTAATGCAAAGTAATATATCAAATATATAATTATACATTAAATCATTAAATCAACACTTGATTCAATGATCCGGTCATGACGCATATAACCGACTAGTATCCAATGTATCGACTTATCGAATCAATCTTCGATTCGATAACTAGGTTATATCGCATACAACCAATCGATACATTCATCGCGAGAATAGAATACGGTATCACATACACGCATTATTCTCGGTCCCGCACATATCTCATACGCGCTCCTATTTCGTTTCGCTTGAGCCAGGAAACCTCTGTGTAGGACTCTAAAGACTCGTCAATACGCCGGCAGCAGATGATGATCATATCAATCACCCACAAGCCGCAAGCGGTCTGCTAAACGTAACGGCCACCCGGGTATTGAGCGATCAGAAGATCGACGGGCAAACCCGCTCACACTTCTGTGAATCCAACCAGTAACACTTACCGTACAGTCCGGTCTCGTCGTCTGATATGCCGCATATCTCGCCTAGGGGTGGTAAACGTCATACCCCAATAGCTCGATAAGTCATGTCGATATGAGGTCTATAACAATTCGAGAAACTACTGGTAACACTTACCAGTAAATCTCAGCAACCCTGGCCAGGGATTTCCGGTTATAGCCAATCGAACACAGCGCAACATCAACTCCCTATACCGGAAGAGACGAATCCCCTCCTATCGCTCATTGCCTCCATGTGACTCGGGACTGTACCCAAAAACCACCGTTTTGCACGCCCTCTTGGACGTGGTAAGGTGGAAATCAAAGCACAGTGGGAACCACACAAGACTCTATGACGATCTCGGGTCAACAGACTACTCTGTACCAGTGTCACCAGAGAACTGCCATCTGACGTAAGGTATAATACCATCTGGGAGTTCTCGGCGAGTCCGTCCAGTGTACCCAGTCTCCACTGAGCACCCGTATATCATCCCTGATGTCAAACACCAATGGATATGGGATCATCCATCGCCCATCTGTATGGGTCGAGAAGGTATATGCTAGTCTACTCTGGTATATCGATGCCCCGTCTCGATACACCCACGACTAGGGACCTTGAAGGATGTACTTATGGACTACCATGTCCCCACTAGTATGATCCGCATCATAGTCGAGGTAGTCCAGTACACATCCTAAGGGCTTTACCAACATGTAATCAGAGAGACAATCAGTATACACGTTAAGGTAAAGAGTAACCAGATAGCATACTATCATGTCGAGCAAGAAAGTCCTCCCTATATATGTCCAAGCATCCACCACAATATACATCCAATGTATAGTAATGGCCTCTAGGGCATACATATAACTAACAATCTCCCACTTGCACTAGGGCCATCTGATAGCAGTGGTTGTAGTATCTCATACTCAACCATCCCATTAAAGTCTCTCTCTGGGAAAAGGCCTTTGTGAGTGGATCCGCCGTGTTGTCCTCTAAGTCTACTCTCCTAACCTCGATCCTTTAGAGATCAACCATCTCCATGATCAGGTGACACTGCCTTAGAATATGTCTGGATCACTGATGGGACCAGCGTTCCTTGGCATAAGCCACAACTCCATTGTCACACAATGGGAGGAACAAAGTTCATCTCATGAACCAATATACATCCAGACTTCCTCTTTGGTAGTATCTTAAGTAGCGATGTATCCAGCCTTTATCGTCTAGTATGCCACGGTATGTAGCTTGGAACTCTTCCAACATACCGTCCCTTTACTGAGGGTAAAGACAATGCCTGTGACTGACATTCAGTCGTCTTTATCACCCTGGAACCCCTCCAGTGATTCTCCTTAGGATCGATTGATACCATCTCACTACAACTAGTGAGTATCCTAACATCCAATTAGATCTATCTCATAGATCCAAAGGTTAGGATTTAGTAGGTATCACTTTGATCCTATATGGAAAATCATTGTGATAAGCGGAGATTGACCGAGCGTAGCATAAGAAACTCCTTCCCTATCAAGAGTATGTCATCCACGTACTCTACGAGGATCGTTACCATACTCCCTACTGCCTTTTTGTTTATACAAGGTTCATCTACCATTTTGATGATGTCAAACTCTTTGACTACTTCATCAAAACAGACGTTCCAACTCCGCGATGCCTGCTTTATCTTATAAAGCATCTTGTACACGTTTCCGCTGCTCCCACTGTCTACGAGACCCTCTGGCTGTGTACTTATAGACGCTCTCTTCCAAAACATTATTTAGAAAAGCAGTCATGACACCCAACCACCAGATATCGCAGTCATGGTATGTAGCCGTGGCAAGTAGGATCTGGATGGACTTAAGCATAGCCACTGGAAAAAGGTTTCATCATTATCCACGCCTGGTCGATGACGAAAACCTTTAACAAGTCTAGCTTTGAAAGTCTCAACCTTTCCAAGTACACCAAGTAATCTTCTCAAGATATACTTGCTCCTGATGGGGATTTAACCCTTCAGATATAGCAACCAAAGTCCATACTTTGTTGGTGTACATGGATTCCATCTCAGATCACTAAGCATCCAGCCATTCTTATAGAGTCTCACTCCTGATGGCCAGCTCGAAACTAGTTGGGTCATCATCTCATGATGCAATCCTCGCTCCCACTGTCATAGAGAAACCGAAGTAACTCTCAGGTGGGTGAGGAACCCTACTAGATCGGCGGAGAGGCTGAGCTTCATTGGTAACTATTGAATCCTTTGGTTCTATCAAATTATCTGCTGTATTTTGTATAGCTGGAACCTTTCCAGTTCTACATTACAGACCTTGCCTCGAGCTTGTCCGGATTTTGCTTTTAGACATAGGCCGGACAACCCTAAATCTTAACAAACTTAAGATATGGGCTCTTCCCTTTCCATATCACATATGAAATGGTAGGCAACTGATTTGATTGGAACCCTATTCAATAGGTATGCAGCTACTCAAGCGCATAACTCCCAAAAGGAAATAGGTAACTCAGTAGTACTCATCATAGAGCACACCTTATTATATAGGGTGTGATTGCTCCGTCCCGATATACCATCGTGCTATGGTGTATTCGGAGGAGTAATGCTGAGAGAGAATCTCATTCTCCTTTAGAATAGTCCAGGATTTCCATGCTTAAGTATTCTCCTCCCTGATCACATCAAAGGACATAATACTTATACCCATATTCTGGTTCTCTACTTCTAACTTATATTCTGTGAATATCTCAAAAAGTTCGGACTTGTGTTTCAGCAGGAACATATGTCTGAATCTTGAGAGATTATCAGAGAATGTAATGAAATACAAAGAACCGGTCTTGGCATGTGTAGACAGGGGACCTTCATACATCAACATGTATCATCCCACGAGTTTACTAACTCTTTCTCTGTTTCCAATAAACAGAGCTATGGTCATTTTATCTTTGTGACATGACTGGCAAGTTTCATAAGATGTAAATTCAAACTGATTTAAATATGCATCTATATGTAACTTCAGCTAGTCGAGTCACATTGATATGACCTAGTCTACAATACCTTAAGAAGAATTCGTTCATTTCTGAACTCTTCCTCTTATGTGTGTTCCATATACTAAGAACTGTAGTTTGATTTAGAACATCAATGCTTTTAGATAACGTGCCTGAACCGATCAACTTTTGATATAGGAAATGTTCAAAACATTATCCAACAATACAAAATTTTACCATTTCTTTATTAATAAAGAGACTGATATGATTTTGTATATCAGGTTCGGTATCTAATAGCATTTGTTCAGAATCAATGTATTGGTAATAAAGGGTGACAGTGACCAACAGACTTGGCTGCAACACTTGCCCCGTTTTCTGTCTCATGAAACTTATCACCCGTTCTCAGTTCTCTACCTTTCTGTAGCCCTATGTAACAGATTATATATCTGGGATCCTGATCCGGTATCAAATACCCAGGACGTGGAGGATATAGAGAAACAGTTCTTTGTAATTAACACACCCGAAGGAGATGCATCATATGCACTTTCTTCGTTTGGGCGGCATAGGAATTCTGGTATTCCCCTTATTTCCTGCTCTGTCTTATAACAATTATAAGTTGGAGCGGGACCAACGTTCCCCAGCTTAGTATAACAAGCGGGTTTGGTCAATAATCCGTATTATTATCTTGATTAAGGCGTGACATGGTCGCTACCAGGAGAAAGAGAGAAGAAAACACTCTGCGTGCGCTCTTGCAAGATCAGATTGGTTATTATTTTATCTAATCAGGATGGCTCCCACTGTTTTTATCAAATCTTCCTTCAAACCCTAAAAGGAAAGACTAGTCGGGATTAATTACACGCTACAAGTTCGCCAATCTTTCAGCCAGGCCAGTGTCGGTACTTTCAGGGAGGTCCCCCATGCTTTCGCACGAACCTAATTAATGTAAACCTCGTTTTCCCAGAGGCGTAACCCCGTTGACACCTTTCTAGACACCTACTTGATCGGCTAATTGTAATGTGTAAAACTCTCCCAGGAGTAACTTTTACTCGCAGTGGGTATCGGGATCCAACTATCTCATAGAAGGTATGCAATCTCATTGCAAATTTCAACACTTGAAATTCCCGATAATATTTTTCCCCTAGCGTGCTATGACCTTGACGCATGCCAAACAACCCATAGTCCGCTAGTCAAGTTCAACCCGTACATTTCTTGATTGAATTAAACCCACCCGCACGACCCTTGACGCATGCCAAACAACGCCGTACGAATACCCTAATCCAATCGCATCGTATGCTAGCAGATAAGCACTAGCTACCATACACTACGCCTTGACGCATGCCAAACAACCGCAGCACGGATACTAACTAGTACTTATCTGAAATGATGGAGGGCTACGACAGGTTTTTCTGAAAACCTATTGCGTAATGAACTTGATATCGTTGTAGAATCAAATGATTTTAAAATGGAGTGTTTTTGAGGCTTTTCTAGTTTTGCTAAAGGAGTCACTCCCGGTGAAGGGATCGTCGGTCCTTTCCTCGTCGAATGAGGTGCGGGATATATCATATATATCACTGTGCAAAGCAAAAACTCTTAAAAGCAATCAAAAGACAAACCGAGTGTGTAGCATCTGCCAGTTATTGCTAAAGGAGTCACTCCCGGTGAAGGGATCTCGGTCCTTTCCTCATCGAATAAGGTGCAGGATATATCATATATACCGCTGCAAAGCAAGAACTGTAGCTACCTGTTTTATTTTGAAATTCGATTCCACAATATCTTTAGGTTTCTTTTATTTCATTAATCTCATTAATGAAGTCCCATCATTTAAGCACCTAAACATCACAGATAAATACGACGTACACTTATGCCATCCGCATTCGCCTCGATGTCCCTTCGTGCACCGTTAGGTTAGGTAACTAACGGCAGAGCGGGGCAGGGCTAGCGCGGGTGTAAAACATAAGTAACGTCTATATAATATATCATATATACTATATACAGTATCCATCACAGAACATCACATGATCACATCACAGATATCGCAGCAGAAGAAACATATATGAAATATTGGATATACTAGGACGTCCGTGTTTTCAATACGAGCCAGTATAAAACACGGATTCCACGGTCATGATGAATAGCCAAACCCACACCCCTAGACCCCTACGAGAGCGGCAAGCAACCCTACCAATTCTAGAGTTAGGAGACCCGGACTCGACTCCTCGAGTTGGTCTCCCACTGGACTCCAAAACCCGGTTACTTGTGCCCTCCTCCTTGGGTCTATCCTAGTGCGGAAAAGTAAATAATATACAAACGGTGACATCTTCCGCAACCTGGAAGTGCCCCAATAAAAGAATATTACATGAATGAAAATGAAAAAACACTCATCTCACATAAAAAACCCCGGCTATTCAAACACGACGATCCAATATAACATATCCAGCAACACATAACATCACATGTCATCAACGTAAGTAAACATGCGTATCCCAATTGTCGTTGACATATAGCAACGAAACCGGCGATATCACATATTACACTTACGGTCACAGAAAAGAAAGTGTAAAACTACAACAGTTGGAATCCGCAACCTCCTTAGACATCACATGCCTAATCAAATGAATTACTTAGACATCACAAGCCTAATAATTATAAACCCCGCATTTTAGTCTCATTATCGAAAACACTTTTCAATATCAAGTCGGGCAATTCAACAAGATTCCCGACATCCTGATCGAATGCTCGTCGCAAACTTTAGTAGGCGGCCGCACCCCCGACGCCGTCGACGAAGTGCACCAAGGCGGAACACCGCTACCGCGAGCACCCGAACGGATGCTTTCAGCGACGAGGTTCCCCTACAGTCACTTGGTCGGGGCTATGGAGCGAGGCTGTCTATTAAGTTTACCCGGCGAGTATCCGCGTACGCTACGTGATTGCGACGGACTTTTGATCACATCAAAATTCCGTGGCAGCCGATCAAGTGAGACTAAACTGCTATGTTTATAACATTCATTCAGTTATCTCATAACTTATTGTGAATTCCAATTATTGTATCACATTCCGAATAAGATAGAAAATATTAAACTTTCCGATTGAACAATCGAACACCCAAGTTTTCCCGAAACTGCTCAAGACAAGAAATAAGTTCAAAGACATTCACTTCATGCCTCAGTACCAACGGTCCAGCCGTAGAAGGGTCAAGCCAACGCCTCACATGTGGCACGCCGTACTGCCCCAAACCTTAAGGTTCAAAGGGCAGTTCAAGACGGTCACATAATCGAGTTAAGGTTTGTTGTCTTCTAGAGGGACCATTGCGTTACTTGCACTACTTAGAACGTTATTAAACTACGGAAAGATCCAACACTTGGAAATTTCCCGACAGGGGAAAATGTGGGTATTTATATCCGGTCGAACTTTTTAACATATTCTAAAATATCCGGAAAGCCACATAGACAAATTCTGATAATCCGATCGAATCTTCTAAGCTCCAAAACACCCCAGAAAACTCAACTCTTGAGTTCAAATTAAAAATTCCCAGAAAACTCAGCACCTGAAAACATGAATTACTGTGCAAAATTCATAAATTAATGTGACAAAATGGCCGCGGAACCGCCGCACAAGGCATGCTTGTGCCGCGGTTCCGCCGCGCTTTAGATGAATTAGCCCCTCGAATTTCACAGTAATTCAAATGAGATCCTGCTGAATTTTTTAGCAATTTTTAATTCACAAAAATCCAAATTTTCAGAAAATTTCCAGAGAGCATTTTAGAGTTAGGGTTTCGGTTCGATCGGACTTCAAACTCCGTCTACGCATCGCCTAAGGCACTAGCTAGGCTCTGATACCACTGTAGGGTTCCTAGGCACACTAAGGAGGTCCCACAAGGCATCAACCATGCCAAATTCAAATTTTACAAGTGCCGAGAAACCCTAATACGGATCATTGACTAGAGTTTAGGCGAAACAAGAAGCTAGCTAACAACTTAACTAAAAGGTAAACGGAAATACAACCTTTGTAGATCCGGTCCTCCATCTCCTAGGCTCCGTGATGACGTCCCTCCGCTGTCCAAATCGAATCCAGGACTCTAGCATCGGCTTCATCGGAGAAATGGGCGGGCTAGGTCGTCGACTTCGGTGCCGAAGATGATCTACGTCGAGGCATCACAAGATCAAGCTCCCACTTCACCAAGTCATGAAACTTGTGAAGAAAACACCCTATACTACTTGGCAAGTGGTAGAGGATGAAGAAATAGAAAGTGGGTTCACTTTAGAATTGGATTTCTCACTCTTTTTCTTGAGTTTCCATTGATGGAGGCAAGTTTTCTTCTTGAAGAAGAAGAAGAAGAAGATGATAGAATATGATAAGTGTTATTGTCAAAATAGAAAATAGATCATTCTTATCATAATATCAACCATGATTAGATGTAGAGAATAAACTAAGGTTAGTGGGAATGGTTAGGGTTAAACATGAAGACAAAATGGTCACTTAGTCAAAGCTTCATGAAGCTTCAACGACAAACAAAATAAGCCACCATTTTCTTTTCTTTTGCCAAAAAGAAATAAATAAATGAATGAATAAATAAATAAAAGGAAAACCCTAACCATTACACAACCATGGTTTAATCTTTACACATACTCAAGTTAGCATGTATCATCAAACATGATACAAACTAGTGTATAAAGGTATATCACATATACAATGTGCACATCAAGTGAGAAAATCCATTTAAAGTGAACCAATACTAGTTAATGCAAAGTAATATATCAAATATATAATTATACATTAAATCATTAAATCAACACTTGATTCAATGATCCGGTCATGACGCATATAACCGACTAGTATCCAATGTATCGACTTATCGAATCAATCGTCGATTCGATAACTAGGTTATATCGCATACAACCAATCGATACATTCATCGCGAGAATAGAATACGGTATCACATACACGCATTATTCTCGGTCCCGCACATATCTCATACGCGCTCCTATTTCGTTTCGCTTGAGCCAGGAAACCTCTGTGTAGGACTCTAAAGACTCGTCAATACGCCGACAGCAGATGATGATCATATCAATCACCCACAAGCCGCAAGCGGTCTGCTAAACGTAACGGCCACCCGGGTATTGAGCGATCAGAAGATCGACGAACAAGCCCGCTCACACTTCTGTGAATCCAACCAGTAACACTTACCGTACAGTCCGGTCTCGTCATCTGATATGTCGCATATCTCGCCTAGGGGTGGTAAACGTCAGACCCTAATAGCTCGATAAGTCGTGTCGATATGAGGTCTATAACAATTCGAGAAACTACTGGTAACACTTACCAGTAAATCTCAGCAACCCTGGCCAGGGATTTCCGGTTATAGCCAATCGAATACAGCGCAACATCAACTCCCTATACCGGGAGAGACGAATCCCCTCCTATCGCTCATTGCCTCCATGTGACTCGGGACTGTACCCAAAAACCACCGTTTTGCACGCCCTCTTGGACGTGGTAAGGTAGAAATCAAAGCACAGTGGGAACTACACAAGACTCTATGACGATCTCGGGTCAACAGACTACTCTGTACCAGTGTCACCAGAGAACTGCCATCTGACGTAAGGTATAATACTATCTGGGAGTTCTCGGCGAGTCCGTCCAGTGTACCCAGTCTCCACTGAGCACCCGTATATCATCCCTGATGTCAAACACCAATGGATATGGGATCATCCATCGCCCATCTGTATGGGTCGAGAAGGTATACGCTAGTCTACTCTGGTATATCGATGCCCCGTCTCGATACACCCACGACTAGGGACCTTGAAGGATGTACTTATGGACTACCATGTCCCCACTAGTATGATCCGCATCATAGTCGAGGTAGTCCAGTACACATCCTAAGGGCTTTACCAACATGTAATCAGAGAGACAATCAGTATACACGTTAAGGTAAAGAGTAACCAGATAGCATACTATCATGTCGAGCAAGAAAGTCCTCCCTATATATGTCCAAGCATCCACCACAATATACATCCAATGTATAGTAATGGCCTCTAGGGCATACATATAACTAACACATTATACCTCCTTCATTGTACTGATTGTATTCTTCAGATTCATGAATAAGACATATTTTATTTTATAGTGGCATTTCTCTTTTCTTTGATGTCTTGATCTAGTGTGAAGTAGTTTATATACTCATTTCGGAGTTTGTAGTTTATTTACTCATCCCGGAGTCTCTAGTTTATGAACTCATTTTGGAGCTTGTTTAGTTTACCTTCCTTGGGCTTGTAGGCAAACCTGTCCTAACGTCACAGTTAACCCCTTCTCTTTACGACAGAGGTCCGTTAGGGTATGTGGTATTAAGGTTTTTGTCCATCGTACCGTTGCGTTGGCTGATGCATTCCTCTATATGCAGACTTTACGCTGCTGTTCAAGTAGCCCTGTAACTGTCGTGTCTCTGATCCCTTCGAGGGCTGGACAAGACGTCTTCAAGTAATCTCCTTAGGTCATATTACCGTCGGAAGAGCAAATGTTAGGAATTTTCCATAACGCTTTATTTTACTTGAGGTTAGGCTCAGTTTGGGAGCCCCGATGATTCATAACCACTCCGCACTGGTGTGGGATGATCTCCGATAGTCTTTCAGGTTTTATTTGAGTTGCCGTCATGACCCTGAAGCTAGGAATTTGGCATTCACTTCCTTTGTCGACACTGCGTCTGCTGTAATGAGGCGAATGTCGAGGTGATCTCTAGGTTGTTTGTGAACCGTCGAGACTTAGAACTAGGGACTTTGCCATGGCTCCACTTTGTTTTGACCCTGGGGTCATTTGTTGACGTCGCATCAGCATCCTGCTGGAGTGAGAAGAAACGCCGTTGTTGACACTATGTCCGCTGTAATGAGATGAGTGTCGAGGTGGTCTCTAGGTTGTTTGTGAACTGTCGAGACTTGGAACTAGGGACTTTGCTATGGCTCCGTTTTGTTGACGTCGCGTCTGCATCCTTCTGGAGTGAGAAGAAACGCCATTGTTGACACTGCTTCTGCTGTAACGAGACGAGTGTCGAGGTGGTCTCTAGGCTGTTTGTGAACCGTCGAGACTTGGAACTAGGGACTTTACCATGTCTCTGTTTTGTTTTGACCCTGGGGTCGTTGGTTGACGTCGCGTCTGCATCCTGCTGGAGTGAGAAGGAACGCCATTGTTGACATTGCGTCTGCTGTAACGAGACGAGTGTCGAGGTGGTCTTGTTTGTGAACCGTCGAGACTTAGCTCTCCCTTTGACGGAGCCGGGTGGGAAAATGTGGTTCCCTTTTTATTTGTGCTCATGGATTGTATACAGGGGTCGGTGTAGACTCAACTGCAGGGCAAAAGTTTCATCATTTTTTTTGTTTCCGCGATGCTCTATCATTTCAGCTTTTTATATCACGAAAGTCGCGATTGCCCAATCATTTCGGTTTTTTATCGCGGTGTCCAATCATTTCGGCTTTTCTTTTTACTCGCTGCTTTGTTATTGCGAGTTGCCCAAACATTTCGGCTATTTTTATATGCATATATTTTGCTCGCTGATTTTTATTGCGAGTTTCGCCATCATTTCGTCTATTTCATATGCATTTATTTTTGCTCGCTGATTTTTGTTGCGAGTATAGAATGTGAGATCTGATACCAATCTTGGCATCAACACCGCTGCTACTGGAATATTGCCAGGAGCGAATCATCATTTGCCGTGAAAGGACTTGGAATTTGATACTGATTTAGGCATCAACATCGCTACAACTAGGGTATTGCCAGGAGCGAATCATCATTTGCCTTTGTCAATGTGAACAAAGATGGCTTAGCAAGCAGGGTTAGGGTCCTGCTGACTAAGACTTATTAACTTTATGAGCCGTAAGAGTCTCATAAAGGTATTTTTCCTTACGAGTCGTGAGGATCTCGTAGGTGTATTTTCTCCTTAAGAATTGTGAGGATCTCTAAGTGGTGTTCTCTCGTATAAGTCGTAAGGATCTCATAAGAGTGTTTTCTCCTTATAAGTCGAGAGGACTTACAAGTGTCGTTCACCATATGAGGACATTCCTCGTGATTGGTGGAACTTATTTGGGGGAAACATTTATTTGTGCCCGTGGATTGTATACAAGGGTTAATATCGGACAGCCTGTAGGGCAACTTGGGGAGTACGACGGCTCAAGAACAGGTTTGGATCCCTGTAGCTTAAGGCTTTGAATCCTATGAGCCATGAGGGTCTCATAGGGAGAGTTCTCCTTACGAGTCGAGAGGATCTCGTAAGTGAAAATTTTACGAGATTGCGCCCTTTCGGGTTTTCACAAACTCGCCGGTAACCCTGCTGTTTTTACTTACGGCGCCCTTTCGGGTTTTCATCCCTGCCTATTTCTCTTGTGGACGTACCTTTTTTTTTACAACGAGATTGCGCCCTTTCAGGTTTTCACAAGTTCCCCGGTAGCCCTGCTGTTTTTACTCACGGCGTCCTTTCGGGTTTTCATCCGTGCCCATTTCGCTTGTGGACGTATCTCTTTTTTTATTTCTTTTTTTTACTTGAGTTGCAGTCTTTGCCGTTGGAGTTTCAACATAGATCCCAAGAGAAGATATCACTGAATTTGGGGCTATGCGCCATGTTTGAGGTGGAGCACTAGTTTAGGGACATTTCGGTCCATTGTCGCCATTTTGGAGGCGACAGTTAGTTTAAGGACATCACGGTCCGTGGTCGCCGTATTTGGGGCGATGGTTCTATTGGATACTATGTTTAAAGTTTTGACTCAGGAAGATAGCGAGCGGACACGAGCATCGTCATCTATTATTAACCTGAGTCATGACTTGTCAAACGTAGTATTTCTTAAGGAATCAGCCGTTTATTGGCCGGAAGGGTCTTTCGCCATGCATATCCATGAGTAAGTAGGCCCCACCTTGGTAGACTTTGTTTATGATATACGGGCCCTCATAGTTTGGCTCGAATTTCCCCCCTTTTGCACAGTTGGGGATCATAGGTCTTTTGACAACTAGCATGAGTTCTCCTTGGCGGAATGTTCTCGGCCTAGTCAGTCTTTCGTATGAGCACGTCATCCTTGCTTTGTAAGCTTCCAGGTTTTGCTGCGCCATGAGACGAGTTTCATCGAAGGGGTCGAGCTCCTCAAGTCGAAGATGGGCATTTTCTTCATCTGTCAGCTCATATCGAACTGCCACTCGTAGAGAGGGTAGCTCTATCTCCAAGGGAAGTATCGCTTCTGTGCCGAATACCAACGCAAATGGCGTTGTATTTGTGGCCGTTTTGAACGTGGTTCGATACGCCCAGAGAGCTTCATACAGTCTCTCGTGCCAATCCTTTTTATTTCTGGACATCGTTTTCTTTATGATCTTCGTCAAGGTCTTGTTGAAAGCCTCAGCTAGACCGTTAGCTCAGGGATTTTAGACCGAAGAGTATCTCCGGTCTATATTATGCTGCTGCATGAAACGGCTGATCTTATGGCTTCTATAGGCCGGCCCATTATCCGAGATGACCCGTCGCGGAGTGCCGAACTGGTAGATGACATGTGTCCTGAAGAAATGGAGGTTGTTCTCCATCTTCACTTCCCTTAACGGTACTGCCTCTGCCCACTTAGAGAAGTAATCGGTTGTTGCCAATATGAACCGATATCCTTTGGATGATGCTGGTTCGATGGGCCCGATTATATCGGTTCCCCACATTTCTAACGGCCAACTAACCAACGTTGGGTGTAGCGGATTTGGATGCTGGTGGATGAAGTCCCCGTGAATTTGGCATGAGTGATACTGCTTTGCATATTCGAGGCAGTCCTGAATCATTGTGGGCCAATAGTAACACATTCTCTTGATCTTCAGCTTCATATTTGGTTCGGCTTGATGAGAACCGCAGAGTCCGTCGTGAGTTTCTTGGACGACCCTTTTTGCTTCTTCTGGTCCCAGGCACCTTAGCCACAAACTGTCGAACGATATCTTATATAGAGTAACATTGATGAAGGCAAAAGACAGAGCTCGTTTCATGAGCTGATGTCTTGAAGATGCGTTTTCGGGCGTTCGAAGGGATTTGAAGTAGTCTATGAAGACTTCTCTCCAATCCTTAGCCTTGTCTTCATTCTCTAATTGGAAGGCTGCTTGTTTGGTCACTTCCTTTCTTTCAGACGACTCTGGAGGTATTTCCGCTGGCGCGAGAATCCGGCGGCTTTGCACAATGATCTTTACGTTATCGAGGTTTTCGTCGGCCGGTTCTTTAACGAGCTTGGCTAACGCACCCACCTTGCTATTTTCCGCCCGCAATATGCTTTCCAGGATGTAGGAGGGAATTTGAGTCAGTAGTTGCTGCACTCTTTCGCTATATTTTACCAACTTCGATTTACATATCTGATAGTCGCCATTTACTTGGCTAACGACTAGCTGGGAGTCTCCATATATGAGGAGATCTTCGATTCCCATGTCGACAGCAATCTTAAGACCCGCTATCAAAGCTTCATATTCAGCCTCGTTGTTTGTTCTTGGCTCTGTTAAAGAGAGGGCGAAACACATTATCCCTCCTTGCGGAGTCATGAAGATAAGGTCCACCCGAGCTTTGATTATGGGAGTGATTTGCTTTCGCTTCTTCAAGGAAGATGCTCCGTCGAAGTATAGTTCCCATCGTACATTAGTTCCTTCCTTCTCCCTTTCAATTGCGTCGAAGGCATGTTCATTTGGCAATTCGCAATTTAAGGGAGAGTCGGCTGGTATCGGGTGCTCAGTGAGAAAGTCGGCGATGGCCTGGCCTTTCACCGCCTTGAGGGGTCGATACATTATCGAGAACTCCATCAAGAGGAGGGCCCATTTGGCAAGCCTTCCTGTTAGTATGGCCATTGGCGTCAGATATTTGAGAGGATCCACCTTTGATATGAGATGGACCTCATGTGCCAAGGCGTAGCGTCAAAGTTTCGTTATCGCGAAGATTAGTGCCAGGCAATGCTTTTCAATGGGGGAGTAGTTGTTTTCTGCCCCCAGGAGAACTCGACTCAAATAGTAGAGAGCTCTCTCCTTCCTTTGGTCGTTCTCCTGTGCCTATAGCGCGCCTAAAGAACCTTCAAGGGCTGTTGTGTACAGGATGAAGGGCTTTCCGTTGACCGGAGCGGTCAGTACCGGCGGGTTCTGCGGATATTGCTTGATTTCATCCAGTGCACTTTGGCATTTATGATCCCAAACGAATGGGGTCCCCTTCTTCATTAGATGGCTGTAGGGACGGCATTTGCCGGAGAGGTTGGCTATGAACCGCCGGATATACGCGAGCTTTCCTTGGAGAGACCGCAGTTGCTTGAGAGTTCTTAGCGCGGGCATTTCCATAATCGCCTTGATCTTTGATGGGTCTATTTCGATGCCTCGGTGTCGTATGATGAATCCTAGGAATTTGCCCGAGGAAACTCCAAACGCACATTTCAGAGGACTCATCTTCAGATTGTATCTTCGTTCTCAAGGATATGGTTGAGAAACTCTTCGAGAGTGACTGGGGTCCGCACCTTCTGGTTAAACTCCTCCAGTGCATCGATGTATTTTTGCAGGTCCGTGCTCTTGTTATCAGATTGTACAGGCTTCTTGGTCTTCTTCTTTTTCTTCGAAGACTTTAAAGGCTTGACCTGGGTGTTTTGCCCATCGTTACCTGCTTTCGGTGTTGGGCGCAGTTTAAGCATCTCCTCAATGATCTCGGGTTCTAGTGGGCTTTTCCACCTGATCGCCGGACATGCTTGAAGGTCCTCAAGCATTCATTTAGTTTTAGCTGAAAGGACAACTTCCCACGGAGCTTCTTCTAGAAACGAGCATGATGCCCCCAGCGTGTCCACCTTTTTAGGAGCATGCTTCTGTGGTGGGTTCACCCTCCCATTTTCGGACAGCGTAAACTTCCCTTGTTGGTATTGGTCCTCGACCCAGTTCTTGAAGACATAGAAATCCTCAATTGGGTGGCCCACTATTCTGTGGTAAGAGAAGTAGTTGGGACTATTGGCGTCACCATGTTGCAGTGGACGTCTTAGATCCTGCAGAGTGATGAGTTTGTTGCGCATTGCTAGTTCGAACAGTCTCCTCGTTTTATCACGGGGAAACGAGTAAGTATGTCCTAGCTTCTCCTTGAGGGATTGGCGCGGGCGCACGTTGCTTTGGCGAGCAACCGGTTTCAAGTTGCTTGGCTGTTGTTGAGTGTTGGCAACGAAGGCCGCTTTCCCTTTACCCTTTGCAATCCGAGGGTCCATTTTTGAAGAGGGAGGCCCGTGGCCTATCTGGTCCATTTGGGCCAGCTTGTCGATCAAAGCCTGGAAGGTGGTCAGCTTAAAGAACGTCATGAACTGGGACACAATCGCCTGAGGATCGAGAGTCCCTATGAACATGCCTACGGCAGGAGCCTCTTCGATGCGTTGTTCACATTTTGACCATAGGTTCCACCACCGAATTGCGTATTGAACCCAGGTCTCTCCTGGCTTCACCCTAGAGTTGATTAACGCCGTGATCGGGGTGCGCTCGCGAGTCGCTGTGTGAACAGTAACTCCATCTCCGTGAATGTTTTGACGGAGTCATTTGGGAGCTCCGAGTACCATTCAAATGCCGTCTCTGACAAGCTGCCGACGAACTGGCGAAGCAGCAATTTGTCATCACCTCCAGTATTGCCGCATAATGCTCTGAACTGGGCGACGTGTAGATGCGGGTTGCCTGTCCCCTTGTATACATGGAACTTGGGGATCGTATATCCCGGCGGGTACTTGATTTGATCGTACCATCCTGGGTAAGGTCGCCCGGTTATGACGACTTGGCCAGCCGCTTCGCTCGCTTGATGAACTCGTATTTGTTGAGCTATATAGTCATCAAGTCTTTGGAGATCGTTTCCTTCCTGGCCACTGATAGAGCCGGGAGAGGGTTCGATGTCTCCCCTCTGTCATCTTCGATGATTATCGGCGGGTCGTCCGCTGGAGGTTCTGGCTGGATAATCATTCCAACCATGTCTTGGAACAGGAGCGCCATCTGCTTTATATTAGCAGTCTGTTCCGCAGCCTCCTTTTCTTTTCTTTCTAGCACCCTTCGCAGGAACTCCGTATCGGTCTCCTGCTCCTGGCGTTGTTCACTTGCTGATTCCGGACTTTCTTTTTGCCCGGTGAGTGCTGCCATTTTTGTCAGCATCTCCTGGAGCTTTTGTTGTTGCTCCTGAGCCTTTGTCAACGACCGAGTTTGCGACCGATGACTCATGGAAGCATGGCTTTCCTCTTTTTCGGAAGCCATATAAACCGTGTGCACGATCATGCCCCCAGACTTGGGGCGTTTGGATCCATCACCTTTGGGATTTGCCGCTGGTGGTGGTTGATTCTCTGGCCTTCTCTTTTTGTGAGAAGTCAAAGTCGAAGGAGCCATTGTAACAGGCGTCTTCATAGAAGAAGTCCCTTGCTGCATGGTGGAGGGATGGTCCTCCTCTTGCCGAGCCTTTGTTTTCTTCAGTCGGCGAGAGTAGTCTTTATTGATCACAGAATCTTGGACCTTCCGTCAGACCCTGTGGACTTAGGAGGACAGCCGCTGAGGGAGCTGCTCCGGCTTCGCTTGTATCATGTTTTCAACAGGCGGTGGAGATTTCTTCAACACCGCGGTTGGGGAGTTCTTCCGCACCCTGCTAAGCGGTTCAAAGATGTTCCCAGTTGGAACAGCAGCGTCAACTTCCACCATTGGAGCTGGTGGAGTAAGTCCAGAGGGGGAGTTTCCCCCAGCTTTCCTCACCCGGCGCCAGTGGCGACGTCGAGCATGCCTTGCAGATGTGATTGCCCCAGTTATGGAAGCGGTTCCGTCATGCCCCCCTGCTTTGGTTAGGGTCTAGTGCTGGGCTAGCCTGTTGAAGACTGACATCCGTTGAGATGGAACGGCCAATCTTTCGAAGGCCGACTTTCTGGTAGGGGAAGCTCTTTTGATGACTTCGCCCATAGCAAGAGTTGGAACGACCAATCTTGCGAAGACCGATCCTTCAGTAAGAGAATCCCCTTTGACGACTTCACCTGCCGGAACTGGAATGGCTATCCGCTTCGGGTATTGCGGGCCTCTTTGCGGGCTAACTTGAGCTTTGGCTCAGCCTGTTGAAGACTGAGGTGGCAGACTTGGACGACCCGTTGAGAGGGGCCGTGGTAGTTGCAAGTCGATCGAAGACCAACTTCTTTGGAGCTTCCTGTGGTGGTACTGGGGCACTGAAACTCATTGGCGGGAGCATGGTCCCGAAGAACAATCCAGTGGTGGCCTGAGTCACCTTCTCCACCGGTATTCAAAAGATGGAGGCCGCATTGGGCCCGTATGTCACTCCTCCAGCGGGGACGGAGCGAGAGTTGCTGTTGCGGGTACACTTGAAAGCCATTAATCTTCTATTCTCTACACAGGAGCAAAACACCAAATCTTAGTACCTCGAATCCATAGTAAACCGCAATTTGTTTGCGAACACGACACACGAAGTGTGGAGTAGAAAGAGAAAAAGATCCTACCGGGAGTGCCAGAATCTGTTCACCGCCGAAAACAGAGACGAAACCGGGATGGATCGTCTTACCTGAATTTGGGGGCAGATGCTATTTGGGTTTATCCGTCCATCTCTCCGAAGATGTAAATTTGATTTATGGCACCGTATATCGGAGGTTTGGATGGATACGGCCGTTATAGCAGACTTCGTCAGATTCGCCTTCGTTTGCGAAGGGTTTTTGATTATGGGGATGCTTTTCCCTGCAGGCGTAAGCCCCTGCAGTTAATTACGTTATCGCATCGCGATAACCACTTTCTCCTGCTTCAGAAGTTCACTTCGTGTCGTGTGTGTTTGTTTTATTTTTGGTTCCCCGTGGATTGTATACGGAGACTAATTTATGTTATCGCCCGTAGGGCGTGGATTAGTCCAAATCCGTATATCTTAGATTTGGGTTTGGGTTGATTTAAGGATCATTAATCTCATTTGAGATTAAGATCAACTTAAATTTTTGTTAAGGATACGTTAGTCCAATTTGAGACTAAAATCTACTTAACAGGGTTTTAGGATCATTCAGATCCAACAAAAGAGCATTTGGGCTCTATTGTTTTAGTTTAAGGACGTTACGGTCCGTTGTTAGTTTAAGAACGTTTCAGTCCGTAGATCACCATTTTTGAGGTGAGGGTTTAGTTTAAGGACGTTTCGGTCCGTAGTAGTTTGAGGACGTTACGGTCCGTAGATCACCCTTTTTGAGGTGAGGGTTTAGTTAAAGGACATTTCGGTCTGTAGATCACCATTTTTGAGGTGAGATTTTAGTTTAAGGACGTTACGGTCCGTTGTCGCCATTTTGGGAAGTGCACCCAAAAGCAGTTGGTTGTCGGGACCCGCCACCTCTCTGAAGACGTTGAGGAATTACAACGACATGTATCAGAGGTGTGGAGAGATGTACCCTTAAACCAAATCCCGTATTTGAGGGAAAAGATCATGGTGGATCATCTAAGAATCATTAGTCATTTTTGGAGACTAAGATTAATTTAGGTGATGTGGGATGAACATCATTTTGAATATCATCAGTTGAAAGATTCGATCATTAGTCATATTTGGGACTAAAATCAATTTGGGGAGTATTGAGCACATGGGCTCGGTTCACTCAGTTTTCTTTTTATTTGAAAAAGAGTGCTAAGCACTTGTTTGGGCTCAGCCCTTTTTTTTATGCAAAAAGTGTTGAGCACTTATGTAAGTTCTGACACTCACACCTTGCCATGTAGGGTTTTCAGTCATGGGGATTTTCCCAATAAGTGTTAAACACTTTACCTTTTTTGTCTCTTTATGGAGTGCTGAGCCCTCTTTATGGCGCCTACGTACGAAGCACGTGAGGCGCTAGGCGCTTCCTGGTGAGTGTCAAGCACTTTTATATTTTGTGGCGCCCATGTGAGGGGCACGCGAGGCGTTGGGCGCCGCACACTGAGGGCTAGGAACTCCTTTATTTTGTAGCGCCGTGTGAGAGGCACGTGGGGCGCTGGGCGCCGAGCGTCAGTCACTGAGTGCTAAGCACTCCTTATTGAGCGGCGCCTATATGAGGGGCACGTGAAGCGCTGGACGCCGAGCGCCAACTACTGAGTGCTAAGCACTCCTAATTGAGTGGCGGCCATATGAGGGACACGTGAGGCGCTGGGTGCCGATTGCTCCTTTTATATTTTATTCTGAGGAGTTTAATTTCCTTGTTCTTTTCTGAATCTTTGATCTCCAAGAACAAGTTCGTCCCGATGAGAATTAAATTCTCAACTTGTGGGAGACTTGTCTTGTGGATTTCAGATCTAGAGAAAGAACTAAGTTCTTCTTTTTAAAAGGGTTAAACCCTTCAATAGGTAAACGAGATGCTTTGATCTCTCTTCTTTTTTATTTACCTAGGTTTTTTTCCTCTGAGAAGGGAGATTTTCTTCTTTATTCCTTTTTGAAGCTTTCTGCTTTGTTTTTTCAAAGCTTATGGGGGGTTCCTCTGTATTAGACTTGAAGTCTTGGGTTCTTTATATAGTAGAGGCAAGTCTGTTGATTAGTTGAAGAAATCTCTCATTGAAAGATCCTAATTGATTTGGGGATTTTACCCACCGTTGGATCTTTTGATCCAAGGACTTCTGTTTTACAGAAGGTATTTTTCTTGTTTTTAACAAGATTAGGAAAATATTTTCTCACACAGAATTTATTCTGTAGATCGGTGATTCTTTAATCGTACTCTGTTTTACAGAGAGTAATCTTTCTTGTTTAGAAAGATTTGAGTAATATTTCCTCAACAGAATTTAATTCTGCATTCTGATGATTTATCATCTCCGTTGGATTTTTGATCTAACGGCTTTGTTTAACAGAGAGTAGAATTTAAATCTACTAGGCATCGGCGCTCACATGCTGTGCACGTGCGGCGCCAATAAGAGTTTTTAACTCTGGCACTGGCTCCCTCGTGGCAGGCACATGAGGCGCTGCCGCTTGAGTTTTGTGTGCTTTGCACACGGGCGCTGCTCATATAAGAGTTTTTAACTCTAGCGCTGGCACCCTCGTAGCAAACACGTGAGGTGCTGCCTCTTGAGTTTTGAACAGAGCTTTGCTCTTTTATTGGGGAAACACTATCTTAGGTGACATAACACCAATGGCTTATGAGATCGACCACCGTCCCTCGTCGGGGTCTCAAAATGTATACACTGGTCTACTCCGGAATATCGATGCCCAGTCTCGATACTCCCATGACTAAGGACATTTAAGGTTGTGCTTATAGACTACCCAACTCTCACATATATGATCGCCATCATAATACTGGTAGTCAAGCAAGAATCCGATGGGCTTCATCATTATGTATTAGCGACATGTAATTATAAGTAAAACGTGTACACATCAATGATAAAAACAAATCAGATAGTATACTATCATTTCGAGTAAGATTGTTTTACCTGTATAGGTTCTCCCTCAATTATCATAATCGTGTGCCTGCAATTACAATAATTGCCTTGGGGGCACTATATCCAACAATCTCCCATTTGCACTTAAGGCTAATTATTGCGTATCGCAAACCCACATCTCGGGTGCTATCGAATACCCAACTTCTCTACTAATCAGTTTCTCAAATCTCTTTTGAGGAACATCCATGTTCGAGAAATAGCCTCAGTGAGTGGATCCGCTATAATGTTTCAACTTCCTCTCTTTATATCTCAAGTTCGCGGAGATGAACAATCTCCCGAACTGAGCGATACCCCACCTCAAGAATTTTTTCTGGATATAAGATAGGACCAAGATCATAATGAACAATCTTATCCTACAAACTTCTTGGGCTGTATCCTCTGTTGAGTCATAACCAGCATCCTTAACCATACTTATCTCAATATCCCTATTGGAACACTATCCAATATACTGATCCTTAGAAGAGGTAAAAACTCAAAACTCTTACAGTATCTCTATCATCCAGGCCACCTTGGAAGACTAAACCGATAACCGCCTTCCGGAGGAGGCTGTTGTTATCATATACCAAGAACATCCTCTAATATTCATAACTGCTTCCCTTTATTTCTCAAGGATGGTTAATATCTGCTTACTACATCAAGTGTATAAGCAATATCCGGTTTTATACAAGACTTTGCATGATTGACTCAATTACCTAAGCAAATGATATGTCATTCATTCCAGTCCCTCTCTTCATCAGTCTGGAAGACATCTCTTTAGAGAGGGAGACTCCATCACCCGCGGGTACACCACCACGTCAGGAACCATCCATTCTAAAATACTTTTAGAATGCTGTCTAAGTACCCGGATTATGACACTTCCCAAATCTAGATCTAAAACCATAAATCTAGTCACCAGAATCCCTGATATTGTATCCATATCCAACATGGAGAAAACACTATATGACAACCAAAGTTTGACCGATTGTAGTATAGGAATATCACTTCCTATCTGGAGTATGTCATCCAAATCTCAGGACAGTACTCCCTACGCCCTTCTTAATAGGTTCATCTATTGTTTTGATGAAGGCAATCACCTTTACTGTCATATTAAAAACAGATGATCCGTCTCCGTTATACATGTTTTAGTCTACGAATAGACATATACAACTTTCACACCTTCCACTACTCCCACCGACTACGATAACCCTCTAGTAGAGTCATATACACGTGTACTTCCAAATTCCATTTGGAAAGACGTTATAGTTATCCTCTTGCCAGAAATCATAGTCTAGAGCAGCAGCGTGCCAAGTCATATCCGTATGGACTTTAGCGTAGACACCGAAGTAAAAGTCTCATCACAATCCACAACGGGTATTTGATGATAATAATTACAACAAGTCTAGCCTTATTAGGTTAATACCTTTCCACTTGCATAGAGCTAGAAAGATCTACTTGCTCCTGATGGGTTTTACCCCTTCAGGAGCACCAAACAAAGTCCAAAATCCATAATTTGCTGAAGTGCATGGAGTCCATCTTGTATATAAAGTATCTGATCATCTGGAAGTTACCACTTTCTATGACCAACAAATAACTAGTAGGGCCATCATAACCATGATACCGACCTCCTTGTCACAGGTAACCAAGAAAACTAAAGTATCTTTCGGGTGGCTGAGGCCACCTACTAAAATCTACGGAATGGCTAATGGATTGTCAAATCCAATTGAATACTTAGGTTCTACTAAATTTTCGATAATCGTTTATTGTTCTGGAATCACTTCCAGTTCTACCATACTCCAACTAGTTTCTTTTGCAAAAATATTTCTTTTATAAAAAGGTTGTAACGACTCTGAAATCTCTGTATGGAAATTCTTCTGTTACTATACAAAAAAGAGTTTGACAGCCTGTGTATGAGTTATAAGTTACTTTTGCTAAATAAAAGCAAGAAACAACTTATAGCTCGTTGGTAAACCCTTTGCACTGCTGTGACGCAGTCTGTGTGTTCGACTCCCGCCAGACACAAATTTTTTCTGATTTTTCTTTTTAACTTTTTGGAAGTCCAAAAGATATCACGTGCAATACACGGGGAAATGAAAAGTTCAGAAAAAATCAAACATGTGGAAAATGGTGTAAATATAGAGTTGATCAGATGGCACGAATCTCGAGGCCAGAGAGCCAAGGTCGACCGGCCAAATCACCCTAGGGGCCGGCAGGACCGGCTGAGATGAGCCCAAATTTTTCCGTGCTTTGCACACTCGTCCATTCAACTCCCCTCAACTCCTCTGCACTGTTTGATTTCCCTGCAATCAAACATGGACCTTTCATTTCACAATTTAACATCATTTAAATAATTTTTAATCCAAATTTTAATTCCCAAACCCTAATTCTCTACTATAAATACCACCCTATTCCCTAGCTCTTCACCATTATGAAAATTCTAGTAAAAACCCTCTCAAAAGTTCCTAGGTGAAAGTGGAGTAAAGTGGAGTTAACGAGCAAACTTCTTCCGTCGAAGATCGAAGCCGATTCCCGAGCTCCCATGACACCATGAAGCCTCCCTCCTCTTCTTTAACCTCTTCTTGACATTTCCAAATGGTAAGTCCCTCCCAATTCTCCTCCTTTTCATTGATACTCATTTTAAATCAAATATCGGTAAAAGTAGAGTTATTACCGATATCATATTTTCTAAAACCTATAACTCCATTTTCTTTTATCATTGTGTCAAACCAATTTTACCACTTCACTTGTAATTTTAATACTAATGTTTAGAATCAATTTTAACCAAGAATCTCATGTGAAACAACCATAATTGAACTTTTATATTAAAATACCTTGAACTTTGTTATCACACCTTTTCGAGTAATCGTTTAAACAATACCTTTAGGAAAAACTTCATGGGGTAACGACCTACTCCACACGTACACTTGGTTTCATAGCACGATGCCTAATTGTATGTATTTTTAGTTCGAAAATAGTATTTACAATAAAATACCACATAATTTAAAACCGGGTTTCTTTTAAAACAGTATTTCATACTCCTTTGAAATTATGCATCTACAACCCTCTTTAGGGGACCCGCTAATGGATGGTACGGATTATCGCACATCCTGGGGATAGTAGAGCGAGATGCAGAACTCCTCACGGAGCATTCAATCTCGAAAGGAAACGAATACGGTTTTTAAGAAAAACGAATTTCTAAATAAAACTAATTTAAAAAATTATATAAAATTATAAATCCATATTTTCAAAATATAATAAACCTATATTTTTCTAAAAACGAAAGATTAATAAATGCCAATAAAATGCCATCAAGATACCAAAAAGGACAAGTTTTTCAATAAAATACCATGAACTTTCAAATGCTAAGTGTTTATCACTAAAATACCACAATACTTAAAATCCATGCTCATGAAAACCCTAAGTAATACTAATCACCCTCGAGATTTACCTTTTAACTATATTAAAATATTTTTCATAAAACCCCCTCGAGATACATAAAAACAATATTTTAAGGATTCTAGTAAATATAAGTTTAAGCGGGATCAATTCTCTTGAGCCCAAGGGAGCAGGAGAAAGTGAGTGCTTGCCTATTCAGGTTAGAAAACTTAACAGGAGTTATCAATGGAAATTGTCTTGGAAAAAGACACAAATCCTGTCGTCCATGTGCAGTAGTTGTCGATAATTCTCGAACCTGAGAATTCAAGAGTAAAATCAGTACAAGTGTCGGACTCAGCCTGAGTCCAATCTCAAACCTGAATCCAAAATCAAACACGAATACTTAATCATGAACTTGAGCACTCGAAATTAACATCAAATTCAAACATGTATACTTTGACTTGAACTTAACATGAATACCAGAACACAATGGTTGTATTGAAACTGACTTGACTCGAACCATGAAATCAACTTGACATGAATACATGAACACTTGACATGAATACTTCATATTTACATGAACTCAATCTTTCCATTTGATGCATTCATGGATTCGAGCAAGACTAGTAATTTTAACTGTAACGTAGAATACACGGGGTGTTAGGGTAGTTCATGTGTGAATCCATCGAAATCTCAGGAGTCCTCCTAGATCATGAATCCATGTCTACTAACACAAGCAAGCTATCATGAGGGCCCGTATTTTCTTGCTCCTGGATTATAGCCTATTAAGTTTGGAATACTTCAACACTAGATTGGAGTCCCGTTACTAAGACTTGATTCGGGCCCGTGGTTCTTTACCCCTGGATTATAGCTTGTTGGGTTTGAGAACACTCTTGAGATTGGTTGACATTCATGCTTGAACTTACGTTACATTAGTTGACCTATGTAAAGACCTTTTAGGACACTTACATTCACTTCATGTTCACTATACCTATACTACATGGCCATGCTATACTATGCTCATATTATTTTGCCATGATATATATAGAAAACTGCATGTTAAATAAAATTGCCATGCTTACAGTAAATGACATGTTTAAAAATAACATATCCCTAATCCATTACTTCATGATATACATTTTCTTTATCATTATACTTTATACTGCATACCCAATTCTTGGGGACTTACCGAGCGAAAGTTCGCTGACGGGCATTTCACCCATCTTTGTTTCTTGGAATTATTTATCGCCGAAAACAGAGACGAAACCGGGATGGATCATCTTGCCTGAATTTGGGGGTAGATGCTATTTGGATTTATCCATCCACCTCTCCGAAGATTCCAAGTTGATTTATGGCACCGTGTATCAGAGGTTTGGATGGATGCGGCTGTTGTAGCAGACTTCATCAGATTCCCCTTGGTTTGCGAGGGGTTTTTGATTGTGGGGACGCTCTTCCCTACAGGCGCAAGTCTCTGCAGTTAATTACGTTATCGCATCACGATAACCACTTTCCCCTGCTCTAGAAGTTCACTTCGTGTCGTGTGTATTTGTTTTATTTTCGGTTGCCCGTGGATTGTATACGGAGACTAATTTATGTTGTCTCCCGTAGGGCGTGGATTAGTCCAAATCCGTATATCTTAGATTTGGGTTTGGGTTGATTTAAGGATCATTGATCTGTTTTGAGATCAAGATCGACTTAAATGTTTGTGAGCAGTTGGGGCTCGATTGGTTTTTTTTGTTAAGGATACATTAGTCCAATTTGAGACTAAGATCTACTTAACATGGTGTTAGGATCATTTTTGTTTCAGTTCCAATAAGAGAGTACTTGGGCTCTGTTGTTTTAGTATAACAACGTTTCGGTCCCTTATCGCCATTTTGGAGGCGAAGTTATAGTTTGAAGACATTTCGGTCTGTAGATCACCATTTTTGAGGTGAGGTTTTAGTTTAAGGACGTTACGGTCCGTTGTCGCCATTTTGGAGGCAACGTTGTAGTTTGAGGACGTTTCGGTCTGTAGATCACTATTTTTGAGGTGAGGTTTTAGTTTAAGGACGTTACGGTCCGTTGTCGCCATTTTGGAGGCAACGTTTAGTTTGAGGACATTTCGGTCCGTAGATCACCATTTTGAGGTAATGTTCTAGTTTAAGGACATTACGGTCTATTGTCGCCATTTTGGAGGCAACTTTTAGTTTGAGGACATTTCGATCTATTGATCACCATTTTTGAGGTGAGGTTTTAGTTTAAGGACGTTATGGTCCATTGTCGCCATTTTGGAGGCAATGTTTAGTTTGAGGACATTTCGGTCTGTAGATCATCTTGCGTGCACGTGTATTTGTTACGCGTTGGAATGAGCAACGATGATATGGGATACATCCAGTTTGGGATGTGGTTTGATCTGGGATGTGCACGTCAGTTTGGGAAGTGCACCAAAAAGCAGTTGGCTGTCGGGACCCGCCACCTCTCTGAAGACGTTGAGGAATTACAACGACATATATTAGAGGTGTAGAGAGATGTACCCTTGAACCAATTCCCGTATTTGAGGGAAAGGGGATTAATGGTAAACACAGAAATCATTAGTCGTATTTTGAGACTAAGATTTCCTCGTGGAATATGGGACGGATATCGTTTTGGGATATCGTCAGTTGGAAGATCGATAGTCGTTTTGAGGACTAAGATCAAGTAGTGAGCACATGGGCTCGGTTGATTTGAATTAGGGACCTAGCCAACTTAGGCTTGGTCCACTCAGTTTTCTTTTATTTGAAAAGAAGTGCTAAGCCCTTGTTCGGGCCCAGTCCCTTTTTTGTGCAAAAAGTACTGAGCACTTATGTAAGTTCTGATGCTCACATATAACCATGTGGGGTTTTCAGCCATGGGGATTTGCCCAATAAGTGTTGAACACTTTACTCTTTTTTGTCTTTTTATGGAGTGCTGAGCAGTCTTTATGGCGCCCGCGTCCGAAGCACGTGAGGCGCTAGGTACTGCCTGGTGAGTGTCAAGCACTTTTATGTTCTATAGCGCCCACGTGAGGGGCACGTGAGGCGCTAGGCGCCGCACACCGAGTGCTAAGCACTCCTTTATTTTTTAGCGCCCACGTGAGAGGCAAGTGGGGCGCTGGGCGCCAGTTACTGAGTGCTAAGCACTCCTTATTATTGAGGCGTCCGCGCGAGGTGCACGTGGGGCGCTGGGCGCTAGGCGCCGCACACTGAGTGCTAAGCACTCCTTTATTTTGTAGCGCCCACGTGAGGTGCACGTGGGGCGCTGGGCGGTGGGCGCTAGGCGCCGCATACCGAGTGCTAAGCACTCCTTTATTTTGTAGCGCCTACGTGAGAGGCACGTGGGGCGCTGGGCGCTGAGTTTTTTCCTTATATATTTTGTTCTGAGGAGTTCAATTTCCTTGTTCTTTTCTGAATCTTTGATCTCCAATAACAAGTTCGTCCCGATGAGAATTAAATTCTCAACTTGTGGGAGACTTGTCTTGTGGATCTTAGATCCAGAGAAAGAACTAAGTTCTTCTTTTTAAAAGGGTTAAACCATTCAATAGGTAAACGAGATGCTTTGATCTCTCTTCTTTTTTATTTACCTAAAGCTTTTTCTAAGAAGGGAGATCTTCTTCTTTCTTCCTTTTTGAAGCTTTCTTCTTTGTTTTTCTCGAAGCTTGTGTGTGTGTGTGGGGGGGGGGGTTCCTCTCTATTAGACTTGAAGTCTTGGGTCCTTTATATAGTAGAGGCAAGTCTGTTGATTAGTTGAAGAAATCTCTCATTAAGAGATTCTAATTGATTTGGGGATTTTACCCACCATTGGATTTTTGATCCAAGGGCTTCTGTTTTACAGAAGGTATTTTCTTGTTTTTAACGAGATTAGGGAAATATTTTCCCATATAAAATTTATTCTGTAGATTGGTGATTCTTTAATCGCCATTGGATTTTTAATCCAATGGTACTCTGTTTTACAGAGGGCAATCTTTCTTATTTAGAAAGATTTGAGGAATATTTCCTCTCAATAGAATTTAATTCTACATCTTGATGATTTATCATCTCCGTTGGATCTTTGATCCAACGGCTCTGTTTAACAGAGAGTAGAATTTAATTCTACAAGGCGCTGGCGCTCATGTGCTGTGCACGTGGGCGCTTATTAAGGTTTTAATTCTTTCATGTGCTTTGCGCATTGGCGCCCACGTGAGGAGCACGTATGGCGCTAATGATTCTGGCACTGGCACCCTCGTGGAAGGCACGTGAGGCGCCGCCTCTTGAGTTTTGAACAGAGATTTGCTCTTTTATTGGGGGAAACATGAATGTTCATCAGATACTGTGGAGACTGAGGAAGTGGACACCACCGAGGAGGAGCATGATCAGATCACGACTCAGGACTAGACTAGTTATCCTCTTTTTCAGTTTATGTATGCCACCTGTTTAGACATTTCTCTTCTTGTATTTTCTTTCAGTTGAACTCATGTATTGTAAATGTATCAAGTTGAATGTAAATAGAGTTGTTGAAGTTTAAATCTCATGTTTATTTCTTGTCAGTTTATATTGCTCATTTTACGCTTAGTGTATTTATTCCGGAAAATGACCTTCTTGAAATAAATACATCGCGGGCTTGTCACGTCACCGTTTCCGTCTACTGGGAAGCGGGGCGCGACAGGTTTTGTAGGTGGCCTATGCAGGTCTGTTCTGCATGAAGTCTTAATCAATATATCAAAAGAAATATGAAATTCAACAACTTTACATTTCTTGCAATTCAATTTCCGTTGAATCTATCTTAATCTTTCTTCTCTATCTAAGGTGATGGATTCCCCTAACAACCCTAGCTCCAACGTTAATAGAAGTACACCACCTACCATAGCTGCTCCACTCACAGAACAGACGATACTTTTGGAGGCTATCAAAAGCTACTTGAGGGTCAGCAGGCTCAAAGCACGATTTTGCAAGAGCAGACTGCTCTCCTTCAGCAGAGTTTCATCCGCTCTGAAGCAGAAGCACCGGGAGTGAAATAATTTCAAGCATTACACCCGAAGAACTTCTTAGGGAAAGAGAAACCGCTTGAAGCCGAGGAATGGGCTCAGAGCATAGAATACAACCTAGCCGCAGCCCAAGTTCCAGAGGTGGCTTGGGTCAGAATAGCAAAACTCCAGCTTACTGATAATGCCAAAGTCTAGTGGAAGGCCGATGAGAGCCATCTTGAACATCCGATCGAGTGGATGATTTTCCGTGATCTCTTTGACGCCAATTATTTTCCGGAAACCACGCACTTCGATATGGAACAGAAATTCATTCACCTGCAACAAAGATCCATGTGGGATAAGTCGGTGGATGAGTATGATGCAAAATTCACCATGCTCGACAGATTCGCCACCCATCTAATTCCTATTGCAGAAATCAGAGCCAGACGCTTCCAGCAAGGATTAGACCCTGAGATCCAGGCCGCCCTATCAATGGGAGAATACCTAACACATGAAGCAACTTTGAAGTCAGCCCGTCGCTATGAAGCTGTCATTAAGAAGAAGGGAAGGCCACAATCGGTCGGTATGAAACGTCCCGCCAACCAGATTACTGGAGGAGCCTCTTCTAGGCCAATTCTCCCAGCACCAACTATGAGGCCAGGAGGATCATTTTCAGAGACTGAACTAAACTTTTGTATCTATTGTAAGAGGACAGGACACCAAGTCAAGGATTGCCGTCGAGCAAATGGTCTTTGTTTAATATATGGACCACCCTCACACACTGTAGGAACTTGCCCACACAATCGAACTGGCCCAGCCCCTGCAGCTAGACCGGCTATTCAAGCTCCACCTACTCGGTTAGCCTTTCTTGCACCATCTCCATGTGGACCACTTTTACCTCGTCAACCATCGATGTACCAGCATGCACATAGGAAGGTGCAGAGACGTCGGGCTTTCATTTTGGCGGCTGTAGAGGTAGAAGCTATAGGTCAAGATAACACTGGTAAATCTCCTCCCATCTTTTTCAGCCTTTTCAAATTCTTGCATCCTTTCGTTCTACCCAAAAATTTTCATGCACTTTCGGTACAATATCAGTAGTTCCTTCACCACTGCTTTAATCAAATTTTTCTTGAATCTGTTACAACATTCTTGTATAAATTTCGAGGAAGAAATTTTTATAAGGAGGGTAGAATGTAACAACTCAGAAATCTCGGTATGGAAATTCTTCTGTTACTATACAGAAAAGAGTTTGACAGTCTGTGTATGAGTTATAAGTCACTTTTGCTAAATAAAAGCAAGAAACAACTTGTAGCTCACTGGTAAAGCCTTTGCACTGCTGTGACGCAGCCTATGTGTTCGATTCCCGTCAGACACAAATTTTTTCTGATTTTTCTTTTTAACTTTTTGGAAGCCTAAAAGATTTTACGTGCAATACACGGGAAAATGAAAAGTTTAGAAAAAATCAAACATGTGGAAAATGGTGTAAATACAGAGTTGATCAGATGGCACGAATCTCGAGGCCAGAGAGCCAAGGTCGACCGACCAAATCACCCTAGGGGCCGGCGGGGATGGCTGAGATGAGCCCAAATTGTTCCGTGCTTTGCACACTCGTCCCTTCAACTCCCCTCAACTCCTCTGCACTGTTTGATTTCCTTGCAATCAAACAAAGATCTTTCATTTCACAATTTAACATTATTTTAATACTTTTTAATCCACATTTTAATTCCCAAACCCTAATTCTCCACTATAAATACCACCTAATGCCCTAGCTCTTCACCATTCTGAAAATTCTAGTAAAAACCTTCTCAAAAGTTTCTAGGTGCAAGTGGAGTAAAGTGGAGTTAGCGAGCAAGCTTCTTTCGTCGAAGATTGAAGCTGATTCCGGAGCTCCTGCGATACCACGAAGCCTCCTTCCTCTTCTTTAACCTCTTCTTGACAATTCCAAACGGTAAGTCCCTCCCAATTCTCTTCCTTTTCATTAATACTCATTTTAAATCAAATATCGGTAAAAATGGAGTTATTACCGATATCATCTTTTGTAAAACCTATAACTCCATTTTCTTTTATCATTTGGTCAAACCAATTTTATCACTTCACTTGTAATCTTAATACTAATGTTTAGAATCAAGTTTAACCAAGAATCTCATGTGAAACAACCATAATTGAACTTTTACATTAAAATACCTTGAACTTTGTTGTCATACCTTTTCGACTAATCGTTTAAACAACACCTTTATGAAAAACTTCACAGGATAATGACCTATCCCACACGCACACTTGGTTTCATAGCACGATGCCTAATTGTATGTATTTTTAGTTCGAAGATAGTATTTACAATAAAATACCATATAATTTAAAACCGGGTTTCTTTTAAAACAGTATTTCATACTCCTTTGCAATTATACATCTACAACTCTCTTTAGAGGACCCGCTAATGGATGGTGCGGATTATCACACATCCTGGGGATAGTAGAGCGAGATGCAGACCTCCTCACGGAGCATTCGATCTCGAAAGGAAACGAATACGGTTTTTAAGAAAAACGAATTTCTAAATAAAACTAATTTTAAAAATTATATAAAATTATAAATCCATATTTTCAAAATATAATAAACCTATATTTTTCTAGAAACGAAAGATTAACAAATGCCAATAAAATGCCATCAAGATATCAAAAAGGACAAGTTTTTCAATAAAATACCATGAACTTTCAAATGCTATGTGTTTATCATTAAACTACCACAATACTTAAAATCCATGCTCATAAAAACCCTAAGTAATATTAATCACCCTTGAGATTTACTTTTTAACTATATTAAAATATTTTTCATAAAACCCCCTCAAGATATATAAGAACAATATTTTAAGAATTCTAGTAAATATAGGTTTAAGCGGGATCAATTCTCTTGAGCCTCAAGGTGCAGGAGAAAGTGAGTGCTTGCCTATTCAGGTTAGAAAACTTAACAGGAGTTATCAATGGCAATTGTCTTAGAAAAAGACACAAATCCTGCCGTCCATGTGCAACAGTTGTCGATAATTTCCGAACCTAAGAATTCAAGAGTTAAATCAGTACAAGTGTCGGACTTAGTCTGAGTCCAACCTCAAACCTGAATCCAAAATCAAACACGAATACTTAATCATGAACTTGAACACTCGAAATCAACATTAAATTCAAACATGTATACTTTGACTTGAACTTAACATGAATACCAGAACACAATGGTTGCTATTGAAACTGACTTGACTCGAACCATGAATACAACTTGACATGAATACATGAACACTTGACATGAATACTTGATATTTACATGAACTCAATCTTGCCACTTGAGCAAGACTAGTAAATTTAACTGTAACGTAGAATACACGGGGTGTTGGGGTAGTTCATGTGTGAATCCAACGAAATCTCAGGAGTCCCCCTAGATCATGAATTCATGTCTACTAATACAAGCAAGCTATCATGAGGGCCCGTATTTTCTTGCTCCTGGATTATAGCCTGTTGAGTTTGGAATACTTTAACACTAGATTGAAGTCCCGTTACTAACACTTGATTCAGGCCCGTGGTTCTTTACCCTTGGATTTATACAGCCTGTTGGATTCGAGAACACTCTTGAGACCGGTTGACATTCACGCTTGAACTTACGTTACATTAGTTGACCTATATAAAGACCTTTTAGGACACTTACATTCACTTCATGTTCACTATACCTACACTACACGGCTATACTATACTCATGTTATTTTGCCATAATATATATAGAGAACTACATATTAAATAGAATGCCATACTTACAGTAAATGACATGTTTAAAAACAACATATCTCTAATCTATTACTTTATGATATACATTTTCTTTATCATTATACTTTATACTGCACACCAAATTCTTAGGGACTTACTGAGCGAAAGTTCGCTGACGGGCATTTCACCCAACTTTGTTTCTTAGAATGTTCGTCAGATACTGTGGAGAATGAGGAAGTGGACACCACCGAGGAGGAGCATGATCAGATCACGACTCAGGACTAGACTAGTTATCCTCTCTTTCAGTTTATGTATGCCATCTGTTTAGGCATTTCTCTTCTTATATTTTCTTTCAGTTGAACTCATGTATTGTAAATGTATCAAGTTGAATGTAAATAGAGTTGTTGACGTTTAAATCTCATGTTTATTTCTTGTCAGTTTATATTGCTCATTTTATGCTTAGCGTATTTATTCCGGGAAATGACCTTCTTGAAATAAATACGTCGCGGGCTTGTCACGTCACCGTTTCCGTCTAATGGGAAGCGGGGCGTGACAAAGGTGGCGAGTCAAGAACAATATAACTATTGATCTTGAAAATGGTAGAAGCAAAACCCTAGCGAATGCTTGGGAAAATCCACAAACAGCCATTACCGAAGCGTGCCTTGACTTTGTCCGGATTCTGCATTAAACAAAAATCGGATAACTCCATATCTTTATAACTTCAAGATATGTAACCAATATATGTCCATATAGAATCAAAGGCACTAATTTAGATGGAACCGGATTTAAATATCATGCAGCTGTTTCCAGTGCATATCACCTAAATGGAAAAAGGACGACACAACATTACTCGTTAAGGAGCGAACCCGCAAATGAGTAACCTGAGAGAGAATCAAGTTCTCAATATTACTATGATAGAATACCTAGCATAAGTATCTATATTTTTGATCACTTTGAAAAATCCTGATACTTCCAACATATGGTTCTCTACTTTATTCTTATACCTATAAACTTCTCAAAATCTTTAGACCTTGCATTACAATGAATGCGTGTCTAAAATCAGAGAACTCATAGTTAAACCTGAATGAAGTAAGAGTACTAACCCCTTGTCTAGAAGAACACTGGGCAACATACATTTTCATGTATAAGTCCCAAGAGTATACTAACTCAAATTCCATGTGTTGTAAGTTGAAAAATGTATTTTGGTCGAGAATGTTTTACACCGTTGTTCAATATACCTTACCTTATCCTCAACTGAGAAAGGTAAATGTTTGGAACACAATTTTCAAAATTTATATATCACTTTATGAAATAAAAATACAAATATTTCATTTTAAAATTGGTGCATAACAATGGTTATTTGAAACCAAATATTTTGCCGTTAGACAAAGCCAGGCAATTCAATCCAATATCACCAATTACAACGAATTCCGATATTGAGGATCAAATTGCCCATTTCCTAATATTCTACTCCTTCTCAGCATCTGTAACACCGTACAGATGTGATATCCAAATCCGATAAATATATACCCCGGAGTCAGAATTAATTGTGAAAACAGTTTTCATTTACAAGTACACAGAAAATCTGAAATATAAATGTTTCAAGAGGGTGGCCGGGTATTCCTAGTAATGCCCTTTTCATTATCCAGATTCATGACAGTAGTAGAAATTTCTTTTGCCCTCACTTCGATCCCTTTATGTGTCTCTATATCTTACCTTCTGTACACCGTACTTACGCTAACTGGTTTTCTTCTTTGCCTACCTTTCGGCACCTGCCTAAGGTTTGGAAGAAGATTATCCAATAAGCGCAATAGGTTACTCTCCTAATACAAGGAGCTCTCGCAACCTGAAATAAGGTAAAAAGGAAGAGATAACCGAATAATACAATCTAAATTCTTTAGAACCAGTGACCATCCTTGACTGAAATAATTTCTTCGAGTTCGTATGTAACTATACGACGGCCATTTCCAAGCAATATGGATCATCGAAGTGATACGAAGTGTTCCGGAGAAATTCAAAGGGAAAGTAGGAGCAACAAGGATATTTGCGACTTTGTTATGAATCATGAAAATCTAAAACCAACGTATGTAAGAAGGTTCGGTTAACTTGGTTAATGAGTTTTAGGTAAGTCATGGGTCGCTTTACCAGAGAGAAAGAAAAGAAACATTCAGTGTGCACTCTATCAAGATTAGATTGGTTATCACTTTATCTAATTAGGATGGCTCACACTGTTTCCTCGAATTCCCCTTCAAACCCTAAAAGGAGAACTAGTCGGGATCATATACACCTTACAAGTTCGCTAACCGTTCAGCTAGGTCAGTGTTGGTACTCCGAGGGAGGTCCCCCGTGCTTTCGGACCCAATTAATGACCCCGTTTCCGCAGAGGTGTAACCTCGTTAACACTTTCTAGACACATAATAGGTTAGCTAATTGTGAAGTGAAAAATCTCCCGAGGAGTAATACCTACTCATTAGTGGGAATCGGGACCCAACTATCATCGTGTGATAACCTGACGGAATCCACTCAAGTCACCACACTTCAGAAGGTATGCGCATGCCTGACAAGTTTCCTTTATATTTGAAACTCCCGATGTGGTTTTTTCTCCAAGCGCTTATGACCTTGACGAAGGGCAAAACATTATAAGTTGCAAGTCAAGTTTAACCTGTCATTGTCTTGATTAATCTAGACCCATTCGTACAAGCCCTTGACGAAGGCCAAAACAGCTGTACGCCTGTCCTAGATTAATGCATCTACCTATGCTACAGAAAAGTATCCCCTAGCTACCAAACACTATCCCTTGACGATGGTCAAAACACATAGCATGAATACTAGTTGATACTCATCTGAAACGACGGAGGGCTACGGCTGGTTTTGGCGAAAAAACTTTAACATAATGAACTTGACATCGTTGAAGGAACTCGAGTGGCTTTGAAATGGAGTGGTTTAAGCTCCGCTTTTTAAAACCAGTAACATAAACCTTTGCTTAAGAGCGAATTCCTCATGCAGGGATCAAGGCTCTTCCTTCATAGAATGAGTTGCTGGATATTTCTAATCGAATACCTCTATGCAAAGCAAAAGAATATGACAGATGTTTTGAAGAAAACCGAGTAGTTTTAAAAAATGGTTCCGACAATATCAAATAGGTTTGTTTTCATTTGCATTAAAGATATAATGCAGTCCTATCAAATCTAGTTTCTAAGACACAACAGAAACAACCAAAATAGCATGCTTTTATATGCCATCCGCATTCGCCACGGGGTCCTGGGTCTTCACCGTAAGGTTACTTAATTTACGGCATGGCGGGGACAGGGCTAGCGCGGATGCAAAACATATAGAAGCATCTACTAATATATATATATATATATATCAATATCGTAGGCAGATAAGAATCATCACAGGCATGCGAACAACAATATGGAATAGCGGATAAATTTGGAGCCCCGTGTTTCATTTGAGCCGTAAATGAAATGCGACGTTCCCCGGTCGTGTGGATAGCCCGTACATAGTCGATCCTAGACCCCTACGAGTGCAGCAAGCCACCTGCCAATTCCAGAAACTATGTAACACGCCCTCAATGAAATGAGTCGATCACCCACCGCTTTCTAGAATCCAGTAACTTATGCATCCCTCCGTAGGTCGAATTCTATAATCCTTACAAGTGCGGCGAGCAACCCGTCAATTCTAGAGCGAGGCAGCCTAGTCTAAACTCCATGAGATGGCCACCTGCTACACTCCAGAACCCGCTACTCGAGCACTTCTCCTGGGTTAATCCTAGTACAGATATGAAATATATACAATGATGACATCGATTGCATCCTGGTCGAGCCGCAATAAAAGAATATACATAATACGGAAACGGCGGCCACATGTTGGAGCTCGTCCCGAACAAATGAATACAACATAATAAATTAAAACTGTACAAGCAATGCACGAGGGACTATCTGACACGACAATCCGACTAAACCATAATCAATATATATATATATATATATATATATATATATATATATATATATATATATATATCACCAGAAACAAGTAATCGAAACAAGTGTGTAACCCGGTCTAATTGAGCATATAGCAATTAGACAATGTCAACAACACATCCATGCATGCAAACGAAGTTACGACATTTGAATTCCAAAAAACAATTAGCGCACATCTTTAATTTACCAATGATCAAAAACCAAGTGCACTAAACATTCAAAAAAAAGTCGAGTTTTGAGCCAATTCGGAAGTCCGAATCAAAAAGAAATGCGCCCGAACCTTAACGGGGAGTTAGAGCATGAAATTAACTTCGAGTCGGGGGGCTTAGAGAGGGTACCCCACCCCGAGGCCACCATGAGGTGGCCTGAGAGTGAGGCAGACCCGAAACTGCCTATGTGGGGGGGGGGTAGTTTTGGGTCCCCACCCCCAAGACCACCTTGTGGTGGTCTTGGGGAGTGGGCCTAGTCGTTTGGTCCTCCCTGGGGTCTCCCCGGGGTGCCCACGCACCACCCCACAGCTTCTCGGTTCAAACCGAGAGCCCGCGGGGTGTGCAAGCATCTCAAAACTCAAAAATTCAGGACTGTTTATTCGACAGTTTTCGATGCCCGAAAAAACCCGATTTCAAATGTCGTAACTAGATAGTTTAAGGTGTTTGGGAGGCTTTGATTCCACTGTAGGGTTCCTTAGTACCCGCGGTGCAGTGGAGACGCGGATGCCGAACAAAAATTTCAAGCAAACACGAAAGAACCCCAATCCTAGAATCGATCCAAATGCCTAAACCACCAAACCAAGCATGCAAAAATACGGAATACTACCTTTGACACGTGTCTACCCAATCGTGGAAGACCACTCCAAGCTCCGTGTATGCTTTCCAGATCGTGCTTGAGTGGCGACCTCCCTTGCCGAAGAAGATCCACCTGAGGGAAACCGATCCAAGATCCGGCTTCACCTAGTGAAGAGACCGACGCTCCAAGCTCGCTATGAATGGAGAATGGGGATGTAGGAATATTTTCACTATCTTTTCTCTCTTTTCTAAGCTCATGTGAGATACTGTCACGCCCCGCTTCCCAGTGTACGGGCAAGGAGACGTGACGAGGCCGCTACGTATTTACTCAAAAGTAAACTCGCTAAGCGTATCTAAGAAATATAAAGGTAAACAAGAGACAAGATGTTAATGAACATCAACTTTATTTATTCAACATTCTTTTTACAATACAGCTGAAATGTAAATGCATGGAATGAAAGCCATGCCTAAACTATGGCATAACAGAAATGAAAATATTTACAAGTAATCTGATCCAAGTTCTCGCTGCTGAGCTCTGTCTCCAGAAGGTCCGATCCACCTGACAACATTCCAAAGAAAGAAGAAATGAATGTCGTCAGCGAACAATCGCTTGGTAAGTCCTAAAGAATATGTATAGACAGAATAGACAGAAGGAGAATGTAACTTTTTAAGTTGTATTATATTGTTAATGCTGTTGTTTGTAGCTTGGTACATAAAATGTCAGCGTATACGAGAGGAGTCCCACTATTCTGGAGACTAAGGTATATAGAGCACAAGGAACCGTTCAGCCACGGTACAACGGCAATGGATATTCAGGTTATGTGTATTATGGTTACAGTCTCGTGCCACTTTTAACACCTTCCGTACCAATCTACCCCTTATAAAACTCCGCGATGTCTTGATTGTATTGTTTGTATTGTATTGTCTTGTATTGTAAATTGTATATGGATGACTTTCCGAAACCATGATATCAGTAATGGAATGGATATAATGGATGTGCATATAGATGGAGAATATCCATGGTTCGGTTCAGTCAATATAGATTGATATAGATTGAATAGACGGATTCATGTTGAATTGTAGTTTATACTTGAATCACATTCAAGTCAGATTGATTAGATTGAGACACAGACTGAGCCAGACACTTTAAAAGAACTTGAAATCTTGAATTAGTTTTGATGTTATCGGTAACTGCTGCACATGGACGGCAGGATTTGTATCTTTTTCCAAGACAATTACCGTGTTGATAACACCTTTTGTTAGATTGTCTACCTTAAATAGGCAAGCGCCCATATCTTCGGCTTCCTGAGGCTCAAGAGACTGGTCTCGCTTAAACCTATGTTTACTAGGGTCCTTATTGTAATTTAGTATAACTTGAGGGGGTTTTATATAAAAATAGTTTGATATAATTTTCAAAATACACCTCAAGCATTTGATTATCATCTTTAGGGTTTTCATAGATGTATATTTTATACCAGTGGAATTTCTAGTGAGTAAAATCTAATTTAATAATATATGGTATTTTATTGAAATATTGTACTTGTGTTGTATTTGGATGGTATTTTTATGTAATAGTGATTCCTTTGATTTTAAAAAACATTGGAATATGTATATAATTAAAATAGGTATTTTGATAATAGATATATTTATATTTAATGAAAATAATTTATTTATTTTCTTGTAGAAATCTCATTTTCTAAAGAAAAAATGTATAAAATTTCCATCGAGATCGAATGCTCCTTGCGGAGGTCTGCATCTCGTTCTACTAGGCCCGAGGATATGCGATAACCCGTACTATCCTGAACGGGGTCCCTAAAAGTGGGTTGTAGAGGCGCAATTGCATATAAATGTTTAATACATCTTTTTATAGAAATGGTTTTATAAGTTGAAGGTATTTATTTGTAAAGTCGTTTTATCCAAAGAATAAATTCCCAAAACTTCATCATGCTATGATAGAGATGTGTGTTGTGATGAGATAGGTCATTACCTCTGTTTACCGCCGAAAACGGGAGACGGAACCGCGTAGGTCGTCTGCCTGAATTTGGGGACAGATGCTATTTGGATTTATCCGTTTACCTCTCCGAAGATACCAAGTTGATTTATGGCACCGTGTATCGGAGGTTTGGATGGATGCGGCTGTTGTAGCAGACTTCGTCAGATTCCACCTCGTTTGTGATGGGTTTTTGATTGAGGGGATGCTCTTCCCTGCAGGCGCAAGCCCTTGCAGTTAATTACGTTACAGTATATAGATAACCACTTTCTCCTGCTCCAGAAGGTCACTTCGTGTCGTGTGTGTTTGTTTTATTTTTGGTTGCCCGTGGATTGTATACGGAGACTAATTTATGTTGCCGCCCGAAGGGCGTGGATTAGTCCAAATCCGTATATTCTTAGATTTGGGTTTGGGTTGATTTAAGGATCGTTAATCTCGTTTGAGATTAAGATCAACTTAAATGTTTGTTAAGGATACATTAGTCCGATCTTGGACTAAGATCTACTTAACAGGGGTTTAGGATCATTTTTGATCCAACAAAAAAGCATTTGGGCTCTATCGTTTTAGTTTAGGGATGTTACGGTCCGTAGATCACCATTTTTTTGGTGAGGGTTTAGTTTAAGGACGTTGCGGTCCACAGCTAGTTTAAGAACATTGCGGTCTATATTGGGGTGTACTCATCAGTCTGGGAATGCACCAAAGAGTTGTTTGTCGGGACCCTCTACCTCTCTGAAGACGTTGAAGAATTACAACGACATGTATCAGAGGTATGGAGAGATGTACCCTTAAACCAAATTCCAGATTGAAAGGAGAGATCATGGTGGAATGAACATCATTTTAGATTCCATCTGTTAGGAGATCATTAGTCATCTTTGGAACTAAGATCGATTTGGGGAGACCTGAGCATAGGAGGGCTTGGTTGACTGGTGATCAAAAGGGTTTTGGCCTCGGGAGACTTGGCTAATTTGGGCTAAGGTTAGCCTCTCATAGTGTTAAACACTAATATCTGCTCGGCGCTCACGTGCTCTCACGTGAGGCTCTAGAGCAGTGTTAAACACTGAAATTTGGAGCGCTCACGTATGGCACGCGAGGCGCCTGAGAATTAGGCACCGCTTCTTTGGGTTTATTCTCTTGTTCTTTTATAAGTGCTAAGCACTATTGGGGGTCACGTGGGATCACGTGAGGCGCCCCAAAATTGGGAACTGTCTTTGATTTATTCCCTTTTTATTTTATAAGTGCTAAGCACTATTAGGGGGTCACGTAAGATCACGTGACTCGATCTCAGTCGTTCTTTTTTTTTTCCATAAAAGGCGCTCACGTGGGAACACGTGATATGTCGTTATAGCGTTGAACGCTAATATGCATGGAGATCTTGATCTCAGTTTTGAGAATTCCAGGTCCTTTATTTTTATAAGAATTAAATTCTTTTATAGGGTTAAACCCTAGTTTTATCAGAGGAATTAAATTCCTATATCTTTTTGGAAGAATTAAATTCTTTGAACTTAGTTCTTTCCCCTAAGTTTTGAATCTGCATAACAGAATCTTCCCGATGAGAATTAAATTCTCAACTTTTGGGGAGTCTGTTTCTGCAGACCTCAACCAGATAAAGAACTAAGTTATTTTTAGAAGAGTTAAACTCTTGGAGTGGCGAAGAAGAGATAAAATAATCTCTATGCCTTTCTTCTTACCTAGGGTTTATTTTTCTAAAAGAGAGATCTTCTTCTTATTGAGAATTGAATTCTCTTTTTTCTCATTTTCTTTTGTTTCTCAAAGCTTACCCGGGTTTTTTTTCTCAGACTTGAATTCTTAGGTCCTTTATATAGTATAGGCTAGTTTGTTGATTTAGTTAAAAAAATCTCTCGTTGAGAGATCCTGATTGATTTGGGGATTTTATCCACCGTTGGATTTTTTGATCCAAGGACTTCTGTTTTACAGAAGATATTTTTCTTGTTTTTAACAAGATTAGAAAAATATTTTCCCATACAGAATTTTTTCTGTAGATAGGTGATTTTTAATCACCATTGGATTTTTAATCCAACGGTACTCTGTTTTACAGAGTGTAATCTTTCTTGTTTTGAAAGATTTAAGGAAATATTTTCTAAATAAGGTTTTGATCCCTTTATTTTGAATTTAATTCTATCAGCTCAGAAGGCGTTTAGGACCACTCACGTGCAGCACGTGACCCCTACCGAGTTAAACTCATTTGCTTATATGCAACATCCCAAAAAGGGCATCACGTGCTGACACGTGAGCTTCTCTGGCCTGTTATTTGTTTTAAAATGACGCCTATATATTTTGTATATAGATGCTCACATGCTTGCACGTGAGGCTCAATTTCAGCCTTAATTGTTAAGCGCAATACCTACAATCTTTGGTCATAGGCGCATCACGTGTGGGCACGTGATGCTCTATTAGGGGAATTTTTTTATCGCTTTTTCTTTCTTTTTTTCCCTTTTTTCTTATAAGGGAACAAATGCCCCCCAGCATTGTTCTCACATGGCTCGCATGTGAGCGCAACGCTGTCGCCTTTTCCACCTTTCGTGAACTGCTGGGATCGGTTCACCTTCTTACTCTGATTCCTATGGGTCAACTATCTTGTTCCCCATGCCCCTTTTTCCGGTCTTGGAAATAGTTCCACCATGCACAAAATTTTCCGTGTCTAGACTTGAATGCTTCTCTTTATAACCTGAAGCTACGTCTTCCTCTTTCTTCATAGAGAGAGATCCATTCAAACCTTAGGGTGATCATTTTTTAGAAAAAAACTAAGAATTATGCCTTGCAACCGTCCCCACGCTCGTCGGCAACCCTGGGAGGTGCCTATTGAGGAGATTATTCCCCGCTTTGCCGCGCGGTTAGCGGATCCTCTTCTTACTGATGACCAATATGACGCGGTATTGTATGGGCTCCTGGCTCGTAGGGGCTCTCCTCTTCCTATGGGTTCCATTTGGCTCCGGATGATTTTCTTGTCCGTGCTTGCTGATATCCCTCCTTATCCAACGCAGATGACTACGGCAATTCTCGATGCGGCGGAGGACAAGATTGAGTGTTTCCACGAGGCTCACTTGATTACTCAGCCTCTGAAGGATCGTTTGGTTCATTTACTAAGTCAGATATGAGCTCGGCGGGCCGTCATGTCTGCCTTCACCAATGAGCATGGCGCTAATCGATGGGGAGCAATTCCCCGCGAAGACCGCCTCTTCGACATGGTAGAGAGGGCAGAGAGAGAATTGGAGAACTTTATTTATTGTTTTGTTAACCGTTGTATCTCTGATATCATATTTGGTGATCTCTTCCCTGTATTGTAGTATATTTGTTTCAATGTATTTCTCTTATTATTGCCTATTGAATGTTTTCTGTTCATCATATATTCGTACGTGTATCTCGTCTCTGTACATGAGCTTTATACTTTACCCTTAGGAATTTTTGCTAAGTACGAGCGCCATTGTAGTGTCGTACATAAATCAGCACGTTTTGGACACCATTTCCATTTAAGCAGGCACGCAGTCGTGAATGCATGCTTAGTGGGGCGTGAACCAAAGAACCTCCTTACTGCCTTGCACAGTACATGGTTGGTGCTCGTGGGTTGCGCCTTTCTGTGTTGACTGGACTTGAAGTAGTTTATATACTCATTTCGGAGTTTATTTAGTTTACCTCCCTTGGGCTTATAGGCAAACCTGTCCTAACGTCATAGTTAACTCTTGCTCTTTATGACAGAGGTCCGTTAGGGTGTGTGGTACTAAAGCATTCCCGATATGCAGTCTTGCTGTCGTGTTTCTGCTCCCTTCGGGGTGGACAAGGCATCCTCAAATAATCTCCCAGGTCATATTACCGCCGAGAGAGCACATACTCCCTAGAAATCGTGAGGATTTCCAAGCGTTCATCGCCTCCTTGAGTCGCCAGGATCTCGCTCGGATATATATATATATATATATATATATATATATATATATATATATATATATATATATACAAATCTTGAGGACTCATAAGTAGCTTCTTTATTTCAGTGGGATGTAACTTTGGCAAATGTGGCCCGTAGATAGTCCATCTTGATTTCCTTGTAGGGCAGCGATGGCTTAGGAAACAGGTTCAGATCTGCCGCCTAAGACTTTTCAATTTTATGAGCCGTGAGGGTCTCATAAAGACTTTCCTCCCTATGAGTCGAGAGGATCCCGTAGATGTATTTTTTCCTTAGGAGTCGTAAGGATTCCTAAGTGTGTTTTCTCTTGAGATTCGTAAGGATCTCATAAGAGAATTTTCCCCTTTACAAGTCGAGAGAACTTGTAAGTGGTTTTTTCCCTCCTTGTCGATATTCGACTTTGGAGAGTGTGGCCCGTGGATAATACACAATAGTCCATCTTGGACTTAATTGTAGGGCCCCAGTGCTTAGGAAACAGGTTGATATCCCCGTTGCCTAAGGCTTTTCCCTAAGAGTTGAGATGAGTCGAGAAGTTCTCACAGGAACATTATTTTCCCTACGAGTCGAGACGAATCGAGAAGTTCTCGCAAGAATGTCCTAACATCACAGTTAACCTATGCTGATAGAAGTCCGTTAGGGTCTGTGGTACTAGGGTTTTTGTCCATCGTATCGTCGCGTTGGCTGATGTATTCCCCGATATGCAATTTCGCTATTCGAGTAGCCCCCACGACTGTCGTGTCTTTGATCCCTTCGGGGGCTAGACAAGTCATCTTCAAGTAATCTCCCAGGTCATATTACCGTCGGAAGAGCAAGCGCTAGGGATTTTCCATTTCGCTTTTTACTTGAGGTTAGGCTCAATTTGGGAGCCCCGATGAGTCATGACCACTTCGCGCTAATGTGGGATGATCTCCGATAGTCTTTTAGGTTTTATTTGAGTTGCCTTCAAGATCCTGAAGCTAGGGATCTTCCTTTGCTTCGTTTGTTGTCATTGTGTCTGCAATATTGCGATGAATGTCGAGGTTGTCTCTAGGTTTTCAGTGAACCGTCGAGGCTTGGAACAAGGGACTTTGCCATGGCTCCGTTGATTTTGACCCTGGGGTCGGTCGTTGACGTTGCGTCTGCATCCTACTGGAGTGAGAAGCAACACCGTTGTTGATCTCTTGGCTATAGATATTGCCATCAAAACTCTGAAGCTAGGTATCTTCCTTTGCTTCGTTTGTTGACATTGTGTCTGCAATATTGCGACGAATGTCAAGGTTGTCTCTAGGTTGTCAGTGAACCGTCGAGGCTTGGAACAAGGGACATTGCCATGGCTCCGTTGTTTTTGAACCTGGGGTCGGTCGTTGATGTTGCGTCTGCATCCTGCTGGAGTGAGAAGCAACGTCGCTGTTGATCTCTTGGCTGTAGATATTGCCATCGAAACTTAGAAGCTAGGGATCTTCCTTTGCTTCGTTTGTTGACATTGTGTCTGCAATATTACGACGAATGTCGAGATTATCTCTAGGTTGTCAGTGAACCGTCGAGGCTTGGAAGAAGGGACTTTTCTATGGCTCCATCATTTTGATCCTGGGGTCGGTTGTTGACGTTGCGTCTGCATCCTGTTGGAGTGAGGAGGAACACCGTTGTTGATCTCTTGGGCTGTAGATGTTTCCATCGAAACTCTGAAGCTAGGGATCTTACTTTGCTTCATTTGTTGACATTGTGTCTGCAATATTGCGATGAATGTCGAGGTTGTCTCTAGGTTGTCAGTGAACCGTCAAGACTTGGAACAAGGGACTTTGCCATGGCTCCATCATTTTGACCCTGGGGTTGGTTGTTGACGTTGCATCTGCATCCTGCCGGAGTGAGAAGGAACGCCATTGTTGATCTCTTGGCTGTAGATGTTTCCATCGAAACTTTGAAGCTAGGGATCTTCCTTTGCTTCGTTTGTTGACATTGTGTCTGCAATATTGCGACGAATGTTGAGGTTGTCTCTAGGTTGCCAGTGAACCATCGAGGCTTGGAACAAGGGACTTTACCATGGCTCTATCGTTTTGACCCTGGGGTCGGTTGTTGACGTTGCGTCTGCATCCTGCTGGAGTGAGAAGGAACGCCGTTGTTGATCTCTTGGCTGTAGATGTTGCCATCGTAACTCTGAAGCTAGGGATCTTCCTTTGCTTCATTTGTTGACATTGTGTCTGCAATATTGCGACGAATATTGAGGTTGTCTCTAGATTGTCATTGAACCGTCGAGGCTTGGAACAAGGGACTTTGCCATGGCTCCATTGTTTTGACCCTAGGGTCGGTTGTTGACGTTGCATCTGCATCCTGCTGGAGTGAGAAGGAACGCCGTTGTTGATCTCTTGGCTGTAGATGTTGCCATCGAAGCTCTGAAGCTAGGGATCTTGCTTTGCTTCGTTTGTTGACATTGTGTCTGTAATAGTGCGACGAATGTCGAGGTTGTCTCTAGGTTTCCAGTGAACCGTCGAGGCTTGGAACAAGAGACTTTGCCATGGATCCATCGTTTTGACTCTGGGGTCGGTTGTTGACGTTGCGTCTGCATCCTGCTGGAGTGAGAAGGAACTCCATTGTTGATCTCTTGGCTGTAGATGTTGCCGTCGAGATTTGGCTCTCTTTATGATGGAGCATGGTGGGAAAATGTGGTTCCCCTTTTCGTTTGTGCCCATGGATTGTATACAGGGTTGATATGGACTCACCTGTAGGGCAGAAGTTTCATTCATCATTTTTTTCCGCGATGCTCTATCATTTCAGCTTTTTATATCGCGAAAGTCGCGATTGCCCAATCATTTCGGTTTTTTTTATCGCGGTGCCCAATCAATTCGGCTATTTTTTCTTTTTTACTCGCTGCTTTTTATTGTGAGTTGCCCAAACATTTCGGTTGTTTCTATACGCATATATTTTGCTCGCTGATTTTTATTGCAAGTTGCCCCATCATTTCGGCTATTTCATATGCATTTTTTTGCTGATCTTTATTACGAGTATAGAACTCGAGATCTGATACCAATCTTGGCATCAGCATCGCTGCGACTGGAATATTTCCGGGAGCGAATCATCATTTGCCGCGAACGGACTTAAAATTTAATACCGATTTAGGTATCAACATCGCTACAATTGGGATATTGCTAGGAGCGAATCATCATTTGTCTTTGTCGATTTGAATAAAGGTGGCTTAGCAAACATGGTTAGGATCCTGTTGACTAAGGCTTTTTGACTTTATGAGCCGTCAGGGTCTCATAAAGGTATTTTCTCCCTACGAGTCGTGAGAATCTCATAAGTGTAATTTCTCATTAGGAATCGTGGGGATCCCAAAATGTGTTGCTTCCTTGTGAGTCGTAAGGATCTCACGCAGGCGTTTTCTCCTTACAAGGTCGAGAGGACCTTGCAAGTGTTTTTATTTTAACGAGATTGCGCCCTTTCAGGTTTTCAATAACTCGCCGGTAGCCCTGTTGTTTTTACTCACGGCGCCCTTTCAGGTTTTCATCCATGCCCATTTCGCTTGTGGACGTAACGTTTTTTTTTCTTTTTGTTTTTTTCTTTTTTTTTAGCCTTCGCCGTGGGAGCTTTGATTGCAACACAGATCCTAGAAAAGATATCGCCATGTTTGGGGCGAAGAGTACTAGTTTTAGGGACATTTCGGTCCATTGTTAGTTTAGGGACATCTCGGTCCAAGCAGCTTCGAGACGAAGTTTTTCCGGATACTACTTATAGAGTTTGGACTCAGGAAGACAGTGAGCGGACACGAGAGTCATCATCTATCATTAACCTGAGCCGTGACTTGTCAAGCGTAGTATTTCTTAAGGAACCGGCCGTTTATTGGCCGGAAGGGTCTTTCACCATGCATATCCATGAGCAAGTAGGCCCTACCTTGATAGACCTTGTCTATGATATACGAACCCTCGTAGTTTGGCTCGAATTTCCCCCACTTTGCACGGTTGGGGATCATAGGTCTTTTGACAACTAGCATGAGTTCGCCTTGGCGGAATATTCTCGGCCTAGTTAGTCTTTCGTATGAGCACGTCATCCTTGCTTTGTAATTTTCCTGGTTTTGCTACGCCATGAGACGAGTTTCATCGAGGTCATCGAGCTCCTTAAGCCGAAGATGGGCATTTTCTTCATCTGTCAGCTCGTATCGAACTACTACTCGTAGAGAGGGTAGCTCTATCTCTAAGGGAAGTACCGCTTCCGTGCCGAATACCAACGCGAATAGCGTTGTATTCGTAGCCGTTTTGAACGTGGTTCGATACGCTCAGAGAGCTTCATGCAGTTTCTCGTGCCAGTCCTTTTTGTTTCTGGACATTGTTTTCTTTATGATCTTAGTTAAGGTTTTGTTGAAAGCCTCAGCTAGACCGTTAACTCGGGGATTATAGACCGAAGAGTATCTCCAATCTATTTTATGCTGCTGTGCGATGCGACTGATTTTATGGCTTCTGTAGACCGTCCCATTATCCGAGATGATCTGTCGTGGAGTGCCGAACTGGTAGATGACGTGTATCCTGAAGAAATGGAGGATGTTCTCCATCTTCACTTCTCTTAGCGGTACTGCTTCTTCCCACTTAGAGAAGTAATCGGTCGTCGCTAATATGAACCGATGTCCCTTGGATGATGCTGGTTCGATAGGCCCAATTATATCGGTTCCCCACATTTCGAACGGCCAACTAGCCAGTGTTGGATGCAGCGGATTTGGATGCTGGTGGGTGAAGTCTCCGTGAATTTGGCACGGGTGACACTGCTTCGCATATTCAAGGTAGTCCTGAATCATTGTGGTCCAGTAGTAACCCATTCTTTTGATCTTCAGCTTCATCTTTGGCCCAGCTTGATGAGAACCACAGAGTCCGTTGTGAGTTTCTTGGACAACTCTCTTTGCTTCTTCTGGTCCCAGGCATCTCAGCCACTGGCAGTTGAATGATCTCTTATAAAGAGTATCATTGACGAAGGCGAAAGACAGGGCTAGCCTGATGAGCTAATGTCTTGACGACACGTCTTCGGGTGTTCGATGGGATTTGAAGTAGTCTATGAAGACTCCTCTCCAATCCTTAGTCTTTTCTTCGTCTTCTATTTGGAAGGCTGCCTGTTTGGTTGCTTCCTTTCCTTTAGACAACTCCGAATATATTTCTGCTGGCGCGAGAATCCGGCGGCTTTGCACAATGATCCTTACGTCATCGAGGTTTTCATCAGCCAGTTCCTTAGCAAGCTTGGCTAATGCATCTGCCTTGCTATTTTCTGCGCGCGGTATGCCTTCCAGGATGTAGGAGGGGATTTGAGTCAGCAGTTGCTGCACTCTTTCACCATACCTGATCAGTTTTGGCTTGCATGTCTGATAGTCGCCATTTACTTGGCTAATCACCAGCTGGGAGTCTCCATATATGAGGAGGTTTTCGATCCCCATGTCGACAGCGATCTCAAGACCCGCTATCAAATCTTTATATTCCACTTCGTTGTTTGTTCTTGGCTCTGTTAAGGAAAGGGCGAAACACATTATCCCTCCTTGTGGAGTCACAAAGATAAGGCCCACTCCAGTTTTGATTATGGGGGTGTTTTGCTTTCGCTTCTTCATGGAAGATGCTCCGTCGAAGTAGAGTTCCCATTGGACATTATTTTGCTCCGTCTTCCCTTCGATTGTGTCGAATGCGTGTTCATCTGGCAATTCGCAATTTAAGGGAGAATCAGCTGGTATCGGATGCTCAGCAAGAAAGTCGGTGATGGCCTGGCCTTTTACTGCCTTGAGAGGTCGATATATTATCGAGAACTCCATCAAGAGGAGGGCCCATTTGGCAAGCCTTCCCGTTAGTATGGCTCTTGACATCAAATATTTGAGAGGATACACCTTTGATATGAGATGGACCTCATGTGCTAGGCCATAATGTCGAAGCTTCGTTACCGCGAAGATCAGTGCCAAGCAATGCTTTTCAATAGGGGAGTAGTTGTTTTCTGCCCCCAGAAGGACTCGACTCAAGTAGTAGAGAGCTCTCTCCTTCCCCTGGTCGTTCTCTTGTGCCCATAGCGCGCCTAAAGAACCTTCAAGGGCTGTTGTGTACAGGATGAGAGGCTTTCCCTTGACCGGGGTGGTCAATTTCGGCGGGTTCTGCAGATATTGCTTGATTTCATCCAATGCACTCTGGCATTTACGATCCCAAATGAACGGGGTCCCCTTCTTCATTAGATGGCTATAGGAGCGGCATTTGCCGGAGAGGTTAGCTATGAACCGTCGGATATACGCGAGCTTCCCTTGGAGAGACCGCAGTTACCTGAGAGTTCTTGGCGAGGGCATTTCCATAATCGCCCTGATCTTTGATGGGTCTATTTCGATGCCCCGGTGTCGTACAATGAATCCTAGGAATTTGCCTGAGGAGACTCCGAACGCGCATTTCAGAGGGTTCATCTTCAAGTTATATTTCCGAAGATGCTGGAACACTATTTTCAAATGCTCCTAGTGCTCTTCGTATGATTTGCTTTTCACTACGAGGTCGTCGATATAGCATTCAACGATCTCATGGATGAGGTCATCAAAGATCTTCGTCATGGCCCTCTGGTAGGTAGCGCCTGCGTTCTTCAAGCCGAAGGGCATTACTTTATAGCAGAATATGCCTAGCGGAGTCCGGAAGCCAGTATGCTTTCGGTCTTCGGTATGTATCTTTATTTGATTATACCCTGAAGATCCATCCATGAAGGAGAAGATCTCATGGGTGGACGTGTTATCGATCATCAGCTGGGTAACAGGCACTGGGAAGTTATCTTTCGGGCAAGCTTTGTTGAGGTCCCAGAAGTTCACGCAGATGCGTACTGTCCTATTTTTCTTCATCACTGGGACAATGTTGGCGATCCAGTCAGGATATTGAACTTCTTGGATGAAGCCGGAATTGATTAGCTTCTTGACTTCGGCATTGATACTCATCTCGAGTTCGAGCCGCATTCTTCTTGGCGCTTACTTGACTGGCTTAACGTTCGGCGATATAGCCAGTTTATGCACTGCTATTTCTGGATCTAGTCCCAGCATCTCGGAATTGTTCCACGCAAAGCACTCTTTATACTGCATAAGCACGTCTTTTAGCGTAGCCACCTGCTTTTCAGACAGCAGCTCACTGACGAACGTTGGCCTCAGATCGTTTGTCGCCCCTAAGTCAATTTTCCTCAGATTGTCCGCCGTGGTGTGTATCCCATCTTCCAGCTCTTTCAGCGCCGGTGGAAATTCTGAGATCATCTCGTCCTCATCTTCATTTCCGAAGCACTGGGAGAGGTCGTCCACTTTCTCATGCTCTCTCTCCTTTGAGAATGTTATCATGTGGCAGGTACAAGCTCGTTTCCAAGCTCGATGTTGATATGGACTTTCCTTCGTAGTGTAGGTTGCTTTTGGCTCATACTTTCGTGGTGGTGCTACCCTCCAATTGTCGGACAGAGCGAACATGCCTTGCTGATACTGGTCTTCGACCCAGTCTTTGAAGGTGAAGCAGTCTTCAAGAGGATATCCTACTGTTCGGTGGTAGGAGCAATAAGCCGGATGATGGACCTCGTTTATCTGCTCAGGGTGCCGAGACTCCGGGAGCGTCATCATTTGATGCTTCATGACAAGGTTGAATATTTTCCTTGTCTTGTTTTGAGGGAAAGAGTATTCTGTTAGTTATATGTATGCCCTAGAGGCCATTACTGTACATTGGATGTATATTGTAGTGGATGCTGGGACATATATAGGGAGGACTTTCTTGCTCGACATGATAATATGCTATCTGGTTACTCTTTACCTTAACGTGTATACTGAATGTCTCTCTGTTACATGTTGGTAAAGCCCTTAGGATGTGTACTTGACTACCTGGACTATGATGCGGATCATACTAGTGGGGACATGGTAGTCCATAAGTACATCCTTCAAAGTCCCTAGTCGTGGGTGTATCGAGACGGGGCATCGATATACCAGAGTAGACTAGCGTATACCTTCTCGACCCATACAGATGGGCGATGGATGATCCCATATCCATTGGTGTTTGACATCGGAGATGATATACGGGTGCTCAGTGGAGACTGGGTACACTGGACGGACTCGCCGAGAACTCCCAGATGGTATTATACCTTATGTCAGATGGCAGTTCTCTGGTGACACTGGTACAGAGTAGTCTGTTGACCCGAGATCGTCATAGAGTCTTGTGTGGTTCCCACTGTGCTTTGATTTCCACCTTACCACGTCCAAGAGGGCGTGCAAAACGGTGGTTTTTGGGTACAGTCCCGAGTCACATGGAGGCAATGAGCGATAGGAGGGGATTCGTCTCTCCCGGTATAGGGAGTTGATGTTGCGCTGTGTTCGATTGGCTATAACCGGAAATCCCTGGCCAGGGTTGCTGAGATTTACTGGTAAGTGTTACCAGTAGTTTCTCGAATTGTTATAGACCTCATATCGACACGACTTATCGAGCTATTGGGGTCTGACGTTTACCACCCCTAGGCGAGATATGCGACATATCAGACGACGAGACCGGACTGTACGGTAAGTGTTACTGGTTGGATTCACAGGAGTGTGAGCGGGCTTGCTCGTCGATCTTCTAATCGCTCAATACCCGGGTGGCCGTTACGTTTAGCAGACCGCTTGCGGCTTGTGGGTGTTTGATATGATCATCACCTGCTGCCGGCGTATTGACGAGTCTTTAGAGTCCTACACAGAGGTTTCCTGGCTCAAGCGAAACGAAATAGGAGCGCATATGAGATATGTGCGGGACCGAGAATAATGCGTGTATGTGATACCGTATTCTATTCTCGCGATGAATGTATCGAATGGTTGTATGCGATATAACCTAGTTATCGAATCGAGGATTGATTCGATAAATCGATACATTGGATATTAGTCGGTCATATGCGATATGACCGGATCGTTAAATCAAGTGTTGATTTGATGATTTAATGCATAATTATATATTTGATATATTACTTTGCATTAACTAGTATTGGTTCATTTAAATGGATTTTCTCACTTGAAGTTCACAAGTTGTATATGTGATATACTTTTGTGCACTTGATTGTATCATGTTTGATGATGCATGCTCACTTGGGTTTTTGTAAAGAATTACACCATGGTTAAGTTAATGATTAGGGTTTTGTTTATATTTGATTTACTTATTTATTTATTTCTTTTCATTTATATTTAGAAAAGAAATGAAATGGTGGCTCATTTTGGACTTTCTTTTGAAGCTTCATGAAGCTTTGAATGGTTTGACCATTTTGTCTCTTTTCTTAACCCTAACCATTCACTTGAATCATAGTTGATTCTCTACACAAGTTATCTTGACCATGGTTGATATTATGATAAGTATTGATTTTTCTTTTCTATTTTTGAATTAACTTATCATATTATCTTCATCTTCTTCTTCTTCTTCTTGATGAAGAAACCTTGCTCCATCAATGGCAACTTGAGCAAATGAGTGAGAAATCCAATTCTAAAGTGAACCCACTTCCTATTTCTTCATCCTCTACCTCTTGCCAAGTAGTATAGGGTGTTTTCTTCACAAGTTTCATGACTTGGTGAAGTGGGAGCTTGATCTTGTGATGCCTCGACGTAGATCATCTTCGGCATCGTAGTCGATGACCTAGCCCTCCCATTTTTCCGATGAAGCCGACGCTAGAGCCCGGGATTCGATTTGGACAGCGAGAAGACTTCATTGCGGAGCTATGGAGGTGGAGGACCGGATCTACAAAGGTTGTATTTCCGTTCTTTTAGTTAAGTTGTTAGCTATTCGCATTTGTTTCGCCTAAAATCTAGTCAACGATCCGTATTAGGGTTTCTCGGCACCGTAAAATTTAAAATTGGCATGGTTGATGCCTTATGAGACCTCCTTAGTGTGCCTAGGAACCCTACATATTCCTGACCCATATTTTTCATAAAAGAAGGATTCCGGCTGACTTTCTCTCAATCGCGAAGCTTTTTGGATCCGCTTCGCTGTCTCTGAACGCCATTCCCGTTCTTGATCTTGTTGTTGCTTCAACGTCGGACTTTTTCCTTGCCACGAGAGCCCACAGCAGGTTGTGGATGAAGGGCATTGTAGTCTTCTCTTTCTGTGGACTGCTGAATGAGACGTTGCGTCCTGGCTTTCTCGTAATGGCCATTTCGTGGCTGTGGTCATACCGAACCTTTTGACCCGCTCCCTTATTAGCTTGTCAATTTGTTCTTCGAATAACGGGCTTGGTATTCTCACGACGGGATCTCGCTCAGGTTCGACCTCAGCGCAATCTGGAAATGCATTCGCTTCTCCACCGGAGTTATTTATAACATGGCAACCATGGAATTGCTCCCGTTTCTTGGACCGAACGTATCCGAGCCCTGTTGTCTCTATCCTCCCGTTGGGCATTTTTCGCTGAGTCCCGGGAATGTCCTAAATCTTGTTGTAGAATGGGCTTGTCGAGCAGTTTGTTTGAAGGGTACGCCTTGGCATCTTAACAGCCTTTTCAATCCTTCTGCGTAATATCTGGGCAGACAGATTGGTTAGAGCCTATCGAGTGCAAAATTGACACCATGCCAGACTTCTTTTTCTACCTTAGTCTCCGTATATTGGTAGAAGAGGATCGCCTTTTCACCTTTTCGCCTAGGAGGAACGTAGAAGGTCTGCAGCTCTTGCACGCCGTATGTATCGAGCACATCAAGTTCTCTGTAATGGTGCTGCTGAACCATGGTGATTCGCAAACTCTGATCAACTTCAGCGAAGGTCTGCATTGATGGACGAACAGAGAATACTGTGTCATCCTCATCTTCAGAGTCCCTGCCGAAGACCAAAATAGGAGTAGATGGTCCTGGACTACTGCCTTGGGGTTTCCCCGAGAAGACTATCTCTTCATCCTCCTCGGTATCGCTCCCAAAGATCGGGATGGTAGAGACGGCTTTTTGTTTATTCTCCGGTTTACGACATCTTTCCGTGTCTTCGAAGTCTAGTAAGAAGTACTTAGCGTCTTCATATTTGCGGACTTCATTTACGGAGAATAGGTTTAGCTGCCCTGTAACTGTGTACTCGAGGCCGTCTTTGAAGTACTTCATACACTGATGTTATGTAGAAGGGATGATGTTGTACTCGTGTAACCAAGGCCGGCCAAGCAGAGCGTTATAGCAAGTTTTGGTGTCGATGACATGAAACTTGATGTCAGTGACGAGCATCCCGAAGCGTAATGTCAGTATTACGGACCCAAGCATCCGTGATGATTGCGAGTCAAACCCAGAGAAAGTAATTTTGTCCCGAGCCAGGTGTTGAACGTTCATGCAAATCTCCTTCAACATTCTCACATTGAGAAGGTTGACGGATGACCCGTTGAGAGAGGCCGTGGCGGTTGCTTTGGCGAGCAACCAGTTTCGGGTCACTCGGTTGTTGTTAAGCATTGGCAACGAAGGTCGCTTTCCCTTTGCCTTTTTCATTCCGGAGATTCGTTTTTGAAGAGGACAGCCTATGGCCCATCTGGTCTGTTTGGGCCAGCTTGTCAATCAAGGCCTGAAAGGTGGTCGGCTTGAAGAACATCATAAATTGGGATATAGTCGCCTGAGGATCAAGGGTCCCCACGAACATGCCCACGGCAGGAGCTTCTTCTATGCGCTATTCGCATTTTGACCATAGGTTCCGCCATCGATTTGCATATTGAACCTAGGTCTCTTCTGGCTTCACCCTGGCATAGATTAATGCTGTGATTGGGGTGCGCTCGCTTGCATTTGCGAAATGCTGCATGAATAGTAGCTCCAATTCTGTAAATGTTTTGATGGAGTCATTCGGAAGCTCCGAGTACCATTCAAATGCTGTTTCCGCCAAGCTGCCGGCGAACTGGCGAAGCAGCTGTTTGTCGTCGCCTCCAGTATTGCCGTATAGAGCTCTGAACTGAGCAACGTGCTGATGGGGATTTCCCGTCCCCTTATACACGTGGAATTTAAGGATCGTATATCCTGGCGGGTACTTGATTTGATCGTACTAGCCTGGATAAGGTCGCCCAGTTCTGACGACTTGGCCAGCCGTTTTGCTTTCCTGATGAGCTCGTATTTGTTGAGCTATATAGTCGTCAAGGGCATCCTTGGAGATCGTTTCTTCCTTGGCTGCTGAGAAAGCCAGTAGAGGATTTTACGTTTCCCCTATGTCGTCTTTGATGATTATCGGAGGGTCTTCGGCTGGAGGTTCCGGCTGGATCATCATCCCAACCTTGTCTTGGAACAGAAGCCCCATCTGCTTTATATTAGCGGCATGTTCCGCGGCCTCCTTATCCTTCCTTTCTAGCACCCTCTGCAGGAACTCGGTATCGGTCTCCTGATCTTGGCGCTGTTCGGACGATGTTTCTGGGCTTTCTTTCTGCCCAGTGAGTGCAGACATCTTCATTAGCATCTCTTAGAGCTTCTGCTGCTGCTCTTGAGCTTTTGTCACAGACCGTGTGAGTGGTCGATGACCCGTGGATGTTTCCCCCAATCAGAGCAAAGCTCTGTTTTGAATTTCAAAATTCAAAAATTGAAGCAACGCTTCAAATCCCGTGTGCTGCGCGCTGTGCGCTGCGCGCTGTGCGCCACGTGTCAAAAGCAGACACGCCAGCGCCACGAGCGCTGCGCCCTAAGCAGCGCACCCCCAATCAGAGCAAAGCTCTGTTTCAAAATTCAAAATTTAAAAGTTGAAGCAACGCTTCAGATACAGCGCTCTGCGCTGCGCGCCACGTGTCAAACACGGGTGCGCTAGCGCAGTTGCGCTGCGCTCTGCATTGCGCGCCACGTGTCAAACGTAGGTGCGCTCGCGCCAAGTGCGCCAGAGCTGGAATTAAAAGAATTCCCCACCGTTAGATCAAAAGATCTAATAATAATAAATTATTAATCAGAATTAAAATTCTGTTATGGAAAGATTTTTCAATCTTATTAAAACAAGAAGATTATCTTTTGTAAAACAGAAGCCTTAGGATCAAAGATCCAACGGTGGGAAATATTCCCAAATCAATCAAAGAAAGATCTCTTAAACTGATTTAACAAATCAATTGGCCCTATATAAAGGCCCCAAGACTTCAAGTCTCATATAGAGAAAACTCTCTCCAAACTTTAAGAAAAACTCAAAGAGAAAAAAGGCAAGCCTTTAGAAGAAAGAAGATCATTTCTTCATCTTTAAAGGTAAAGAATTAATTCTTGAACAACAGAGATGAAATCATCTCGTAAAAAGAAGAAATATCTTCTAAAAAGATCTTAGGTCTATATAAAAGACAAAGGTCTTTGATTAAAAAGAAAAGATCAAAAGATCTAATCATAAAAATATAAAAAGAAGTATTTTACTTCATTCACAAATCTTTTGATCTATAAAGGCAGAGCCTTTTTATAAAAACAAGAACTGTTGTTCTTGGATCTTGAGGCAAAGCCTCCTTTGAAGAACGTAAATTTGTACTCTGATCTTAAAATTGATCAAAATGCGCTTTGCGCTATTAAAAAGTGCTTTGCACTCATGAATTGCGCCTTTGCGCTCCTTGGATCGGCGCTCAGCGCCAAAACATGCCACTTGTCAACCATAGATACGATCTGCGCTTTGCGCTCCTGAAAACAGCGCACTGCGCTCTTGGTTTAGCGCTCAGCGCCAAGCGCGCCACGTGTCACTCACTGGCGCACCCATAAACTAGTGCAGCGCACTCATAAATTAAAAGCGCGGTGCGCTAACAAACTAGCGCTTAGCGCTAAGCGCGACACGTGTCCTCCTCGTGTGCGCTAACCGACAGAAGCGCAATGCGCTCTTTGATTGGCGTAAAGCGCCTAGTGCGCCACGTGGCGCGTTGTCAGAACATACTTTGTTCTGATAAATGCTATGCATTCAATATAAGACAAAAAATGTCAGAGCCTAATACTTGGCATTATTAAAAGGGCAGAGCCCAAACAAAGGCCTAACAGGTAGAACAAAAATAAAATGTTAAACATTTTTAACTGGACTTAGCCCAATTTTAGCCATAAGTCCTCAATTTAAATCGAACTGAGTTCATCTGCTCTTCCAATCAATTTACACCCTGGTTCAAGGGTACATCTCTTTACTTCTCTGATATCTGTCGTTGTAATCCTTCAACGTTGTCAGAGACGTGACGGGTCCCGACAACCACACATTACTACGGACTATGGGGTCCTTAAACTCATGGACTATGATGTCCTTAACCTCGACCGTGATGTCATAAAACTAATATCGGACTGTGGGGTCCTTAAACTCACGGACTATGATGTCCTTAACCTCGACCGCGATGTCCTTAAACTTACAACGAACCGTAATGTCCTTAAACTAATTATCGACCGCAATGTCACTAAACTAAACAACAGAGCCTAATTGCTCTCTTGTTGGATCTAAACGATCCCGTTAAGTCGATCTTAGTCTAAAAATTAGACTAACGTATCCTTAACAAACGTTTAAGTTGATCTTAGTCTCAAATGAGGCTAACGTATCCTTAAAACCAAACCCCCCCAAACCCAAATCTAAGAAAGATACGGATTTGGACTAGTCTACGTCCTACGAGCGACAACATAAATTAGTCTCCGTATACAATCCACGGGCAACCAAACACAAAACAAACACCCACGACACGAAGTGACCATCTGGAGAAGGAGAAAGTTGTTACCGCGATGCGGTAGCGTAATTAATTGCAGGGGCTTGCGCTTGCAGGGAAGAGCGTCCTCACAATCAAAAACCCCTCAAATGAGGAGGAATCTGACGAAGTCTGCTACATCGGACGCATCCGTTTAAACCTTCGATACATGGTGCCATAAATCAACTTGGCATCTTCGGAGAGGTGGACGGATAGCACCAATTAGCATTTGCCCCGAATTTCAGGCAAGACGTTCGCCGCGTCTCTGCTGCGTCTTTCGGAGGGGAACAGATTCTGGCACGCCTGGTGGGACCTTTTCCTCTTTCCACTCCACACTTCGTGTGTCGTGTTCGCGAACGAATCGTGGTTTGATATGGTTGCATGTGGATTTGAGATACTTAGATTTGGTGCCTTGCTCCGTGCAGAAGACAGAAGATCAATGGCTTCAAACTGCACTAACTGCAACTGCAACTCTCGCTCCATCCCGTCCGGAGGAGTGACTTACGGGCCCCAAGTGGCCTCCATCTTCGCTATGTCGGTGGAACAGGTCACTCAAGCCACCACATGATCGTTTTTCGGGACCATGCTCCCGTCAACGAGCTTTAGCGCTCCTATGCCAGCACCGGAAGCTCCCAAGAAGTCGGTCTTTGATCGGTTTGCTACTACCACGGCCCCTCTCAACGGGTCGTCCAGCTCCAACTCCTCGGTCTTCACCAGACTGAGCCTGAACTCCGATGGGCCTGCTAAGAAGCCCATGACACCTGAAGTGGCCATCCCAAAGAAGATAGCCTTCTCTGCTCCTGAAGTCGTCAAGGCGGCTTCTCCTGCCAAGGGGTCGGTCTTTACAAGACCGACTGTCCCAACTCCCACTCCCGCTCCTGCTACTCAAAGGACATCAGTCTTCAACAGGCTGACACCAGCAACAGCCCCTCACCTGAACAGGGGGCAAGACAAGGCCATCCCGATCATCGAGCCAACTCCATCAGCTCGACACGCTCGACGTCGCCACTGGCGCCGAGTAAGGAAGGCCGGGGGCAACTCCCCTTCTGGGCTAACTCCACCAGCTCCAACGGTGGAAATGAATGCTGCTGTTCCAACCGGGAACAGTTTTGAGCTGCTGAATAAGGTGCGCAGGGATTCTCCTACCGCCATGCTGAAAAGATCTCCTCCTCCGGTGGAGAATGTTGTGGAAGCAAAACCAGAACAGTCCCCTCAGCGGCTGGCTTCCAAAATCTACAAAGTTTGGCAGCGGCTCGGAACTCAGTAATTGATCAAGATTACCCTCGCCGACAGAAAAGGGCGAAGGTTCAACAAGAAGAAAGCTATCCTGCCAGGCCACGAAAAGCTATTTGGGTGCCCACTGCGACGGCCCCCTCAACTTTGATCGCTCATAATAAGAGAAGGCCGGAGAAGATCCCCATGCCTGCGACAAATGTCAAAGGCACTGAGCCCAAACGCCCTAAGTCTGGGGGCATAACGGTCCATACTATTTACATGGCATCCGGGAAGGAAGATAGTCGCGCTTCTACGGGTCACCGACCGCTCACCCGATCCATCACGAGAGCTCAGGAACAACAACAGCAGAAGCTTCAGGAGATGCTGACTGCAATGGCCGTACTCAACGGACCAAAAGAAAGCCCGGAGGCATCATCGGAGCAGCGTCACGAACAAGAAACTGATGCTGACTTCCTACGCAGAGTCCTCGAAAAGAAGGACAGAGAAGTTGCGGAACAAGCTGCCAACATAAAATGAATGGCGCTTCTCTTCCAAGACATGGTCGGGATTATGTTACAGCCGGATCCTCCAGCTGAAGACCCTCCGATCATCATTGAAGACGACAGAGGGGAGACGTCGAATCCTCCTCTGGCTCTTTCAGCAGCCAAAGAGGAAACTATTTCTAAGGCTGCCCTGGATGACTATATCGCTCAGCAGATACGAGTACACCAAGAAAATGAAGCGGCTGGCCAAGTCGTTAAAACTGGGTGACCGTATCCAGGCTGGTATGACCAAATAAAGTACCCACCGGGATACACAATCCCCAAATTCCATGTGTACAAGGGGATAGGCAATCCCCATCAACATGTCGCTCAGTTCAGAGCTCTTTGCGGCAACACCGGGGGTGATGATAAGCTTTTGCTCCGCCAATTCGTCGGCAGCTTATCGGAGACGGCATTTGAGTGGTACTCCGAGCTTCCAAATGAATCCGTCAAAACTTTCGCAGAAATGGAGTTGTTGTTCACCCAGCGATTCGCGAGCGCAAGTGAACGCACCCCGATAATAGCATTGATCAATGCAAGGGTAAAGCCGGGCGAAACTTGGGTTCAATATGCAATCCGATGGTGAAATCTGTGGTCAAAGTGCGAACAGCGCATCGAAGAAGCACCGGCGGTGGGTATCTTCGTGGGCACTCTCGACCCTCACGCGACTATTTCCCAGTTCATGATGTTCTTTAAGCCGACCACTTTCCAGGCCTTGATCGACAAACTGGCCCAAATGGACCAGATGGGTCATAGACCGTCTCCTCCAAAGCCAGACTCTCGAAATGAGAAAGGAAGAGGAAAAGCGATCGTTGTCGCCAACGCTCAACAACAACCGAGTGGCCCGAGAGCGGTTGTTCGCCAAAGCAACAAGCGGCAATCCCTCGATGAGAAATTGAGACGTCCTTACTCGTTTCCCCGAGATAAAACAAGGAGACTGTTCGAACTGACAGTGCGCAATGGGCTCATCACTCTACCGGAGTCGAGACACCCATCGCAACCGAATGACGTCAACGATCCCAATTACTACCCTTACCATCGAGTATTTGGCCATCCGCTCGAAGATTGCTATGTTTTCAAAAATTGGGTTGAAGACCAATACCAGCAAGGCAAGTTCGCGTTGTCTGAAAATTGGAAGGTGAACCCATCACAACCATATGCTCCGAAAAAGATGGACATGCCGGAGGCATCGTGCTCATTCGTAGAAGAAGCTCCATGGGAAGTTGTTCTTTCGGCAAAAACTAAAAGAGTGCCGAAAGATCTTCAAACACATCCAGCAACCAGGTGGAAAAGCCCGCTAGAGCCGGAGATCATCAAGAAGATGCTGAAATCACGTCCAATATTGGGAATTAATAGTGATGGTGGACAAAACATTCGGGCCCAACCGTCACAGTTTTCGAAGAAAAAGAAGAAGACCAAAAAGCCCGTGCTGTCCAACAACAAGCGCACGGATTTGCAAAAGCATATTGACGCACTGAAAGAATATAACCAGAGGGCGCGAACCCCAGTCACGCTTCAAGAGTTCCTCAGTCACATTCTTGAGAATGAAGATAACGACAATGATGAGGGAGACGACTTATCAGAAGAATCCGAAGATTATGTGGCAAGTTGCCACATGATCGCTCATTTGTCGTTAAGTAACAAAGTAGCCCACTCGGCGTTTGGAGATAACGTAGAGGAGCTGGGGGCAGGAGCAGTGCCAAAACCCTTGGATTGTATGACAAGGTCTATCAAGCAAAAACCTACTTGTTTATAAAGCATCCGGCGAAACTTCGCCTCAAAGCTACAGTGGACCGAAACGTCTCTAAACTAACGATGGACCGAAACGTCCCTAAACTAACGACGGGCCGAAACGTCCTTAAACTAACGACGGGCCGAAACGTCCTTAAACTAACAACGGACCGAAACGTCTTTAAACTAATAACGGACCACTATGTCCTAAAACTGGCCGTTGATCGAGATGTCGATAAACTACGATGGATTGCAGCATCCCAAGGCTGATACAAAAAAAAAGAAAAAAAAGAGAGAAAAAAGAAAACGGTATGTCCATAAGCAAAATAGGCACGGATGAAAACCCGAAAGGGCTCCGTGAGTAAAAACAGCAGGGTTATCGGCGAGTTTTGTGAAAACCCGAAAGGGCGCAACCTCGTTAAAAAAAAGAATATAAAAAAAAGAGAAAAAAGAAAACAGTATGTCCACAAGCAAAAAGGGCACGGATGAAAACCTGAAAGGGCTCCGTGAGTAAAAACAGCAGGGCTACTGGCGAGTTTTGTGAAAACCCGAAAGGGCGCAATCTCGTTAAAAGACACTTTCAAGGTCCTCTCGACTTTGTAAGGAGAAACCGCCTACGTGAGATCCTTACGACTCACAAGGGAGCAACACACTTAGGGATACCTACGATCCCTAAGGAGAAATTACACTTACGAGATCCTCACGACTCGTAAGGAGAATCCTCTTATTGGACCCTCACGGCTCATAAGATTCAAAAGTCTTAAGCTATATGGATCTGAACCTGTTCTTAAGCAGCCCCCACAACCTCCAATGATGCCCTACAAGCGGTTCAATATTGACCCTTGTATACAATCCACGGGCACGAATGAACATTTCCCTAACAGAGTCCTACCAGCGACTAGGGATATGCTCACACGGTGAATAAACACTTGTAGGTCCTCTCGACTTGCAAGGAGAAAACACTCTTGTAAGATCCTTACGACTTATAAGAGAACACACACTTAGGAATCTTCACGATTCCTAAGGAGAAAACGCACCTACGAGATCCTCACGACTCGCGGGGAGAAATACCTTTATGAGACCCTTACGGCTTATGAAGTCAAAAGCCTTAGTCGATGGGATCCTAACCCCGTTTGCTAAGCCACCTTTGTTCGACATCGACAGTGGCAAATGATGATTCGCTCCTGGCAATATCCCAGTTGTAGCGATGCTGATGTCTAAATCGGTATCAAATTCCAAGTCCTTTCATGGCAAATGATGATTCGCTCCTGGCAATATTCCAGTTGCAGCGATGCTGATGCTAAGATTGGCACCAGATTCCAAGTTCCACACTCGTGGCAAAAAGTCAACGAGCCAAAAATGCATATGAAATAGCCGAAATGATGGGGCAACTTGCAAACAAAATCAGTAAGTAAAAATATATGCATACAAAATAGCCGAAATGGTTGGGCAACTCACAATAAAAAGCAACGAGTGAAAAGAAAAATAGCCGAAATGATTGGGCACCGCGAAAAATAGCCGAAATGATTGGGCAATCGCGATTTTCGCGATATAAAAAGCTGAAATGATAGAGCATCGCGGAAAGAATTAAAAAAAAATGAAAGAATAAAACTTTTTGCCCTGCAGGTGAGGTCACATTGACCCCCGTATACAATTCATGGGCACAAAAAAGAAGGGAACCATATCGTCCCACCAAGCTTCGTCGAAGCGAAGCCAAATCTCGACGGTTCATAGACAACCTAAAGACAATCTCGACATTTATCGCAATATTGCAGACACAATGTCAACAAACGAAGCGAAGGAAGAGCCCTAGCTTTAGGGTCTCGACGTCAACATCGACAACTTAGGGATCACCAACGGCGTTCTTCCTCCCTCCAATCGGATGCAGATGCAACATCAACAAACGGAGCCACGGAAAAGTCCCCTAGTTCCAAATCTCGACGGTTCACAGACAGCCTAGAGATCACCAACGACGTTTCTCCTTACTCCAGCAGGATGCAGATGCGACGTCAACAAACGACCCCAGGGTCAAAACAACGGAACCATGGCAAAGTCCCCTAGTTCCAAATCTCGACGGTTCACAGACAGCTTAGAGATCACCAACGGCGTTTCTCCTCACTCCAACCAGATGCAGACGTGACGTCAACAACCGACCTCAGAGTCGCAATGAAGCGGAGCCATAGCAAAGTCCCTAGTTCTAAATCTCAATGGCTACATCTACGGCCTGAAGACCAACGACGGTGTGCCTCCTCATTCCAGCAGGATACAGATGCTACACCATCAATCGGAGTTACGGGAAAGTCCCCAGTTCCAAGACTCTATGGTTCACAGACAACCTGGAGTCATCCAATGACCCCGTCTCGGAATCTCTCAATTCATCTCAACCCCAGGGAAATCAGCGTCCTTGGCAAAACCTCGATTCAGGGAAATCAACGTCCTTGACGAGAGCATCTCGATTCGCGTCGATCCGCAAGGAAATCAGTGTCTTTGCAGGAATCTCTCGATTCGTCTCAACCCCAGGGAAATTAGTGTCCTTGGCAACCTCCTCGATTCAGGGAAATCAGCGTCCTTGACGAGAGCATCTCGATTCGCGTCGACCCGCAGAGAAATCAGCGTCTTTGCATGAATATCTCGATTCGTTTCAACTCCGAGGAAATCAGTGTCCTTGGCAAAAACTTTGATTCAGGGAAATCAGCGTCCTTGACGAGAGCATCTCGATTCGCGTCGACCCGCAAGGAAATCAGTGTCTTTGCAGGAATACCTCGATTCGTCTCAACTCCGAGGAAATCAGCGTCCTTGGCAAAAACCTCGATTCAGGGAAATCAGCGTCCTTGACGAGAGCATCTCGATTCGCGTCGACCCGCAGAGAAATCAACGTCTTTGCAGGAATCTCTCGATTCATCTCAACCCCAGGGAAATCAGCGTCCTTGACAAGAGCATCTCGATTCGCGTCGACCCGCAAGGAAATCAGTGTCTTTGCAGGAATACCTCGATTCATCTTAACTCCGAGGAAATCAGCGTCCTTGGCAAAAACCTCGATTCAGGGAAATCAGCGTCCTTGATGAGAGCATCTCGATTCGTATCGACCCGCAGAGAAATCAGCGTCTTTGCAGGAATCTCTCGATTCGTCTCAACCCTAGGGAAATCAGCGTCCTTGGCAAAACCTCGATTCAGGGAAATCAGCGTCCTTGACGAGAGAATCTTGATTCGCGTCGACCCGCAGAGAAATCAGTGTCTTTGCAGGAATCTCTTGATTCGTCTCAACCCCAGGGAAATCAGTGTCCTTGGCAACCTCCTCGATTCAGGGAAATCAGCGTCCTTGACGAGAGCATCTCGATTTGCGTCGACCCGCAGAGAAATCAGCGTCTTTGCAGGAATACCTCAATTCGTTTCAACTCCAGGGAAATCAGTGTCCTTGGCAAAACCTCGATTCAGGAAATCAGCATCCTTGGCGAGGGCATTTCGATTCGCGTCGACCCGCAATGAAATCAGTGTCTTTGCAGGAATACCTCGATTCGTTTCAACTCCAAGGAAATTAGTTTCCTTGGCAAATACCTCGATTCAGGGAAATCAGCGTCCTTGACGAGAACATCTCGATTCGCACAGACCCGCAGAGAAATCAGTGTCTCTGCAGAAATATACAACGTCAGCAAAGCGGAGCCGCGACAAAGTTTCCAGTTCCATGACTCGGCGGTGCACAGACAACCCAAAGTCAACCCTTGACCTCCCTGTTGAAGCAATGCTTTGACTCGGGAGTAGGTCAACTCATCAATCACTTACGAGTCCTCTCGACTTGTAAGGAAGAAAATTCTCTTGTGAGATCCTTACGACTCTCAAGAGAAAACACACTTAGGAATCCTCACGATTCCTAAGGAGAAAATACACCTATGAGATCCTCTCGACTCGTAGGGAGAAAAAATCTTTATGAGACCCTCACGGCTCATAAAGTTGAAAAGTCTTAGGCGGCAGAGCTGAACTTGTTTCTTAAGCCATCACTTCTTATCTCGATTCAAGGAAATTAGCGTCCTTGGCGAGAACCTCTCGATTCGTTTCGACCCGCAAGGAAATCAGTGTCTTTGCGAGAATCTCTCGATTCGTCTCAACTTGTGGGGAAATTAGTGTCCCTACGCATATAGAAAATTCTCTTGTGGGATCCTTACGATTCTCAGGAGAAAATGCACCTACGAGATTCTCATGACTCGTAGGGAGAAAGTCTTTATGAGACCCTCACGACTCATAAAATTAAAAAGTCTTAGGTGACAGATCCTAACCCTGTTTCCTAAGCCATCACCACTCTACAAAGAATCCAAGATTGACGGCTATATGCTATCTACGGACCGCACTTGCTAAAATCACATGGCAACAACACAACAAGGAGAAGAAAGCAATAGTATAACAAAAAAATGTGTATCTTTTATTCATGAATCCAATTGAGTACAAGGCAAATCGTATAAAAGAGTAAAAAATGGATACATGTTATTCAGAGATTACAAGTGTTCAATCTATACAAAAACAACTACTGGGAAGGAGGCGTCTTCAATAAACCAGCTAGCTGCTCGCGCACTTTTCTCATCTCTTCCTCACGATCAGCTGCCGTGGCCAGCTCTGCTTCAACTTGGGCCTGTTGCTGCAAAGATGAGAGTTTCTGATCAACGTCCTGCTGGGAAGCCTCCTGGCTCTGCGCAACCTGCTCATTAAAATCAAGTTTCTTCCTTAACACCAGCCCGTCAGAGATACATCGTTGAAGGTTTTCAAAAATGGTGTTCAGCTGGGCAGCATTATCTGCAACCTCAGCACGCAGTCGGGCAGATTCAGCAGCAATCGCCTCACGTCCCTTTCGCTTAAGAGTTGCCTCTTGTTCGAAATGGCGAAGGAACGGAGCACTTTGCTCAACCCATGCGGCCCGCTGAGAGTTCAAAGCCTGAGTTTCAGGGGCAGGACACATAAGCTCAAGCTGATGCAGACAGGCCTCAATCTTCCTACAATGATTAACCCAAGGCTCGACGACGCCTTCATTATGGAAGTTTACAAGCATCGCCAGCATTGGATTGACCTCGGCAACCAAATCTGTGGCAGATGTAGGAGCCTCCGCGTCAAGCTCCTCGACGTATTCGCTCAGCATACGCAGACTCGTCACAGCACCCTTTGAGGATGGACGTCTGGAGAAGGGGCCTGCTGGCATCATAATGCGAGACTCGAAAGAGGCCGGAGTCGAAGCGACCGCTGCAAAACAAATCACAATCAGATGACGGATCAAGAAATATAGGAGATTCATGAATAATAGGATTTACTATACCAGCTGCAGCAGGTGGCAAATCCGGGAGGACCAGTGGCGCAACTAATCTTTCATCTCCTCCTTCAATATGTAGTACTGCAATCAAGGCAAAGAAGAATCAGAAATGATTTCATTATCGGTAAAAGAAAGAGCATTAATTAAAGGCTGTATTCACCAGCGCCGCTGGATGAAGCAATCTCCGACGAGAAGGAGAAGTGTGGGTGCAGCACCTGATACAGGTGGCAAAAAGGACTCCTGCAAGGACGCAATAGTGCAACGTCAGTACGTAGGTTATACAGCTTAAAAAATAAGACTGATGAGTCACAAATCCGCACCTTTCAACATCTGAGATGGTATAAGAGAGGGTAGAGGAGATGCCATCGTCAAGGCGGTAGCTGATGGCGCTGCCTCGAGTAGTGCGACATCAGCACTAGCCGCACCTGCATTAGAAACAAGATAAACCCTGTCAGGAAAGATTGCAGAATGAAAAGAAGGGCGGTGACCTAAAATTTACCTGATGAGTCGCCAGCCGGAGCCGTGACGAGGGCGTCACTTGATACAACGGTGGCGTCTCCCTCCTCCATCGGGGTGGTCTCACCTCCTGTCGCCTCATCCCCTGACTCCATGAAAGCCATCGTCACGCTCGCGTCGCCAGGAGACGGCAAAGAACCGTAGGCGGGGAGAGCGATGATCGGAGCGGTGCCCGACTCTTGAGAAAGAGCGGCCATCTCGGACCCAGCAATTGTACCCATTTCGCTCGCCACAACCTCGGGCTCAATGATTGCAGCCGTCTCATCCACCGCTGCCTTAGGCTCGGCCGTGGTAGCCGTCTCACCCGTCGCCACCTCGGGCTTGGCGGTGATGGCTATCTCAGGCATAGCAATCGTGACTGTCTCGTCAGCCACTACCTCGGGCCCAGCAATTGCGGCCACATCGCCTACCGCCGCCCCGGGTTCGGGAATAGCAGCCACCTCCTCCATCGCTCCCTCAGGCTCAGTGGTCGCCGCCGTGTCTTCGGGAAGGCTCGTCCCTGCAAGATAAGGTATATGAGAACTGATAGCTTAAAACTTTGACAACGGAACCTCACGGCACATTACCTGGAGTTTATTTACCGTTCACTTCCCGAGCCGCACGTGCCGTCCATCTATAACCAGTAGACAAGGCGACCGGAGACTCCTCTGAAGGAGTAGCAGCAGGGGCAGCGGCGCTCGAACCCGCACCCACAGCTAGAGCAGCATTGCGCTCCCTTGTTGCGCGCCTCTGGCGCTTCCTTTCCTCCCGGGCTGTCAAAGCAGACCTTCTAGAAGCCTCCCTCAACAGAGCATCATCATCTACACCCAGGGTTACCTCCGGAGCCGTCAAGGCTTCCGTCATCGGTCGTTTGAGTAAAGCCTCTTTCGATAATACCGAAGAGGCCGGGACTTCGGTGGCTGGCCCGGGAAGAGTCTCCGCATCACCTTGCGGGACCGGCATTATGGTCCCTATGATGAGATAAAGAAAGGGTTATATTATCCATAAAAAAGAGAAATGAAGACTCAATGAGCCGAGATATACCAATGCCCAATAGAGCGCGATTCCTCTCCTCTTCTTCGAAAGACCTGAGGGAAGTCGTCAGAATCTCTTCAGTGGTAAAGCCTGCTACAAAAGGAGAAATGTCAATCAAAACATGATAATAAGAAGGAAGGTATAATACAATAACAAGACACGACTAACGTTTACTTGATTGCACGAGGGCGGCTATTTCTGTTTGAAGAGTGGCAGAGCGCACAGAAGCTGCAATAGCGGCCTCGAGATCAGTGTCTTCTGGCGCTATGACGAAACCATCATTAGTCCCATATTCACTTATGCCCGCGTTATAAGGAGCCTGAGGCTCTAGGCTGAGTACGGCATCAAGAGAGAGGAACGATTTCTTCTTCTTCTGTGCGCGAGCTCCGGTCGCAGCCAATACCAACTTACGTTTAGTGGCCACTTTGGGACGGCGAGTCCTGATGTCCGAACCCACGCCAGATTCAGGTGAAGCTACATTCACCATCTCCACGGGAGCACGGGGTACCGATGGAACATCCACCGTCTTCACAGGAGCATGGGGCAATCCGCGCGTGGGGCTTAACACACGTGGAGGCTCAACTGCAGCGACTTCTCTTAGCGAAGAGGGGATAATGGTCCGTCGCCTCAAAGGGACCTTGCGATCACTGGCAGGAGGTGCACTTTTGCGGTCAAGCAGCAACCGCCTTTCTTCCTTAATAACGGCGCCCGTCGAATGCTGGTACCATGCCGTATATGCATTAAGGATCCGTGGGACACAACTCGGCTCGCTGATAAAGAAGTGAGAGCCCGTATTCAAACGCATGAAGTGATGCAGCGCGCTCCGCATCCCCTCTTCAGTAGCAGTGGGTTCCATCAAAAAAGCCTCCAGCGACACTCCTTGGTTATAGCTCAATTGTTGGGCAAAACGATGCGGATTATATCTCATGAAAAGCGCCGCATCGTTTTGCCTAAACACCAGGAATCCCGGTCTGATAGAATATAAATGGAGGGTCTCCCGAGCTATCAGAACTGAGGCTCCGTCTTTGAAAATATCCTGCAATAACCGCACCGTTGTGGTAGACTCTTTTCCGATGGTTAACACCTTGTCGGTAAAGGTCATCCTGTCTCCAACCGTGCGGGGGCGAAGGAGCAAACCTCTAGCAGCCCGCGATGACGGATTTACAATTGAGGCGCCGACCAATCGCATAATCCAGGGGAAGCTGCACCTGTCATAGAATGAAGGCCTTCTATGGATACCAAAAACGCCAAGTGCACGTAGCTCGAGCCATGACATGAAGTAATGCATCGAGAAGTTCACATGCTGTACTCCAGGTTCAGTAGTATCCGCCGCTTGGCTAAGGCCGTAATACAGATGGGCTATGCCAGCGACCCCGACAGCCACTTTCACCCCAATAGTCATCCGGTGAGCCGGGTAAAAGACAGATGGCCTCATACGACGAAGGTGCGTTGGGAGTGCGAACCAGCTCAATTATAGCCTAAGGAATCCCAAAAAGAATACTTCCTCGTCCATTCCAGAGACTGCAATCTCCGTAAAAGGAACAACCGGAGAGTTGGGAAGGAAGAAACCCTTTTGATTTACCTCTATCGCTGGCAGGTTGTCCAAACCTAAGCCGAAAGGGTCGTCAAGCGTGGCGAATTTAACGGCCTCCTTCGAGAAGACTTGTGGGTAAAGGAAGCGAGCGATGAAATCCTTGAAACTAACCCCGCGGCTCCCAGATTCGAGAAAAAGGCCCTCGTAGATATTCAACACTTTGATCAACCTAGGAAACTGGTGTTGAACAGCATTCATCGGGGTAAGACCCATTATCACCGACTTAGCACCAAAAACATATTCGTTTGTGGGAAGCAGCTCCTCATAATGCTCCCCTATGACCGGTAAGCCAGAAACTTCTGCAAATTCCTCTAGAGAGATTGATACTTCTCGGTCCAGCGACAGGAAGGTGTGAGTAGGGATATTCTACTGCTCCAAAAAGGCCTTAACCCACCAGGTGGGAAGCGTAGGATACTGGAAAAGAGAAGCATAAACGGCGGTATACAACCCAAGCCCCATCAACTGCGACTTTTTCGCTGACAGAATGTAGCGGGCCCATTGCAGATAACCGGTCGGATGACGAGGAATCAGACCTATGTTATAGGGTTTCCCCTACGGCCGCGCCTCGCCTTAACAAATACGGCGTCCCAAGGTATCTAAAACCATGGGAGGCTGAACGGGAATTAAAGCTATAGCAGGTTGAAGAAGACCTTCTGAAGTCCAATTGACCATCTCCACGGCGTAGTTCACCGGGGATGAGTTGGCGTAATGGATCGCCGTGATGGGCTCCGAGGGTACCGCACATGAAAATCTTTGTCGACCCCTGATAATCTGATTGTATCATGACCCCCAAAGGTGAAGATTCTTATGTTCTGGATCATGGTCTCTGATCAAAGCTAGGACCTCCCGGTCTACGTGTGCTCCAGGAAATCCTCCCTCTGAGCGAATGAACGGGAACGAAGCATCGAAAGAAATGTTGCCTGCAAAAAGGGGGACAAAAATCAACTGTCAGTGTTGTAATTTAATTTTTAATTTCTGACACTTGGTACTTTAAAAGTTGTACCGTACCGCAATGCAGTGGAAAGGGGACCAAGGGGGACCCACAAAATCTAGATGACAGTTCATCATTAATAAAAAGCCTCATCATCGATAAGGCTGTCATTAGAAGAGGAAATTCTCAAGAGATTCTCATTAAATGAGAAATCCCTCGGGCAGAGGAGTAAAACTCCCATTGAGAGCAGCGCTCTTTACTAGACAGACATCTGTCAAAGTCTAATGATGAAGGAATAAAATTCCTCAAGAAGTGCCTTGCTCTGAGAAGATGATCCATCAAAAATAAAATTTTATTTTTAAGATCCATGAACAAACTCTTAAGAGTTCTTCACAAGAGATTAAAAAAAATCTACATGTTCAGGAGAGCAAAGCTCTGTTAATGAAACCCTAAATGGGTTTTCTTTAGATCAAAGATCTATGAAGAGTAAGGCTCTGTAAATGGGTAAAACCCTAATTTATTAAAAGTGCTTAACTTTACCTAAGTTTTGACAGAGTTTTACTCTTGAAAAAGTTTTAAACAGGAGAGCTATGCTCTGTGGGAGAATGAAATTCTCAGAAGTAAAAATTCTTAAGAAGAAGATGAAAATCATCTAAGGGACCAAAAGTCCTATTTATAGGCATTGAAACGCCTCTTCAATTTCTGAGTTGATCCAAGGGTGCAGATATCGCCACCGTTGCACTCACATGTGGGCCACGTGAGCGCAACGGGAGGGGGGGGGGAGGGGGAGGGGGCATTTGTTTCCCCTAATCAGAGCAAACCTCTATTTTGAATTTCAAAATTCAAAAATTAAAGTAACGCTTCAGATTTCGTGCGCTGCGCGCTGCGCGTCAAAAGCAGACACGCCAGCGCCAGGAGCGCTGCGCCCTAGGCAGCGCACCCCCAATCAGAGCAAAGCTCTGTTTCAAAATTCAAAATTTAAAAGTTGAAGCAACGCTTCAGATCCAGCGCTCTGCGCTGCGCGCCACATGTCAAACACGGGTGCACTAGCGCAGTTGTGCGCCACGTGTCAAACACGGGCGCGCTACGCAGTTGCGCTGCGCTCTGCGTTGCGTGCCACGTGTCAAACGTAGGTGCGCTCGCCAAGTGCGCCAGACACCGTTAGATCAAAAGATCTAATAATGATAAATTATTAATCAGAATTAAAATTCTGTTATGGAAAGATTTTTCAATCTTATTAAAACAAGAAGATTATCTTCTGTAAAACAGAAGCCTTAGGATCAAAGATCCAATGGTGGAAAATATTCCCAAATCAATCAGAGAAAGATCTCTTAAACTGATTTAACAAATCAATTGGCCCTATATAAATGCACCAAGACTTCAAGTCTCATATAGAGAAAACTCTCTGCAAACATTAAGAAAAATTCAAAGAGAAAAAAGGCAAGCTTTTAGAAGAAAGAAGATCATTTCTTCATCTTTAAAGGTAAAGAATTAATTCTTGAACAATAGAGATGAAATCATCTCGTAAAAAGAAGAAACATCTTCTAAAAAGATCTTAGATCTATATAAAAGACCAAGGTCTTTGATTAAAAAGAAAAGATCAAAAGATCTAATCATAAAAATATAAAAAGAAGTATTTTACTTCATTCACAAATCTTTTGATCTATAAAGGCAGAGCCTTTTTATAAAAACAAGAACTGTTGTTCTTGGATCTTGAGGCAAAGCCTCCTTTGAAGAACGTAGATTTGTTCTCTGATCTTAAAATTGATCAAAATGCGCTTTGCGCTATTAAAAAGTGCTTTGCACTCATGAACTGCACCTTTGCGCTCCTTGGATCGGCGCTCAGCGCCAAAATATGCCACGTGTCAACCATAGACACGATCTGCGCTTTGCGCTCCTGAAAACAGCGCACTGCGCTCTTGGGTTGGCGCTCAGCGCCAAGCGCGCCACGTGTCACTCACTGGCGCACCCATAAACTAGTGCAGCGCACTCATAAATTAAAAGCGCAGTGCGCTAACAAACCAGCGCTTAGCGCTAAGCGCGACACGTGTCCTCCTCGTGTACGCTAACCGACAGAAGCGCAATGCGCTCTTTGACTGACGCAAAGCACCTAGTACGCCACGTGGCGCGCTGTCAGAACATACTTTGTTCTGATAAATACTATGCATTCAATATAAGACAAAAAATGTCAGAGCCTAATGCTTGGCATTATTAAAAGGGCAGAGCCCAAACAAAGGCCTAACAGGCAGAACAAAAATAAAATGTTAAACATTTTTAACTGGACTTAGCCTAATTCTGGCCATAAGTCCTCAATTTAAATCGAACTGAGTTCATCTGCTCTTCCAATCAATTTACACCCTGATTCAAGGGTACATCTCTTTACTCCTCTGATATCTGTCGTTGTAATCCTTCAACGTCGTCAGAGAGGTAACGGGTCCCGACAACCACACATTACTACGGACTGTGGGGTCCTTAAATTCATGGATTATGATGTCCTTAATCTCGACCGTGATGTCTTAAAACTAATATCGGACTGTGGGGTCCTTAAACCCACGGACTATGATGTCCTTAACCTTGACCGCGATGTCTTTAAACTAACAATGGACTGAGATGTCCTTAAACTAACAACAGACCGTAATGTCCTTAAGCTAATTATCGACTGCAATGTCACTAAACTAAACAACATAGCCCAATTTCTCTCTTGTTGGATCTAAACGATCCTGTTAAGTCGATCTTAGTCTAAAAATTAGACTAACGTATCCTTAACAAACGTTTAAGTTGATTTTAGTCTCAAATGAGGCTAACGTATCCTTAAAACCAAACCCTCCCAAACCCAAATCTAAGAAAGATACGGATTTGGACTAGTCTACGTCCTACAGACGACAACATAAATTAGTCTCCGTATACAATCCACGGGCAACCAAACAAAAAATAAACACCCACGACACGAAGTGACCATCTGAAGAAGGAGAAAGTTGTTACCGCGATGCGGTAGTGTAATTAACTGCAGGGGCTTGCGCCTGTAGGGAAGAGCGTCCCCACAATCAAAAACCCCTCAAACGAGGGGGAATCTGACGAAGTTTGCTACATCAGCAGCATACGTTTAAACCTTCGATACATGGTGCCATAAATCAACTTGGCATCTTCGGAGAGGTGGACGGATAGCACCAATTAGCATCTGCCCCGAATTTCAGGCAAGATGTTCGCCGCGTCTCTGCCGCGTCTTTCAGAGGGGAACAATGGAAGTATGACTTTCCTCTTTCCCGGAAGCCATGTATACCGTGTGTACCACCATGCCCCCAGACTTGGGGCGTTTGAGTCCACCGCCTTTGATATTTGCCGCCGGTGGTGGGAGATTCTCAGGCCTTCTCTTTTTATGGGAGGTCAAAGTCGAAGGAGCTATTACAATAGGCGCTCGAGATGTCCCTCGCTGCATGCTAGAGGGATGACTTCCCTCTTGTCAAACCTTCATTTTCTACGGTCGACGAGAATAGTCCTTGTTGATCACAGAATCCTGAACTTTCCGCCAGACTCTGTGGATTCGGGAGGACAGCCGCTGAGAGGGCTGTTCTGGATTCTCCTGCACCGTGTTTTCAACATGTGGAGGCGACTTCTTTTGTACAACGGTTAGAGAGTTCTTTCGCACCCTCATGAGCAGATCAAAGCTGTTCCCAGTTGGAACAGCAGCATCAATTTCCACCATTGGAGCTGGTAGGGTAAGTCCAGAGGGGGAACTACCCCCAGCTTTCCTCACTCGGCTCCAGTGGCGACGTCGAGCATGTCATGCCGACGGGACTACCTCTGTTGTTGGAGCGATTTCGTCATGCCCCCTGCTCTGATGAGAGGCTGTTGTTGGTGTCAGCCTGTCAAAGACTGATGTCCGTTGAGAGGGGACGGTCAATCTTTCGAAGGCCGACTTTTTGGTAGGGGAAGCATTTTTAACGACTTCACCCGTAGCAGGAGTTGGAATGGCCAGTCTTGCGAAAACCGATCCTTTAGCAGGAGAAGCCTCTTTGACGACTTCATCTGCCAGAATTGGAATGGATAACCCCTTCAGGTATTGCGGGCCTCTTTGCATGCCCACTTGAGCTTTGGCTCAACCTGTTGAAGACTGAGGTGGCAGACTTGAACAACCTGTTGAGAGGGGGCCGTGGTGGTTGCAAGTCGATTAAAGATCGACTTCTTCGGAGCTTCTTGTGATGACACTGGTGCGCTGATGCTTGCTGGCAGGATCATGTCCCAAAGAACAGTCCAGTGGTGGCCCGAGTCACCTGTTCCACTGGCATTGCAAAGATGGAGGCCGCTTTGGGCTTGTAAGTCACTCCTCCGGCGGGGACGGAGTGGGAGTTGCTGTTGCACGTGCATTTGGAACCCATCGATTTCTCTTCTCTTCTAGGTAGGAGCAAGACACCAAATCTTAGTACCTTGAATCCAGAGGCAACCATATTAAACCGTAATTTTTTCGTGAACTCGACACACGAAGTGTGGAGTGGAAAGAGGAAAAGGTCCCACCGGGCGTTCCAGAATCTGTTTACCACCGAAAACGGGAAACGGAACCGCGTAAGTCGTCTGCCTGAATTTGGGGGCAGATGCTATTTGGATTTATCCGTCCACCTCTCCGAAGATGCCAAGTTGATTTATGGCACTGTGTATCGAAGGTTTGGACGGATGTGGCCGTTATAGCAGACTTCGTCAGATTCCCCCTCGTTTGTGAGGGTTTTTTGATTGTGGGGACGCTCTTCCCTGTAGGCGCAAGCCCCTGCAGTTAATTACGTTACCGCGTAGCGATAACCACTTTCTCCTGCTCTAGAAGGTCACTTCGTATCGTGTGTGTTTGTTTTATTTTTGGTTGCCCGTGGATTGTATACGGAGACTAATTTAGATTTGGGTTTGGATTTGAGTTTACCCGTAGGGCGTGGATTAGTCCAAATCCGTATATTCTTAGATTTGGGTTTGGGTTGATTTAAGGATCGTTAATCTCGTTTGAGATTAAGATCAACTTAAATGTTTGTTAAGGATACGTTAGTCCGATCTTAGACTAAGATCTACTTAACGGGGGTTTAGGATCATTTTTGATCCAACAAAAGAGCATTTGGGCGCTAACATTTTAGTTTAGGGACGTTACGGCCCGTAGATCACCATTTTTGGGAGTGAGAATTAGTTTAAGGACATTGTGGTACACAGCTAGTTTAAGGACATTGCGGTCCATATTGGGGTGTACTCATCAGTCTGGGAATGCACCAAAGAGTTGTTGGTTGTCGGGAACCTCCACCTCTCTGAAGACGTTTAAGAATTACAACGACATGTATCAGAGGTATGGAGAGATGTACCCTTGAAACGAATTCCAGATTGAAGGGAGAGATCATGGTGGAATGAACATCATTTTAGATGCCATATGTTAGGAGATCATTGGTCATCTTTGGAACTAAGATCGATTTGGGGAGACCTGAGCATAGGAGGGCTTGGTTGATGTTGGGATGCGGCGGCGCCCCGGCCGTCGAACCGACGCCAAATGCGGAACAAAAACTTTTTACGAAACCGGCACCACCGCAACCCAAATTCCCGGATCGTTCCATTAACCGTAAACTAGTAATATGTAAAAGGAGTTTGGAAATTATACCGATCGATCCATGTCCTTCGGTCTTCAATCCGCTCCCATAGCTTGTTGCGGCTGTCCCGGTGCAATCCGCTCTCCGATCTCGCTCGTTGAGGAGGCACCACGTCGAAGAATCTTTATACGGGCTCCCGCCTCAAGACCGAGGCAACTCGGACATGAAGTTTTCTAGCCGACATGTCTAAGAATGAAGTAGAGAGAGTGTAGAAACTTTTGTCTCAAGAGTGAAGTTGCCAATTTTAGGAGTTGAAGAAATGAGCAATGAAAATACAATGGAAAAATTCCTCACTCAACCAAAAAAATGAGGTCGGCCACTGTGGTGGGGGGGGGGCTGCAAATGAAATGCTCTCTGGGGATCAACCAAGAAGTGAAGAGGTTGCTATATGTAAATTAATCACACCACATTAAATTCATGCCTCCCCTAAAGCTCGCCTCCCCTAAAGCTCGAAAACCCCCTGGCTATCTTAAGTGGCTTGCGAAATTGCAGAGAACCCCCTTCCTGAGAAAATCAGCCAAATTTCCGGATAACCCCCTGCACTCACAGCCCATGCTCATTAAATGTAGCATGGGTTCGCACTGTAGGGAATGGCTGGGAATGGATGGGAAAAAATGGTCAAGGTAAGCTTGCTCACATAAATAGAAACAAAGATCAAGGTGTTTTAAGACGGAAAAATAAACTGGCAACTCCGAAAGTAATCCTGCAACGAATTACGGGATTACCCCTCAACTGTAAATACATACCCACATTTGTATTCCGACCGAATACTAATGCTATGAGACAAAAATATTCCTACAATATAATACTAGGATCCAGCTTAAACCAAAGCCCGTTAGTATTATCCGTCCGATCATGATCCGTGCCCAAGTGCACGGATATGATCGAACCCCACCATATATCCATACGGCCTCTACAACATTTCGCCCGAACTTGGGAAACTTTCTGTAGGGGACTCTAATGACTCATCAATACACCGGCACTGGGTATAACCATTAGCACGTCAGAGGTACTAGCTGTACGTAACGGTTGCCTATGTATTGAAAGAAGGGGAAGCTGACGAACGAACTCATCCAGAAATCCTACTGAGCTTGATAGTGACAATATCCATACAGTCCGGTCCATTCGTCTATGAGTATCGCATATCGGGCCTAGGGGGCTGGTAAACGTCAGACCCCCAATAGCCGTATAAGTCGTGTCGGAGAGTAGCCCAGAACACCCTGAGATACTACTGGAATACCTACCAGTAAATCTCGATTACCCTGGCCAGGGATTTCGTATAATGGCTCTCCTAAACACAGCGCGATCTCACCCCAAATACCGGGAGAGACGAATCCCCGACGATCCGCTCACTGCCTCCATGCGGCTCGGGACTGTACCTAACTAAAACCTGTTTGCACGACTCCTTTGAGCTGTGGTAGGGTAGAAATCAAAGCACAGTGAGAACTCACACGAGACAAATGACGATCTCAGGTCGACAGACTAACCTGTACACATGTCACCTGGGAACTGCTATCTGACGATATGTATAATACCAACTAGCATGTTCTCGGCGAGTCCTGTCTGGTGTACTCATAACCCAATGAGCACCTGTATACATCTTAGGTGAACCAACCGACACCAATGGCTTATGAGACCGGCCACCGCCCCTCATTGGGGTCTCGACTGTATACACTAGTCTACTCTGGAGTATCGATGCCCTGTCTCGAAACTCCCTCGACTAGGGACCATTTAAGGATGTGCTTATAGACCACAGCTCCCACGTATATGATCGCCATCATACTGCTAAAGTGCTAGTCTAGAAACTCCCTCGACTAGGGACCATTTAAGGGTTATTAGGCACTATAACAAGGGTTAAGAAAGCATCATCCATGCCCGATTAAAATTTTATCCATGCCTAACAACCCTAAAAAAGATCTTTGCTAGAAAATTAGGGTCACATGCAAGTAATTAGCATCTATGACTAAGTGAATACGAAATACAACCTTTGTAGATCGGTCCTTCACTTCTTTAGCTTCTTGTTGAAGTCCCTTCGCTGCGATCGTGGTTCTCCCGGACTCTTGCATGGCTTCACGAGGCTAAAGGAGCACCCTTGCTTGAAGTCTTCGAGGCCGAAGATGATCTACGTCGAGGGGATGCCAACTCAAGCTTCTACTTCACTAACTAGAGAATTCGTGAAGCAAACACCCTAAACTAAAGTGCTAGTCTAGTAGAGGATGGAGAAATAGGAAGTGGGTTCACTTTAGAATTTGGTTTCTCACAATGTTTCTCACTTTGGATCAAACCCTAGAGAGCTCTTTTTCTCAAGGAAGAAGATGAAGAAAAATAAAGAGAGAAAGATAATGATCAAGTGAGAAAGTTAACCATGGTGAGTGAGTATCATATACTAACTCATGTAGAGACATAACCATGGCTAATCCTTATGGTTGGGTTAACAAATATCCATAGTAAAAACAAACTTAGTGGACTTAGTCAATGCATCCACAAGCTTCATGCATTTTGCTAATCCTCCACTAGTTTTGTAATTACTTTAAATATTAAAACCCAACATAATAAATAGCATGGTGTAAGTCTCATACACCCAAGTCATGTGTATCATCAACCATGATACAAAAAGAAAAACACATTTCAATATATATCACATATATATTAAAGTGTGCACATGTGAGAAAAATCCTTAAGTGAACAAGTGTTAGTTAATGTAAACTAGTATATCTAATATACAATTATACACTAAATTATTAAATTAACACTTGACTTAATAATCCGGTCATATCTCATATAACCGACTAACATCCATTGTATCGACTTATCGAATCAACACTTGATTCGATAACCCGGCTATATCATATATAACCGACCGATACAAAAAGTCGCGAGAATAGAATACGGTATCACATACACGTATTATTCTCGGTCCCGCACATATCACATACGTGCTCCTATTTCGTTTTGCCTGAGCCAGTAAAACCTCTATGTAGGACTCTAAAGACTCGTCAATACGCCGGCAGTAGGTGATGATCACATCAAGCACCCACAAGCCGTCAGCGGTACTAGCTGGACGTAACGGCTACCCGGGTATTGAGCGATCAGAAGATCAGCAAGCAAGCCCGCTCCAACTCCTGTAAAAACCTGCCGGTAACACTTCCCGTACAGTCCGGTCTCCTCGTCTGATATGTCGCATATCAAGTCTAGGGGTAGTAAACGTCAGACCCCAATAACCGATAAGTCATGCCGATATGAGTCTCATAACGGGTCGAGAAACTACTGGTAACTCTTACCAGTAAATCTCTAAATCAGCCCTGGCCAGGGACTTCTCTGTTATGGCCAATCGAGCACAGCGCAACATCAACCCCCAATACCGGGAGAGACGAAACCCCTCCTATCGCTCATTGCCTCCATGTGACTCGGGACTGTACCCAAAAACCACCGTTTTGCACGCCCTCATGGACGTGGTAAGGTGGAAATCAAAGCACAGTGGGAATCACACAAGACTCTATGACGATCTCGGGTCTACAGACTAACCTGCACAAGTGTCACCAGAGAACTGCCATCTGACGTGAGGTATAATACCATCTGGGAGTTCTCGGCGAGTCCGTCCAGTGTACCCAGTCTCCACTGAGCATCCGTTTACCATCTCTGATGTCAAACACCAATGGATATGGGATCATCCATCGCCCATCTCATGGGTCGAGAAGCGTATACGCTAGTCTACTCTGGTATATCGATGCCCTGTCTCGATACACCCATGACTAGGAACATTAAAAGATGTACTTATGGACTACCATGGCCCCACTAGTATGATCTGCATCATAGTCCAGGTAGTCAAGTACACATCCTAAGAGCTTTACCAACATGTAACTATAAGACAGTATCAAGAGACAAGTATACATGTTAAGATAAAGAGCAACCAGATAGCATACTATCATATCGAGCAAGAAAGTCCTCTCTATATATGTCCAAGCATCCAATATAATATACATCATCTGTACAATACTGGCCTCTAGGGCATACATACAACTAGCAATCTCCCACTTGCACTAGGGCCAGCTGCTGTAGTATCGCATACCAAGCATCCCGAAGATTCTCTCAAACTGTATCTGGGGAATGGCCTTCGTGAGTGGATCCGCTGTGTTGGTCTCCGTGTCAACCCTCCTGACCTCGATCTCCCGGCGATCAACTATCTCCCGGATCAGGTGATACCGCCTCAGAATATGCCTGGATCGCTGATGGGACCTGGGTTCCTTGGCTAAAGCCACCGCTCTATTGTTATCACAATACAAAGGTATTGGATGCTCAATGGATGGAACCACTCCAAGTTCAGTAATGAACTTCTTGATCCAGACAGCCTCTTTGGCAGTATCGTTGGCAGCGATGTATTCAGCCTCCATCGTCGAGTCTGCCACGGTTTCCTGCTTGGAACTCTTCCAGCTAACCGCCCCTCCGTAAAGGGTAAAGACAAATCCCGAGTGCGACTTAGAGTCGTCCTTATCACTCTGGAAGCTCGAATCGGTAAAGGACTCCACTTGGAGTTCTCCATTACCATACACCAAGAGTATCCCTTTAGCCCTTCGTAAGTACTTGAGGATGCTCTTCACAGCTGTCCAGTGACTCTCTCCAGGATCAGCTTGATACCTACTCACTTCACTTAATGAGTATGCTACATCGGATCTGGTACATAGCATCGCGTACATGATAGAGCCTACAGCCGAAACATAGGGTATCCCTTGCATGCGAGCTCTCTCCAAATCAGTCTTGGGAGACATCTCTTTGGAGAGAGTGAGCCCTGAGATCGTGGGTAAAAACCCATGTTTGGACTCTTCCATACTAAACCTCTTTAGTATGGTGTCAATGTACCTGGATTGGGACAATCCCAATATCCTTTTAGATCTATCTCTATAGATCATAATTCCCAGTATGTAGGAGGCATCACCTAGATCTTTCATTGAGAATCTTTGTGATAAGAAGAGCTTGACCGATTGCAGCATAGGAATGTCATTTCCTATCAAGAGTATGTCATTCACGTACAGTACGAGGAAGACAACCTTACTCTCTGCCACCTTCTTGTAGATACAAGGTTCATCTACGTTTTTGACGAAATCAAACTCTTTGATAACGACGTCAAAGCAGATGTTCCAACTTCGCGATGCTTGCTTTAATCCATAAATGGATTTAAGCAGCTTGCACACCTTCCCGCTGCTCCCACTATCTACGAAGCCCTCTGGCTGAGTCATGTACACGCACTCTTCTAAATCACCGTTTCGAAAGGCGGTCTTAATATCCATTTGCCAGATTTCTTAGTCATGATATGCAGCAATGGCAAGCATGATCTGGATGGATTTAAGCATAGCCACTGGAGAAAAGGTTTCATCATAGTCCACTCCTGGTCTTTGACGAAAACCCTTTGCAACAAGTCTAGCTTTGAAAGTCTCCACTTTCCCATTTACACCAAGTTTTTTCTTGAAGATCCACTTGCTCCCAATGGGTTTTACCCCTTCACGAGCTTCTTCCAAAGTCCACACTTTGTTGGTGTACATGGATTCCATCTCGGACCGCATTGCATCCAGCCATTTCACTGAGTCCCCACTCGTGATGGCCTGCTCGAAGCTAGTTGGGTCATCATCAACCATGATGCAATCCTCGCTCCCACCATCCATGAGAAAATCGTAGTATCTCTTAGGTGGGTGAGGAACCCTACTAGATCGGCGGAGAGGCTGAGGTTCGTTGGGAACTACCGAATCCTCCGGTTCCACTAAATCTTCAGTTTGAGTTTGTGTAGCCGGAATTTTTTCCAGTTCTACCTTGTCGCCACTAATTTCTTTTGCAAGAAATTCCTTTTCTAAAAAGGTGGCATGTCGAGAAACAAACACCTTTTGTTCCTCGCTATGGTAGAAAAGATATCCATGTGAATGTTTGGGATATCCCACAAACTTGCATAAAACTGACCGTGCCTCGAGTTTGTCTGGATTTTGCCTTTTGACATAGGCCGGACAACCCCATATCTTAACTCGTTTAAGACATGGTCTCTTCCCACTCCATATCTCATATGGTGTGGTAGGTACAGATTTAGATGGAACTTGATTCAATAGGTATGCTGCTGTCTCCAGTGCATACCCCCAGAAGGAAATAGGTAACTCAGCTGTGCTCATCATAGAGCGCACCATATCTAATAGGGTGCGGTTCCTCCGTTCTGATACACCGTTGTGCTGTGGTGTATATAGAGGAGTTAGCTGAGAGAGAATCCCATTCTCTTTTAGGAAATCCAGGAATTCATTGCTCAAGTATTCTCCTCCTCGATCAGATCGAAGGATTTTAATACTTTTTCCGGTTTGGTTCTCGACTTCTTGTTTATATTCTCTAAATTTCTCATAAGGTTCTGATTTGTGTTTCATCAGGAACACATATCTGAATCTAGAGAGATCGTCAGTGAATGTAATGAAGTATGCAGAACCATTCCTGGCATGTATAGACATGGGGCCGCATACATCACTATGTACCAGTCCCAAGAGTTCCGTAACTCTCTCTCCGTGTCCCGTAAACGAAGTTTTGGTCATCTTGCCTTTGAGACATGACTGGCAAGTGTCATAAGATGAAAATTCAAACGGATTCAAATATCCATCCTTATGCAATTTAGCTAATCGTGTCGCATTGATGTGACCCAGTCTATAATGCCACAAGAAGGATTCGTTCATTTCTGAACTCTTCCTCTTGTGTGTGTTTGTTATGCTTAGAACTGTTGATTGATTTAGAACATAAATGCCATTGCACAACGTGCCTGATTCAACCAACTTTTGGTTCAGAAAAATGTTCATAACATTATCCTGTAATACAAAATTATATCCTTCTTTACTCAACAAAGAAACTGATATAATGTTGCATATCAGGTTCGACATGTAATAGCATTCGTTCAGAATCAATGTATTACCAGTTGGCAATACAAGGTGATATTCCCCGACTGTTCTAGCAGCAACAATTGCACCATTTCCAACCCTTATGTTTTTATCACCTTCTCCAAGTTCTCTACCTTTCCTAAGCCCATGTAACTGATTACATATATGGGATCCTGACCCGGTATCTAATACCCAGGACGTAGAGGAAATGGAGAAACAGTTCTCTATAACGAACACACCCGAAGAAAATGCATCATCATGTACTTTCTTCATTCGGGTGGCATGGGAATCCTGGTATTCCCCTATATCCTGTTCAGTCTTATAACTTTTATAAGAAAGAACGGAACCAACGTTCCCCAGCACAGTATAACATGCGGGTTCGGTCAATACATCCATATTATTATTTTGATTAAGGCATGATATGGTCGCTACTTGGAGAGAGAGAGAAGAAAACACTTTAGCGTATGCTCTTGCAAGATCAGATTGGTTATTATTTTATCTAATCAGGATGGCTCCCACTGTTTTTATCAAATCTTCCTTCAAACCCTAAAAGGAAAGACTAGCCGGGATTAATCACACCCTACAATTTCACCAATCTTTCAGCCAGGCCAGTGTCGGTACTTTGAGGGAGGTTCCCCGTGCTTTCACACGGACCTAATTAAAGTAAACCTCGTTTTCCCAGAGGCGTAACCCCGTTGACACCTTTCTAGACACCTACTTGATCGGCTAATTGTCCTGTGTAAAACTCTCCCAGGAGTAACAATTACTCGCAGTGGGTATCGGGATCCAACTATCTCATAGAAGGTATGCAATCTCATTGCAAATTTCAACACTTGAAATTCCCGATAATATTTTGCCCCTAACCCCTATGACCTTGACAAAGGCCAACAAATCATAGGATGCTAGTCAAGTTCAACCCGTCATTTCTTGATTGAATCAAACCCACCCGCACGACCCTTGACAAAGGCCAACAAGGTCGTACGACTACCCCAAAACAATCTGCATCATATGCATAAGCAGATAAGCACTATTCAGCTACCGCACACTACGCCTTGACAAAGGCCAACAAACGCTGCACGAATACTAAATAGTTCCTATTTGAAATGACGGAGGGCTACGACAGGTTTTTCTGAAAACCTATTGCGTAATGAACTTGATATCGTTGCAGAATCATGTGAATTTTGAAATGGAGTTATTTTGAGGCTTTCATGAGTTTTGCTAAAGAGGTCACTCCCGGTGAAGGGATCTCGGCTCTTTCCTCATCGAATAAGGTACGGGATATATCATATATATCGCTATGCAAAGCAAAACTCCAAAAGCAATCAAAAGAAAAATCGAGTGTCGTAGTATCTGCCAGTTTTGCTAAAGAGGTCACTCCCGGTGAAGGGATCTCGACTCTTTCCTCATCGAATAAGGTGCGGGATATATCATATATATCGCTATGCAAAGCAAAAACTGTAGCTACCCTTTTTGAAAAATTTGATTCTACAACATCTTTTAGGTTTCTTTTCTTTCATTAATCATATTAATGAAGTCCTATCATTTAAATCACCTAAACATCACAGATAAATACGACGTACACTTATACCATCCGTATTCGCCTCGATGTCCCTTCGTGCACCATTAGGTTAGGTAACTAACGGCAGAGCGGGGCAGGGCTAGCGTGGGTGTAAAATATAAGTAACGTCTATATAATATATCATATATACTATATACAGTATTTATCACAACATATCAAATGATCACATCACAGATATCGCAGCAGAAGAAACATATGAAACATTGGATATACTAGGACTTCCGTGTTTTATTTTGAGCCTCTATAAAACACGGATTCCACGGTCGCGACGAATAGCCAAACCTACACCCCTATGTTGGAGATAGTGCCCTCAGAGTCAATTATTAGGTCACAGGTACGTGATTGTAATGATTGAGGGAGGACCTATCCCGGTAGGACAGTCTTACTCGAGATGATAGTATGCTATCTGGTTTACCTTTATCATCGTGTACTGTTTTAGGTGACCTGACACGTCGCTATTACACGTTGATAGAGCCCCTAGGATTCTTGCTTGACCACCAGCAGTATGAGGGCGATTATATAAGTGGGAGCTGGGGGTCTATAAGCTTATCCTTAAAAGGTCCCTAGTCGTGGGAGTTTCGAGACTGGGCATCGATACTCCATTAGTAGACTAGTGTATACAGTCGAGACCCCGACGAGGGGCGGTGGCCGGTCTCACAAGCTACTGGTGTCAGTTGGATCACCTAAGATGTATACAGGTGCTCATTGGGTTATGAGTACACCGGACAGGACTCGCCGGGAACATGCTAGTTGGTCATATACCAGACGTCAGATGGCAGTTCCCTGGTGACATGTGTGCAGGTTAGTTCATCGACCTGGGGATCGTCATTTGTCTCGTGTGAGTTCCCACTGTACTTTGATTACTACCCTACCACGGCTCAAAGGAGTCGTGCAAACAGGTTTTAGTTGGGTACAGTCCCGAGCCACATGGAGGCAGTGAGCGTATCTTCAGGGGTTCGTCTCTCCCGGTATTGGGGGTGAGGTCGTGCTGTGTCTAGGAGAGCCATTACACAAAGTCCTTGGCCAAGGCAAGGAGATTTACTGGTAGGTATTCCAGTAGTATCTCAGGGTGTTCTGGGCTACACTCCGACACGACTTGTACCGCTTTTAGGGGTCTGACTTTTACCAACCCCCTAGGCCCGCCATGCGATACTCATAGACGAACGGACCGGACTGCACGGATATTGTCACTGACAGGCTCAGTAGGGTTGTCAGGCTGAGTTCACTCACAGACGTCCCTTTTAGTCAGTACCTGGTAGCCCGTCACGTATTGGCTTATACCTCTGACGTGCTAGTGGTTAAATCCACAACCAAGGTGTTGACGAGTCTTTAGAGTCCCCCACATTCAGTTACTCAGCTTTCGGGCGAAATGTTGTAGAGGCCGTATGGAGATATGGCAAGGTCCGATCAGATACGTGCGGTATTGCACGCATCAGGATCGGACAGTTTGTACTATAGGCCGTATGGTTATATGGCAGGGTTCGATCAGATACGTGCGGTATTGCACGGATCAGGATCGAACAGATATTACTAGCCGGTTTTGGTATAAGCCGGATCCTAGTATAGTACAGTGTAGATTTTGTCTCATTGCATTTTGTATTTCGGTCGAAATACAGATGCGGGTGTGTATGCACAGTATCGGGGTTTTCCTGTAATTTATTACGGGACCAGTTTTCTGGAGTTGCCAGTTTGCTTTCCGTTTCGGCCAATTTCCATTGTTCCGTTCATTGGCCGAAGATTGGTGGAGGAGGGTTTATTTGCATTGTTGCAAATAGGTATTAGTGGAGGGGGTTCTTTGCATCTTGTTGCATCATGATGGTTTTCATGATGAGCACCATCACTTGACTTCTTCTTCTCATGATGGCTTGACTTTTTGAAGCCATCATTCATGAGATGATGGTTGCCTTGGAGTGTTGGATTTGTTGATAATCATTTCCTTTTGCATGATTGACTCCTCTCTCTCTCTCTTGTATCATATGAGTGAGGCTCCCATTTTGGATACACTTATCTCATTCTCTCCATTCCTCTTGAGATGGCCGGCCATGTATAGGAGGGGGCTGTCCAAATATTTTGGTGAGGGTATATGGTTCATTTCATGCTCCAAAAATGTCCCCAAGTTCCTCCACATACTTCTTGTTTTCATCCCTCCACCATTTGGCAACTCCTTCAACCCCAATAGAGACAATAGCTCACTACACATTCTACAGCAAATCTTGGGCACGTCGAGTAGCCGGCTTCGTGCCCGAGTTGCCTCGGCATTGAGGTGGGAGCCCGTAAACAAAGTAGGCGATGTGGTGCACTTCCGGCGACAAGGAGGAGACGGGACTTTTCCGCAGGAGATCCGGACGATGATGAGAAGACCGGAGGACTTGGATCGTCGGTATATCTCTTTCTCATCTTATAGTTAGCTAGGACTAGTTAATGGTTCGATCCGGGTTATAGTGCGCGGTGGTGCCGGTTTGCTAAGTCCGCAAAAATTTAAGTTATTCACCGCTTCCGCATTTGGCCGTCGGATTGACGGCCGGGGCGCCGCCGTGCACTTACAGTGGTATCAGAGCCTGGCCATTAACTTAGTCTAGCTTGGTGTAGTGTGTTTTTCTGTTTCGATCGATCGAATGTTCCAAAACTACATTTTTGTTAGCATCAGTTTTCTGTTGGAATTTTTTGGTGTCGAAAATTTTTTCAGGTTGTAAAATATTGATGTACTGGAAAATCTAAGAGCTCTGTAAAAATTCGACGAAGTAACTCCACAGTGGGAGCGCGGAACCGCCGCGAAAACCCCCTTCCCGCCGCCCTTCCGCCGCACACTGTGGAGATCACTTCACCAATTTTTTACAGAGGCCTTCTGGGATTAAAATATGGGTTTTGGAACATTAAAATTGGGCCCATATTTTCAGTAACTGCTACAGTATTGTTTTGGGGCCCACTTGTTAATATTCGATCGGTCGGATATTTTAAACACATTTTTCACAGTATTTACATTATATCTGCGACCGTGAATGTCACTTGATCGGTAAATCCGGTGTAACTGCTATAGCCCGGTTAGACGGATTTGCGAACGTGACTTTCACGTTGATGTTTTATGTTTATGCTGTGATGTTGCGGATCGGTCGTGGGGGATAGCCTGGATGCAATGCTAGTACAGTTCTGTTGTATTATGTACATTTGATATTGCGGGGCGAGCGTCCGACATGTGGACTGCCGTCACTGCCTGTTTGTATTATTATTTTGGGGCACGACCTGGTTGCGGTCGATGTACCCGTTGTATGTATATTTTACTTTCTGTACTAGGATTGCCCCGTGGAGGGGTGCACGGATAGCCGGGTTCTGGAGGGCAACAAGCCCGCATCTCATGGCATTGAGACGGAGGGGGCTTCACTCTAGGATTGGCGGGCTATTCGCCGCACTCGTAGGGGGTATAGGTTGACCTAGGAGGGGTGCCCATGTTACCGGATTCCGTGAAGTGCTGGGTGGTCCATTCACGTTGCTGAAGGGGGCTGCCTCGCTTCAGGTTTTGGCGGGTAACTTGCCGCGCCCGTAGGGGTCTAGGATTTCATTGCACAGGCTATCCACACGACCAGGGGAACGTCGGGTTTCAGCGGCTCTGTGAAACCCGGGGATCCCAGATATCTGTATTGTTTCTGTGATGCTGTACATTTCTGTGATGTTGCATTTCTTTCACGCCTTGAGCGAAATATAATATATTGGTATATATATTAGTAGATGTTGTATATGTTTTGCATCCGCGCTAGTCCAGTCCCCGCTCTGTCGTTAGTTAGCTAACCTAACGGGTAATGACGGGACCCAGTGGCGAATGCGGATGGCATATACGTACATCAGTATATTTTCGTTCTTTTTGGTGTGATCAATTGATGGGACTGCATTGATTCGGATCAATGCAAGTTAAAACAAACCTAATCTGATGTTGTTGGAACACTTTTCAAAAAGCTGTTATTGCAAGGACGTTTACTTTTGTTTTGCATCGTGGTATTCATTGGAATATCCTGCTCCTCAGTCGACGAGGCAAGGGCCGAGATCCCTTCACCGGGAGTGACCCCTTGGACAGAAGTTTGCGTCAGGGCATTAACTTCACTATAGCCGATTACCTTTGCTTTGCATCGCGGTATTCATTTGGAATATCCTGCACCCCATTCTACGGGGAAAGAGCCGAGATCCCTTCACAGGGAGTGACCTCTTTAGCAACGGTTTTCGTCACTATATTTTTAAAAGCTATCCGTTCCTTCGACGATATCAAGTTCATTACGTTAAAGGTTTTCGCCAGAAACCATTCGTAGCCCTCCGTCATTTCAGTTAAATATTCGGTAGTATTCAAGCTATGTATTTTGACCTCACGCCAAGGCATAGTGTTTGGTAGCTGCCGGTTATTTATCTGTTGCATAGATAGATGCGTTGGTTTGGGACAGTCGTACTACTATTTTGGCCTACGTCAAGGGTATGTACGGGTGGGTTCAAATTAACCTGGATAATGACGGGCAGAACTTGACATGTGACTTATGATATTTTGACCTCACGCCAAGGTCATAAGAGCATGGGGCAGAAATCACATCGGGAGTTTCAAAAGAACTGAAACTTGCCAGATATGCGCATACCTTCTGGAGTGTGATACCGTGAGCGGATTCCGTCACGTTATCATGCGATGATAGTTGGATCCCGATTCCCACTGATGAGTTAGTTTACTCCTCGGGTAACCCCGACTAATTCTTCTTTCAGGTTTGGAGGAGAATTTGAGGTACAGTGGGAGGTTTCCAGATTAGATAAATTGGTGACCATTCTGATCTAGGTTAGAGTGCACGCTGAGTGTTTCTTTTCTCTCTCTCTTTGGCAGCGACCATTGACCCGACCCTAAGACTTTGACTCAGTGACCAAGTTGACCGAACCTTCTTAAACACCGGCTTTTTGGATTGTCAGAGTTGCAAACCTCATTGCCACTCCTACTTTTACCCTTTTCTCCAGGACACCCCGTTTTACTACGAACGTCCACTTCCATTGGACAAAACCATCGTATGGTTAGATACGAACTCGAAAGAATTTATTCGAGGATGGTTTCCGGTTCTGGAGAAAACGGATAGGATTATTCAGTTGTCTTTTCCTTTTACCCTCTCTCAGGTTACGAGTACTCCTTGGTTTAGGGGTAGTACACCTATTACGCAAATTGGATTGTCTTCTTCCAAACCTTAGGCTGGTGCCGACCGGTAGGGAATGAAGAAAACCAATTAGCATAACGATGGTGTGCAGAAGGTATTAAGTTCAGACAAAGCAAGGGATTAGTAAGAGGGCAAAGTAAATTGCAACAGATTTTCACGACCAAACCAAATATTTCGTTACCACTCCCACATCACCTTTGTATTTCTCCAGGACACTCCGTATCACTACGAAGATCCACAGTTTATTTGGATACTCCATCGTATGGTTATATACGAACTCGAATGGAACTTGTTCCAGTTCGGGGATGGATTCTGGTTCAGGAGAAATAGGAATAAGGTTTATTCGGTTGTCTTTTATCTTCACCCTCTCTCATTGCGAGTGTTCCTAGGATTGGGACAGTACACCCATTATGCTTATTGGATAGTCTTCTTCCAAACCATAGGCTGGTGCCGAACGGTAGGGAAGGAAGAAAACCATTTGGCCTAAAGGGGTGTGCAGAAGGTAAAGACTAAAGACAAATGAAGGGATTTGGAGAGGTGGCAAAGAATTATACGGTTACAGTCGTGAATTTGGAAGAGGCATTACTAGGAATACCAGGATACCCCATCGAAACATTTCAATGTTTCAGTTTCACTGTGTAATGTTAAAGGAAAACTGATTTCCCGATTAGATACTTACTCCAGGGTATGTATTTACCAGGTACGATTCTCACATCTGTATGGTTTTACAGATGATGAGTGGGAGTAAGTTATTGGGAATTGGGTGATTATCCTCATTATATCGGGATTCGTTGTAATCAGTGATATTTGAGGAAATCACCTGGGCTGTTTGCCGGTCGGCAAATATTTGGTTTTGAATATCCGCTGTTATGCACCAATTTCAAATTGATATATCTGTACGTCTATTTTCATAGAGTGAGATATACCTTTCTGAAATTATGTCTATGACATTTACCTATATCAGTGGATGGTTAGGTAAGGAGCATTAAACAGCGGTGTAATTCTTCTTAACCATAAGTACAGATTTCAACCTACAACACACAGTGAATGAGTTATCAGACTCAAGGGACTTATGCAGAGTATTGTATGTTGTCCAGGGTCCATCAGGACAGAGGGGTTGGTCCTCGTACTATATTCGGTTTACTTATGACTTCTCTAGTTTTTAGACAGGTGTTTCGTAGGAAACACAGGGTCCGAATTTTGAGAAGTTATAGGTATTTGAATAGAGTAGAGAACCAGGTATAGCAAGTATCGGGATTCTTCAAAGAGATCGAAGATGTAGATACTTGTGTATGGTATTCAGTTGATAGTAATGATAAAGAGATCTTGCTTCTCTTTCAGGTTACTCATAATTGGAAGTATTCCTAAGTTGAGTAACGCTGATCGGCCTCCTTCCATTTAATTGACATGCGCTGGGGACAGCTGCATGATTTGAATCTGGTTCAATTAAATCAGTGCCTCTGTTTCTATATTGGATATAGAACAGTTCATATCTTAACGATGTTAAGGTACGGGGAGTTGTCCGGTTTATGATTAAAACCAGACACTGGACAACTCAAGGCACGTTTCTGTAATGGCTGTTTGTGGGTTGACCCAGGCTATGACGAGGGTTGACTTTCTACCATCTGGATGAACAATAGCGATATTGTTCTAGACTCGCCACAGTTTTATTAAAAATGGATTTTTTCAGAAAACAGTAGTGGGAGTATGGTAGAACTGGAAGTGATTCCAGAACCACAAACGATTACTGAAGATTTGATAAGGAACCTAAAGATTCAATCTGGATTGACATTCCATTGGCCACTCCGCAGATAAGGTGGGAAACTTCAGGCACCCGAGAGGCACTACGGTAGCCTCAAGGACGGTGACAGGGAAGTTCTTGTTTACCCACAATTGCCATTGCTGTTGTTCCAGGTTACGAGACCCGGCGGGAGGATGAGTATAGCGTCGTTCTAAACCAGTTTTAGAAGTGTACGTCTATATGACTCTGCCAGAGGGTTGTCGTAGTCAGTGGGAGCAGCGGAAGCATTGGTGGACAGGTTGCTTATGTCTATTTATAGACTAGAGCAGATGTAGCGGAGATAGATTATCTATTTCTGACGTGACAGTCATGGGTTTGACTTCATCAGAATAGGGGATGGATCTGTTGAGAAGGTAGTAGGGTGTGATATCCTGGTATTTGGATGACATACACAGAGTAGGAAAGGAAACTCCTATACTACAATCGGTTATACCTTGGTCGTCACACAGTGGTTTCTCCACAAAGGAAATGGATTTTATTTCAGACATACTGGTTACTAGATCTATGGTTTTAGATCTAGATTTGGGTGGTTTCCCAATCAGGGTACTTGACAGCATTCTAAGAGTATTTAGGATGGACGACTCCTGGCACGGTAGTGTACCTGCAGGTAATGGAGTCACCCTCTCCAAAGGTGTCTTACAGACTAAAGGGGAGAGGGACGGGCATGATTGGCAGATCACTTGCTCAGGCAATTGAGTCAATCGTGAGATGTCAAGTACCACACCAGATGTTGTTCTTGCACTAGATGCAATAAGTTGACATTAATCCAATCCTGGAGAAACAGTCGGAAGCAGTTTTAGAACATAAGTGGATGTTCTAGGGATATGATAACGACAGCCTCATTCAGGAGACAGTTATCATTCCAGGCTTCCAAGGTGACATAGACGACAAGGAGGTTGTCAGAGTTACAGTTTTCCTTCTGATGAGGGGCAGTATTTTGGACAGGTGGTCCAAGGCAATACTGAGGGAGGCATGGCGCGCAGGATACTGATTAAGTTCAGTTGACGATACAGTCTAAGAAGTTTGGATTTGGAGTTCATTTATGAGCTATGTCCCACAGACATCCAGACACATTCTAAGACAGGTATTGCTCATTTCGGGAGATGGGTTTCTCCGCGAACTTGAGATATAGAGAGACAAAGGGAGAAACAACTAAGCGGATCCACTCACTGAGGCTATTCCTCGAACGCAATAGTTCCGCAAACGAGCTTTGTGAGACTGACCAGTAGAGGAGTTGGATGTTCGGTATCACACGGGCTGTGAGTATGCGACATCGCAATAATTAGCCTTGAGTGCAAGTGGGAGATTGTTGGAGATAGTGCCCTCAGAGTCAATTATTAGGTCACAGGTACGTGATTGTAATGATTGAGGGAGGACCTATCCCGGTAGGACAGTCTTACTCGAGATGATAGTATGCTATCTGGTTTACCTTTATCATCGTGTACTGTTTTAGGTGACCTGACACGTCGCTATTACACGTTGATAGAGCCCCTAGGATTCTTGCTTGACCACCAGCAGTATGAGGGCGATCATATAAGTGGGAGCTGGGGGTCTATAAGCTTATCCTTAAAAGGTCCCTAGTCGTGGGAGTTTCGAGACTGGGCATCGATACTCCATTAGTAGACTAGTGTATACAGTCGAGACCCCGACGAGGGGCGGTGGCCGGTCTCACAAGCCACTGGTGTCAGTTGGATCACCTAAGATGTATACAGGTGCTCATTGGGTTATGAGTACACCGGACAGGACTCGCCGGGAACATGCTAGTTGGTCATATACCAGACGTCAGATGGCAGTTCCCTGGTGACATGTGTGCAGGTTAGTTCATCGACCTGGGGATCGTCATTTGTCTCGTGTGAGTTCCCACTGTACTTTGATTACTACCCTACCACGGCTCAAAGGAGTCGTGCAAACAGGTTTTAGTTGGGTACAGTCCCGAGCCACATGGAGGCAGTGAGCGTATCTTCAGGGGTTCGTCTCTCCCGGTATTGGGGGTGAGGTCGTGCTGTGTCTAGGAGAGCCATTACACAAAGTCCTTGGCCAAGGCAAGGAGATTTACTGGTAGGTATTCCAGTAGTATCTCAGGGTGTTCTGGGCTACACTCCGACACGACTTGTACCGCTTTTGGGGGTCTGACTTTTACCAACCCCCTAGGCCCGCCATGCGATACTCATAGACGAACGGACCGGACTGCACGGATATTGTCACTGACAGGCTCAGTAGGGTTGTCAGGCTGAGTTCACTCACAGACGTCCCTTTTAGTCAGTACCTGGTAGCCCGTCACGTATTGGCTTATACCTCTGACGTGCTAGTGGTTAAATCCACAACCAAGGTGTTGACGAGTCTTTAGAGTCCCCCACATTCAGTTACTCAGCTTTCGGGCGAAATGTTGTAGAGGCCGTATGGAGATATGGCAAGGTCCGATCAGATACGTGCGGTATTGCACGCATCAGGATCGGACAGTTTGTACTATAGGCCGTATGGTTATATGGCAGGGTTCGATCAGATACGTGCGGTATTGCACGGATCAGGATCGAACAGATATTACTAGCCGGTTTTGGTATAAGCCGGATCCTAGTATAGTACAGTGTAGATTTTGTCTCATTGCATTTTGTATTTCGGTCGAAATACAGATGCGGGTGTGTATGCACAGTATCGGGGTTTTCCTGTAATTTATTACGGGACCAGTTTTCTGGAGTTGCCAGTTTGCTTTCCGTTTCGGCCAATTTCCATTGTTCCGTTCATTGGCCGAAGATTGGTGGAGGAGGGTTTATTTCCATTGTTGCAAATAGGCATTAGTGGAGGGGGTTCTTTGCATCTTGTTGCATCATGATGGTTTTCATGATGAGCACCATCACTTGACTTCTTCTTCTCATGATGGCTTGACTTTTTGAAGCCATCATGCATGAGATGATGGTTGCCTTGGAGTGTTGGATTTGTTGATAATCATTTCCTTTTGCATGATTGACTCCTCTCTCTCTCTCTTGTATCATATGAGTGAGGCTCCCATTTTGGATACACTTATCTCATTCTCTCCATTCCTCTTGAGATGGCCGGCCATGTATAGGAGGGGGCTGTCCAAATATTTTGGTGAGGGTATATGGTTCATTTCATGCTCCAAAAATGTCCCCAAGTTCCTCCACATACTTCTTGTTTTCATCCCTCCACCATTTGGCAACTCCTTCAACCCCAATAGAGACAATAGCTCACTACACATTCTACAGCAAATCTTGGGCACGTCGAGTAGCCGGCTTCGTGCCCGAGTTACCTCGGCATTGAGGTGGGAGCCCGTAAACAAAGTAGGCGATGTGGTGCACTTCCGGCGACAAGGAGGAGACGGGACTTTTCCGCAGGAGATCCGGACGATGATGAGAAGACCGGAGGACTTGGATCGTCGGTATATCTCTTTCTCATCTTATAGTTAGCTAGGACTAGTTAATGGTTCGATCCGGGTTATAGTGCGCGGTGGTGCCGGTTTGCTAAGTCCGCAAAAATTTAAGTTATTCACCGCTTCCGCATTTGGCCGTCGGATTGACGGCCGGGACGCCGCCGTGCACTTACACCCTAGACCCCTACGAGAGCGGCAAGCAACCCTTCCAATTCTAAAGTTAGGAGACCCGGACTCGACTCCTCGAGTTGGTCTCCCACTGGACTCTAGAACCCGGTTACTTGTGCTCTCCTCCTTGGGTCTATCCTAGTGCGGAAAAGTAAATAATATACAAATGGTGACATCAACCTCATCCCGGAAGTGCCCCAATAAAAGAATATTACATACATTTAATTTTACATGAATGAAAATAAAAACTCTCATCTCACATAAAAACCCCCGGCTATTCAGAACGCGACGATCCAATATAACATATCCAGCAACACATAACAGCACATGTCATCAACGTAAGTAAATATGTGCATCCCAATTGTCGTTGACATATAGCAACGAAACCGGCGATAACACATATTACACTTACGGTCGTATAAAAGAAAGTGTAAAACCACAACATTTGGAATCCACATTCTCTTTAGACATCGTAAATCCGAAATATCACATACTTCGCATTTCATGCCTAACTATATGAATTCCACATATTGTATCACATTCCAGATAAATAGACAGTATTAAACTTTCCGATCGAATAATCAAGTACCCAAGATTTCCATAAATAGCTCAACACTTGAGCGGAGTTCAAAAATTCCAGAATACGTCACAGTAGCAACGGTCCAGCCGTAGAAGGGTCAAGCCAACGCTTCACATGTGGCACGCCGTACTGCCCCAAACCCTAAGGTTCAAAAGGCAGTTCAAGACGGTCACATAATCGAGTTAAGGTTTGTTGTCTTCTAGAGGGTCCATCGCGTTACATGCACGTTTTTCCGAAAGATTTAGACTCAAGAAAAAATTCAACACTTGAAAGTTTTTCGTGCCGGGAAATAATGAGTTAATGATATCCGTTCGAACATTTTAATAGTTTCTAAATATCCGGAAAACATAACGAAATTAAATATTCCGATCGAATCAACGAATACAAAGTAATTCCCAGAACACTCAACACTTGAGTCATTTTAAAAATACCCAGAAAATACAAATCACAGAAATAGAAATTATAGTGTAAACATTAGGGCATAACTCCTCTGTGCTGCCGCGGATCCGCGGCCCAAGCGAGGTACGGCCGTGTTTCCGCGGCTGTTTGTACAGTGTATGCTCTCGTTTTTCACTAAAATTCTTATATTTCCCTGCTGATTTTTTAGGCATTTTTAATACAGAAAAATCACAGTTTTGAAAAAATGTATAGAGAGGGGGTTAACTTTGACATATCGGGGTTCGTTCGGAGTTTTAATTTCGTAAACACGTCGCCTAATGCTCTAGCTAGGCTCTGATACCACTGTAGGGTTACTAGGTGTAGGGTTCCTAGGCATCCTAAGGAAGTCTCACAAGGCATCGAACATGCCAATTTCAAAAATTATTGGTGCCGAGAATCCCTAACACGGATCGTTTACTAGATGTTTAGGCGAAACGGAAAACTAGTTAACTATTTAACTATAGGTTAGATGCTACAACCTTTGTAGATCCGGATTTCCACCTCCTTAGCTCCACGTGGTCATGCCCTCGCTGTCCATCATGAATCCTCGACTCGTTCGTCGGCTTCATCGGAAAACGGGCGGAATAGGTCGTCGGCTTCGTGTCAAAGACGATCTACGTCGAGGTTGCACTAGTTCAAGCTCCGACTTCACAAAGTTGTGAAACTTGTGAAGAGAACACCCAAAACAACTTGGCAAGAGGTAGAGGGTGAAGAAATAGGAGATGGGTTCACTTTAGATTTGGAATTCTCTCACTAAAACTCAAGTTGCCATTGATGTAGCAAGCGTGAAGAAGAAGAAGAAGATGATAGAATTGTTATGATAAGTTTTTTTTTATAAAATGAATAATAAAATGAATTCTTATCATCTTCTAACCATGGTCAAGTGTAGAGAATTGACCATGGTTAGTGGGAGTGGTTAGGTTTAAGCAAGGAGACAAAATGGCATCATTACTAAAAGCTTCATGAAGCTTCACCACACTTCATGATAAAATGAAACTCTTTTGTTTCCATAAATCCATTTAATAAATAATAAATGGATTTAATAATAATAAGAGAATAAATCTTAAACCCTAACCACTCTCATAACCATGGTTGCATTCTTTACACAAAGCCAAAACTACATGCATCATCAAACATGATACATATATGTGCACAAAAGTATATCACATATACAATGTGTAAATCAAGTGAGAAAAATCCGTTTAAAGTGAACCAATACTAGTTAATGCAAAGTAATATATCAAATATATAATTATACATTAAATCACTAAATCAACACTTGATTCAATGATCCGGTCATGTCGCACATAACCGACTAGTATTCAATGTATCGACTTATCGAATCGATCTTCGATTCGATAACTAGGTTATATCATATACAACCAATCGAAACATTAATCGCGAGAATCAAATACGGTATCACATACACGCATTATTCTCGGTCCCGCACATATCTCATATGCACTCCTATTTCGTTTCGCTTGAACCAGGAAACCTCTGTGTAGGACTCTAAAGACTCGTCAATACGCCGGTAGCAGATGATGATCATATCATGCACCCACAAGCCGCAAGCGGTCTGCCAAACGTAACGGCCACCCGGGTATTGAGCGATCAGAAGATCGACGAGCTAGCCCGCTCACACTCCTGCGAATCCGACCAGTAACACTTACCGTACAGTCCGGTCTCTTCGTCTGATATGTCGCATATCAAGTCTAGGGGTGGTAAACGTCAGACCCCAATAACCCGATAAGTCGTGCCGATGTGAGGCTCGTAACGGGTCGAGAAACTACTGGTAACACTTACCAGCAAATCTCTGATCAGCCCTGGCCAGGGACTTCCCTGTTACGGCCAATCGAGCACTGCGCAACATCAACCCCCAATACCGGGAGAGACAAAACCCCTCCTATCGCTCATTGCCTCCATGTGACTCGGGACTGTACCCAAAGACCACCGTTTTGCACGCCCTAATGGACGTGGTAAGGTGGAGATCAAAGCACAGTGGGAATCACACAAGACTCTATGACGATCTCGGGTCTACAGACTAACCTGTACAAGTGTCACCTGAGAACTGCCATCTGACGTGAGGTATAATACCATCTGGGAGTTCTCGGCGAGTCCGTCCAGTATACCCAGTCTCCACTGAGCACCCGTATACCATCTCTGATGTCAAACACCAATGGATATGGGATCATCCATCGCCCATCACATGGGTCGAGAAGCGTATACGCTAGTCTACTCTGGTATATCGATGCCCCGTCTCGATACACCCACGACTAGGGACCTTGAAGGATGTACTTATGGACTACCATGTCCCCACTAGTATGATCTGCATCATAGTCCAGGTAGTCAAGTACAAATCCTAAGGGCTTTACCAACATGTAACTATAAGACAGTATAAAGAGACTAGTGTACATGTTAAGATAAAGAGCAACCAGATAGCATACTATCATGTCGAGCAAGAAAGTCATCTCTATATATGTCCAAGCATCCAATATAATATACATAATCTGTACAATACTGGCCTCTAGGGCATACATACAACTAACAATCTCCCACTTGCACTAGGGCCAGCTGCTGTAGTATCTCATACCGAGCATCCCGAAGAGTCTCTCAAACTGTATCTGGGGAATGGCCTTCGTGAGTGGATCCGCCGTGTTGTTCTTCGTGTCAACTCTTCTGACCTCGATCTCCCGGCGATCAACTATCTCCCGGATCAGGTGATACCGCCTCAGAATATGCCTGGATCGCTGATGGGACCTGGGTTCCTTGGCCAAAGCCACCGCTCCATTGTTATCGCAATACAAAGGTATTGGACGCTCAATGGATGGAACCACTCCAAGTTCAGTAATGAACTTCTTGATCCAGACAGCCTCTTTGGCAGCATCGTTGGCAGCGATGTATTCAGCCTCCATCGTCGAGTCTGCCACGGTTTCCTGCTTGGAACTCTTCCAGCTAACCGCCCCTCCGTAAAGGGTAAAGACAAAGCCCGACTGCGACTTAGAGTCGTCCTTATCACTCTGGAAGCTCGAATCGGTAAAGGACTCCACTTGGAGTTCTCCGTTACCATACACCAAGAACATATCTCTAGTCCTTCGCAAGTACTTGAGAATGCTTTCACAGCTGTCCAGTGACTCTCTCCAGGATCAGCTTGATACCTGCTCACTATACTTAGTGAGTATGCAACATCGGGTCTAGTACATAGCATCGCATACATGATAGAGCCTATTGCCGAAGCATAGGGTATCCCTTGCATGCGAGCTCTCTCCAAATCAGTCTTGGGAGACATCTCTTTGGAGAGAGTGACTCCAGAGATCGTGGGCAAGTTCCCACGCTTGGACTCTTCCATACTAAACCTCTTTAGTATGGTGTCTATGTACCTGGATTGGGACAATCCCAAAATCCATTTGGATCTATCTCTATAGATCCTAATTCCCAATATGCAGGAGGCATCACCAAGATCTTTCATTGAGAATCTTTGTGATAAGAAGAGCTTGACCGCTTGCAGCATAGGAATATCATTTCCTATCAAGAGTATGTCGTCCACGTACAATACGAGGAAGACAACCTTACTCTCTGCCACCTTCTTGTAGATACAAGGTTCATCTGGATTTTTGACGAAATCAAACTCTTTGATAACGACGTCAAAGCAGATGTTCCAACTCCGCGATGCTTGCTTTAATCCATAAATGGATTTAAGCAGCTTGCACACCTTTCCGCTGCTCCCACTGTCTACGAAGCCCTCTGGCTGAGTCATGTACACGCACTCTTCTAAATCACCATTTAGAAAGGCGGTCTTAACATCCATTTGCCAGATTTCGTAGTCATGAAAGGCAGCAATGGCAAGCATGATTCGGATGGATTTAAGCATAGCCACTGGAGAAAAGGTTTCGTCATAGTCCACACCTGGTCTTTGACGAAAACCCTTTGCTACAAGTCTAGCTTTGAAAGTCTCCACTTTCCCATCTACACCAAGTTTCTTTTTGAAGATCCACTTGCTCCCAATGGGTTTTACCCCTTCAGGAGCAACTTCCAAAGTCCATACTTTGTTGGTGTACATGGATTCCATCTCGGACCGCATAGCATCCAGCCATTTCACTGAGTCCCTACTCGTGATGGCCTGCTCGAAGCTAGTTGGGTCATCATCCTCCATGATGCAATCCTCGCTCCCACCCTCCATGAGAAAACCATAGTATCTCTCAGGTTGGCGAGGAACCCTACTAGATCGGCGGAGTGGCTGGGTTCATCGGGAACTACGGAATCCTCTGGTTCCACCAGATCTTCTGTTGTAGCTTCTGCAGCTGGAACCTCTTCCAGTTCTACCTCATGACCACTAATCTCTTTTTCAAGAAATTCCTTTTCTAAAAAGGTGGCATGCCGAGAAACAAACACTCTTTGTTCCTCAGGGTGGTAGAAGATATACCCTCGCGAATGTTTGGGATATCCAATAAACTTACACAGAATAGACCTTGCCGCGAGTTTGTCCGGATTTTGCGTTTTTACATAGGCCGGACAACCCCATATCTTAACATAATTAAGACATGGTCTCTTTCCTTTCCATATCTCATATGGAGTGGTCGGCACGGTTTTGGTGGGAACCATATTCAATAGGTCTGCAGCTGTTTCCAGTGCATATCCCCAGAAGGAAATAGGTAACTCAGCTATGCTCATCATAGAGCGCACCATATCTAATAGGGTGCGGTTCCTCCGTTCTGATACACCATTGTGCTGTGGTGTATATGGAGGAGTCAGCTGAGAGAGAATCCCATTCTCTTTTAGGAAGTCCAGGAATTCATTGCTCAAGTATTCACCTCCTCAATCAGATCGAAGGATTTTAATACTTTTTCCGGTTTGGTTCTCGACTTCTTGTTTATATTCTCTAAATTTCTCAAAAGCTTCTGATTTGTGTTTCATCAGGAACACATATCCGAATCTAGAGAGATCGTCAGTGAATGTAATGAAGTACGAAGAACCATCCCTGTCATGTGTAGACATGGGACCGCATACATCACTATGTATCAGTCCCAAGAGTTCGGTAACTCTTTCTCCGTGTCCCGTAAACGGAGTTTTGGTCATCTTGCCTTTGAGACATGACTGGCAAGTGTCATAAGATGAAAATTCAAACGGATTTAAATATCCATCTTTATGCAACTTAGCTAGTCGTGTCGCATTGATGTGGCCTAGTCTACAATGCCACAAGAAGGATTCGTTGAGTTCAGAACTCTTCCTCTTGTGTGCGTTTGTTATGCTCAGAACTGTTGATTGGTTTAGAACATAAATGCCATTGCACAACGTGCCTGATCCAACCAACTTTTGGTTACGGAAAATGTTCATAACATTGTCCTGTAATACAAAATTATATCCCTCTTTACTTAATAAAGAAACCGATATAATGTTGCATATCAGGTTCGGCATGTAATAGCATTCGTTCAGAACCAATGTATTACCAGTTGGTAATACAAGGTGATATTCCCCGACAGTCTTAGCTGCAACAATTGCACCATTTCCAACTCTAATGTCTTTATCACCTTCTCCAAGTTCTCTACCTTTCTTGAGCCCATGTAACTGATTACATATATGGGATCCTGACCCGGTATCCAATACCCAGGACGTAGAGCAAATAGAGAAACAGTTCTCAGTAACGAACACACCCGAAGAAAATGCATCAACATGTACTTTCTTCATTCGGGTGGCATGGGAATCCTGGTATTCCCCTATATCCTGTTCATTCCTATAACTCTTATAGGAAAGAACGGAACCAACATTCCCCAGCACAGTATAACATGCGGGTTTGGTCAATACATCCATATTATTATCTTCATTAGGGCATGAAATGGTCGCTACCTGGAGAGAGAGAGAAGAAAACACTTTAGCGTATGCTCGTGCAAGATCAGATTGGTTATTATCTTATCTAATCAGGATGGCTCCCACTGCTTTTTATCAAATCTTCCTTCAAACCCTAAAAGGAAAGACTAGCCGGGATTAATTACACACTACAAGTTCGCCAATCTTTCAGCCAGGCCAGTGTCGGTACTTTGAGGGAGGTCCCCTGTGCTTTCGCACGAACCTAATTAATGTAAACCTCGTTTTCCCAGAGGCGTAACCTCGTTAACACATTTCTAGACACCTACTTGATCGGCTAATTGTAATGTGTAAAACTCTCCCAGGAGTAACTCTTACTCACAGTGGGTATCGGGATCCAACTATCTCATAGAAGGTATGCAATCTCATTGCAAATTTCAACACTTGAAATTCCCGATAATCTTTTGCCCCTAGCGTCATATGACCTTGACGCAGGCCAACAAACCATAGTGCGCTAGTCAAGTTCAACCCGTCATTTCCTGATTGAATTAAACCCATCCGTACGACCCTTGACGCAGGCCAACAAAGTCACACGACTACCCTAATCCAATCTGCATCATATGCATAAGCAGATAAATACTAGTTAGCTGCCGCACACTACGCCTTGACGCAGGCCAACAAACGTAGCACGAATACTAACTACTACTCATCTGAAATGACGGAGGGCTACGCCAGGTTTTTCTGAAAACCTATTGCGTAATGAACTTGATATCGTTGTAGAATCAAATGAAGTTTTGAAATGGAGTGATTTTGAGGCTTTTCTAGTTTTGCTAAAGGGGTCACTCCCGGTGAAGGGATCGTCGGCCCTTTCCTCGTCGAATGAGGTGCGGGATATATCATATATATCACTGTGCAAAGCAGAAACTATAGAAGCAATCAAAACAAACCGAGTGTGTAGCATCTACCAGTTATTGCTAAAGGAGTCACTCCCGGTGAAGGGATCTCGGTCCTTTCCTCATCGAATAAGGTGCAGGGCATATCACATATACCGCTATGCAAAGCAAGAACTGTAGCTACCTATTTTATTTTAAAATTCGATTCCACAACATCTTAGGTTTCTTATCTTTCATTAATCACATTAATGAAGTCCCATCATTTAAATACCTAAACATCACAGATAGATATAACGTACACTTATGCCATCCGCATTCGCCTCGATGTCCCCTCGTGCACCGTTAGGTTAGGTAACTAACGACAGAGCAGGGCAGGGCTAGCGCGGGTGTAAAACATAAGTAACGTCTATATAATATATCATATATACTATATACTATATCCATCACAGAATCACATCACAGATATCGCAGTAGAATAAACATATAAAATATTGGATATACTAGGACGTCCGTGTTTTCAATACGAGCCAGTATAAAACACGGATTCCACGGTCGTGATGAATAGCCAATCCCACACCCCTAGACCCCTACGAGAGCGGCAAGCAACCCTGCCAATTCTAGGGTTAGGAGACCCGGACTCGACTCCTCGAGTTGGTCTCCCACTGTACCCCAGAACCCGGTTACTTGTGCTCCCCTCCTTGGGTCTATCCTAATGCGGAAAGGTAAATAATATACAAAGGGTGACAGCTTCCGCTACCTGGAAGTGCCCCAAATAAAAGAATATTACATACAAGTTTTTACATGAATGAAAATGGAAAACACTCATCTCACATAAAAACCCCCGGCTATTCAAACACGACGATCCAATATAACATATCCAGCAACACATAACATCACATGTCATCAACGTAAGTAAATATGTCCATCCCAATTGTCGTTGACATATAGCAACGAAACCGGCGATATCACATATTACACTTACGGTCACAGAAAAGAAAGTGTAAAACTACAACAGTTGGAATCCGCAACCTCTTTAGACATCACATGCCTAACAGTTACAAACCCCGCATTTTAGTCTCATTATCGAAAACTCTTTTCAATATCGTATGGGACTAAACTGCTAGATTTATAACATTCATCCAGTTATCTCATAACTGTTTGTGAATTCCAATTATTGTATCCAATTCCGGATAAATAGAATATATTAAACTTTCCGATCGAACATTCGAACACCCAAGTTTTCCCGACACCGATCAACACATGAAATAGGTTCAAAAACATTCACTTCATGCCTCAGTACCAACGGTCCAGCCGTAGAAGGGTCAAGCCAACGCCTCACATGTGGCACGCCGTACTCTCCCAAACCCGAAGGTTCAAAGGGCAGTTCAAGACGGTCACATAATCGAGTTAAGGTTTGTTGTCTTCTAGAGGGACCATCGCGTTACTTGCACTACTCAGAACGTCTTTTAACCACAGAAAAATCCAACACTTGGAATTATTCCGGCAGGGGAAAACTTGGGTATTTATATCCGGTCGAACTCTTTAACATATTCTACAGTTATCTGGAAAAATACTTAGACAAAGTTTGATATTCCGATCGAATCGTCGATTCCCAATTTAACCCCAGAGCACTCAATCTTAGAGTCAATTTAAAAATACCCAAAAAACTCAGTAGAATTTATCAGGAATTACTGTGCAATTAAGTATGGCTGACGTCACCTTTTGAGCGCGGAACAGCGGCAGAAGCCATGCTTCTGCCGCGGTTCCGCGGCTTTAGGAACTGTTCATGTGAAATATTTTGCATCGTAATTCTTATAATTCTTTACTGAATTTTTTAGACATTTTTAATATTAAAAAATCCCAGATTTTAGAAAATTTCCAGAGAGCTCATGGGTATATGGGTTTCGGGTTCGTCCGGACTTCAAACTCCGTCTAGACTTCGCCTAAGGCTCTAGCTAGTCTCTGATACCACTGTAGGTCAGGCAGCCACCCCATCCAATGGGGTCGCCGTGGCACCAACGGGTCCCTCAGCAGCTACTTTTTACGCATGCCCCCTCGCGAGGACTACAACCCGCCGGAACACCTTCCGGTCTCGGGACACCCTGGGGGTAAGAGCCTATGCTTCGCCACACTGTCACACAGTGAGAACCCCCCATAGGTCGACATCCAATGCCTAGTAGCTTTGATACCACTATAGGGTTCCTAGTCATCCTAAGGAAGTCTCACAAGGCATCGAACATGCCAATTTCAAAAATTATTGGTGCCGAGAAACCCTAACACGGATCGTTTACTAGATGTTTAGGCGAAACGGAAAACTAGTTAACTATTTAACTATAGGTTAGATGCTACAACCTTTGTAGATCCGGATTTCCACCTCCTTAGCTCCACGTGGTCATGCCCTCGCTGTCCATCATGAATCCTCGACTCGTTCGTCGGCTTCATCGGAAAACGGGCGGAATAGGTCGTCGGCTTCGTGTCAAAGACGATCTACGTCGAGGTTGCACTAGTTCAAGCTCCGACTTCACAAAGTTGTGAAACTTGTGAAGAGAACACCCAAAACAACTTGGCAAGAGGTAGAGGGTGAAGAAATAGGAGATGGGTTCACTTTAGATTTGGAATTCTCTCACTAAAACTCAAGTTGCCATTGATGTAGCAAGCTTGAAGAAGAAGAAGAAGATGATAGAATTGTTATGATAAGTTTTTTTTTTATAAAATGAATAATAAAATGAATTCTTATCATCTTCTAACCATGGTCAAGTGTAGAGAATTGACCATGGTTAGTGGGAGTGGTTAGGTTTAAGCAAGGAGACAAAATGGCATCATTACTAAAAGCTTCATGAAGCTTCACCACACTTCATGATAAAATGAAACTCTTTTGTTTCCATAAATACATTTAATAAATAATAAATGGATTTAATAATAATAAGAGAATAAATCTTAAATCCTAACCACTCTCATAACCATGGTTGCATTCTTTACACAAAGCCAAAACTACATGCACCATCAAACATGATACATATATGTGCACAAAAGTATATCACATATACAATGTGTAAATCAAGTGAGAAAAATCCGTTTAAAGTGAACCAATACTAGTTAATGCAAAGTAATATATCAAATATATAATTATACATTAAATCACTAAATCAACACTTGATTCAATGATCCGGTCATGTCGCACATAACCGACTAGTATTCAATGTATCGACTTATCGAATCGATCTTCGATTCGATAACTAGGTTATATCATATACAACCAATCGAAACATTAATCGCGAGAATCAAATACGGTATCACATACACGCATTATTCTCGGTCCCGCACATATCTCATATGCACTCCTATTTCGTTTCGCTTGAACCAGGAAACCTCTGTGTAGGACTCTAAAGACTCGTCAATACGCCGGTAGCAGATGATGATCATATCATGCACCCACAAGCCGCAAGCGGTCTGCCAAACGTAACGGCCACCCGGGTATTGAGCGATCAGAAGATCGACGAGCTAGCCCGCTCACACTCCTGCGAATCCGACCAGTAACACTTACCGTACAGTCCGGTCTCTTCGTCTGATATGTCGCATATCAAGTCTAGGGGTGGTAAACGTCAGACCCCAATAACTCGATAAGTCGTGCCGATGTGAGGCTCGTAACGGGTCGAGAAACTACTGGTAACACTTACCAGCAAATCTCTGATCAGCCCTGGCCAGGGACTTCCCTGTTACGGCCAATCGAGCACTGCGCAACATCAACCCCCAATACCGGGAGAGACGAAACCCCTCCTATCGCTCATTGCCTCCATGTGACTCGGGACTGTACTAAAAGACCACCGTTTTGCACGCCCTAATGGACGTGGTAAGGTGGAGATCAAAGCACAGTGGGAATCACACAAGACTCTATGACGATCTCGGGTCTACAGACTAACCTGTACAAGTGTCACCTGAGAACTGCCATCTGACGTGAGGTATAATACCATCTGGGAGTTCTCGGCGAGTCCGTCCAGTGTACCCAGTCTCCACTGAGCACCCGTATACCATCTCTGATGTCAAACACCAATGGATATGGGATCATCCATCGCCCATCACATGGGTCGAGAAGCGTATACGCTAGTCTACTCTGGTATATCGATGCCCCGTCTCGATACACCCACGACTAGGGACCTTGAAGGATGTACTTATGGACTACCATGTCCCCACTAGTATGATCTGCATCATAGTCCAGGTAGTCAAGTACAAATCCTAAGGGCTTTACCAACATGTAACTATAAGACAGTATAAAGAGACTAGTGTACATGTTAAGATAAAGAGCAACCAGATAGCATACTATCATGTCGAGCAAGAAAGTCATCTCTATATATGTCCAAGCATCCAATATAATATACATAATCTGTACAATACTGGCCTCTAGGGCATACATACAACTAACACTAGGCACTCTAACAAGGGTTAAGAAAGCATCATCCATGCTCGATTAAAATTTTAGCCGTGCCTAACAACCCTAAACAAGATCTTTGCTAGAAAATTAGGGTTTCACATGCAAGTAATTAGCATCTATGACTAAGTGAATACGAAATACAACCTTTGTCGATCGGTCCTTCACTTCTTTAGCTCCTTGTTGAAGTCCCTTCGCTGCAATCGTGGTTCTCCCGGACTCTTGCATGGCTTCACGAGGCTAAAGGAGCGCCCTTGCTTGAAGTTTTCGAGGCCGAAGATGATCTACGTCGAGGGGATGCCAACTCAAGCTTTTACTTCACTAACTAGAGAATTAGTGAAGCAAACACCCTAAACTAAAGTGCTAGTCTAGTAGAGGATGGAGAAATAGGAAGTGGGTTCACTTTAGAATTTGGTTTCTCACAATGTTTCTCACTTTGGATCAAACCCTAGAGAGCTCTTTTTCTCAAGGAAGAAGATGAAGAAAAATAAAGAGAGAAAGATAATGATCAAGTGAGAAAGTTAACCATGGTGAGTGAGTATCATATACTAACTCATGTAGAGACATAACCATGGCTAATCCTTATGGTTGGGTTAACAAATATCCATAGTAAAAACAAACTTAGTGGACTTAGTCAATGCATCCACAAGCTTCATGCATTTTGCTAATCCTCCACTAATTTTGTAATTACTTTAAATATTAAAACCCAATATAATAAATAGCATGGTGTAAGTCTCATACACCCAAGTCATGTGTATCATCAACCATGATACAAAAAGAAAAACACATTTCAATATATATCACATATATATTAAAGTGTGCACATGTGAGAAAAATCCTTAAGTGAACAAGTGTTAGTTAATGTAAACTAGTATATCTAATATACAATTATACACTAAATTATTAAATCAACACTTGACTTAATAATCCGGTCATATCTCATATAACCGACTAACATCCATTGTATCGACTTATCGAATCAACACTTGATTCGATAACCCGGCTATATCATATATAACCGACTGATACAAAAAGTCGTGAGAATATAATACGGTATCACATACACGCATTATTCTCGGTCCCGCACATATCACATACATGCTCCTATTTCGTTTTGCCTGAGTAGTAAAACCTCTATGTAGGACTCTAAAGACTCGTCAATACGCCGGCAGTAGGTGATGATCACATCAAGCACCCACAAGCCGTCAGCGGTACTAGATGGACGTAACGGCTACCTGGGTATTGAGCGATCAGAAGATCATCAAGCAAGCCCGCTCCAACTCCTGTAAAAACCTGCCGGTAACACTTCCCGTACAGTCCGGTCTCCTCGTCTGATATGTCGCATATCAAGTCTAGGGGTGGTAAACGTCAGACCCCCAATAACCGATAAGTCATGCCGATATGAGGCTCATAACAGGTCAAGAAACTACTGGTAACTCTTACCAGTAAATCTCTAAATTAGCCCTGGCCAGGGACTTCTCTGTTATGGCCAATCGAGCACAGCGCAACATCAACCCCCAATACCGGGAGAGACGAAACCCCTCCTATCGCTCATTGCCTCCATGTGACTCGGGACTGTACCCAAAAACCACCATTTTGCACGCCCTCATGGACGTGGTAAGGTGGAAATCAAAGTACAGTGGGAATCACACAAGACTCTATGACGATCTCGGGTCTACAGACTAACCTGCACAAGTGTCACCAGAGAACTGCCATCTGACGTGAGGTATAATACCATCTGGGAGTTCTCGGCGAGTCCGTCCAGTGTATCCAGTCTCCACTGAGCACCCGTATACCATCTCTGATGTCAAACACCAATGGATATGGGATCATCCATCGCCCATCTCATGGGTTCGAGAAGCGTATACGCTAGTCTACTCTGGTATATCGATGCCCTGTCTCGATACACCCACGACTAGGAACATTAAAGGATGTACTTATGGACTACCATGGCCCCACTAGTATGATCTGCATCATAGTTCAGGTAGTCAAGTACACATCCTAAGGGCTTTACCAACATGTAACTATAAGACAGTATCAAGAGACAAGTATACATGTTAAGATAAAGAGCAACTAGATAGCATACTATTATATCGAGCAAGAAAGTCCTCTCTATATATGTCCAAGCATCCAATATAATATACATCATCTGTACAATACTGGCCTCTAGGGCATACATACAACTAACAACGGCTCTCCTAAACACAGCGCGATCTCACCCCCAATATCGGGAGAGACGAATCCCCGACGATCCGCTCACTGCCTCCATGTGGCTCGGGACTGTACCCAACTAAAACCTGTTTGCATGACTCCTTTGAGCCGTGGTAGGGTAGTAATCAAAGCACAGTGGGAACTCACACGAGATAAATGACGATCTCAGGTCGACAGACTAACCTGTACACATGTCACCTGGGAACTTCTATTTGACGATATGTATAATACCAACTAGCATGTTCCCGGCGAGTCCTGTCCGGTGTACTCATAACCCAATGAGCATCTGTATACATCTTAGGTGAACCAACTGACACCAATGGCTTGTGAGACCGGCCACCGCCCCTCGTTGGGGTCTCGACTGTATACACTAGTCTACTCTGGAGTATCGATGCCCTGTCTCGAAACTCCCTCGACTAGGGACCATTTAAGGATGTGCTTATAGACCACAGCTCCCATGTATATGATCGCCATCATACTGCTGGCAGTCGAGAAAGATTCCTATGGGCTCTATCAACATGCAATAGTGAACTAAAGCATGTACACGATGATAAAGACAAACCAGATATCATACTATCATCTCGAGCAAGACTGTCCTACCGGTATAGGTCCTCCCTCAATCATTGCAATCACGTACCTGCGATCCAATAATTGACTTTGAGGGCATTATATCCAACAATCTCCCACTTGCACTTAAGGCTAATTATTGCGATGTCGTGTAATCACAGCTCGTGTGATACCGAACATCCAACTCCTCTACTAATCAGTTTCACAAAGCTGGTTTGTAAAACTGTTGTGTTCGAGAAATAGCCTCAGTGAGTGGATCCGCCCTGATGTTTCTTCCTATGTCTCTCTTTGTCTCAAGTTCGCTGAGAAAGCCATCTCCCGAAATGACCAATACCTGTCTTAGAATATGTCTGGATATCTGATGTGACCCAGTTCATAAATGAACTCCAAATCCAGCAAACTTCTTAGACTGTATCGTCAATTGAATTTAATCAGTATCCTGCATCATGCCTCCCTCGGTATCCGCTTGGACCACCTGTCCAAACTACTTCTCCTCGTTAGAGGGAAAACTATAACTCTGACAATCACTCTGTTATCCTAGTCACCTTGGAAGCCTGGAATGATAACCATCTCCCGAAGGAGGCCGCCGTTATCAAATCCCCAGAATATTCACCTATGTTCTAAAATTGCTTCCAAACGTTTCTCCAGGATTGGATTAATATCAACTTATTGCATCTAGTGCAAAAATAACATTTGGTGTGGTACTTGACATCTCACGATCAACTCAATTGCCTAAGCAAGTGATCTGCCAATCATGCACATCCCTCTCCGCTTTAGTCTGCAAGACATCTTTAGAGAGGGTGACTCCATCACCTGCAGGTACACCACCATGCCAGGAGTCGTCCATTCTAAAATACCTTTAGAATGCTGTCTAAGTACCCTGATTGGGAAACTATCCAAATCTAGATCTAAAACCATAGATCTAGTAACCAGAATGCCTGATATAATATCCATATCCTGTGTGGAGAAACTACTGTGTGACAACCTTAGTATAACCGATCATAGTATAGGAATTTCACTTCCTACAATGTGTATGTCATCCAAGTACCGGGACATCACACCCTACTACCTTCTTAACAGATCCATCCCTTATTCTGATGAAGTCAAAGTCCATGACCGTCACATCAAAAATAGATGATCTATCTCTGCTATATCTGCTTTAGTCCATAAATAGACATAAGCTACTTGTCCACTATGCTTCCGCTGCTCCTACTGACTACGACAACCCTCTGGAAGAGTCATATACACGTGCACTTCTAAAGCTAGTTTAGAACGATGCTATACTCATCTTTCTGCCGGGTCTCATAGTCTGGAACAGAAGTAATGACAAGTCTGGGTAAACAAGAACCTCCCTGTCACCGTCTTTGAGAATACCGAAGTACCTCTCGGGCGCCTGAGGTTACCCACCATTTCTGCGGAGTGGCTAATGGAATGTCAAACCTGATTGAATCTTTAGGTCCTATTAAATTTTCCGTAATCGTTTGCGGTTCTGGAATCTCTTCCAGTTCTACCATACTCCCACTACTGTTTTCTGAAAAAAAATCCATTTTACTAAAACTGTGGCGAGTCAAGAACAATATCACTATTGATCTTCCAGATGGTAGAAAGTTAACCCTCGTCAAAGCCCGGGTTAACCCACAAACCGCCATTAAAGAAACGTGCCTTGAGTTATCCAGAGTCTGGTTTTAAGCATAAGCCGGACAACTCCCCGTACCTTAACAACGTTAAGATATGAACCGTTCTATATACAATATAGAATTAAAGGCACTGATTTAATTGGAACCCGATTCAAATCATGCAGCTGTCTCCAGTGCATGTCAACTAAATGGAGAGAGGCCGATCAACATTACTCAACTTAAGAGTGCATCCAATTATGAGTAACCTGAAAGAGAAGCTAGTTCTCAAAAACCATTACTATCAACTGAATACCAACCACAAGTATCTACATCTTCGATCACCTTGAAGAATCCTGATACTTGTAACACATGGTTCTCTACTTTATTCATCTACCTATAGCTTCTCAAACTTGGACCTTGTATTTCTACGAAACACTTGTCTAAAACTTGAGAAGTCACAAGTAAACAGAATATGGTACGAGGACCAACCCCTTTGTCCTAATGTACACTGGACAATATACAATACTTTGTATAAGTCCCCTGAGTTGAATAATTCAAACTCTGTGCGTCGTAGGTTGAAAACTGTACCCAGGCGATTTCCTCAAATATCACCAATTAAAACGAATTCCGATATAATGAGGATGATCACCTAATTCCCAATAACTTACTCCCACTCATCATCTATAAAACCATACAGATGTGAGAATCATACTTGGTAAATACATACCCTGGAGTAAAGGTCTAATTTGGGAAATCAGTATTCTATTAACAATACACAGTGAAACTGAAACATGAATATGTTTCGAAGGGGTATCTGGGTATTCCTAGTAATGCCTCTTCCATTATTCAGATTCATGACTGTAACCGTATATTTCGCTGCCATCTCTCCAATTCCCTTTATTTGTCTTTACTCGTTACCTTCTGTACACCCCTTTAGGCTAAATGGTTTTCTTCCTTCCTTACCGTTCGGCACCAGCCTATGGTTTGTAAGAAGACTATCCAATTAGCATAATAGGTGTACTCTCTTAATCCTAGGAGCACTCGCAACCTGAGAGAAGGTAAGGATAAAAGACAACTGAATAAACCTTATTCCTATTTCTCCTGAACCAGAATCCATCCTCGAAAAAGTTCCTTCGAGTTCATATATAACCATACGATGGATTTATCCAATGGAATTGAATGTTCGTAGTGATACGGGGTGTTCTGGAGAAATACAAAGGTGAATTAGGAGAGGCGATGAAATACGTGGTTTGGTCGTGAATGTTAACAGTCGCAATTTAATTTGCGCTCTTTCTGATCCCTTTAATTATCTTTACTTATTACTTTCTGTACACCTAACTTAAGATAATTAGTTTTCTTCATTCCCTACCTTTCGGCACCTGCCTATGGTTTGGATGAAGACTATCCAATAAGCGTAATAGGTGTACCCTCTCCTAATCCTAGGAGTCCTCATAACCTGAGAGAAGGTAAAAGGAAAAGACAACTGAATAATCCTATTCTATCTCTCCAGAACCAGAATCCATCCCCGAAGAAGTTCCTCCGAGTTCGTATATAACCATACGATGGATTTATCCAATGGAAGTGGATGTTCGTAGTGATACGGGGTGTTCTGGAGAAATGCAAAGGGTAAGAGAAGGAGTGGCAATGATGTATGCAACTCAGACAATCCAAAAGCCAGTGTTTTAAGAAAGTTCGGTTAACTTGGTCACTGAGTTATAGTCTAGGGTCGGGTCATGGTCGCAGTCAAAGAGAGAAAAAGTAGAAACACTCTACGTGCACTCTAACCTAGATCAGAATGGTTAATCACTTTATCTAATCAGGAAACCTCCCACTGTTTTCTCAAATTCTCCTCCGAACCTGAAAGAAGAATTAGTCGGGGTCACCCGAGGAGTAATCCTACTCATCAGTGGGAATCGGGATCCAACTATCATCGCATGATAACTTGATGGAAGCCACTCAAGTCACCATACTCCAGAAGGTATGCACAAGCCTGGCAAGTTTCCTGTATGTTTGAAACTCCCGATATGATTTTTACCCCAAACGGTTTATGACCTTGACTTTGGCCAACAAATCATAACCCGCAAGTCAAGTTCTTCTCGTCATTGTCCTGATTGATTTAGACCCACCCGCACACACCCTTGACTTTGGCCAACAAAGTGGTACGACTGTCCTAAACCAATGCATATCCATGCTACGGACAAGCAACACACAGCTACCGCACACGATGCCTTGACTTTGGCCAACAAACACCGCACAAATACTATGCATTACTTATCCGAAATGACGGAGGGCTACGTCTGGTTTTTGGCGAAAAACCTTTAGCGTAATGAACTTGATATCGTTGAAGGAACCGAATATCCATTTTTTTATAAAAATATAGTGACGAAACCCTTTGCTAAAGAGATCACTCCCGGTGAAGGGATCTCGGCTCTTTCCCCGTCGAATGAGGTGCAGGATATTCCAAACTGAATACCACGATGCAAAGCAAAAAGTAATCGACTATAGTGAAGTTATTACCCTGACGCAAACCTCTGTCCAAGGGGTCACTCCCGGTGAAGGGATCTCGGCCCTTACCTCGTCGAATGAGGTGCTGGATATTCATAACCGAATACCACTGTGCAAAACAAAAGAAACGTCCTTGCAATAACAGCTTTTTGAAAATTTGGTTCCAACAACATCAAATATAGGTTTGTTTTCCTTGCATTGATAAAAATCAACGCAGTCCCATCAATTAATCATACCAGAAAAGAACGAAAATATAATGTACGTATATGCCATCCGCATTCGCCACTGGGTCCCGTCATCACCCGTTAGGTTACTTAACTAACGACAGAGCAGGGACTGGACTAGCGCGGGTGCAAAACATATACAACATCTACTAGTAAATATATCAATATATAATAATCGCTCCAGGTATGATAAATGCAACATCACAGAAAAGTAATAAGCATCACGAAACAATAAAGATAATCTGGGAGCCCCGGGTTTCACAGAGCCGCAACTGAAACCCGACGTTCCCCTGGTCGTGTGGATAGCTTGTGCAATGAAAACATAGACCCCTACGGGCGCGGCAAGTTACCCGCCAAAACCTGAAGCGAGACAGCCCCCTTCAGCAAAGTGAATGGACCACCAAGCACTTCACGGAATCCGGTAACTTGAGCACCCCTCCTTGGGTCAACCTGTACCCCCTACGAGTGCGGCGAATAGCCCGCCAATTCTAGAGTGAAGCCCCCTCCGTCTCAAAGCCATGAGATGTGGGCCTGTTGCCCTCTAGAACCCGGCTATCCGTGCACCCCACCGCGGGGTAATCCTAGTACAGAAAAGAAAATATATACAACGGGTATATCGACCTCAACCCGGTCGTGCCCCAAAAGAATAATATACAAACAGGCAGTGACGACAGTCCACATGTCGGACGATCGCCCCGCAATATCAAATGTACAAATAAATCCAAACTGCACTACCAATGCATAGGAGCTATCCACCATGAAAAATCCGCAACATCACAGCACAACACAGAATATCAACGCGAATGTCACGTTCGCAAATCCGTTTAAAGGGACTATAGCGATTAGACAAGATTTACCGCTCGAATGACATTCACGGTCACAGATAGTAATGTAAGCACTGTAAACTAACACATTTAAAATCTCGATCGACAAAACTTCCCGAAGTGGGCCCCAACTACAAATCCAGTACTCAAAATAATCTGGGCCAAAAAATAAAACTTCCAGAAACCCCAATTCCAAGATGAAGACCCCCAGAAGAAACTTGGTGCATTGAATCCCCATAACGGCGGTGGAACCACGTCCAATACGTGGACATGGCCGCGGTTCTGCGGCGTTCCTGAGGGAACAACTTCCCAATTTTTTACAGTGGTCTTACAAAAGCGTGCCTGATTTTCTGACGTGACCAAAATAATTTTTAGACCAGTTTACAAATTCGACAGAAACTTAAGATTTGAAAATTAGGGTTTCGGAAATTTTGTTCGATCGATATTTTAAACATGTTAGAATAAGCTAGTATGCGGTTAATGGGAGGCTCGGATACCATGTTGGGATGCTGCGGCCCCCGGCCGTCGAACCGACGCCTAATGCGGAACAAAAACTTTTTATGAAACCGGGGCCACCGCAGCTCAAATTCCCGGATCGTTCCATTAACCGTAAATTAGCAATATGTAAAAGGAGTTTGGAAATTATACCTATCGATCCATGTCCTTCGGTCTTCAATCCGCTCCCTTAGCTTGTTGCGGCTGTCTCGGTGCAATCCGCTCTCCGATCTCGCTCGTTGAGGAGGCACCACGTCGAAGAATCTTTATACGGGCTCCCGCCTCAAGACCGAGGCAACTCGGACATGAAGTTTGCTAGCCGACTGTTAGTTATATGTATGCCCTAGAGGCCATTACTATACATAGGATGTATATTGTAGTGGATGCTTGGACATATATAGGGAGGACTTTCTTGCTCGACATGATAGTATGCTATCTGGTTGATCTTTACCTTAACGTGTACACTGATTGTCTCTCTGTTACATGTTGGTAAAGCCCTTAGGATGTGTACTTGACTATCTGGACTATGATGCGGATCATACTAGTAGGGACATGGTAGTCCATAAGTACATCCTTCAAAGTCCCTAGTCGTGGGTGTATCGAGACGGGGCATCGATATACCAGTGTAGACTAGCGTATACCTTCTCGACCCATACAGATAGGCGATGGATGATCCCATATCCATTAGTGTTTGACATCAGAGATGATATACGCGTGCTCAGTGGAGACTGGGTACACTGGACGGACTCGCCGAGAACTCCCAGATGGTATTATACCTTACGTCAGATGGCAGTTCTCTGGTGACACTGGTACAGAGTAGTCTGTTGACCCGAGATCGTCATAGAGTCTTGTGTGGTTCCCACTGTGCTTTGATTTCCACCTTACCATGTCCAAGAGGGCGTGCAAAACGGTGGTTTTTGGGTACAGTCCCGAGTCACGTGGAGGCAATGAGCGATAGGAGGGGATTCGTCTCTCCCGGTATAGGGAGTTGATGTTGCGCTGTGTTCGATTGGCTATAACCGGAAATCCCTGGCCAGGGTTGCTGAGATTTACTGGTAAGTGTTACCAGTAGTTTCTAGAATTGTTATAGACCTCATATCGACACGACTTATCGAGCTATTGGGGTCTGATGTTTACCACCCCTAGGCGAGATATGCGACATATCAGATGACGAGACCGGACTGTACGGTAAGTGTTACTGGTTGGATTCACAGGAGTGTGAGCGGGCTTGCTCGTCGATCTTCTGATCGCTCAATACCCGGATGGCCGTTACGTTTAGCAGACCGCTTGCGGCTTGTGGGTGATTGATATGATCATCATCTGCTGCCGGCGTATTGACGAGTCTTTAGTGTCCTACACAGAGGTTTCCTGGCTCAAGCGAAACGAAATAGGAGCGCATATGAGATATGTGCGGGACCGAGAATAATGCATGTATGTGATACCGTATTCTATTCTCGCGATGAATGTATCGATATGGTTGTATGCGATATAACCTAGTTATCGAATCAAGGATTGATTCGATAAGCCGATACATTGGATATTAGTCGGTCACATGCGATATGACCGGATCGTTAAATCAAGTGTTGATTTAATGATTCAATGCATAACTATATATTTGATATATTACTTTGCATTAACTAGTATTGGTTCACTTTAAATGGTTTTTCTCACTTGTTTGTGCACATTGTATATGTGATATATTTTTGTGCACAAGTTTGTATCATGTTTGATGATGCATGCTTACTTGAGTTTGTGTAAAGATTAAACCATGGTTATATGAATGGTTAGGGTTTTGTTTTCTTATTCATTTATTTATTTATTTATTCTTTTTGGAAAATAATAAGCATAAAAAGAAAAATGGTGGCTTTGTTTGGATGCATGTTGAAGCTTCATGAAGCTTTGACTAAGTCACCATTTTTGTCTTCATGCTTAACCCTAACCATTCACCTAACCCTAGTTTACTCTCTACACTTGACCATGGTTAGAGTATGATAAGTATTCTTTTTTCTTTTCTATTTTAAAAAAAAACTTATCATATCATCATCTTCATCTTCTTCTTCTTCTTCTTCAAGAAGAAGCTTTCCCCCATCAATGGCAACTTGAGAATGAGAGTGAGAAATCCAATTTTAAAGTGAACCCACTTCCTATTTCTTCATCCTCTACCTTTTGCCAAGGAGTATAGGGTATTTTCTTCACAAGTTTCATGACTTGGTGAAGTGGGAGCTTGATCTTGTGATGCCTCGACGTAGATCATCTTCGGCATCGAAGTCGACGACCTAGCCCGCCCATATTTCCGATGAAGCCGACGCTAGAGCCCGGGATTCGATTTGGACAGCGAGGAGACTTCATTGCGGAGCTATGGAGGTGGAGGACCAGATCTACAAAGGTTGTATTTTCGTTCTTTTAGTTAAGTTGTTAACTAGTTGCATCTTTCACCTAAAATTCTAGTTAACGATCCGTATTAGGGTTTCTCGGCACTTGTAAAATTTGAAATTGGCATGGTTGATGCCTTGTGAGACCTCATCAGTGTGCCTAGGAACCCTACAGTGGTATCAGAGCCTAGCTAGAGCCTTAGGCGATGCGTTAACGAAGTTAAAACCCCGATCGAACCCAAACACGACGAAATACACCCCTCTCTGGACCATTTTTAAAATCTGGGTTTTTTCCAAATTAAAAATACCTGAAAAATTTAGCAGGGAAATCTAAGAATTCTGGTGAAAAACGTGCCCCCAATTCCTCAATTTAGCCGCGGAACCGCGGCGTTGACCCACCATTGGCGGCGGTTCCGCGGCAACATAATGGTATTAGGGACAGTTCTTTGCACAGTAATTCCTTTCTCTGTGTTTACTATTTTGGGGTTTGTTTTGTAATCGTTGATTCGATCGGGAATTTTAAATTCGTTATTGTTTTTCCGGGTAAATTTTTGAACATGTTAAAAAGTTTGACCGGATATAAATACCCACTTTTTCCCCTGTCGGGAAATTTCCAAGTGTTAGATTTTTCCGTGGTTTAAAGACGTTCTAAGTAGTGCAAGTAACGCGATGGACCCTCTAGAAGACAACAAACCTTAACTCGATTATGTGACCGTCTTGAACTGCCCTTTGAATCTTCGGGTTTGGGGCAGTACGGCGTGCCATATGTGAGGCGTTGGCTTGACCCTTCTACGGCTGGACCGTTGGTACTGAGGCACGAACTGAATGTTTTTAGACTTATTTCATGTGTTGAGCTGTATCGGGAAAACTTGGGTGTTCGATTGTTCGATCGGAAAGTTTAACATTTTCTATTTATCCGGAATGTGATACAATAATTGGAATTCACAAGTAGTTATGAGATAACTGAATGAATGTTATAAACTAGCACTTTAGTCTCACTTAATCGGTTGCCACGGAATTTTGATGTGATCAAAAGTCCGTCGCAATCACATAGCGTACGCGGATACTCGCCAGATAAACTTAATAGACAGCTTCACCCCATAGCCCCGACCAAGTGACTGTAGGAGAACCCCGTCGCCGAAAGCATCCGTTCGGGTGCTCGCGGCAGCGGTGTTCCGCCTTGGTGCACTTCGTCGACAGCGTCGGGGGTGCGGCCGCCTACTGAAGTTTGCGACGAGCATTTGATCAGGATGTCGGGAATCTTGTTGAATTGCCCGACTTGATATTGAAAAGTGTTTTCGATAATGAGACTAAAATGCGGGGTTTATAATTGTTAGGCATGCGATGTCTAAGTAATTCATTTGGTCAGGCATGCGATGTCTGAGGTGGTTGCGGATTCCAACTGTTGTAGTTTTACACTTTCTTTTCTGTGACCGTAAGTGTAATATGTGATATCGCCGGTTTCGTTGATATATGCCAACGACAATTGGGATACGCATGTTTACTTACGTTGATGACATGTGATGTTATGTGTTGCTGGATATGTTATATTGGATCGTCGTGTTTGAATAGCCGGGTTTTTTTTATGTGAGATGAGTGTTTTTCATTTTCATTCATGTAAAAACTTGTATGTAATATTCTTTTATTGGGGCACTTCCAGGTTGCGGAAGATGTCACCTTTTGTATATTATTTACTTTTCCGCACTAGGATAGACCCAAGGAGGAGGGCACAAGTAACCGGGTTCTGGAGTCCAGTGGGAGACCAACTCGAGGAGTCGAGTCCAGGTCTCCTAACTCTAGAATTGGTAGGGTTGCTTGCCGCTCTCGTAGGGGTCTAGGGGTGTGGGTTTGGCTATTCATCGCGACCGTGGAATCCGTGTTTTATACTGGCTCGTATTGAAAACACGGACATCCTAGTATATCCAATATTTCATATGTTTCTTCTGCTGCGATATCTGTGATGTGATCATGTGATGTTCTGTGATAGATACAGTATATAGTATATATGATATATTATATAGGCGTTACTTATGTTTTACACCCGCGCTAGCCCTGCCCCGCTCTGCCATTAGTTACCTAACCTAACGGTGCACGAGGGGACATCGAGGCGAATGCGGATGGCATAAGTGTACGTCGTATTTATCTGTGATGTTTAGGTAATTTAAATGATGGGACTTCATTAATGTGATTAATGAAATAAAAGAAACCTAAGATGTTGTAGAATCGAATTTCAAAAATAAAACAGGTAGCTACAGTTCTTGCTTTGCACAGCGGTATATATGATATATCCTGCACCTTATTCGATAAGGAAAGGACCGAGATCCCTTCACCGGGAGTGACTCCTTTAGCAATAACTGGCAGATGCTACACATTCGGTTTGTCTTTTGATTGCTTTTAAGTGTTTTTGCTTTGCACAGTGATATATATGATATATCCCGCACCTCATTCGACGAGGAAAGGACCGACGATCCCTTCACCGGGAGTGACTCCTTTAGCAAAACTAGAAAAGCCTCAAAGACACTCCATTTCAAAAACATTTGATTCTACAACGATATCAAGTTCATTACGCAATAGGTATTCAGAAAAACCTGTCGTAGCCCTCCGTCATTTCAGATAAGTACTAGTTAGTATTCGTGCTGCGGTAGTTTGGCCTCCGTCAAGGCGTAGTGTACGGTAGCTAACTAGTGCTTATCTGCTAGCATATGATGCGATTGGATTAGGGTATTCGTACGGCGTTGTTTGGCCTCCGTCAAGGGTCGTGAGGGTGGGTTTAATTCAATCAGGAAATGACGGGTTGAACTTAACTAGCGGATTATGGGTTGTTTTGCCTCCGTCAAGGTCATAGGAAGCTAGGGGCAAAATATTATCGGGAATTTCAAGTGTTGAAATTTGCAATGAGATTGCATACCTTCTATGTGATAGTTGGATCCCGATACCCGCTGCGAGTAAGAGTTACTCCTGGGAGAGTTTTACACATTACAATTAGCCGATCAAGTAGGTGTCTAGAAAGGTGTCAACGAGGTTACGCCTCTGGAAAAACGAGGTTTACATTAATTAGGTTCGTGCGAAAGCACGGGGGACCTCCCTCAAAGTACCGACACTGGCCTGGCTGAAAGATTGGCGAACTTGTAGTGTGTAATTAATCCCGGCTAGTCTTTCCTTTTAGGGTTTGAAGGAAGATTTGATAAAAACAGTGGGAGCCATCCTGATTAGATAAAATAATAACCAATCTGATCTTGCAAGAGCGCACGCCGAGTGTTTTCTTCTCTCTCTCTCCTGGTAGCGACCATATCACGCCTTAATCAAGATAATAATACAGAATTTTGACCGAACCCGCTTGTTATACTGAGCTGGGGAACGTTGGTCCCACTCCAACTTATAATTGTTATAAGACAGACAGGAAATTGGGGAATACCAGATTTCCCGTGCCGCCCAAACGAAGAAAGTGCATATGATGCATCATCTTCGGGTGTGTTCATTACAAAGAACTGTTTCTCTGTATCCTCTACGTCCTGGGTATGTGATACCAGATCAGGATCCCTGATATGTAATCTGTTACATAGGGCTACAGAAAGGTAGAGAACTGAGAACGGGTGATAAGTTTCATGAGGCAGAAAACGGGGCAAGTGTTGCAGCCAAGTCTGTTGGTCACTGTCACCCTGTATTCCAAATACATTGATTCTGAACGAATGTTATTAGATACCGAACCTGATATACAAAATCATATCAGTCTCTTTATTAGTAAAGAAATGATAAAATTTTGTATTGTTGGATAATGTTTTGAACATTTCCTATATCAAAAGTTGATCGGTTCAGGCACGTTATCTAAAAGCATTGATGTTCTAAATCAAACTACAGTTCTTAGTATATGGAACACACACAAGAGAAAGAGTTCAGAAATGAACGAATCTTTCTTGAGGTATTGTAGACTAGGTCAGATCAATGTGACCCGACTAGCTGAAGTTACATTTTAGATGCATATTTAAATCAGTTTGAATTTACATCTTGTGAAACTTGCCAGTCATGTCACAAAGATTAGATGGCCATAGCCCTATTTATTGGAAACAGAGAAAGAGTTAATGAACTCTTGGGACTGATACATGATGATGTGTATAAAGGTCCCCTGTCTACGCATGCCAAGACTGGTTCTTTGTACTTCATTACATTCTCTGATGATCTTTCGAGATTCAGACCTATGTTCCTGTTGAAACACAAGTCCGAACCTTTTGAGATATTCACAGAATATAAGTTAGAAGTAGAGAACCAAAATGCGGGTATAAGTATTATGTCCTATGATGAGATCAAGGAGGAGAATACTTGAGCACGGAATTCCTGGACTATTCTAAAGGAGAATGAGATTCTCTCTCAGCACTACTCCTCCGAATACACCATAGCACGATAGTGTATCGGGGCGGAGCAATCAAACCCTATATGATAAAGTGCGCTTTATGATGAGTACTACTGAGTTACCTTTTTCCTTTGGGGGTTATGCACTTGAGAAGCTGCATACCTATTGCATTAGGTTCGAATCAAATCAGTACCTACCACTTCATATGTGATATGGAAAGGGAAGAGCCCATTTCTTAAGTTAGTTAAGATTTGGGGTTGTCCGGCCTATGTCTAAAAGCAAAATCTGGACAAGCTCGAGGCAAGGTCTGTTATGTACAACTGGAAAGGTTCCAGCTATACAAATTACAGCAGATAATTTGGTAGAACCAAAGGATTCAGTAGAAACCAACGAACCTCAGCCTCTCCGCCGATCTAGAAGGGTTCCTCACCCACCTGAGAGTTACTTCAGTTTCTCTATGACAGTGGGAGCGAGGATTGCATCATGAGATGATGACCCAACTAGCTTCGAGCTGGCCATCAGGAGTAAGACTCTGTAAGAATGGCTGGATGCTTAGCGATCTGAGATGGAATCCTTATACACCAACAAAGTATGGACTTTGGTTGCTATATCTGAAGGGTTAAATCCCCATCAGGATCAAGTAATTCTTGAGAAGATTACTTGGTGTAGATGGAAAAGTTGAGACTTTCAAAGCTAGACTTGTTAAAGGTTTTCGTCATCAACCAGGCGTGGATAATGATGAAACCTTTTCCAGTGCCTATGCTTAAGTCCATCCAGATCCTACTTGCCACGGCTGCATACCATGACTACGATATCTGGTGGTTGGGTGTCTTGACCGCTTTTCTAAATGATGATTTGGAAGAGTGCGTCTATAAGTACACAGCCAGAGGGCTTCGTAGACAGTGGGAGCAGCGGAAACGTGTGAAAGATGTTTTATGTGATGAAGCAGGCATCGTGGAGTTGGAACGTCTGTTTTGATGTGTTAGTCAAAGAAGTTGACATCATCAAAATGGTAGATGAACCTTGTATAAACAAAAAGGTAGTAGGGAGTATGGTGACGATCCTCGTAGAGTACGTGGATAACATACTCTTGATAGGGAAACTGTTTCCTATGCTACGCTCGATCAATCTCCACTTATCACAAAGATTCTCCACATAGGATCAAAGTGATACCTACTAAATCCTAAGCTTTGGATCTATAAGATAGATCTAATTGGATGTTAGGATATTCACTAGTTGTAGTGAGATGGTATCAATCGATCCTGGGAAGAATCACTGGAAGGGTTCCAGGGTGATAAAGACGACTGAATGTCAGTCACAGGCATTGTCTTTACCCTCAGTAAAAGGGACGGTATGTTGGAAGAGTTCCAAGCTACATACCGTGGCATACTAGACGATAAAGGCTGGATACATCGCTACTTAAGATGCTACCAAAGAGGCTGTTTGGGTTTATATTGGTTCATGAGATGAACTAGGTTCCTACCATTGTGTGACAATGGAAGTGTGGCTTTGGCCCGGGAACCTCCGTCCCATCAGTGACCCAGACATAATCTAAGGCAGTATCACCTGATCATGGAGATGGTTGATCTCCAGTGTGATCGAGGCTAGGAGAACAGACTCAGAGGACAACACGACGGATCCACTCACAAAGGCCTTTTCCCAGAGAGAGACTTTTATGGGATGGTTGAGTATGGGATACTTCAACCACTGCTATCAGATGGCCCTAGTGAAAGTGGGAGATTGTTAGTTATATGTATGCCCTAGAGGCCATTACTATACATAGGATGTATATTGTAGTGGATGCTTGGACATATATAGGGAGGACTTTCTTGCTCGACATGATAGTATGCTATCTGGTTGATCTTTACCTTAACGTGTACACTGATTGTCTATCTGTTACATGTTGGTAAAGCCCTTAGGATGTATACTTGACTATCTGGACTATGATGCGGATCATACTAGTGGGGACATGGTAGTCCATAAGTACATCCTTCAAAGTCCCTAGTCGTGGGTGTATCGAGACGGGGCATCGATATACCAGTGTAGACTAGCGTATACCTTCTCGACCCATACAGATGGGCGATGGATGATCCCATATCCATTAGTGTTTGACATCAGAGATGATATACGGGTGCTCAGTGGAGACTGGGTACACTGGACGAACTCGCCGAGAACTCCCAGATGGTATTATACCTTACGTCAGATGGCAGTTCTCTGGTGACACTGGTACAAAGTAGTCTGTTGACCCGAGATCGTCATAGAGTCTTGTGTGGTTCCCACTGTGCTTTGATTTCCACCTTACCATGTCCAAGAGGGCGTGCAAAACGGTGGTTTTTAGGTACAGTCCCGAGTCACGTGGAGGCAATGAGCGATAGGAGGGGATTCGTCTCTCCCGGTATAGGGAGTTGATGTTGCGCTGTGTTCGATTGGCTATAACCGGAAATCCCTGGCCAGGGTTGCTGAGATTTACTGGTAAGTGTTACCAGTAGTTTCTCGAATTGTTATAGACCTCATATCGACACGACTTATTGAGCTATTGGGGTCTGACGTTTACCACCCCTAGGCGAGATATGCGACATATCAGACGACAAGACCGGACTGTACGGTAAGTGTTGCTGGTTGGATTCACAGGAGTGTGAGCGGGCTTGCTCGTCGATCTTCTGATCGCTCAATACCCGGGTGGCCGTTACGTTTAGCAGACCGCTTGCGGCTTGTGGGTGATTGATATGATCATCATCTGCTGCCGGCGTATTGACGAGTCTTTAGAGTCCTACACAGAGGTTTCCTGGCTCAAGCGAAACGAAATAGGAGCGCATATGAGATATGTGCGAGACCGAGAATAATGCGTGTATGTGATACCGTATTCTATTCTCGCGATGAATGTATCGATATGGTTGTATGCGATATAACCTAGTTATCGAATCAAGGATTGATTCGATAAGCCGATACATTGGATATTAGTCGGTCACATGCGATATGACCGGATCGTTAAATCAAGTGTTGATTTAATGATTTAATGCATAACTATATATTTGATATATTACTTTGCATTAACTAGTATTGGTTCACTTTAAATGGTTTTTCTCACTTGTTTGTGCACATTGTATATGTGATATATTTTTGTGCACAAGTTTGTATCATGTTTGATGATGCATGCTTACTTGAGTTTGTGTAAAGATTAAACCATGGTTATATGAATGGTTAGGGTTTTGTTTTCTTATTCATTTATTTATTTATTTATTCTTTTTGGAAAATAATAAGCATAAAAAGAAAAATGGTGGCTTTGTTTGGATGCATGTTGAAGCTTCATGAAGCTTTGACTAAGTCACCATTTTTGTCTTCATGCTTAACCCTAACCATTCACCTAACCCTAGTTTACTCTCTACACTTGACCATGGTTAGAGTATGATAAGTATTCTTTTTTCTTTTCTATTTTTAAAAAAACTTATCATATCATCATCATCATCATCATCATCTTCTTCTTCTTCAAGAAGAAGCTTTCCCCCATCAATGGCAACTTGAGAATGAGAGTGAGAAATCCAATTTTAAAGTGAACCCACTTCCTATTTCTTCATCCTCTACCTCTTGCCAAGGAGTATAGGGTGTTTTCTTCACAAGTTTCATGACTTGGTGAAGTGGGAGCTTGATCTTGTGATGCCTCGACGTAGATCATCTTCGGCATCGAAGTCGACGACCTAGCCCGCCCATATTTCCGATGAAGCCGACGCTAGAGCCCGGGATTCGATTTGGACAGCGAGGAGACTTCATTGCGGAGCTATGGAGGTGGAGGACCGGATCTACAAAGGTTGTATTTCCGTTCTTTTAGTTAAGTTGTTAACTAGTTGCATCTTTCGCCTAAAATTCTAGTTAACGATCCGTATTAGGGTTTCTCGGCACTTGTAAAATTTGAAATTGGCATGGTTGATGCCTTGTGAGACCTCATTAGTGTGCCTAGGAACCCTACACCGACATGTCCAAGAATGAAGTAGAGAGAGTGTAGAAACTTTTGTCTCAAGAGTGAAGTTGCCAATTTTAGGAGTTGAAGAAATGAGCAATGAAAATACAATGGAAAAATTCCTCACTCAACCAAAAAAATGAGGTCGGCCACTGTGGTGGGGGGGGGGGGATGAAAATGAAATGCTCTCTGGGGATCAACCAAGAAGTGAAGAGGTTGCTATATGTAAATTAATCACACAACATTAAATTCATGCCTCCCTTAAAGCTCGCCTCCCCTAAAGCTCGAAAAACCCCCTGGCTATCTTAAGTGGCTTGCGAAATTGCAGAGAACCCCCTTCCTGAGAAAATCAGCCAAATTTTCGGATAATCCCCTGCACTCGCAGCCCATGCTTCCTGCACGCACAGCCCATGCTCATTAAATGTAGCATAGGTTCGCACTGTAGGGAATGGCTGGGAATGGATGGGGAAAAATGGTCAAGGTAAGCTTGCTCACATTAATAGAAACAAATATCAAGGTGTTTTAAGACGGAAAAACAAACTAGCAACTCCGAAAGTAATCCTGCAACGAATTACGGGATTACCCCTCAACTGTAAATACATACCCGCATTTGTATTCCGACCGAATACGAATGCTATGAGACAAAAATATTCCTACAATATAATACTAGGATCCGGCTTAAACCAAAGCCCGCTAGTATTATCCGTCCGATCATGATCCGTGCCCAAGTGCACGGATATGATCGAACCCCGCCATATATCCATACGGCCTCTACAACATTTTGCCCGAACTTGGGAAACTTCCTGTGGGGGACTCTAATAACTCATCAATACACCGGCACTGGGTATAACCACTAGCACGTCAGAGGTACTAGCTGTACGTAATGGTTGCCTATGTATTGAAGGAAGGGGAAGCTGACGAGCAAACTCATCTAAAAACCCTACTGAGCCTGACAGTGACAATATCCGTACAGTCCGGTCCGTTCGTCTATGAGTATCGCATATCGGGCTTAGAGGGCTGGTAAACGTCAGACCCCCAATAGCCGTATAAGTCGTGTCGGAGAGTAGCCCAGAACACCCTGAGATACTACTGAAATACCTACCAGTAAATCTCGATTACCCTGGCTAGGGATTTCGTATAATGGCTCTCCTAAACACAGCGCGATCTTACCCCCAATACCGGGAGAGACGAATCCCCGACGATCCGCTCACTGTCTCCATGTGGCTCGGGACTGTACCTAACTAAAACCTGTTTGCACGACTCCTTTGAGCAATGGTAAGGTAGTAATCAAAGCACAGTGGGAAGTCACACGAGACAAATAACGATCTCAGGTCGACAGACTAACCTGTACACATGTCACCTGGGAACTGCTATCTGACGATATGTATAATACCAACTAGCATGTTCCCGACGAGTCCTTTCTGGTGCACTCATAACCCAATGAGCACCTGTATACATCTTAGGTGAACCAATCGACACCAATGGCTTGTGAGACCGGCCACCGCCCCTCGTCGGGGTCTCGACTGTATACACTAGTCTACTCTGGAGTATCGATGCCTTGTCTCGAAACTCCCTCGACTAGGGACCATTTAAGGATGTGCTTATAGACCACAACTCCCACGTATATGATCGCCATCATACTGCTGGAAGTCAAGCAAGAATCCTATGGGCTCTATCAACATGCAATAGTGAACTAAAACATGTACACGATGATAAAGTCAAACCAGATAACATACTATCATCTCGAGCAAGACTGTCCTACCGGTATAGGTCCTCCCTCAATCATTGCAATCACATACCTGCGATCCAATAATTGACTTTGAGGGCACTATATCCAACAGTTGACTGGTGATCAAAAGGGTTTTGGCCTCGGGGGACTTGACTAATTTGGGCTGAGGTTAGCCTCTCATAGTGTTAAACACTAATATATGCTCGGCGCTCACGTGCTCCCACGTGAGGCTCTAGAGCAGTGTTAAACACTGAAATTTGGAGTGCTCACGTGTGGCACGTGAGGCGCCTGAGAATTAGGCACTCCTTCTTTGGATTTATTCTCTCTTGTTCTTTTATAAGTGCTAAGCACTATTGGGGGTCGCGTAGGATCACGTGAGGCGCCCCAATAATAGGAACTGTCTTTGATTTATTCCCTTTTTCTTTTATAAGTGCTAAGCACTATTAGGGGGTCACGTGAGATCACGTGACTCGATCTCAGTCGTTCCTTTTTTTGTTCATCAAAGGTGCTCACATGGGAACACGTGATCCGTCGTTATAGCGTTGAACGCTAATATGGATAGAGATCTTGATCTGAGTTTTGAGAATTCCAGGTCCCTTATTTTTATAAGAATTAAATTCTTTTATAGGGTTAAACCCTAGTTTTATCAGAGGAATTAAATTCCTATATTATTTTGGAAGAATTAAATTCTTTGAACTTAGTTCTTTTCCCTAAGTTTTGAATCTACATAACAGAATCTCCCCGATGAGAATTAAATTTTCAACTTGTGGGGAGATCTGCTTCTGCAGATCTCAACCAGAGGAAGAACTAAGTTTTTTTAGAAGAGTTAAACTCTTAGAGTGGCGAAGAAGAGATAAAATAATCTCTATGTTTTTCTTCTTATCTAGGGTTTCTTTTTCTAAAAGAGAGATCTTCTTCTTTTTATTGAGAATTGAATTCTCTTTTTTCTCTTTTTCTTTTGTTTCTCAAAGCTTACCCGGGTTTTTTTATCAGACTTGAATTCTTGGGTCCTTTATATAGTAGAGGCTAGTCTGTTGATTTAGTTAAAGAAATCTCTCGTCGAGAGATCTTGATTGATTTAGGGATTTTATCTACCGTTGGATCTTTTATCCATGGATTTCTGTTTTACATAAAATATCTTTCTTGTTTTTAACAAGATTAGGAAAATATTTTCACATACAGAATTTTTTCTGTAGATAGGTGATTTTTAATCACGATTGGATTTTTAATCCAACGGTACTCTGTTTACAGAGCATAATCTTTCTTATTTAGAAAGATTTAAGGAAATATTTTCCAAATAGGCTTTTGATCCCTTTATTTTGAATTTAATTCTATCAGCTCAGAAGGAGTTTAGGACCACTCACGTGCAGCACGTGACCCCTACTAAGTTGAACTCATTTGCTTATATGCAACAGCCCAAAAAGGGCATCACGCGCTGACACGTGAGCTTCTCTGGCGTGTTATTTGTTTTAAAAAGGGCCCTATATTCTTTGTATATAGATGCTCACGTGCTTGTGTTGGCTATAGTGCCCTCAAGTCAATTATTGGATCGCAGGCACGTGATTGCAATGATTGAGGGAGGACCTATACCGGTAGAACAATCTTACTCGAGATGATAGTATGCTATCTGGTTTGTCTTTATCATCATGTACATGCTTCAGGTGACATTACAGATCACTATTACATGTTGATAGAGCCTATAGGATTCATGCTTGACTACCAGCGGTATGATAGCAATCATATACGTGAGAGTTGGGTGGTCTATAAGCACATCCTTAAAGTGTCCCTAGTCGTGGGAGTTTCGAGACTGGGCATCAATACTCCAATAGTAGACTAGTGTATATGGATCGAGACCCCGACGAGGGGCGGTGGCCGGTCTCACAAGCCATTGGTGTCAGTTGGTTCACCTAAGATGTATATATGTGCTCATTGGGTTATGAGTACACCGGACGGACTCGCCGGGAACATACTAGTTGGTATTATACCTATTGTCAGATAGCAGTTCCCTGGTGACATGTGTACAAGTTAGTCTATCCACCTGAGATCATCATTTGTCTCGTGTGAGTTCCCACTGTGCTTTGATTACTACCCTACTACGGCTCAAAGGAGTCGTGCAAACAGGTTTTAGTTGGGTACAGTCCCGAGCCACCTGGAGGCAGTGAGCGGATCGTCAGGGGATTTGTCTCTCCCGGTATTAGGGCTGATATCGCGCTGTGTTTAGAGAGCCATTACAAAAAGTCCTTGGCCAAGACAAGTGAGATTTACTTGTAGGTATTCCAGTAGTTTCTCAGGGTGTTCTGGGCTACACTCGGACACGACTTATACCGCTTTTAGGGGTCTGACGTTTACCATCCCCCTAGGCCCGATATGCGATACTCATACACGAACGGACCAGACTGTACTGATATTGTCACTGCCAGGCTCAGTAGGGTTTCAGGATGAGTTCGCTCGTCGGCCTCCCTTTCGCTCAATACCTGGGCAGCCGTTACGTACAGCTAGTGCCACTGACGTGCTTGTGGTTAAACCCACTGCCAGCGTATTGTCGAGTCTTTAGAGTCCCACACAGAGGGTTTCCCTGGTTCGGGTGAAACGTTGTAGAGGCCGTATGGTCTTATGGCAGGGTTCGATCATATACGTGCACCTGTGTACGGATCATGATAGGACGGATCATACTAGTGGGTTTTGGTTTAAGCCGGATCCTAGTATTAGATTGTTGGAATATTTTCTTCTCGTTGTATTCGTATTCAGTCGGAATACGGATGCAGGTATGTATATACGGATGGTTTTTTTTTTGTGATCCGTTACAAGATTACTTTTGAAGTTACCAATTTCTTTTCTCGACTTAAACATCTGGTTTAATATTTAATTAATGTGAAATGTGAGTAATGGGTTTTTGGTTTCATTTTGGGCTAGGAAATTTCGTGGCCAATTTTTAGTGGTTGCTGTTGATATTTTGGTGTGAAATTAGTGACTCATGCTTTAGCCTTTATGGCTTTTGTTTGTATAAAGATATTTTAGTAAGATCATTTTGAGGCTGTTGATATTTTTTTGGGGCTGTGATTTATTTAGGTTGCTATTGATTTAGAGGACACACCTCACCCCTTAAGAATTCCATAGAGAACCATTTTTAATTTGGCCGAGCCCAAAAAAAATTCCCCAGCAAGCTCATTATTTTTACTTGGCCAAAACTAGCTCACACTTCTTCACTTGGCAACTTCATTCACCTCCACCCAAATCCTTGGGTGCTTTGAGACAAAGTATTCACACTATCTCTATTTCATCTTGGGTATCTAGGCTAGCAAACTAGATGCTCGAGTTGCTTCGGTTTTGAGACGGGAGCCCGTATTACTTGTCACGCCCCGCTTCCCAGTGTACGGCGAAGTGGACGCGACGAGGCCCGCTACGTATATACGCTAAGCGTAACTAAGCAATATAAAGTAAATCACAAGAGACGAATAATATAGAAATAACAGCAACTTTTATTAATAACATTCTTTGTACAATGCATGTAAAGAAAATACAACTGAAATGAAAAGCGATGCCTAAACAGTGGCATAACAGAAAATGAAAATACTGGAAAGAACAAGGTACAATTATCTAGAGTTCGGGTCTTCTTGGAACTGCTACTAGTCTTCACTGGTGTGCTCGATCTCAGCTTGGTCCAACGCACCTGACGACATTCAAAGAAGAGAGAAACAGAATGTCGTCAGCGAACAGGTCGCTCGGTAAGTCCCAAAGATAAGGAAGAATTAGACAGAGAGTAAGAGAGAGAGAGAGAGAGTAGCTTTTAATGTTGTATTGTATTGTCATATTATAGTAGTATGGTGTTAACGCTGTTGTTGTAGCTTGGTACAAAAGAATGCCAGTGTATACGTGAGGGGTCTCAGTATGCTAGAGACCAGGGCAAATGGAAGTACAAGGCTCTGTTATACAACCCGGAACAACGGCAATTGGATTCAGGTTAGGTGTCTTAATATTACCATCTCGTGCCACCTTTAACACCTTCCGTACCAATCTACCCCATAAACCCCGCGATGTCTTGTTTGTATTGTTATCTTGTAAAATTGTAATGATTGCATGATTGACTGACTGACTGACCGAAACCATGATATCAGGAAACGGTTATATCCGTAGAGTCATGTAAATGGAATACTGGGAAACATGTAAAAGGAATATCCATGGTTTGGTTCAGTCAAGTAGATCGTTAACTGGATTCTGGGATTCATGTATTCAAATTGTGTTGTAATATAAAAGAATATAGATTGACTTGAATCATATTCAAGTCAGAAATAGTCAGACTCTAACCCGAGTCAGACTAAAAGAAAGATAATTTGAAGTTCAATATTAGTTAGGGGTCTTATTGTAATTTGTAAAACTTGAGGGGGTTTTATGTAAAAAGTACTTTTGTATAGTTTTCAAAATACACCTCAAGTATTTAATAATCGTCTTTATTGTTATAATGAATGTGTATTTTATTTGTGTTATTCTAGTGAATATATCCTAATAAAAGTATTAATTGTTTTATTTGAAATTCATGGTATTTTAATGTAATTTTTAATCTTTTAATTTTAGAAAAAAAAGTGGAAACTTTATCTTATGATAAAATAGGTGTTTAAATGATAATTATATATATATAAACACATGAATAATTTTTAAATGAATATTTTATTTTCAAAAATCTCATTTTCCTTAAATATCGTATTTTAAATCTTTCGAGACCGTTAAAGTAGGTCATTACCTCGTGACTTATTTTAAGTTTTGGTGAAGTTTAAAGCTAAAACATGACATGTTAAAGTTGAAGGTATTAACGCGCAAGAATACGGTATTCGAAAACGTTATCATTTTATGTGTGAAATTTCATTCAAATTGGGTTCTACAAGTTTAGTGATCAAAATAAACATATTTAGGAGTGAGGTAATTAATTAAACTAAGAAAAATGAACTTCATGGTATTTTTATGAAAAGAATACGGTTTTGCAAAGAAGTTATCATTTCATGTGAAAAAGTTTGTTTAAATTGGTTTATGGGTGATTAATAGTCAACATGAATATGGGTAGATATTATGTATTAGGTGACAAGTGGAAATTTATAGAAAAACCGAATCGGAAATCGGTTTGTCCGATTTCCGTCGGGTTCCAAAAAGTCGTATTTTTATATTTATAGAAAAGAGAGATAGAAGGGATGGGACTTACAGTTTGGACAAGCTAAGGAAGCTAAGGGATGTGGTGGTTGTCGATTCGTTGAAAACGTCGCGAAGGTTCTGATTCGGTCGCCGGAATCCGTCGTCGATTTCTGCAGCGCTTCGCTTCTCGCTCTTCGTACTGAGTTCTTGAGAATTTGGGAGAGTAGACTTAGAGTGGTGAGGTGAAATGGTAGAGGGTAGGGGTCTTTATATAGGGCTAGGCTAAGGTTAGGGTTAGGATAAAAAATATTAAAAGAAAATATAAAAAACATTAAAAATTCATTAAAAATCATTAAACCTAGGAGTAAAAGGGATTTATTGGCCAAATCAAAACCGATCCAGGTATAATAAGTGTGCAAGAGGGTTGACCAAGTCAAGAGCCAACTTTTCTCAGTTGGTGACTCGGCCGTCGGCTAAGTCCGGCCGGCGGCGCCGGACCGAGTCGGCCGAGTCGCCGGCCGGCGGCGCCGAGTCGGGCCGAGTCAAGGATCCAATGGCCGGGGGTTTTCCTGAGGAACAACTTGGTATTTTTACTTTTTGTTGTCCAGTACATATTTTGGGAGTTATGGCCTTTTTACCGTTGACTTCCAAAAAAAAAATAAAACAAAATAAATACAAAAATAATGTGGGGCATGGTATTTGAACTCCGGTGGCTTGGTTCAGCAGTGCAAGCTATTACCAATGAGCTACAAGCTCTTTCTTGTAATTATTGTGGTTTTTAATTACTTAAACTGATAGCAGTAAGAATAAATACTCCTAGTATTCATTAAATTTAAAGTAATTTCTTGTACACTAAAAATGGAGTTATTTCATTCTTGTAGCTTGTAATTAAAAACAAAAATAATTACCTAAATCTTGTGCTCAGGCTTAAATACCCCTTTGTGGATTTTTTTTAAAAAAATATTTTGAAAAAAATTGTATAGGAAAAAGTGTATAAAAATTAGGGTTGTTACATTCTACCCTCCTTATAAAAATTTCGTGCTCGAAATTTGTAAAAGGAAAGTGTAACAGTGCAAAGAAGTTTGGTGGTTGTGGTATAGATAGTGTATAAATAACAAAGAGATACAAGGGTGAAAAAGGCTTACCGGTGTTACCTTGACCTACAGTCTCGGTTTCTACGGCTTCCAATGTGAAGGTCTGTCGCCGTGGTACATTCCTTCTAGCTGGAGGCACATTCCGCCTTTGAGGCCTATTTCTCTGCCCTCTAGGCATGTTCCTCATTGCCTGTTGGAATTGGCGAGTAGGCTGTGCAGGTGGTGGAGCAGGTAGTGCAGGACGAGTTGCAGGAACCTGGATGGTTGGCCGCTGCGGTTGGTTGGTGTGTGCGTGAGATGGGTTGCTGTTGTAAGGACAATTCCCAATTCCATGGTTGGATGCGCCACAATTTAGACACAGGCCTTTTGCGCGTCTACAGTCCTTCCACAAATGTCCCTTTCTATGGCAGTAATGACAAATTTCTTCAGTCCTCCTAGGTTCAAACAATGGCCTGGAAGAGGCTCCACCTGCCATCTGTTTGGCAGGGCGCTTGACTCCTGCAGACTGAGGTCTGCCCCTCTCTTTTATTACTGCCTCATAACTGCGGGCAACTTCAAGAGCTTCCTCATGAGTCAAGAACTTTCCTGTGGCTAGAGCAGCCTTAATCTCGGTGTCCAAACCTTGTTGAAAGCGACGGGCTCTGATGTCGTCCGTCGGTATCAAGTGTGCCGCGAATCGGCTCAACATGGTGAATTCAGCGTCGTATTCATCTACCGATTTGTCCCACATTGATCCTTGCTGTAGATGAATAAATTGCTGCTCCATAGCGAACCTGGCAGTCACAGGGAAATATTTCGCATCGAACTTCTCGCGAAATGTCTTCAATTCAATCGGCTGTACCAGACGGCTTTCTTCCGCCTTCCACCAATTGCGAGCATTATTCGTGAGCTGTAGCTTCGCTACACGGACCCAAGCGTTGTCTGGCACTTGAGCTGCTGCCAGATCGTCTTCGATACTTTGTGCCCATTCTTCCGCTTCAAGAGGGCTTCCTTTACCAGAGAACTGCTTTGGGTGCAAAGCCCTGAATTGCTTTACTCCCGGTGCATCGGTCTCAGGACGGTTCAAAAGTTGTTGCTGTCCCTCGAGAAGACTGCGGATCGCCTCAAATAGCATCGTTTGCTCAGTGGGTGGTGCAGGAACAACTGGTGTGAGAGGTAGTGCTGAAGGGGTGTTGTTGACGTTGGTGCTGGTGTTGTTCGGGGAATCCATAACCCTGAAGAAGAATTTGGGTTAGGACAGATTCAAATACAGGAAATGATAGAATTCAAGGAATAGAAATTGTAAGATTCAAGGAACATGAATTGTAAGGAATGTTTTAGTTGCTGGTTCTTGTGTTATATTGCTTAGGTTGTTCACGCAGACCAGAACTGCATGATAGGGATTCATACAGCTCTGACCTGCATGGGCCACCAACAAAACTTGTCACGCCCCGCTTCCCAGTGTACGGCGAAGTGGACGCGACGAGGCCCGCTACGTATATACTCAGAAGTACATACGCTAAGCGTAACTAAGCAATATAAAGTAAATCACAAGAGACGAATAATATAGAAATAACAGCAACTTTTATTAATAACATTCTTTGTACAATGCATGTAAAGAAAATACAACTGAAATGAAAAGCGATGCCTAAACAGTGGCATAACAGAAAATGAAAATACTGGAAAGAACAAGGTACAATTATCTAGAGTTCGGGTCTTCTTGGAACTGCTACTAGTCTTCACTGGTGTGCTCGATCTCAGCTTGGTCCAACGCACCTGACGACATTCAAAGAAGAGAGAAACAGAATGTCGTCAGCGAACAGGTCGCTCGGTAAGTCCCAAAGATAAGGAAGAATTAGACAGAGAGTAAGAGAGAGAGAGAGAGAGAGTAGCTTTTAATGTTGTATTGTATTGTCATATTATAGTAGTATGGTGTTAACGCTGTTGTTGTAGCTTGGTACAAAAGAATGCCAGTGTATACGTGAGGGGTCTCAGTATGCTAGAGACCAGGGCAAATGGAAGTACAAGGCTCCGTTATACAACCCGGAACAACGGCAATTGGATTCAGGTTAGGTGTCTTAATATTACCATCCCGTGCCACCTTTAACACCTTCCGTACCAATCTACCCCATAAACCCCGCGATGTCTTGTTTGTATTGTTATCTTGTAAAATTGTAATGATTGCATGATTGACTGACCGACTGACCGAAACCATGATATCAGGAAACGGTTATAACCGTAGAGTCATGTAAATGGAATACTGGGAAACATGTAAAAGGAATATCCATGGTTTGGTTCAGTCAAGTAGATCGTTAACTGGATTCTGGGATTCATGTATTCAAATTGTGTTGTAATATAAAAGAATATAGATTGACTTGAATCATATTCAAGTCAGAAATAGTCAGACTCTAACCCGAGTCAGACTAAAAGAAAGATAATTTGAAGTTCAATATTAGTTAGGGGTCTTATTGTAATTTGTAAAACTTGAGGGGGTTTTATGTAAAAAGTACTTTTGTATAGTTTTCAAAATACACCTCAAGTATTTAATAATCGTCTTTATTGTTATAATGAATGTGTATTTTATTTGTGTTACTCTAGTGAATATATCCTAATAAAAGTATTAATTGTTTTATTTGAAATTCATGGTATTTTAATGTAATTTTTAATCTTTTAATTTTAGAAAAAAAAGTGGAAACTTTATCTTATGATAAAATAGGTGTTTAAATGATAATTATATATATATAAACACATGAATAATTTTTAAATGAATATTTTATTTTCAAAAATCTCATTTTCCTTAAATATCGTATTTTAAACCTTTCGAGACCGAATGCTCCTTGCGGAGGTCTGAATCTCGCACTACTAGTCTGCGGGTGCACGATGAACCGTACTATCCCTAACAGGTTCCCCAAAAGTGGGTTGTAGCGGCGCTTTGCTTAGGTTTAACAAATACTTTTCATTTGGGAAAACGGTTTTATAAATATCAGGTATTTATTTGCAAAAAGTATAGTTTTCCGTATTTTAGTTGTTAGGGTTTCCTAAGCCAACTAGCCTACTTCTAAGGTCTAAACGATGAGTCATTAGAAGTCTCAAATCGCCTCTTCACCGTCAATTGCGGCCAGGTAAGTGCCATGTAAGTGGGAAGGAACCACAATCGTGGGCCTAATTAAAAACCACTAGCCTTAGACATACTTGCCTAGGCACCACAAGACAGTTTAGATAAACGATCGATGTACATGACCTATCGTGCTTTCATTTTATTTAAAATTTTATACAACTTAAAGCTTTCAATAAAGGTTATAAAGATTAGGGTATTTTAGTGAAAAGTCCTGTAATTTCGTATTCTGTGTTTTGATATTTATCAATTAGGGTTATATTGAGTGTGTGTAGAGGTAGGTCATTACCTCGTGACTTATTTTAAGTTTTGGTGAAGTTTAAAGGTAAAACATGACATGTTAAAGTTGAAGGTATTAACGCGCAAGAATACGGTATTCGAAAACGTTATCATTTTATGTGTGAAATTTCATTCAAATTGGGTTCTACAAGTTTAGTGATCAAAATAAACATATTTAGGAGTGAGGTAATTAATTAAACTAAGAAAAATGAACTTCATGGTATTTTTATGAAAAGAATACGGTTTTGCAAAGAAGTTATCATTTCATGTGAAAAAGTTTGTTTAAATTGGTTTATGGGTGATTAATAGTCAACATGAATATGGGTAGATATTATGTATTAGGTGACAAGTGGAAATTTATAGAAAAACCGAATCGGAAATCGGTTTGTCCGATTTCCGTCGGGTTCCAAAAAAGTCGTATTTTTATATTTATTGAAAAGAGAGATAGAAGGGATGGGACTTACGGTTTGGACAAGCTAAGGAAGCTAAGGGATGTGGTGGTTGTCGATTCGTTGAAAACGTCGCGAAGGTTCTGATTCGGTCGCCGGAATCCGTTGTCGATTTCTGCAGCGCTTCGCTTCTCGCTCTTCGTACCGAGTTCTCGAGAATTTGGGAGAGTAGACTTAGAGTGGTGAGGTGAAATGGTAGAGGGTAGGGGTCTTTATATAGGGCTAGGCTAGGGTTAGGGTTAGGATAAAAAATATTAAAAGAAAATATAAAAAACATTAAAAATTCATTAAAAATCATTAAACCTAGGAGTAAAAGGGATTTATTGGCCAAATCAAAACCGATCCAGGTATAATAAGTGTGCAAGAGGGTTGTCCAAGTCAAGAGCCAACTTTTCTCAGTTGGTGACTCGGCCGTCCGGCCAAGTCCGGCCGGCGGCGCCGAGTCGGGCCGAGTCAAGGATCCAATGGCCGGGGGTTTTCCTGAAGAACAACTTGGTATTTTTACTTTTTGTTGTCCAGTACATATTTTGGGAGTTATGGCCTTTTTACCGTTGACTTCCAGAAAAAAATGAAACAAAATAAATACAAAAATAATGTGGGGCATGGATTTGATCTCCGGTGGCTTGGTTCAGCAGTGCAAGGTATTACCAATGAGCTACAAGCTCTTTCTTGTAATTATTGTGGTTTTTAATTACTTAAATTGATAGCAGAAGGAATAAATACTCCTAGTATTCATTAAATTTAAAGTAATTTCTTGTACACTAAAAATGGAGTTATTTCATTCTTGTAGCTTGTAATTAAAAACAAAAATAATTACCTAAATTTTGTGCTCAGGCTTAAATACCCCTTTGTGGATTTTTTTTAAAAAATATTTTGAAAAAAATTGTATAGGAAAAAGTGTATAAAAATTAGGGTTGTTACATTACTAATCCTCGACGTGGATCGTCTTCGACAAGGGAGACCGGAGACCGAACTTGATCGAGGAAGCCGCGAGGAGCTTGGGACAGAGGTTGAAGACCGAAGGATACGGATCGATCGGTATAATCTCTTAAACTCTCACTTTACAGTTAACTAGTATAGGGTTAATGGTTTGATCCGGGATTTAGGGTTACGTTAGCGTCGGTTTAGAAAAGTTTTTGTTCCACGTTTGGTCTCGGATTGACGGCCGGGGTGCCGGCATAGCCTTACAGCTTGCATGCGAGGCTCAATTTCAGCTTTAATTGTTAAGCGCAATGCCTACAATCTCTGTTCATAGGCGCATCACGTATGGACACGTGATGCTCCATTAGGGGAATTTTTTATCGCTTTTTATTTCTTTCTTTCCCCCTTTTTTTATAAGGGAATAACCTCGTGAACTATCTAAAGGTAATATGTTGTTTATGTCGGAAACTAAAGTATGTGGTATTTTACTGTAAAACTGCGATAAAAATTGCAATATAAATTCTTTTGATGTGAAACTTGTTTAATATGTTTGTTAATTTTTATTGAACATGATATGAAAGTTTGGTATTTTCTTGTTTAAGAAAAATAGGATTTGTAAAGAAAAACCGAATCGGAAGTCGGATTAACTCCGCTTCCGTCGGGTTTTAGAAATGAAAGTTTTTAAAGAAGAAGAATAGAGGGAGGAAGGGACTTACTGGCTTTAAGGAGAGGGAAGAGGTAGGAGAAGGAGTGGGAAGCGTCGGGACGTCGTCGCGTTGCCAGAATCTCCTCGGAATTTCGTCGGAGCTTCGTTCTTCGCTAACTCCACTTGTACACTAAAAGAGACTTGAGAATTTTGTATAGTTTTGACAGGAATTTCTGAGTGAGGAGGGATGAAATATGGTGTGGTATTTATAGGGGAAATTAGGGTTTAGGAGGTGAAAGAAATGCATTAAAATTTGCATTTAAAAGGATTAAAAAGGAATTTTATTTCACTTTGGATAAATTCAGAGTAAACAAGCAATATGGGGTTAGTGGGGGTAGCTGAAAGGTTGCAGGGGGAAAAATTGGGGGCTTTACCCACGGTTGGCCTGGTGGTACCGGCCAAATCATGCATTTCACCGGGTCTTTACCTGCGGTTAGGGGTGGGGTTGGGTGCCATGTGTTCTGTCGCTTCAACTAGTCTATTGCACATGTTTAAATAATCAGTGTCTTTTCAGTTTACGTGTAGTGCACGTGTAGACTCTTGGGCTTCTAAAAAGATTAAAAGAAATTTTAATAAAAAGAATATGTGGCTGATGGGATTAGAACTCTGGTATTATGTCTCAACAGTGCAAGGTCTTACCAATGAGCTACAAGCTCCTTCTTGCTGTTCTAAAGCAAAACAAATTCTTATAGCATTCACAGGATTTGCAAATACCCCAATTGTACATTAACTTTTAAATAATTTTCTATACACTAAAATTGGAGTTGTTACAGTTTACCCTCCTTACAAAAATTTCGTCCTCGAAATTTACAATTTATTTTAAGGACTAGTTTACAAATAAATGAGGATATCTTGCACGCATCTCATCTTCCCTTTCCCATGTTGATTCTCCTGGTGTGTCCTTTCTCCAAATCACTCGAATCAAGTTGACTTCCTTGTTCCGAAGTGACTTCACTTTTCTGTCCAGGATCTCAACATGTTGTTGCTCATAAGATAAATTTGGCTGTATAGTGAGCTCGGAATGATCAAGAATATGGCTGGGGTCACTTACATACCTTTTGAGTTGGGATATGTGGAACACATTGTGCACTCCTTCCAATGAAGGTGGAAGTGCCAAGCGATAAGCCACTTCACCGACTCGTTCGAGTATGTCGAACGGTCCAATATACCTTGGACTTAGCTTACCCTTTCTTCCAAAATGAATCACTCCGCGGTTTGGAGATATCTTTAGAAAGACATGTTCTCCCGGCTGGAACTCCAAGTGAAGGCGCTTTGCATCAGCCCGGTGCTTCTGTCGATCTTGGGCTATGCGTATTATTTCCTTGATAGTATGAACCACATCGACAGTTGCTACTATCATCTAAGGTCCAAGGAGTTCTCTATCTCCGATGTTGTCCCAACTTAATGGCGATCGACACTTCCTTCCATAAAGCGCTGCATAAGGTGCCATTCCTATACTTGCTTGGTAGCTGTTGTTGTATGAAAACTCCACAAGATGTAGGTGATCTTCCCACGATCCTCCGAAGTCTAGCATACATGCTCTAAGCATATCCTCCAAAATCTGAATAGTTCGCTCAGACTGACCATCAGTTTGTGGATGATAAGTTGTGCTGAAGTTCAGACTTGTTCCCAAACTCGCTTGCAGACTTTGCCAAAATTGTGATCGGAACCTAGTGTCACGATCGGAGACAATGCAGACCGGTACTTCATGAAGTCTCACGATTTCCTTCATGTACTTCTTTGCTAATGTCTCAGTAGATTGGCCAACTCGAAAGGGAATGAAGTGAGCCGACTTTGTGAGTCGATCCACAATAACCCATACCGCATCGTTGCTTTTCGTGCTGCGAGGAAGTGCATTCACGAAATCCATTGTGATGTGTTGCCACTTCCATTCTGGGATAGGAAACGGTTGAAGTAAACCAGCAGTCCTGTGATGTTCAGCCTTTACTTGCTGACACACCAAGCATTTAGCGACGCTTCTGGCTACTTCACGCTTCATTCCATGCCACCAGTAATTTTGACGCAGATCCTTTTACATCTTTGTACCTCCAGGGTGTACTGAGTAGGTCGAGCTGTGAGCTTCTTTCATTAACTCGTCCCGAATAGAACCTTTTAGTACACATAGTCTGCTGCCGTATCTCAAAGATCCGTCTTCATGGATGATGAAGTCTGTTCGAAGTCCATTCTCTGCTTGTTCTCTGATCTTTTGTAACTTAGCATCACTTGCTTGAGCTGCTTTGATCTGATTTACAATAGTAGATTGAACTTGTAAGTTCATCAAACTTGAAGTGTTACCTGGCATGACCACTTCAATCTTCATTTAATGCAAGTCTTGTTGAAGCTTCCACTGTGCGGTGAGATTCAATGTTAATGGTTGGCGACTGAGGGCATTAGGTATTACATTTACCTTCCCTGGGTGATATTGTAGGTTGATGTCAAAATCCGCCATGAGTTCTAACCATCTTCTCTACCCCATATTAAGCGCCTTCTGAGTATACACATATTTCAGACTCTTGTGATCTGTGTATATGTCCACTCGTTCACCAAGAAGATAATAGCACCAAATTTTAAGAGCAAAGATTATGGACACCAACTCCAAATAATGCGTCGGATAGTTGCGCTCATGGATCTTCAGTTTTCTTGAAGCATAAGCCACAACTTTACCGTGCTGATGTAGAACACATCCTAATCGCTTACCGGATGCATCGCAATGCACTACAAAACCTCCAGATTGGTCCGGTATAACGAGAATAGATGCCGATGTCAATCTTGACTTGAGTTCTACGGAAGCTTGCTCACATGATTCTGACTACACGAATTCTTCATCTTTATGTGTGAGCTTGGTCAGGGGTGTTGCTATCTTCGAAAATCCTTCAATGAACCTTCTGTAATATCCAGCTAGACCTAAGAAACTTCGAATGTCCTTCACTTATTTTGGTGTCGGCCATTCACTTACTACTGAAACTTTCGCTGGATCCACAGAGATTCGATCACCTGATACAATATGTCCGAGAAAACCAACTTGATCTAGCCAAAACTCGCATTTGCTGTATTTTTCATAGAGTTGATGCTGTTGCAAAGTTTCCAGGACAATTCGTAGGTGTTCGGCGTGTTCTTTCCGACTCTTAGAATACACCAGGATGTCGTCGATGAAGATGACAACAAACCTGTCTAAGTATTCTCAGAAAACTTGATTCATTAGGTTCTTGAATATAGCTGGTGTGTTGCTCACTCCAAATGGCATCACAAGAAATTCGTAATGTCCATAACGAGTTCTGAATACCGTTTTATGGATATCAGATTCCTTGACCTTCACCTGATGATAACCCGAACGAAGATCTAACTTGGACAAGACGCAAGATCCACTTAGCTGATCGAACAGGTCGTCGATACGCTGGAGTGGATACTTGTTCTTTATAGTTACATCGTTCAAGGCTCTATAATCAATGCACATTCGATATGAACCTTTCTTCTTCTTCACGAGTAATACTGGAGATCCCCAACTTGAAGTGCTGGGACGAATCCATCCTTTCTTCAATAATTCGTCCAACTGAGTTCGGATCTCCTTTAAACCATCCGGACTTAAACGATATGGTGCTTTGATCACCAGTTGTGCTCCTGGTACTAAATCAATGCTGAATTCAAGAGCTCGATCGGGAGGCAAACTTGATATGTCTTCAGGAAACACATCGTCGAACTCTCGAACTACTTCTGGCTTGTCTTCTTTTGCTTGATGTGTAGCAATCACTGCCTTCTTCGGCTTCACCTTGTAAGTGCCTGGCTCCAGGGTACGGTCTCCACTTTTGAAATAAAAGACCGGATGGTCTGGAATCTCGAACACTACCCTCCTTTGACGACAGCCGATAGTAGCGTAGAAGGTTCCTAGCTAATCCATACCCAAAACCACATCGAAATTCGGTATGTCCAGCATCTTGAAGTCAGCATAGAATTCTCTGCTGCAGACGACCACTGGACATTGGTTGTATCCCATTGTTGCCTTTAGAATGCCGTTCCTTGAACTGACATTTCAGCTGGATACAAGCGGTGTGACTGGAATCGCTTGAGTTCGGACGAACCGTTGAGACATAAAGCAATAAGATGCTCCAGTATCGAAGAGTGCGAGTGCAGGAAGTGAGGCTACTAAGATTGTACTAAGTTATGTGTGATATGTTTTAGGTATAAGGGAAATGTATATAGGTATGTATAGATGGAAAATAAGGTTTGATGGGGAAGTGTTACCAGTAATGACTTGGCCGGTGGCTTCAGCTTCTTCCACGGTCATTGTGAAAGCCTGTCGCCTTGGCACATTCCTCCTTGCTGGATGAGCATTCCTCTGTCCGTTCCTTGGTCCTTGAGGTGGGTTCCGTTGAGCTTGATGGAACTGACGGGGAGGAGGTGCAGTTGGTCCACGAGGAGGTGGAGCAGGTAGTGCAAGTCGTGGAGCAGGTGCCTGGATGGCTGGGCACTGCTGGTAAGTGATTGTTGGCTTGGGTGCAGCATATGGGTTGTTTCTACGAGGACAAGACCCAATATCATGAGTAGCTGAGCCGCAGACTAAGCAAAGGCGATTTGCATGCCGAAAGTCTTTTTCCAGATGTCCATCCCTCCTGCAGTAAGTGCAAAAGGCTGGGCTGGGCCGGTTGTTTGATACTCCGGGTCTCCTGGGCATGAATGGTGGCCTTGAAGAGGCTCCTCCTGCCATCTGAGTGGCAGGGCGCTTCATCCTGGCAGATTGAGGTCTGCCCTTCATCTTTACCACTGCCTCATATCGACGGGCAACTTTCAGAGCCAACTCGTAGGTCAGGAAATCCCCTGTAGCTAACGCAGCTTGGATCTCCAGATCTAACCCTTGCTGAAATCGACGAGCTCTGATCTCATCCGTCGGTATCAGGTGTGCTGCGAATCTGTTAAGGTATTGTGTTAGCTGTGTAATATATGATATTTGAAAAATCAAAATATTGAGACATATCTTACCGACTGAGCATGGTAAACTCAACATGTACTCATCCACTGACTTGGTCCATATTGAACCCTGTTGTAGGTGGATGGACTGTTGTTCCATGTCGAATCTGGCAGTCTCAGGGAAGTACTTCCCGTCAAACATATCGCGAAAAGTCCTCCATTCGATCGGCTGGGTGAGACGGCTTTCTTCCGCCTTCTACCAGACCCGTGCATTGTCAGTGAGTTGCAGCTTTGCAACTTGAACCCAAGCGACCTCTAGCACTTGTGCTGCTGCCAGGTCATCCTCAATACTCTGAGCCTATTCCTCAGCTTCCAGAGGGCTCTCTTTTCCCGAAAATTGCTTGGGGTGTAAGGCACGAAATTGCTTTACCCCTGGGGCTTCCGCTTCTGGTCGGTTCATCAGAATAGCAGTTTGCTGCTGTTGTCCTTCCAGGAGGCTGCGGATTGCCTCAAGCAGTACCGTCTGCTCATTGATCGGAGCAACTACGGCAGGTGTAAGCGGTACAGGTGGGGGAGTGTTGTTGACATTTGTGCTGGTGTCGTTTGGGGAATACATAACCTTGAAAGAAAAATTTAGGTTAGGACAGATTCAAAATATATAAGATTGGAAGATTCAAGGAATATGAATTGTAAAGAATGTTTTTAGTTGTTGGTTCTTGTGTTATATTTCTTAGGTTGTCCATGAAGAACTGACCTGCATGTCCATATAGAGCTGACCTGCATGTCCATACAGAGCTGACCTGCATGGGCCACCAATAAAACCTGTCACGCCCCGCTTCCCAGTGTACGGGAAAGGAGACGCGACGAGGCCGCTACGTATTTACTCATAAGTAAACACGCTAACCGTATCTAAGCAATATAAAGGTAAAGTATAAAAGAGATAAGATGTTAATGAACAACAACTTTATTTATTTAACAATCTTTTTATAATACAGCTGAAATGTAAATACATGGAATGAAAGCAATGCCTAAACAATAGCATAACAGAAATGAAAATATGTACAAGTAATCTAGAGCTCTGGGTCGAAGGCTATCTGATCCAAGTCCTCACTACTGGGCTCTGTCTCCAGAAGGTCCGATCCAACTGACAACATTCCAAAGAAAGAAGAAAGGAATGTCGTCAGTGAACAATCGCTTGGTAAGTCCCAAAGAATAGGTATAGACAGAATAGACAGAAGGAGAATGCAACTTTTTAAGTTGTATTATATTGTTAACGCTGTTGTTTGTAGCTTGGTACAAAAAATGCCAGTGTATACGAGAGGAGTCCCACTATTCCGGAGACTAAGGTATACGGAGCACAAGGAACCGTTCAGCCACGGTACAACGGCAATGGATATTCAGGTTATGTGTATTATGATTATAGTCTCGTGCCACTTTTATCACCTTCTGTACCAATCTACCCCTTATAAAACCCCGTGATGTCTTGATTGTATTGTTTGTATTGTATTATCTTGTATTGTAAATTGTATATGGATGACTTGCCGGAACCATGATATCAGTAATGGAACAGATATAATGGATGTATATGTAGATGGAGAATATCCATGGTTCGGTTCAGTCAATATAGATTGATATAGATTTAATAGACGAATTCATGTTGAATTGTAGTTTATACTTGAATCACATTCAAGTCAGATTGATTAGATTGAGACTCAGACTGAGTCAGACACTTTAAAAAGAACTTGAAATCCTGAATTAGTTTTGATGTTATCGGTAACTGCTGCACATGAACGGCAGGATTTGTCTTTTTCCAAGACAATTACCTTGTTGATAACACCGTTTGTTAGATTGTCTACCTTAAATAGGCAAGCACCCATATCTCTGGCTCCCTGAGGCTCAAGAGACTGGTCCTGCTTAAACCTATGTTTACTAGGGTCCTTATTGTAATTTCATATAACTTGAGGGGGTTTTATATAAAAATAGTTTGATATAATTTTCAAAATACACCTCAAGAATTTAATTATCATCTTTAGGGTTTTCATAGATGTATATTTTATACCAGTGGAATTTTTAGTGAGTAAAACCTAATTTTATAATATATGGTATTTTATTGAAATATTGTACTTGCGTTGTATTTGGATGGTATTTTTATGTAATAGTGATTCCTTTGATTTTAGAAAACATTGGAATATGTATATAATTAAAATAGGTATTTTGATAATAGATATATTTATATTTAATGAAAATAATTTATTTATTTTCTTATAGAAATCTCATTTTCTACAGAAAAAATGTATAAAAATTCCATCGAGATCGAATGCTCTTTGCGGGGGTCTGCATCTCGCTCTACTAGGCCCGAGGATGTGCGATAACCCGCACCATCCCGAACTGGGTCCTCAAAAGTGGGTTGTAGAGGCGCAATTGCATGGAAATGTTTAATACATCTTTTTATAGAAATGGTTTTATAAGTTGAAGGTATTTATTTGTAAAGTCGTTTTATCCCAAGAATAAATTCCCAAAACTTTATCGTGCTATGATAGAGATGTGTGTTGTGATGAGGTAGGTCATTACCTCGTGAACTATGTAAAGGTAATATGTTGTTTATGTCGGAAACTAAAATATGTGGTATTTTACTGTAAAACTGCGATAAAGATTGCAATATAAATTCTTTTGATGTGAAACTTGTTTAATATGTTTGTTAATGTTTATTGAACATGATAAGAAAGTTTGGCATTTTCTTGTTTAAGAAAAATAGGATTTTTAAAGAAAAACCGAAACAGAAGTCGGATTAACACCACTTTCGTCGGGTTTTAGAAATGAAACTTTTTAAAGAAGAAGAATAGAGGGGGAGAGGGGATTTACTGGCTTTAAGGAGAGGGAAGAGATAGGAGAAGGATTGGGATGTGTCGGGACGTTGTTTCGTCGCCGGAATCTCCTCGGAATTTGGTCGGAACTTCGCCCTTCGCTAACTCCACTTGTACACTAAAAGAGACTTGAGAATTTTGTATAGTTTTGACAGGAATTTCTGAGGGAGGAGGGATGAAATATGGTGTGGTATTTATAGGGGAAATTAGGTTTTAGGGGGTGAAAGAAATGCATTAAAATTTGCATTTAAAAGGATTAAAGGGGCATTTTATTGCACTCTGGATAAATTCAGAGTAAACAAGCAATATGGGGTTAGTGGGGTAGCTGAAAGGTTGCAGGGGGCAAAATAATAGAGGGCTTTACCCACGGTTGGCCCGGTGGTACCGGCCAAATCGTACATTTCACCGGGTCTTTACCGACTGTTTGGGGGTGGGGTTAGGTACCACGTGTTGTGTCGCTTCAACTAGCCTATTGCACATGTTTAAATAATCAGTGTCTTTTCAGTTTACGTGTAGTGCACTTGTAGACCCTTGGGCTTCTAACAAGATTAAAAGAAATTTTAATAAAAAGAATATGCGGCTGATGAGATTTGAACTCTTGTGCTATGTTTCAACAGTGCAAGGTCCTACCAATGAGCTACAAGCTCCTTCTTACTGTTCAAATGCAAAACAAATTCTTATAGCATTCACAGGATTTGCAATACCCTAATTGTACATTAACTTTTAAATAATTTTCTGTACACTGAAATTGGAGTTGTTACAGCTACCTAGAAGGAGGAGGAGGTGAAGAAGAAGAAGCCATAAATGAAAATGGCTAAGTCTTTTTTTGTGAAGAGTTAGTAGCAAAACTAGAAAAGAGAATGGCTCATTATCTTTTTAGCAACCATGCCACAATAGTAAATCCAAATGATTATACAATATAATAACCAAGGCCATCCCTCTCTACCATGCTTTATAACACCTCATCCTCCACCTCATTCTTGATTTTCTTTTACAGGAAAATCAAGAAATGAAGTGTCCATTTTTTAGAACAAATTCCATATAAATACGGAATATAACCCGGTATACGTATCGAAATACATATACGCATATTCGTACAAAAAATACGAATAGCCAAGAGAGAAAATGAATAGTGAACAATAATACTAGAATATACATATTAAATATATATATATATATATAAATTATTAAATCAAAATCTAATTTAATAATCCGGTTTAATCCTAAGCCACTAGTATTATCAACCATCCGATTAAAGTCCATATAGCCTGTACACGTATTTAATCGGACACCCTGTATATACCAACATACGTCATCTATATCATATTGTCTGAACTGGAAAAACCCTCCGAGTGGGACTCTAAAGACTCGACAATATGCTGGCAGTGATTTACTGGATAAATCCAAAAACCATAAGCACGTCAGCGGCACTAGCTGTACGTAACGGCTATCCAGGTATCTATCGAAAGGGAAGTCGATAATCAAGTCCTTCCGTACCCTACCGAGCCTGAATGTGACAATCTCCGTACAGTCCGGTCTCTTCGTCTGAAAGTATCACATACCGGGTCTAGGGGTGGAAACGTCAGACCCCTAATAACTCGATAAGTCATGTCAGAGTCAAGCTCATCACCAACCAAGAAACTACTGAACTCATATCAGTAAACCCATCTACTGTGGCCACTGATTTAAGGTGATAGCCAACCGAACACAACACGACATCGACTCCTAATATCAGGAGAGACGAATCCCCGACAATCGCTCACTGCCTCCATGTGGCTCGGGACCGTACCCAACTAAAACCTGTTTACATGACTCCTTTAAGCCATGGTAGGGTAGTAATCAAAGTACAGTGGGAACTCACACGACACAAATGATGATCTCTGGTTAAAAGACTAACCTGTACTAATTCCACTCAAGAACTTCCATCTGACGATATATATAATACCATCTAGAAGTTCTCAGCGAGTCCGTCCAGTGTACTCACCTCCAGTGAGCACCTGTATACTATCTTAAGTGACATAACACCAATGGCTTATGAGACCGGACACCGCCCCTCGTCCGGGACTCGAAACGTATACACTAGTCTACTCCAGAATATCGATGCCCAGTCTCGATACTCCCATGATTAGGGACATTTAAGGATGTGCTTATAGACTACCCAGCTCTCACATATATGATCGCCATCATAATGCTGGTAATCAAGCAAGAATCCTACGAGCTTTATCATTATGTATTAGCGACATGTAATAACAAGTAAAACGTGTACACATCAATGATAAAAACAAACCAGATAGCATACTATCATTTCGAATAAGATTGTTCTACCTGTATAGGTCCTCCCTCAATTATCATAATCGCGTGCCTGCAATTACAATAATTACCTTGATGGCACTATATCCAACAGCCGCTCTCCCCGCTCTCCCCCTTTTTATCTTTGTAAGCCTATGGGCATTTTGTAGCAATTTTGTACAGCTGAGGAGCCTGCAATACCTTGTACATAATTGGGATTTTAATGAAGTATTTTTGCTCGTCCTTGATTTGTCTGATTGGAAATTTTCGCTTCTATTTTTTACTTTTCCAAGTGTGGATAAGCCCGAGTCGGCCCTTACCCCGGAGACGGGGTAGCGTGAGTCGAGAGAACACTAGGTTTATTCTTCCAAGTTTAGGTAAACCAGTGTCCACTCAGGGACTCTTAGGAACTTGGATCGACCTTAACAGAACTCAGTGTTATCCCTTCTTTAGATCCGAGTGGGGTTAGAGTTGGGCTGGCTATCGACCGAACCCGAGCTTTATTCACTTGGGCCATGTTAGGGGTTTACCTACTTCGAGTACGAGCGCCGGGTAGAGATCTGCTTACTGGTTTAATGCGAGGCCTTAGGGCCCAGCATTTAGACCGAGTAGGAATCAGTTCGCTATGAGTTGGCCGTGCAGGAAGCTACCCAGCGGCCACCTGAGAGGGCTCCCGAGCAGGAATCGACTCGAGAGGAATTGGACGGGTAGGAAGCTACCTGGCGGTCTCGTAAGAGGGCTTTTGAGCAGGAATCTACTCATTGCGAATTGGCCGGGCAGGAAAATACCTGGCGGCCTCGTGAGAGGGCTTCCTAGCAGGAATCTACTCGTGTTGAATTTGGCCGGGCAGGAAGCTGCTCGGCGGCCTCATGAGAGGGCTTTCGAGCAGGAATCTACTCAACTTGAATTTGGGCGGGATGGAAGCTACCCGGCGGCCTCGTGAGAGGGCTTCCAAGCAGGAATCTACTCGACTTGAATTTGGCCGGGCAGGAAGCTACCCGGCGGTCTCGTGAGAGGGCTTCCGAGCAGGAATCTACTCGACTTGAATTTGGCCGGGCAGGAAGCTACCTGGAGGCCTCGTGAGAGGGCTTCTGAGAAAGAATCTACTCGACTTGAATTTGACCGGGCAGGAAGCTACCCGGTTGCCTCGTGAGAGGGCTTTCGAGCAAGAATCAACTCGTCTTGAATTTGGTCGGACAGGAAGCTACCTGGCGGCCTCGTAAGAGGGATTCCGAGGAAGAATCTACTTGACTTGAATTTGGATGGGTAGGAAGCTACCCGGCGGCCTCATGAGGGGGTTTCCGTGCAGGAATCTACTCGACTTGAATTTTCTGTGGGTTGGTCAACGGACGGTTGGATTGCCATAACGTCGATGTTCATGCCTCCCTGATTCCCGATGCTACATGGCATATGGCGGGTATCTAAAGATCCATGCGAATCTCCTGAAGACGTCATTAAATCTTCTCGGATTCGTGTGAAAGGGAAGCGGCCAATAGCCGGGTGCCGCGTGGCAATACCCTATCGGGTGGATGTGATACTCTGTAATTCACGCCTTAGTGGGAGAGGATCTTGACCGCTGGGGAATTTTCGTTGAGGCTATAAATAGTGAAGCCTTGGCCCCCTCTCAGGCACTCCTGTCGATTTGCTTTTAGTTGTCTTCGCCTCCTCCCCTTTTTCTTTGCCCGATCTCCGTAGTTCATTGTTTCCTGATGGCTGGCAATGCGTACAACATCCGAAACATCGTGACATGCAACAACGTCTACCATTACACTTTGACAATTCCGAGGCAACATACGAGTTCGTGGTAGGTCGTCTGGAGTGTCACTATGAGCGATTACTCCCACGCCGATCTTCTCTCCTGCATGTGCTCATCTATGCAATCTGGAGGTCTTCTCCCGGCCTTTTCTAGGCGTTGTCCCAACAAGCACTAGAAGAGGCCATCAACAAGATGCACACGGACCACGAGTTAGGCCTGATCTCGAAGAGCATGCAAGACCGCTCGATAGACATCCTTCGCCGAGCTTTCCAACAGAGCTTGATCATAGCTTCATGTTCGACAGTGGGAGTCCCTGATGGAACCGTGGCTACTCGGGTCCATGGGAACAGGAAGAGGGAGCGATAGGATGCCGCCTGGGCTCGGCTGTCGGATCTCTGCTTCGAGTACCATGATAAGTTCTTTTAAGATCCCCTCCTCTCTTTGCTGTAGTCGTTGAGATGTGTTTTCTCTTTTCTTTTGTGAGCCCCCGGGCACTTTTGTAAGGCTGAGGAGCCGAGAATACCCTTTATTAATAAATTTTTCTTTGCTTATGAACTCTTCTTTGCTCAGTATGTCGAACATCGAACTTTCTTGTCTATAAATTTTTCCAAGTGTAGGTGGATCGATGCTTCCCATTCAGTCCTTCCTTCTCCCTGGAGCCGAGATAAGACTGGCGGAGCTAGACTTAGGTCAGATACCTACAGGAGCACCCGTGCTCTTATTCACCTTAGCAAAGGGCTGGCTTAGGATACCTTCCTTGCCTCTGAGCCGGGCTGGTGACAGCGCATGGGCTTGAGAGAAGGCTGTATAACATATGTTTGGCCGGGCAGGAAACTACCCGGATGAGGGATTAGCTTGGAAAAAAAGTAAGTTTAAATGACAGAGAATGAGATATCTTATTATTCAAGAGAGTACAAGTTCATTTATACAATTTAAGCTTTTCAGCATTATACGGTCGTGGAAGGTGGCGTTCTAAGGAGTCTTGGAGACGGTATGCTCCTCCGGGCAATACCTCAGTCACGAGAAAGGGGTCGTCCCATTTCAGGGAGACCTTGTGCAGCTTCCCTTGGTCCTCGAATTTGTTGTGTCGAAGGACTAAGTCTCCTATTTTGAACTCTCGGTCTTGACCCAGGCATTGTAATACCGGGCGGTCTGTTGCTGATATGCGCCCATCCTTATTTTCGTTCGGTCTCTCTTCTCCAGTAAGATGTCCAGATTGCTTCGAAGGGATTAAACATTGGCGTCGTCATCAAAGTGCTCGACCTGGTAACTGGGTAGGTCGATTTTTGCAAGACCATTGCTTCGGTGCCATAACAGAGACTAAACAGGGTTTCCCCTATAGGTGTCTTCTTCGACGTGCATAATGCCCACAATACCCATGGTAGTTCTTTGACCCATCTGCCTTTTCTTCCTTCCAGGCAGGCTCTGAGTCCCTGGATGACACCTCGGTTCGCCACCTCGGCTTTCCCGTTTCACCGGGGATGAGCGATGGCGGAGAACTTCATTAGTATACGGTAGTCGCTGCAGAATTCTCCGACTTTGTCATTTTTGAAGTTGGTTCCGTGGTCAGTGATGATACACCTCGGAATTCTAAATCGGGTGATTACATTGTTCTGCAGGAACTTCACCGTGGATGTGGCATCTGGTTTCTTAATCGTCGTGGCTTCGACTCATTTTGTAAAATAGTCTACGGCGACGAGGATATATTTGTGCCCCTACACCTGTGGGGATTTGGCCAATCATGTCCATTTTCCATTATGCGAATGGAAAAGGGGATCTTAGTGGCATTTTCTCCGTGTCTGGTAATCAAGAAACGCTATCGAAGAGTTGGCACGCCTTGCATCTTTGTACGAGCTTCTCTGCGTCACTGTGGATAGTCGGCCAAAATACCCTTGTAACAGCGTCTTTTGAACACGAGCAGGGGCAGGGCCAAAAATACTCCTGCACCGTCATTCCGGGGAGTAGGGGCAGTGGTTTGGTGGGCGTGGCCGGCGGTTTGGACATGAGCGAGCGCGTCTACCATCTCCGTGAGTCTGTCGATCCATTCAGATAAGGCTTCGACGACGTTGGGAGGCGGAATAGAACCGTCCCCACCTCCGTTGCAAAGGACGGGATGGCTCGTGCTAGGATCTTCGTTGCGATGATCGCTGGCCATCGAATCGATGGCGGAAGATCAAATTTTTTGGATGGAAAAGCTGTTCCCACAGACGACGCCAACTGATGGAGGTCAGAATCTCCCTCAGATGTTGTCCTCCGTCGATCTTGCGGCTAGCGAAGCTGAACGGCTGTCATTTGTTATGGAAGATTCAGCGTGTGGATCTCAATGGGTTGTTGTTGACGCCGAGCTACCTGCAAAGAAAGTCCTGGGGTGGGAAACCACCGTAGGACCCTCTGACGATTAAGTAAGTACCGAGGAATAGATGAGCAGAGTAGCGGCATATTGGATTCAATTTTCGATTACCTGAGTCGTCTGGAAGAGGGGTTTATATAGCGATCGCATGGAATGAGCCGATGAAAAATTATTGCCTTCCGTTATGCCTCTGCGTTTCGTTCGCGTTGATGGCGGGATACACCCATTAATGATGAGATAGGCTTATTAACGGCGAGATATGCTACCGTGAGATATGGGACGTGGAGCGGCGGGGATCTCGTCATGGCGAGATATACGGAGCCATTACGGGAGCATTCATGCTCCGTGCTCCCCTCCAAACAGAGGGTGCCAAGGAATCTCGGCTATAGGATAGCTCGAAGACGAGCTATTGGCTGGCGGTCAGCTGTAGGGGGAACGTACTCCGGGGAGGTCTTCTGAAAGGTAGGGTGTAACCTCGGAGGCGAGGCGTCGAGGAATGTCTCCAATATATCATACTTATTCCAGCTCCGTAGCCTCCAGGAATCTAGCGGGTTTACGTTGATGACACGTCATCTGCTACATGTCGTGATCTGAGGAATTCACACATATGAGTATCATCAGTTTCAGGTTCAATTGAAGGGATATACGTAATTTTCCGTTTCAAATTTCAAGATGCATGAGTGTGTTCTTTGAGATGAGAGAGAAAGAGAGAAAAGAGAAAGAGGATGAGGTGGAAAAATTTAAAATTTAGAAATAATTATTGAAATTTTTAATTTTTTTCAAGTTTCTCTAAAATCGACAATGTCATATGGCACCTCATAGTAACAAGTTATAATAGTAAAGATTTTTCGTTCCAATTGACAGTTAACAGCTTGTAAAATGTCACTCCCACTCCACCAAAACTCCGAAATTATAGTGAGAGTTGAGAGAATATATTTTATATTTTAACGCGCCCCCGGAGGTCGAAGTCTCTTTAGGCCGAAACATAACACTTTTGCACATATGTATTTTTAATTTTAATTAATCCGTAATTAATACATGCCCGGTAAGAATAGGAGACAATACAATTGATTCATTTTTTCACTTAATTATTTTTTGAGATCCAACAATGGGAGACAATAAAAATTCCAAAATCGAAAAACCTTTCACGTCAATCACACAATCCCAATACGACACGAATTATCTCTTTTCTTTGTAAAAGTAAACCGCTGTTTTATTGAAAATGTAGCTTGTATTGCCCTTTCATTTGCTCACTAAATAAATGGATCATTGATACAGGTGTCACAAATCACATGACATCCGATTTTAAACATTTTTTTCAAGTTTGCACTATTTCATCTAACATTCATATGCCAAATGGTGAAAAAGTTCCTGTAAAACATATAGGAACTGTAACGACCCTGAAATTCCTGTATATTTGTATCATAATCAATGTATGTATAAAGATGTATTTCAACTCTGACTATGAGTTATACGTAAAGTTTGCTAAATAAAAGCAAGAAATAATTTTTAGCTCACTGGTGATGACACTCTATTGTTGTTCTTTAGCCTGTGTGTTCGAATCCCATGAGCCCTAATTGTTTTAATATTTTTCTTTTAAAGTTTTGAAAGCCCAAGAGTTTGCACGGACATTACACAAAAAAAACGAAAAGTTGCAACAAAATTAAAACGGATTAATGAGATAATTAAAACCTGGATCAAACCCTGAAGCAACTGCTCTTCATCTGGCCATCCAAAATCCTATTTTAGTCACTACCGGCGGCTCGAATACATACAAAATTTTCCACGCTTTCCCCGTGCGATCTTTGGACTCCCTACTACCCCTTTATACAGTTTGAATTTCCTGAATTTAACCAGAGAGCTGCCAGCCTCTTCATCTACCCTATTAATACCATTTTAAATTCATTTTAATTCATTTTTAACTCATATACTCTCGTATTTCTCCCCTGAAAATACTAGGCTATCCTATCATCCTCCTCATTTATGAAAGACACTCTAAAATCCATCTCAAGTGTCTTGAAGAAATTGCTCAAGCGAAGTGCACGAGCTTACGAAGTCGAAGCTCCATCGATCGAACTTCTTCCGTGCATCTTGGACTCGGTTCTACCGACCAGGCATCTTCCTTTGGTTCCGAACACAACTCGTAAGTCTCCTAGCATTCTTTCTTTCTCTACACTTTGAATCCATCTCTTGCCATATCTGCAAACCAAATTAAGTATATTCCATTTCATGCTATCTTAACCAATTCACTAAAAATTTATATTTGCCAAATTGAAAGGAATCAACCTAGGCAACATGTCATTTTATTATTCTTGCCTGTTGTTAATCTTATAAGCCCTTAAAATGTTTTTGTGACATGTTAAAACTACACTAGAATACATGTAACGCTAAAATACCTTGTTTAATTAATATTGTTGAAATACTAGCATGTTTCTATAGATCATGCACGGGGAAACGACCTATCCCAATCACGTACACTATGGTTTCATAGAACGATCAATCAATTTTAGTGTTTTACGGAAACATTTTTCATCAAAATACCCCCACTTTCTGAAATACGGTTTTTAAATCGTTATTTTTAAATTATTTGCAAATACACCTCTACAACCTTCATTAAGGCACCCGTTTGTGGATAGTGCGGGTTAATACACATCCTTTGGATAGTAGAGTGAGATGCAGAACTCCTTACGGAGAATTTGGTCTCGAAAGGAATAAAATATGGTTTTAAAGAAAATACGACATTTTAAAATAAGTTAAATAATTTGAAATTTTTCTTAAATCATATATTCATTTTTCCAAATAAAACCATTTGTGAAAACTAGATTTTTAAATTCAAATGATTAAAGTTTGTAAGAAAATACCATCAAGATAGATTTTTCATGAAAATACCATTAAGATAGATTTTTCATAAAAATACCATAAACTTTTAAAAGCTAAGTTTTATCACTAAAATACCACCGAATAAAAAAAACATTTTTATAAAACTCTTGACTTTCTAATTAACATGTTTTTATTAAAAACATTTTCGAGATTTTAGGATGAATTAAAAACCATCAAGAATTTTTAAATGACATTTTCCCATATAAATACCTTAGAAAATCAAAAGACTAGTCAAGATTAGGTGTTTAGGTTGCAGATTGGTTTGAGTGACATCTTATCTTGTCAGTGTCTCGGGGTTGCCGGAGACAATGATGTAACACTTTCCTCTCCCTAAATATAGATCGTATTCTTAGGGTGGAATTATCGTTGGCAATCGTTTTTCAAAAAGTCTTAAATACCGCCGTCCATGTTCAGAAGTTGCCCGATTGTTCCTAAACTTAAGAAATCTATTAGGGTAAAATCCTTGCTAAAATAAAGTGTAATATTACTTGAATCAAATCACATTGGACTCAAACTTGACTTGAATCCCAATTTAACTTGATCTCGAACTCAAACACAAACTCGAAACTCGACTTGAAACTTAAACCGTTGACTTGACTTGACCCGAACCATGAATATGACTTGAAATTGACCTTGACATGAATACTTGAATACAACTTGAACCAGAACTTGTACTCTTTATATTCATGGATTCAATCAAGACCTGTAAACTTGATCCAGACAATAAACCACGCGGGGATAAGGGGTAAATTGGTAAGGAACGTATATCGTGGTACGAGATGTCACTTTAAAAGACGCCTCTTGAATATGCTTTTGTCGTTGTTCTGTAGGGTTTGACGAAGCCTTGTACTCTCTTGTGCGTTTGGTCCATGGGATAAGCTGGACTACTCTCGTATAACGCATACCTTCTTTATCTAACTATAAACAATCACGTTAGAATAGAATAATCAGATTCTTATACATGTCATGCTTAAGATAGCTTAACATACTCATATCTAATTAACACTCTTACATCTCCATCTTTGTTCAAGATTCATTTATCTATTTACATACATCCCTTTTATCATACTTTATATCAATACTCTTTTGGGGACTTACCGAGCGCTGGTTCGCTGACTGTATTCCTTCCTTTTTGTTTTCTTTGGAATGTTCGTCAGGTGGCTTAGAGACCGAGGACATCGAGCCGAGTCGGTAGGTGTTCGATCAGATTGCAGCACATTCAGACTTCTAGTTTATTTCATCTTTTATTTTTTATATGCTACATGTTTAGATACCTTCTTACATTTGTACTTTTGTTTCGAACATCTTATAATAAGTTGAATTCTTATGGAAGTGAATGTAAATAAAGTTGTTATTGAATTTTAATCACTCTTATTAATTCTTGTATATTTTTATATTGCTTATAAATGCTTAACGTATTTGTTTTGAGAAATGACATTCTCATAATAAATACGTTGTAGGCTTCGTCACATGCCGTTACTGTCTTTTGGGAAATGAGGCGTGACAGGTTTTATTGGTGGCCCACGCAGGTCAGTTCTGTATGAAGTCTTAAGCAATATATCACAAGAATTATAAGTTTCAACAACTTTATATTCCTTGCATTTCAAATCTCTTGAATCTATCATGATCTTTCTTTTCTATTAAGATGATGGATTCTCCCAACAACACCAGCACCAACATCAATGGCAACACACCACCGCCTACCTTACCACCTCCACCTACCGTTACAGCTCCTATCAATGAATAGACGATGCTTCTTAAAGAAAACAAATGTCTACTGGAGGGACAGAAACAGCATACTGCTATCCTTTTAGCCCGTCCCGAAGCAGAAGCACCAGGTGTGAAACAATTTTGAGCATTGGACCCAAAGAACTTTTCTAGGAAGGTGAGCCCCTGGAGGCTGAAGAGTGGGCTCAAAGCATCGAGAATGATCTTGCTGCAGCTCAATTGCCAGAAATAGCTTGGGTTCGTATTGCAAAGCTCCAGCTCACGGACAACACCAGAGTTGGTAGAAGGCCGAAGAGAGCTGTCTTGCACAGCTGATAGAGTGGAAGACGTTCCGCGGTCTTTTCGATGCCAAGTATTTTCCAGAGACTGCTCGATTTGATATGGAACAACAATTCATCCACCTGTAGCAAGGTTCTATGTGGGTAAATTCGGCATGAAAAGAGAAGTAGCTTAGAGCGTAGCTAAGTGCTTAGTCCGTCAGCAAGTGAAGGCTGAGCATCACAGAACTGCTGGTCTACTATAACCGTTACCTATTCTAGAATGGAAATGGCAGCACATTACCATGGACTTCGTAACTGCACTCCCTCGAAGCACGTAGGGTAACGATGCAGTTTGGGTTATTGTGGATCGACTCACCAAGTCGGTTCACTTTATTCCATTCCGAGTTGGCCAGCCAACAGAATTTTTGGTAAGGAAGTACATGGAGGAGATCGTGAGACTTCATGGAGTACCAGTTTGCATCGTATCCGACCGGGACACCAGATTTCGATCCCAGTTTTGGCAGAGTCTTCAAGCCAGCCTGGGCATAAGTCTGAGTTTCAGCACTGCATACCATCCCTAAACTGACGGACAATCCGAGTGGACAATCTAGATACTGGAGGGCATGCTAAGGGCATGTATGCTCGACTTCAGAGGATTGTGGGAAGATCACCTGCACCTCGTGGAGGTTGCATACAACAACAGCTACAAGTCCAGTATTGGGATGACACCGTTCGCAACACTCTATGGTCAAAAATGTCGCTCACCTCTGAGTTGGGACGATGTTGGAGATCGAGAAGTCCTTGGGCCAGAGATGATCATGGCAATAGTTGATAGAGTTCGTACGATCATGGAAAAGATGCACATAACCCAAGATAGGCAGAAGCATTGGGCAGTTGCAAAGCTCTGACACTTGGAGTTTCAACCTGGAGATCACGTATTCCTCAAGATCTCTCCGAACAGAGGAGTCATTCACTTTGGACGACGAGGAAAGCTTAGCCAAAGATACATCGGTCCATTCGAAATATTGGAACGCGTAGGAGATGTGGCATATCATTTAACACTGCCACCATCATTGGAAGGAGTGCATAACATATTCCATATATCTCAGCTACGCCGTTATGTGAGTGACCCTAGCCATATACTCGATCACTCAGAGATAACTATTCTCCGCCGAAAGAGACGCGACCGGGACGTTGGGACGTCCGACCTGAATTTTGGGGGCAGATGCTATTTGGTTTTATCCGTCCACCTCTCTGAAGATGCCAAGTTGATTTATGGCACCATGTATCGAAGGATTAGAAGGATGCGGCCGATATAGCAGACTTCGTCAAATTCCCCCTCGTTGAGGGGTTTTTGATTGTGGGGACGCTCTTCCCCGCAGGCGCAAGCCCCCGCAGTTAATCACGCTACCGCATCGTGGTAACTACTTTCTCCTTCTCCAGATGGTCACTTTGTGTCGTGTGTGTGTTTGTTTTGTTTTTGGTTGCCCGTGGATTGTATATAGAGACTAATTTATGTTGTCGCCGGTAGGGCGTGGATTAGTCCAAATCCGTATTTTCTTAGATTTGGGTTTGGGTTGGGTTTAAGGATCGTTAATCTCATTTGAGACTAAGATCAACTTAAACGTTTGTTAAGGATACATTAGTCTAATTTTAGACTAAGATCTACTTAACAAGATCATTTAGATCCAACAAAAGAGCATTTGGACTCTATTGTTTTAGTTTAGGGACATTGCGGTCCAGTTTAAAGACATCATAGTCTGTAAAATTTAAAGACATCATAGTCTATGAGTTTATGGACCTCACAGTCCATAAAGTTTAAGGACATCATAGTCCATGAGTTTAAGGACCCCACAGTCCATGGTAGTTTGGAGACATCATAGTCTGTCAAGTTTAAGGACATCGTAGTCCATAAAGTTTAATGACATCATAGTCCAGTTTAAGGACGTCATAGTCTGTCTGGTTTTGGTTCAACCGTTTGGGGATGCACCAAATGTTATCGGTTATTGGGACCCACCACCTCTCTGAAGACGTTGAAGAATTACAACGACATGTATCAGAGGTGTGAAGAGATGTACCCTTAAACCAATATCCCGATTTGGGGAATGGGATGAACATCAGTTTAGATGTTATCTGTTATGAGAACACTAGTCATCTTTGGGACTAGGATCGGTTTGGGGGACCCTGAGCATGGGGGCTCGATTGATTGCCCTCGGGAGATTTGATCTAAGTTTGGCTAATATTGGCCTCTCATAGTGTTAAACACTAATATGTGATTGGCGCTCACGTGCTCCCACGTGAGGCCTTAAAGTAGTGTTAAACACTAGTGTAAGATCAGCGCTCACATGCTCCCACATGAGGCGCTTGAAATAGTGTTAAACACTAAGAATTTGAGGCGCTCACGTGAGGCGCTCCAAAAAAATAGGGTTTATTCCCTTTTCTCTTTTATAAGTGCTGAGCACTTCTCAAGGGGCACTGGGGTCACATGAGGCGCCTGCAGATTGGGCCTTAATTCTTCTATTTTGCTCCCAGAATATGTATATAAGCATTAAAAAAATTGATCTTTTATGATCATCACGTGGGGACATGTGAGGGTGCCCATGCGTTGGATATTAATCCTTCAGTTTTACCCCATTTTCTCTTTAAAATGGTGTTTGTCAGGAGTCACGTGAAGACACGTGAGGCATCTTTTAGGCGGGCATTGCCTTTAGGTAGAATCCTCTTTTGTTTGGTAATTGCTAGGGGTCACGTGGGAACACGTGAGACGCCCAAAAAGTGAAACTGCCTTGGCTTTACTTTATTTTATTTTGAGAAGCTTGTTCAAGGGTCACGTGGGAGTACGTGAGGCACCAGAAAGTGAAATGCCTCGGCTTTACTCCCTTTTTATTTTGAGAAGCTTATTCAAGGGTCACGTGGGAGCACGTGATCTAAACTTATTCGTTCTTTTTCGATCATTGAGGGGGAGAGTCAAGTGGACACACGTGATCATATTGGGTACTGATCTCTTTTACGTGCTTGGAGAGTTAAATCCCTTGTTTAAGAATTAAATTCTTTTATAGGGTTAAACCCTAATTTTATTTAGAGGAATTAAATTCCTATGTGTTTGAAAGAATTAATTTCTTTAAACCCAATTCTCCCTCTGAGTTTTGGATCTGCATGGCAGAATCTCCCCGATGAGAATTAAATTCTCAACTTATGGGAAGATCTACTTCTGCAGATCTTCAACCAGAGGAAGAACTGCGTTCTTATTTAGAAGAGTTAAATTCTTGGTTTGAGAATTAAATTCTCTTTTGTTTTATGGGAGCTTATAGAATGATCTCCTTCCTTCTCTTACCTAGAGTTTCTTTCTTCTCTGAAGAGATCCTTTTTTTCTCTCTGGAGAATTAAATTCTCTTTTTTTTCTCTTCTGTATTCTTTCTCTGTTGTTGTATATCTTCATTTTTCTCTTTTCTTCTTGGCTCTTATTTATAGGAGAAAGAAAAGAATCAGTTTGTTCAGCCAATCTCTCATTGAGAGATTTTGATTGATTTTATAACCAATATGATCTTTTAGATCACTCCATTGGATTTTTAATCCAAAAGATATTTTATTTGTTGGTCCTGGCAAATTTTTAGGAAAATATTTTCTTGTATAGAATCTTTCTATAAATTGGTGATTTTTAATCACCATTGGATTTTTAATCCAACGGTGCTCCCTTTTACAGAAGGCAATCTTTTCTGTTTGGAAAGATCTAGGGAAATATTTTCCAACTAGGGTTTTTGATTCCTTTTAATTAGAATTTAATTCTATTAATTCAGAGGGTTCAAGAGTCTATCACGTGTTGGCACGTGACCTTACCAATTAAGCTTTTAATTAGAATTTAATTCTATTGGTTCAGAGGGCTCAGAAACCCATCACGTGTTGGCACGTGACCCTACTGATAAAGCATTTAATTAGAATTTAATTCTATTAATTCAGTGGGTTCAAAAGCCGATCACGTGTTGGCACGTGACCCCATTTATAAAGCATTTAATTAGAATTTAATTCTATTACTTCAGTGGGTTCAAAAGCCCATCACGTGTTGGCACGTGACCCCACTTATTAAGCATCTTCAATTGTTTATTCCAGCGCCTATAGGCTTTGCCCATAAAAGGTCACGTGTCCTCACGTGAGGCCCGGTCACATGTGGGCATGTGATGCCCCCTTTTGGGGGTTTCCTTGCTGCTTTATTTGTATTTTATTCAGTTCCCATGAGGGAACAATTGCCTCCACAACGTTGTTCTCACGTGTTTGCACGTGAGTGCAACACTGTCATCTTTGTGGCCGTTGGATTTGCCTAGGGAACGGGAAAGATGAACCGTTTCCTATCATGTCTTATAAATGCAAGGGTCTCTTCAGTAGCGCCTCCATTCTTTCATCTTCTTCCTTCTTCATTTTATTTGAGAATTTAATTCTCTTCCTTAGAGCTCAGTTCTCTGTTCAACAAAACAAATCCAGAGTTTAACTCTGTCAACAAAAAAGAATCCTTTTTCAGGTAAGGATCTTGAACGGCCGAGGAACTTCTTTATAAAATTCTCTTTGGATTTTAAATCCACCCCAAGTGTTTTTCCCTTTAATGAAAAACTCATCTTTTCGAGCTCTAAAAATGCATGATCTTTAGGTAGTAAGCCCCCAATGTAAGGCGTTTTTCCGCTCTTAGAGGATCGATGATGGTACTTGTTTTCTTCTGGAATTTAATTCCATTCCAAAGAGCTTAGCTCTGAAAATTTTCTTGGAATTTAATTCCTCTGTTCAAAAGGAATTTAATTCCTTCAGAGAACTTAGTTCTAACGAGAAGACCTCTTGGGGATTTTATCCTCAGTTGTTCTTGACAAAAAATTTCAGGAGAGATTTTGTTTGATTTGCACAGAGTTCATGATGGGCTTTTCCTTAGGGAAATGTGCAGAGATGTTTGAACTCCACTATTCATTTATTGAGAATCTTTCTTTTGTTCTCATAATGATTACCCTGCTTCATCATTAGTGAGCCGTCATATTGATTTTGTGGGGTCCATTGTTTTTGTAGTCAATGATCTCACAGAATAAGCTTCTTGCCATTTTCTTCCAGTGTCTTTATACACACACACACACACATACACACACACACACACACACACATACGTGTGGGTTTCATTAACAGTTTTCCCTTCCCTTATTTCAGGAACAATGACTTCTCTTCCATATTTTCCTTTTACCCGCTTAGACGCTGCTTTTCCACAATCGCCGTCGGACGAAGAAGCGATGGCGATGATTAGGGCTCATGACCCGGATTGCACCAATCTGCTTTTGTGAGGAACCTGGTACGGGCATATCATTCGGGGCCGCCGTAGTTCTTTTCGAGGTGCCAACAGAGCCTCTCCACCCATTCTTGCCGATGGAACGTCCGCAGACTGCCTTTGCCATGGAGGTGCTGGATTAGACTCCTACGGGCCGGCTTGAGCCGTCGACAACTGGGATACCAAACCATCATTTGCCAGCCATAGACATCTTAGGGCGTCGTATTTGCCAAGGTGAATCCCAGCCCTGGGGACAAGTCTATAAGATAGGGCTTACCCCTCGCCATCCAACGGGCTATCTTCTCTAGGCTCGTTATATCTTGTCTGCCCATCGTGCGTGACTGCAGAAGGTCGGGCTTTATCAGGCGGTGTACGCGTCTCTCTTTCATTATCGGTCTCTCCATGTCTGGTGGGTTAAAGCTTTCCTAAATCAATGGAATTTTCCCACCAACACTTTCTTGTTAGGGGATCACGAAGTTTCGATTTCTTTGGAAGTGTTTCGCGAGATCTCCGGATTGCCGATCAGGGGAGCGCCCTATGAAGAATTGCTGCCTCCTGACGGGTATGCATTCGTAACTGTGCTTGCTACGCTTGACGGCTTGTTGACCGAAAATGCCGTCCGTCACAAGTATCCAAGTCTAATCAAGACTCTGGGTATTTTCGAGAAGCTGTTCGCAGAGTCAGAGGAACAAGGAGTCACTTTTAAGAGTTTTATCGCCTGCTTCCTTCGTGGAGACGTCCTATCAAAGGAGGCTCCGAAATTCGCGAATATTAACGACCCCTTCGGGTTTGGGCTAAATAAGCTACCTTCCAGAGAAGAAGATTTTCCACAATTTTACATCCCAATCTTGTCGGCCGTACCTTTTGAGTCGATTGCGGCTCCCGGTATGGATGAAGAAACTTTCTTCGTCGGTTTTATCAGCCTTTGGCTCAGCTGGTTTGTCATTCCAACGCATCATCGCTTTATGAGAGCCTCGGTCATTTATCCTGCTCATCGCATTGCCGAAGGGACACAACTAGCCGTGGGCATTGCAGGGTTATCGCACTTGTACCATGGGCTGAGTACCGCGGCCAATACCTCGACCCCGGGTGTGGACGTGGTGAGTTTCTCTCTTCATTATTTTACATCGTGGATTGAGATGCATGTGTTAGGGGCACTCGCTGCGCACCAGAGACCAGGTTTTTATGATACTTACACCTTCCCGCGGCTTATGAGGTTGGTGGACGCTTCTGCTCCTGATCCGACTCAGTTAGGGGCTCTTCGTGTGCTGCTTAATCCTTATGCCAACGAAGGAGGGATGGTATTCAATGATCGAGTCCTCTCTGCTCCTTCAGGACCTATTCAACAGCTGTTTGATTTATCGAAAGAGGGAGCACCATCCTTGAAGCCTGGGGAAGCCATGCACTTGTATTCGATCAGACCGGGTTATTTGGTGTTCCGTCGAAACAATGCGGTTCTTTTTATGCGGTATAATCCACACCGCTTTGCCCCGCAGTTGGGTTATAACTAGGGTGTTCCCTTCGAGGCATTCATAGTGGAGCCCAGCTCATCTTTGGAAGTTGTTCGTGACGCCACTCATCACTTCATGCGGCTGAACACCGGCTCTCGCTTCATGATCCCTGAGGCCGACTACATTCCAAGGTGTGTAGGGGCTTTTACGGGTTGGTATCACCACCGAGTTGGCCCCATCATTGCTAAGGAGAAGAGGATACTTTTTGGATATAGAGCTCCCGCCCCGATCCAGGTTATGGGAGTCCCGCCGCGACCACGGACAATGGTTCGCCCTCCCTTGAGGGGTACTGGTGCTTTACTTATTCCTGAGGCGGTGAATGCGGGCCTGACTCCTCCCAAAGTTGGGATGCCGATGCGCACTAGAGCTCAGGCAAGGGCTTCTGATGAGGCGTCGGTAGCAGTTCCATCAGTTGCGGCGTCATCGATGGCAGTGTCATCATCGGTAGCACCGCCGAAAGAGGGTACTGGAGGCGAGGTTGGGCAACATCGCACCAAAGTGCCAAAGGGAAGGAAGCGATCATCTTCCGGCGTTAGTTCTGGGTCAAAAAGGAGAAAGAAGACGGTCACCGGTCTGCTTGACTTTTTGGTGGAATCCGAGCCAATTTTCCAAGACGAACCGATATCCATGCAAGAACCGGATGATGGTCTTCTCTTTCCGGGTTCATCTGCCGAGGAAGCTGGATAATTGGCTGAGGCTATAAGGCGGTCCCAGGATGAGACTGAGAACGTGTGTGTCCCGAAGAGTCCTTATCCTGCCGTCATATTCTACGAAGATCCTCTATCAATACGGCGAATATTTATAGGTCCTCTGGAAGAGGGAGGCGAGATAGCCCTCAAACAGCCTATCTCGGCCGCTTCTGAAGATAAGTTGTCATTGTGGACCGGCGGCCATGAATCTACACTTGAACCCCGGTGAGCATACCTTCTCAGGAAGGAACGTTGGCTTGAAAAAACCATACTAGAGGTATCTTGGCGTATCAGTATGCATGTTTTCTATATTTTTCCTTTGGCAAGTAATTTGTTTTGCTTTCTATGTCTTCTAATCTTCGTAAAACTTTGCAGGTACTTCGGACATGGCAGAGAATCTGAGCTCGAGTAGCATCTTACCGTGGGCTCTGTAAATATCCCCGATGAGACACCGGTAGGTGTGGAAGGGGTCTCTACAATTGCTATTCCTGCTGCAGAGCTTCCATTGGCGGCTTCTGTTCCCCTTGTGCCCGTTCACCCTGAAGAGGTGTCCCTTCCGGCCGTGGATTTAATGGACCTTTCTGGTGATGGCCTGGAGATGGTGGAAAAGGTAACAGAGATTGCCGTCTCTGAAGTGGCGGCCGTTGCCCCTCAACTGGAAGCTGTCACACCAGAAAATGTCTCCGATGATGTTTCTGAGGGAATGGAGGAGGCTGCCGAAGCTGCTATCCCTCTGACTCAAGGCGGGAAGAGTATCGAAGGTAGTCTTCTTATCTCGCTTTAATGATCTCTCTATTATCTGACTCTTTCTGTCTTTTCAGAATTGCAAGGATTGGCGGCGTCCATCGTGAATTTATCTCCCAGAAAGTCATTTCAGCGTCTGCTCGAGATGGCCGCTCCACAGGCAATATCCCCTCAAAGCATCGTCCTCTATTCTGGGAAAGGTTGGTGTTATTTGACCCCTTCATTGTATTATTATTATTTCGTATAACGATGCTAATGTCTTCCGTAGTTCTGGAAGCTGACGACGAAGTTGAGATCCTTGACGGGCCTGGAGATCTTTTAAACCCTTCTTGCATGACTGTGGGTAAGTAAAGTTTTGACATTGTTCCATCTGCTCTTTGTTTGTAAACCTCACTGATTATTTATGAATCTTGATAGCTTTGCCCGTTCTTACCCTGCTGGAATCTCGCATCATTATGCCACATAGCTCTTACGCCTTACGCGCGTCTGAACGGATGGAAAAACAAAGCCTTCACTCTTTGTCGGCTCTCATCGAAGATCTTCGTGCTTGTAGCTCCATCACGGCCGAAGAATTTTCTTCTGAAGCCAACATTTCTCTCCTCTTTCTTGCTACTTACTATGACGAGACACTGGTGCATGTCTGGGTCGAGTTTTGTCGTCGGGTGGAGGCTTGCTTACATAGTTTTGAGTGCATGCGCCTTCCTTCAGAGGTCGTGGCTGCAAAGGCGAGCTTGCGGGGGCTGGTTGAACGGTGCACTGCAAATCTGCAGTCATGTGAGAAGAGGCTCAACCGAAAGTTTTCGGAGAGGGAGCTGGCTTCTAATGCGCTGGGGGAACTTCAAGCTGAACTCACGGCCAAAACCACTCGTACGTATGAACTTTGGCGGGTGCTTCAAGAAGCTATCAGGGAGGTGGTAGCTATTGATAAAGCCGTCATTTTTACTCGCGAGATGGTTGAAGCTCACAAAATTACCGAAAAGGAGCTTGAAAGTCGGCTCGCCTCGTACCAGGCCCAACAGTCTCAAGAGGAGGCCCGTCTCATAGCAATAACAAATTATGAAGCCGAGACCCAGCGGAAGAAGGATGAACTGACGAGCCTATTAAACCGTCTGCTGGATTAAACAAATGTATATGTTTTTTTCTTTTGTACTTACTCCTGAATGAGAGTATATTTTTTTTGACTCTTTTATAGATTGTACTTTGTATTCATTTTGATTCATGAATAAAAGACATATTTTGTTTCATGGTGGTGTGTCCCTTTTGGAAAATGCATTTCGTGGATAATCTTATTTTGATCTCCTTGTAGGACAGCGATGGCTTAGGAGTTAGGTTCAGATCCGTCTCCTAAGGCTTTCCAACTTTATGAGCCGTGAGGGTCTCATAAAGATTTTTCTCCTTACGAATCGAGAGGATCTCGTAGGTGTATTTTCTCCTTAAGAATCGTGAGGATTCCTACGTGTGTTTTTCTCTTGAGAGTCGTAAGGATCTCACAAGAAAATTTTCTCCCTTACAAGTCGAGAGGACTCGTAAGTGATTGATGAGTTGACCTGCTCCCGAATCAAAGCGTTGCTTCAACGGGGAGGTCATTGGATGACGTATTTCCGAGGCGGGGTCATTGGATGACGTATTTCCGCGACGGGGTCATTGGATGACGTGTTTCCGCGATGGGGTCATTGGATGACGTGTTTCCGAGACGGGGTCATTTGGATGACATGTTTTCGCGACGGGGTCATTGGATGACGTATTTCCGAGACGGGGTCATTTACTGACGTGTTTCCGTAACGGGGTCATTGGATGACGTGTTTCCGTGACGGGGTCATTGGATGACGTATTTCCGAGACGGGGTCATTGGATGACGCATTTCCTCTACGGGGTCATTGGATGACGTGTTTCTGCGACGGGGTTATTGGCTGACATGTTTCCGCGACAGGGTCATTGGCTGACGTATTTCTGAGGCGGTGTCATTGGATGACGTATTTTCGCGACGGGGTCATTGGATGATGTGTTTCCACGACGGGGTCATTAGATGACGTATTTCCGAGACGGGGTCATTGGATGACGTATTTCCAAGAGAGGGTCATTTGCTGACGTATTTCCGCGACGGGGTCATTTAATGACGTATTTCCGCGACGGGGTCATTGGATGACGTGTTTCCGCGACGGGGTCATTGGCTGACATATTTCCAAGACGGGGTCATTTGATGACGTATTTCCGAGACGGGGTCATTTGCTGACGTATTTCCATGACGGGGTCATTGGATGACGTATTTCCGAGACGGGGTCATTGGATGACGTATTTTCGCGACGGGGTCATTGGATGATGTCTTTCCGCGACGGGGTCATTGGATGACGTGTTTTCGCGACGGGGTCATTTGCTGACGTATTTCCGCGACGGGGTCATTTGCTGACGTATTTCCGCGACGGGGTCATTGGATGACGTATTTCCGCGACGGGGTCATTTGATGACGTATTTCCATGACGGGGTCATTGGCTGACGTATTCCGCTTTCTATGGTGTCGGGGCTGACTCTAGGTTGTCTGTGAACCGTAGAGTCTTAGAACTGGGGACTTTCCTATGGCTCCGATTGGCGATGTCGCGTCCGTGTCCTGCTGGCATGAGGAGGAATGCCGTTGTTGGTCTTCTGGGATGCAGATGTTACCGTTGAGATCTGACTTTCCCTTTGACAGAGTTCGTTGGGACATGTGGTTCCCTTTTTGTTTATGCCCATGGATTGTATATAGGGGTCAGTATGGACTCGCCTGTAGGGCAAAAAGTTTCATTCTTTCATTTTTTTATTTCTTCCCAAGATGCTCTATCATTTCAGCTTTTTATATCGCGAAAGTCGCGATTGCCCAATCATTTCGGCTATTTTTCGCGGTGCCCAATCATTTTGGCTATTTTTCTTTTTACTCGCTGCTTTTTATTGCGAGTTGCCTAATCATTTCGGCTGTTTTTGTATGCATACATTTTACTTGCTGATTTTGTTGCAAGTTGCCCTATCATTTCGGCTATTTCATATACATTTTTGGCTCGCTGATTTTTTATCGCGAGTGTGGAACTTGGGATCTGATACCGATTTAGGCATCAGCATGGCTACAACCGGGACATTGCCAGGAGCGAATTATCATTTGCCTTTGTCGGTTCGAACAAAGGTGGCTTAATAAACAGAGTTAAGATCCTGTCGACTAAGGCTTTTTGACTTTACGAGTCGTAAGGGTCTCATAAAGGTATTTCTCCCCACGAGTCATGGGGATCTCGTAAGTGCATTTTCTCCTTAGGAATCGTGAGGATTCCTAAGTATGTGTTCTCTTATAAGTTGTAAGGATCTTACAAGAGTGTTTTCTCCTTATAAGTCGAGAGGACTTACAAGTGTCGTTCGCCATATGAAGATATCCCTCGTCAGTGGTGGGGCTCTGTTGGGGAAACATTTATTTGTGCCCGTGGATTGTATACAAGGGTCAATATTGAACCGCTTGTAGGGCAATCTGGGAAAGGTATGAAGGCTTAAGAACAGGTTCAGATCCCCGTAGATTAAGGCTTTTGAATCCTATGAGCCGTGAGGGTCTCATAGGGGAATTCTCCTTACGAGTAGTGAGGATCTCGTAAGTGTAATTTCTCTTTAGGAATCGTGGGGATTCCTAAGTGTGTTGCTCTCTTGTGAGTCGTAAGGATCTCATGCAAGTATTTTCTCCTTACAGGGTCGAGAGGACCTTGCAAGTGTCTTTTAACGAGATTGCGCCCTTTCGGATTTTCACAAACTCGCCGGTAGTCCTGCTATTTTTACTCACAGAGCCCTTTCGGGTTTTTATCCGTGCCCATCTTGCTTATGGACGTACCGTTTTTTTTGCGTCAGCCCTAGGATGCTGCGGTTTGTAGTAGTTTAACGACGTCTCGGTCAGGCATAGTATTTCTTCGAGAAACGGTCGTTTATTGGTGTTCAGTTGATAAAACTGCACATTTAATATGACATTTTTCCTACTATTTCTATATTAGAAAAAGTGTTTATTATAATATATGATACATATGAGGGTTTATCTGTAAAAATACTATTTTCATGTGTTTATATATTATAATTAACATTTGGTAGGAAAATGTAAGCATAAATACCATTGACCAAATCTTAATGGTGAAATTAATATCTCAATAAAACAAACTCTACTAATATTATTTGTTGGGTTGTTGTGCAGAATTTTCAGGGCTAAAATCAAGGGAATCAAAGTTGTTAGTGCAAACCTGCCTAATTAAGAAATCAAACTAAGAAATCAAATCTGGCAGTAACTACAAGAAGATTTTCAGTTTCCTGAGATTCAAAAGATCGCCACGTGTTATATAGATGAAGCCCCAGAAAAATCAATAGAAGATCGCACCATAAGGCCGCGGATCCGCGGCCAAACCCATCTATTGGCAAGGGATCCGTCGCGTGCCAGATGAATTAGGAGCTAGAATTTTTCAGTTTGGATCTTAACTACTAGTTTCCAATTTAGGCATCTAGGGTTCTGACTATGGGACTATAAATAAGGACCGAGAGCCTCTTTGAAAAATCATCAAGTCGACGCGATCACGAAGTCCAAGATGGTTCAGGCATCCAGGCTGATCATCAACTGTTTGTCTACCTCTTTAGAAGAGATCGAGAAGCAAACTAGCATTTTTAATCATTTTCTAAGGAAATAAAGTGTAAATGAATTTTGTTGATTAATAAAGGTAGTTCTTTTTCTTTTTCTATTTCTTTGTAGTTTTAATATGATTTCTCTCTCCATCTCTTCTTCTCCCAACATGCGCGAGTAATTCTCCGCTTGTTAGGGTTCGTAGGATTATGGTAGGGTAATGGATGATGAAGATCCCTAAACTCTTTTACGTCCTATAAAGTTTATAAACTTTATCAAAAGAATTATTAACATCCTAATCGGGCGCGCTACCAATTTATTGTTAGTCTGGACCGCGATTAGAGATTAGATTAATAATTGTTTTGGTAAAGGCTAGATATGAACGGAGTTCCATGTCGAGATAGGGGTTAAGAGTGGGAACCCTTTTTCCTCCAGAAACCCTAATCTACATGCATCACTGTCGTTCTAGTTTTAAATCTATTAAAGGATAAAAAGAGTAATCTTTAATTAATCATCCATAACTACTAAATCCTAATGAACCCTACAAGCCCTCTTTTTATATAAACTTACCTCCGTAATTAATCTAGATCTATATTTTGCATCAGTGTTTAACGTAGATCTAGATCCTACAACCATTCTTCAATATTCTTTATTCCTCCTTTCTTTTTCAACACATCTAAAGTAAGATTAAAATATTCAACGTTTCCCTGAGGACGACCCGTACTCACCTCGGTCTAGCTACGCACGACACCGTTCTGATTGCGGTTATTCTATAAAAACTTTTTCAGATCAATCAAATGGCGCCTTTGCCGGGGATACCTGCGTAATTTTTTATTCTTACTATTTGTGTTGAATTCTTATTCGATTTATATCATAAAAACAAAACAAACTGCATCTTGCATAATTAACGATAAGTGTGCGATTTTTGCGAGGGAATCTGGAGTCAAAGACTTGAGGAAACAGAGATCCAGAGACATTCATTAAGATCCAGAGAAGGAAGGGAGGCCACGTAGCAAAAATCTTCTTTAGATCTTCCTAGTCGGCGGCGGAACCGTGGCACGAAGAGCATATTGGCGGCGGAACCGCGACGCGTTACGGGATTTAGGGTTTCCAAATTCTCTGGTATCTTTTATATATCTTTATCTCTCCTCTGAAATCCAATAAAATATCTTTTCTGCAGGATTCTTTGCAAAATATCGCCGCTCAAAAATCTTTTTGCAAAGTTTTGTGATTGGTTTGTTTTGCATATTTTAATACGGACTTTAAGGGGCAAAGACCAAATCCAGATTAGGTGGGGATTTTATCACCCTTCCTAAGTCCCACAAATCACAAACCGAGCATCTGCATCAACCCTACATTAATTTAAAAAATATCTAGACAAGTCTCTAAGGACTGTCGCGTTCAATAAGGACAGAGGAATGTCGTGGGTAATTTATTGCTTATCCGCATTACTTTTGTGGTGTCTAGGCAAGTGTGTCTAAGGCAAGTAGTTACTTAATTAGGCCTACTACTTACGTAGTGGATACCTCCCACTTACCTGGCACTTACCTGGCCACAAAAGTATTAAAGAGGTGGTAGAGGATTGATCCTGCGGCTTGTCCTTTGGAAGTCTAGGAGCGGTCTAGAGACTGGACCTAGGTGACCTTAGTTTCAGGGTTGTTTGTGCATTTTTGTATGATTTGTCTAAGTCCGACACACTTTTCAAAACAGACCAATTTTAAATCATACACACGCTGCCACTTGCGCTAAACCTGCTTAGTGCATGCTTGGCTGGACACGGTATTCTAGTGTCCGTCTTGTCCGCGTTCCTGCTATCGACTCCAAAGTTGGTGCTTCTTCATTTTCTTTTCCCCCACCACACACCACATCGACCGAGATGGACGGTACTTCATCAGGTTATAACACCACGTTGCCACCGCCCATAGGTGAGCAGAATCCACCGCGCATCTCTCCCCAAGAGAGATGCTATCCTATCCATGGTCCACTTCTCACTTGTCTATCTATTCCACTAGCTAACGGGGATAATTTTGAAATTAAACCCTACTACATCAATCTGTTGCCCAAATTTCACGGGCTTGAGTCTGAAGACGCGTACATTTTCATCACTAAATTCTAAAACATATGCGCAATGATGGGTACTTCACAACTGACTGTGGATGCCATGCGCTTGCGTCTTCTCCTATTCATTCTGTGCGACTTGGCAGAAAAATGGCTTTATAATACTGCCGCACACTCTATCACTAATTGGGATGAATTCGTAATAGCATTTCTTAAGAAGTTTTACCCAAATCATAAGATAGCCCATATTAGGAGCAAGATCAACCAGTTCACCCAGCTTCCTAATGAACCATTTTGGAAGTGTTTTGAACGTTTCAAGGATCTGCTTGTCCAATGTCCTCATCATGGAATACAAAGATGGGATTTGTGCCGAATTATATATGAGGGCATTAATCCAGCGACAAAGCAGATGCTTGAAACAATGTGTCAATGCAATTTCATGTCCAAAGACGATGGCGAAACTTGGAAATATCTGGAAGACCTTGCTGAACACACTTTGCAGTGGGAAAGCGTAAGACCACCTTCATCTAAGGGAAGTATTCATCAGCTCGATGTTTCCATCGCAGTAAAAGGCGAAATGGCAGCGATACAGAAGAAACTCGACGCTATTGAGAGCAAATTCTCGTCAGTCTCCCTAAACCAGGTTACGCTTCCTAAAACCGTGTGTGGTTGCTGTTCGGATCCTTCACACTTGATGGAAGAATGTCCTATGAATACATCGTTTCAAGGTCACGAGCAAACTAATGCTGCTTTTCAGCAGCGACCTAGAAACGATCCTTATTCTTCCACGTACAATCAAGGATGGAGGAATCATCCTAATTTTGCTTGGAACCAAAACCAACCCCAAAATCAAAACCAGTTCCAAAGAAATTATCAAAGACCTCCTCCATAGCAACCACAACCACAAAGTCAGCACCCCTTTCAGTCACAAAATTTTCAAAATCCGACCAACACTTCCGCACCACAACTGGCCGGTACCGATAACTCTTCACTCGCACAAACTTTGGATTTGTTTATGAAACATTCCATTCAAATGTCGGTTGATATGAAGTCTTCTATTGATACCATAAAGAAAGACTCCGCCTCCCATGGTGAGAGTATTAAATCAATAGAAAACCAAATTGCACAATTGAACGCCGTAATGAGTGCGAGAGAGAAAGGGAAACTCCCATCTCAACCCCTACCAAATCCTGGCCACTCACAAAATCATAATGTGAATGCCGTTACTACGTTGAGATCGGGAAAAGTGTTGAATAACCGAGTGGGTGAGCAATTTGAAGATGTTAGTTATACCAATGATACCCCAGGTTCTACTTCTTCCCTTAATTCGTCTAGTCTCCCACCTTAATCCGAGCCTATTCTCCGTGTTTCCCAAGGCTCGAACACTTCGCCCAATCTATCTAAGACGATTCCCACTCCAATTTTGGGATTGAATCCTTCCCCACAATTTTCTCCACAAATATTGGACCCAAAACTTATTGATCAAGCTTCGTTTCAAAATAGATTAAGGGGCAGCAGACCAAGTCCACAAATGGAGAAGATTGTGGAAATTTTTAAGCAAGTTAATATAAACTGTAACATTTCAAAAAAATAAAATATTATTTTTAGGAATTTTTATAATTTAATATTATTTTAATGAATATTTTATTATTTCGGTATAATTAAATACCGATAAATGGGTAAAATTTTGGAAAAATTTTGGAAAATTCTAAAATAGGGTATTTTATGAAATTATGCCATTTTAAAGTTTTTATGATTAGTTATAAGCGAATCTAGTATTAATCGCGATTAAAAATCGCTAATCGGTTTTTTGGCATTTTTGTGCAAAACATGCACATATCATTTTTGCTTTACACTTGTGTTACATTTTCAACCATGATTGTTTTGGGTTCACTATTCTAGTGAGAAGGATTTAGAGGGAAAAGAAAATAAAAGAAAAGAAAAGGGAATAGAATATTAGGTATGGTGAGTGTAGCGTTTTGAAAATCGTTTCGGTGAAATTTCGGAAAATCGGTAAAATAAGGGGGTTTTCTATAAAAAGTCAAAATGCAAATATCTTATTATAAAAATTAAAAATACATATTCTAGCTATGAAATTGCTAGTGTTTAGTGTTTATTGAGCCACTGGTAAAATTTCTGGATTTCTGAAAAATTTCCGAATTTAATTATTTTTAATATTATTTTAAGCCGGTAAGAAAATATATTAAATTAGCGATAAATAAAAATTTAAATGAGCTAATTTTAATCTTTAAAATCATGTTAATTAAAATATAGTTGTAATATAATTTTTTAGTATTTTATTTCAAGTTTTAATTGGTTTTTATTATGGAAAACAAAAATATAATTATTTTGAACTAAAACGTGCAAATATGGTATTGTGGGGGGTCTTTTTGTATAGAATTTTTTTGTAAAGTCTCTCACACTCACCCTCACTCCCCTTGGCCGGCCCCACACTATTGTATCAGCCCAAGAATTTTATTTCCCTCTTTTTGACCTTAAATCATGTGAAAAATGGGTTAAAATATAGGTTTTTATATATATTAGTTGGGTGGAGGTATTATGGTAATTGGGAGGGGGTTTGACTTGGATCTTTTTGGCACCATTCCCTCACATTTTCCCCCACTTCCCCTTGGCTGAACCTGGACCAGCAGCAACTCCCCCTTTCTCCTTCTCTTTTCTCTTCAAAACTCCATCAAAAAAATCATCCAAAATGCTTCAAAAATCCCACAAAATCAAAATCTAATTCCTACCCATTTCTCATTAGACAAAATTGCATGGATTGTGGTGAAAAGAGAGCATTTTGAGAGGCTAGATTTCATGTTGATCCATGGTTCATGAGGTATAATTTTAACCCTATGCTTGTATTGTTGTTTAATTGCTTCAATGTTAACAATTTAGATGTTTAATTGGGTTTTATTGCAAGTTTGGAAAATTCAAGACTAGGGTTTGAATTTAATTAAGATTTTTATCATTAGTTTATGGTTGTAATGAGGAGATTAACATGTAATTGTATGCAAAATCTAAGTTGGTTACTACTTGCTAATTTGTTAATTTAAAATTATGATATTTATATAAATTGTAAACTAGGTTTTTAAAATAATTATATTCTTGTGAGATAAAATTCAAATTAAGGTTTCATGTCTTTATAAATATTATATTGAGTGGTTTAATGACTTTGGTTCATGCAAAACCAAGCGTAGTGGTTGTTTTGTGCATTTTTAGTTGAAATTGTTAAAATTTGGCTATATTGTAAACTAGAATTTTAGGATTAATGAAATTTATTAGGATTAAATTATGGAAATTGTTTTTATGACCTATTTAAGATATTTAATAAGTATTATGGCCACTAGATTTATTTAAACGTCGAGTTTTGTACTAAAACGGGTAAATTTTGCTTGCTAGATTTTCGGAAAAATGGCTTTTAAGGTGAAGTTGGGGTTTTTGTGAATTTTAACCTATTTTATATTATAGTTAGTGTTCGTGGATGCGCAAATGAGTGTGTTTGGGTTTTCTCGATAGTTTGACGTTTGTACATCGACATCGAGGGTTGGTTTGGCTATTCTTGCATGCGTAGGTGATAGGTTTTGACCTATGCGTGATACGCGTGCCGATTTGATTTTCGTATGCCGTTTCGATTTTGAATTTGGTTTTAATGCGATACGGTGCGTTATGATATGTAGGTACCCATGTGGACTTCGAGACGACAAGCAAGCGCGTGGCGACGTCGGCACCGGCGAGCGAGGACCAGGTGAGTAGATTTATATCTACGGGGAGAAGTCGGGTGGATGGCGTATAGCACCCTCGCAGTTCGTGGTGATGTATACGAATACGTATACACACACATATTTTGATTATATATATTATGTTGATATGAGACTTGATGATAAAGGTAGATTCTAGGTGTTCATGGATAGTGTTAGTTGCGAAACCCGAGAATAGTTGTTACGCCCACACACGCACACATTGACATGCATACATCTATGTTATTACCTGTGCGTATATGGGGATATGCGTTATGTGTTCACCTGGGTATGGGACTAGGTGTTCATATACTGGATTTGCGGATGATACTTGGGATTGAGATGAGTCGATGAGATTTGAGTTGAGGCCGTGAGATCGGTGATATGGCAGGATTCGTACTTGAGATACGTCCTGATGTTATAGCGGATCTTTGGACGACGATGCCATGTGAATAGTGATTTTAGTAGTGTACTAGACGTAGGTCAGTACCCCAGATGATGATCTTGATAAAGAGGATACCAGATGAACAGTGTGATGAGTATGATATTGACCCGTACCCAGATTTAGGGATGCCGTACGACGGATTTACGTACGAGCTATATATTGATGATTGATCCGCACTCTTGATTTGGGATGTCTGATTTTATATATGGTATCGGATATGATGTTATTGAGGCGGGATCACCGACTAATATATATACAGGTATGTATATGTATCGACTCAGATGTTAGGCAGTTTCCTTACCTGTAGTTTTGCTTGTTAGTTCAGCCGTATAGTTTAGTGTAGTTGTTAGACTAGATTAGACTCCTACCTATTTCAAAACTAGCGAATCGTGGGTATTTTAAAAAGACCGATCAAGGGATTCTACGGATATTTCAAAAGACGTATCTTTTCTTAAAAACACCGTAGCCCTTATTTTCAAAACACCGCGATTCGTGTCATTTCAAAAGGCACTATTATAGGACTTATATTAGGGTAATGCAGTTTAGTTATCGTTGTGTCTAGTATTCAGCTCCCGCATATTATTGCTATTGCTCCGCATCGCAAACTTACATTGTTATTTCATATTGCATTGTTGACATTATGCTGTTAGGACACCAGCACCATTACCGATGATGCCTATGTACCACATACACTTACTTGCCGGCCCACACACATCTTCATCGGTAATTGCCCTGTCACGTATATCTTAGAAAATATTATTGCTTAACTTAGCTTGATAGCCAGTAGTTTGACATAATATTAGTGTACATACCTTATATGCCAGCTTAGATATTGTAGTTATTACTTGTCGCTTTATGCATACTGTTATTCATTCTTATGCTTATATTCATGGTTTTACATGCTATTGATGATTCGGATTTCCATGATATTTTCTGGATTTGGAGGAAAACCGCAAAACATATATAAACTGCTTTCTCTCTCTTTTTAAATAAAAATGCGGTTTTCCCATGATGTATGAGTCGTCCACCATGAGTTTGCTGATGGATTTCGAGACCCGATTCGAGGAGTTGGATGAACCGTTTCGGGTACATGGTGGGCCCGGTGCGGTACCCCGGGACGAGAAGGCCGTGTTGTTGACGTTGAGCCTGGCAGGGGAGCACTACCGACCGGTGATTTTACCCGACGCGTCGGATATCCGGAGGATACCGTCATGGTCTTGAGATGGATGGTAGGGGCCGGTCTGGACTGACGGCGCCCTAGATATTGTGATTGAGACATTGAGATTTCGAGATATTGAGGTACTGAGATTGATGATACAGGCCAGTCCGGATAGCCGGAGCCTGAGGTTTTGAGACATTGAGATTTATGTTTTGTGTCGATGCTAGACACGGTTGATGCTGATTTCATTTATGATACCTCATTTTAAAATTACAAGGGAAATATTACTAATTTATGAAAACAGTTTCTTCATTTATATGTATTCTGTTTTCATGCATTCATACCTCATTCATATGATATATTGCTACCTGAGGCACTGACACGGGCACATGAGATTACACTCGGGTTAGATATTACCCTAGCCATTGTTATAGGCTGCATGTTATTCATATATTTGAGGATATATTATGATCATTGACCTAGGTTGCGTTATTTATGCGATTTCTGTGCGTAGATGTTTTTCTATTCACGAGTTGGCAACTCACCCCCGTTGTGCCCCAGTTTCTTGCAGGTTCGCCGTACAGGTTTCTTTACGGCTTGCGGGCATAGTTTCCTTCGGGTGATTTGCTAGTAGGTGGGTTTACTTGTATCGTACCCCCATTATATATCTTGTATATCATTATTCTATTGTATCTAGAAGTTCCATCAACCAAACATGTATTTATTTTTGAGATAGAGACCAATGATGTTATTCTTTCGACCTTAGAGTCGCGCGTTATATTTCTTTGGATTTTTTGTTGTTTTGAGTTTCCTTTTGAGTTTTGATCCTCGCCCTTGGAGTTGTATATTATATTGCTTGTATGGTTGTATTGTTAGTTATATGTATGCCCTAGAGGCCATTACTGTACATAGGATGTATATTGTAGTGGATGCTGGGACGTATATAGGGAGGACTTTCTTGCTCGACATGATAGTATGCTATCTGGTTGAACTTTACCTTAACGTGTATACTGATTGTCTCTCTGTTACATGTTGGTAAAGCCCTTAGGATCTGTACTTGACTACCTGGACTATGATGCGGATCATACTAGTGGGGACATGGTAGTCCATAAGTACATCCTTCAAAGTCCCTAGTCATGGGTGTATCGAGACGGGGCATCGATATACCAGAGTAGACTAGTGTATACCTTCTCGACCCATACAGATGGGTGATGGATGATCCCATATCCATTGGTGTTTGACATCGGAGATGATATACGGGTGCTCAGTAGAGACTGGGTACACTGGACGGACTCGCCGAGAACTCCCGGATGGTATTATACCTCACGTCAGATGGCGGTTCTCTGGTGACACTGGTACAGAGTAGTCTGTTGACCCGAGATCGTCATAGAGTCTTGTGTGGTTCCCACTGTGCTTTGATTTCCATCTTACCACGTCCAAGAGAGCGTGCAAAACGGTGGTTTTTGGGTACAGTCCCGAGTCACATGGAGGCAATGAGCGATAGGAGGGGATTCGTCTCTCCCGGTATAGGGAGTTGATGTTGCGCTGTGTTCGATTGGCTATAACAGGAAATCCCTGGCCAGGGTTGCTGAGATTTACTGGTAAGTGTTACCAGTAGTTTCTCGAATTGTTATAGACCTCATATCGACACGACTTATTGAGCTATTGGGGTCTGACGTTTACCACCCCTAGGCGAGATATGCGACATATCAGACGATCAGACCGGATTGTACGGTAGTGTTACTGGTTGGATTCACTGGAGTGTGAGCGGGCTTGCTCGTCGATCTTCAGATCGCTCAATACCCGGGTGGCCGTTACGTTTAGCAGACCGCTTGCGGCTTGTGGATGTTTGATATGATCATCATCTGCTGCCGGCGTATTGACGAGTCTTTAGAGTCCTACACAGAGGTTTCCTGGCTCAAGCGAAACGAAATAGGAGCGCATATGAGATATGTGCGGGACCGAGAATAATACGGTATGTGATACTGTATTCGATTCTCGTGATGTGACATTGATCGGTTATATGCGATATAGCCGGGTTATCGGATCAAGTGTTGATTCGATAAGTTGTTACTGATGATACCAGTCGGTTATGTGCGACATGACCGGATCGTTAAATCAAGTGTTGATTTAATGATTTAATGCATAATTATATATATTTGATATATTACTTTGCATTAACTAGTATCGGTTCACTTTAAATGGATTTTCTCACTCGGGTGTGCGCATTGCATATGCGATATGATTTTGTGCACTTGCTTGTATCATGTTTGATGATACATGCAATACTTGGTTAAATGTATGTTTAAACCATAGTTAGTTAATGGTTAAGGGTTTTAAATGATTTATTTATTGTTTTATTTATTTTTGGAAAAAGGAAAATGGTGGCTTTATTTATTTCTTTTGTTGAAGTTTCTTGAACTTTTCAAAAGTCCACCATTTTTGTTTTATGCAAAACCCTAACCACTCACTAACTTTGGTTAACTCTCTACACTTAACTATGGTAAGTGTTATGATAAGATTGTATTTTTCTTTTCTATTATTATTCTTATCGTAATAATTATCATCTTCTTGCTTTCTTCTTCTTCTTCCTTCAAGTGAAGAAAAGCTTGACCATCAATGGCAACTTGATGAAATGAGTGTGAAATCCAATTCTAAAGTCTACCCACTTCCTATTTCTTCATCCTCTACCTCTTGCCAAGTAGTAGAGTGTGTTTCCTTCACAAGTTTTCATGGCAAGGTGAAGGTGGAGCTTGATTTAGCGATGCCTCGACGTAGATCATCTTCGGCATGGACATCGACGACCTAGCTCGCTTTTTCTCCGACGAAGCCGACTCTAGAGCCTGGATTCCTTTTGGACAGCGGAGACGACTTCGTTGCGGAGCTATGGAGGTGGAGCACCGGATCTACAAAGGTTGTATTTCCGATATCCCATTAGTTAAGTTGTTAACTAGATTGTTTTTCGCCTAGTTATCTAGCAAACGATCCGTAGTCGGGTCTCTCGGCACCCCGTATTTTTGAAAATGGCATGTTCGATGCCTTGTATAACCTCATTAGGGTGCCTAGGAACCTTTCACTGGTATCAGAGCCTAGCTAGAGCCTTAGGCGAAGTCCAGACGGAATCTGAAGTCCGATCAAACCGAAACCCGACCCAAAAATTGCTCTCTGGACTTTTTCCGAAAATGCGGATTTTTGTGTATTACAAATGCCTAAAAAAATTCAATAAATAATTATAAGAATTACTGTGCAAACTCAGGCGAAAGATTCATCTAACAGAGCGCAGAACCGCGGCAGAAGCCCAGCTTCTGCGGCGGTTCCGCGGCTAGGTGGTGACGTCATCACATATTTTCTGCACAGTAATTCCTATTTAATTATTCTGGATTTTATGGGAATATTTAAAATTTATTCCAGAGTTGAATGTTCTGGGTTATTTGGGGATTCGTATGTTCGATCGGATTATCAAATTTTGTCTATGTGGCTTTCCGGATAAATTTTAGAATATGTTAAAAAGTTCGACCGGATATAAATACCCAATTTTTCCCCTGTCGGGAAATTTCCAAGTGTTGGATTTTTCCGTAGTTTAACGACGTTCTAAGTAGTGCAAGTAACGCGATGGACCCTCTAGAAGACAACAAACCTTAACTCGATTATGTGACCGTCTTGAACTGCCCTTTGAACCTTAGGGTTTGGGGCAGTACGGCGTGCCACATGTGAGGCATTGGCTTGACCCTTCTACGGCTGGACCGTTGGTACTGAGGCACGAACTGAATGTTGTTAGACTTATTTCATGTGTTGATATGTATCGGGAAAACTTGGGTGTTCGATTGTTCGATCGGAAAGTTTAACATTTTCTGTTTATCTGGAATGTGATATAATAATTGGAATTCACAAATAGTTATGAGATAACGAAATGAATATTATAAACATAGCAGTTTAGTCTCACTTGATCGGTTGCCACGGAATTTTGATGTGATCAAAAGTCCGTTGCAATCACGTAGCGTATGCGGATACTCGCCGGGTAAACTTAATAGACAGCCTCACTCCATAGCCCCGACCAAGTGACTGTAGGAGAACCCCGTCGCCGAAAGAATCCGTCCGGGTGCTCGCGGTGGCGGTGTTCCGCCTTGGTGCACTTCGTCGACGGTATCGGGGGTGCGGCCGCCTACTGAAGTTTGCGACGAGTATTCGATCAGGATGTCGGGAATCTTGTTGAATTGCCCGACTTGGTATTGAAAAGAGTTTTCGATTTTGAGACTAAAATGCGGGGTTTATAATTGTTAGGCATGCGATGTCTAAGTAATTCATTTGGTCAGGCATGCGATGTCTGAGGTGGTTGCGGATTCCAACTGTTGTAGTTTTACACTTTCTTTTCTGTGACCGTAAGTGTAATATGTGATATCGCCGGTTTCGTTGCTATATGTCAACGACAATTGGGATGCGCATATTTACTTACGTTGATGACATGTGATGTTATGTGTTGCTGGATATGTTATATTGGATCGTCGTGTTTGAATAGCCGGGGTTTTTTATGTGAGATGAGTGTTTTTCATTTTCATTCATGTAAAAAACTTGTATGTAATATTCTTTTATTGGGGCGCTTCCAGGTTGCGGAAGTTGTCACCGTTTGTATATTATTTACTTTTCCGCACTAGGATAGACCCAAGGAGGAGGGCACAAGTAACCGGGTTCTGGAGTTCAGTGGGAGACCAACTCGAGGAGTCGGGTCCGGGTCTCCTAACTCCAGAATTGGTAGGGTTGCTTGCCGCTCTCGTAGGGGTCTAGGGGTGTGGGTTTGGCTATTCATCACGACCGTGGAATCCGTATTTTATACTGGCTCGTATTGAAAACACGGACGTCCTAGTATATCCAATATTTCATATGATTCTTCTGCTGCGATATCTGTGATGTGATCATGTGATGTTCTGTGATAGATACAGTATATAGTATATATGATATATTATATAGGCGTTACTTATGTTTTACATCCGCGCTGGCCCTGCCCCGCTCTGTCGTTAGTTACCTAACCTAACGGTGCACGAGGGGACATCGAGGCGAATGCGGATGGCATAAGTGTACGTCGTATTTATCTGTGATGTTTAGGTACTTAAATGATGGGACTTCATTAATGTGATTAATGAATTAAAAGAAACCTAAGATGTTGTAGAATCGAATTTCAAAATAAAACAGGTAGCGACAGTTCTTGCTTTGCACAGCGGTATATGTGATATATCCTGCACCTTATTCGATGAGGAAAGGACCGAGATCCCTTCACCGGGAGTGACTCCTTTAGTAATAACTGGCAGATGCTACACACTCGGTTTGTCTTTTGATAGCTTTTAAGAGTTCTGCTTTGCACAGTGATATATATGATATATCCCGCACCTCATTCGACGAGGAAAGGACCGACGATCCCTTCACCGGGAATGACTCCTTTAGCAAAACTAGAAAAGCCTCAAAAGCACTCCATTTCAAAATTCATTCGATCCTACAACGATATCAAGTTCATTACGCAATAGGTTTTCAGAAAAACCTGTCGTCGCCCTCTGTCATTTCAGATAAGTCCTATTTAGTATTCGTGCTATGTTTGTTGACCTCCGTCAAGGCGTAGTGTGCGGTAGCTAACTAGTATTTATCTGTTTATGCATATGATGCAGATTGAGTTAGGGTAGTCGTGCGGCCTTGTTGACCTCCGTCAAGGGTCGTGCGGGTGGGTTTAATTCGATCAAGAAATGGCGGGTTGAACTTGACTAGTAGCCTATGGTTTGTTGACCTCCGTCAAGGTCATAGGGTGCTAGGGGCAAAACATTATCGGGAATTTCAAGTGTTGAAATTTGCAATGAGATTGCATACCTTCTATGAGATAGTTGGATCCCGATACCCGCTGCGAGTAAGAGTTACTCCTGGGAGAGTTTTATACATTACAATTAGCCGATCAAGTAGGTGTCTAGAAAGGTGTCAACGGGGTTACGCCTCTGGGAAAACGAGGTTTACATTAATTAGGTTCATGCGAAAGCACGGGGGACCTCCCTCAAAGTACCGACACTGGCCTGGCTGAAAGATTGGCGAACTTGTAGTGTGTAATTAATCCCGGCTAGTCTTTCCTTTTAGGGTTTGAAGGAAGATTTGATAAAAAGCAGTGGGAGCCATCCTGATTAGATAAAATAATAACCAATCTATTCTTGCAAGAGCGCACGCTGAGTGTTTTCTTCTCTCTCTCTCCTGGTAGCGACCATATCACGCCTTAATCAAGATAATAATACGGATTATTGACCGAACCCGCTTGTTATACTGAGCTGGGGAACGTTGGTCCCGCTCCAACTTATAATTGTTATAAGACCGAGCAGGAAATTAGGGAATACCAGATTTCCCGTGCCGCCCAAACGAAGAGAGTGCATGCTGATGCATCATCTTCGGGTGTGTTCATTATACAGAACTGTTTCTCAGTATCCTCCGCATCCAGGTATATGATACCGGATCAGGATCCCAGATATGTAATCTGTTACATAGGGCTATAAAAGGGTAGAAAAACTGAGAACGGGTGATAAGTTTCATGAGACAGAAAACGGGGCAAGAGTTGCAGCCAAGTCTGTCGGTCACTGTCACCCTGTATTACCAATACATTGATTCTGAACGAATGTTATTAGATACCGAACCTGATATACAAAATCATATCAGTCTCTTTATTAGTAAAGAAATGATAAAATTCTGTATTGTTGGATAATGTTTTGAACATTTCCTATATCAAAAGTTGATCGGTTCAGGCACGTTATCTGAAAGCATTGATGTTCTAAATCAAACTACAGTTCTTAGTATACGAAACACACACAAGAGGAAGAGTTCAGAAATGAACGGATTCTTCTTGAGGTATTGTAGACTAGGTCAGATCAATGTGACCCGACTAGCTAGAGTTACATAAAGATGCATATTTAAATTAGTTTGAATTTACATCTTGTGAAACTCGCCAGTCATGTCACAGAGATAAAATGACCATAGCCCTGTTTACTGGAAACAGAGAAAGAGTTAGTGAACTCTTGGGATTGATACATGTTGATGTATGTAGGTCCCCTGTCCACAAATGCCAGGACATGGTTCTTTATACTTCATTACGTTCTCTGATAATCTCTCAAGATTCAGACATATGTTCCTGTTGAAACACAAGTCTGAACCTTTTGAGATATTCACAGAATATAAGTTAGAAGTAGAGAACCAAATACGGGTATAAGTATTATGTCCTATGATGAGATCAGGGAGGAGAATACTTGTGCACGGAAATCCTGGACTATTCTAAAAGGAGAATGAGATTCTCTCTCAGCATTATTCCTCCGTATACACCATAGCACGATGGTATATCGGGGCGGAGAAATCACACCCTATATGATAAGGTGTGCTCTATGATGAGTACTACTGAGTTACCTTTTTCCTTAAGGGAGTTGTGCACTTAAGAAGCTGCATACCTATTGAATAGAGTTCCAATCAAATCAGTTGCCTACCATTTCATATGTGATATGGAAAGGGAAGAGCCCATGTCTTAAGCTAGTTAAGATTTGGGGTTGTCCGGCTTTGTCTAAAAGCAAAATCCGGACAAGCTCGAGGCAAGATCTGTTATGTAGAACTGGAAATGTTCCAGCTATGCAAATTGCAGCTGATGATTTGACAGAACCAAAGGATTCAGTAGATTCCAACGAACCTCAGCCTCTCCGCCAATCTAGTAGGGTTCCTCACCCACCTGAGAGATACTTCGGTTCCTCTATGACAGTGGGAGCGAGGATTGCATCATGAGATGATGACCCAACTAGTTTCGAGCTGGCCATCAGGAGTGAGACTCTGTAAGAATGGCTGGATGTTTAGCGATCTGAGATGGAATCCTTATACACCAACAAAGTATGGACTTTGGTTGCTATATCTGAAGGGTTAAATCCCCATCAGGAGCAAGTATATCTTGAGAAGATTACTTGGTGTAGATGAAAAGTTGAGACTTTCAAAGCTAGACTTGTTAAAAGTTTGCATCATTGACCAGGTGTGGATAATGATGAAACCTTTTCAACTAGCTATGCTTAAGTCCATCTAGATCCTACTTGTCACGGCTACATACCATGACTACGATATCTGGTGGTTGGGTGTCATGACTGCTTTTCTAAATGATGTTTTAGAAGAGTGCGTCTATAAGTACACAGCCAGAGGGCTTCGTAGACAGTGGGAGCAGCGGAAACGTGTGCAAGATGTTTTATATGATAAAGCAGGCATCGCGGAGTTGGAACGTCTGTTTTGATGAAATAGTCAAAGAGTTTGACATCATCAAAATGGTAGATGAACCTTGTATATACAAAAAGGTAGTAGGGAGTATGGTGACGATCCTCGTAGAGTACGTGGATGACATACTCTTGATAAGAAAGGAGTTTCTTATGCTACGCTCGGTCAATCTCCGCTTATCACTAGGAATCTCCATATAGGATCAAAGTGATACCTACTAAATCCTGGATTTTGGATCTATGAGATAGATCTAATTGGATGTTAGGATTCTCACTAGTTGTAGTGAGAAGGTATCAACCGATCCTAGGGAGAATCACTGGAAGGGTTCCAGGGTGATAAAGACGACTGAATGTCAGTCACAGGCATTGTCTATACCCTCAGTAAAGGGACGGTATGTTGGAAGAGTTCCAAGCAAAATACCGTGACATACTAGACGATAAAGGCAGGATACATCGCTACTTAAGATGCTACCAAAGAGGCAGTCTGGGTGTATATTAGTTCATGAGATGAACTTAGTTCCTTCCATTGTGTGACAATGGAGTTGTGGCTTATGCCAAGGAACGTTCGTCCCATCAGTGATCCAGACATATTCTAAGGCAGTATCACCTGATCATGGAGATAGTTGATCTCCAGGGTGATCGAGGTTTGGAGAGTAGACACAGAGGACAACACAGCGGATCCACTCACAAAGGCCTGTTCCCAGAGAGAGACTTTTATGGAATGGTTGAGTATGAGATACTACAACCACTGCTATCAGATGGCCCTAGTGCAAGTGGGAGATTGTTAGTTATATGTATGCCCTAGAGGCCATTACTGTACATAGGATGTATATTGTAGTGGATGCTGGGACGTATATAGGGAGGACTTTCTTGCTCGACATGATAGTATGCTATCTGGTTGAACTTTACCTTAACGTGTATACTGATTGTCTCTCTGTTACATGTTGGTAAAGCCCTTAGGATCTGTACTTGACTACCTGGACTATGATGCGGATCATACTAGTGGGGACATGGTAGTCCATAAGTACATCCTTCAAAGTCCCTAGTCATGGGTGTATCGAGACGGGGCATCGATATACCAGAGTAGACTAGTGTATACCTTCTCGACCCATACAGATGGGCGATGGATGATCCTATATCCATTGGTGTTTGACATCGGAGATGATATACGGGTGCTCAGTAGAGACTGGGTACACTGGACGGACTCGCCGAGAACTCCCGGATGGTATTATACCTCACGTCAGATGGCGGTTCTATGGTGACACTGGTACAGAGTAGTCTGTTGACCCGAGATCGTCATAGAGTCTTGTGTGGTTCCCACTGTGCTTTGATTTCCATCTTACCACGTCCAAGAGAGCGTGCAAAACGGTGGTTTTTGGGTACAGTCCCGAGTCACATGGAGGCAATGAGCGATAGGAGGGGATTCGTCTCTCCCGGTATAGGGAGTTGATGTTGCGCTGTGTTCGATTGGCTATAACAGGAAATCCCTGGCCAGGGTTGCTGAGATTTACTGGTAAGTGTTACCAGTAGTTTCTCGAATTGTTATAGACCTCATATCGACACGACTTATTGAGCTATTGGGGTCTGACGTTTACCACCCCTAGGCGAGATATGCGACATATCAGACGATCAGACCGGATTGTACGGTAGTGTTACTGGTTGGATTCACTGGAGTGTGAGCGGGCTTGCTCGTCGATCTTCAGATCGCTCAATACCCGGGTGGCCGTTACGTTTAGCAGACCGCTTGCGGCTTGTGGATGTTTGATATGATCATCATCTGCTGCCGGCGTATTGACGAGTCTTTAGAGTCCTACACAGAGGTTTCCTGGCTCAAGCGAAACGAAATAGGAGCGCATATGAGATATGTGCGGGACCGAGAATAATACGGTATGTGATACTGTATTCGATTCTCGTGATGTGACATTGATCGGTTATATGCGATATAGCCGGGTTATCGGATCAAGTGTTGATTCGATAAGTTGTTACTGATGATACCAGTCGGTTATGTGCGACATGACCGGATCGTTAAATCAAGTGTTGATTTAATGATTTAATGCATAATTATATATATTTGATATATTACTTTGCATTAACTAGTATCGGTTCACTTTAAATGGATTTTCTCACTCGGGTGTGCGCATTGCATATGCGATATGATTTTGTGCACTTGCTTGTATCATGTTTGATGATACATGCAATACTTGGTTAAATGTATGTTTAAACCATAGTTAGTTAATGGTTAAGGGTTTTAAATGATTTATTTATTGTTTTATTTATTTTTGGAAAAAGGAAAATGGTGGCTTTATTTATTTCTTTTGTTGAAGTTTCTTGAACTTTTCAAAAGTCCACCATTTTTGTTTTATGCAAAACCCTAACCACTCACTAACTTTGGTTAACTCTCTACACTTAACTATGGTAAGTGTTATGATAAGATTGTATTTTTCTTTTCTATTATTATTCTTATCGTAATAATTATCATCTTCTTGCTTTCTTCTTCTTCTTCCTTCAAGTGAAGAAAAGCTTGACCATCAATGGCAACTTGATGAAATGAGTGTGAAATCCAATTCTAAAGTCTACCCACTTTCTATTTCTTCATCCTCTACCTCTTGCCAAGTAGTAGAGTGTGTTTCCTTCACAAGTTTTCATGGCAAGGTGAAGGTGGAGCTTGATTTAGCGATGCCTCGACGTAGATCATCTTCGGCATGGACATCGACGACCTAGCTCGCTTTTTCTCCGACGAAGCCGACTCTAGAGCCTGGATTCCTTTTGGACAGCGGAGACGACTTCGTTGCGGAGCTATGGAGGTGGAGCACCGGATCTACAAAGGTTGTATTTCCGATATCCCATTAGTTAAGTTGTTAACTAGATTGTTTTTCGCCTAGTTATCTAGCAAACGATCCGTAGTCGGGTCTCTCGGCACCCCGTATTTTTGAAAATGGCATGTTCGATGCCTTGTATAACCTCATTAGGGTGCCTAGGAACCTTTCAGTTGTGACCGTCGATTGACGAAGAGCTAGCTCCGGCTTGGGGATGCCTTTTTTTTTATTTCGTATACTATTCATGTTGTATCCCGTTTGGGGGCCTGTATTTACAAAGGAGACTCTGCCGAAATTTTCGGGAAATATTTGATGTTTTAAAAACCGCATAATTCGGCTTATGCTATTAAAACTACTTGATTTAAATTGGTTTTCCTTCACTCTGCTAATTTTCTTGGTTTGGATTTCTGGGTTTTCGGCTCACTTAGATTACGTATGCCTCGAGACGTTCGTAGTTTAAGTGCCGGTCATGTTCCGTACTTTCGGGGCGTGACAGTGAGAGAGAGAAAGGGGGGTCTTTACCTTTGACTTGTGTGAGCCATTCCTCTTCATTATTCCAACACTCATCTCTCTCCCTCTTCTTCACATTGCTGCTGCTGCTGCCTCTCTCTCCCCCTCTTCACAAAATAGCCACAAACACCTTGAAATCAAACCCAAACCCCACTCCCATTTCACAAAAAGTGTGTACAAGCTCAAGATAAGCATTTTGGACCAAGAAAGCAAGGATTTTGGCCACTTGGGGCAATTCAAGAAAATTCTTGAGTTGCCAAATGAGGTATTTACTGAACCATTAGCTTATTTTTGCATTACTTTTAACCCCATGTTAAGATTGAATCGATATCGGGTAGTTTTGTAGACATAGGAAAAACCTAGTTAGGGTTTGAGGAAATTTTGGGTTGTGATGTGAAATTGAGCTCAGTAGAGGCTACATGAGCACCCTAGTGCTAGAATTAAGAGCTAAACCAGAGAGTTGAAACCCGGAATATGGATTTAGAAATCGATATCGGAAGATTTGTGAAATCTGTGAAGGTTATATTGAATCTGCTATCACCCCGATGTAGGGTTCCTAGGCACACTCATGAGGTTCCACAAGGCATCTACCTTGCCAAAATCAAAAATTTTATGTGCCGAACAACCCTATGCAAGATCGTTACTAGAGATTAGGCGAAACTAAAAGCAAGTTAACTACTTTAACTATAAGTGAAAGGGATTACAACCTTTGTAGATCCGGTCCTTCACTTCTAAAGCTCCGTGTTGACGTCCCTTCGCTGCGATCATCGGGATCCCAGACCCTAGCGTTGGTTTCATCGGAAAAATGAGCGGGTTAGGTCGTTGATTTCGAGGCCGAAGATGATCTACGTCGGGGAGACTCAAACTCAAGCTAATCCTTCACTTGGTCAAAAACTTTGTGAAGAGAACACCCTATACTACATGGCAAGTAGTAGAGGATGAAGAAGTAGGAAGTGGGTTCACTTTGGATTTGGATTTCTCACTCTTTTTCTTCACTTGAAAATTTTCAAGAAAGCTTTCTTCACTTGAAGAAGATGAAGAAGAAGAAAAGAATATGAATTATGTAAAATGAATAATCAAGTGAAGTCTATCATGTTGCAACCATGGGTAAGTAAACCATTGTAGAGACTAAACTAGAGTTTAGGTTGATGGTTAGGTCAAAGAACAAAACAAAATGGTTAGACTTTTTCAAAGATGCTAAGAAGCTATATGAAGCTTCAAGCCAAAACAAGAAAAGCCACCATTTAGTTTTACCAAAATAAATAAATAAAAACTCAAACCATTAACCTAAATATGGTGTAAGTCATACACACCCAAGTTTGCATGTATCATTAATCATGATACAAACTAGTGCACAAACATATATCAAATATACAACTTGTGCACAAAAAGTGAGAAAGACAATCTTAAGTGAACCAATACTAGTTAATGTAAAGTAATATATCAAATATATAATTATACATTAAATCATTAAATCAACACTTGATTTAACGATCCGGTCATATTACATATAACCGATTAGTGTCAAGTGTATCAATATATCGAATCAACATTTGATTCGGTAACCCGGCTATATCTCATATAATCGCCCGATGATATAAATCGCGAGAATAGAATACAGTATCACATACTGGTATTATTCTCGGTCCCGCACATATCTCATATGCGCTCCTATTTCGTTTCGCTTGAGCCAGGAAACCCCTATGTAGGACTCTAAAGACTCGTCAATACGCCGGCAGTAGGTGATGATCATATCAAACACCCACAAGCCGCAAACGGTCTGCTAAACGTAATGGCCACCCGGGTATTAAGCGATCAGAAGATCAACGAGCAAGCCTGCTCACACTCCTGTAAATCCAACCAGTAACACTTACCGTACAGTCCGGTCTGTTCGTCTGATATGTCGCATATCTCGCCTAGGGGTGGTAAACGTCAGACCCTAGTAGCTTGATAAGTCATGCCGATGTAAGGACCATAAAAAGCATGAAACTACTGATAACACTTACCAGTAAATCAGTGCAACCCTGGCAAGGGATTTCTAGTTATGGCCAGTCGAGCATAGCGTAACATCAACCCCCAATACCGGGAGAGACGAATCCCCTCCTATCGCTCATTGCCTCCATGTGAATCGGGACTGTACCCAAAAACCACCTGTTTGCATGACTCAGTAGAGCCATGGTAGGGTGGAAATCAAAGCACAGTGGGAGACACACAAGACTCTATAACAATCTCGGGTCAACATACTAAGCTGTACCAGTGTCACCAGAGAACTGCCATCTGACGTGAGGTATAATACCATCTGGGAGTTCTCGGTGAGTCCGTTCAGTGTACCCAATCACCACTGAGCACCCGTATACCATCTCTGATGTCAAACACCAATGGATATGGGATCATCCATCGCCCATCACATAGATCGAGAAGATATACGCTAGTCTACTCTGGAATATCGATGCCCCGTCTCGATTTTCCCACGACTAGGAACATTAAAGGATGTACTCATTGACTACCCAGGCCCTACTAGTATGATCTACATCATAGTCCTGGAAGTCGAGTACACATCCTAAGGGCTTTATCAACATGTAATAGAGAGACTGCAAGTATACATGTTAAGATGAAGAGCAACCGGATAGCGTACTATCATGTCGAGCAAGAAAGTCCTACCTATATATGTCCCAGCATCCAATACAATATACATCTCATGTACAGTAATGGCCTCTAGGGCATACATATAACTAACAATCTCCCACTTGCACTAGGGCCATCTGTAGCAGTGGTTGTAGTATCTCATACTCAACCATCCCATAAAAGTCTCTCTCTGGGAAAAGGCCTTTGTGAGTGGATCCGCCGTGTTGTCCTCTGAGTCTACTCACCTAACCTTGATCACCCTGGAGATCAACTATCTCCATGATCAGGTGATGCTGCCTCAGAATATGTCTGGGTCACTGATGGGATCGGGGTTCCTGGGCCAAAGCCACACTTCCATTGTCACACAATGATAGGAACCTAGTTCATCTCATGAACTAATATACACCCAAACTTCCTCTTTGGTAGTATCTTTGATAGCGATGTCACCAGCCTTTATCGTCTAGTTTGTCACGGTATCTCTTCTTGGAACTCTTCTAACATACCGTCCCTCCACTGAGGGTAAAGACAATGCCTGCGACTGATATTCAGTCGTCCTTATCACCCTGGAACTTTTCCAGTGATTCTCCCCAGGATCGATTGATACCATCTTACTACAACTAGTGAGAATCCTAACATCAAGTTAGATCTATCTCATAGATCCAAAACTCAGGATTTAGGAGGTATCACTTTTATCCTATATGGAGAATCCTTGTGATAAGAGGAGATTGACCGTGCGTAGCATAGGAAACTCTTTCCCTATCAAGAGTATGTTATCCACGTACTCTACGAGGATCACCACCTTACTCTCTACTACCTTTTTGTATATACAAGGTTCATCTACCATTTTGATGAAGTCAAACACTTTGACTACCACATCAAAACAGACGTTCCAACTCCGCGATGCCTGCTTTAATCTGTAAAGCAACTTGCACACGTTTCCGCTGCTCCCACTGTTTACGAAGCCCTCTGGCTGTATACTTATAGACGTTCTCTTCTAAATCAGTATTTAGAAAAGTAGTCATGACACCCAACCACCAGATATCGTAGTCATGGTATGTAGCAATGGCAAGTAGGATCCGGATGGACTTAAGCATAGGCACTGGAAAAAGGTTTTATCATTATCCATGCCTGGTCGATGACTAAAACCTTTAACAAGTCTAGCTTTGAAAATCTCAACTTTTCCATCTACACCAAGTAATCTTCTCAAGATATACTTGCTCCTGATGGGGATTTAACCCTTCAGATATAGCAACCAAAGTCCATACTTTGTTGGTGTACATGGATTCCATCTCAGATCACTAAGCATCCAACCATTCTTACAGAGTCCCCACTCTTGATGGCCTGCTCGAAACTAGTTGGGTCATCATCTCATGATGCAATCCTCGCTCCCACTGTCATCGAGAAACCGAAGTGTCTCTCAGGCGGATGAGGAACCCTACTAGATCGGCGGAGAGGCTGAGGTTCGCCGGAGACTATTGAATCCTTTGGTTCTATCAAATCATTGGCTGTAGTTTGTATAGCTGGAAATATTTCCAGTTCTACAGAACTGACCTTGCCTCGATCTTGTCCGAATTTTGCTTTTGACATAGGCCGGACAATCCCAAATCTTAATTTGCTTAAGAGATGGGTTCTTCCCACACCATATCTTATATGGAGTGGTAGGCACTGATTTGATTCGAACCCAATTCAATAGGTATGCAGCTTCTCAAGTGCATAACCCCCAAAAGGAAATAGGTAACTCGGTAGTACTCATCATAAAGCGCACCATATCATATAGGGTGCGATTGCTCCGCCCCGATACACCGTTGTGCTGTGGTGTATACAGAGGAGTAACACTGAGAGAGAATCTCATTCTCCTTTAGAATAGTCCAAGAATTCCATGCACAAGTATTCTCCTCCCTGATCTCATCGTAGGACATAATGCTTATACCTGTATTTGGTTCTCTACTTCTAACTTATATTCATTGAATTTCTCAAATGCTTCAGACATGTGTTTCAACAGGAATATGCGTCCGAATCTTGAGAGATCATTAGTGAATGTAAGGAAGTACAAAAAACCAGTCTTGGCATATGTAGACTGGGGACCTCTATACATCACTATGTATCAGTCCCAAGAGTTCACTAACTCTTTCTCTGTTTCTAGTAAACGGAGCTATGGTCATCTTATCTTTGTGACATGACTGGCAAGTTTCATAAGATGTAAATTTAAACTGATTTAAATATGTATCTAAATGTAACTTAGCTAGTCGGGTCGCATTGATATGACCTAGTCTACAATGCCTCAAGAAGAATTCGTTCATTTCTGAACTCTTCCTCTCGTGTGTGTTCTGTATACTAAGAACTGTAGTTTGATTTAGAACGTCAATGCTTTTAGATAACGTGCCTGAACCGATCAACTCTTGATATAGGAAATGTTCAAAACATTATCCTTCAATACAAAATTATATCCTTCTTTAATAAATAAAGAGACTGATATGATGTTGTATATCAGGTTCGGTATCTAATAACATTCGTTCAGAATCAATGTATTTGGAAATACAGGGTGATAGTGACCAACAGACTTGGCTGCAACACTTGCACCGTCTTCTGTCTCATGAAACTTTTCACCTGTTCTCAGTTCTCTACCTTTCTGTAGCCCATGTAACAGATTACATATGTGGGATCCTGATCTGGTATCTCATACCCAGGACGTAGAGGATACAGAGAAACATTTCTTTGTAATGAACATACCCAAAGAAGATGCATCATCATGCACTTTCTTCGTTTGGGCGGCATGGGAAATCTGGTATTCCCCTAATTCCTGCTCGGTCTTATAACAATTATAAGTTGGAGCGGGACCAACGTTTCCCAGCTCAGTATAACAAGCGGGTTCGGTCAATACATCCATATTATTATCTTGATTAAGGCGTGACATGGTCGCTACCTGGAGAGAGAGAGAAGAAAAAACTCTGCGTGCGCTCTTGCAAGATTAGATTGGTTATATATTTTATCTAATCAGGATGGCTCCCACTGTTTTTATCAAATCTTCCTTCAAACCATAAAAGGAAAGACTAGCTGGGATTAATTACACTCTACAAGTTCGCCAATCTTTCAGCCAGGCCAGTGCCGGTATTTTGAGGGAGGTTCCCCGTGCTTTCGCACGGACCTAATTAAAGTAAACCTCGTTTTCCCAAGGGCGTAACCCCGTTGACACCTTTCTAAACACCTACTTGGTCAGCTAATTGCAAAGTGCAAAACTCTCCCAGGAGTAACAATTACTCGCAGTGGGTATCGGGATCCAACTATCATATAGAAGGTATGCAATCTCATTGCAAATTTCAACACTTGAAACTCCCGATAAAAATTTTTACCCCTAGCACTTATGACCTTAACTATGGTCAACAAATCATAAGCACTAGTTAAGTTCTACCCATCATTTCGTGATTAATTAGACCCACCCACATGACCCTTAACTAAGGTCAACAAAGTCACGTGACTGTCCTAACTAATCGCATCATATGCGGTGTAGGAAGACATCACTTAGCTACCGTACACTGTGCCTTGACTATGGTCAACAAACACAGCACGAATACTAAGTACTCTACTTCCTAAAATCACGGAGGGTTGCGGATGGTTTTTATGAAAACCTTTAACGCTTTGAACTTGATCTCGTTGCGGAATCAAATGGTTTTTAAATGGAGTGTTTTTGAGGCTTTTGCTAGTTTCGTTAAAGAGGTCACTCCCGGTGAAGGGATCTCGGCTCTTTCCTCGTCGAATGAGGTGCAGGATATTCACAATACCACTATGCAAAGCAAGAACTAGAAAAGCAATCAAAAGACAAACTGAAGGTTGTAGCATCTGCTAATTATTGCTAAAGAGGTCACTCCCGGTGAAGGGATCGTCGGCTCTTTCCTTATTGAATAAGGTGCTGGATGTTCTACAAGGAACACCGCTATGCAAAGCAACAACAAGAGCTACCTAATTTTATTTTTGAAATTCGATTCCACAACATCTTTTAGGTTTATTTTCTTTCATTAATCACATTAATGAATGTCCCATCAATTAAGTCCACCTAAACATCACAGATAAATACAACGTACACTTATGCCATCCGCATTCGCCTCGATGTCGCGTCTGCACCGTTAGGTTAGGTAACTAACGGCAGAACGGGGCAGGGCTAGCGCGGGTGTAAAACATAAGCAACGTTTATATAATATATCATATATATCATATATATCTGAACATATCATATGATCACATCCTAGATAACGCAGCAGAAAATATCATATGAAATATTGGATATACTAGGACGTCCGTGTTTTATTTTGAGCCTGTATAAAACACGAATTCTACGGTCGTGACGAATAGCCAAACTCACACCCCTAAACCCCTACGAGAGCGGCAAGTAACCCTACCAATTCTAGAATTAGGAGACCCGGACTCGACTCCTCGAGATGGTCTCCCACTGGACCCTAGAACCCGGTTACTTGTGTTCCCCTCCTTGGGTCTATCCTAATGCTGAAAAGTAAATAATATACAATGGTGACATCATCCTCAACCCGGAAGTGCCCCAATAAAAGAATATTACATACAAGTTTTTTACATGAATGAAAATGAAAAACACTCGTCTTACATAAAAAACCCCTGGCTATTCAAACACGACGATCCAATATAACATATCCAGCAACACATAACATCACATGTCATCAACGTAAGTAAACATGCGTATCCCAATTGTCGTTGACATATAACAACGAAACCGGCGATATCACATATTACACTTACGGTCGCAGAAAAGAAAGTGTAAAACTACAACAGTTGAAATCCGCAATTTCCTTAGACATCGCATGCCTAATCATATGAATTCCTTAGACATCGCATGCGTAATAATTATAAACCCCGCATTTTAGTCTTATTATCGAAAACACTTTTCAATATCAAGTCAGGCAATTCAACAAGATTCCCGACATCCTGAACGAATGCTCGTTGCAAACTTTAGTAGACGGCCGCACCCCCGATATCGTCGACGAAGTGCACTAAGGCGGAACACCGCTGCCACGAGCACCCGAACGGATGCTTTTGGCGACGGGGTTCTCCTACAGTCACTTGGTCGGGGCTCTGGAGTGTAGCTGTCTATTAAGTTTACCCGGCGAGTATCCGCGTAGGTAACGTGATTGCGACGGACTTTTGATCACATCAAAATCCCGTGGCAACCGATCAAGTGAGACTAAACTGCTAGATTTATAATATTCAAATGTTGTTGATTCCAATTATTGTATCACATTCCAGATAAATAGACAATGTTAAACTTTCCGATCGAATAATCAAACACCCAAGTTTTCCCGAAAAGCTCAACACTTGAGGGGAGTTTAAAAAACATCCATTTCATGCCACAGTACCAACGGTCCAGTCGTAGAAGGGTCAAACCAACGCCTCACATGTGGCACGCCGTACTGCCCCAAACCCTAAGGTTCAAAGGGCAGTTCAAGACGGTCACATAATCGAGTTAAGGTTTGTTGTCTTCTAGAGGGTCCATCGCGTTACTTGCACTACTTAGACGTTCTTAAACTACGGAAAAATCCAACACTTGGAAATTTTCCGGCAGGGGAAAATGTGAGATATTGATATCCGGTCGAACATTCTAACACGTTCTAAAATACCCGGAAAAACAAAATAAAGAAAGTTAAATAATCCGATCGAATCATCGAATCCCCAATACAACCCAGAAAACTCAACTCTTGAGTATAAATAAAAAATTCCCAGAAAACAGAGGAATTACATACGGGCATTACTGTGCAAGACACGTGCTAAGATTCATTTTTATGGCTGCGGAACCGCCGCTCAAGCCAGGGTGGGGCCGCGGTTCCGCGGCGCATTGAGCGATTTGGGGGCACGTGCTGCACAGTAACTCCTAGAAAACCCTGCTGAATTTCTTGGATATTTTTAATTTGGAAAAATCCACAGTTTCAGAAAATGTACAGAGAAGGGTTTTGATTAGGGTTTCGGGGTTCGATCGGGTTTCTAACTTCGTCTACACTTCGCCTAAAGCTCTAGCTAGGCTCTGATACCATTGTAGGGTTCCTAGGCACACTCATGAGGTTCCACAAGGCATCTACCATGCCAAAATCAAAAATTTTATGTGCCGAACAACCCTATGCAAGATCGTTACTAGAGATTAGGCGAAACTAAAAGCAAGTTAACTACTTTAACTATAAGTGAAAGGGATTACAACCTTTGTAGATCCGGTCCTTCACTTCTAAAGCTCCGTGTTGACGTCCCTTCGCTGCGATCATCGGGATCCCGGACCCTAGCATTGGTTTCATCGGAAAAATGAGCGGGCTAGGTCGTTGACTTCGAAGCCGAAGATGATCTACGTCGGGGAGACTCAAACTCAAGCTATTCCTTCACTTGGTCAAAAACTTTGTGAAGAGAACACCCTATACTACATGGCAAGTAGTAGAGGATGAAAAAATAGGAAGTGGGTTCACTTTGGATTTGGATTTCTCACTCTTTTTCTTCACTTGAAAATTTTCAAGAAAGCTTTCTTCACTTGAAGAAGATGAAGAAGAAGAAAAAAATATGAATTATGTAAAATGAATAATCAAGTGAAGTCTATCATGTTGCAACCATGGGTGAGTAAACCATTGTAGAGACTAAACTAGAGTTTAGGTTGATGGTTAGGTCAAAGAACAAAACAAAATGGTTAGACTTTTTCAAAGATGCTAAGAAGCTACATGAAGCTTCAAGCCAAAACAATAAAAGCCACCATTTAGTTTTACCAAAATAAATAAATAAAAACTCAAACCATTAACCTAAATATGGTGTAAGTCATACATACCCAAGTTTGCATGTATCATCAATCATGATACAAACTAGTGCACAAACATATATCAAATATACAACTTGTGCACAAAAAGTGAGAAAGAAAATCTTAAGTGAACCAATACTAGTTAATATAAAGTAATATATCAAATATATAATTATACATTTAATCATTAAATCTGTATGGTTCCTAGGCACTCTCAAGAGGTCTCACAAGGCATCAACCATGCCAATTTCAAATTTTACGGTGCCGAGAAACCCTAGACTACGGATCGTTAACTAGAATTCTAGGCGATAACAATAACTAGTAAACAACTTTACTAATAAAGAACGGAAATACAACCTTTGTAGATCCGGTCCTCCACCTCCATAGCTCCGCAATGAAGTCTCCTCGCTGTCCAAATGGAATCCCGGGCTCTAGCATCGGCTTCATCGGAGAAATGGGCGGGCAAGGTCGTCGTCTTCGTGCCGAAGATGATCTACGTCGAGGCATCACAAGATCAAGCTCCCCCTTCACCAAGTCATGAAACTTGTGAAGAAAACACACTCTACTACTTGGCAAGAGGTAGAGGATGAAGAAATAGGAAATGGGTTCACTTTAGAGTTGGATTTCTCACTTGATTTCTCAAGTTGCCATTGATGGAGCAAGGTTTTCTCCTTGAAGAAGAAGATAATATTATGATAAGTTGTTATCAAAAAGAAAAGAAAATCAATCTTTATCATAATACAACCATGGTCAAGTGTAGAGAATAAACTAGGGTTAAATGGAGTGGTTAGGGTTAAGCATGAGACAAAATGGTCACTTTGGTCAAAGGTTCAAGAAGCTTCAACTAGAAAACAAATTTAGCCACCATTTACTCTTTATGCTTTTCATTTTCCAAAAAGAATAACTAAATAAGATAAATGAAAAAGAAAACAAAACCCTAACCATTCATATAACCATGGTTTAGTCTTTACACAAACCCAAGTTAGCATGCATAATCAAACATGATACAAACTTGTGTACAAAAGTCTATCACATATACAATGTGCACAAACCAAGTGAGAAAATCCATTTAAAGTGAACCAACACTTGTTAATGCAAAGTAATATATCAAATATATAATTATGCATTAAATCATTAAATCAACACTTGATTTAACGATCCGGTCATATCGCATATAACCGACTAATATTCAATGTATCGGCTTATCGAATCAATCCTTGATTCGATAACTAGGTTATATCGCATAAAACCATTCGATACATTCATCGCGAGAATAGAATACGGTATCACATACTCGAATCATTCTCGGTCCCGCGCATATCTCATATGCGCTCCTATTTCGTTTCGCTTGAGCCAGGAAACCTTTGTGTAGGACTCTAAAGACTCGTCAATACGCCGGCAGCAGGTGATGATCATATCAAACACCCATAAGCCGCAAGCGGTCTGCTAAACGTAACGGCCACCCGGGTATTGAGCGATCAGAAGATCGACGAGCAAGCCCGCTCACACTCCTGTAAATCCAACCAGTAACACTTACCGTACAGTCCGGTCTGATCGTCTGATATGTCGCATATCTCGCCTAGGGGTGGTAAACGTCAGACCCCAATAGCTCGATAAGTCATGTCGATATGAGGTCTATAACAATTCGAGAAACTACTGGTAACACTTACCAGTAAATCTCAGCAACCCTGACCAGGGATTTCCGGTTATAGCCAATCGAACACAGCGCAACATCAACTCCCTATACCGGGAGAGACGAATCCCCTCCTATCGCTCATTGCCTCCATGTGACTCGGGACTGTACCCAAAAACCACCGTTTTGCACGCCCTCTTGGACGTGGTAAGGTGGAAATCAAAGCACAGTGGGAATCACACAAGACTCTATGACGATCTCGGGTCAACAGACTACTCTGTACCAGTGTCACCAGAGAACTGCCATCTGACGTAAGGTATAATACCATCTGGGAGTTCTCGGTGAGTCTGTCCAGTGTACCCAGTCTCCACTGAGCACCCGTATATCATCTCCGATGTCAAACACCAATGGATATGGGATCATCCATCGCCCATCTGTATGGGTCGAGAAGGTATACGCTAGTCTACTCTGGTATATCGATGCCCCGTCTCGATACACCCACGACTAGGGACTTTGAAGGATGTACTTATGGACTACCATGTCCCCACTAGTATGATCCGCATCATAGTCCAGGTAGTCAAGTACACATCCTAAGGGCTTTACCAACATGTAACAGAGAGACAATCAGTATACACGTTAAGGTAAAGTGTAACCAGATAGCATACTATCATGTCGAGCAAGAAAGTCCTCCCTATATATGTCCAAGCATCCACTACAATATACATCCTATGTATAGTAATGGCCTCTAGGGCATACATATAACTAACAATCTCCCACTTGCACTAGGGCCATCTGATAACAGTGGTTGTAGTATCTCATACTCAACCATCCCATAAAAGTCTCTCTCTGGGAATAGGCCTTCGTGAGTGGATCCGCCGTGTTGTCCTCTGAGTCTTCTCTCCTAACCTCGATCTCCTGGAGATCAACCATCTCCATGATCAGGTAATACTGCCTTAGAATAAGTCTGGATCACTGATGGGACCAGTGTTCCTTGGCATAAGCCACAACTCCATTGTCTCATAATGGTAGGAATGTAGTTCATCCCATGAACCAATATACACCCAGACAGCCTCTTTGGTAGCATCTTAAGTAGCGATGTATCCAGCCTTTATCGTCTAGTATGTCACGGTATTTAGCTTGGAACTCTTCCAACATACCGTCCCTTTACTTAGGGTAAAGACAATGCCTGCGACTGACATTCAGTCATTTTTTATCACTCTGGAACACTTCCAGTGTTTCTCCCCAGGATCAATTGATAACATCTCACTACAACTAGTGAGTGTCCTAATATCCATTTAGATCTATCTCATAGATCCAAAACCCAGGATTTAGTAGGTATCACTTTGATCCTATGTGGAGAATCATTGTGATAAGCGGAGATTGATCGAGCGTAGCATAGGAAACTCCTTCCCTATCAAGAGTATGTCATCCACATACTCTACGAGGATTGTCACAATACTCCCTACTAGCTTTTTGTTTATACAAGGTTCATCTACCATTTTGATGATGTCAACCTTTTTGACTACTATATCAAAACAGATGTTCCAACTCCGTGATACCTGCTTTATCTTATAAAACATCTTGCACACGTTTCCGCTGCTCCCACTGTTTACGAAGCCCTCTGGCTGTGTACTTACAGACGTTCTTTTCTAAAACATCATTTAGAAAAGCAGTCATGACACCCAACCGCCAGATATCGTAGTCATGGTATGTAGCCGTGGCAAGTAGGATCTGGATGGACTTAAGCATAGCTACTAGAAAAGGTTTCAACAAAATCCATACCTGGTCAATGATGCAAACCTTTAACAAGTCTAGCTTTGAAAGTCTCAACTTTTCCAAGTACACCAAGTAATCTTCTCAAGATATAATTGCTCCTGATGGGAATTTAACCCTTCAGATATAGCAACCAAAGTCCATACTTTGTTGGTGTATAAGGATTCCATCTCAGATCACTAAGCATCCAGCCATTCTTACAGAGTCCCACTCCTGATGGCCAGCTCGAAACTAGTTGGGTCATCATCTCATGATGCAATCCTCGCTCCCACTGTCATAGAGAAACAGAAGTATCTCTCAGGTGGGTGAGGAACCCTACTAGATCGGCGGAGAGGCTGAGGTTCGTTGGAATCTACTGAATCCTTTGGTTCTATCAAATCATCAGCTACAGTTTGTATGGCTGGAACATTTCCAGTTCTACATAACAGACCTTGCCTCGAGCTTGTCCGAATTTTGCTTTTAGACATAAGCCGGACAACCCCAAATCTTAACTAGCTTAAGACATGGGCTCTTCCCTTTCCATATCACATATGAAATGGTAGGCAACTGATTTGATTGGAACCCTATTCAATAGGTATGCAGCTTCTCAAGTGCATAACTCCCAAAAGGAAATAGGTAACTCAGTAGTACTCATCATAGAGCACACCATATCAAATAGGGTGTATCTGCTCCACCCCGATATACCATCGTGCAATGGTGTATACGGAGGAGTAATACTGAGAGAGAATCTCATTCTCCTTTAGAATAATCCAGGAATTCCGTGCTCAAGTATTCTCCTCCTTGATCACATCAAAGGGCATAATACTTATACCCGTATTTTGGTTCTCTACTTCTAACTTATATTCTGTGAATATCTCAAAAGGTTCGGACTTGTGTTTCAACAGGAACATAGGTCTGAATCTCGAAAGATCATCAGAGAATGTAATGAAGTAAAAAAGAACCATTCTTGGTATGTGTAGACTGGGGACCTTCATACATCAACATGTATCATCCCAAAAGTTCAACTAACTCTTTCTCTGTTTCCAATAAACAGGGCTATGGTCATCTTATCTTTGTGACATGACTGGCGAGTTTCGCAAGATGTAAATTCAAACTAATTTAAATATGCATCTTTATGTAACTCTAGCTAGTCGGGTCACATTGATCTGACCTAGTCTACAATACCTCAAGAAGGAATCGTTCAATTCTGAACTCTTCCCCTTGTGTGTGTTCCGTATACTAAGAACTGTAGTTTGATTTAGAACGTCAATGCTTTTAGATAACGTGCCTGAACCGATCAACTTTTGATATAGGAAATGTTCAAAACATTATCCATCAATACAAAATTATATCCTTTCTTTACTAATAAAGAGACTGATATGATTTTGTATATCAGGTTCGGTATCTAATAACATTCGTTCAGAATCAATGTATTGATAATACAGGGTGACAGTGACCAACAGACTTGGCTGCAACACTTGTCCCGTTTTCTGCCTCATGAAACTTATCACCCGTTCTCAGTTTTTCTACCCTTTTGTAGCCCTATGTAACATATTACATATCTGGGATCCTGATCCGGTATCATATACACAGGATGCGGAGGATACTGAAAAACAGTTCTGTATAATGAACACACCCGAAGATGATGCATCAGCATGCACTCTCTTCGTTTGGGCGGCACGGGAATTCTGGTATTCCCCAATATCCTGCTCTGTCTTATAACTATTATAAGTTGCAGCGGGACCAACGTTCCCCAGCTCAGTATAACAAGCGGGTTCGGTCAATAATCCGTATTATTATCTTGATTAAGGCGTGATATGGTCGTTACCAGGAGAGAGAGAGAAGAAAACACTCAGCGTACGCTCTTACAAGAATAGATTGGTTATTATTTTATCTAATCAGGATGGCTCCCACTGCTTTTTATCAAATCTTCCTTCAAACCCTAAAAGGAAAGACTAGCCGGGATTAATTACACACTACAAGTTCGCCAATCTTTCAGCCAGGCCAGTGTCGGTACTTTGAGGGAGGTCCCCCGTGCTTTCGCACGAACCTAATTAATGTAAACCTCGTTTTCCCAGAGGCGTAACCCCATTGACACCTTTTTAGACACCTACTTGATCGGCTAATTGTAATGTGTAAAACTCTCCCAGGAGTAACTCTTACTCGCAGCGGGTATCGGGATCCAACTATCTCATAGAAGGTATGCAATCTCATTGCAAATTTCAACACTTGAAATTCCCGATAATTTTTCCCCTAGCACCCTATGACCTTGACGGAGGTCAACAAACCATAGGCTACTAGTCAAGTTCAACTCGTCATTTCTTGATCGAATTAAACCCACCCGCACGACCCTTGACGGAGGTCAACAAGGCCGCACGACTACCCTAATCCAATTTGCATCATATGCATAAACAGATAAATACTAGTTAGCTACCGCACACTACGCCTTGACGGAGGTCAACAAACGTAGCACGAATACTAAATAGGACTTATCTGAAATGACGGAGGGCTACGACAGGTTTGTAGAATCAAATGATTTTTAAAATGGAGTGTTTTTGAGGCTTTTCTAGTTTTGCTAAAGGAGTCACTCCCGGTGAAGGGATCGTCGGTCCTTTCCTCGTCGAATGAGGTGCGGGATATATCATATATATCACTGTGCAAAGTAAAAACTCTTAAAAGCAATCAAAAGACAAACCGAGTGTGTAGCATCTGCCAGTTATTGCTAAAGGAGTCACTCCCGGTGAAGGGATCTCGGTCCTTTCCTCATCGAATAAGGTGCAGGATATATCATATATACCGCTGTGCAAAGCAAGAACTGTAGCTACCTGTTTTATTTTGAAATTCGATTCTACAACATCTTAGGTTTCTTTTATTTCATTAATCATATTAATGAAGTCCCATCATTTAAGTTACCTAAACATCACAGATAAATACGATGTACACTTATGCTATCCGCATTCGCCTCGATGTCCCCTCGTGCACCGTTAGGTTAGGTAACTAACGGCAGAGCGGGGCAGGGCTAGCGCGGGTGTAAAACATAAGTAACGTCTATATAATATATCATATATACTATATACTGTATCTATCACAGAACATCACATGATCACATCACAGATATCGCAGCAGAAGAATCATATGAAATATTGGATATACTAGGACGTCCGTGTTTTCAATACGAGCCAGTATAAAACACGGATTCCATGGTCGCGATGAATAGCCAAACCCACACCCCTAGACCACTACGAGAGCGGCAAGCAACCCTACCAATTCTGGAGTTAGGAGACCCGGACCCGACTCCTCGAGTTGGTCTCCCACTGGACTCCAGAACCCGGTTACTTGTGCCCTCCTCCTTGGGTCTATCCTAGTGCGGAAAAGTAAATAATATACATCAACGGTGACAACTTCCGCAACCTGGAAGTGCCCCAATAAAAAGAATATTACATACAAGTTTTTTTTTACATGAATGAAAATGAAAAAACACTCATCTCATATAAAAACCCCCGGCTATTCAAACACGACGATCCAATATAACATATCTAGCAACTCATAACATCATATGTCATCAACGTAAGTAAATATGTGCACCCCAATTGTCGTTGACATATAGCAACGAAACCGGCGATATCACATATTACACTTACGGTCACAGAAAAGAAAGTGTAAAACTACAACAGTTGGAATCCGCAACCACCTCAGACATCGCATGCCTGACCAAATGAATTCTTTAGACATCGCATGCCTAACAATTATAAACCCCGCATTTTAGTCTCATTATCGAAAACACTTTTCAATATTAAGTCGGGCAATTCAATAAGATTCCCGACATCCTGATCGAATGCTCGTCGCAAACTTCAGTAGACGGCCGCACCCCCGATACCGTCGACGAAGTGCACCAAGGCGGAACACCGCTGCCGCGAGCACCCGAACGGATGCTTTCGGCGACGGGGTTCTCCTACAGTCACTTGGTCGGGGCTATGGAGTGAGGCAGTCTATTAAGTTTACCCGGCGAGTATCCGCGTACACTACGTGATTGCGACGGACTTTTGATCACATCAAAGTTCCGTGGCAACCGATCAAGTGAGACTAAAGTGCTGTGTTTATAACATTCATTCAGTTATCTCATAACTATTTTTGAATTCCAATTATTGTATCACATTCCAGATAATTAGAAAATGTTAAACTTTCCGATCGAACATTCAAACACCCAAGTTTTCCCGATACAGATCAACACATGAAACAAGTTTAAAAACATTCAGTTCGTGCCTCAGTACCAACGGTCCAGCCATAGAAAGGTCAAGCCAACGCCTCACATGTGGCACGCCGTACTGCCCCAAACCCGAAGGTTCAAAGGGCAGTTCAAGACGGTCACATAATCGAGTTAAGGTTTGTTGTCTTCTAGAGGGTCCATCGAGTTACTTGCACTACTTAGAACGTCTTTAAACCACGGAAAAATCCAACACTTGGAAATTTCCCGACAGGGGAAAAATTGGGTATTTATATCCGGTCGAACTTTTTAACATATTCAAAAATTATCCGGAATCCACATAGACAAAATCTGATAATCCGATCGAATCATCGAATCCCCAAAACAACCCCAAAAAATTCAACTCTTGAATAATATTTAAAAATACCCAGAGAACTCAGCACTGAATAAAAGAAGTTACTGTGCAAAATTGGGAGGGTGACGTCACACTTTCGCCGCGGAACCGCCGCATAAGCTAGGCTTATGCCGCGGTTCCGCCGCGCATTAGAGGGATCATGAGATAAATTTTGCGCCGTAATTCTTAGAATTCCCTGCTGAATTTTTTAAGCATTTTTAATCTGGAAAAAACCCAGTTTTTAGAAAAAGTCCAGAGAGCGGGTCGGATTAGGGTTTCGGGGTTTGTTCGGATTTGAAATTCCGTCTACGCATCACCTAAGGCTCTAGCTAGGCTCTGATACCACTGTAGGGTTTCTAGGCACTCTCAAGAGGTCTCACAAGGCATCAACCATGCCAATTTCAAATTTTACGGTGCCGAGAAACCCTAGACTATGGATCGTTAACTAGAATTCTAGGCGATAACAATAACTAGTAAACAACTTTACTAATAAAGAACGGAAATACAACCTTTGTAGATCCGGTCCTCCACCTCCATAGCTCCACAATGAAGTCTCCTCGCTGTCCAAATGGAATCCCGGGCTCTAGCGTCGGCTTCATCGGAGAAATGGGCGGGCAAGGTCGTCGGCTTCGTGCCGAAGATGATCTACGTCAAGGCATCACAAGATCAAGCCCCCCTTCACCAAGTCATGAAACTTGTGAAGAAAACACACTCTACTACTTGGCAAGAGGTAGAGGATCAAGAAATAGGAAATGGGTTCACTTTATAATTGGATTTCTCACTTGATTTCTCAAGTTGCCATTGATGGAGCAAGGTTTTCTCCTTGAAGAAGAAGAAGAAGAAGAAGATAATATTATGATAAGTTGTTATCAAAAAGAAAAGAAAATCAATCTTTATCATAATACAACCATGGTCAAGTGTAGAGAATAAACTAGGGTTAAATGGAGTGGTTAGGGTTAAGCATGAGACAAAATGGTCACTTTGGTCAAAGGTTCAAGAAGCTTCAACTAGAAAACAAATTTAGCCACCATTTTCTCTTTATGCTTTTCATTTTCCAAAAAGAATAACTAAATAAGATAAATGAAAAATAAAACAATACCCTAACCATTCATATAACCATGGTTTAGTCTTTACACAAACCCAAGTTAGCATGCATCATCAAACATGATACAAACTTGTGTACAAAAGTATATCACATATACAATGTGCACAAACCAAGTGAGAAAATCCATTTAAAGTGAACCAACATTAGTTAATGCAAAGTAATATATCAAATATATAATTATGCATTAAATCATTAAATCAACACTTGATTTAACGATCCGGTCATATCGCATATAACCGACTAATATTCAATGTATCGGCTTATCGAATCAATCCTTGATTCGATAACTAGGTTATATCGCATAAAACCATTCGATACATTCATCGCGAGAATAGAATACGGTATCACATACTCGAATCATTCTCGGTCCCGCGCATATCTCATATGCGCTCCTATTTCGTTTCGCTTGAGCCAGGAAACCTCTGTGTAGGACTCTAAAGACTCGTCAATACGCCGGCAGCAGGTGATGATCATATCAAACACCCACAAGCCGCAAGCGGTCTGCTAAACGTAACGGCCACCCGGGTATTGAGCGATCAGAAGATCGACGAGCAAGCCCGCTCACACTCCTGTGAATCCAACCAGTAACACTTACCGTACAGTCCGGTCTGATCGTCTGATATGTCGCATATCTCGCCCAGGGGTGGTAAACGTCAGACCCCAATAGCTCGATAAGTCGTTTCGATATGAGGTCTATAACAATTCGAGAAACTACTGGTAACACTTACCAGTAAATCTCAGCAACCCTGGCCAGGGATTTCCGGTTATAGCCAATCGAACACAGCGCAACATCAACTCCCTATACCGGGAGAGACGAATCCCCTCCTATCGCTCATTGCCTCCATGTGACTCGGGACTGTACCCAAAAACCACCGTTTTGCACACCCTTTTAGACGTGGTAAGGTGGAAATCAAAGCACAGTGGGAATCACACAAGACTCTATGACGATCTCGGGTCAACAGACTACTCTGTACCAGTGTCACCAGAGAACTGCCATCTGACGTAGGGTATAATACCATCTGGGAGTTCTCGGCGAGTCCATCCAGTGTACCCAGTCTCCACTGAGCACCCGTATATCATCTCCGATGTCAAACACCAATGGATACGGGATCATCCATCGCCCATCTGTATGGGTCGAGAAGGTATACGCTAGTCTACTCTGGTATATCGATGCCCCGTCTCGATACACCCACGACTAGGGACATTGAAGGATGTACTTATGGACTACCATGTCCCCACTAGTATGATCCACATCATAGTCCAGGTAGTCAAGTACACATCCTAAGGGCTTTACCAACATGTAACAGAGAGACAATCAGTATACACGTTAAGGTAAAGTGTAACCAGATAGCATACTATCATGTCGAGCAAGAAAGTCCTCCCTATATATGTCCAAGCATCCACTACAATATACATCCTATGTATAGTAATGGCCTCTAGGGCATACATATAACTAACAAAATCAACACTTGATTTAACGATCCGGTCATATTACATATAACCGACTAGTATCAAGTGTATCAATATATCGAATCAACATTTGATTCGGTAACCCGGCTATATCTCATATAACCTCCCGATGATACAAATCACGAGAATAGAATACAGTATCACATACTGGTATTATTCTCGGTCCCGCACATATCTCATATGCGCTCCTATTTCGTTTCGCTTGAGCCAGGAAACCCCTGTGTATGACTCTAAAGACTCGTCAATACGCCGGCAGTAGGTGATGATCATATCAAACACCCACAAGCCGCAAACGGTCTGCTAAACGTAATGGCCACCCGGGTATTGAGCGATCAGAAGATCAACGAGCAAGACTGCTCACACTCCTGTGAATCCAACTAGTAACACTTACCGTACAGTCCGGTCTGTTCGTCTGATATGTCGCATATCTCGCCTAGGGGTGGTAAACGTCAGACCCCAGTAGCTTGATAAGTCATGCCGATGTAAGGTCCATAACAAGCATGAAACTACTGATAACACTTACCAGTAAATCAATGCAACCCTGGCTAGGGATTTCCAGTTATGGCCAGTCGAGCATAGCGCAACATCAGCCCCCAATACCGGGAGAGACGAATCCCTCCTATCGCTCATTGCCTCCATATGAATCGGGACTGTACCCAAAAACCACCTGTTTGCACGCCTCAGTAGAGCCGTGGTAGGATGGAAATCAAAGCACAGTGGGAGACACACAAGACTCTATGACGATCTCGGGTCAACAGACTAAGCTGTACCAGTGTCACCAGAGAACTGCCATCTGATGTGAGGTATAATACCATCTGGGAGTTCTCGGCGAGTCCGTTCAGTGTACCCAGTCACCACTGAGCACCCGCATACCATCTCTGATGTCAAACACCAATGGATATGGGATCATCCATCGCCCATCAAATGGGTCGAGAAGATATACGCTAGGCTACTCTGGAATATCGATGCCCCGTCTCGATATTCCCACGACTAGGAACATTGAAGGATGTACTCATTGAATACCCAGGCCCCACTACTATGATCTACATCATAGTCCTGGAAGTCGAGTACACATCCTAAGGGCTTTATCAACATGTAATAGAGAGACTGCAAGTATACATGTTAAGATAAAGAGCAACCAAATAGCGTACTATCATGTCGAGCAAGAAAGTCCTACCTATATATGTCCCAGCATCCAATACAATATACATCTCATGTACAGTAATGGCCTCTAGGGCATACATATAACTAACACCCGAGACTCTGAAAATTATTTTGGTTTGACAGTGAGATGTGCAGGCACCCAGGAAGCTACCACCAAGACCCCACCCCCTAACACTTTTTCTCGGCCGCCAATTTAATCCTTCTGGCCGCAATTTGCGGCCAGACCTGCACCAATTTGGCTCGTTTTGATTTTGATGCCCCCTTATCAGTAGATTAGACCCCTGGCATGTGCAAATTTGTCTAATTTGACCTAGGGTGAAATTTGGGACCCTTTTCTCCAGTTGCTGTTTTGATTCATGTTTCCGTATTCCGTATTTTGAATTCTGGATTTGTGTATCCGTGTTTTACCTCGACTACTTGGCGTTTGTACGACAATATCGAAGGTCGTTTGATGGTTTTGAAAGCGTGTCCATAGGTTCTAACCTATAGGCCTTTTAGCGTATCGAGTTGGTTTTCGCGTGTCGCTTTAGTTTCGATTTGGTTTTAATGCGATACGATACGTGTGATATGTAGGTACCCCCACGGTGATCCGAGGCGATGAAGATGATGGTGGCAATATCGACACCGACACGCAAGATACAAGGTGAGTAGATTATATCTACGGGGGAAGTCGGGTGGATGGCGTATAGCACCCCCGCAGTTCGATGTCTAGTATACTATATATATATATATATATATATATATATATATATATATATATATATATGATAGCTTATTGCGTGACATGGAGATCATAGATGTGTTAGGTGTACTATGGATAGATTAGGGTTAGAAGTGAACTAGTGTATTTCCTAGTTGCGAACCCTAGAACAGGTTTACACCCACACGCACACACATGCTTATTACTACATTTATACCATGATGAGGATTGTGGATGATATGAGGAGACGAGTCGATGATATTGGACATAGTGCCGAGACATCGGTGATATGATGTGATTCGTATTTGGGATACGATACGAGTTTTTAGCGTCCCTTTGGATGTGTGTTTTACACACGCGCTTATATTTGTTTAGATGGTATCGATTGTACTAGACTTAGATCAGTACCCAGATCATAAGAGATGATGATAAGGATACCAGATAATTCATGAGCTGACTGTGATGTTGACCCGTATCCAGATTTGGGATGCCGTACGACGGATTTACGTACGAGCTATTTATTGATGATAGATCCGCACTCATGACTCGAGGATATTATATGATGTATATTGTATCGTATGTGATACTATTGAGATGGGATCACCGACTATTTTATATATATATATATATATATATATATATATATATATATATATATATATCGACTCAAATGTAGGTGGTTTCCATACCCCTCCCGATTGACTTGATAGTTGGATGCATATTACTTAGTAGACATTAGACTATAGCCGAGTCATACCTATTTCAAAACTAACGAATCGGGGATATTTTAAAGACAGGAAAAAGGGATTCTACGGATATTTTCAAACGACACATTTTTTCTTAAAACACCGTAGCCCTTATCTTACCAAAAACCCCGATTCGTCTTATTTCAAATGGCAAAGCTGCATGATATATTTATTGATGTAGATTCTTCACTGTTGCGTTGATTATTCGATTCCGTATATTCATGCTATTTGCATTGCATTGCTTGTGTTTATTGCTATATTAAAACCATGCTGTTAGGACACCAGCACCATTATCGATGATGCGTATGTTCCACGTACACTGCTTGCCGGCTCACACACTTCATCATCGATAATTGCCATGTTACTATACTGTAGTACTGTTGCATTCAGGATATGACCCTTGCATGGCATACTTGTGTACCTACATACTGTATATGCATACTTTATTTGCATATACATTGATGATTCTGGCTTGATTAGAGATTTGGGAACCGCAAGATACCTTTTAATGCTGATTCATTTTAAAGAAGCAGTCTTCCCTAAATATGTGCATATTACTATTTCGTGTTGCATGACAGACTGATATGCTTACATTTCTTTTACATGTCGCATACATCATGCTTTCTGATTATACGCATTAAGATATGTTGTTTCCATGATATTTCTGGATTTGGGAACCGTGGGTATTTCAAAAGAGAGTATGTAATTGTTTAAAAAACCCGGTTACCCTTGATATGATATTTCAGTGCGTCCACCATGTGTTTTCTCGGTGCTGAGAGCGACATGTGAGACCCGATTCGAGGAGGCGGATGAGGCCGATTGCGGGTACATGGTGGACCCGGTATGGTTCCCCGGGACAAGAAATGTTTTTCGTGGAGCAGACGATGAGCCTGGCAGGGTGGCGAGTACCTACCGGTGATTGGTTGGACCTGGCGGTTATCCGGAGGATACTGACTAGAGTCGATAGATGGATATGGGCGTACTGCCAGGGCCGAGGACCGATTCCGCAGACGGAGCCCGTGGGCTGATCCGGACTGATGGAGCCCGATATATGAGGATTTACGTGCCGATGCTGGGCACAACTTTCATGAAGTTTTCGAGTGTCGATGCTGGACACTCCGGTTCCATGATTTGACGTGTCGCGAGGGACATAGATGGTTTATATCCTCATATTTCCATGCATATGCTTTATGATATTTACATGCATGATGATTATTTTCATTGGGTGACGAGTGGACGGGATCCACATACATACAGATTTGATTACATTGATCATTCCTCATATTTATGATATGTTATTACCTGAGGCACTGGCACGAGTACTTGGCACTACACATGTATAGAGGTTACATTGCCACTTTAGCATGCTTCAGACTTATTTATATGAGGTTTATATATATCTGATCGTATTGACCTAGGATGAGTCATACATACGATTTCTGCTCTGTGATGTTTTCTATTCACGAGTTGGCAACTCACCCCCGTTGTGCCATAGTTTCTTGCAGGTTTCGCCGTACAGGTTTCATTGCGGCTTTTCTGGCACATTGCTTCCCTTACGGGTGACTTGCTTTGGTAGGTGGGTTCTTTGCATCAGAACCACCATTGTACATGTATTATTCAGTTGTATCTAGTAATTCCATCAACCAAAACTTGTATATTATTTCAGACTTAGAAATCAGTTATGTATTATTTCGACCTTAGAGTCGCGCGTTGTAGTATTACGGTTTTTATGCTGTTTTGAGTTCTTTCCGAGTTCTAATCCTCACCCTTCGGCGTTGTATATTATATTGCTTGCGTGGTTGTGACCGTCGATTGACGAAGAGCTAGCTCCCGCTTGGGGATGCCTTTTATCATTGCATATATATATTATTCTTGTTGTACCCCGTTCGGGGCCAGTATTTACAAAGGGAACTCTGCCGAAATTTTCAGAAAAGACTATACTTTTTAAAAATGCACATTCAACTTACTTATTTAAAAACCTTGCTTTTAAAACATGTTTTCTTCATTTCTTAAACTATTTTTCCTTCATTTAATATTTAAAATGGTTTTAGATTTCTGGGCTTTTGTCTTACTTGGATTAGATGGGGTCATATAGACTTCATATGATTCAAGTGCCAGTCACGGGCTATTTTGGATCGTGACAAAGTTGGTATCAGAGCGCTAGGTTAACCTTGGTTCGAGTCTAAGTTTGACTATGTGGAGCCTAGGGCGTTTATATATATATACGGAACTTAGGCTTGACCTTACGGAACTTAGACTTAGTCGAGGGGGTATTATACCCGAACTTTCGTCGCATAGGATGACCCTTGGTTGATTGAGTAGGTAGCTTAAGTAGAGTGACGTACCGTACGTATGTTCCGCGGCATACTTACGACACGCCACTCTGCTTAAGAAACCTTAGGATGTACATTTCCTTGCATAGTATTATATCCATTCCTATGATCTATCTTCATCGATACCGGTTATGATTTTGCTGCCACGATTGCACGGGCAGAGTGAGCTACGGCTCGAGTTGCGTCAGCATGAGCTCGTCATGGACGAGGACTGACCAGGGCGTGATTCCAGAGACATACGATTGCATATAGAGATGCCGTCTTATTGTGTTTTCGCGCCATGAGCGTTTGACAGATCGCTTTTACGAGAATTCTTGGACGTGCCGATCGGTACCAGAGGATCATGATACTGCTAGAGGCCAGCCAGGATGTGATGACCATTGATATATCGCTTATTCACGATGATTGAGGCGCTGTTCAGCGTACAGACGAATGAGCCAGTTGCTGCTGCAAAGGATGAGATATCACCCAGATGATTGGAGCTACTGCAGCAAGAGTATATACCTAGAGATATGATGGAAGGTCGCTAGTCACCTGAGGATGAATGACTAGGACATGTGGTTCGTTCGCTTACCCGATGCGAGGTCATCAGATAGATTGATTCCAGCTAGAGACGACTTCACGCAGGTTCATTGAGAGTCGATTGAGATGATCGAATGTCAGGAAACCATATTCCAAGTTTAAAGTATTCGGAAAGACACGCAAGCAATTCTATGGACCCTCTAGAAGAATGAAACCCTAACTCGACATAATGACCGTGTGAAAGCCTTTGAACCTTAGGGTTTGCGGCAGTTCTGCGGCGCCATTAGTGAGGCTTGGGTTTGCCCTTCTATGGTTGGACCACTGATGCTGTGGTATGTACTCGATACTATTAAACTGTACCCAATATGTTGAGCTCTTGGGGGATTATGAGGTTTTGACAAATCGATCGAATGGTTCGGCATCTTTCGGATATTATGATGGGACACACTGCTTGGGAGACTCCAGATACAAGTATAGCCATTGGAGCGTAGTCCATGTAGCCACGATGAGACAAGTCCGAAGCAGTCGACATCAGAGAAAAGTGGAGTAAGAGATTCGAGAAAGACCTTGACAGGACTTTTTTGGAATACTATACGGGAAGACCTGGACCCAGGAGTGGTCATATTGCGCACACTTAGCAGGCCAGAGTTCGGCACCATCGACGAGATAGTTGACCAGGTTCGGATAAAGGACCTCACCCAGATGCGTTGTGAGTTGATCGAGGACGGACGAGTATGGAGTATACCTCCACAGGTTGGGACGAGTTTCTGAGGACGTGTTCGGCTAGATATCTTCTACAGAGTGATGAAGCTACAGAGTACGCGATTTCGAGTCCGTGCGAGAGACTTTGGATTGACCGTAGCCGAGAACATTTGCAGTGCGCAGATAGGGATGCGACGTTGAAATGGACGATGATACAGACAAGCGGGACAAGAGGTACGTGCGAGACACTGATGAGCTGTTCTTACTCTCCGTTGAGATTAAAGGCCGGATTTTCCACAGAGGCGTTGGGATGCGACCAGTTTCCGAGTAAATGCTGTGCTGAGGACACAGATGTCCATCGAGCGAGAAGAGATTATGCAAGAGTACCAGCCTCCGTACAGTTCGGCTTAGGCGAGATTGGAAAAGACCTTGAGCAGGATTCTTTCCAGGACACTGCTGCAATAAGATTTGCACCAGGAGCAGATGTGTGATGTGCATTCAGAGGACCAGAGGTCGGCGCCAGTGATGTGTTGCTTTACGAGTGGTCGTGAGGATTGACCGAGAGATGACTAGAGGAGTGCCAGAACGGAATTGTCCCCGTTAGCACACCGGACAGGGCCGATAAGCCGATGGATTGCGAGATAGGTAATCCACGGGAAAGATAAGGACCCGGAGACAGAGAACGCCAGACCGCGAGCAAGAGGAAAGTAGATATCTTGCGCTGGTAGTATTGGATGCACCAACACCTTCTCGACTTTGAAGGAGGAGTTATCGATGACGGTATTTATGATTTGTGAATTTGTGATTCGATTATCACATATCCGTCACTTGGATTTCGGTATTTTGGGTGATTTATTCGCATGATTTAGTCTTGATGGCTGAATTTCATGATATTTGTTTTCGTGCACCATGGTTGCACCTACTGGGTATGTTTATCTTACGCATAGTTATTACACTTAAGATGTGCTTTTCACACCGTTGTGTTGATTTATGATTTGTGCACAGTTATTGCACCTGATATCGTTTTCGTGCCTTGGCCGCACCTGCTTATGACTTCATGGATTTCATACGATTGATTTGATGTTGTGCATATATTACGCACACGATTTGATTTTTGCACTCGGTATAGCTTATATGTGCTTGTAGTGCATTGATATGTGTTTTGTGCATGCAGTTGCACACGTTTATGATTTTATTTACACCTGGGTACACTTGGTGTTGCTGCTTACGCATTTGATTTATTGCTTGGTAAATGTGCATGGGATGCACCAGTTCTCTACTTCTTGCGTTTGTCGCACCAGTTTTACGTTTCTTGCGTTTGTCGCATCAGATTATATTTCGTGCCTTTGTTGCACCGGATTTATATTTTGTGCACTACGGTTGCACCTGACTTCGATTTGATGTCATTCGATATGTCGATTTTGATTCTGATATTGATATTGATTTCTTGCACTCCGTGCATTTGATTTGGACTTGCGCATGTTCGACGCTTGCTATTGGATTTTATGATTTCGTGCATGTTGAGTGCGCAGGATTTCGCTTTTATTCGTGCATGATGAATGCACCGATTTGGATTTTCGCGCATGTTGGGCGCATGTTTTGAGATACGATTTTGGTGCACGCAGATGCACTAAATTGGGATTCTTCGTGCATGTCAGATGCACCTGAGTTGGCTTCCAGGCGCACACGTTGCCTATGACAGATACTTCGTGCACACCCGTTGCACCTAGATGTTGTTTCTGTGCACATGTATGGCACATATATGGATTTTGATTTCCGTGCGCACCAGACGCATAGGGTATTCTTATATACATTTTGGGATTGATTCTTATGGAGCAGTACGTTTTATGATAATTGCTACGTGTTTTCGTACTGAGCAGGACTAGTCAGAGGACAGTACCTGGATATATTTTGCATGCATTGATAGTTATCGAAGGGATTCCTAAAAGGCGAGCTATAGTCTCAGTACATACCTACGTGTCCGATATGACACGAAACGTTTAAAACAAGGAAACCCTTCTAAATTGTTTTCAAAACGGCGGAACGTAAATAGTAAACAAAAGATATATACATATATGGTTATTTTCTTACGATAGACGTCCGCCACTGTGCAGTGTTATGCGCATCGCCCAGCGACTTAAAAAGATTTGGCATGCATTTACTTCAGCTAATTACATATATAGATTCGATATTTACATGTATAGTTCTGATTTATAGCATATTGGTTTTATTTGGATTTGACATTTGTGACTTTACCATGACTCCGATGATTGCGGGATGCTTGACGGAGTTTTGATTTTGAGTTATCTGCTCAATACTCATGCGCATGCATAGCGCTACGATGCGTTTTATGTATTGATGATTTCGGAGCCCCGACGACTTGGATTTTTACTGAAATGTTTTAGAATTTGGGGGTTTAAATTTAAATTCGGGGACCGAATTTCTTTAAGGGGGGAAGATTGTAACATTTCAAAAAAATAAAATATTACTTTTGGGAATTTTTATAATTTAATATTATTTTAATGAATATTTTAATATTTCGGTATAATTAAATACCGATAAATGGGTATAATTTTGGAAAAATTTTGGAAAATTCTAAAATAGGGTATTTTATGGAATTATGCCATTTTAAAGTTTTTATGATTAGTTATATGCGAATCTAGTGCTAATCACGATTAAAAATCGCTAATCGGTTTTTTGGCATTTTTGTGCAAAACATGCACATATCATTTTTGCTTTACACTTGTGTTACATTTTCAACCACGATTGTTTTGGATTCACTATTCTAGTGAGAAGGATTTAGAGGGAAAAGAAAAGAAAAGAAAAGAAAAGGGAATAGAATATTAGGTATGGTGAGAGAGAGAAAGGGGGGTGTTTACCTTTGACTTGTGTGAGCCAATCCTCTTCATTTTTCCAACACTCATCTCTCTCCCTTTTCTTCACATTGCTGCTGCTGCTGCCTCTCTCTCTCCCTCTTCACAAAATAGCCACAAACTCCTTGAAAACAAACCAAAAACCCCACTCCCATTTCACAAAAAGTGTGTACAAGCTCAAGACAAGCATTTTGGACCAAGAAAGCAAGGATTTTGGCCACTTGGGGCAACTGAAGAAAATTCTTGAGTTGCCAAATGAGGTATTTACTGAACCATTAGCTTAGTTTTTGCATTACTTTTAACCCCATGTTAAGATTGAATCGATATTGGGTAGTTTTGTGGACATAGGAAAAACCTAGTTAGGATTTGAGGAAATTTTGGGTTGTGATGTGAAATTGAGCTCAGTAGAGGCTACATGAGCACCCTAGTACTAGAATTAAGAGCTAAACCAGAGAGTTGAAACCCGGAATACGGATTTAGAAATCAATATCGGAAGATTTATGAAATCTGTGAAGGTTATATTGAATCTGCTATCACCCCGAGACTCTGAAAATTATTTTGGTTTGACAGTGAGATGTGCAGGCTCCCAGGAAGCTACCACCAAGACCCCATCCCCTAACTCTTTTTCCCGGCCGCCAATTTAATCCTTCTGGCCGCAATTTGCGGCCAGACCTGCACCAATTTGGCTCGTTTTGGTTTTGGTGCCCCCTTATCAGTAGATTAGACCCCTGGCATGTGCAAATTTGTCTAATTTGACCTAGGGTGAAATTTGGGATCCTTTTCTCCAGTTGCTGTTTTGATTCATGTTTCCGTATTCCGTATTTTGAATTCTGGATTTGTGTATCCGTATTTTACCTCGACTACTTAGCGTTTGTACGACAATATCGAGGGTCGTTTGATGGTTTTGAAAGCGTGTCCATAGGTTCTAACCTATAGGCCTTTTAGCGTATCGAGTTGGTTTTCGCGTGTCGTTTTAGTTTCGATTTGGTTTTAATGCGATACGATACGTGTGATATGTAGGTACCCCCACGGTGATCCGAGGCGATGAAGATGATGGTGGCAATATCGACACCGACACGCAAGATACAAGGTGAGTAGATTATATCTACGGGGGAAGTCGGGTGGATGTCGTATAGCACCCCCTCAGTTCGATGTCTAGTATACTATATATACTATATATATATATGATAACTTTTTGAGTGACATGGAGATCATAGATGTGTTAGGTGTACTATGGATAGATTAGGGTTAGAAGTGAACTAGTGTATTTCCTAGTTGCGAACCCTAGAACAGGTTTACACCCACACGCACACACATGCTTATTGCTATATTTATACCGTGATGAGGATAGTGGATGATATGTGGAGACGAGTCGATGATATTGGGCATAGTGCCGAGACATCGGTGATATGATGTGATTCGTATTTAGGATACGATACGAGTTTTTAGCGGCCCTTTGGACGTGTGTTTTACACACGCGCTTATATTTGTTTAGATGCTATCGATTGTACTAGACTTAGATCAGTACCCAGATCATAAGAGATGATGATAAGGATACCAGATAATTCATGAGCTGACTGTGATGTTGACCCGTACCCAGATTTGGGATGCCGTACGACGGATTTACGTACGAGCTATTTATTGATGATAGATCCGCACTCATGACTCGAGGATATTATATGATGTTTATTGTATCGTATGTGATACTATTGAAGCGGGATCACCGACTATTATATATATATATATATATATATATATATATCGACTCAGTTGTAGGTGGTTTCCATACCCCTCCCGATTGACTTGATAGTTGGATGCAGATTACTTAGTAGACATTAGACTATACCCGAGTCATACCTATTTCAAAACTAACGAATCGGGGATATTTTAAAGACAGGCAAAAGGGATTCTACGGATATTTTCAAACGACGCATCTTTTCTTAAAACACCGTAGCCCTTATCTTACTAAAAACCCCGATTCATCTTATTTCAAATGGCAAAGCTGCATGATATATTTATTGATGTAGATTCTTCACTGTTGCGTTGATTATTCGATTCCGCATATTCATGCTATTTGCATTGCATTGCTTGTGTTTATTGCTATATTACAACCATGATGTTAGGACACCTGCACTATTATCGATGATGCGTATGTTTCACGTACACTGCTTGACGGCTCACACACTTCATCATCGATAATTGCCATGTCACTACACTGTAGTACTGTTGCATTCAGGATATGACCCTTGCATGGCATACTTGTGTACCTACATACTGTATATGCATACTTTATTTGCACCTACATTGATGATTCTGGCTTGATTAGAGATTTGGGAACCGCAAGATACCTTTTAAAGATGATTCATTTTAAAGAAGCGGTCTTCCCTAAATATGTGCATATTACTATTCCGTGTTGCATGACATACTGATATGCTTACATTTCTTTTACATGTCGCATACATCATGCTTTCTGATTATACGCATTGAGATATGTTGTTTCCATGATATTTCTGGATTTGGGAACCGTGGGTATTTCAAAAGAGAGTATGTAATTGTTTTAAAAACTCGGTTACCCTTGATATGATATTTCAGTACGTGCACCATGTGTTTTCTCGGTGCTGAGAGCGACATGTGAGACCCGATTCGAGAAGGCGGATGAGGCTGATTGAGGGTACATGGTGGACCCGGTATGGTCCCCCGGGGCAAGAAATGTTTTTCGTGGAGCAGACGATGAGCCTGGCAGGGTGGCGAGTACCTACCGGTAATTGGTTGGACCTGGCGGTTATCCGAAGGATACTGACCAGAGTCGATAGATGGATATGGGCGTACTGCCGGGGCCGAGGGCCGATTCCGCAGACGGAGCCCGTGGGCTGATCCGGACTGACGGAGCCCGATATATGAGGATTTGCGTGCCGATGCTGGGCACAGCTTTCATAATGTTTTCGAGTGTTGATGCTGGACACTCCGGTTCCATGATTTGACGTGTCACGAGAGACATAGATGGTTTATATCCTCATATTTCCATGCATATGCTTTATGATATTTACATGCATGATGGTTATTGTCATTGGGTGACGAGTGGACGGGATCCACATACATACAGATTTGATTACATTGATGATAGCTCATATTTATGATATGTTATTACCTGAGGCACCGGCACGAGTACTTGGCACTACATTCATGTATAGAGGTTACATTGCCACTTTAGCATGCTTCAGACTTATTTATATAAGGTTTATATATATCTGATCGTATTGACCTAGGATGAGTCATACATACGATTTCTGCTCTGTGATGTTTTCTATTCACGAGTTGGCAACTCACCCCCGTTGTGCCACAGTTTCTTGCAGGTTTCGCCGTACAGGTTTCATTGCTGCTTTTCTGGCACATTGCTTCCCTTACGGGTGACTTACTTTGGTAGGTGGGTTCTTTGCATCAGAATCACCATTGTACATGTATTATTCAGCTGTATCTAGTAATTCCATCAACCAAAACTTGTATATTGTTTCAGACTTAGAAATCAGTTATGTATTATTTCGACCTTAGAATCGCGCGTTGTAGTATTACGGTTTTTATGCTGTTTTGAGTTCTTTCCGAGTTCTGATCCTCGCCCTTCGGCGTTGTATATTATATTGCTTGCGTGGTTGTGACCGTCGATTGACGAAGAGCTAGCTCCCGCTTGGGGATGCCTTTTATCATTGTATATATATATTATTCTTGTTGTACCCCGTTCGGGGACAGTATTTACAAAGGGAACTCTGCCGAAATTTTCAGAAAAGACTATACTTTTTAAAAATGCACATTCGACTTACTTATTTAAAAACCTTGCTTTTAAAACATGTTTTCTTCATTTCTTAAACTATTTTTCCTTCATTTATTATTTAAAATGGTTTTAGATTTCTGGGCTTTTGGCTTACTTGGATTAGATGGGGTCCTATAGACGTCATATGATTCAAGTGCCAGTCACGGGCAATTTCGGGTCGTGACATAAACATTCCTCTCCTAGATGCTATTCAACAAGTTCCGTCTTATACGAAAATCCTAAAGGACTTGTGCACTAGGAAGAGAAAAGTTCAAGTACCTAAAAAAGTTTTCCTTGCGAGTAATGTGAGCACTGCTTTTACACAACAACTACCCAAGAAACGAAAGGACCCCGGAAGTCCTATAATTTCTATTTCTATTGGGGGTAAAATATCAATCGTGCTCTACTCGATTTAGGTGCTAGTGTTAACTTGCTTCCGTATTCTGTTTATGAGCAATTAGGGATCGGAGAGTTAAAACTGGCGCATTGCACTCTTCAAATGGCCGATCGATCTATCACCCAACCTAGGGGTGAGCTAGAGGATGTGTTAATCAAAGTCGGGGAATTTATATTCCTTGTGGACTTTATCATTATAGATACACAACCTGTAGCAAACCTACGAAATCAAATCCTGGTGATACTCGGTCGACCCTTCCTAGCAACTTCCAACGCAGTAATCAATTGTAGAAACGGCTCTATGACCCTATCCTTTGGAAAGAAGTCAATTGAGCTTAACATTTACAAGTTGGGAAGTGAACCCTCCGAACCCTATGCTCATGTGTGTTCTGTCGAATTAATGGATGTCGACAGCAGCGAATTTGATCAACCTCATGATACTGACTCTTTTCATATGTTGTTGCTTGACCCAACCATATATTATACATACACGGACTCTTCCACCGAGTTGTCCGGGTCAACATCTAACGCTGATGAGGAACTTTTTATAGAGTCTGATGATCACCCCATTTTTTCTGATGACATTATTCTTCGGGGTATCGATGAAAGCTTTGAGGAAATTTTCGCTGATGAACTCACATTTTTAAAAGACACGGGTGTTGAGATGAATCAACTCCAAGATAAGAAAATTGAACCTCCACCCCTTCTTCTGGACAATCACGATAATGCAAGTAATCCATCATCACTATCACTGTGTCGTCTCTCCAAATTGAGACACAATCCTTTTCCATTACACCTCTTATCACCTCCCCACTTCTTCACGTCGAAAGGTGACATGTTCTTCCACCAACCTTGGTGCTTCATCGATAAAATTTTTGAATGGTTGGTGTTGACTTTTGGTCTTTGCAAAGCTTGGTATTGACCAATAACTTTGACCCCCTCGTGTGATTTTAAAAGATTAACATTGTTTAACTCAAGTTTGGGGGGGGTATATTTTGGCTCTTGAAAGAAAATGATTTTTACAAAATTGTGAGCCAAAAATAAGTTTGGGGGAGGATTTCACTTTCATTATTTCTTGTCCCCCTTTTCCTCCAAAGTCTACAGGTTTTTGAGCTTAACTGATGACATCAGTGAGGACACCGCTGTAAACAGGTTTGGGGGAGGTTTGTGCTTATTTACGCGTTACTTTGCAGTACACTTTGCATTAGCACAAATTTTTTTTGATAATAAAAGAGTAGATAGTGAAAAAATTACATCCAAAAGATTGGAAAAATTTAAGAAAACCTAGAAAATTAAAAGTTTTCTTAAACGAAACTAGTAATAAGTAGTTATGAGCCGTTGTCCCAAGGGTTAGTAAGATAAAAGAAATCACTAATTTGAGGATAAAAATAAGTCTGAAAAATAGTTCCTATTCTGGAAGCCAAACATTTGAATGTTGATACCCTACTATACGCACTTACACACGTCTTGAAACTAGGGATAGTAGAGGATACCTTGAAATGCTCTTGTCTAAAAGCCAAAGTATGAAGGAAGTAAAAAAATGAATAAAAGATAAAATGTTGGAGAAAAATGAACACTGGTTTTGTTATCACCAAGGCAGCAATAAAAAAATATAGCACCTAGTGCCTTAGACCAACTGGTCTGGGAGTCACTGCTAAACCTTAGGTGGTGCAAGACGAGGAAAATACTAATCAGCAAGCACATGAGTAATCGCTCGGTTAGTACCTCAAGAAGTATTAACGGTCGCATGAAAAATGTGCGAGCAAATCCAACCAAATATTCATCAAATTAAAAAGTACTGAGGTAGATGGACAAGAGTATGATAGCTTGAATTGAATTCTCCGAGTGTAGGGATGTTCTATTCACACATGTAGGGGTATATGATCGATATTTGGATGAAAGGTAGGAATGAAGAATAAAGATGATGTTTTATTGAGGGATGAAGTGATTTCTAACATTTTTTCATGACTATTAAGATAGGGCTCATGACAACTAAAAAGCTAGTGTAGTTGGAAACTCTAAATTTTCAAAGTATTTCTTTTATGGTTCTTATCTTTATATGTAAATTTCACCATCTCTCTTTTATAGGATTTTGTGTGTGTAATCCGCTGAAAACCATCAGGAGACAACACTCCTCCTACTAGGGACACCTAGAGGTTTAACGGCTTGTTGCACGTGCTCAGTGCAATCGTGTTGCCTACGAAAGTGTGCTTAGCTTTCTCCTTTTTTTTTCCTCCTTCTCTTGAATAAACTAGTTTGCTCGGGGCGATCAAAGATAACTTTGGGGGTATCTGTTCAGTTGATAAAACTGCACATTTAATATGACATTTTTCCTACTATTTCTATATTAGAAAAGGTGTTTATTATAATATATGATACATATGAGGGTTTATCTGTAAAAATACTATTTTCATGTGTTTATATATTATAATTAACATTTGGTAGGAAAATGTAAGCATAAATACCATTGACCAAATCTTAATGGTGAAATTAATATCTCAATAAAACAAACTTTACTAATATTATTTGTTGAGTTGTTGTGCAGAATTTTCAGGGCTAAAATCAAGGGAATCAAAGTTGTTAGTGCAAACCTGCCTAATTAAGAAATCAAACTAAGAAATCAATTCTGGCAGTAACTACAAGAAGATTTTCAGTTTCCTGAGATTCAAAAGATCGCCACGTGTCATATAGATGAAGCCCCAGAAAAATCAATAGAAGATCGCACCATAAGGCCGCGGATTCGCGGCCAAACCCACCTATTGGCAGGGGATCCGCCGCGTGCCAGATGAATTAGGAGCTGGAATTTTTCAGTTTGGATCTTAACTACTAGTTTCCAATTTAGGCATCTAGGGTTCTGGCTATGGGACTATAAATAAGGAACGAGAGCCTCTTGGAAAAATCATCAAGTCGACGCGATCACGAAGTCCAAGATGGTTCACGCATCCAGGCTGATCATCAACTGTTTGTCTACCTCTTTAGAAGAGATCGAAAAGCAAACTAGCATTTGTAATCATTTTCTAAGGAAACAAAGTGTAAATGAATTTTGTTGATTAATAAAGGTAGTTCTTTTTCTTATTCTATTTCTTTGTAGTTTTAATATGATTTCTCTCTCCATCTCTTCTTCTCCCAACATGCGCGAGTAATTCTCCGCTTGTTAGGGTTCGTAGGATTAGGGTAGGGTAATGGATGATGAAGATCCTTAAACTCTTTTTACGTCCTATAAAGTTTATAAACTTTATCAAAAGAATCATTAACATCCTAATCGGGCGCACTACCAATTTATTGTTAGTCTCGACCACGATTAGAGATTAGATTAATAATTGTTTTGGTAAAGGCTAGATATGAACGTAGTTCCATGTCGAGATAGGGGTTAAGAGTGGGAACCCTTTTTCCTCCAGAAACCCTAATCTACATGTATCACTGTCGTTCTAGTTTTAAATCTATTAAAGGATAAAAAGAGTAATTTTTAATTAATTATCCATAACTACTAAATCCTAATGAACCCTACAAGCCCCCTTTTTATATAAACTTACCTCCGTAATTAATCTAGATCTATATTTTGCATCAGTGTTTAACGTAGATCTAGATCCTACAACCATTCTTCAATATTCTTTATTCTTCCTTTCTTTTTCAACACATCTAAAGTAAGATTAAAATATTCAACGTTTCCCTGAGGACGACCCGTACTCATCTCGGTCTAGCTACGCGCGACACCGTTCTGATTGCGGTTATTCTACAAACACTTTTTCAGATCAATCAATTGGCCTGAAGGGTCTTTTGCCATGCATATCCATGAGAAAGTAAGCCCCACCCTGGTAGACTTTGTCTATAATGTACGTGCCTTCATAATTCGGCTCGAATTTCCCCCGTTTGGCACGATTGGGGATCATAGGTCTCTTGACCATTAGCACGAGTTCGCCTTGGCGGAATGTTCTCGGCCTAGTCAATCTCTCGTATGAGCGCGTCATTTTTTCTTTGTAAGATTCCAAGTTTTGCTGCGCCATGAGCAGGGTTTCGTCAAGGGCGTCGAGCTCCTCAAGCCGAAGATGAGCATTATCTTCGTCCGTTAGTTCGTAATGAACCTCCACTCGTAAGGAGGGTAGCTCTATCTCCAAGGGGAGTACTGCTTCAGTGCCGAATACCAATGCATACAGCGTTGTGTTTGTGTCCGTTTTGAACGTAGTTCGATACGCCCAGAGAGCTTCATGCAGTCTCTCGTGCCAGTCCTTTTTATTTTTGGACACCGTCTTTTTCACGATCTTCATCAAGGTCTTGTTGAAAGACTCAGCCAGACCGTTAGCTCGGGAATTATAGACCGAAGAGTATCTCCAATCTATATTATATTGCTGCACGAAGCGGCTGATTTTGTGACTTCTGTAGGCCGGCCTGTTATCGGAGATAATCCGTCGCGGAGTGCCGAACCGATAGATGACGTGCGTCTTGAAGAAATGGAGGATATTCTCCATCTTCACTTCTCTCAGCGGTATCGCTTCTGCCTACTTGGAGAAGTAATCGGTTGTTGCCAGTATGAACCGATGTCCTCTGGATGATGCTGGTTCAATGAGCCCGATTATGTCAGTTCCCTACATTTCGAACGGCCAGCTATCCACCGTTGGATGTAGTGGATTTGGATGCTGATGGATAAAGTCCCCATGAATCTGGCATGGGTGGCACTGCTTTGCATATTCGAGGCAGTCTTGAATCATTGTGGGCCAATAGTAGCCCATCCTTTTGATCTTCAATTTCATTTTCGGCCCGGCTTGGTGAGAACCGCAGAGTCCGTCATGAATTTCTTGGATGACTCTCCTTGCCTCTTCATGTCCCAGGCATCTTAGCCATAGAGAATCAAATGATCTCTTATATAGAGTGTCATCGACGAAGGCGAAAGATAGAGCTCATTTCATAAGCTGATGTCTTGAGGACGCATCTTCAGGTGTTCGACCCGATTTGAAGTAGTCTATAAAGACTTCTCTCCAATCCTTAATCTTTTCTTGGTCCTCTATTCGTAGGGCTGTTTGCTTGGTCGCTTCTTTTTCTTCAGACGACTCCGTGGACATTTCCGTTGGTGCAAGAACCCGACGGCTTTATACAACAATGCTCACGTCATCGAGGTTTTCATCAGCCATCTCTTTAGCGAGTTTGGCTAATGCGTCCGCTTTGCTATTTTCTGCACGCGGTATGCTTTCCAGAATGTAGGAGAGAACTTGAGTCACCAACTGTTGCACTCTCTCGCCATATTTTACCAACTCTGGTTTGCACGTTTGATAGTCGCCATTTACTTGACTAACGACCAGCCGAGAGTCTCCATATATGAGGAGGTCTTCGATTCCTATGTCGACAGCGATCTCAAGACCTTCCATCAAAGCTTTATATTCCGCTTCGTTGTTTGTCCTCGGCTCTGTTAAGGAAAAGGCAAAGCGCATTATCCCACCTTGTGGAGTCACGAAGATGAGGCCCACCCCAGATTTGATTATGGGGAAGTTATTCTTTCGCTTCTTCATAGAAGATGCTCGGTCGAAGTAGAGTTCCCATCGGGTATCACTCCCTTCTTTCTCCCCGTCGATCGTGTCAAACGCGTGCTCGTCTGGAAATTCATAGTTCAAAGGAGAGTCGGCAGGTATCGGATGCTCAGTGAGGAAGTCGGCGATGGCCTGGCCTTTCACTGCCTTGAGAGGTCGGTATGTCACCGAGAATTCCATTAAGAGTGGGGCCCATTTAGCTAGCCGTCCCGTTAGAATGGCTTTTGACATCAAATATTTGAGAGGATCCACCTTTGATATGAGACGGACCTCATGCGCCAAAGCGTAATGCCGAAGCTTTGTTATTGCGAAGATTAGCGCCAGGCAGTGTTTTTCAATGGGAGAGTAGTTGTTTTCTGCCCCCAGGAGAACCCAACTCAAATAATAGAGGGCTCTCTCCGTCCCTTGGTCGTTTTCTTGTGCCCATAATGCACCTAGAGAACCCTCAAGGGCGGTTGTATACAGAATGAGAGGCTTTCCCTTGACCGGAGCGGTTAGCACCGGAGGATTCTGCAAGTATTTCTTGATTTTGTCCAGTGCGCTTTGGCATTTATGATCCCAGTCGAACGGGGTCCCCTCCTTCATTAGATGACTGTAGGGACGGCATTTGCCGGAAAGGTTGACTTAGAGTTTGACACCTGTTTAGGCATCTGCATCGCTGCAACTGAGATATCACCAGGAGCTACTCATCATTTGCCCCTGTCGATTTGGACAAAGGTGGCTTAGTAGACAGGGTTAGGGCTCTGTCGACTAAGACTTTTGACTTTATGAGCTGTAAGGGTCTCATAAAGGGTTTTCTCCCTACGAGTCGTGAGGATCTCGTAGGCGTATTTTCTCCTTAAGAATCATGGGGATTCTTAAGTGATGTCATCTCTTGTAAGTCGTAAGGATCTTACAAGAGTGTTTTCTCCTTATAAGTCGAGGGTACTTACAAGTGTTGTTCACCAACCGGGGAAATTTTGCTCCATTAGTGGGAACATGGCAGAGAAATATTTATTCGTGCCCCTGGATTGTATACAAGGGTCAATATGGACCGCCTGTAGGGCAATTTGAGAGATATGACGGCTTAAGAACAGGTCTAGATCCCTGTAGCTTAAGGCTTTTGAATCCTATGAGCCGTGAGGGTCTCACAGGGGGGATTCTCCTCACGAGTCGTGAGGATCTCGTAAGTGTATTTATTTTAACGAGGTTGCGCCTTTCCCGGTTTTCACAAGCTCGCCGGCAGTCCTACTGTTTTTACTCATGGCGCCCTTTCGAGTTTTCATCCGTGCCCATTTTGCTTGTGGACATACCGTTTTTTTTCTTTTTTTTTGAGAGTGTGATTTTGGGAAATCAATATCCAACTCGTGCTCTGTTGTTTCTCCAGGTGCCTCTTCGGGATTTGCCTTAGACGATGGATTAGCGAGTGATGCCGCCTGAGCAAGCATCTCCTGCAGATTTTCACGTTGCAGTTGAACTTTTGTTAGGGACCGAGTTTGAGATCGGTGACTAGTAAAAGCTCGAACTTTTTATTTGGAATTCACCACATAGACTATGTGAACTACCATGCCCCCAGGCTTGGGGTGTTTGGAGTTCTGGCCTTTGGAGTTTGCTCCGGGCACTTGAGCTTTATTAGGCCTCTTGTTGTGAAAAGCCGCTTTGGTTTTGGGAGGAACCGCTGTATCAGGATCCGTCTTGGGGTGAGTCCCCTTCACCTGCTTCCACACCTTATATATAGATTAGGAAAATTGTCTCAGGGAGCGAACCGGTTTCTGCTCTTGTAGGATCTCCATGGGCTGCGGAGACTTCTTCAATATTGCGGTAGGAGAATTTTGTCTGACCCTTCACAACAATTTGAAGTTATTCCCAGTTGGAACAACAACATTCACCGCTGGGGTTGAAACAGGACCATACGGAGAACTGCCCCCAGCTCATTTTGTATGACACCGATATCGACGTTGGCCGTTTCTTACGGCCGGGATTTGATTAGCTTCAGGATTTTGCTGAGCCTGCCCCCTGTTCCTTTGAGAGCTTGAATATTCTGCCCCCTGCGTCGACCTTGGTCCTTGGCATGTGCCAATTGTTTGAGGACTGATTCCGTTGGCAAAGCTGCTGGTTGGGGAGCCCGCCTGGGCATCCTCCATCGGTGTTGAGGCACCGAGGGTGGGGGGTGGGAGCATCGAACCAAAAAGAATCCCGTTGATTTCTTGAAGAGTCGGATTGCAGAGATTTGAGCCTGCAAGTGGCCCGTACTTGACTCTACCAGATATGACAGAGCCTGAGTTGCTAAGGTGGGAGCAAACGCCATTCTTCATAGAGACGAAACGCCGGCTTCATTATCTACTCCCCTAAGGGCAACCACAGACATATATACCGCGATTATTTGATCACGGAAAAACACGACACACGAAGTGTGGAGTGGAAAGAGGAAAAGGTCCCACCGGGCGTGCCAGAATCTGTTCTCCGCCGAAAGAAACGCGACCGGGACGTTGGGACGTCCAGCCTGAATTTTGGGGGCAGATGCTATTTGGTTTTATCCGTCCACCTCTCCGAAGATGCCAAGTTGATTTATGGCACCATGTATCGAAGGTTTAGACGGATGCGGCCGATATAGCAAACTTCGTCAGATTCCCTCTCGTTGAGGGGTTTTTTATTGTGGGGACGCTCTTCCCTGCAGGCGCAAGCCCCTGCAGTTAATCACTCTACCGCATCGCGGTAACCACTTTCTCCTTTTCCAGATGGTCACTTCGTGTTGTGTGAGTGTTTTTTTTGTTTTTAGTTGCCCGTGGATTGTATACGGAGACTAATTTATGTTGTCACCCATAAGGCGTGGATTAGTCCAAATCCGTATTTTCTTAGATTTGGGTTTGGGTTGGGTTTAAGGATCGTTAATCTCATTTGAGACTAAGATCAACTTAAATGTTTGTTAAGGATACGTTAGTCTAATTTTAGACTAAGATTTACTTAACAGGATCATTTAGATCCAACAAAAGAGCATTTGGACTCTATTGTTTTAGTTTAGGGACATTGCGGTCCAGTTTAAAGACATCATAGTCTGTAAAGTTTAAAGACATCATAGTCTATGAGTTTAAGGACTTCACAGTCCATAAAGTTTAACGACATCATAGTCCATGAGTTTAAGGACCCCACGGTCCTTGGTAGTTTGGAGACATCATAGTCTGTCAAGTTTAAGGACATCATAGTCCATAAAGTTTAAGGACATCATAGTCTAGTTTAAAGACGTCATAGTCTGTCTGGTTCTGGTTCAACCATTTGGGGATGCACCAAAAGTTATCGGTTATTGGGACCCACCACCTCTCTGAAGACGTTTAAGAATTACAACGACATGTATCAGAGGTGTGAAGAGATGTACCCTTAAACCAATATCCCGATCTGGGGAATGGGATGAACATCAGTTTAGATGTTATCTGTTATGAGAACACTAGTCATCTTTGGGACTAGGATCGGTTTGGGGGACCCTAAGCATGGGGGCTCGATTGATTGCCCTCGAGAGATTTGATCTAAGTTTGGCTAATATTGGCCTCTCATAGTGTTAAACACTAATATGTGATTGGCCCTCACGTGCTCCCATATGAGGCCTTAAAGTAGTGTTAAACACTAGTGCAAGATCATCGCTCACGTGCTCCCACGTGAGGTGCTTGAAATAGTGTTAAACATTAAGAATTTGAGGCGCTCACGTGAGGCACTCCAAAAAATAGGGTTTATTCCCTTTTCTCTTTTATAAGTGCTGAGCACTTCTCAAGGGGTACGTGGGGTCACGTGAGGCGCCTGCAGATTGGGCCTTACTTCTTCTATTTTGCTCCCAGAATATGCATTTAAGCATTAAAAAACTTGATCTTTTATGATCATCACGTGGGGACATGTGAGGGTGTCCATGCGTTGGATATTAATCCTTCAGTTTTACTCCATTTTCTCTTTAAAATGGTGTTTGTCAGGGGTCACGTGAAGACACGTGAGGCATCTTTTAGGCGGGCATTGCCTTTGGGTAGAATCCTCTTTTGTTTGGTAATTGATAGGGGTCACATGGGAACACGTGAGATGCCCAAAAAGTGAAACTGCCTTGGCTATACTTTATTTTATTTTGAGAAGCTTGTTCAAGGGTCACGTGGGAGCACGTGAGATGCCAGAAAGTGAAATGCCTCGGCTTTACTCCCTTTTTATTTTGAGAAGCTTATTCAAGGGTTACGTGGGAGCACGTGACCTAAACTTATTCGTTCTCTTTCGATCATTGAGGGGGAGAGTTATGTGGACACACGTGATCATGTTGGGTACTGATCTCTTTTATTTGCATGGAGAGTTAAATCCTTTATTTAAGAATTAAATTCTTTTATAAGATTAAACCCTAATTTTATTTAGAGGAATTAAATTCCTATGTGTTTGAAAGAATTAAATTCTTTAAACCCAATTCTCCCTCTGAGTTTTGGATCTGCATGGCAGAATCTCCCCGATGAGAATTAAATTCTCAACTTATGGGGAGATCTGCTTCTGCAGATCTTCAACCAAAGGAAGAACCGAGTTCTTATTTAGAAGAGTTAAACTCTTGGTTTGAGAATTAAATTCTCTTTTTTTTTATGGGAACTTATAGAATGATCTCCTTCCTTCTCTTACCTAGAGTTTCTTTCTTCTCTGAAGAGATCCCTTTTTCTCTCTCTGGAGAATTAAATTCTCTTTTTTTTCTCTTCTGTATTCTCTCTCTGTTGTTGTATATCTTCATTTTTCTCTTTTCTTCTTGGCTCCTATTTATAGGAGAAAGAAAAGAATCAGTTTGTTCAGCCAATCTCTCATTGAGAGATTTTGATTGATTTTATAACCAACATGATCTTTTAGATCACTCGATGAATTTTATTCACCATTGGATTTTTAATCCAAAAGATATTTTATTTGTTGTTCCTGGAAAATTTTTAGGAAAATATTTTCTCGTATAGAATCTTTCTATAAATTGGTGATTTTTAATCACCATTGGATTTTTAATCCAACGGTGCTCCCTTTTATAGAAGGCAATCTTTTCTGTTTGGAAAGATCTAGGAAAATTGTCACGTCCCGCTTCCCAGAGTGCGCTAAGATAGGCACGTGACAGAGCCAACCATGCTATCTGTGGATAGGAAATATCCCTCCACAGTCACATTACAGCTGTCTATAAGATATCAAGAACAGGAAAAATAAAATAAACTATCTAGTACATGTCCATGAGCCAGAATAAACGAGTCAAGAAATAATATGCGGAAGCGATAAATCCAATGAGCAATAACATCTGGAAAGTAAACATAACTAAACTGAATACTAACAGGATCCTCACTGCTCGGCCTGACGGCGGAAATACTCCTGATCAGTCTGTGACAAGGGTAGAGGATCTGGGCCATGCAAAACCCAGACGTCAGTGCGTCATAATATCAACAATAATATAATCAAGGGGGTAGCAGGACCTGCAGGCACGAGTAAGAACAGTAACAAGTCAACAGGAATATATAACAGTGAAGTATATCGGTGTAAGTGACGTGCAGTGATTAATCTAAACTGTGCTACTGGGTTATCTATTCTAAGTCTTCGAAATCAATTAATATAATCCTCATCGTAACCCATCGGTGATTATTCCGTAACGCCCGGAAAAACGGCAAACAATAGGTATTCCGTAACGCCCGGAAAAACGGCAAACAATAGGTATTCCGAAACGCCCGGAAAAATGGCAAATAATATGATAGCCCTTTGAGTTATGTTTGGTTACATTCTTGATTTTCCCATACCCGTAAGTTATGTGTTCAAGTCAGGTATTGATAAATCTGAAGCTAATGCCAACACAGGATCAAGCAGGAACAGGTTAGTCTATACAGACAACAGGATATGTCCATCGGGACAACATGTCAGGATTGTCGGCATTAGAAAAAGGATCAGGTAACATGTCAAGTAGTGATATAGCAGGTCATATCAGGTAGTGTACATGTATCAAGTCATGTCAAGTAGTGGTGTATCAGGTCATGTCAAGTAGTGCACAGGTATCAAACGGGTGCTCATAATCAAACTGTAGCAAGTATTGAATCAGGGTGAACAATAAAAGCATGGATGCACAAATATCGATCAGGGGTTACATCATGACTATGTAGGGTGTATAATATCAAGCATGGGGTGTCAATATAACAACAATATGTAATAATGTGCCATGGTATGAAAATTGATATATAATTAATGGTATGGATGCACAATAAAACATGGATGCATAATTAACTATTAGGGTTATATTTACAGTTCCAGGACTAAATGGGATACACATTATTAAGTATGAGGTGTTACTACAATAATAATATGAATTAATATGATCTAAAAATGCAGTTATATATATTTTAAATTATATGGATGCAAACGGGTATCCGAAAACAGTAAACTTTTAGTATGGATGTAAAATGTGATAAACGGGTAACATTTTACTCATATGGATGCATAATAATATACCTAGCATGTAGCAAGATGAATTAGCATGCGACAAGATATGTAAATAGTGATATAATAATATTAATATGGATAACATATTCAAATCGATTAATAACTATAAAAGTTGTATTGATTAACCATGCACAAGAAAGTTCCGTTCAGAAATTCAGCGTTACCCTAATTAGTAAAATAGCTTAAAAATAACAAACGTTCTCCAAAAGGGACGTTTCTTATACCAAAACAAAGATAATTCAATAAGGTTTTCATTTTTATAAGTTTAAGTATCTCAGGTTGTTCCTACAAAATGCTATGAACATTCGAAATTGAAAGTTTGCTGCTGGAACTTCCCTGGACAGCAGTTTAGGGATATTTTCATTTGCATTTTACGTTATTTAAACAATTTACTTTGCAAGTAAATATATCATAGAGTTATAGTATTCTGAGTTAGATTCGTAACAAACTAAATAACGTATACTAATGATTTTTCTATGATTTATAATGAATTTTATAAGGTAAGGTGTACAGTAAATTTCAGATTTGTCGTATCCGCTTTGCAACGACGTTTAATGTGTAAACTATAATATTTTCAAACTATATTTTGTTTAATATTATAAAATGCAAATTATAAACTAATTAAAGATAATAATAAGAAATATTATGAAGATATATATTTTTATAGATATAATTATAGCATGTCGCAAGTTGTAAACTTTCATACATTTTATATTATAAAACCGATTAACGTTAAATAACTACGGTGTATAAATTATATAGACATGGTTGTAGGATGATGATGATGATAATAATAATACGGAAACATATAAATAAATTACATAAAGCATAGCATGTAGTAAGTTGTAAGCTTACCTCGATCGAATCACGCGACGGATACGCACGGCACGTCCGACGTCGGTAAATCATCGCAACGCACACGCGGGACGGATCCAGGCAAGGCAAGAGGGTGATCACACAGGAAAGGTACGTTCACTGGATCACTTGGATCGTTAGCGACGAGCACGACTTCGGCGGTGATCACCGGAATCAAGAAACAAGATCAAGAAAAGAAAGAAGGAAGAAGAAGAAGAAGAAGAGGCTGTGTATTAAATAAGGAAAGAAAAAAATTAAATTAAATATATATATATATATATATATATATATATATATATATATATATATATATGCAGAGGAGAGAGAGAGAGAGAGAAAGGGGCTGTTATTAAGGTTTAGATTTTAATTTAAAAAGATTTTGTAAGTTATAAATATTTTAAACTGTTAAATTTTAATAAAGATATTAGATGAAATAAAATTGGATTTTCTGGTAAATACAAATTTAGTGCAAAATACGCCCGGGTCGGGTCTAAAATTCATTTTCAAAAATATAAAAAATATACATGTCGACCAAAACTCAAATTGGATGTCCGGGTAACGAAAATGCATATCCCCAAGAACGGATGCACGTACGTGCGCGTAGCCATCCAAACAAGTCCGTTTCACTGAACAGGATGAGAACAAGATGCGCGGATGCTACGACAGGGTCATGGGTATCATGCAGGCCATGCTAGATATTTTTAAAATATTTTACTTGACTTTAAATGTTATATTAAAAAAATGCAGATGCCGGATAAAATGCCAGTATGCAGTAAAAAATAAAAATGCACGAATCCATGTAACAGATCAGGATAAATCATAAACATGAATCAATACAGGTTTCAAGCAAGCGGGTCGGGTAAAATGCAAATACAAATGTCAAAATACTATTCGCACCCAAAACACAGTAAACCAAGAAACTACCATAAATAAGTAAATACTTGAACTGGAATTGGTATAAATGAACTAGGGTGTTACATTATACGCAACTACAAAAAGAATTTCGTCCTCGAAATTTCCAAGACAAGAAAAGATAAACAATCATGAAACTACAGGAAGAGATCTGGAAACTTCTGTCGAATCTCGTCTTCTCGTTCCCAAGTCGATTCTCCGTGCGAGCGATTCCCCCAAGAAATAAGTACGAGAGGGATAACCTTTTTCTTAAGGACCTTTTCTCTTCGATCATCAGTCGTTCCTCAAAAGTCAAATCCTCTCTTACAGTCAGCTCCGAATGATCCAGCACGTGTGTTTCATCTCGAACATACTTACGGAGTTGAGATACATGAAACACGTCATGAACATTCGCCAAAATTGTGGTAAAGCCAATCGATAAGCCACTTCTCCAACACGCTCCAAAATGTCGAAAGGCCCTACGAATCGAGGACTAAGCTTTCCTCGAGTCCCAAAATGAATCACTCCTCTAGTCGGTGATATCTTTAAGAACACAAGATCACCAACAGCGAACTCTAGAGGTCTTCTCGATGTGTCGGCCCAACTCTTCTGCCGATCTTGTACTACCTCATATGATTCCGGATAGTATTAACTTTCTCCACTGTTTGCACGACCAAATCCGGTCCCAACAATCTTCGTTCTCCAACATCATCCCAACAAACGGGTGAGCGACACTTACGACCATACAATACTTCGAATGGAGCCATCTAAATAGTCGCCTGAAAGTTGTTATTGTATGAAAACTCCACCAAGTGCAGATGATCCTCCCACGAACCCTTGAAGTCTAACATGCAAGCTCTCAACATGTCTTCAAGAGTTTGGATCGTTCTCTCCGACTGGCCATCTGTCTGAGGATGATAAGCTGTGCTAAACTTTAATCGAGTCCCCAAACTTTCCTGTAAACTCCTCCAGAAGTGTGATAAAAATCAGGTGTCACGATCAGATACGATGCTCACAGGTACTCCATGCAATCTCACAATCTTCTGCATGTACCTTTCTGCTAACGCTTCCGTTGATTGACCAACTCGAAATGGTATGCAATGAGCTGCCTTGGTCAATCGATCAACAATCACCCAAACTGCATTGTTGCCCTTTGGACTCCGTGGTAAAGCTATCACGAAATCCATGATTACATGTTCCCACTTCCATTGAGGAATCGGAAGTGGTTGCAATAAACCAGCAACCCTTTGATGTTCAGCCTTAACTTGCTGACACACCAAGCACTTCTCTACAAAGCGAGCAATCTCCCTTTTCATGCCTTCCCACCAGAAATGCCGTCTTAGATCGCGGTACATTTTCGTGCCTCCTGGATGTATGGAATACGCTGAACTGTATGCCTCCTTCATAACCTCTTCATGAATGTCCCCTTTCGGCACACACAAACGGCTACCGTATCGCAACGAACCATCTTCATGAATCAAGAAGTCCGTTCGAAGTCCAGCTTCAACTTGTCCTCGAAACCTTTGCAATCTTGGGTCCTGCGACTGCGCTGCTTTAATATTATCGATCAACGATGACTATTCTTGCAGCTGCATCAACTGTCTCGAAGAATGCGGTAGCACAATCTCCAACTCTAATTTCCGAAAATCTTCGATAAGCTCCTTTCGTGCAGTCAACATCCGAATTGCTGGCAACCGACTAAGCGCATCTGGCACTACATTAACTTTTCCTGGATGGTACTTAAGATCAAGATCGTAGCCAGCCATCATCTCCCACCATCTACGCTGCCTCATGTTAAGCTCTTTCTGTGTGAACACATACTTTAGGCTTTTGTGATTGGTGAATACTTCGACTCTTTCGCCCAATAAGTAGTGTCTCCAAATCTTCAAAGCGAAAATCACAGCCGCTAGCTCCAAATCATGAGTTGTGTAATTCTTCTCATGGGTCTTCAACTGTCTCGATGCGTAAGCTATAACCTTCCCATGCTGCATCAAAACACATCCCAAACCTTTCCTAGATGAGTCGCTGTGAATCACCAATCCTCCGGAACTGTCTGGTACAGTCAAAATACGAGCGGTTATCAACCTCTGCTTCAACGCCTCAAAAGCTGACGCACATCTATCCGTCCATACAAACGGTACTTCCTTGCGCGTAAGCTTGGTCAAAGACTCAGCTAAGCGAGCAAAATTCTCCATGAACCTTCAGTAATATCCGGCAAGTCCAAGAAAACTTTTGATCTCTGCTACGTTCTTCGGAATCGGCCAATCTTGAACTGCTGTAATATTTTCGGGATCAACGGCGATTCCATCTCCAGTTACGACATACCCCAAAAACTTCACTTCTTCAAGCCAAAACTCGCACTTGCTCATCTTTGCATACAATTTTTCTTGCCTCAATGTCTGCAGTGCGATCTTCAAGTGTTCCGCATGCTCTTCAATGCTCCTCGAGTAGACCAGAATATCATCGATGAACACCACTATAAACTGCTCCAAGAACGGTGAAAAGATTCGGTTCATCAAGTCCATAAATATCGCCGGTGCATTCGTGACTCCGAATGGCATCACTAAATGCTCGAAATGTCCATACCGAGTTCGAAACGCAGTCTTGCAAATATCCTCTGGTTTAACTCAGACCTGATGATATCCGGATCGCAAATCCAGCTTCGAGAATACCCTCGTGCCATTAAGTTGCTCGAATATTTCGCCAATGCAAGGGATCGGGTACTTGTTCTTAATAGTCACCTGGTTTAATTCTCGATAATCGATGCACATTCTCCTTGTGCCATCTTTCTTCTTTACTAGAAGAACTGGAGCTCCCTAAGGTGAATTGCTGCTGCGAATCCAACCCTTCTTAAGCATTTCGGTAACCTGCTTCTTGACTTCTTTCAACTCCACTGGTGCCATTGGATAGTATGCCTTTGAGGTTGGCGCTGCGCCAGGAACAAGATCGATCGCGAACTCCACATCTAGTTTTGGCGGTAAACCCGAGATGTCCTCGAACACGTCCATAAACTCTCAAACTACAGCTGGTGCTTCCTCCTTATCAACTTCCATTGACGAAAGAACATTGCTTGTCGGCCTAACCCTAAACTCGACTGGCCCGACAGAACTGCTTTCTCCAGCAAAAACAAACTCCGGATGTCCTGGAATCTGGAAAATCACTTTCTTTGCCCTACAATCAATATGAGCCTGGAAAGTGCCGAGAAAGTCCATTCCCAAGACAACATCTTAACTGCCGGTATCGATCACCAAGAAATCTGCAAAACATGAACTGGTAAGCAATGAAACTGAGAGAACCAAGGTAATAAAATGACCATGGAACAAGGAAATGAATCAAGACCAGGACTCCAAGTTACTTGAATAGAGTATCGCATTGTAACCATGCTGCAGTTCATAGTTACAATCACATAAGTCCATTCAAGTCGCCCATATCCTAGTATCAGAATCAAAGGAACAGGGAGAAACAATAGGGAACCAAAGGTTCCAAGCCGAGATGCAAAGTTGTTTGCATATCGTCAAGACAAGGGTCAAGAGAAAGATATGATTCAAGAATCACGATAACAATGTGGCAGGACATGTTCCTAATTACGAGTTTTCCGATTCGTGTATTGGGTCCAATAACCAACTACAAAAAGAATCAAATCGGATTAACCTAAATCCTATGGCTTTGATACCAAACAAACCCTGTCATGCCCCGCTTCCCAGAGTGCGCTAAGATAGGCACGTGACAGAGCCAACCATGCTACCTATGGATAGGAAACATCCCTCCACAGTCACATTACGGCTGTCTATAAGATATCAAGAACAAGAGAAATAAAATAAACTATCTAGTACATGTCCATGAGCTAGAATAAACGAGTCAAGAAATAATATTCGGAAGCGATAAATCCAATGAGCAATAACATCTGGAAAGTAAACATAACTAAACTGGATACTAACAGAATCCTCACCGCTCGGCCTGACGGCGGAAATACTCCTGATCAGCCTGCGACAAGGGTAGAGGATCTGGGCCATGCAAAACCCAGACGTTAGTACGTTATAATATCAACAATAATATAATCAAGGGGTAGCAGGACATGCAGGCACGAGAAAGAACAATAACAAGTCAACAGGAATATATAATAGTGAAGTATATCGGTATAAGTGACGTGCAGTGATCAATCTAAACTGTGCTACTGGGTTATCTATTCTAAGTCTTCGAAATCAATTAATGTAATCCTCATCGTAACCCATCGGTGATTATTCCGTAACGCCCAGAAAAACGGCAAACAATAGGTATTCCGTAACGCCCGAAAAAACGGCAAACAATATGATAGCCCTTTGAGTTACGTTCGGTTACATTCTTGATTTCCCCATACCCCTAAGTTATGTGTTGAAGTCAGGTATTGATAAATCTGAAGCTAATGCCAACACAGGATCAAGCAGGAACATGTTTTTCTATACAGACAACAGGATATGTCCATCGGGAAAACATGTCAGGATTGTCGGCATTAGAAACAGGATCAGGTAACATGTCAAGTAGTGATATATCAGGTCATGTCAGGTAGTGTACATGTATCAAGTCATGTCAAGTAGTGGTGTATCAGGTCATGTCAAGTAGTGCACATGTATCAAACGGGTGCTCATAATCAAACTGTAGCAAGTATTGAATCAGGGTGAACAATAAAAGCATGGATGCATAAATATCGATCAGGGGTTACATCATGACTATGTAGGGTGTACAATATCAAGCATGGGGTGTCGATATAACAACAATATGTAATAATGTGCCATGGTATGCAAATTGATATATAATTAATGGTATGGATGCATAATTAACTATTAGGGTTATATTTACAGTTCCAGGACTAAATGGGATGCACATTATTAAGTATGGGGTGTTACTACAATAATAATATGAATTAATATGATCTATAGATGCAGTTATATATATTTTAAATGATATGGATGCAAACGGGTATCCGAAAACAGTAAACTTTTAGTATGGATGTAAAATGTGATAAACGGGTAACATTTTACTCATATGGATGCATAATAATATACCTAGCATGTAGCAAGATGAATTAGCATGTGACTAGATATGTAAATAGTGATATAATAATATCAACATGGATAATATATTCAAACCGATTAATAATTATAAAAGTGGTATTGATTAACCATGCACAAGAAAGTTCCGTTCAGAAATTCAGCGTTACCCTGATTAGTAAAATAGCTTAAAAATAACAAAAGTTCTCCAAAAGGGACGTGTATTATACCAAAAAAAAGATAATTCAATAAGGATTTCATTTTTATAAGTTTAAGTATCTTAGGTTGTTCCTACAAAAAGTTATGAACATTCGAAGTTGAAAGTTTGCTGCTGAAATTTTCCTGGACAGCAGTTTAGGGATATTTTCATTTGCATTTTACTTTATTTAAACAATTTATTTTGCAAGTAAATATTTTATAGAGTTATAGTATTCTTAGTTAGGTTCGTAACAAACTAAAGAACGTATAGTAATGATTTTTTTATGATTTATAATGAATTTTATAAGGTAAGGTGTACAGTAAATTTCAGATTTGTCGTATCCGCTCTGCAACGACGTTTCATGTATAAACTATAATATTTTCAAAATATATTTTGTATAATATTATAAAATGTAGATTATAAACTAATTAAAGATAATAATAATAAAAATTACGACGATAAATATTTTTATAGATATAATTATAGCATGTCGCAAGCTGTAAACTTTCATACATTTTATATTATAAAACCGATTAATGTTAAATAACTACGGTGTATAAATTATATAGACATGGTTGTAGGATGATGATGATGATAATCATAATATGGAAACATATAAATAAATTATATAAAGCATAGCATGTAGTAAGTTGTAAGCTTGCCTCGATCGAATCACGCGACGGATACGCACGGCACGTCCGACGTCGGTAAATCGTCGCAACGCACACGCGGCACGCGGGATGGGTCCAGGCAAGGAAAGAGGGTGATCACACAGGCAAATACATTCACTGGATTACTCGGATCGTCAGTGACGAGCATGACTCCGGTGGTGATCACCGGAATCAAGAAACAAGATCAAGAAAAGAAAGAAGGAAGAAGAAGAAGAAGAGGCTGTGTATTAAATAAGGAAAGGAAAATATATATATATACATATATATATATATATATATATATATATATATATATATATATATATATATATATATATATGCAGAGGAGAGAGAGAGAGAGAAAGGGATTGTTATTAAGATTTAGATTTTAATTTAAAAAGATTTTGTATGTTATAAATATTTTAAACTGTTAAATTTTAATAAAGATATTAGATGAAATAAAATTGGATTTTCTGGTAAATACAAATTTTGTCCAAAATACCCCCGGGTCATGTCTAAAATTCAGTTTCAAAAATATAAAAAATATACATGTCGACCAAAACTCAAATTGGATGTCTGGGTAACGAAAATGCATACCCCTAAGAACGGATGCACGTACGTGCGCGTAGCCATCCAAACAAGTCCGTTTTACTGAACGGGACGAGAACAAGATGCATGGATGGTACGACAGGGTCAGGGGTATCTTGCAGGCCATGCTAGATATTTTTAAAATATTTTATTTGACTTTAAATGTTATATTAAAAAAATGCAGATGCCGGATAAAATGCCAGTATACAGTAAAAAAATAAAAATGCACGAATCCATGTAACAGGTCAGGATAAATCATAAACATGAATCAATACAGGTTTCAAGCAAGCGGGTCGGGTAAAATGCAAAAACAAATGTCAAAATACTATTCGCACCCAAAACACAGTAAACCAAGAAACTACCATAAATAAGTAAATACTTGAACTGGAATTGATATAAATGAACTAGAGTGTTACAGATATATTTTTCCAATTAGGGTTCTTGATTCCTTTTAATTAGAATTCAATTCTATTAATGCAGAGTGTTCAAGAGTCTATCACGTGTTGGCACGTGACCTTACCAATTAAGCTTTTAATTAGAATTTAATTCTATTGGTTCAGAAGGCTCAGAAACCCATCACGTGTTGGCATGAGACCCCACTGATAAAGCATTTAATTAGAATTTAATTCTATTAATTCAGTGGGTTCAAAAGTCCATCACGTGTTGGCACGTGAACCCATTTATAAAGCATTTAATTAGAATTTAATTCTATTACTTCAGTGGGTTCAAAATCCCATCACGTGTTGGCACGTGACCCCACTTATTAAGAATCTCCAATTGTTTATTTCAACGCCTATAGGCTTTGCCCATAAAAGGTCACGTATCCTCACGTGAGGCCTGGTTATATGTGGGCACGTGATGCCCCCTTTTGGGGGTTTCCTTGCTTCTTTATTTGTATTTTATTCAGTTCCCATGAGGGAACAATAACTGTACAAACCGATTTGACTTGTGAGCATCAGCCAGTCAAGATTTTAGATCGAAAGGAGAAGAAGTTACGAAACAAGGTGGTTGTTCTCTTATAAAAAGGGAGAGAAATGGGGTGAGAATTCCCCACGACTCAAGCCTCATGTGTTTAACACGTGAGCTCTTATATGCGGAGCATATAAGCGCTGCAACCAAACAATTAAAAACTACATAGTCCTCACGTGTTAAACACGTGAGCGCCTATGTGTAAAGCATATAAGCACGAAAAAACCCACATCGGGGTCACGTGTTAAACACGTGAGAACACCGTTTTTAAACTTTAGCTTCGGATAGAGTTAAACTCTATGCATAGAATTAAATTCTATTTTGTATGCAAAACATATGAGCATTAAGAGTAAATGGCCAAAGGCCAAATTGACCTCACGTGTTAAACACGTAAGCGCCCGTATGCAAGGCATATTGGCGCCAAATGAAAGAAGCTAAATAAGCCTCACGTGTTAAACACGTGAGGGCGCCTCCTTATGTAGAATTAAATTCTACTCTTGGAAAATACCTCCCTGGATTTTTCTAAAATAGAGAAATATCCTCTCTGTTAAACAGAGGGTCGTTGGACCAAAGATCCAAGGGTGATTAAAAAGGTCACCAAATATAGAATTAAAAACGTATCCTTAGTTAAAATAAATTGAGCCAAAATGCTCATATATTTAAGTTGATCTTAATCTCAAACTAGATTAACAGTCCTTAAATAAAACAAACCCAAATCTAAAATATACGGATTAGGACTGATCCGCGCCCTACAGACGACGACATAAACTAGTCTCCGTATACAATCCACGGGCAACCAAAACAAACAAAATAACACACGACACGAAGTGAACTGCTGGAGAAGGAGAAAGTGGATATCGCAATGCGATAACGTAATTAACTGCAGGGGTTTGCGCCTGCAGGAAAGAGCGTCCCCACAATAAAAAAAAACCCTTCACAAATGAGGGGGAATCTGATGAAGTCATGCTACAACGGTCGCGCTGTCCAAACCTCCGATATATGGTGCCATAAATCAACTTGGTATTTTCGGAGAGGTGGATGGATAAATCTGAATAGCATCTGCTCCCAAATTCAAGCAAGACGATCTATCCCAGTTCGTCTCTGTTTTCGGCGGTGAACAGTGTTGAAACTAGTCCGAGTGATGCGAAGAAAGAATTCACCAGGAGAATCAACTTGGGAACGAGAAGATGATATGCATACATGATACCCTCATCTATTTGAAGTTTAGTACTTGTGTAAATTTCGAGAATGAAATTTTTATAAGGAGGGTAATATGTAACGACCATGAAATTCCTGTACATTTGTATCATAATTAATGTATGTATAAAGGTGTATTTTAGCTCTGACTATGAGTTATAAGTAAAGTTTTTTAAATAAAAGTAAGAAATAATTTGTAGCTCACTGGTTAAGACTCTCCACTGTTGTTCTTGAACCTGCGTGTTCGAATCCCAGCAGCCCCAATTATTTTAATATTTTTTCTTTTAAAGTTTTGGAAGCCCAAGAATTTGCACGGGCGTTACACGGAGAAACAAAAAGTTGCAACAAAATTAAAGTGGATTAAGTGGATTAATGAGATAATTAAAACCTGGCACAAACCCTGAGGCAACAGCTCTTCATCTGGCCGCCCAAAATCCTATTTTAGCCGCTACTGGCGGCCGGATGCATCCAAAATTTTCCGTGATTTCCCTGTGCTATCTTTAGACTCTCCACTACCCTTTTTTTACAATTTGAATTCCCTGAATTTAACCATAAATCTCCCAGCCTCTTCATCTACCATATTAACACCATTTTAAATTCATTTTTAATTTATATACTCCTGTACTCCTCCCCTATAAATACTAGGCTATCCTACCATCCTCCTCATTACTAAAAGTCACTCTAAAATCCATCTCAAGATTCTTGAAGAAATTTCTCAAGTGAAGTTCCCAAGCTTCCGAAGTCGAAACTCCGTTGATCGAACTTCTTCCGTGCATCTTGGACTTGGTTCTACCAACCCAGACATCTTCTTCTTTTGGTTTCGAACTCAACCCGTAAGTCTCTTATCATTCCATCTTTCTCCTCATTTTGAATCCATCTCTTGCCATATCTCCAAACCAAATAAGCATATCGATTCTATGTTTTAAAAGAAAACATTTCATGCTATCTTAACCAATTCAGTAAAAATTTATATTTGCCAAATTGAAAGGAATCATCCAAGGTAAACATGTCATTTTATTATTCTTACCTCTTGTTAATCTTACATGCCCTTAAAACGTTTTTGTGACATGTTAAAACTATACTAGAATACATGTAATGCTAAAATACTTTGTTTAATTAGTATTGTTAAAATACTAGTTCTTGTGACATGTTTATATAGATCATGCATGGAGCAACGAACTACCCCACTCAAGTACACTATGGTTTCATAGCACGATCAATCAATTTTAGAGTTTTACGGAAACGTTTTTCATTAAAATACTATCACTTTGTAAAATACGGTTTTTAAATCGTTATTTGTAAATCTTTTACAAATACGCCTCTAAAATTCTCGTTAGGGGACCCGTTTGTGGATAGCATGAGTTATCGCACATCTTTTGGATAGTAGAGTGAGATGCAGAACTCCTCACGGAGAATTCGGTCTTGAAAGGAATAAAATACGATTTTAAAGAAAATACGACATTTTAAAACAAGTTAAATAATTTGAAAATTTTCTTAAATCATATATTCGTTTTTCCAAATAAAACCATTTGTGAAAACTAGATTTTTAAATGAAAAGATTAAAATTTATAAGAAAACACCGTCAAGATAGTTTTTTCATAAAAATACCATAAACTTTTAAAAGCTAAGTTTTATCACTAAAATACCACCAAATCAAAAAAATGCAATTTAAAAAAATTCTTGACTTTCTAATTAACATGTTTTATCAAAATATCTTCGAGACTTTAGGATGAATTAAAAACCCTCAAGAATTTTTAAATGATATTTTTTCACATAAATACCTTAGAAAATCAAAAGATTAGTCTACCTTACGTGTTTAGCTTGCAGATTGGTTTGAATGGCATTTTCTCTTGTCAGTGCCTCGGGGTTTTCGGAGACAATGATACACCACTTGCCTCTCCCTAAATATAGATCGTAACCTTATGGTGGAATTATCGTTGGTAATCGTCTTTGAAAAAGTCACAAATACTGTCGTCCATGTTCAGGAGTTGCCCGATTGTTCCTAAACTTAAGAAATCTATTGGGGTAAAAGCCTTGCTAAAATAAAGTGTAATATTACTTGAATCAAATCTCATTAGACTCGAATTTGACTTGAATCCCAATTTAACTTGATCTCGAACTCAAACACAAACTCGAAACTCGACTTGAAACTTAAACCCTTGACTTGACTTGACCCAAACCATGAATTTGACTTGAACTTGACATGAATACTTGAATACAACTTGAATCTGAACTTGTACTCTTTATATTCATGAATTCGGTCAAGACCTGTAAACTTGATCCAGACAATAAACCACGTGGCGATAAGGTGTAGATTGGTAAGGAACGTATGTCGTGGCACGAGAGGTCACTTTAAAAGACACCTCTTGAATATGCTTTTGCCGTTGTTCTGTAGGGTTTGATGGAGCCTTGTACTCTCTTGTACCTTTGGTCCACGGGATAAGTTGGACTACTCTCGTATACACGCATACCTTCTTTATCAAATTACAAACAACCACGTTAGAATAGAATAACCAGATTCTTATATATGTCATGCTTAAGATATCTTAACATACCCATATCTAATTAACACTCTTACATCTCCATCTTTGTTCAAGATTCATGTTCTATTTACGTACATTCCCTTTATCATACTTTATACCAATACTTTTTTAGGGACTTACCGAGCGCTGGTTCGCTGACGGTATTCCTTCCTCTTTGTTTTCCTTGGAATGTTCGTCAGGTGGCTTAGAGACCAAGGACATCGAGCTGAGTTTGTAAGAGTTCGATCAGATTGCAGCACAGTCAGAGTTCTAGTTTATTTCATCATTTAATTTTTGTATGCTACCTGTTTAGGCACATTCTTGCATTTATACTTTTGTTTTGAACATTTTGTAATCAGTTGAATCCTTATGGAAGTGAATGTAAATAAAGTTTCTATTGAATTTTAATCACTCTTATTAATTCTTGCATGTTTTTATATTGCTTATAAACGCTTAACGTATTTGTTTTGAGAAATGACATTCTCATAATAAATACGTTGTGAGGCTCATCACATGCCGTTACCGTCTTCTGGGAAGCGGGGCATGACAGGAACAATCAAAATTTCTCCTTCAATTACATTAACAAATATATTTCACGTTCCATCTTTCAAATTCAACTTGCTCTCAGTTTATCAACTTAAAAGTTCCTTGAATTGTGATGCTCATTTCTATCATGATCATTGTGTTTTTCAGGACTTATCGTCGAAGAAGATTATTGGAATGAGTAATGTTCGTGATGGACTTTATTGTCTAAATAAACCTACTATAGTGCTTGTTAACAGTTCGGTCTCTTCAGAAACTTGGCATCAAAGGCTTGAATCTTTTGGATGGAACTTGTTTATCTTGAAGCCAGTATGTGTCCTCATATAAATAAATATATAACTGGTCTCCTCGTTCGTGTGTGTTCACCGCCGAAAAACAGATATTGAGATGTTGGGACGTCTGGCCTGCATTTGGGAGCAGATACAATTTGGACTTATCCATCTACCTCCCCGAAGATACCAAGTTGATTTATGGCAGCATATATCAGAGGTTTGGACAGACACGACTGTTGCAGCATGACTTCATCAGATTTCCCCTCATTTGTGAGTTTTTTTATTGTGGGGACGCTCTTCTCTGCAGGCGCAAGCCCCTGCAGTTAATTATGTTACCGCATTGCGATAATCACTTTCTCCTGCTCCAGCAGTTCACTTTGTGTCGTGTATATTTTTGTTTGTTTAGGTTGCTCGTGGATTGTATACGGAGACTAGTTTATGTCGTCACCCGTAGGGCGCGGATTAGTCTAAATCCGTTTATTTTAGATTTGGGCTTAGGTTTATTTTAAGAATCGTCAATCTGGTTTGAGATCAAGATCGACTTAAAACATATGAGCATTTGGGCCCAATTATTTTAGTTTGAGGACATTACGGTCCATTATCGCCATGTTTGAGGCGAAATTTTATTTTAGGGAAATTTTGGTCCGACATTCCCATTTTGGAGACGAATATTAGTTTAAGGACTTTGGTCCAACATTCCTTATTTAGGACGAATGTTAGTTTAAGGGCGTTTCGATCTATTATCGCCGTATATGGGGCAAATATTAGTTTAAGGACATTTCGGTCCAACATTCCCATTTTGGGGATGAATGTTAGTTTAAAAACTTTTCAGTCCAACATTCCTTATTTAGGACGAATGTTAGTTTAAGGATGTTTCGGTCCATTATCGCCGTATTTGGGGCGAATATTAGTTTAAGGACATTTCGGTCCAACATTCCCATTTTAGAGACGAATGTTAGTTTAAGGACGTTTTGGTCCAACATTCCTTATTTAGGACGAATGTTAGTTTAAGAACGTTTCGGTCCATTATCGCCGTATTTGGGGCGAATATTAGTTTAAGGACATTTCGGTCTATTGTCCATCTTGCGCGCATGTGTATTTGTTACGTGGCGGAGTGAAAGATGGTAACATGGAATGCGCCCGATTTGGGGTGCGATCCGATCTGAAGTGTGCACGACAATTTAGAAGTGCATCAATGTGGGATATATCATTCCCTATCTTGACGAAATTTTATATCAAGTTGGTACGAGAAAGGATTTGTTAGTTTTCGGGACCCGCCATCTCTCTGAAAACGTTGAGGAATTACAATGATATATATCAGAGGTGTGAAGAGATGTACCCTTAAACCAAATCCCGTATTTGAGGGAAAGGGGGTGATGGACCTAAGAATCGTTAGTCATATATGAGACTAAAATTATCTTAAGAGATATGGGATGAATATCATTTTGGATATCATCAATGAGAGCTCATTAGTCATGTTTGAGACTAAGATCGGTTTGGAAATCATGAGCAATATGGGCTCGGTTAATTTAGAATCAAAGAGATTTAACCTCAAGAAATTTAGCCCATTTGGGCTGAGATTAGGTTTCTATACCACTCTGCTAAGCACTAAGATATATAGCGCTCACATGTGTTTCACGTGAGACACTGGCATAATGCTAAGCACTAATCTTTTCTGGTGCTTACGTGCTTTTCACTTAAGGCGCTGGGTTTTTAGCCATGGGTGCTCACATGCTTTTCACGTGAGGCGCTACAATAGTGCTAAGCACTAATTTTCTCTGGCGCTCACGTGTGTTTCACGTGAGACGCTATGTTTTTGGAGATTTAATCTCTATTGATGTTTTTAGAGAACTTAAATCTCTGTTTATGGTATTTTGACCATTAACGATCACCAAGATCATTATTTTGAGGATCTGGGATCATGTTCTTTAAGAACTAAGTTCTTGATTTGAAGGAACTAAGTTCCTGGAGTATTATGAACTCCATGTTTTCCATGTTCATGTTTTCAGAGAGATTAAAGCTCTTTTAATGGTGTTTTAACCATTAAGAATCACCAAGATCACTATTTTGAGGATCTTGGATCTGGTTCTTTAAAGAATTAAGTTCTTGATGTATGGTTAAACCCTGATTTCGGGGGAATAAAATTCCCAGAACAAATGTTTCTTTTGTTTTTCTTTTTCTTTTTAACCTAGTTCTTCCCTCTAAGTTTTGAGTCTGAAGAACAGAATCTCCCCGATGAGAATTAAATTCTCAACTTGTGGGGAGATTTTCTTTTTGCAAATCTCAAACCAGAGAAAGAACTATGTTCTTGTATGAAGGGTTAAACCCTTATATCCACTATATTAGGCGAGAGGGATACCCTCTCCTTTGCTATTTACCTAGACTGTTTTTGAAGGAAGAAAGTCTTCTTTCTTTGAGAATTAAATTCTCTATTCTCTGAAGAGCTCACTGTATTTTTTGGCAGGAGCTTATAGGGTTTTTTCTTCCTCTTTTGAGACTTGAAGTCTCGGGTCCTTTATATAGTGGTGGTAAGTTTGTTAATTAATTTTTAGAAAATCTCTCATTGAGAGATTCCAATTGATTTACTTGGACTCAAAATTGACTTGGGGAATTTTACCCACCATTGGATCTTTGATCCAAGTGTTTCTTTCTTACAGAATATGTTTTCTTGTTTTAACAAGATTGAGGGAATATCCTCCTATATATAGAATAAGATTTTATTGAACGGTGATATTTTTATCACTATTGGATTTTTAATCTAAGGGTGCTCGGTTTAACAGAGCACAATCTTTCTTTATTTAGAAAGATATGGGAAATATTTTCCATCTCATTGGATTTTTGATCCACCAACTTTCTGTTTAACAGAAAATATCATTCCCAATAGAATTTAATTCTATACTTAATCACCATTAGATCTTTGATCCAACGGCTTCTTGTTTAACAGAGAGGATCTTTCTCGAGTAGAATTTAATTCTATGCAAGAAGGCGTCCTCACGTGTTTAACACGTGAGGCTTATTTAGCTTCTCTGATTTAGGCATATTGGCGCTCGCGTGTTTAACAAGTGAGGCCAATTTGGCCTATAGTTGTTTGACTGCAGCACCTATATGCTCTGCACATAGGCGCTCACGTGTTTAACACGTAAGGCTCATTTAGCCTATAGTTGTTTGATTGCAGTGCCTATATACTTTGCATATAGGCGCTCATGTGTTTAACACGTGAGGCTTATTTAGCCTATTAGTTGTTTGATTGCAGCGCCTATATGCTTTTCATATAGACGCTCACGTGTTTAACACGTGAGGCTTGAGTTGTGGGGAATTTTTCCCATTTTTCTATTTTTTTATATGAGGGAACAAATGCCCCCAACATTGTTTTCACGTGACTTGCACGTGAGTGCAACACTGTCCATCTTTATCACCGTTGGATTGCCTAGGGGACTAGGAAGCTGAACCGCTTCCCATCACGTCTTATAAATGGGGCCTTTGGCCCTTGAGATGACCATTGTTTCTTCATTTTCTTCCTTAACACTTTTTCTTAAGAGTTTAATTCTCCTTTCAGAGCTTAACTCTCTGCCCATAGAACTTCAGAGTTAAACTCTGCAAAAACTCTTCTTGGTAAGGATTATGAACGGAATTCATTTCTTAGGAAATCTCTTTTGTTCTTGTCTTGGATTTTAAATCCATCAACAGAGCTTTGCTCTTTTCTTAAACAGATCTCTTAAAAATCTAAAAAAAACTTTTTTTAAGTAGACTCTGGGGTCTTGAATCAATGAGGATTGTTAAATCTCCTCTTAGGGTTTTACCCTATCACTGATCTTTGAGGATTCTTGGAATCTAATTCCATTTTCTTTGTTTCCTTACCACGGGAGTTTCTGGGATTTAATCCCACTATTGAAGGAATTTAATTCCACTTTTTTTACAGAGCTTAGCTCTGAGAGATCTAGAGACTTTTGGGAATTTTATTCCCCTTCTGTTCTTGAGCATTTTCCTTTTTAAGGTTTTAATACCCTTTTCACAGATTTGAATCTGTCGTCTATTCTTAACAGAACTCACTTTTCGAGGACGTTAAGATTTTTTTAAACTCCACCGTTTATTTAATGAGAATCTTTTTGGATTCTCACAATGATTATCTTGCCTCATCATTGGTGAGCTGCCATTTTGATTTTGTGGGGCCCACTATTTTCTTCTAGATCGTAATTATTTTAGGTATTTTGATTCCTAATCCTTTACTGGTTTTTTAAAATTTTTTTAGATACTATGGATTCTCATCTATATGATCTTGAAGAGATTATCTCTTATGAGGATATTCACATCCAAAGCCACTGTCAAGGCCAGGAGTTCACTGATGCCCAATGCACTGAGGTGATGTGTCGCTTCGACGATTACAACAGTCGATTGCTCCCCTGCCGTTCTGCTCTTTTGAAGATTGACGTTGGGTCGATTTGGGAAGCACTTCCTGAGCTTGATGAGGCTATGCCGCTCGAGACACTTGATGTTGCTGAAGACAAGGTCCATTCAGTATATCTGATAGGCCTAATCTCAAAGAAGCGAAGGGATGATCTTGTCGCTGTTTTGCATCGCATCTTCCAACAGAAGGTGATAATATCCGCGTACTAAAGGATGGACGATATCAGCGGGGATCCCGAGGCTTGCATTCGTAAGAAAATGCATAAGAAGATGGTCAACGGAGCTAAAAGCATTTTACTCAAACTTGCCTCTAAGTTCATGAATCCGTGTCTGGAATTCAGCGTCTTTCCATTGTAGACCTTAGATGATGTTTTTTCTCTCCAGTCGTTCTCATCATCATTGTGTAATCTTTTCTGAAGTATGAATGACAAGCCTTTTTCCTTTTTCAGACTTGTACTTTCTTGTTCTTGATTATCTTGATCTGGAAGGGACTAGTTTATTCACTCATTTCGGAGTTTGAAGTTTATTGACTCGTTTCGGAGTTTGTAGTTTATTCACTCGTTTCGGAGTTTTTAGTTTATTCACTCGTTTCGGAGTCTCTAGTTTATGTAATCATTTCGGATAGTTTACCTCCCTTGGGTTTACAGGAAAATTTGTCCTAGCGTTATATGTAGATAACCCGCATTCTTTACGATAGAGGTCCATTAGGTTGGTGGTACTAGGGTTTAGTCTGTGGTATCTTCGTGTTGGCTGATGTATTCCTCGATATACAGTCATCAAGCTGTTATTCGAGTAGCCCCGCAATTGTTGTGTCTCTGATCCTTTCGGGGGCTGTGAGAATGCGACACCGCAATAATTTGCCTTAAGTGCAAGTGGGAGATTTTTGGCTATAGTGTCTTCAAGTCAATTATTGAATCGCAGGTGCGCGATTCTGATGATTGAGGGAGGACCTATACGGGAAGAACAGTCTTACTCAAGATGATAGTATGCTATCTGCTTTGTCTTTATCATCATGTACAGTATTAGGTGGCATTACAGATCACCATTACATGTTGATAGAGCCCATAGGATTCTTGCTTAACTACCAGCATTATGATAGCGATCATATACATGGGAGCTGGGTGGTCGATATGCACATCCTTAAATGTCCCTAGCCGTGGGAGTATCGAGACTGGGCATCGATACTCCGGAGTAGACTAGTGTATACTTATCGAGACCCCGACAAGGGGTGGTGGCCGGTCTCATAAGCCATTGGTGTCAGTTAGTCACCTAAGATAGTATACAGGTGCTCATTGGGTTAAGAGTACACTGGACGGACTCGCCGGGAACATGCTAGTTGGTATTATATATATTGTTAGATAGCAGTTCCTAGGTGACATGAGTACAGGTTAGTCTGTCGACCTGAAATCGTCATTTGTCTTGTGTGATTTCCCACTGTGCTTTGATTACTACCCTACCATGGCTCATAGGAGTCATGCAAACAGGTTTTAGTTAGGTACAGTCCTGAGCCACATGGAGGTAGTGAGCGAATCTTCGGGGACTCGTCTCTCTCGGTATTGGGGGTTGATGTCGTGCTGTGCACGGGTGGCCATCACCGGAAATCCTCGGCCGAGGTGGACGAGAATTACTGATTTGGATCAGTAGTTTCTTATTGGGTGATGGGCTTTATACCGACATGAATTATCGTGTTATTAGGGGTCTGACTTTATCCACCCTCTAAACTCGATATGCGGTACTCTTAGACGAACAGACCGGACTGTATGGAGATTGTCACGGACATGCTTAGAAGGGATTTGGATGAGTTTGCTCATCGGCCTTCTTTTCGCTCAATACCTGGGTAGCCGTTACGTACAACTAGTGCCGCTGACGTGCTTGTGGTTAAACCCAGTGCAAGCGTATTGACGAGTTTTTAGAGTCCCATGACGAGTTTTTAGAGTCCCACACAGAGGGTTTCCTTGATGTAGTAGCCGTATTGGATACGTGTTGGGTTCCGATCGATTGATTGTACTATGTACCCGGACTTTCGATCAGACAATTGATAATACTAGCCGGCTTAGGTTTGAACCAGATTATTAAATCAGGTATTGATTTAATAATTTACATATATATATATATATATCGATATGTATATTCTAGTATTATGTTTTTTTTGTTATTCTATCTCTTTGGGTATTCGTATTTCGGTACGAATACAAGTATGTATATACAGTAGAATGTAATCCGTATTTTTTTACAGATAAAATTCTAGAAGGTGGACCTCTCATTTTGGATTTACCATTTATTTAAATGGATAATGAGATGGTAATGATTTGAGGGGAGTATGGTGAGGGCCATATTTACATAGTGTGCACAAATGAATTGTTAATTCATTTGTGCATACTATTCAAGTATGGTTCCATTTTAAAATTGAAAAGAATGGTTTTACAAAACCAAGCATTGGATTTTCTCTTTCTAAGGATGGTTCATTATTTTCTTCACTTGAGTTTTGAGCTCTCCTCACCATTTGTGCTTCACTCCTCTATTGATTTTCATGGTTTTCCTCCACCTTCATCTATCACCTCCTCTCAACCCTCTCATGTGTTGAGAATCATGAGAGGAGGTAAGATGAGATAGCCAAACACTTTAGAACACTCACTACATCCTACGCTTTCTATATTATCAACCTAGAAACCCCAGCTGCTTCACTTGCATCCTTGATGTGAAGCTAGAGCTATTACTATATCCCTCGGGCGGATCGTCTTCGACGAAGGGAAACCGGCGGCCAAGTTCGTTCGAGCACGCCTCAAGGAGCTAAGGAGGAAGATGGAAGACCGAAGGACTTGGTTATTTTGGTATAATCTTTCTAACCTTTAGTTTAGCTCATATACGTGTTTTGTTATCTAGGGCTTATGGATCGATCCGGGCATCGGGTTATGGTAGCGCCAGTTTTTGTAAATTTTTGTTCCGTATTTGGCCACGGTTTATGGCCTGGGCGCTGCCGTAACCCAACATAGTATCATAGCCACTCCATAAGCCTTAGTTAACTCATTATGACGTTAGAAATCCGCCGTTTTTGTCGCGCAAAAACGGTCGAAAAAAACAGTTCCAAAAACTGAAGTTTTGCCGTGGGCTTACGGTTTGAACTGAGAAGCCGCGGGGTGGAGCATGGGTACCCCAGGAAGACCCCAGGGGGGACCAAACGGCTGGGCCCACTCCCCAAGACCACCACAAGGTGGTCTTGGCGGTGAGGACCCGAAACTGCCCCACCTTGGGCAGTTTCGGGTCTGCCTCACCCCCTGGCCACCTCGTAGTGGCCTCGGGGGTGGGGTACCCCCTCTAGGCCCCCCGACTCGAAGTTAATTTCTTTCTCTAACTCCCCGTGAAGGTTCGGGCGCGTTGCGTTTTGATTCGGACTTCCGAATTGGCTTAAAACAGTCGGTTTTTAGAACTTTAGCTCACTGGTTTTTCATGGTTTTGGAAATTGGTTTAGTTTGCTAATTGCGTGCGGAATTCTAATGTCGTAGTTTTCAGTACTTAAATTACTATCTACGACCATGAATGTCATTTGATCGGTATAACCCGTCTAACTGCTATATGTTCTTTTAGACGAGTTTGCGAACATGACATTCACGTTGATGTTCTGTGATTGTGCTGATATTGTGGTTGGATTGTCGTGGTGGATAGCCTGTTGTGCAATGGTAGTGGTACAGTTCAGATTTATTTTTATATTCAGTATTGCGGGCCGAGCGTCCGACATGTGGACTGCCGTCTTTACCAGTTTGTATATTCTTTTATTGGGGCACGACCGGGTTGAGGTCGATGTCGCCATTGTATATACTTTTCTTTTCTGTACTAAGATTACCCCGTGGTGGAGTGCTCGAGTAGCCGAGTTCTAAAGGGCAACGGGTCCGCATCTTATGGCGTTGAGACGTAGGGGGCCTTACTCTAGAATTGGCGGGCTATTCGCCGCACTCGTAGGGGGTATAGATGACCCACGGTGGAGTGCTCAAGTTACCGGATCCCATGAAGTGCTGGGTGGCCCATTCACCTTGTTGATTGGGGTTGCCTCACTTCTGGGATTGGCGGGTAACTTGCCGCACTCGTAGGGGTCTAGATTTACATTGCACAGGCTATCCACACGACCGGGGAACGTAAGGTTTCATTTGCGTCTCAATGGAAACCCGGGGCTCCTAGATTATCCATTATTCTGTGATGTTTCTGTGATGTTGCTTTTGTCATGTCTAGGACGAATGTTGTATATATATATTTATATATACTAGTATATGTTGTATATGTTTTGTGCCCGCGCTAGTCCAGCCCCCGCTCTGTCGTTAGTTAAGTAACCTAATGGGTGATGATGGGGCCCAGTGGCGAATGCGGATGGCATATACGTACATTTTATTTTCGTTCCTTTCTGTGATGTGATATGTTTAATTGATGGGACTGCGTTGATTCTGATTAATGCAAGATAAAACAAACCTATATGTTGTTGTTGGAACCAAGTTTTTAAAAACTGACATTATAGACGTTTCCTTTTGCTTTGCACAGTGGTATTCGGTTATGAATATCCAACACCTCATTTGACGAGGCAAGGGCCGAGATCCCTTCATCGGGAGTGACCCCTTAAGCAAAAGTTTGCGTCATCGTAATAACTTCACTATAGTCGATTCTTTTGTTTTGCATCGTGGTATTTAGTTTGGAATATCCTGTACCTCATTCGATGAGGAAAGAGTCGAGATCCCTTCACAGGGAGTGACCTCTTTAGCAAAAGTTTGCGCACTATATATTTGTAAAACCACTCGAGTTCCTTCAACGATATCAAGTTCATTACGTTAAGGGTTTTTCACCAAAAACCAGCCGTAGTCCTCCGTCATTTCAGATATGTACCCCGTAGTATTCGTGCTATGTACGTTGGTCTCTATCAAGGCATAGTGTACGGTAGCTGCATGATACTTGTCTGTAGCATGGATATGCAATTATCTTGGATAGCCGCATAGTCACGTTGGTCTCTATCAAGGGCTTGTGCGGGTGGGTTTAGATCAATCTTGGATAATGACAGGTTGAACTTGACTAGCGACTTATGGCACGTTGGTCTCTATCAAGGCCATTAAGTCGTTAGGGGCAAAAACCATATCTGGAGTTTCAAACATACAGGAAACTTTCCAGGCATGCGTATACCTTCTGCAATATGGTGACTTGAGTGGATTCCATCAAGTTATCATGCGATGATAGTTGGATCCCGATTCCCACTGATGAGTAGGTGCTACTCTTCGGGTAATTTTAGATGATCCCGACTAATTCTCCTTTGAGGTTTGGAGGAGAATTCGAGGATACAGTGGGAGACATCCTGATTAGATAAAGTGATTAACCATTCTGATCTAGGTTAGAGTGCACGCTGAGTTTTTCTTTTCTCTCTCTCTCTCTATTTGGTAGGGACCATAGCCCGACCCTAAACTAAAACTCATGAACCGAGTTAACCGAACCTTCTTAAAACACTTTGGCTTTTAGATTGTCATTTAGTCGCATAAATCATTGCCGCTCCTTCTTTCCCTTTGCATTTCTCCAGAATACTCCGTATCACTACGAAGATCCACATTTCTTGGATATTCCATCGTATAGTTACATACGAACTCGAAGGAACTTGTTCCAGATTCGAGGATAGATTCTGGTTCAGGAGAAATGGAATAGGATTATTCGGTTGTCTTTTCCCTTTACCTTCTCTCAGGTTGCGAGAGTTCCCGATATTATGAGAGTACACCTATTGTGCTTATTGGATAGTCTTCTTCCAAACCATAGGCACCTGCCAAAAGGCAGGGAAGGAAGAAAACCAATTAAGCCTAAGTGTGGTGTACATAAGGTAATAAGTAAAGACATATAAAGGGATTAGATTGAGGGCAAAGGATATTGGGACTACTATCATTCACGACGAAACCGCGTATATCCCTGCATTCCTAGTTCACCTTTGCTTTTCTCCGAAACATTCTGTATCACTACGAAGATCCACATTTATTGGATACGCTATCGTATAGTTACATACGAACTCGAAGGAACTTGTTCCAGATTCGAGGATGGTTTCCGGTTCAGGAGAAATTGAATAAGGATTATTCAGTTGTCTTTTCCCTTTACTTTCTCTCAGGTTGCGAGGGCTCCTAGGATTAGGAGGGTACACTTATTACGCTTATTGGATAGTCTTCTTCCAAACCATAGGCGGGTGCCGAAAGGTAGGGAAGGAAGAAAACCATTTAGCCTAAAAGTGGTGTACAGAAGGTAATAAGTAAAGACAAATAAAGGGATTGGAGAGATGGAAAGGAAATATACGGTTACTGTCATGAATCTGGATAGTGGAAGATGCATTACTAGGAATACCCGGCTACCCCTTCGAAACATTTTCATATTTCAGTTTCACTGTGCGATATTAAATGAAAACGGTTTTCCCAATTGGATTCTAACTCCAGAGTATGTATTTACCAGATTCGTTTCTCACATTTGTATTGGTGAGTGAGAGTAAGATATTGGGAATTAGGTGATTATATCCTCATTATATCTGAATTCGTTGTAATTGGTGATATTTGAGGAAATCACCTGGGTTTTTGCCTGACGACAAATATTTGGTTTTGGATATCCGTCGTTATGCACCAATTTCAAACTGATATATCTGTACCTTTATTTTATAAAGTGAGATATAACTTTTTGAAATTATGTCCATGACATTTACCTATATCAGTTGATGATTTGGTAAGGAGCATTAAACAGCGGTGTAATTCTTCTTAACCATAGTACAGTTTTCAACCTAACACATGGTTTGAGTTATTCAACTCAGCGGACTTATACAAAGTATTGTATGTTATCCAGTGTTCATTAGGACAAAGGGGTTGGTACTCGTACTATATTTTGTTTACTTGTGACTTCTCCAGTTTTAGACAAGTATTTCATAGAAATATAAATTCCATGTTTTGAGAAGTTATAGGTACAAGAATAAAGTAGAGAACCATGTGTTGCAAATATCAGGATTCTTCGAGGTGATCGAAGATGTAGATACTTGTGTTTGGTATTCAGTTGATAGTAATGGTTTTGAGAACTTACTTCTCTTTCAGGTTACTCATATCTGGATACACTCCTCGTTGAGTAATGCTGATCGGCCTCTCTCCATTTAGTTGACGTGCACTGGAGACAGCTGTATATTTTGAATCTGGTTCCAATTAAATCAATACCTCTGTTTCTATATTGTATATTGAATGGTTCATATCTTAATGATGTTAATGTATATGGAGTTGTCCGGCTTATGCTTAAAACCAGACTCTGAACAAACTCAAGGCATGTTTCAGTAATAGCAGTTTGTGGGTTATCCCGGGCTATGATAAGGGTTAACTTTCTACCATTTTGGAAGATCAATAGTTATATTGTTCTTGACTCGCCATAGTTTTAGTAAAATGGATTCTTTTTCAGAAAACATTAGTGGGAGTATGGTAGAACTGGAAGAGATTCCAGAACTACAAACGATTACTGAAAATTTAATAGAACCCGAGGATTCAATTGGTTTCGATGATCTATTAGCCACTCCGCAGATTTGGTGGGTACCTCAAGCACCCGAGAGACACTTCGATCTTCTCAGAGACGGTGACAGGGAGGTTCTTGTTTACCCAGACTTGCCATTGTTGCTGCTCTAGACTATAAGACCCGGCAGGAGGATGAGTATAACGCCGTTCTAAACTAGCTTTAGAAGTGCACGTGTATATGACTCTACCAGAGGGTTGTTGTAGTCAGTGGGAACAACGGAAGTATAGTGGGCAGGTAGCTTATGTCTATTTATAGACTAAAGTAGGTAGAGCGGAGATAGATCGCCTATTTTTGATGTGACAGTCATAGAGTTTGACTTCATCAGAATAACATATGGATCTGGTAAGAAGGTAGTAGGGAGTGATATCTTGGTATTTGGATGACTTGCTCTTGATAGGAAGTGATATTCCTATAATACGATCGGTTATACTGCGTTTTTCACAAGGTGTTTCTCCACATAGGATCTGGATAAAATATCAGTGATTCTGGTCACTAGATCTATGGCTTTAGATCTAGATTTGGGAAGTGTCCCAATCTGGGTACTTTGACACTATTCTAAAGTGTTTTAGAATGGACGACTCCTGGCGTGGTGGTGTACCCGCAGATGATGGAGTCGCCCTCTCTAAAGAGATGTCTTCTTGACTGATGAGGAGAGGGATTTGCATAATTGACGTATCACTTGGTTAGGCAATTGAGTCAATCATGAAATGTCAAGTACCACACCAGATATTGCTTTTGCACTAGCTGCATTAAGCAAATATTTTTATCAAATCCTGGAGAAACGTTTGGAAGCAGTTATGAACATAAGTGAATGTTCTTGGTATATGGTAACGGCAGCCTCCTTCGGGAGGCGATTATCATTTGAGGCTTCCAAGGTGACCTGGATGACAGAGTGACTGCCAGAGTTATAGTTTTCCCTCTTTTTGAGGGGCAGTATGTTGGACAGGTGGTCCAAGCGGATACTGAGGAAGGCCTGGTGCAGGATACTGATTAAATTCAGTGGATGATACAGTCTAAGAAGTTTTTTGGATTTGGAGTTCATTTGTGAACTGGGTCCCATCAGACATCCAAACAAATTCTAAGACAGATATCGCTCATTTCGGAAGATAGTATTTCTCCACGAAGTTGAGATATAGAGAGATACAGAAAGAAACACTGGAGCAGATCCACTCACTGTGGCTATTTCTCGAACGCAATAGTTTCGCAAACGGGATTTGCGAGACTGATCAGTAGAGAAGTTGGGTGTTCGGTATCACACGGGCTGTGAGTATGCGACGCCGCAATAATTAGCCTTAACTGCAAGTGGGAGATTGTTAGTTATAGTGCCCTCAAGTCAATTATTGAATCGCAGGCGCGTGATTCTGATGATTGAGGGAGGACCTATACGTGGAGAACAGTCTTACTCAAGATGATAGTATGCTATCTGGTTTGTCTTTATCATCATGTACAGCATTAGGTGGCATTACAGATCACTATTACATGTTGATAGAGCCCATAGGATTCTTGCTTAACTACCAGCATTATGATGGCGATCATATACATGGGAGCTAGGTGGTCTATAAGAACATCCTTAAATGTCCCTAGTCGTGGGAGTATCGAGACTGGGCATCGATACTTCGGAGTAGACTAGTGTATACTTATTGAGACCCCGACGAGGAGCGGTGGCCGGTCTCATAAGCCATTGGTGTCAGTTAGTCACCTAAGATAGTATACGGGTGCTCATTGGGTTATGCGTACACTGGACGGACTCGCTGGGAACATGCTAGTTGGTATTATACATATTGTTAGATAGCAGTTCCTAGGTGACATGAGTACAGCTTAGTCTGTCGACCTGCGATCGTCATTTGTCTCGTGTGAGTTCCCACTGTGCTTTGATTACTACCCTACCACGGCTCAAAGGAGTCTTGCAAACAGGTTTTAGTTGGGTACAGTCCCGAGCCACATGGAGGCAGTGAGTGGATCGTCGGGGATTCGTCTCTCCAGGTATTGGGGGTTGATGTCGCGCTGTGCATGGGTGGCCATCACCAGAAATCCTCGGCCGAGGTGGACGAGAATTACTTATTTGGATCAGTAGTTTCTCTTTGGGTGATGGGCTTCATACCGACAAGAGTTATCGCGTTATTAGGGGTCTGTCTTTATCCACCCCCTAGACTCGATATGCGATACTCTTAGACGAACAGACCGGACTGTATGGAGATTGGCACGGGCAGACTCAGTAGGGGTTTGGATGAGTTTGCTCGTCGGCCTTCCTTTCGTGCAATACCTGGGTAGCCGTTACGTACAGCTAGTGCCGCTGACGTGCTTGTGGTTAAACCCACTGCCAGCGTATTGACGAGTTTTTATAGTCACACACAGAGGGTTTCCCTGGTTCTGGTGAAATGATGTAGTAGCCATATTGGATACGTGCAGGGTTCCGATCGATTGATTGTACTATGTACCCGGACTTTCGATCGGACAATTGATAATACTAGCCGGCTCGGGTTTGAGCCGGATTATTAAATCAGGTGTTGATTTAATAATTTAAATATATATATATTTCGATATGTATATTCTAGTATTGTTTTTTTGTGTTATTCTATCTCTTTGGGTATTCTTATTTCGGTACGAATACAAGTATGTATATACAGTAGAATGTAATCCATATTTTTTACAAATAACATTCTAGAAGGTGGACACCTCATTTTGGATTTACCATTTATTTAAATGGTTAATGAGGTGGCAATGATTTGAGGGGAGTATGGTGAGGGCCATGTTTACATAGTGTGCACAAATGAATTGTTAATTCATTTGTGCATACTATTCAAGTATGGTGCCATTTTAAAATTGAAAAGAATGGTTTTACAAAACCAAGCATTAGATTTTCTCTCTCTAAAGATGGTTCATTATTTTCTTCACTTGAGTTTTGAGCTCTCCTCACCATTTGTGCTTCACTCCTCTATTGATTTTCATGGTTTTCCTCCACCTTCATCTATCACCTCCTCTCAACCCTTTCATGTGTTGAGAATCATGAAAGGAGGTGAGATAAGATAGCCAAACACTTTAGAACACTCACTACATCTTAGGCTTTCTAGATTAGCAACCAAGAAACCCCAGTTGCTTCACTTGCATCCTTGATGTGAAGCTAGAGCCATTACTATATCCCTCGGGCGAATCGTCTTCGACGAAGGGAGACCGGCGGCGAAGTGCGTTCGAGCACGCCTCAAGGAGCTAAGGAGGAAGATGGAAGAACGAAGGACTTGATTCTTTTGGTATAATCTTTGTAACCTTTAGTTTATCTCATATGCATGTTTTGTTATCTAGGGCTTATGGATCGATCCAAGCATCGGGTTATGGTAGCGCCAATTTTTGTAAATTTTTGTTCCACATTTGGCCACAGTTTGATGGTCGGGACGCTGCCGCAACCCAACACCTTTGACGGGGCCTAGTGGGAATATATGGTTCCCCTTCTTTCATTTATGCCCATGGATTATATACAGGGTCGGTGTGGACTTACCTGCAGGGCAGAAGATTTTTTTATTATTTCCGCGATGTTTTATCTTTTCAGCATTTTATATCGCGATTTATCGCGAGTTGCCCAATCATTTCTGCTATGTATTTTTTTTACCCGCTTCTTTTTATTGCGAGTTGCCCAAACATTTCGGATTTTTCATACGCATTTTTTTGCGACTCACTGAGTTTTATTACGAGTTAGGAGCTTGAGATTTGATACCGATCTTACCATCAGCATCGCTGTAACTGGAATATTTCCAGGAGCGAATCATCATTTGCCTGGGAGAGGACATAGAGCTTGATATCTATTTAGGCATCAGCATCGCTACAACTGGAATATTGCCATGAGCGAATCATCATTTTCCTTTGTCGATTTGAACAAGGACAACTTAGTAAACAGGGTTAGGATCCTGTCAACTAAGGCTTTTTGACTTTATGAGCCGTAAGGGTCTCATAAAGGTATTTCTCCCTACGAGTCAAGAGGATCTCGTAGATGTATTTTCTCCTTAGGAGTCGTGAGGATTCCTAAGTGTGTTTTCTCTTGTAAGTCGTAAGGATCTTACAAGAGTGTTTTCTCCTTTTAAGTCGAAAGAACTTACAAGTGTCGTTCACCATATGGGGACATTTCTTTCCATTGATAGAACTTGGTAAGGGAATATTTATTCGTGACCGTAGATTACATACAAGGGTCAATATGGACCGCCTATAGGGCGACGTGGGGATATAACGACTTAAGAACAGGTTCGGATCCCTGTAGCACAACACTTTTGAATCCTATGAGCCGTGAGGGTCTCATAGGAGGGAATTCTCCTTACGAGTCATGAGGATCTCACAAGTGTACTTTCTTTTTACGAGACTACGCCCTTCCGGGTTTTCACAAGCTCGCCGGTAGTCCTGCTGTTTTTACTCATGGCGCCCTTTCGGGTTTTCATCTATGCCCATTTTACTTGTAGACATATCGTCTTTTTTTTACGAGTTTGCGCCCTTCTCGGATTTTCACAAACTCGTCGGCAGTCCTGCTATTTTTACTCATGGCGCCATTTCGGGTTTTCATCCTTGCCATTTTGCTTGTGGACATACCTTTTTTTAACGAGATTGCGCCCTTCCGGGTTTTCACAAGCTCGCCGGTAGCCCTGCTGTTTTTACTCACGGCGCCCTTTCGGGTTTTCATCCGTGCCCATTCCGCTTGTGGACATTCCCTTTTTTTTGAATGGTGAAACTCTCGAAAGTAGCTTCGTCGCAGGTGACCCATCTTTTTGCCGGTGGGATTTGGGGGTGGCTTCATCTCTAGAGTAGATGTGTAGCTAGTGGGACATTAGTTGCAATCTTCACCGTTAGGACTTCGATTGCAATATAGATCTCAAGGGAGCATATCACCGTATTTGGGGGCGATGTGCTAGTTTAGGGACATTTCGGTCCATTATTTCCATGTTTGAGGCAAAATTTTAGTTTAGGGACATCTCGGTCCGTTATTGCCATGTTTGAGGCGAGGTTCTAGTTTAGGGACATCTCGGTCCGTTATCGCCATGTTTGAGGCGAGGTTCTAGTTTAGGAACATCTCGGTCCGTTATCGCCATGTTTGAGGCGAGGTTCTGGTTTAGGGACATCTCGGTATTTTATCGCCAAGTTTCAGGCGAGGTTCTAGTTCAGGGATATCTTGGTCCGTTGTCGCCATGTTTGAGGTGATGGAGCTTCTTTGCATACTACTCTCAGAGTTCTGACTCAGGAAGATAGCGAGCGGACACGAGCGTCGTCATCTATCATTGACCTAAGTCGTGACTCGTCAAGCATAGTATTTTTTAAGGAATCGGCCATTTATTGGCCGGAAGGGTCTTTCGCCATGCATATCCATGAGCAGGTAGGCTCCACCTTGGTAGAATTTGTCTATGATGTATATGCATTCATAGTTCGGCTCGAATTTCTCTCATTTTGCATGATTGGGGATCATGGGTCTTTTGACGACTAGCATGAGCTCGCCTTGGCGGAATGTTCTCGGCCTGGTCAGCTTTTTGTATGACCTCGTCATCCTTGCCTTATAAGCCTCCAGATTTTGCTGTGCTATAAGGCGAGTTTCGTCGAGGGCATCGAGCTCCTCAAGCCGAAGATGAGCGTTTTCTTCATCTGTCAGCTCGTATCGAACTGCTACTCGTAGAGAAGGGAGTTCTATTTGCAGGGGAAGCACTGCTTGCGTGCTGAATACCAACGCGTTTGGTGTTGTATTCATGGCCATTTTGAACGTTGTTCGGTACGTCCAGAGAGGTTCGTGTAGCCTTTCGTGCCAGTCTCTTTTGTTTCTGGACACTGTTTTCTTTATAATCTTTGTTAAGGTCTTGTTGAAAGTTTCAGCTAGACCGTTGGCATGAGGATTATAGACTGAAAAGTATCTCCAATCAATCTTATGCTGTTGTGCGAAGCGGCTGATTTTATGGCTTCTATAAGATGGCCCATTATCTAAGATAATTCGTCGCGGAGTGCCGGACCGATAGATGACATGTGTCCTGAAGAAATGGAGATATTCTCCGTCTTCACCTCCCTCAGTGGTACTGCTTCTGCCCACTTAAAGAAGTAGTCGGTCGTTGCCAATATAAACCGATGTCTTTTGGACGATACCGATTCAATGGGGCTAATTATATTGGTTCCCCACATTTCGAACGGTTAGCTAGCCACTATTGGGTGTAGCGGATTTGGATGTTGGTGGATGAAGTCCCCATGAATTTGGCACGAGTGACACTGCTTCGCATATTCGAGGCAGTCCTGGATCATCGTGGGCCAATAGTAACTCATTTTTTTTATCTTCAGCTTCATCTTTGGCTCAGCTTGATGAGACTCGCAGAGTCCATCGTGAGTTTCTTGGACGACTCTCTTCGCTTCTTCTGGTCCTAGCCATCTTAGCTACAGACAGTCAAACGATCTCTTATATAGAGTGTCATTGACGAAGGCGAAAGACAGAGCTCGTTTCATGGCTGATGTCTAGATGACTCATTTTGGGCGTTCGTTGGGATTTGAAGTAGTCTATGAAGACTTCCCTCCAGTCGATGACCTTTTCTTCGTCCTCTATTTGAAGGGCTTCTTGTTCGGTTGTTTCTTTTGTTTTGGATGACTCTGTTAAGTCTTCCGAATATTTTTCTGTTGGCGTGAGAATCCTGTGGCTTTGCACGATGATCCTTACGTCATCAAGGTCTTCATCGGCCAGTTCCTTGGCCAATTTTGCCAATGCATCCGCCTTGCTGTTTTCTGAACGCGATATACTCTCCAGGATGTAGGAGGGGATTTTTGTTAGCAGTTGCTACATTCTTTCGCCATACTTTATCAGCCTTGGCTTGCATGTCTGATAGTCGCCATTTACTTGGCTAACGATCAGCTGGGAGTCTCTATATATGAGGAGGTCTTTGATTCCCATGTCGATAGCAATTTTGAGACCTGCTATCAAAGCTTCATATTCAGTTTCGGTATTAGTTCTTGGCTCTGTTAAGGAGAGGGCGTAATTCAATATCCTTCCTTGTAGAGTCACGAAGAGAAGACCCACCCCGGCTTTGATTATGGGGGTGTTTTGCTTTCGTTGCTTCACAGAGGATGCTCCATTGAAGTAGAGTTCCCATTGAGAATCATTTTCTCCCTTCACTTCTTCGATTGTGTCGAACGCATGTTCATCCGGCAACTCGCAATTTAAAGGGGAGTCGGCTGGTATCGGATGCTCCACGAGAAAGTCGGCAATGGCCTGGCCTTTCACAACTTTGAGGGGTCGTTACGTTATTGAGAACTCCATCAGGAGGAGGGCCCATTTGGCAAGCCTTCCTGTTAGTATGGCCCATGACATCAGATATTTGAGAGGATCCACCTTTGATATGAGATGGACCTCATGTGCTAAGGCGTAATGTCTGAGCTTCGTTATTGCGAAGATCAGTGCCAAGCAATGCTTTTCGATGGGAGAATGGTTGTTTTCTGCCCCTAGGAGAACTTGACTTAAACAGTATAGAGCTCTCATTTCCCTGATCGTTCTCTTGTGCCCATAGTACGCCTAGAGAACCCTCAAGGGCTGTAATATATAGGACAAGGGGTTTTCTTTTAACCGGAGCAGTCAATACCGGCGGATTGTACAGGTATTGCTTGATTTCGTCTAGTGCATTTTGGCACCTTTGATCCCAGACGAACATGGTCCCCTTCTTCATCAAATGACTATAGGGACGACATTTTCCGGAGAGGTTGGCTATGAACCGCCGGATATATGCGAGCTTTCCTTGAAGAGACCGCAATTGTTTGAGAGTTTTTGGCGTTGGTATTTACACAATCGCCTTGATCTTTGAGGGATCAATTTTGATACCCTGGTGTCGTATGATGAATCCTAGGAATTTACCTGAGGAGACTCCAAACGCGCATTTTAGAGGATTCATCTTCAGATTATACTTCCGAAGACGTCGGAACACTATTTTTAGATGTTCCCAATGCTCCTCGTGAGATCTGCTTTTAACCACAAGGTCGTCGATGTAGCATTCGACGATCTCGTGTATGAGGTCTTCGAAGATCTTCATCATGGCCCTTTAGTAGGTAGCGCCGGAGTTCTTTAAACCGAAGGGCATCACCGTATAGCAGAATATGCCCAGTGGAGTCCGGAAGGCGGTATGCTTTTGGTCTTCAGGATGCATTTTTATTTGATTGTATACTGAAGACCCATCCATGAAGGAGAATACCTCATAGGTAGACGTGTTATCAATCATTATCTCGGCAACAGGTACTGGGAAGTCATCTTTCGGGCAAGCTTTTTTGAGGTCTCAAAAGTCCACGCAGATGCGAACCGTCCCATTTTTCTTCATCACCGGAACGATGTTAGCGATCCAGTCGGGATATTGAACCTCTTGGATGAAGACGGAGTCTATTATTTTTTTGACTTCAGCATTGATGCTCATCTCAAGTTCAAGCCGCATTCTTCTTAGTGCCTGTTTGACGAGCTTTATGTCCGGCGATATGGCCAGTTTATATACTGCTACTTTCGGATAGCATCTCGGAATAGTTCCATGCGAAGCAATCTTTGTACTGCATGAGCACGTCCTTTAACGTGGCTACCTGTTTTTCAGATAGTAGCTCACTGACGAACGTTGGCCTTTTGCGAAGAAAGGGAAGAGAAGTTTATTAGCATGAAGCAGAATGGCGGATCCGTTGATGCACATGCGGCTGAGTGGACCCAGCTTAGTCGATTTGCGGGGCCTTTGGTTGCTAATGAGGCAGATAGGGCATGGAGGTTTATGCGTAGCTTGGATGTGGAGATTCAGAGACACATCATATCTCTGGGATTTACCACCTTCAACCAAGTTCTCAAGGAAACTAGGAAGGAGCAGAGTTTACGGTGAAAGTAAAGGGTACTCAACATCAAGCAGTTGTAGTGCAATAGCCGGCGTTTATGCCAAACCGAGCTCTGGTATGCAGAAGCATTCTGGTAAATAAGCGAGGCATTGTACCCATGAAGAAGCCCGCAGTATCCGATCAGAAAAGAAGTGCGATTTATGAATTTTGCCATCTACCCGGACACCTACAGAAGAAATGTCGAAGGAATCTTGAACTTTGTTTAGTTTGTGGATCAGCAGACCATACCATCAGTGCTTGCCCTTCAAAGCTATGATTGAGAGACGACATTCAGAAGCCACCACAGAAGCAGATTCATGGGCAGAAGCTGATCACTCAGAGGCCTAATCAAGCACGAGCTTCCACCTTGACAGCCGAGGAGGCCAAGGCGTCAGATGATGTTGTTTCATGTGTCCTACTCGTTTATAATTTTCCCGCATTGGCATTGTTCGATTCAGGGGCATCCCATTGCTTCATGTCGTCCAAATTTATTAGCGCACACTCTATTCCACACATGGCCCTGTCTAGTTGCTGGGATATACACACTGGGAATGGGAAAATTATATCTAGTAGTGAGTGTAAAGGTTGCTCGATTGTTATTTGCGGACGAGAGTTATTCACGGATTTCTTGGTGATTGACACTGCAACTATGATGTTGTCTTGGGAATGGACTTTCTTGGCACTTTCTACGCTCACATTGATTGGAGGTCAAAGAAAGTGATTTTCCAGATTCCCGGACATCCGGAGTTCATTTTTTTAGGAGATAGCAGATTTGTCGGGCCAGTCGAATTTAGGGCTAGACCGACAAGTGCCGTTCTTTCATCGATGGAAATAAATCAAGAGGAAGTGCCAGCTGTAGTTCGGGAGTTTATGGATGTGTTCGAGGACATCTCTGGTTTACCGCCAAAACGAGATGTGGAGTTCACGATTGATCTTATTCCTGGAGTAGCGCCGATTTCAAAGGCTTATTATCCATGGCGCCGGTGGAACTAGAAGAGGTAAAGAAACAAGTTACCGAATTACTGGAGAAAGGTTGGATTCGTAGCAGCGGTTCATGATTTGTCCCAAAATTGTATTTACCGTAATCAGAAACAGCGTCGCTTTGCAGCTAGCCGGTGAATACGGGTCGATCTACAGAGATGGGTAATTTTCTAAATGTGTTTTTACGAGTTGATTCTAAATGTTGTTTGGATTGATTAAATCTAAAAGCTAGATTTATTACTCACTAAGTTAATCTAATTTAAAGTCTCGCTAGGGTTAGGTTTAGGGGAAGTTTGGAGATTTAAGGTTTCCTCACCGCTTTCAATGCCTTATTATTGATCTATCAGATGTTGGTGTAATTATCAATAAAGTGGATTAGAATCTTTTGGGAAGATGTTTCTTCCTCTAGATTCGTATCCTTCCTTTATTGATAATTACTCTAACCCCCATGGAAAACACGCGCAACCGGCCCTTTATACTACGGTTCATCGTTACCTCGTGAGGTAGGATGCCGTAGGGAGCGGTTGTGCGTGCATGCATGGAGTTCTAACTCATAGGTGTGGATGGCATGAAAGGGGTGAGAGATCTCATCTCTCAAATCTTTCCCTAAGGCTAACCCTAACAAGCAAGGAGACTACTCGCTCATTAGGGGATGATAAGACATACTAATTAAAAGAATTAAAATAAAATAACTTACTATGTTGACGGCTCCCTCCAAGCAATATAGAATAGATCTGAATAATACTCCCAGCAATTCTGAATTTTATTGATTGAAAAGAGGCATTCTCGTTTTACAATTTTTCAATTACAATTTATAAGTAAACAGGAGAATTTAGGGTTACGGGATTCGCACATGCGCAATTACAGATTTGCCCACTAAAAATCCAAACCCCCGCACCGACGCACCGACACCCGAAAATTCCACCGACACGGGCTCTGTATGGCCGCGGAACCGTGGCGTCAGCCTAGGTTTGGCCGCGGTTCCGCGGCCAAAGCAGGGACTTGGTCTCTGTGGTTTTATGGTTTTCCTCAGGGCTTTTTGGGCTTTCTATTTCTTCACTTCTTTTCTCCTTTTGGCTTCTGGGTCTTCTACAGATCTTCAGTGAAAACTTGTAGCGATATTTTAACCGTTTGTCTTGACATTTTTGGACCTTGCACTGTTCTTCATCTCGGCTTGACTAGGATCCGTAAAAAGTCCCTTTTCTGTATCAACTTTCGTCTTTTTCACTGTGTTCGCTCCAAGAGCCTGTATCCTGTAACATGCAACAAACGTGCTTCAAGAGTACCTGTTTACTTATAAAATGAATAAGAATAGGGCGTATGAATTGCAATATTATGGTATGAACAGTTCACCATGGGGAGCTCCAGTTCTTCTAGTCAAGAAGAAGTATGGCATGCGGATGATGTGCATCGATTATCGAGAATTAAACCGGGTGACTATTAAGAACAAGTACCCAATCTCTCGGATCGGTGAATTATTCGATCAGCTCAGTAGCGCGAGGGTATTCTTGAAGTTGGATTTGCGTTCCGGATATCATCAAGTTCGGGTAAAATCAGAAGATATTTGCAAAACAGTGTTTCGAACTCGATATGGGCATTACGAGTACCTAGTGATGCCATTTGGAGTTACAAACGCACCGGCAATATTTATGGACTTGATGAACCGAATCTTTTTACCGTATCTGGACCAGTTCGTAGTGGTGTTTATTGATGATATTCTGTTCTATTTGAGGAGTAAAGAAGAGCATGCAGAACATTTGAGAATCGCACTGCAAACGTTAAGACAAGAAAGGTTGTATGCTAAAATGAGCAAGTGCGAGTTTTGGCTCGAAGAAGTGAAGTTCTTGGGTCATGTTGTATCCGGAGATGGAATTGCCGTCGACCCTGAAAAGATTGCAGCTGTTCATGATTGGTCAATTCCAAAAAAACGTAGGGGAGATCATAAGTTTTCTTGGGCTTGCCGGATACTATAGAAGGTTTATGGAGAACTTCGCTCGAATAGTAGAATTATTGACCAAGCTAACATGAAAGGAGATACCATTCATATGGACGGAGAAATGTGCGTCAACTTTTGAAATATTGAAGCAAAGATTGACCACCGCTCCTATCTTGACATTGCCAGACGGTTCTGGAGGGCTTGTTATTCATAGCGATGCATCTGGAAAAGGATTGAGAAGGTCATAGCTTATGCATCGAGACAATTGAAGACTCATGAGAAGAACTACCCAACTCATGATCTGGAGTTAGGAGCAGTGATTTTTGCTCTGAAAATTTGGAGACACTACTTATTGGACGAAAGAGTAAAAATATTTACCGATCACAAAAGCCTAAATATGTGTTCATCCAGAAAGAGCTCAACATGAGGCAGCGTAGATGGTTAAAGCTGATGGCTGATTATGATCTTGATCTAAAATACCATCCGAGGAAAATTAATATAGTGCCGGATGCTCTAAGTCGGTTTCCAGCAATACGGATGTTGACTGCATAAAAAGATATTATAGCTGATCTTCAAAGGTTCAAGATGGAGATTATACTGCCGAATTCTTCGGGACAGTTGATGCAGTTGCAAGTACAGTCATTTTTGATCAATAACATTAAAGCAGCACAGTCGCACGATCCAAGATTGCAAAGGTTTCGAGAACAGGTAGAAGTGGGACTTCGAACGGATCTGTTAATTCATGAAGATGGTTCGTTACAATATGGGAGCCGTTTATGTGTGCCCAAAGGAGAAGTTTGTGAAGAAGTTCTTAAGGAGGCTCATAGTTCCGCGTATTCCGTACATCCGGGAGGCACAAAGATGTACAGAGATCTGCAACAACATATCTGGTGGGAAGGTATGAAAAAGGAGATTGCTCGCTACGTATCGAAGTGCTTGGTATGTCAGCTAGTCAAGGCTGGATATCAAAGAGTAGCTGGTTTGTTGCAACCACTTCCGATTCCTCAATGGATGTGGGAACATATAACCATGGATTTCGTAACAGCTTTACCACAGAGTCCAAAGGGCAATAATGTGGTTCGGGTGATTGTCGATCGATTGAACAATGCAGCTCATTTTATACCGTTTCGAGTTGGTCAGTCGATAGAGGCTTTGGCAGAGCGGTACATGGAGAAGATCGTGAGATTGCAAGGAGTACCCATAAGCATTGTTTCCGATCGTGATACTCGATTTCTATCACACTTTTGGAGGAGTTTACAGGAAGGTTTGGGAACTCGCTTGAAATTTAGCACGGCCAATCATCCTCAGACAGATGGTCAATCTGAAAGAACGATCCAAACTCTTGAAGATATGTTGAGAGCATGCATGTTAGACTTCAAGGGTTCATGGGAGGATTATTTGCACTTGGTGGAGTTTTCATACAATAACAGTTTTTAGGCGACTATACAGATGGCTCTATTCGAAATATTATACGGCCGCAAGTGTCGCTCGCATATCTGTTGGGCCGATGTTTGTCACGCCCCGCTTCCCGGTGTACGGTGAAGGGAATGCGGCGAGGCCCGCTACGTATTTACTCAGAAGTAAATATGCTAAGCGTATCTAAGCAATATAAAAGAAAAGTACACAAAAGGCAAGATGTAAAATGGACAACAACTTTATTTATTTAACATTATTTTTACAATACAACTAAAATGTAAATGAATAGAATGAAAGCAATACCTAAACAATGGTATAACAGAAATGAAAATGGAATAAGTACAAGTGGCTATAACTCTGGATCTTCAATGTACTGCTTAGGGGCTTGCTCTAAATGCTCCTGACTGGTCACTTATTCTTCAGCATCTGGTCCTCTTGAAAACATTCCAAAGAAGAAAGAAAGGGAATGTCATCAGCGAACAATCGCTCGGTAAGTCCCAAAGATGAGGGAGGAGTAGAATAGACAAAGAAAGATTATTACTGTATTATATTTTGATTGTTAAGTTAACGCAGTTGTTTGTAGCTTGGTACAGAAAATGCCAGTGTATACGAGAGGAGTCCAGCTTACACCGTGGACTTCAGTAACCCGTAGTATAAGGCTCCGTCGATAATACCACGGAACAACGGCATGGATGTAATTACGTCTTAAGTGACCACCTTGTGCCACCTTTAACATGTTCCGTACCAGTCTACCCCTTTATAACCCCGTAGTGTTTATTGTATTACTTGTATTGATTGTACAGATTATATTGTATTGTCTTGTATTGTAAATTGAAAATGGAAGACTTGCCGAAACCATGATATCAGTAAATTGAAATGGATGTAAATGGAGAGTCATGTAGACGGAATATATCCATGGTTTGGTTCGGTCAAGTTGTAGATTGATATAGATTTGAATAGACTGATTCATGAATTCATGTTGTATTGTATTTTTATACTTGAATCATATTCAAGTCAGATTGATTATATTAAGACTCGGCCCGAGTCAGATATTTTGAAAAGAAATTGAAATCCTGAGTTAGGTTTTGATGTTATCGGTAATTGCTGCACATAGAAGGCATGATTTGTGTCTTTTTCTAAGTCAATTACCGTGTTGATAACACCGTTTGTTAGGTTGTCTACCTTAGATAGGCAAGCACCCACTTTCTCCGGCTCCCTGAGGCTCAAGAGAATTGGTCCCGCTTAAACCTATATTTACTAAGGTCGTTATTGTAATTTATATAACTTGAGGGGGTTTTATATAAAAATAATTTGATATAATTTTCAAAATACACCTCAAGTATTTAATTATCATCTTTAGGGTTTCCATAGTTATATATTTTAGAATTGTGAAATTTCTAGTAAGTAGAACCCAGTTTCCATAGTATATGGTATTTTATTGAATTATCGGTATCTTGCATTGAATTGCAATGGTATTTTCCTGAAATGGTGATTCCTTTGATTTGGAAAACTTGGAATATTTATATAATATAATTAAAATAGATAGTTTTATAATACTTATATATTTATATAAAATAAATTTGATTTATTTTCCAGAAATCTCATATTTCTTAAAATAACATTAGAAATTCCTTCGGAATTCGAATGCTCCCTGCGGAGGTCTGAATTCCGCTCTACTAGGCCCGAGGATGTGCGATAATCCGCACCATCCCGAACGAGTTCCCCAAAAGTGGGTTGTAGAGGCACAATTGCAAGGAATTATTTAACACTGTTTATAAAGAAATGGTTTTGTAAGTTAATGGTATTTATGTGTAATATCGTGTTATCCCATGAATATATTCCCAAAACTTCATCGTTCCATGTCGAAGATGTGTGTTGTGAGGAGGTTGGTATTTACCTCGTGAGCTATCTAAAGGTAATATATTGTTTTGTATCGAAACTAAAGCATATGGTATTTAATGTAAAAATACGATAAAAGTTGCATAAATGATTTATTTGAGAGGAAACTTGTCTTATTGTGTTTGTTAATATTTATTAATCATTATATGAGAGCATGGTATTTTCTTGATTAAGAAAGTTGAGTTTTGAAGAAAAATCGAATCGGAAGTCGGATTAACTCCGCTTCTATCGGGTTTTAGAATTGGAAGTTTTTAAGATAGTAGAAGAGAGGGGGAGAAGGGACTTACTGGCTTTTGGGAATGAAGAGATGTAGGGGAAGACTAGGGAACTGTCGGGGCATCGTTTCGTCTCCGGAATCTCCTTGGAACGTCGTCGGAACTTTACCCTTCGCTAACTCCACTTGTACACTAAAGGGACTTGGGAATTCTTGAGAGTTTTGGCAGGGATTTCTGAGTGAGGATGTGTGAATTGGGGTGTGGTATTTAGAGGAAAAACTAGGGTTTGGTGTATTGAATAAGGGAATTAAAATTTGTATTAAAAATGGATTTATAGAGGTATTTTAAATTCTCCGGTTAATTGAAGAGAAGATAAACAGCCTAGGGGAAGTGGGGTATGCCAAAGGGTTGCAGGGGAAAAATTTGAGGGGCAACACCGACGGTTCGACCGGCGGTACTGGGCCATATGGTCATTTCGCTGGTCTATTACCGTCGGTTGGGGTTGGTCTTGGTGCCACGTGTCGGGGTCGCTTCAACTAGCCTCGTGCACATGTTTAAATAATCCGTGTCTTTATATTTTTACGTATTGTGCACGTGCAAACCTTTGGGCTTCTAAAAGATTAAAAGAAATTAAAATAAAAAGATAATGTGGCTGATGGGTTTTGATCTTGGGTGCTATGTCACAGCAGTGCAAGGCCTTACCAGTAAGCTACAAGCTCTTTCTTGCTGTTCAAAAGAAAATCAAACTTATAACTTGTGCTCAGGCATGGGTATTCCCTTCTGTACTTTTGAAAAAAACTTGTACAGAAAGTTAAGGTTGTTACAATGTTGGAGAAAGAAAATTATTGGGACCGGATCTTATTGTTGAGAGGGTGGAGAAAGTTAACATGATTCGAAATCATATGAAGGCGGCACAAGATCGATAGAAAAGTTGGGCTGATACAGGGCGCAGACCTCTGGAGTTCGCAGTTGGTGATCTTGTATTCTTGAAGATATCACCGACCAGAGGAGTGATCCGATTTGGTAGTGGAGGCAAGCTTAGTCCTCGATTCGTGGGGCCTTTTGGTATTATCGAGCGTGTTGGAGAAATAGCTTATCGATTGGCATTACCACTATCCTTGACGGGTGTTCATGACGTGTTTCATGTATCTCAACTCCGTAAGTATGTTCGAGATGAGACGCACGTTGTAGATCACTCGGAATTGACAGTAAGGGAAGATTTAACATATGAAGAGCGACTAATGGCGATTGTAGATCGACGAGAAAAAGTTCTCAAAAACAAAGTTATCCCACTAGTACTTGTTTCTTGGGGGAATCGTTAGCACGGAGAATCTACTTCGGAACGTGAAGACGAGATCCGACAGAAGTTTCCACACCTTTTTTCTTAGATCCATTTTTCCTTGTTCTTGTCTTGTTCCGTGAATTTCGAGTATGAAATTCTTTTGTAGTTGGGTATAATATAACACCCTAGTGCACTTATACTATATATTTTAGGGTATTTCAAATCTTGCGAAAAAATTCTTGATTATTGTTGCTTTTGGGTTCTAATTGGTGCCAATAGCAGTGTAGGGTGTTTTTCATCACCCCATTGAGATGGGAATACGCGTCGCTTGTCAGGCATACTATAGATTCACCCTGCCTAATATAGGCTAGGGTTTATTGATTGTGAGGATCTGAATCTCCGGCGGCCGCGGACTAAACTGCCGTTAATTACCCCCCACCTTTGGAGCGAAGGAACCTCCGATTGACAGGTCAAACCGGTCATGCAAACTCAATGTGCAATGTGCGTGTATTGTGTTTTGAGGGGTCTTGGATATATCGGGGGCCTCGCAGAGTTTACGGGGGTACCGCTACCCGGATAGCGGGCTTAGGGTCAAGGGGGCTAGCAGCCCCTTTGCGGGGTGCGGGGCGCGGGGCAGCGCCCCGTTAGAAATTTTTTCTAACGGGGACAGTGTTGTGGAGTGTGTATATATAAAAAAAGGAAAATAGCGTCCAAAAGACGCATGGGCACCAGCGCCTCAAGTGCCTCACACACCCGGCGTGGGCGTCGGGTGTCCGCAGGAAAAGGGGCTTAGCCCTTTATACTTGGAGTTGTACTCCCAATTGACTTTTGGAGTTAAACTCCTAAAAAAAAGGACAAAGGGGCTTAGCCCCTGCACTGGGGGTTGTACTCCCTATTGACTTTTGGAGTTAAACTCCTAAAAAGAAAGACTTTTTTTCCGGAGGTAAACTCCCAAGAGATTTTTCGGAGATGATGAAAGGAGACCCCTTTCTTCTCCCTTAGGCCCTAAATCTTCTTTTGAGCCTTGGATCTTCCCAAAGTGGGGTTTTTGGAGATGGGTCTCTTTTTTCCTCCTCTCTGTTGGCTGGATCTTGGAGAAAAGGGGGATGAGACTTAAATATCACCCCTTTCTGGGATTTGATGGGAGATCCGAGCTCATCTTCAAGGGTTTTATGGTGAAAAACTGTTTCTTTTTGGAAAAAGAAGAGTTAAACTCTTGATTTAATTCAGAAAAGAAGAAGGTTTAGAACCTTGAGGAAGGAGAAGGAGGCACAGAAACCCTAATTTTTTTGTGAGAGAGAAAAGTTCTTTGATGTTTTCATCATGTTTGCCTTTATAGGCTACACACTTTACATATAGCCATTTTAGGCTTTGCCAAATGGCACTTGTTTCACCCCATGCCATATATGCTCATCTCTTTTTGCACATAAGCCACGGGGTTTACAAAATTTTGTCTTTTTACCCATTTTACATACAGTGTTGTGGAGTGTATATATATCTATAAAAAAGGTAAAATAGCGTCCGGCGCGCGGGCGTGGGCGCCTCACACGCCCGGCGCGCGGGCATGGGAGCCTTACGCTCACAGCACGGCACGTGGGCACTGGGCGCCCACAGGAAAAGGGGCTTAGCCCCATATACTAGGAGTTGTACTCCCAATTGACTTTTGGAGTTAAATTCCTAAAAAAAGTACAAAGGGGATTAGCCTCTGTACTGGGAGTTGTACTCCCAATTGACTTTTGGAGTTAAACTCCTAAAAGGAAAGACTTTTTTTCCGGAGGTAAACTCCCAAGAGATTTTCGGAGATGATGAAAGGGGACCCCTTTCTTCTCCCTTAAGCCCTAGATCTTCTTTTGAACCTTGGATCATCCAAAAGTGGGGTTTTTGGAGATGGGTCTCCTGCTTCCTCCTCTCTGTTGGTTTGATCTTGGAGAAAAAGGAGGTGAGACTTAACAATCGCCCCATTTAGGGATTTGATGGGAGATCCGAGCTCCCCTTCAAGGGTTTTATGGTGGAAAACTGTTTCTTTATGGAAAAAGAAGAGTTAAACTCTTGATTTAATTCAAAAAAAAAGAAGGTTTAGAACCTTGAGGAAGGAGAAGGAGGCACAAAAACCGTAATTTTTTTAAGAGAGAAAAGTTCACTGATTTTTTCATCATGTTTGCCTTTATAGGCTACACACTTTACATATAGCCCCTTGGACTTTATCAAATGGCACTTGTTCCACCCCATACCTTATGTGCTTATCTCCTTTTGCACATAAGCTATAGGATTTACAAAATTTTGGTTTTTTTCCCATTTTACATACATTTATTTCTAAAAAATGAATTACATTAAACTAATTTATGGCTTCATTTTTTTTGTCACGGGGCCAGTCCCTTCCATGCTCGGTCTTGACCTGGGCTTGGGCCCACTTGGCTTGAGGTTGACTTTGATTTTAACTTGGTCAACCGGGATGTAATTTTTGACCCCAACAAGATGTTGTGGTTATTATCCGACCCGACCCGCATGTTTGAAACTCATTATGGCTAAAGATTACTTCAAATATTCGCTGGTACAGAGAATTCATGCAAATCTAGATTCTATATATATATATATATATATATATATAATATTTTAGTATCCGCATATCTTTTAATAATAGAAAATAAAAACCAAATAATATATTTTTAATGTATATCCTTGCATGTCATTGTACCCCATATCATATAGCTGCATCCATATTTCATATTCATGTCCAAATTGTTAAAAACAGACTCATTTGGATCGCTACGTATATTTACATAGATCCGTACTTGGGGGCATACATTTTATTTGACATGACATCGCATTATGATTTAAACTTTTACGTATATTCTACATATTTAAAAACTAGATTTTTAGAAGCGACCCGGTAATATTCGGAGTAATCTAGTATTAGCTGTAAAATCCTATAATATATATTATAATATTATTATATAACTAATAATATAATACTGTTATTATATATACATATATATATATATATATATGTATAACTAAAATTTTCTCTCTCCCTAACATTTTCTTACGTCTCCCCGTCTCTCTCTCTAAATAATTATATATATTATATAATAATTTATAAAACCTATTTATTAAACTTAAACCTTTCTCTCTCCTCCTCTCTTCTTCCTCCCGCTACAGAACCCACGCTCACTCCCTCGTCGCCGCCGTTCACTCCCAACCTCGTCCTCACCATCATTGCCCTCATCGTCATCACTAGCACCTCCAAAACCTTCTCCTCTCCTCTTCTTCATTTCCTGAGCACCACCCTGCATTTCCCCAACACCAAGAAATCCAATACCCTAACCCGCCGGCAACCCTCGTTGCCGTCGACCTCGCCCCTCGTCATCACCTTCACCCCCATCATCTCCTCCTCCTCACCTCCCTCTCCTCTCCCCAGCGACCCCCTACACACCCTTCCCCAGTCACTTTCAAGGTTCACCGCCACACTCCGCCACCTCGCCGTCAGCCATCGTCGCCGTCACCTCATCGCCTACCTTCTCCTCTGTCCTCACAGACCCCTAGAACCCAACAGCAGCAGCCACCCCACTCTTCTTCTTCTTCTTCTTCTTCTTTTCTTTTCTTTCTTTTTTTTCTTTTCTTGATTTGCCGGCCGTCTCGCCGGAGTTGCGCACGTCACCGACGATCCAGACGACCCAGCCATCGTCGTCGCCCAGCCCAGTCACCATGTCATGTTATTGCTCAGCCAGGTCCAGTCTTGCGCACGTAAGTTTGCATCACGACGTTATTTTGACGTCAGACGTGACATCCACATCTCGACGTGAGATCCGATCAGGTAAGTTTTAAACTTGCAACATGCTATGTTATTATATCGATAATTATATGAATAAGAATAGTGCATGTGTTTTATTATTCAGCAAATATTACAGATTTACAATTTTACAGTATCCGTCTATATCCGTACTAATAATAGCATATCTAGTTGCATGCCGGATCATCATGATATTATCATACTACTATACCAGTTCAATATGTTATCTAGATTGCATCATATATGGTAATAGACGTATAATGGTTATTACAGATAGATACATATGCATCCTGGCATCAGTTGTGTTTACCGCGTTCCGATATTGATTACAGTTTCACATTGCCATCTATTTTGGGTAATATATATTACATGACATGTTCACGACACACTACCAGACTTGTTACTTGGGTCTTATTGCTAATACCGACAATCCTGATTGTTGTCCTGATGGACATGACTTGTTGTCTACATAGACAAAACATGTATCTGCTTGATCCTGTGTTGGCATTAGATTCATATCATAAATACATGACTTGAACACAAAACCTTGGGGGAAAGGGGAAATTAATAATGAAACCTGACTTGTAACTCAACAGTTCGATTCATATATTGATCAGCCTTTACAGGCTCGGCCAGCCCCAGAATGATGCTGCTGACATCATTCGTCTGTACATATTATCTGTTTACTGCTTAGCGGCACGTCTCGGATTCAGCCCGAGAGTCTTGACCGTGGTCCCGGGCACGCACGGGATATTATTGAGTTACATCGACAGTTCCATTAAATTGATTTCAAATACTTCTAGAATAGATAACCTAGAGGCATAGACTTTAGGATACACATCACATACATACAGCTCACTGTTTTACACCTGTGTTTATTATTTACATTCATGTTTAATAATAGCATCATATCCTGGTTACTACTATTATTTTGATATTTATGACGCGCTGACGTCTGGGTTTTGCATGACCCAGTACCTCTACCTTTATCGCAGGCAGATCAAGAGTACTTTAGCAATCAAGTCGAGCAATAAGGAGTTGAACGTGTATTGTTAGAGATATTTAGTTTATTTATTTCCGCAGTTTTATTTCTATTGACGTGAACCCATATTGGGACATGATTCAGATATTGTTTATTGGATCTTGATTTGTTTCCGCTTTATGCATTTTCTTGATTCTATTAATTGTGGCAGATGGACATGTGTTGGCTAGATTATATTTATTTTACTATTCTTGATATCCGCTTGACAGCCGTAATGTGACTGTAGAGGGATGTTCCTAGCCACATGTAGCATAGTTGACTCTGTCATGTGCCATGTTTACGTATTTTGGGAAGCGGGACGTGACAGTGTTCTCCCTTGATCGGAAGTCCCAAAATTTCTGGGAATTCCTCCAGCGAAACAAAAACTTCACGATCCCCCAGTAGAAACGTGTGCGTTGGAAGATTCCATTGGTTCAAAAAGGCTTTAACCCACCAAACGTGAGGAGCATGATAGTAGAACAAAGATGCGTACACTGTCCGGTATAAACCAACTTTCTGCAAATACGAGCGTTGGGAGGAGAGAATATAACGGGCCCAAGGAAGGTAGCCCACTGGATGCCGTGGGATAACGCCTATCTTGTAGACCTGCCCCCAAGGCCGAGCCTCACCTTGGCATATCCGGCGTCCCAGAATGCCAATAGCCACCAAGGGCTGATTGGGAATCCCTGTCGTTGATGGCTCAAGCCGGCCTTCAGGAGTCTAATTAACCGCCGCCACTGCATATGCAGTACACGGACGTTCCGTAAACTGAATGGAACGAATGGATTCCGTTTATACTCCACAAGTAAAACTGCGACGTCCTCTTATAATGTGACCATACCAGACGCCCTATAGCAGAAGGCTCTTTCTGTCCTTATCGTGATTCTTAATCATAGCCATCACTTCTTCGTCTGACGGCGACAGTAGGAAAGTAGCCTCTGAGTGTGTATAAGGGAAGTAGGGAAGCGAGGCCATTGTACCTGAAAATAGGGACGACAACAAAAAACAATCAACAAAATGTGTGACTTGGTCTTATGGGACTACTAACTAAAAAGCTAGTGAACCCCATGAAATCAAAATGGCGGCTCGTCAATGATGAGACAAAGGGCCCATTGTGAGAATCTAAAAGGATTCTCATTAAGTGAACAGTGGAGTTAAAAACTCCCAATATCTTCGAAAAGCGGTCTCTTTTAAAAAAAGTTAACAACATATTCAAATCTGTAAAAAGGGTATTAAACCCTAAAAAGGAAAATGCTCAAGAATAGGAAGAGGAATAAAATTCCCAAAAGTTCCAAATTTTTTAGATCTAAGCTCTGTAAGGCAAAATGGAATTAAATTCCTCCACTAATGGGATTAAATCCCAGAAATCCCCATGATGGGAAACGGGTAAAAAAGATACACACACACACACACACACACACACACACACACACACACATATATATATATATATATATATTATGGAATTAAATTCCAAAGACCCTTAAAGATCAGGATCAATGATAGGGTAAAACCCTAAGAAGAGAACCAACGATTCTCAAGAATGCCCATTGATTCAAGACCCATAATATACCCAAGTTTATTTTAGATCTCTAAGAGATCAGTGCAAGAAAAGAGCCAAGCTCTGTTAATGAATTAAAATCCCAAAACAAGATAAAAAGTTTCCTAAGAGACAAAATTCCGTTCATAATGTTAGTTATATGTATGCCCTAGAGGCCATTATTGTACATGATTGTATATTATAGTTAATGCTTGGACATATATAAAGATGACTTTCTTGCTCGACAAGATAGTATGCTATCTGGTTGCTCTTTATCTTAACATGTATACTAGTATAATTATACCGTCTCTCTCTCTGACACATGTTGATAAAGCCCTTATGATGTTGGCTTGACTACCAGGACTATGATGCAAATCATACTAGTGGGGCTTGGGTAGTCCATAAGCACATCCTTTAATTGTTCATAGTCGAGAGAGTATCAAGACAGGGCATTGATATTCCAGAGTAAACTAGTGTGTATGTTTCTTGACCCTGTATGGGGTGATGGATGATCCCATATCCATTGGTGTTTGACATCAAAGATTGTACACAGGTGCTCATTGGAGAATGGGTACACCGAACAGGACTCGCCGAGAACTCCTAGTTGGTATTATACCTAACGTCAGATAGCAGTTCTCTGGTGACACTGGTACAAGTTAGTTTGTAAACCCGAGATCGTCATAGAGTCTTGTGTGGTTCCCACTGTGCTTTGATTTCCTCCCTACTACGGCTCAAAGGAGTCGTGCAAACATGTGGATTTTGGGTACAGTCCCGAGTCACATGGAGGAAATGAGCGATAGGAGGGGTTTCGTCTCTCCCGGTATTGGGAGTTGATGTTGGCCAGGGCTGTTGATGAGATTTACTGGTAAGTGTTATCAGTAGTTTCTCGACTGTTATGAGCTTCACATCGGCATGACTTATTAAGTTATTGGGGGTCTGACGTTTACCACCCCTAAACTCGATATGCGACATATTAGACGAAGAGACCGGACTGTACGGTAGTGTTACTTGTAGAATTCATGGGAGTTTGGACAAGCTTGCTTGTTGATCTTCTATTCGCTCAATACCTAGGTAACCTTTATGTCCAGCTAGTACCACTGACGGCTTGTGGGTAACTGATATGATCATTACCTACTGCTGGCGTATTGACGAGTCTTTAGAGTCCCACACAGAGGTTTCCTAGCTCAAGAGAAACGAAGTAGGGCACATATGTGATATGTGTGGTACCGAGATTAAATACGTGTATGTGATACCGTATTCTGATCTCGCGATATAGGTTATATGTGATATAACCGGATTATTGAATCAAGTGTTGATTCAATAATTTGTTATATGTATATTTGATATACATATAAATTATATTAGTCGGTTATATATGATATAACCGGATTATTAAATCAAGTGTTGATTTAATGATTTGATATATATTTTTATATTTGATATATTAATATATGTTAACTAATATTAGCTCACTGAAGAATTTCTTCTCTTGATTTATATATATGTTGATATATATAATTGTGTGATATATATATATATATATATATATATATTTGTATATATGTATATGTATTACATATTCTATTGTGTCATGGTAGATGATACATTGGACATGGGTGTATGAAACTCACACCAAACTAAAGATAATTTGGGTGATTTAATTATTAAGGGATAAACCAAAATTAGATGGAAATTGCCATGGCTTAAGATGCTTGTGGAAGCATGTAGAAGACTTGACTTAGTCCACTAATTTTGTTTTACTCTGGATATTTATTAAACCAACCATTATCTCTAGCCATGCTTAAGTCTCTACAAATATCATTTGAGATATTTTTTCACCATGGTTGTTCACAAGTTCATCTTCTTCATCTCATTTTTGCTCTCTAGCTTTTCATGAGTTGAAAAAGAAAAAGAGAAACAAAATTCTAAAGTGAGCAAAATTCCCACTTCATCAATCTATACCAAACTAGCCCTTTATTATAGGTTGTTTACTTCACTAATTCCTTAGTTAGTGAAGAGGTAGCTTGAGTTAGAGATTTCTCAAGGTGGATCATCTTCGGTCTCGAAGATCCTTAAGCAAGCCCGTTCCTTTCGTCTAGTGGAGCCTAAGAAGAGTTCGGGGGACCATTACTTGGAGCTAAGGACTACTACTTGGAGCTTTAGAAGTGAATGACTGGTCTACAAAGGTTGTATTCCTTGTTCACTTAGTGTAAAGATTGTTTACTAGTTTAAAAAACCTTAATTCTCTAGTTCGATTCTCGGATAGCGTGCAATAGCACACTAGATTTTTTTAAATTGTATACTTGATGCTTCTAAAAACCTAGTAGTGGTGCTAAGGCATACTTTTATGGTATTAAATCCAAGCTAGAGCATTAAGAGTGGCCTAGACGACGTTAAATTGTTTGATCAAACATCGAAACCCATATTTTCCTAAGTTTCTGTAAAATTTTTCAAAAGCTGGATTTTTCCAAATTAAAAATATTCAGAAATTCGTGCAGGTAATATTATGGAGCCACAAGAATTTCATGACCATGACTCCACCATTGCGCCGCGGAACCACCGCCAATCCCAAGGTTTGGCCGCGGTTCCGCCGCAGTCTTGGTGAGTTGATGGTTCAATTTTCTTGTGCTGTTTCATTCTGATATTTCTGGCTTTCTGGGTATTTTTTCTGAGGCTCAAGTTGTTGAGGTCTCTGGGAATTGTGAGTGTTTGATAAATCGATCGAAAAGTTTAACATCTTCTAGATATCTGTGATCTGTGATACAATATTTGGAATCCACAATAATTAGTTTTGTGAAAACTAGTTAGTGTTTTGTAAATCTAGCAATTTAGTCTCTTTTAATAGATTTTCACGGAGTTTCGATTCGGATCAAAACTCCTTCGCAATCTCGTATAGTACGCGAACATTCGCCGTGTAACACTACTAGATAGCCATACCCCATAGCCCCGACCAAGTGACTGTAGGAGAACCCCATTGCCAAAAACATCCGCTCGGGTGCTTACGGCTGCGGTGTTCCGCCTAAGTGCACTTCGTCGATGGCATCGGGGGTGAGGCCGTCTACTAATGTTTCCGACGAGCATTCGATCATTTGTTGGGAATCTTGTTGAATTTCCCGACTGGTTATTGAAAAGTGTTTTCAATTTAAGACTAAAATGTTGGGTTTATAGTGTTAGGCATGAAATCCGATGTATGAGATATTCTGGGTTTATGATGTCTAAGCTGTTGCGGATTCTAATTATTATAGTTTTCATTTCTTTTCTGCGACCATAAGTGTAATATGTGGTGTATCGCCGATTTCGTTGCTATACATCAACAATAATTGGGATACGCATATTTACTTACGTTGATGACATGTGATGTTATGTGTTGCTGTGATATGTTATATTAGATCGTCGTGTTTGATTAGCCGGGGTTTTTTGAATGAGATGAGAGTTTTTCATTTTCATTCATGTAAAATTTTGTATATAATATTCTTTTATTGGGACACTTCCGGGTTGAGGATGATGTCACCATTGATGTATATTATTTACTTTTCCGCATTAGGATAGACCCAAGGTGGGGAACACAAGTAACCGAGTTCTAGAGTAGAGTGGGAGACCATCTCGAGGAGTCGAGACTGGGTCTCCTAACTCTGGAATTCGTAGGGTTGCTTGCTACTCTCGTAGGAGTCTAGGGATGTGGGTTTGGCTATTCACCATGACCGCGGAACCCGTGTTTTTTACTGGCTTAATTTAAAACACGGACCTCCTAGTATATCCTATATTTCATATATTGACTTATGCTGCAATGTTCTGTGATGAGATCATATAACTTCTTGAGACGAATGCTTTATATTATATATATAGCATATAATAAACGTTGCTTATATTTTGCACCCACGCTAGTCCAGCCCCCGCTCTGCCGGTAGTTAAGTAACCTAACGGTGCATGACGGGGCCCGTGGCGAATGCGGATGGCATAAGCATACGTTGTATTTTCGTTTCTTTATCTGTGATGTTTAGGAAACATAAATGATGGGAATTTATTAATGAGATTAATGAAAAGGAAAGAAACCTAAAGATGTTGTAGAATCAAATTTTTAAAAAGGTAGCTCTAGTTCTTGCTTTGCATAGCGGTATTCTTTATGAATATCCAGCACCTCATTCGATGAGGAAAGAGCCGAGATCCCTTCACCGGGAATGACCTCTTTAGCAAAAGCTAAAAAATGCTACAACCTACTCGGTTTGTTTTGAAAACTATTCGATTTTAAAAAGCGGAGCTTAAACCACGCCTTTTCAAATCACTCGATTCTACAACGATATCAAGTTTATTACGCAAAACGTTTTCTTAAAAACCTGTCGTAGCCTTCCGTCATTTCAGATAAGGACTATTTAGTATTCGTTCTGCGTTTGTTGGCCTTCGTCAAGGCGTAGTGTACGGTAGCTAATTAGTGCTTATCTGCCGCATATGATGCGATTGGATTAGGGTAGTCGTACGACTTTGTTGGCCTTCGTCAAGGGTCGTGCGGGTGGGTTTAATTCAATCACGAAATGTACAGGTTGAACTTGACTAGCGGCCTATGGTTTGTTGGCCTTCGTCAAGGTCATAGGACGTTAGGGGCAAAAACAGATATTGGGAATTTCAAGTGTTGAAATTGCAATGAGATTGCATACCTTCTATGAGATAGTTGGATCCCGATACCTACTGCGAGTAAGAGTTACTCCTGAGAGAGTTTTGCACTTTACAATTAGCTAATCTAGTAGGTGTCTAAGAAAGGTGTTAACAGGGTAATGCCCCTGCGGAAACGAGGTTATTTAATTAGTTCCATGCGAAAGCACGGGGAGACTCCCTCGGAGTACCAATATCTGCCTGGCTGAACGATTGGCGAACTTGTAAGGTGTAATTAATTCCGGCTAGTCTTACCTTTTAGGGTTTGAAGGAAGATTTGTTAAAAACAGTGGAAGCCATCCTGATTAGATAAAATAATAACCAATCCAATCTTACAAGAGCATACGCTAAAGTATTTTCTTCTCTCTCTCTACAGGTAGCGACCATGACACGCCTTAATCAAGATAATAATATTGATATATTGACCGAACCCGCTTTTTATACTGAGCTGGGGAATATTGGTTCTGCTCTACCTTATAACTGTTATAAGTCTGAGCGGGTAGTAGGGGAATATCAGGATTCCCATGCAACCCGAACGAGGAATGAGCATGTTGATGCATCTTTTTTGGGTGTGTTCGTTACTGAGAATTGTTTCTCAGTTTGCTCTACGTTTTGGGTATTAGATACCGGATCAGGATCCCACATTTGTAATATGTTTCTTAGGCTAAAAAAGGTAGAGAACTGGGAATAGATGATCATTTTCTCAGAGTAGGGAATGGTGCAATGGTTGCAGCTAAAGCAGTTGGCACATATCACATAGTATTATCTAGTGGTAATACATTGATTCTAAACGACTGTTATTACGTACCAGAAATGATGTGCAATATTATATCAGTATTTATATTACATAAAGATGGATATAATTTTGTATTGGAGGATAATGTTATGAACATTTTCCTAAATCAAGTGTTGATTGGTTTTGGCACGCTAAGTAACGGTATATACGTTCTGAATCAAAATACAGTTCTTATCATACAGAACACATACAAGAGGAAAAGTTCAGAAATGAACGAAGCCTTCTTGTGGCATTATAGACTAGGTCATATCAATGTGACACGACTAGCTAAGTTACATAAAAATGGATATTTGAATCCGTTCGAATTTACATCCTATGAAACTTGCAAGTCATGTCTCAAAGGCAAAATGACCAAAACTCTGTTTACTGGACATGGAGAAAGAGCTACCGACTCTTGGGACTAACACATAGTGATGTATGTGGTCCCATGTCTACATATGCCAGAAATGGTTCCGCGTACTTTATTACATTCACCGATGATCTCTCAAGATACAGACATGTGTTCCTGTTGAAACATAAGTCTGAAGCTTTTGAGAAATTCAAGAAATATAAGTGCGAAATAGAGAACCAAACGGGTAAAAGTATTAAAATCCTTCGATTTGATCGGGGAGGAGAATACTTAAGCACGGAGTTCCTGGATTATTTAAAATAGAATGTGATTCTCTCTCAGCTTACTCCTCTGTATACACCACAACACAACGGTGTATCAGAGCGGAGAAACCGCACCCTATTAGATATGGTGCGCTCTATGATGAGTACTGCTGAGTTACCTATTTCCTTTTGGGGTTATGCGCTTGAGACAGTCGCACACCTATTGAATATAGTTCCTACCAAATCTGTGCCTACCACTCCATATGAGTTATGGAAAGGGAAGAGACCGTGTCTTAATTTTATTAAGATATCGGGCTGTCCTTCTTATGTTAAAACGCAAAATCCGGATAAGCTCGAGAAAAGTTCAGTTCTGTGTAAGTTTGTAGGATATCCCAAAAATTCACAAGGGTATACATTCTACCACACCAAGGAACAAAAGGTGTTTGTTTCTCGGAATGCCATATTTTTAGAAAATGAATTTCTTGTAAAAGAAATTAGTGGTAATGAGGTAGAACTGGAAGAAGTTCCAGCTACACAAACTACGACTGATGATTTGGTAGAACTGGAGGATTCGGTAGTCCCCAAAGAACCTCAGCCTCTCCGCAGATCTATTAGGGTTCCTCATCCACCTGAGAGATACTACGGTTTTTTCATTGACGGTGGGAGTGAGGATTGCATCATGGAAGATGATGACCTAACTAGTTTCGAGCAGGCCATCACAAGTGGGGACTCTGTGAAATGGCTGGATGCTATGCAATCTGAGATGGAATCCATGTACACCAACAATTTATGGACTTTGGAAGTTTCTCCTGAAGGGGTAAAACCCATTGGGAGCAAGTGGATCTTTAAGAAGAAACTTGGTGTAGATGGAAAAGTTGAGACTTTCAAAGCTAGACTTATAGCAAAAAGTTTTCGTCAACAGCCACGTGTGGATTATGATAAAACCTTTTCTCCAGTGGCTATGCTTAAGTCCATCCGGATCCTACTTTCCATCGCTGCATACCATGATTACGAAATCTGGCAGATGGACATCAAGACCGCTTTTCTAAATGATGATTTAGAAGAGAGCATGTACATGACACAGCTAGAGGGCTTCGTAGATAGTGGGAGCAGCGGAAAGGTGTGCAAGCTGCTTAAATTAATCTACGGATTAAAGCAGGCATCACGGAGTTGGAACATCTATTTTGATGTGGCAGTCAAAGAGTTTAACTTCATCAAAAACGTAGATGAACCTTGTATATACAAGAAGGTTGTAGAGAGTAAGGTTGTCTTCCTCGTATTGTACGTGGGTGACATACTCTTGATAGGAAATGATGTTCCTATATTACACTCGGTCAAGCTCTACTTATCACAAAGGTTCTCTATGAAGGATCTAGGTGGTGCCTCCTATATCCTGGGGATTAAGATCTATAGAGATAGATCTAAGCGGATTTTGGAATTGTCCTAATCCAGATACATTGACACCATACTAAAGAGGTTTAGTATGGAAGATTCTAAGCGAGGTAATTTACCTGCTTACTCAGGAATCACTTTCTCCAAAGAGATGTCCCCCAAGACTGATTTGGAGAGGACTCGCATACAAGGGATACCCTATACTTCGGCAGTCGGGTCTATCATGTATGCGATGTTATGTACGAGACCGGGCACTTAGTGTGGTAAGCATGTATCAATCGGATCCTAGGGAGAATCACTGGACAGCTGTGAAGAACATTCTTAAGTACTTGAGAAGGACTAAAGAAATGTTCTTGGTGTATGATAACGGAGAACTCCAAGCAAAGTCCTTTACCGATTCGAGCTTCAAGAGTGATAAGGATGACGGTAAGTCAGTCTTGGGTTTTGTCTTTACCCTCAATGGAGGGGCGGTATGTTGGAAGAGTTCCAAGCAAGATACCGTGGCAGACTCGACGATGGAGGCTGAATACATTGCTGCCAACGATGCCGCCAAAAAGGCTGTCTGGATAAAGAAGTTCATTATTGAACTTGGTGTGGTTCCATCCATTGAGGATCCAATACCTTTGAATTGTGATAACAATGGAGCTGTGGTTTTGGCCAAGGAACCCCGGTCCTATCAGCGATCCAAACATATTCTTAGACGGTATCACCTAATCCGGGAGATAGTTGATCGCCGGGAGATCGAGGTCAGGAAAGTTGACACAAAGAATAACACGGTGGATTCACTCACGAAGGCCCTCCCCCAGATACAATTTGAGAGACTTTTTGGGATGTTGGGTATGAGATACTACAACAACTGGCTTTCGTGCAAGTAGGTGATTGTTAGTTATATGTATGCCCTGGAGGCCATTATTGTACATGATTGTATATTATAGTAGATGCTTGGACATATATAGAGAGGACTTTCTTGCTCGACATGATAGTATGCTATCCGGTTTCTTTTTATCTAAACATGCATACTAGTATAATTATACTGTCTCTCTCTGATACATGTTGATAAGGCCCTTAGGATGTTGGCTTGACTACCTGGACTATGATGTAGATCATACAAGTGGGGCTTGGATAGTCCGTAAGCGCATCCTTTAATTGTTCCTAGTCGAGGGAGTATCGAGACAGGGCATCGATATTCCAGAGTAGACTAGTATGTACTCTTGACTCTATATGGGGCGATGGATAATCCCATATCCATTGGTGTTTGACATCAAAGATTGTACATAGGTGCTCATTAGAGAAAGGGTACACCGAATAGGACTTGCCGAGAACTCCTAGATGGTATTATACCTAAGGTCAGATAGCAGTTCTCTGGTGACACTGGTACAGGTTAGTCTGTAGATCCGAGATCGTCAAAGAGTCTTGTGTGGTTCCCACTGTGCTTTGATTTCCTCCCTACCACGGCTCAAAGGAGTCGTGCAAACAGGTGGATTTTGGGTACAGTCCTGAGTCACATGGAGGCAATGAGCGATAGGAGGGGTTTCGTCTCTCCCGGTATTGGGATTTGATGTTGCGCTATGCTTGATTGGCTATAACAGGAAGTCCCTGGCCATGGCTGTTGATGAGATTTACTGGTAAGTGTTATCAGTAGTTTTTCGACCCGTTATGAGCCTCACATTGGCATGACTTATCAAGTTATTGAGGTTTGACGTTTGCCACCCCTAGACTCGATATGCGACATATCAGATGAAGAGACTGGACTGTACGGTAGTGTTACTTGTAGAATTCATAGGAGTTTGGACAAGCTTTCTTGTTGATCTTCTATTTGCTCAATACCTGGGTAGCCGTTACGTCCAGCTAGTACCGCTGACGGCTTGTGGGTAACTGATATGATCATTACCTACTGCTGGCGTATTGACGAGTCTTTAGAGTCCCACACAGAGGTTTCCTAGCTCAAGCGAAACGAAGTAGGGCACATATGTGATATGTGCAGGACCAAGATTAAATACGTGTATGTGATACCGTATTCTGATCTCGCGATATAGGTTATATGTGATATAACCGGATTATTGAATCAAGTGTTGATTCAATGATTTGTTATATGTATATTTGATATACATATAAATGATATTAGTCGGTTATATATGATATAACCGGATTATTAAATCAAGTGTTGATTTAATAATTTGATATATATTTATATATTTGATATATTAATATATGTTAACTAATATTAGCTCACTAAAGAATTTCTTCTCTTGATTTATATATATGTTGATATATATAATTGTGTGATATATATATATATATATATATTTGTATATATGTATATGTATTAGATATTTTATTGTGTCATGGTAGATGATACATTGGACATGGGTGTATGAGACTCACACCAAACTAAAGATAATTTGGGTGATTTAATTATTAAGGGATAAACCAAAATTAGATGGAAATTGCCATGGCTTAAGATGCTTGTGGAAGCATGTAGAAGACTTAACTTAGTCCATTAATTTTGTTTTACTCTAGATATTTATTAAACCAACCATTATCTCTAGCCATGGTTAAGTCTCTACAAATATCATTTGAGATATTTTTTCACCATGGTTGTTCACAAGTTCATCTTCTTCATCTTATTTTTGCTTTCTAGCTTTTCATGAGTTGAAAAAGAAAAAGAGAAACAAAATTCTAAAGTGGGCAAAATTCCTACTTCATCAATCTATACCAAACTAGCCCTTTAGTATAGGTTGTTTACTTCACTAATTCCTTAGTTAGTGAAGAGGTAGCTTGAGTTAGAGATTTCTCAAGGTGGATCATCTTCGGCCTCGAAGATCCTTAAGCAGGCTCATTTCTTTCGCCTATTGGAGCCTAAGAAGAGTTCGGGAGACCACTACTTAGAGCTAAGGGACTACTACTTAGAGTTTTAGAAGTGAAGGACCAGTCTACAAAAGTTGTATTCTTTGTTCACTTATTGTAAAACTTGTTTACTAGTTTAAAAACCCCTAATTCTCTTGTTCGATTCTAGGATAGCATGCAATAGCACACTAAATTTTTTTAAATTGTATACTTGATGCTTCTAAAAACCTAGTAGTGGTGCTAAGTCATACTTTCGCATAATCCTTACCAAAATTCTTGTTGGCAGAGTTTAACTCTGATCAGAGGAGTTCTGTGGGCAGAGAGCTAAGCTCTGAAAGGAGAATTAAATTCTCAAGAAAAGATTCAAGGAAGAAGATGAAAAACAGTAATCATCTCAAGAGCCAAACGCATCATTTATAAGACGTGATGAGAGTGGTTCAACTTTCCATTCCCCTAGGCAATCCAACGGTGGTAAAGATAGACAGTGTTGCACTCACCTGCAAGCCACATCAGAGCAATGATGGGGGCATTTGTTCCCTTATAAAAAGGGAGAGAAAAGGGGAGAGAATTCCCCATGACTTAAGCCTTAAGTGTTAAACATGTAAGCACTTATATGCGGAGCATATAAGCGCTGCAACCAAACAATTAAAGACTACATAGGGCTCACGTATTAAACACGTGAGCACCTATGTGTAAAGCATATAAGCACGAAAAAACCCACACTGGGGTCACGTGTTAAACACGTGAGAACACCCTTTTAAAACATTAGCTTCAGATAGAGTTAAACTCTATACATAGAATTAAATTCTATTTTGTATGCATAGCATATGAGCATTAAGAGTAAATGGCCAAAGTCCAAATTGACCTCACGTATTAAATACGTGAGCGCTCATATGCATATGGGCGCCAAATGAAAGAGCCTAAATAAGCTTCACGTGGGCGCCTCCTTATGTAAAATTAAATTCTACTATTGGAAAATACCTTCCTGGATTTTTCTAAAAAAGAGAAAGATCCTCTCTGTTAAACAGAGTGCCGTTGGACCAAAAATCCAAGGGTGATTAAAAAGGTCACCAAATATAGAATTAAATTCTATTGGGGGGAAATATCTCCCCAATCGATCTAAATGAGAAGCATATTTTCTGTTAAACAGAAAGTAGTTGAAACAAAGATCCAATGAAATGGGAATATATTTCCTCAATTTTTCTAAATAAAGAAAGATTGCACTCTGTTAAACCGAGCACCCTTGGATAAAAATCCAACGGTGATTAAAAATCACCGTTTGACAGAATAAATTCAGTATATGGGAAAATATTTCCCCAATCTTGTTAAAAACAAGAAAACATATTCTGTAAAAACAGAAATAGTTGGATCAAAGATCCAACGGTGGGTAAAATTCCCCAAACAAATTTTGAGACCAATTAAATCAATTGGAATTTTTCAATGAGAGATTTTCTCAAAACTAATTAACAATTTGCCTCCACTATATAAAGGATCTGAGACTTCAAGTCTCAGGACAAAGACAAATAGAGGGAAACCTCCATAAGCTTTTGCAAAAAAAAAAATACAGAAGGCTCTGATGAGCACCTGTGTACAATCTTTGATATCAAACACCAATGGATGTGAAATTAAAAACAACACAGAATTTAATTCTCAATAGAAGAAAAAAGATCTCCCTCCTTCAAGACTCTAGGTAAAGAAAAATGAGAAATCAAAATATCTTATTTTCCTAGTATAATGGAAACACGGGTTTAACCCTTCATACAAGAACTTAGTTCTTCCTCTGGTTTGAGATTTGCAAAAGCAAATCTCCCTACAAGTTGAAAATTTAATTCTCATCGGGGAGATTCTGTTCTTCAGATTCAAAACATAGGGGGGAAAACTAGGTTAAAAAGAAAGAGAAAGAAAAAGAACATATGTTCTGGAAATTTAATTCCTCTGAAATTAGAGTTTAACCCTACATAAAGAACTTAGTTCTTATAAAAAAGAAAAGAAGAACTTAGTTCTCCAATAGAAAAAATGATCTAAGATCTTCAAAACAGAAATCTTGATGATCATCAATAACTAAAATGTCATTAACAGAGATTAAAATTTCTAAAACGAAAAAGAACTTGGCGTCTCATGTGAAACACACGTGAGCAATATTAGTACTTAGCACTATTATAGTGCCTCACATGTTTCCTACGTGAGTGCCTAAAACAAAATAAGAAGCTAAAATGCCTCATGTGCTTCCTACGCAAGCGTCCAAAAAACAAAGAAAACTTATTTGTGTTGATTGGGAAGCCACCAAATAAAGAAGCCCAGCACCCTAAAAATAAAGCAATCACGTGAATTACACGTGAAACAAAAAAAGAGAGGCTAAGTGCCTCACGTGCTTCACATGTGAGCGCCAGAGCTCTAACCAAGTGCTTAGCACTTCTGTATAGAGAAAAATGGGTGAACAAACAAAACCCGAAATCAATGCTCAGCACCTCGCATGTTTCCCACGTAAGTGCCATACAAAGTGCTTAGCACTCTATATTCAGTCAAAATGACTAACTTCTTAGCACTGATTGGGCAGCGTCCATATCTGAGCGCCTCACATGTTTCACACGTGAGCGCCAGAGCTACAAATAAGTGCTTAGAACATTTGAAAAAAAAACTGAGCAGACTAAGCCCAAATTGGATAAGACTCTTTGAAAAGGTTTTCTTACAACTGAGCTCAAATGCTCTGTTGTTGGATCTGAGATAAAAATGATCCTTAAAATTTTGCAATGTTGATCTTAGTCACAAATAAGACTAACGTATTCTTAGTTAAAATAAATTGAGCCCAAATGCTCATGTATTCAAGTTGATCTTAATCTCAAACTAGATTAACGGTCCTTAAATAAAACAAACCCAAATCTAAAATATATGGATTTGGACTGATCCGCGCCCTACGGGCGACGACATAAACTAGTCTCCATATACAATCCATGGGCAACCAAAACAAACAAAATAACACACGACACGAAGTGAACTGTTGGAGAAGGAGAAAGTGGTTATCGTAATACGATAACGTAATTAACTACAGGGGCTTGCGCCTGCAGGGAAGAGCGTCCCCACAATCAAAAACCCCTCATAAATGAGGGCGAATCTGATGAAGTCACGTTACAATGGTCACGTCTGTCCAGACCTCCGATATATGGTGCCATAAATCAACTTGGTATTTTCGGAGAGGTGGACGGATAAGTCCGAATAGCATATTCCCCCAAATTTAGGCAAGACGATCTATCCCAGTTCGTCTCTGTTTTCAGCGGTGAACAGTGGTGAAACTAGTCCGAGTGATATGGAGAAAGAATTCACCAGAAGAATCAACTTGGGAATGAGAAGATGGTATGTGTATACGATACCCTCATCTATTTGAAGTTTAGTACTTGTGTAAATTTCGAGAATGAAATTTTTATAAGGAGGGTAGGATGTGACGACCCTGAAATCCCTGTACATTTGTATCATAATTAATGTATGTATAAAGGTGTATTTTAGCTCTGATTATGAGTTATAAGTAAAGTTTGTTAAATAAAAGCAAGAAATAATTTGTAGCTCACTGGTTAAGACACTCCACTGTTGTTCTTTAGCCTGCGTGTTCGAATCCCATCAGCCTCAATTATTTTAATATTTTTTCTTTTAATGTTTTGGAAGCCCAAGAGTTTGCACGGGCGTTACACGGAGAAACAAAAAGTTGCAACAAAATTAAAGTGGATTAAGTGGATTAATGAGATAATAAAAACCTGGCACAAACCCCGAAGCAACTGCTCTTCATCTGGCCGCCCAAAATCCTATTTTAGCCGCTATCGGCGGCCCGGATGCATCCAAAATTTTCCGGGCTTTCCTTGTGCTATCTTTAGACTCTCCACTACTCTTTTTTTACAATTTGAATTCTCTGAATTTAACCAGAAATATGCCAACCTCTTCATCTACCATATTAACACCATTTTAAATTCATTTTAATTCATTTTTAATTCATATACTCCTATATTCCTCCCCTATAAATACTAGATACTAGGTTATCCTACCATCCTCCTCATTACTAAAAGTCACTATAAAATCCATCTCAAGATTCTTGAAGAAATTTCTCAAGTGAAGTACTGAAGCTTCCGAAGTCGAAGCTCCGTCGATCGAACTTCTTCCGTGCATCTTGGACTCGGTTCTACCAACCTAGACATATTCTTCCTTTGGTTTCGAACTCAACCCATAAGTCTCTTATCATTCCCTCTTTCTCCTCACTTTGAATCCATCTCTTTCCATATCTCCAAACCAAATTAAGTATATCGATTCTATGTTTTAAAAGAAAACATTTCATGCTATCTTACCCAATTCACTAAAAATTTATATTTTCCAAATTGAAAGGAATCATCTTAGGTAAACATGTCATTTTATCATTCTTGCCTCTTGTTAATCTTACATGCCCTTAAAACGTTTTTGTGACATGTTAAAACTATACTAGAATACATGTAATGCTAAAATACTTTGTTTAATTAGTATTGTTAAAATACTAGTTCTTGTGACATGTTTATATAGATCATGCACAGAGCAACGACCTACCCCACTCAAGTACACTATGGTTTCATAGCATAATCAATCAATTTTAGCATTTTACGGAAACGTTTTTCATTAAAATACTATCACTTTCTAAAATACAGTTTTTAAATCATTATTTTTAAATCTTTTGCAAATATGTCTCTACAATCCTCGTTAGGGGACCCGTTTGTGGATAGCGCGGGTTATCGCACATCCTTTGGATAGTAGAGTGGGAGGCAGAACTCCTCACGAAGAATTCGGTCTTGAAAGGAATACAATACGATTTTAAAGAAAATACGACATTTTAAAACATGTTAAATAATTTGAAATTTTTCTTCAATCATATCTTCGTTTTTCCAAATAAAACCATTTGTGAAAACTAGATTTTTAAATGAAAAGATTAAAATTTGTAAGAAAACACCGTCAAGATAGATTTTTCATAAAAATACCATAAATTTTTAAAAGTTAAGTTTTATCACCAAAATACCACTAAATCAAAAAATGCAATTTTATAAAACTCTTGACTTTCTAATTAACATGTTTTTATCAAAATATCTTCGAGACTTTAGGATGAATTAAAAACCCTTGAGAATTTTTAAATGACAGTTTTTCACATAAATACCTTAGAAAATCAAATGACTAGTCTACCTTACGTGTTTAGCTTGCAGATTGGTTTGAATGGTATCTTCTTTTGTCAGTGGCTCGGTGTTCCCGGAGACAATGATACGTCACTTGCCTCTCCCTAAATATAAATCGTAACCTTATGGTGGAATTATCGTTAGCAATCTTCTTTGAAAAAGTCATAAATACTGTCGTCCATGTTCAGGGGTTGCCCGATTGTTCCTAAACATAAGAAATCTATTAGGGTAAAAGCCTTGCTAAAATAAAGTGTAATATTACTTGAATCAAATCAAATTAGACTCGAATTTAACTTGAATCCCAATTTAACTTGATCTCGAACTCAAACACAAACTCGAAACTCAACTTGAAACTTGAACCCTTGATTTGACTTGACCCGAACCATGAATATGACTTGAACTTGACATGAATACTTGAATACAACTTGAATCTGAACTTGTACTCTTTATATTCATGAATTCGGTCAAGACCTGTAAACTTGATCCAGACAATAAACCACGCGGGGATAAGGTGTAGATTGGTAAGGAACGTATGTCGTGGTACGAGAGGTCACTTTAAAAGACACCTCTTGAATATACTTTTACTGTTGTTCTGTAGGGTTTGACGGAGTCTTGTACTCTCTTGTACCTTTGGTCCACGGGGTAAGCTGGACCACCCTCATATACATTCATATATTCTTTATAAAATTACAAACAACCACGTTAGAATAGAATAACCAGATTCTTATATATGCCATGCTTATGATACCTTAACATACTCATATCTAATTAACACTCTTGCATCTCCATCTTTGTTCAAGATTCATGTTCTATTTACATACATTCCCTTTATCCTACTTTATATCAATACTCTTTTAGGGACTTACCGAGCACTAGTTCGCTGACGGTATTCCTTCATCTTTGTTTTCCTTGGAATGTTCATCAGGTGGCTTAGAAACCAAGGACATCGAGCTGAGTTGGTAGGAGTTCGATCAGATTGCAGCACAGTCAGACTTCTAGTTTATTTCATCCTTTATTTTTTGTATGCTATCTGTTTAGGCACCTTCTTGCATTTATACTTTTGTTTTGAACATTTTGTAATCGGTTGAATCCTTATGGAAGTGAATGTAAATAAAGTTGCTATTGAATTTTAATCCCTCATATTAATTCTTCTTGTTTTTATATTTCTTATAAACGCTTAACATATTTGTTTTGAGAAATAACATTCTCATATAAATACGCTGCGAGCCTTGTCACGTATCGTTACCGTCTTTTGGGAAGCGGGGCATGACAGGAAAAATCAAAATTTCTCCTTCAATTACATTAACAAAGGTATTTCACGTTCCATCTTTCAAATTCAACGTGCTCTCAGTTTATCAACTTAAAAGTTATTTGAATTGTGATGCTCATTTCTATCATGATCATTATGTTTTTCAGGACCTATCGTCGAAAAAGATTATTGGAACGAGTAATGTGTGTGATGGAATTTATTGTCTAAATAAACTCACTGTAGTGCTTGCTAAAAGTTCGGTCTCTTCAGAAACTTGGCATCAAAGGCTTGAATCTTTTGGATGGAACCTGTTTATCTTGAAAGATAGTATGTGTCCTCATATAAATAAATATATAACCCGCCCCCTCGTTCGTGTGTATTCATAATTTAATATGGTATCGAGCTAGGTTGAGCACGATTGGAGTACTTAATAACACCTCTGAGAGAGCCGTCTACATGCCTCTGATAGTTTAGCCTATTTGTGTCATGCACCTTTGAAAAGGCCGTCTACTTGCCTCTGAGAGATTAGCCTCTACATGTGTTGTACGATCCATGAGACAATCATGTGCAAGGGGAGTGTTGAGATATGTGTATTAAAATAGTCTCCCATATTGGAAAATCTATAAAAGGTACATGGGTATAAGATATAAATGGGGCCTCCACCAAGAAAGCTTAAGCCTATTTGGATGTAACCCGTTTATATTGAAAGCTCGTGTGTGCCCTCATATATAAATAAATATATAATCGCCCTCCCTTCCCCTCCCCTATGCATATATAAAATTAATCTGGTATCAGAACACACCAGGTTCAAGAGGTCTTGGGTTCAAACCTTATAATTCTTGATTTAAATTATATTTGTCTACTTCCATTTTTTCCGTCTATACCAGTGAGAATTTCCGCTATAAACATTTCTTTTCATATGGCCCGAAATTCAAAGTCCCACATAAGGGGTATTAAAGTATTATATTGTCATGATATACATTGTTATTCTAAAACCTAACAGTTTAAAAATTTTGGGTTGAGTGGTTTTTAACACACCTTGTTAATATGAGGAGGACGGGAGGGAGAAAGTGAGAGAGCATGAAGTGGAACTCTAGAATTTAGAATACATTGAAATCTTATTACTATTTTTTATCATCGTACCTGAGTGATGGACCTCCTTTTCGAGCCTCCGTCAGATGTTGTCTTCAGTCGATCTCCCGGTGGATTTTGGAGGTGATCTCCTGTTGCGTGTGGGTCTCAATGGGTTTTGAGGAGATTGGTGATTTGAGAAGTTTAGCGCCGAGTACCTGCAAAGAAGTCCCGGGGTGGTTTGGTACCACCGAGGACCCTCCGACGATCAAGTTAGCACTAGATCCGAGCAGAGTAACGGCTAAGTGAAATAAAAAATGGCTAACTTGACCCTTCTGTGATGGGGGTTTATATAACGGCGGCAGCACGCGGCAGCAGGCGCGAGGATCTCACCGGCAGTTACGCTCCTGACGTCATGCCCGCGTAAGGAGCGGATCGCCTATTAATGGGGATCGTGATGGTGTGGAACGTGGGATGTTGCTGGCGGAGAATCTGCGCATGGCGAGATTTGCGGGGCGGCGGTTACACCTGCGAGCGGTAGAGTTGGTCGGTCGAACGGACCGAGGAAGATGGCCTTGGCGGGAGAGTTCGAGCGGGAGGGCCGAGACATCTTGGTCTTGTGGTAGCTCGGGGTGAGCTAAGAGGCCGAGGAGGCCAATTTGCAGGGGGCCTTGAGGAGAGCCAGCTTGTGCTTGTAGGTCGGGTGCAGGGATGGCCTGGTTAGCCCTTTCTTCTGAGTTCTGGGACACGTCATCTGCCACGTGTCGTGATCATGGAGATCGCCAATATTGAGCATCATCATTATCCCCCCACTCTTGTCCCGACCAGCTAGTGGGTCGGGTCAAGAGTGGACTGCCGGGCCGCCCGGGGTGAGCTCAGTCCTAAGGTTTCGTCGGGTCGCGTCCCTGGGCTGTCAGCGGTCTTTTCTGCCAGCGAATCAGGACGAGATCTCTGCATTTAAGGAAGGTGTGCCGGTTCGTGCATCCTGCAACTGAAGTGACGGTCTACGTGTCAAGCGTTGGTTGGCCGATACGATGTATGCAGGCCTGCGGCGTCTGATGGGATGCGGCCCAGTGCGGGAACGACATGTGTAGCGATTGGAGCAGTTGGAACGAGGAGGCGTTTTGGCGGGAGATGACGGGCGCCGTTGGATGAGGTTGTTTTTTGTGATGAATAGGGGTGGGGCCCATTCCAGGGGCCCCTACTCATTCATATTTCCTCGTTGTAAGCCCTGGTTGCTCGGCGCTCGTTTCTCTTCTTCTGCTTTCGTTTCCCGAGGATCCCTCTTCCCTAGGTCAGATGTCTTCTTTCGTAGAGTCTGTAGATGTCGTAGGAGTAGGTTCTAGGGACCCTTTAGTTGAGCCAGAGTCTTCTCGGGGAGTAGGGATTGGACCCTCTTCTCGGGATCGTGCGGCGGGGGCAGCCCCCAGGGAGGAGGCGGTAGATGCTGCCCCCGGTGCCTCGTGTTGGGTAAGGCATGAGGACGAGATCGCCAATGCTCGGGCTCGCTTCCACATCCCCTCATGTTATACGCTTCGTCTGGCTAAGGAGGGAGAGAGGGCAGACCAAGTACGGGGTAGGGAGATCGCCCTGTACTTGGAAGCTTTTTGGGGTGGAATGCGCCTGCCCTTCTCTTCCGAGGTCGTCGAAGCGCTGAACTTCTTCGGGTTAGCCCCCGGCCAGTTAGTGCCGAACTCGTGGAGGATTCTCCTTGGGTTCCTGATCCACCTGAAGTTACAGGCGGTTCCCTTTAGCCTCTCCCTCATCGATTCTTCCCTCGTCTTCAAAAATCACCCTGGTGGTAGAGCGGGCAACCCGAAGTGGGTATACCTCTCTTTTAGAAAGCGACTGGGGGCACTGCCGGGATAGGGGTTGTAGCCCTGCCTTCTTCTATTCATGACTGGAAGAAGAAGTTCTTCTTCGTCTCCCCCCCGAGGGCGAGGACCGGCCCGTGCCTACCAAGTGGACGAGGGAGAAATGCTTGCCGGGGAAACGGTCCAATGACCCCGCCGCGGTGAGAGTGGCGTCGTGGGAGCCCATCCCCCGATCTGACGTGCTGCTGTCTGAGAGGGTCCTGAGTTGGGCCAGGCTCAGCCCCGTTGAGTTCGTGGGTAAGTTAGGCTTGTTTTTTGGCTTGTATATTGCTTGTGTCACTGACTACTTTGCATTTGGTTTTGTGCAGAACCCATGGATATGGACGAGCTTAAGGCTTCCATACGCCAGCCGAGGAAGGTCACGAAGGCTGGGGGCACCAGCTCTTCTCGTACGAAGCCTGCCCCGTCTTCCTCTCCTCCTGTGGTCGCGTCCCGTGAGCGTTCGGGAGTGGATCCCGCCCCGGGGCCTAGAAGTTCGTCGGGCCGGAAGCGGGCTTAAATTCTGGATGACCCAGCCTCGGAGGAGGAGGAGATTGGCTCTCCATCGGAGCCGCTTAAGAGGAGTTCCCAGAGGTCTTCCTGGAGCCCGTCCTCACCGATCATGGTGGAGGAAGGGGGCCTCCAGTTCGTGGTGCCCTCGGGGATATCCGTCGCGGACATCCTGCAGCATGGGATAGAAAAATCGGCAGGGGGTAGGGTCCCCGGGGGGACCCTCAGGGCCCATATGGCGTTCATCGCCCAGGAGTCCGTGCAGGTAAGTGTTTGGTTCTTTGTGAGATTCGGTGCCTCATTCGTCTTTCTGATCTCTTTTCTATTTTCCAGGTTCTCCAGCACGTTGCCCTTGCCTTGCGTATGGAGGCCGAGGTGATAGCCCCGGTGATGAAGGCCGCGGGCCAGCTTGCCTCACTGGAAGAGAGCTCCAAGCGGGAGCTGAAGGCGGTGATGGAGAGGGTTTCCGCCTTGGAGGGCAAGGTGGAGGCCGGGAAACGAGAGGTTTCCCGGTACCGCGAGGCTGCCATGGCTGCCGAGGTCAGGCTTGAGGACGCTCAGGTGAAGGAGCTGGGGGCGGCGGCCGAGGCGGCGAAGTCGGCCGACCTGAGAGCGGTGAAGTTGGCCGACCTCTCAGCGGCGAAGGTGGTGGAGGGCTACAAGAAGTTGAAGGACTTCTATGATGACCTGGCCGTGGCCACAACCCGCATCTGGCACGAGGCCCTCGACGCCGTTAAGGCCCGGATGTCGGAGTTTGCCGACGGAGAGCTCCGGGTCGAATTCCCCCTCACGGACGCCGATGTGCAGGAGGAAGATATGAGGAAGTCGCCGAGGACCCTGCCCGTCATGTGGTGGACGTCGAGGACCCCGAGGTCACACCTGGCCCCGAGGCCTAAAGACCCCGTCTTCCTCCTTTTATTTTGTTGTTTTTGGAATTTTTGTAAGCCTCCGGGCATTTTGTAAGGCTAGGGAGCCCAAAATACCCTTTTTAAAGCCTTTGCCTTTGGTAGTAATAAAACTTTTTCATTGGTTTCATCGGTTTGCACTTTATCTTTTGTTTGTGAAGAATACTTATGAAATATCTTTGCTTGTACTGTTGGGCTTCCATGTCTGGTCGGCCATCTGTCTAGCGATCGTTCATCGAGTTGATTTCGATCACTTGCCGAGTGTGCCGAGCACTGCTGAGAAGGAGGCATCTCCATGGCCCCGAAGTCGAGGGGGGATCGCTTAGACTCGGATAGACTTGATGCCCCTTATTGGGGCTTCGGATCCTCTGCATGTGATGGGAAGAGGGTTGTTTGCCGTATTTGTGCCGAGCATGAATGGGAAGCTGCTCGGTTGCCCCTTGGTGGGGGCCTTCTGACCTCTGGTAATGCGAGCAACGACCACTAGCCGAGGATGGTTGAGCGAGGGTCGGGCTCGATTGCCTCTGGGAGGACTTTGGGTCTTTAGCGTTGGAGGGGCTGTAAGAAGCCCACTAAAGATGACCGGGCAGTGAAGCTGCGCGGTCGCTTCTTGGCGAGGGTTTTGATCTCTGGCGTTGCGGGTAGGCAACTATCAGCCTGGGATGACCGAGCGGGGTGGCCGCTCGGATGCCTTTTGTGAGGGCTTCGATCCCTGGCGTTATGGGTAGGGGGCTACCAGTTGGAGATGACCGAGCAGGGTAGCTCTCGGTTGCCTCTGGCGAGGGCTTTGATCCTTAGCGTTGGAGGGGCTGTAAGAAGCTCACTAAGGATGACCGGGAAGTGAAGCTACGCGGTCGCCTCTTGGCGAGGGCTTTGATCTCTGGCGTCGCGGGTAGGCAACTACCAGCCTGGGACGACCGAGCGGGGCAGCCGCTCGGATGCCTCTTGCGAGGTCTTCGATCCCTGGCGTCATGGGTAGGGAGCTACCGGCCGGAGATGACCGAGCAGGGTAGTTGCTTGGTTGCCTCTTGCGAGGGCTTTGATCCTTCAGGACGGGGACCGAGCAGGGTTACTACCCAGTGCCTCTTGGCGAGGACTTTGATCCCTGTCGGTTGTGGTAGGAAGCTACCAGCCGGGGATAGCCGAGCAAGGACTCGACTGCCTCTGGGAGGACTTTGGTCTTTAGCGCAGGAGGGGCTGTAAGAAGCCTACCAAGTGGCCTGGCAGGGTTACTGCCCGGTGCCTCTTGGCGATGGCTTTTGTCCTGAAAGATAGCCGAGTGATGGATCCTCGGGCTCGATTGCGTCTGGGAAGGCTTTCAATCTCTGTCGGCCGTGGTAGGAAGCTACCAACCGGGGATAGCTGAGCAGGGTAGCTGCTGAGCTGCCTCTAAGGAGGACTTGGATCCTTAGCGTTGAAGGGGTCGTAGGAGGCCTGCTAAGGATAACCAGACAGTGAAGCTGCGCGGTTGCCTCTTGGCGAGGGCTTTCGATCCCTGGCGTTGCGAGCAGGGAAGCTACCGGCCAGGGATAGCCGAGCAGGGTAGCTGCTGAGCTGCCTCTAAGGAGGGCTTGGATCCTTAGCGTTGGAGGGGCCGTAGGAAGCCTGCTAAGGATAACCGGGCAGTGAAGCTGCGCGGCTGCCTCTTGGCGAGGGCTTTGATCCCTGGCGTTGCGAGTAGGGAAGCTACCGGCTAGGTGTAGCCGAGCGGGGTAGCCTCTCGGTTAATTCTTCATGAGGTTTCGCCCGACCATCCAGTTGCAGGTATGGGGAATAGGAACGGTCGTGGCGACTGTGCGTGTAGCACGCGCAATGAATATGGGGGGAGGCGAAGCGTCAGGGTTGCATCGTTTCGATTCTGCCAGAGAAGGCTTGATGATCGCCATGTGGCAGCGACTTTTTGGGCGAAAGCGGGCGACTGTTGAGCTCCGTCGGGACGCAATGGGCTATATAAGGCTGAAGGAGCACTGGCCCTTCCTTACTTCGCAGACAGATCGTTGAGAATGCAGGACTTCCCCTTTACCATCCCCAAAATCATCCACTTCGAAGACGTATACCTCTATGACCAGAACTGCACCGAGGACACGGTGCAGTTGGTCTATGGGCGCATCGAAGACCACTTCGGCCGCTTGCTCCCCCGACGCTCCTCCCTGCTGCAGCTGCTGATGTACTCCATCTGGAGGGCGTCGCCGGGGCTTTACAACCCCCTGTCCGAGCAGCTCTATGACGAGGCCGTGCGTAAGCTGCGGTCTCTGAGGCGCTTCGGCTTGATCTCCGTGAATCGGCTGGCTCGCTCAGAGGCACTCGTCCGTAAGTGCTACGAACTGAGGCTCGGGGTCAACGCGCGTGGTGGGAATCGAGGGCTGAGGCTGGATCTCGCGAGGCCTCGGCTGGCGGAGATCTTCACCGAGTACCATGAGCAGTGCTCTCTGTACCCCTTTCCCCCGCTGTTGTAATTTTCTTTTTCTTCTTATATGTATGGCTGAGGAGTCCATAATACCTTTTTGAATAAACAAGATATTTCCTTTTTTTCGCAATGTTACATTGATCATTATTAAATTAACAACAGACCCTAGGAAGAGTTTACATTGCCTTAAGAGAAAAGTACATGCTAATAGCTGATTTTATTAGCACGGCCCGAGCTCCCCGGAGGCCTGTTGGTTTCGGTGCTCGGCACCGGGTATGGGGCTCCCCGAGCGCCGGGCCGGTCGTCTGCCGAAACGAGCATGATCTGGCCGATGGTCAGCTCGGCGGGAGGGGGACGCTACTCCTGCTCGCGGTCGGCCTGCCGTTTGTCTCTCAAGTAGGCGGCGAGGTGCCCCGATCGGATGAGCTCTTCGATATAGTTCCGGAGTTGCTTACAATCCTTCGTGGCGTGGCCCAATGTCCGGTGGAAGGCGCAGTAAGGGCCACGGGTTCGCTTCGAGGCCTGACGCGGGATTGGAGGGAACTTGAAGAACCCCTCGCTCTGGGCCTCCTCTAGCAACACTGCGAGGGAGACGTTGAGTGGGGTGTACTCCTGGAACTTCGGATGATAGGGCCGCTGACGCTCCGGCCTTTCTTCCCGGGCCCTCTTCTTCTGGTTGGACCGGTCTGCTCGAGGGAGGTTTGCGTTCACCTCGGACTCTAGTTGAACTTCGCGCTCGGTCCACGCCTTGACCTCGGCCATGGTCTTAGGCTGCGCCAACGCAAAGGAGCGCAACCACTCCTTGTGCCTGAGACCGGACTTGAGCGCCGTGATGACGGTCTCGTCCCGGTGCTCGGGGACCTCGAGGAGGGCGTTGTAGAAGCGAGTGATGTAAGCTTTGAACGTCTCCTTGTCCCCGCTCTTAATTGTGAAGAGGTAGTTGACCGTACGCTTCTGCCGATGGTTTCCAACGAAATGGCCGAGGAACTGAGTAGCCAGCTCGTCAAAGGTCGAGATTGAGCGAGGCTCGAGTCCTCGGAACCAGTCCCGACTAGATCGGGTGAGGGTGGATGGGAAGGCCCTGCACTGGGCGGCGTCGGAATGGTCCTGCAAGCTCATCCCCGCGGTGAAAGCGTCCAAATGGCCTTTCGGGTCGGTTTTCCCGTCGAACAGAAAGATCTTCGGGGGCTTGTTGCGCGAGAAGACGTGGACCTCGAACAGTTCCTCGGTAAACGTCTTAGTGAGCGAGTCGGCGGCGTACTTAGCCCCGTTGCCCGAGAGGTGTCCTTCCCGGCGCATGCCCTCGATCTTCTTTTCGAGGGCATCGAGACGGCCGTGGTATCCCAAGGATTCGGCTCCGGGTGATCCATGGCCTCTTCTGTGGGAGGTCCGCGTCTGGGCGGAGCCCCGGTTCCTCTCGATGAGGTTCCTCAGATCCCTGAGCGAGGTGGCCCTCGAGCTGTCGTGGCGGGCCCCCTCTGTGCAACCCCGTTGGGGGGAGGGGTGTCGATCATGCCTGAGGATAGGTGAGGTGACCGACATCTCCTCAGGGGGGAAAGGGTCGCGAGGAGGTTTGAGGCGAGGCGCTCTGGCAGCGGACCCCGGTGTGGAGCCGTTGGGCGCCCAGCGGGCCTCAGAGAGTATCGGCCCGTGAGATCTGTGGCCGTGGGACGCAACCTGCCGGTGGTCAGCCGTGCCGAAGAAGGCAGAGTCTTCTGGAGGCGGAGGAGCAGCTATCTGGCCCCCTGGCCCGGTCGCTTGGACGCGGATGAGTGCCTCCACCATGGCCTGTAGTCGGTCTATTCGGCCGGCGAGGGCGCCGATGGCGGTCGTCGGAGGAGGTTCATCGGCGCCTCCGGCGAGGGGAAGGCGACGGTTGGTACCTAGGTCCTCAGGGTGATCGTTTGCCATGTGGATGGAGATCGGAAAGCCAACTTTGTGTTTTGTGGATTCTAAGTTCCCACAGACGGCGCCAACTGATGGAGCTCCTTTTCGGGCCTCCGTCAGATGTTGTCTTCCGTCGATCTCCCGGTGGATTTTGGAGGTGATCTCCTGTTGCGTGTGGGTCTCAATGGGTTTTGAGGAGATTGGTGATTTGAGAAGTTTAGCGCCGAGTACCTGCAAAGAAGTCCCGGGGTGATTTGGTACCACCGAAGACCCTCCGACGATCAAGTTAGCACTAGATCCGAGCAGAGTAACGGCTAAGTGGAATAAAAAATGGCTTACTTGACCCCTCTGTGATGGGGGTTTATATAGCGGCGGCGGCACGCAGCAGCAGGCGTGAGGATCTCGCCGGCATTTACGCTCCCGACGTCACGCCCGCGTAAGGAGCGGATCTCCCATTAACGGGGATCGTGATGGCATGGAACGTGGGATGTTGCTGGCGGAGAATCTGCGCATGGCGAGATTTGCGGAGCGGCGGTTACGCCTGCGAGCGGTGGATTTGGTCGGTCGGAGGGACTGAGGAAGATGGCCTTGGCGGGAGAGTTCGAGCGGGAGGGCCGAGGCATCTTGGTCTTGTGGTAGCTCGGGGTGAGCTGAGAGGCCGAGGAGGCCAATTTGTAGGGGGCCTTGAGGAGAGCCAGCTTGTGCTTGTAGGTCGGGTGCAGGGATGGTCTGGTCGGCCCCTGTAGGCCCTTTCTTTTGAGTTCTGGGACACGTCATCTGCCACGTGTCGTGATCATGGAGATCGCCAATATTGTGCATCATCACTGAGAAAGCATTCAGGTGCACGAGACCATCTCATCCAAGTGAGAGAGAGAGGGAGGGGGGCCTACGAAAATGGTGATAATTAACGAATCTTATTTGCGTAAGCACACATGAACATCAATCATGAATGTCCATATGAAAAATAACATACCTATATGAATATCTATAAGAAAAATAGCATACATATGTGAATGTTTATAACGTATACTCCAAATCTCTGCAGCATAAAATCAAATAGCAATCAATAATTAACAAGAAAGTTTTAACCACAAAAGGAAAACGTTCAGAAAGGAAGAGTGAAACAACTATAACATATAAAGATAAAGCATTTTAAAGAAAAAGGAAAGGAAAAAGTACATCCATAATGCATGAATTCGGTGTTTTAGAATTTTGAACATCAACAATGAGCCGAAGATTACATTCATGGGATGAAATAAGACACACATATATAAGCAAGAAGCATATGTTCCGGATATCATCAAAAAGTTCGTGCGATAAAGAAGACACTTAATAACAGTTTTGCGAGTAGAATATAATAATGGAATAGCTTGTGCAAAAACAATCATTTCATAAAACTTCTAGTGCTTACTGGGCTACCGGAGAACTTTTAATAGCTATAGATGATCTAGCTCCAGGAAAACTATTATAAAATCAACACCTATGATAATTCACAAAATGATGAAACATGATTAATTCATTCATGAATTCATTAATATTGCACTCAGCTAACTCATTAGAAGACCAACAAATTCAATAATTAAAAACTATAATTAAAAAATAAACATAGAGCATGTTCAGAGAATATCATCCAGATAAAATTCTGTCACATAACTTAGAATGTTATGCCGCCTTCTATTCTTCAATGAGCTATCCTGATTTTAAAACAAATTGGCTTAAAAGAAATAAGACCAGTTTGCTTTCTCTCCAATTGTCATTCCACTACTACAAATCTCTCTCCAACCTTTCCCTGTTGCATTAATCAATTTAGAAAACGGGTGCCCATGTAATAGGCAACAACCACAAATCAACAACTTCATAATCAGTTAAAAATACTTTAAAGAACTGGTTTAAAATAAGGGTTTTTTATATACAACCCTCAAAGATTGGGTATTTTGACAAAACACCCTCAAAGATCAAATTTTTTTAAAACAACCTCTATAGATTTATCGTTAACTAAATAGGACCCTCTGTTATAATAACCAATCTTGGACCCCAGGCTAGAAATTACCATGGTTAGCTGTGATATGTTAAATGTCTTAATTGCCCCTGACCTCCAAAATCCCCATTCATCACCAAAATTGACTTTCTTAAGGATTCCATACAAAAACTCTTCATCTCGCTACAAGAAACTGCTGCTGTTTTCGACGGGAGACTATATTCGACGCTAATCTGCCGTCGAAATAGACTTGGATTTTCCATGACTTTGTTGACTCTGGTCAACAACTATTTCGACGCAAGACCGATGTCGAATTAATCCCAGCCAAGTCAACAACCTTAGCCGACCCCGAAGACTCTCTCACTTTCCCCATTTCTCTCGATCTCAGATCTAAAAATATCCCTTTCATTGTTGTCATCATCGCCGCCGCCTCCTCTTCCTCCCCTCCTCCTCATCTCCTCATAGACTTCCTCACCGATTCCTCCTCCTTTTCCTCCTAGCTTTTACCCCGTCTCCTCGTTCGACCTCCTCGCTTCCTCCTCCTCCTCACCGAGCCCCCCACCCTCATCCTCGTCGAGCCCTCTTCCTCCTCTCCTCCTTCAACGATCTCTCCCTCCTCTACCAACATCGTCCACCGGATCTACCTCGACGTGAAATCGGCGATGAATTAGGTGTATTAATTTTATAAAATTTTGATTTTTTTGTTGTTAATTTTAGTAAATTTTGTTATATTGGAAGATTGGTGTAGAAATGTCAAGTGATAGTAATTGATAAATTTGTGTGATTGTAGCGTTGACGACTGCGTGATTGCTCGCTCTTTCTTTGCACTCGATATTCTTCGGTCTCCGGTACACCATCCTACACCTCTTAATTCTTAACTACTAAACTTAGACTAAGTCACCAATTAACTATTAATTAAACTAAAAACCACTTAACCTATTCTAAATGGTTCATAACCAATTAACCATTTAACCTTAATCTAGATACTTGACATTAATTCAACAAATAGCCAATGTTACGATCTTCATCCGCACACCCAAAAGGCCATGGCTCCTCATCTGCAGGGCTGCCATCAATCGATGACATCAAGTGTAGTATCTTTTACATCGCAGTGAAGGCTGAATTAACGGGGATAGACTACGGGGGTTACGAAACCATTATCTACCGGTTATGGGGGAGGTCAGAACTGGCCAATCAAGATCGATCACACCATCCTTCGGGTCTTAAACTTATCCGTATTGGATGCGCTCCCGTCTCTTCCTGAAAATGTAACCCATGACCATCACGGCGAAGCAAATCATCGTCTACACTTCTTTCATTCTATGGATCTTCTTTCTGATCGCGCTATCGAGTACTTCACAAACACTCTCTACCGCATCTTTATGCACCGTCTGACTTTGCACCAGCTCGAACTCGCACGAGATGTTGCAGTAGATGATGAGGCCCTTACAGAGCGGATCAATATTGTTGCTGCGGAGCACAATATTGAAAAGAATCTATTTCTGAATTATAAGTGATGAATTGTTGTCTTGGAAATGTCTAGGATATCATGACTGAGTAAAACAATTTTAATGTTGTAATTTTCCCTGCTATCTATTTGGTGTGTGATATATATGTGTCTGTTGTGGATGTGTATGTACTATGTGTGTGGAATAAAATGCATTATGGATGTGTGTATTGTGTGTGAAATATGTTGTAGCCGCGCGTTTGTGTGAGAGTGAGGGGGATTTAAATGTAATGCTCATTGTGTGCATTATCTATTTTAATGAATCTAGATACTTCGTTATTATTATTTACCGTTTGACCAATTAACCATTCAAACTGATAACTCCAAAATCCTAAACTAAATACTTCAATAACCCGACGATATTGAAACAGTAACCATTAAAATTAAACTAATTAAGTGTATGATACTCAATGGTAACAACTAAACCAATATATGTTGTTATCGAGTATCTCACATTGATAAAATATCGCGCCTTAGACCCTGTCTATCAGTTATATGCATGCGGTTATCTTCGCAACATAAAATTACGCGTGGGTTAGTAATCTCGAGTGTTAATTGTTCTTTGTTGATAACCATCTCATAGTTTATGCGATAAGAAGACCAGTCGCAATGTATCCGATAGATTTGTCCTGTTTTGGACAAGTTAAGAATGTATAACGTATACACTTCCCTGCATACCTGTGCTTTCATTCGTTTCGAGATGGGTTTCGTCAGTACCTTTCCGCTGGTTCTCCGTGTACAAATATAGCGAAAATGATCATTTCAATGCTGATAGAATTGAGATGTTTATCTCTTCTATTGCAGTGTACTCGGAGAACAGTGGAAGGTGCTGCCGAAATTTCTTGAAGCGAATGAAAGCGTACAAGTGCAGAGAGTGTATGCGCTATACATTTTTAATGGGATATAAGCCTTACCTCCGACAGCCGTTACTCCTGACAGCCGTTGTAATACCGTTAACATCATGACCGATCTTAAGACAAATATTCTGATATAAAAAATAATTAGTCAAAACATATGAAAACACTGCCTGATGGTTGGTTAATTTGATTCTTAGGTTTTACGTATCGGACAAGAATGGATAGGACTTGGATAGATAAGAACAAATTTGGCCATAAACTCTGTAACAGTGTTTAAGAGTTTATAAAATTTTCGTCGAGGGTGGGTGGTAATCGTATTAACTTCCCTGTAAGAGATACTGTAATCGCAAGAAAGATAGTCGAGAAGCAGTTCGTATGCATATACTTGCTAACGGGTTCAATTAAGGTTACACTATCTGGCACCTGCATGAAGAGGTAGTAGACTATAGAATACCTTTTTATTGTCGATTGAAATCTGCTAACCATCTGTTTGCCCTCTTTAAAGACACTGTTTACCATAAAAAATAGGAGAGGAGATGGGATTGAATGTCTTATCTGAATTTGGGGGCAGATGCATGGGTTTGATCCATCCACCTCTCCGAAAACACTAAGTTGATTTATAGTGCCATATATCGGAGGTTTGGATGACTGCGGCCGATGTAGGTAACTTTCAGATTCCCTCTCACGGATGAGAGGTTTATTGATTGTGGGGACGAATCGTTCCTGCAGGCACAAGCCCCTGCAATTAATTACATTATCGCAAAACGATTACAACTTTCTGCTTCTCCAAGCTTTGTTTCGTGTGTGTGTTTTAGGTTTTGTTTATTTTGGGTTGCTCTTGGATTGTATGCGGAGACAAATTTATGTAGTCTCCCTTAGGGTGCGGATTAGTCCAAATCCGTATTTATATTTTATAATTGGTTTCAAGCATTTTCTTGACGGGGTCCACGTTGGTAGCTTGGTTTGCCAACGGGATTGATGTTAGGTTGCATTTCTCACATTTGTAAAGTCCATCAGTTTAAAAGAGAACCTATGCTCTGTCTAAGGATCGTTATTCTCGTTTGTGAACAAAGATCAACTTAGGTTGTTTGGTCGTATCTTGAGAATGTTTGCCTCCATCAATCATTTGATCATATATGAAGCATATGCTTCTATACTTAGATATTTTACGAAGTCTTCAAGCATTTGCTTGGCATCATGTGCACTTGTGCTTTGGAAACATGTGCACTTGAATTGTGCATGGCTCTTGGTTTCAGGCCTCGCACTTTGGTGCGCATGGATCTCAACGGGACCAAGGTTGGCACTAGTGCCTGGCGATTGCACACGTGTTGCATGTGGTGGCAGGGCAGTCCTTGGGGGAAAGCTCTTTGGCATGTGCACATGTGTTTTGCACGTAGCGTTGCGAATGATGCTCACTTATTTTTGTGAAAGGAATTTCCTTTAAAGAAAAGTGAAGTGAAGACTTCTGTTAATTTTTAGAAGTGCACATGTGCTTTTTAGGTGCACATGTATGCTAGGGTGGACCCTAATATTTTAAGGAAGTCATGGTTTCTGTTAGTCAATTTTTGAATGCGCTTGTGCATTTGGGATGTGCGCCCCTATATGGGATGCGTCCCAAAATTAGGGCAAACCCTAATTTTGTGAAAATTGATATTTTTCAAGAAAAACATTGTTTTCAATGAAGCCCATGCTTCGGTTCTTGTAGCGCATGCTCTGTTCTTGGACCTTTGTCTATGTTTATGAAGCCAATGCTTTAATTTTATATTCTTCAACATATTTTAATTGGAGCTTTTTTTCCCAAGATCTTGGATCCTAGGATCAAATCCCTCATAAAAACCTATACTTTCGTAGAGGAAGGGATGAACCCTAAGATTTTTTTTTCTTGTAGATGACAACGAGTCAAAACTCTCAAGTAGCCTATGCTTCAAAGAGAAGAGATTTCTCTCTTATATTCTTACCTAGTTGAGGCTAGGGTTTCTTCGAGGAGATTGGAGGTACGGGCCTTGAGAACTCTTTCTCGGTTGAAGAAGATGAAGATCTTGGTGATCAGGTTAATAATATTGTGGATGATGGAGATTTTTCTTCTTAGAGGCTTCTATTTATAAGAGGGTAGTAGTTAGGGTTTGTTGCTAGCTACAAGATTTGAATTGATTCATATCAATTCAGGGTGCACGCGCACCGTTAGATTGTTGATCCCACAATCTATTTGTTAAGATAATTAACAAGGAAAATTTTCTTTCAAAAGAGCAGAGGCTCTAACAGGAACACATGTCTCAGAAATACGCTTGTGCACCGTGCTTTACACATGTAGCGCAATGTTTATACATGCGCTTGTGCATTGCACGTTGCGCAAGTACAAGTACGCATCAGAAACTTGCGCTTCAAGCTTCAATGTAGCCTGCGCTATAAGAAAGGGGTGCTTCCAATTTGGGCGAGAACGGTGCGCTTGCGCAGCAAAGGTTCGTATTTTTGCCTTGGTGGAGTTTAAGCTCCCAAGAACCAAATTTTGGCGGGAACAAATGCCAACCACTACTTTGCCTACGTAAGTATGTACGTAGATTAAGCAGTGCAAAATAATGCACCGCTAGAGATTTGATGGCTTAGGAAACAAGTTTAGGTCCCTGTCACCTAAGGCTTTTTCAATCTTCATGAGTCGTAAAGATTTCATAAAGTTGTTTTCTTCCTATGAGTCTAGAGGTTCTCATAGGTGTATTTTCTCCTTAGCAATCGTAAGGATCCCTAAGTATATTTTCTTTTGTAAGTTGTAAGGATCTTACAAGAGTGTTTTCTCCTTGCGAGTCGAGAGCGCACGTAAGTGGCTTCTCCTCCTCATTGGTAGCATGGTTATCCAATGGAGGATGTTTGGGTGCAATTTCGTTGTGAATAGCTCATGGATCGTATATGGTAGTCAATTTGGTGACAGGCCGCAGGGTATTGATGGCTTAGGAAGCAAGTTTAGGTCCTTGTCATCTATGGTTTTTCGATTTTATGAGCCGTGGGGGTCTCATAAAAATATTTTATCCCTAAAAATTGAGAGGATCTCGCAGGTGTATTTTCTCCTTAGGCATTATGAGGATCCCTTTGTGAGTCGTATGGATCCCATAAAGATGTATCTTTTCTTCACTTTTATAATGTGAATAAAAGACACCATTTTGAGTAGCAATTCTTTGTGCTAAAATGACCTGGCTTAGTTTATTTACTCGTCTCGGAGCGTTCAATTTATCCTCTTTTTAGGCGTGGATAAACTCAGATTGACGTTAATATAACCCCATTAGTATAAGAGACCGTCAGGTTTGTGGTACCGGGTGTATTCTATCGCACCGTTGCTTTGACTGATTTCTTCTCGATTTGTATTCCTTCAAAATGTCGTTTGAGTAGCTGTGCACTTGCCGTATCTCCAATCCTTTCTGAGGCGAAATACGACGTCTTAAGTAATCTTCTTAAGCCGGTATATGCATGTTGCCTTCAGATATTCAGCGTTAGGCATCACCATAACGTTTTACCTTGAGGTTTGACTCTTTTTGAGTCCCAGAGAAGTCATAATTGTACCCTTCTGATGTGAGATGACATCTGATGGTCTTTAGGCATGTATGTGCTGCCATCGAGACCTGAAGCTACGAATTTGCCATCACTCCACTTTTCTTTGGCTCCTTTGCGCTTTCATGACGTCGTGTCTATACTCTGTTGAGGTAGAGGAACGTCCAAGTAGTTTTTAGGCTGTATGTATTGTCGTTAAGACTTGGTGTTAGGTCGATGTCGTAGCACCGCTTTTGTTTTGACCCTTTGGTCCTTACTGATGCCGCATCTGTACTTCGCTGGAATACGATGGGGTATTAAATTGGTCTTTAGGCTGTGTATATATTGACATCAAGACTTGGAGCTAAGAATTTGCCGTCACTCCACTTTTACTTTGGCTCCTTTGATCTTTCATGACGTCGCGTCTGCACCCTGTTGGAATAAAAGAGACGTCTAGATAGTCTCTAGGCTTTATGTATTTCCGTTAAGACTCTATTCTTTGTTCGATCGAACATGGTGGAACACATTGCTCCCTTTTCATTTGTTTGTGCCCGTGGATTGTATACAAGCGGGACCGAACTACTTGTAGGGCACAAAAAATTTCTTTTTTTTTATATCTGGGATTACTCCATCATTTCTGCTTTTTTTATCACGAAGGTCGCAATTGCCTAATCATTTCGGCTATTTATTCGCGGTCGCCCAATCATTTCGGCTATTTATATTTTATTTTACTCGCTGTTTTTTACTACGAGTTGCCCAATCATTTCAGCTATATATATTTTTATTTTTTTATTTCCTAGTTTAACGACTTAGAGGTCAAAATTTTGGATTCCATGCCAGCATCAACGTTGCTATCACCGAAGCACGTGTGCCAGGAGCAATTCATCATTTTCTGTTGCCCATTGTACAATGGTGGCTTAAAAGACAGGTTTAGATCTCGGTCATCTAAGGCTTTTTCAATCTTCATGAGCCGTAAGGATCTCACAAAATTGTTTTCTCCCTATGATTATAAAGGATCTCATAGGTATGTTTTTTCCTTAGGAGTCTTGAGGGCCCCTAAGTGGGTTTTCTCTTGTAAGTCTTAAGGATGTTACAAAAGTGTTTTCTCCTTACAAGTCGAGAGGATCTCGGAAGTTCCATTCACCATGTTTTGTTAGTGATATGTACGCCCTATAGGCTATTATTGTATGATATAGTGGATGCTTGGACATATATATGGAGGACTTTCTTGCTCGACATGATTGTATTCTATCTGGTTTCCTTTATCTTAATATGTTCATTAGTATTATTATACTGTCTCTTATATACATGTTGATAAAGCCTTTAGAATGTTGGCATGACTACCAGGACTATGATGCGGATCATACTACTGGGACCTGGGTAGTCCATAAGCACATCCATCAATTGTTCCTAGTCGAGGGTATATCGAGACAGGGCATCGATACACCAGAGTAGACTAGTGTGTACGTTTCTTGACCCTGTATGGGGCGATGGTTGATCTCATATCCATTGGTGTTTGACATCAAAGATTGTACACAGGTGCTCATTAGAGAATTGGTACACCGAACAGGATTCTCCGAGAACTCCTGGTTGGTATTATACCTATCGCCAGATAGCAGTTCTCTGGTGACACTGGTACAGGTTAGTTTGTAGACCCGAGATCTTCATAGAGACTTGTATGGCTCCCACTGTGCTTTGATTTCCTCCCTACCATGGCTCAAAAGAGTCATGCAAACAGGTGGATTTTGGGTATAGTCCCGAGTCACATGGAGGCAATGAGCGATAGGAGGGGTTTTGTCTCTCCCGGTATTAGGAGTTGATGTTGCGCTATGCTCGATTGGCTATAACAGTAAGTCCCTGGCCAGGGCTGTTGATGAGATTTACTGGTAAGTGTTATCAGTAGTTTCTCATTATGAGCCATACATCGGTATGAATTATCAAGTTATTGGGGTCTGACGATACCACCCCTAGACTCGATATGCGATATATCAGATGAAGAGACCGGACTGTACGGTAAGTGTTACCTATAGGCTTCATGGGAGTTTAGACAAGCTTGCTTGTTGATCTTCTAATTGCTCAATACCTGGGTAGCCGTTACGTCCAGCTAGTACCGCTGACGGCTTGTGGGCGACTGATGTGATCATCACCTACTGCTGGCGTATTGACGAGTCTTTAGAGTCCCACACAGAAGATTTCTGGTTCAAGCGAAACGAAGTAAGGCACATATGTTGATATGTGCGGGAGCCTGATTAAATACGAGTATGTTATACTGTATTCTAATCTGGCAGTTATTTGTTATCGCTTAGGTTATATGTGATATAACCAGATTATCGAATCAAGTGTTGATTTGATAATGTGATATACAGATAAATGATATTAGTCGGTTATATGTGATATAACCGGATTATTAAATCAAGTGTTGATTTAATAATTTGATATATATTATATTTGATATAATTATATATTAACTAATATTATTGGCTCACTAATTATTTTTCATAATATATATTATTAATATATATATGTGTGATATATATATATATATATATATATATATATATAAAATGAAGCTTGACATGATTTTCTATTTATTGGAAATAGAAAATGAGGTGTAAATGGGGAGATATTTTGAGTATGGTGTGAAGCATGGGCTTTATTATTTCTTTACTACTCTTGACTCACTATTCAAGCATGGTTGCAATTTCTTATTGCATTTTATTCAATGCTTGAATAAGTGAGGAAAGAGAGAGCCATACTTCACTTCACTCTCACAATTCATTCTTGACTTGAGTTATTTTTCTTTAGCTCCTTCTTGAGCTCATGAGATGAGTTCTTGCATTCTCCATTTTCTTCACCTCATACTTCAAACTCTAAACCCTCACATGTGATGTGAACCATAGAGCTTGAAACCCTAGTGAGCAAATAAAACCCCTATTTCACCAATCTACACTTCATTAGCACTCTAGTGTAGTGTGTTTTCTTCACTAAAGAGTTTAGTGAAGATGCAGCTTGGATTGGCGGACTTCGGGTGATCATCTTCGGTATGAAGATCATCGGAGGAAGCTTGCACCAACTCGAAGTGGAGCCTAGTGGAGTCGCGTGGACTACAATCCGGAGCTTTAGAAGAGAAGGACACGGTCATCAAAGATTGTATCCATCTTTCCTTCTCTTAGTTTTATGATATCATCATAGGAAACCCTATTATTCTAGTTAAGATCTTGGTTAGTATTCGTTAGCACCCAAAATTTTTTAAATTGCATGTGTGATGCCTGTTTAAACCCCATCGCGGTGCTAGCGTACACTTACAGTTGGGGATACCACCCGACTTTGGTGGGACTTTGTTGAAACATATATTTTGTGTGCCCGTGGATTGTATACAAGAGTTTGTATAGAACTACTTGTATGGCCATTTCTTTCTTTTCACGAGTTTGTGCCCTTTTGGGTTTTCATAAACTCACGGTTAGTCCTGCTGTTTTTACTCACGGAGTCATTTCAGGTTTTCATCCATGCCCTTTTTTTCTTATGGAAGTAAAAGTTTTTTTTACGCACTGTTCTCCTTATGGGTCGTGAGGATACATGAGTGGGTCTTCTCCTCGTTGGTATCCTGGTTGACCAATCGAGGAGGTCTTGTAAGTGATTTTGTCTCGGGTAGCCCATGAATTGTATACGATAGTCAACTTTGGAAACCTGCCGTAGGGCAAAGTATACTTTTTTTGGGAACATCATTCGCCCGTGGGACTTGGAGGTGAAACTTTGCCGTGGGTAACCCGTAGATTGTATACGGTAATCAATTTGGAGACATGCCGTAGGGCAACAGATATTCAGGTGATATTTGTTCTCCTAGGAGACTTTAAAGGTGCAACCTTTGTTGCAAATTGCCCATGGATTGTGTACGGTGGTCAATTTGGAGACCAACCGCAGGGTATTGGCTTAGGAGACAAATTTAGATCCTTGTCACCTAAGGCTTTTCAAATTTATGAGATGTAAGGGTCTCATAAAAGTATTTTTTCCATATGAATCGAGAGGATCTCGAAGATGCATTATCTCCTTAGGAGTCATGGAGACTCCTAAGTGTCTTTTTCCCTTCAGGTGTCGTATGGACACATGAATGGGTCTTCTCCTGGTTGGTATCTTGGTTTGCTAATGTAGAATATTTTGATGCAACTTTGTTGCAAGTAGCCCATGGATTGTATACGGTAGTCAATTTGGAGACTGGCCGTAGGGTAAGGGATGGCTTAGGAGACAGGTTTAGATCCCTGTCACCTAAGAATTTTCAATTTTTATGAGCCGTGAGGGTCTCATAAAAATATTTTCTCTCTACGAATCGAGAGGATCTTGTAGGTGTATTTTCCCCTTAGGAGTCGTGGGGACTCCTGAGTGTCTTTTCCGCTTCATGTGTTGTAAGGATTCACAAGTAGGTCTTTTCCATAATAGTAGCTTGGTTTGCCAGTATGGGTTGTTTTGGACGAGAGTTTTATCGCCAGTAGCCCATGAATAGCATACGGTAGTCAATTTTGAGAAAGGCCGTAGGGCAGTGATGCCTTAGGAAACATGTTTAGATCCATGTCATCTAAGGCTTTTCAATTTTATGAGCCATGATGGTTTCATAAAAGTATTTTTCTCTACGATTTGAGAGGATCTCGTAGGTGTACTTTCTCCTTAGGATTCGTGGGACCCCTAAGTGTTTTTTCCCTTGTCAGTCGTAAGGATCTCATAAGAGTATTTTCTTCTTGCAAGTCGAGATGACTCACACGTGTCGTTCACCATATTGGGAAGATTGCCCGCTTCTTGTGGGACTTGGTCGAAACTTTTTTCCGTTTCTTTTTCTTTTACGAGTTTGCGCCCTTTCGGGTTTTCACAAACTCGTGGGTAGTCCTGCCGTTTTTACTTACGATGTCCTTTCGGGTTTTCATCCGTGCCTTTTTTGCTTATGAACTAACCCTTTTTGGCCCAGTTTAAATACTTAGTGGTCGATTCTCTCCAATTGAACTAGCTTGTCAAGGAGCTCATCCCAGTTTAATGACTTAGTGGTCGATTCGCTCCAATTGAACTAGTTTGTCAAGGAGCTCTTTATATGTGGTAGGTTTTGGCGAAAGACAGTAATGGATAAACCTGTGATCGCGGATCTAGAGTGCCTATGAACATTCCGACGGCTGAAGCTTCGGCAATCGGCTACTCACACTTCGAGGCAAGGTTCCTCCATCGAATGACATACTGCACCAACATTTCCTTCGATCTCCTCTCTTCATTGATCAGAGTGGAGATAGTGGTGCGCTTGCTTGCACTGAACCTCTGTATGAAGAGCCGCTCCATGTCAACGAAGGTCTCTACGGAGTTATTTAGGAGCTCCGGGTACCATTCGAAGGCAATATCCGCCAGGCTGCTGACGAACTGTCGAAGGAGTAGCTTATCATCACCTTCGGTGTTACCGTACATTGCCTTAAATTGTGAGATATATTGCTGGGGATTCCCCGTTCCTTGGAAGACTTTGAACTTCAGGATAGTATATCCCGGAGGGTATTTCTTTCGGTCGTACCATGCTGGATATGGACGACCGGTCTTGACCAACTTGTCTTTTTCTTCGCTGGAAGTAAGGAGTTTTACCTGTTGGGCTATGTACTCGCTGAGCAGAGCCTTCAATATCGTTTCATCTTTTGAGATTGAAGCGGCCTGCGGAGAGCTTATGGCACCTCCTTTCTCATTATCAAGAACCACCAGCGGTTCTTCGGCCGACGGTTCTGACGACTGGGCTATCATCCCACACATCTTCTGCATGAGGAGGGCCATTTTTTTCATATTGGCGGCCATATCCGCTGCTCTTTGCTTTTCTTATCGAGAGCACGTTTCAAAGAGTCAACTTCAGACCCTTGTCTCACAAGATCTTCTTATTCGTCTTTCGGACGCGTCTTAGGCGAGGGGCTGACGAGTGTTGCTGCTTGAGCTGCCATTTCTTGCAGCTGTTGCTGCCTTTGAGCTTGAGTTAAGACCGAGTTTGGGATCGGTGACTGTTGGAAGTGTTGTTTTCACTTTCGTTGAGATGTATCATCTGCACGGTATGGATTACTTCTGTCCCGTGCTTTGAACTTTAAAGATTTCTCCTTTTAGGATTTATCCTGGGTGATAAAGATCTTTTTAGCCTTTGCTGTTTAGGAAGGGCCACTTTAGACTTAGAAGCTAAGTCTTCGACCTATGACGGATTCCTGAGCTTCTCAGATTTTAGAGATGGGCTGCTGTTGATAACAGAGCCGCGAAATTCTTTCCAGACTTTGTAGATCGTCGAGAAAGTTTTGTTTTGAGTATTGGCTTTTGCTTATTTGATGCCCCTACAGGTGGTGGAGACTTCTTCAAAATGGCGGTAGGCGAATTTCGCTCAACCCTTTTGAGCGGCTTGAAACTGTTTTTGGCCGAGACAACTCCATCGATAGTGGGCATCGATGGAGTTAGCCCTGATGGGAAGATACCCCCAGCCTGTCTTTACCGACGCCAGTAACGACGTCGAGCACATCTTGAAACAGGAGCTTCTTCAGTTTTGGGAGCTTCATAGACATGCCTCATGTGTGGCTTTGAAGCTTCCGCAGGTGCCATTCGCTTGAAGAATGACGTATTTGGCAGAGCAGGAGCTTGAAATGTCAGTCTGTGGAAGACAGGATTTCTAGAGGGTGAAGCATCTTTTAGTGCTTCTGGAGTAGCATGAGCCAGCCTTTTAAAGACTGAGGTTTTGGAGTTCACAGGCTTTTTTGCTGGGCCTGTGGAGCTTGATGCCATCCTCTTAAATACTGAGCCTTCTGGTTTTGCTGGCTTCTTTGACGGGCCCACGAAGCTTGTATTCAGCCTGTGGAAGACTGAGCTTTCTTATTTTGCAGGCTTCTCGGAAGGGCTTGCGGAGCTTGTTGCCAGCCTATCGAAGACTGACTTCTTTGAGGCCTCCTCTTTTGACGTTTTAGCACCAATGGTAGGGAGGAGTGGAGGCATTTGCCCAAATTGGAGCCCGTTCCATTCTTGTATGAGTTGAGCTGTTGGGATGCCGATCAGTAGGGCTATAATCTGCCCATAGAAGATCAGCCGAGGCATAGGGGTCTTGGAGTTATTGCAGAATGCCATTGATGTCTGCATATGGGAGAAAGCACCAACTTCAGTCTTCCTCAGAATCCAAGAGCAACCATAAATATAATATACCATGATTTTGTTCGCGAAACATGACACATAAAGTTTGGAGTAGAAAGAGAAAAATGTCCTCTAGACGTGCCAGAATCTATTTACTGCCGAAAACGGGAGACGGGATAGGATTGAACGTCTTGCCTGAATTTGGGGATAGATAAATGGGTTTGATCTATCCACCTCTCCGAAGACACTAAGTTGATTTATAGCGCTATATATCGGAGGTTTGGATGAATGCGACTGATGTGGCCGATTTTCAGATTCCCTCTCACGGATGAGAGGTTTACTGATTATGGAGATGGATCTTTTCTACAGGCACAAGCCTCTGCAGTTAATTTCGTTATCACAAAACGATAATAACTTTCTGCTTCTCCAAGATTTATTTCGTGTGTGTATTTTAGGTTTTGTTTATTTTGAGTTGCCCTTGGATTATATACGGAGACTAATTTATGTTGTCGCCTGTAGAGCGTGGATTAGTCCAAATCTGTATTTATATTTCATGATTTTTGTCAAGTATTTGCTTGACGGGGTCCACGTTGGTAGCTTGGTTTGCAAACGAGATTGAACTTAGATTGCATTTCTCACATTTATGAGGTCCATCAGTTCAAAAGAGATCCTATGCTCTGTCTAAGGATTCTTAGTCTCATTTATGAACTAAGATCAACTTAGTTTGTTTGGTCATATCTTGAGAATATTTGTCTCCATTGATCATTTGATCATATATGAAGTATATGCTTCTATACTTAGATATTTTACTTATTCTTCAAGCATTTGCTTGGCATCATGCGCACTTGCGCTTTGGGAACATTTGCACTTGCACACTTCTATTGCGCATGGCGCTTGATTTTCGGGTCTCGCACTTTGGTGCGCATAGGTCTCAACGGGACCAAGGTTGGCACTAGTGCCTGGCGATTGCGCACGTGTGTTGCACGTGGTGCACAACGCATTCCTTAGGGGCAAGCTCTTTGGTATGTACGCACGTGTTTTGCTCGTAGCGCCGCGCATGATGCACACTTATTTTTATGAAAAGCATTGCCTTTGAAGAAAAGTGAAGTAAAGACTTCTGTTAATTTTTAGAAGTGTGCATGAGATTTTTTTATGCGCATGTCTGCTAGGGCGGACCCTAATTTTTTAAAGAAGCCATGACTTCTGTTAGTCAATTTTGAGTGCGCTTGCGTATTTGGAATGCACGCACCTATATAGGATGCGTCCCAAAATTAGGGTAAACCCTAATTTTGTGAAAATTGATATTTTTCAAGAAAAACATTAGTTTCAATGAAGCTTATGCTTCGTTTCTTGGAGCGCATGCTCTATTCTTGGACCTTTGTCCATGTTTATGAAGCCTATACTTCAATTTTATGTTCTTCAACATATTTTAATGGGAGCTTTTCTCCCTAAGATCTTGGATCCTAGGATCAAACCCCTCATGAAAGCTTATGCTTTCGCAGAGGAAGGGATGAACCCTAAGATCTTTTGATCTTGTAGATGACAATGAGTCAAAACTCTCAAGCAGCCTATGCTTCAAAGAGAAGAGAATTTTCTCTTATGTTTTTACCTAGTTGAGGCTAGGGTTTCTTTGAGGAGATTGGAGGCGCGGGCCTTGAGAACTCTTTCTCGGTTGAAAAAGAAGAAGTAGATCTTGGTGATCAAGTTAATAATATTGTAGATGATAGAGATTTTTATCAGTAGGGGCTCTTATTTATAGGAGGGGAGTACTTAGCGTTTGTTTATAACTAAAAGATTTGAATTAATTCATATCTATTCAGGGTGCGCACGCACCGATGGATCGTTGATCCGAGGTTCTATTTGTTAAGATAGTTGTTGGGGTCAAAAATTACACCCCAGTTGACTAAGTCAAAATCAAAGTCAACCCCAAGTCAAGTGGGCCCATGTCCAAGTCGAGCCCAAACATGAACAGGCCGGCATTCCCCATACCAAGAAGAAAATTATATAATAAATAAGTTTGATATAATTTTCATACATGAATATAAAATAGATTGGCAAAATGACATTTTGTAAAGCCCCAAGAGGCTATGTGTAAATTTATAACCCTATATAAGGCAACATTATGATGAAATAAAGTTTATTCTCCTAAAAAATTAGGGTTCTGTGCCTCCTTCTCCTTTCTCAAGATTTTAAACATTTTTCTTTTTTTGAATTAAATCAAGAGTTTAACTCTTCTTTTCCCAAAAAGGAATAGTTTTTCACCATAAAACCCTTGAAGGGAAGCTCAGATCTCTCATCAAATCTTTAAAAATAAGACTTTAAATCTCACCCCTTTTTTCAAGATCCAACCAACGGAGAGGAGGAAGAAGAAGATCCATCTAAAAAAAATCCCACTTTGGGAAGATCCAAGGCTTAAGAGAGGATCCGGAGCTCAAGGGAGAAGAAAGGGGCCTCCTTTCATCATCTCCGAAAATCTTTTGGGAGTTTAACTCCAAAATAAGAATATCTTCTTTAGGAGTTTAACTCCAAACCAATTTTTAAGGCGTTCAACTCCCAGATCCAAATCCTCAAAAGATTTTAACCCTAAGATCCGGATCCTTTAGGAGTTTAACTCTAAAAGTCTCTCGGGAGTTCAGCTACCAGTCCATGGGCTAAGCCCCCTTTTCCACGGGCGCCCGGCGCCCGCGTGCAGGGCGCGTGACCCGCCGGGCGCGTGACTCGCTGGCGCCCGGCGCCCGCGTGCCGGGCACATGAACCACGCACTCTTAGCACCCGCGTGCATGGCACGTGACCCGCTGGCGCCCAGTGCTCACGTACCACGCACATGAACCGCCAGTCCCTAGCACCCATGCGCCATGCACGTGGCCTGCTGGCACCCAACGCCCACGCACCACACATGAGACCCGCATGGGCGCCCAATGTCATCTCACGCGTCCTTCGGACGCACTTCACCCCTCTTTTTCCTACACGCTCCACACTTAAAACACATCCCCCGTTAGAAAAAATTTCTAACGGGGCGTTTCCCGCACCCCGTAAGGGGGCTGCTAGCCCTCTTGACCCCAGCCCGCTATCCGGGTAACATGACCCTTGTAAACTCTGCGTGGCCCCCGATACATCAAATTCCCCTCTAAAACACAACACATGCATACTACACATTGAGTTCGCATGACCAGTTTTACCCGTCAATCGGAGATTCCCTCGCTTCAAAAGTGAGGGTAATTAACGACAGCTTAATGCGCAGCTGCCGGAGATTCGGAACCCCACTATCAAAAAACCCTAGCCTATCCTAGGCAGGGGGAATCTGTATATGCCTGACAAGTGACGCGTATTCTCATCTCAATACGGTGACGAAAAATACCCTACAGATTCTGGCACGCCCGGTAGGACCTTTTCACTCCTCCCATATTTCGGGTTAAACATTCATGCGAACTCAATCAACATATACATCGATTGCTTGCACTTAAATCATGCTTGTCTCCATAATACTGACGCTACGCTTCGGGCTGCTCGTCACTGACATCAAATTTCATGTCATTGATGCCAATACTTGCTATAACGCTTTGCTCAGCAGGCCTTGGTGTCACGACCCAAATATGGCACGTGACCGGCACTTAAAACACGTGACATCTAAAGACATCGACACAATCTAAGTAAGCTGAAATCCGGAATCTAAAGCCTTTTTGAAAATATTGGAGGTGAGGTTTAAATAATCAGCCGATAAAATCAATTTAAAATAACATCTAAATTTAACTAAGTATGTTGAAAAGCCTTTATGACGTTTTGAAACTTGTCATCACCTCCTTTGCATTTTTATAAAAACCCGATACAACATAATAAATTAGCATCCTAACGGAAGCTAGTCTCCATGTTCAAATAATGGAGCGACCAATTAACCTGAATCAGAAGTCGACTCCAAAGAGCGCAACATCACCATACATAAACTCTACGTCTTGCTTCTAAGTCCATAATATAACACTTCTAAGTTGATGAAGTTTCCACTAGATACAAGAATATATGGATAATCAAGAGTGTGTATAACATAATAATAACCCACTTACCAATCAATCCCCGAAAAAGAATGTATGTCCAACCGCTGATAATCCAAGCGGTGAAACCTGCAAGAAACTGTGGCACAACGGGGATGAGTTGCCAACTCAGTGAATAAAAGTACATCTAAGAGTAGAAACCGAAATGCATGACAATACCTAGGTCATAAGTATAGTCCTATCATAATCTGTATCGATATACTATATGATATGCATAAGTGCAATACTAACTATCATACAATCCCAAATATAGTATCTCAATGTCATATGAATCAAAATCATGAATCTATTATCTGTATTGGAATTTCCTTTTTGTCTATGAATGTCTGTAAAAATATATTCAGGTACTGTCTCCCGGATCAGTCCTGGTGGAATCCAATAATTAATATCTAACGTTGTACCTCATGATAATGATCGTATCAATATACAAATAGATGTCCAGCATCGACATCGAAATATGAAATCTCTCGTGTCCGGCATCGACACGTAAATGCAGATACCGTCGACACCATCTCAACAGATGATCGCCACCCGATATCCTGGCTACGATCAGTATCCCCTGGATATCTGCCGTACCTAACCGAACCCCGGTCAGTATCCCCTGGATAACTGCCATGCTCATCTCAATCTCCGGTCAGTATCCCCTGGATATCTGCCGTGCTCAATTTTATCTCCGGTATCGAGTATCCTCGCTAGGCTCCCCCGCCTCAAATGCGGCTATCCTGCCCTTCGGTCTCGACCGGGTCCACCATGTATCCAACTGTATATCTCCCCCACTCAGTCTGGATAACGTAAAAATCCGCGACCGTATATCTCCCCCATTTGGTCCAGAATAAAACCAAAAAACATAAAACTCATGGTGGGCGTTTTACTCATCATATCAAAATATCAAGTAAGGAATAAGAATAATTGCATAGATTGTATTGATGATATACTATATATGTATATATATAACAGCGTCCCATACCACCGATATATATATCATCAGGAGTAAAATACCCAGAAATCCCAAGAAATCAAATACATCATCTATAGTAGTACAACATGAATAGGAAAAGACTACGTATTCATATCACATATCATAATGATTTCAATTCAAATGTGTCATGGCACTACTAATGATGTGTAGTGTAGCATATGCGTCTGTGCTCGTGCAACATGGAAATCATTAGTATTTGTGCAAGTGTTCTACAGTGTAACAATCTATATATTAACACATATATAACAGAACGATTCTACAGTGACATGGCAGTACCAATAAGGTGTAGTGTAGCATATATTTACGTGCTAATGCAGTATAGTACTCATTGGTATTTGTGCAGTGTTCTATCAGAGTGTGCGTAACGCGGAAACATATAATATAGATAATATAATGCAAACCTATAAAGTAATCTAAACGTACTTATTGTAATTACTCGTTATGAACTATACCATTATGTTTAGAAATGATCGGAACGATAAGCTTGAAATAAGGAAGCTTTCTTAGATTTAAAAGAGATGTTTGTTTTAGAAACTGGCACGCATCCTGATAGTTAATTTAAAATGCAACGAACCGTGGTTTTTAAAATAATATAGCTCATACCAGTATTACATCCTAAGACAGAACATAATCTATCTCTATGAGTCAAAGAATAAATTGGTCGTTATTCGGCATACAAAGTTCATCATTTCCGATATGTATAAATCCTAATATTATAGCCCATCATATCTTTATATCCCTATCATCTTAAGTACGGCATGATTTCTCGTACAAACTCATCAAATCATGCCCATATCGTACGGGTCAAATATCACGTATATCTCATTTAAAAACTACATATGAAACTTTATGCAAATGGAGGGTATACAAGATGCAATACCATATCAATGCTTTGAGGAAAAGCTAAACTTAAGTAGATATCATAATAATAGTCATAAGGTTGCGGGTGTGCTATACGCCATCCACCCGACATCCCCCGTAGATGTAAATCTACTCCCCAGAATTACGTCGTCTCTACTCAGGAATCGCCAATTCTTTTCCTTTCCTTGCAGCCTCCAAAGTTCCCGTATTGAAATCTACATTGCAATAATTTGTATAAGGAAAACGGCTACATTCTGATACGTCAAAATCAATAAAATGCAAGTTGTATGTGCTAATTACACTACGTACGACCATTGCAAACGACCTAATACTTAACCTCACCGAAATCTAACCCAACTCTGCATCGCGACATGAAACAGACCGCGTTACGTTTTACCCGTATCGTATTTTGGGTTTTTAGATACCTTTTCCGATATTAGCTTTCAGATTTTATATACAGTTAAACTAACTTGTTTAAATAATACCAAAATGGCCAAAACTCTACACAGAAACCTACCCAACAAGCCAAAACACCATAGCTTCCTACAAATCCGGCGACGCCGGAATTTCCCTATTGGTCACCGGCCCAAAACCGATCCCCTTGGTTCGTGCTTCTATGGTTTGTTCTAGGTTCAACATACATCATTTTGGCACTGTTTTGTTAAGTTAAAATTTATCTAAAGTACAACTGATTACTACAGGGTCCAATTTTGTTTAAAATACGATATTATGGACACTTTGATTTCCAATTTTGAACTAGTTACAGAATTAAATCCCTACTGTGATTAAGGATTTTACCTTCAAATAATTTGCTGGAAGAACACCCTCTAAGATGCACAAGCTCCTTGTCCTAGCTTGATATTGGAACTCCTTAGCCATTTTCTCCTTCTCACTTCTCTTTTCTTTTATTTTTCTTTTCTTGTTCTTCATTTTCTTTAACTTTTGAAATTTTCTGAATGTTTAACTTGGTAAAATGATCTGAACACCTTAGATAAGAGGATGAAGGGAAGGGTGAGGTGTAGGAGGAGGTGTCACCAAGCAAGATATGGTGGTTTCATGCAAGGAGGAGGTGTGGGAAGTATGCTGTGCATGAGAGGAGGTGGTGGCAATGCTTTATCAATTCTACAATGAATTATCTTGATAAAATTCTGAGCTAACTTTATCTAACCCCTTTTTTTACTTACACCCTTAACAATTTCCCATTTTGCACAAAATCCTAAACTTTATATAAATGCCCTTCACAACCTATGTTATTATAAAACACCCTTTTTATTAAAATGAAGCTAAAATTCATATTAAAACCCTTATAATTTATTTATGTTGCATACTAAAATTAAAATTTAATTTGTTTTACATATATCTTATGAAATTGTCTTAATTGGTTTTAATAACTTTTTAATTTAACTTTTTACTATTTAATTAATTAATTTTATTTATTTCCAAGTTTTCAAAATGTTACACTTGGTTACCCGAGTACAACGTCATCCCTTCTACACAACATCAATACATGAAGTATTTCAAGGATGGCTCGGAGTACACCTTCACGGGAGGGCTAAATCTGTTCTCTGTAAACGAAGTCCGGAAATACGAAGACACAAAGTACTTCCTACCAGACTTTGAGGATTCTGAAAGGTGCCACAAGCCGGAGAATAAACAGAAATCCGTCGCCACTATCCCCATCTGTGGGAGCGATACCGAGGAAGACGAAGAAATAGTCTACTCGGGGCAACCCCAAAATGAAAACTATAATCCCAGACCATCTACCCCTATTTTGGTCTTTGGCAGCGACTCAGAGGATGAGGCCAACGCAGTGTTCTCTGTCCGCCCGTCAATGAAAACTTTTGCTGGAGCAGATCAGAGTCTGCAAATCACAATGGCTCCGCCTTGACATTATAAGGAACTTAATGCGCTCGATTCTTATAGCGTACAAGAACTGCAAACTTTCTACGTCCCTCTCAGGTGAAGAGGTGAAAAGGCGATCCTTTTCTACCAATCTACAGAGACCAAAGTAGAAAAGGAAGTCTGGCATTGTGCCAATTTTGCACTCGGCAAGTTTCAACCCATCCGTCTGCCAAACTATTACGCGGAGGGATTGAAAAGGCTGTTAAGATGCCAAAGTGTACCCCTCGAATAAACTGTTCGACAAGCCCAATTCTACAAAAAGATTTAGGATATTCCTGGGACTCAACGAAAGATGCCCATCGGGAAGATGGAGACAACTGGGCTCGGATACATTTGGTCCAAGAAACAGGAGCAGATCCACAATTGCCGGCTTGGCCACCTGGTTTGCCAGGATTTTTTTTCCAGATGAGCGCTTCTAACAGGATAGATGATGACAGAACCGAATTGACGGGGCAGTTACTCCCACTGCCGACTGAGGTTTACGGCGAGGACCACGCGAGCATTGATCTTGACCACGTACGGGATCGGGGTCGCGTCGGAAGCCGAATCCATCTTAGAAGACATTGTCGTTGAAAGTTGATTGTTGCACGAAAAAACATTATTTCGGTACAAACATCGGTATATATGTTAAATGAGTTCGCATGAACACTTGACCCGAGATATAGGAGAAGAGAAAGGTCTCACCGGGCGTGCCAGAATCTGTTGGGTGTTTTTCATCACCCCATTGAGATGGGAATGTGCGCGCTTGTCCAGCATGTACAGATTCCTCCTTCCTGGGGTAGGCCGGGGTTTATTGATTGCGGGGATCCGAATCTCTGGCGGCCACGGACTAAGCTGCCGTTAATTACCCCTCGCCTTTGAAGCGAGGAAACCTCCGATTGACAGGCCAACTAGTCATGCGAACTCAATATGCAGTGTGTGTGTGTTGTGTTTTGAGAGATCTTGGGTATATCGGGGGCCTCGCAGAATTTACGAGGATCCCGCTACCTGGATAGCGGGCTAGGGGTCAAGAGGGCTAGCAGCCCCCTTATGGGGGTATGGGGCAGCACCCCGTTAGAAATTTTTTCTAATAGGTACAGTGTTATAGAGTGTGTGTATATATAAAAAAAAAGGGAAGTAGCGTCCAAAGGATGCGTGGGCTCCAGCGCCTCATGCGGGTGCGGGGCGCCCGCAGGAAAAGGGGCTTAGCCCCCTATACTGGGAGTTGTACTCCTAATTGACTTTTGGAGTTAAACTCCTAAAAAAAAGGACAAAGGGGTTTAGCCCCTGCACTGGGAGTTGTACTCCCAATTTACTTTTGGAGTTAAACTCCTAAAAAAGACTTTTTTTCTTTATCTTTTTTTGTTCGGAGTAAAACTCCCAAGAGATTTTCGGAGATGATGATAGGGGATCCCTTTCTTCTCCCTTGAGCCCTAAATCTTTTCTTGAGCCTTAGATCTTCCCAAAATGGGATTTTTGGATATGGGTCTCCTTCTTCCTCCTCTATGTTGGCTAGATCTTAGAGAAAAAGAGGGTGAGACTTAAAAATCACCCCTTTTGGGGATTTGATGGGAGACCCGAGCTCCCCTTCAAGGGTTTTATGGTGAAAAACTGTTTCTTTTTGAAAAAAAAGAGTTAAACTCTTTATTTAATTCAAAAAAAGGAAGACGGTTTAGAATCTTGGGGAAGGAGAAGGAGGCACAGAAACCCTAATTTTCTTGAGAGAGAAAAAGTTCCCCTTGATTTTTTCATCATGTTTGCCTTTATAGGCTACACACTTTACATATAGCCTCTTGGGCTTTGCCAAATGGCACTTGTGCCACCCCATGCCTTATGTGCTCATCTCTTTTTGCACATAAGCCATGGGGTTTACAAAATTTTGGCTTTTTCCCATTTTATATACATTTATATATATATATATATATATATATAAAGAATTACACTAAACCAATTTATGGCTTCATTCTTTTTGTCATGGGGCCAGTCTCTTCTATGCTTGGTCTTGACCTGGGCTTGGACCACTTAGCTTGGGGTTGACTTTGATTTTAACTTGGTCAACCGGGGTGAAATTTTTGACCCCAACAAATAGCAGCTTAGTGCGTGTCTGCCGGAGATTCAGATCCTCACAATCAATAAACCCCAGCCTACCCTAGACAGGGGGAATCTGTATACGCCTGACAAGCGACGCGTATTCTCATCTCAATGAGATGACGAAAAACACCCTACAGATTTTGGCACGCACAGTGGGACCTTTTCTCTTCTCCCATATTTCGGGTTAAATGTTCATGAGAACTCAATCAACATATACATCAATTGCCTGCACTGAAATCATGCTTCTATTTGCAGGTTAACAACTTTCAATTGCAATCTCGAATGCAGCAACCATGTCTCTCAAGACGAACTTCATTTCTATCGCAACTCTGGTGACCTACGTGGTCAAAACAAATGCTCACGTGATCCTCCCGACGAGTCTCATGAAGCAGTGGGTGGAGCCTCCACGCCAATTTGGTTCCATCATCAATTACCCTACCGGAAGCGCTCATCTGGTGGAGACTCTGGCAAACCACGTGGCCAAACCAACCTCAAGGGACAGGAGGCCAAATGTGGTGATCGCAAGGGCACCACAACTCAAGCGCAAGTCGGTGTTCGAATGGCTCTCTATGGCCCCAACTGAGGGCGAAGCCGTCGGAACAAAAGAAGTCACCAGACGTCGCGGGCAAGCTCGGGCAATGGCTTCGACAGATGCGCGAGCGGATGCCTTCTCAAGGCTCCCTATCACTCGGCCTATGGCGGCTTTCCGAAGAGCAGAAGCCTGCAAGGCGCTCAAAATAGAGAAGCTGAGGCAGAAGCGGCTCAGATATAGAGCCAACAAAATGGCCAGGGCCCTATACAAGTTGAATTTTGTGAAGTTCCGAAGCCTGGACTGCTCCGCGACCACAGCTGTGCCAGCCGTGAAAATCCGCAATTCTTTTGAATCCTTAAAGTGGGTACAGAAGAATGTGGTGTCTGCCAAAATCAAGAGGACCTCAATTCGAACTGTGCTGTGAAAGGACATGTCCAAGCCCCAGCCCAAAAGGCGCTATACCCTCTCTTCCAAAGTCTACCAAGCATTTCGTGCAGCATGAAAGCAGCGGGGCAAAACTAGAAAAGAAGCATCAGCGCCACCCAAGAACCCATCCAGGACAACCGTCTTCAGTCGCTTGTCCTTTCCTGAAGAGGAAGGGCCATGACGGTGGTACGAGAAATCAGCCGCCAGAGATAAAGAGATGGCTGGATATGTGATCTACGCTGTCTACATAACGGGAACGTGCAGCAAGAGTAAGGAAGGGGCCACCACATCTCAAGCCCAATCTAGCTTGAATGTGGCCGCCACTTCCCTAGATCAGCCTCCTCCGCAGGATAATGAAAACCCTCTGGATGAGGCTGATAGGCAGAAGGACCTCTCGGTCCATTTGGAGTCGGGCTCGGAAAGCGAAGAGGAGCTAATATTCCATCCCAAGAACGCAGAGCAGCAACTTCTCTAAGAGCCCAATAAGCTGCTCAGAATCGAAGACAAGGAGATGGCCAAGCTCTACTCAAAGATTGACTACTTGAAAAACGTTGTCTTACAGCTCACTGTCCAAGTGGCCTCTCAACCATCCAATCAAGCACAGGGCTCTGCTCATGAACCGGGAAACGGTGTCCCGAGGCAGCCGACGCCTATTCCCTCAAATCCAAAGGTGGGTGAGCCGCATGAAAGTTGGCCGCATCCTATCTTGGGAAATATCTTGACTACCGATGACAGCAACCCGCTAACACAAGATCAAATCATGGATTTGGTCACCAACAAAATCAAAACATTGGTAGCCGGAGCCGGAGCGCAAAAAGATGTCAGCAGTAGAGGGAGACCATATCCTGCTCGGTATGATCTGCTAGAGTTTCCTAATGGCTATGTCATCCCCAAATTCGGAAGATTTGATGGGACATGAAATATGAATCAGCACGTCTCCCACTTTAAAGCATCATGCGGGAATACTGGGGGTAATGATGCGCTTCTCCTCCGCCAGTTCGTTAATAGCCTAACCGATGTCGCTTTCGACTGGTATGCAAGCATACCGGATGGCTTTGTTACTACTTTCATCCAAATGGAATCTCTGTTTCGACAAAGGTTCATGAGTGTCAGCGATAAGATCATCATTGCCGACCTCGTAAAGACCAAGCCAAAGAACAACTAAAGCAGCATGGATTTTATACCCCGATGGCGCAATCTCTCCGTCAAATGTGAGCCACCGTTGGAACAAGACCAATCCGTTAATCTCCTCATCGGAAATCTCGGTACCTGGATGAATCCTTTTCTATGCACCGCAGGTCTCAAGACATTCCAAGAACTGACCAAGAAAGTTCAAATGTTGGAGCGCTCAAAGCAGGAATCTTCTTCGGATTCCCAAAATAGCAATAAATCCTGGAGAAACCGAAAGGACGATAATCGTATAGGCGGAAATTCCGACGATACTGAATCTTTTAACACTTCGGCTAACCGAAATAAGCGAGGGATGAGTGAGCCTAATGCCAATCATCCTTGGAAGCCAATGTTGGGAGGGGGAAGAGAATTGCTTTTGAAAGAGAAGCTGGATAGGGTCTATTCCTTCAGAAGGGACAAAGTCCGTAAAATATTCAAAGATACCCTAAGAAACGGTCTACAATTGCCAGAATCAAAAAGACTTCAAGAAACGAATATGACCGACGACCCCAAATACTATTGAAGACTGCTTTGTCTTTAAAAATTGGGTCGAAAAGCAATACAAAGTATGAGAGATAGAACTGTCTAAAATCGTGTTAACAAACAGTCAAGCTGCGACCGCCAATTTCATACAAACAGAGACTGAAAGCCTTTGGGAACCTGATTCTCTCAGACATCTGCCTTTCAATGAAAAGAGTGGACCAAGGCAACAAGCTAAAAGCCAAACGAGCAATATTGCCCATGAAGAAGCAATAAACGGGTACATAAGCCATACGGTCTACATGATGGAGCCCTCCTACGCCTTATAACCATGACGATGACATGGTTATTGCTATCCAACACCGGCTCGGTCTAGATGATGAAGAGCTCGCTTATGTAATTAAGCCAAAGGAGCCCGTGGTTCCTGCAGAATCCCAGGCTCTGACAATTGACCACTACATCGTTAAACTAGGAACAATTGACCACCACGTCGTTAAACTGGGAACAGTTGACCACTACGTCGTTAAACTGGGAACATTCGACCCCTAAGTCATTAAACTGGGAGTGTAAAAAAATTGTAAATAAAAGAAAAGCCGAAATGATGGGGAAACTCGCAATAAAAATCAGCGAGTAAAATAAAAATGAAAATGAAAGCCGAAATGATGGGGCAACCGCGAATAAATAGCCGAAATGATAGGGTAATCGCGACCTTCACGATAAGAAAAGCTGAAATGATAGAGCAGCCATGGTAAAAAAACGTGTATATAAATAAATATTTCAAACCCCTTCAAAGGCGAGTGATGAGTAGCTCCTGAAGCCATACTTCAGTGTTAGCGATGCATACGCCAACAAAAATCCAAATCCCCCAAATTCTTCCAACCCTACGGTCGGTCTCCAGACTCACCACCGTATACAATCCACGGGTATAAATAATCCCCATCCCAACCAAATTCCACTACACCAGCCCTACGGCCAGTCCCCAAATTGACTACCGTATACAATCCACGGGCTCAAATAATCCTCATCACACCAATGCCTCATCACAATCACCAGCTCCGCGCCCGGTCTCCACCCTTAGAGTTATGCTCCATTTGGGAAGACCCACTCATGTGTCCTCACGATACACGAGGAGAACAAAACTTACAAGATCCTCATGACTCGTAAGAAAACACCTTCATGAGATCCTTACGACTCACAAAAGGAAAACACACTTGGGGGTCCTCACAACTCCTAAGGAGAAAATACACCTACGATATCCTTTCGACTCGTGGGGAGAAAATGCTTTTATGGGACTCTTACGGCTCATAAAATTGAAATCCTTAGGTGATAGGGACCTAAAGTTGTCTTCTAAGCCATCGCTCTCCAACGAGCAAAGGCAAATGATGAATTTCCACTGGCACCTGTGCTTCAGTATTAGCAACGCTGATGCCGAACCCGACCCTAAAATTCTAAACTTTCGATCCAATAGACCCCTAAGTCGTTAAACTGAGAACAGATGGCCTCTAAGTTGTTAAACTGGGAACAGATGACCCCTAAGTCATTAAACTGGGAACAAATGACTTCTCGTTAAACTGGGAACATATGACCCCTAAGTCGTTAAACTAGGAACAGATGACCCCTAAGTCGTTAAACTGGAAACGAGGGAAATCCTCTCATAGCAAATGATGATTCGCTCCTGGTACCATATTCCAATGTAGCGATGCTGATGCCAAACCAAAACCAAAATCCTTAAATCCTCTCATGGTAAATGATGATTCGCTCCTGGTACCATATTCCAGTGTAGCGATGCTGATGCTAACCCAAATCCCATGTTCTCCACGGCAAATGATGATTCGCTCCTGGTACCATATTCCAGTGTAGCTATGCTAATGCCAAACAAAAATCCAAATTCCAAGTCCTAGCTCAAAAGCCTCGCTGGACGGATAAGAAACTCCCACATTAAATCAACAAGTCAACCAGCGACCTCCCCGTCGAAATCATACTCCGCCTCGGAATCAAGTCAACCAGCGACCTCCCCGTCGGAATCAAACTTCGCCTCGGAATCAAGTCAACCAGCGACCTCCCCATCGGAATCAAACTCCATCTCGGAATCAAGTCAACCAACAAGTTCTGCGTCGGAATCATGTTTCGTCTCGGAATGTGCCCCATGTCGAAATCATGCTTCGCCTCAGAGTATCCACCTTCCCTGTCGGAATTGTGCTTCACCTGGGAATCAACCTCTGCATCGGAACTATATTTCATTCAGAATGTCTAACTCTACGTCAGAATTATGCTTCGTCTTAGAATGTACCCCGTGTCAAAATTATTATTCGCCTCGGAGTATCTGCCTTCCTGTTGGAATTATACTTCGTCTTGGAGTATTTGCCTTCCCTGTTGGAATTATACTTCGTCTTGGAGTATATGCCTTCCCTGTTGGAATTATGCTTCGTCTGGGAATCAACTTTTGCATCGGAACTATGCTTCGGTTAGAATGTCTGCCCTGTGCCAAAATTACGTTTTGTCTCAGGTTACACCTGTCCCATGTCGAAATTATGCTTCGTCCCAGAAACCTATGTCGGAATCATGTTTCGTCTCAGAATGTACCCTGTGTCGAAATCATGCTTTGCCTCGGAGTATCTGCCTTCCTTGTTGGAACTATGCTTTGCCTGGGAATCAACCTCTACATCAGAACTATGTTTCGGTCAGAATGTCTACCCTGCGCCGAAATTATGCTTTGTCTAAGGATATACCCATCCCACGTCGGAATTATGCTTCGCCCTAGAACCCTGCGTCGAAACTATGCTTCTTCTTATAATATATCCTCCCCCTAGAATTATACTCCGCTCTTTGGAACGATACTCCAACCATGGAAATACGATCCCGGAATTATGCTCTGCACCTCGGAATGATGCTTCGATCCTTGGAATTATGCTCTGCACCTCGAAATTATGTTCCGATCCCCAGAATTATGCTCTCGGAATGATGCTCCGCCCACGAAATGATGTTCTGCCTCGAAATCAACCTTTATGCGAAAGAAATATATCAATTTCACGCACACAACTCATATACGCGGTTTGCATTTATTGATGGGGGCACTTTGTTAGGGTCAAAAATTACACCTCGGTTGACCAAGTCAAAGTCAAAGTCAACCCCAAATTTAGTGGGCCCATGCCCAAATTGAACCCAAACATGAAGAGGCTGGCATCCCCCATGCAAAGAAAAAAATTATGTAATAAATAAGTGTGATGTAATTTTCATGCATGAATGTAAAATAGATGGGCAAAATGCCATTTTGTAAAGCCCAAGCGACTATGTGTAAATTTGTAAGCATATATAAGGCAATATTATGATGAAATAAAGAAGGATATTTATTCTCCTCAATTCTTAGGGTTCTGTGCCTCCTTCTCTTTCCTCAAGGTTCTAAATCTTCTTTCTTTTTTTTGAATAAATCAAGAGTTTAACTTTTCTTTTCCCCAAAAGGAATAATTTTTCACCAAAAAACCCTCGAAGGGAAGCTCAGATTTCCCATCAAATCTCTAAAATGGAGACTTTAAATCTCACCCCCTTTTCTCCAAGATCCAACAAACAGAGAGGAGAAAGAAGGAGATCCATCTAAAAAAATCCCACTTTGGGAAGATCCAATACTTAAGAGAGGATCCGGGGCTCAAGGAAGAAGAAAGAGGTCCCCTTTCATCATCTCCAAAATTTTGTTGGGAGTTTAACTCCAAAACAAGAATATCTTCTTTAGAAATTTAACTCCAAACCAATATTTAAGTTATTCAACTCCCAGATCCAAATTCTCAAAGGAGTTTAACTCCAAGATCCGAATCCTTTATGAGTTTAACTCCAAAAGTCTCTCAGGAGTTCAACTCCCAGTCAAGGAGCTAAGCCCCTTTTTCGTGGGTGTTTGCATGCAGAGCGCATGACCCGGTGGCGCCCAACGCCCGCATGCCGGGCATGTGAACCACTGGCGCCAAACACCCGCGTGCAAGGCATATAACCTGCTGGTGCCCAGTGCCAACGCCCCACGCACGTGAACCGCTGGCGTCCAGCGCCATCTCATGCGTCCTTAGGATGCACCTCACCCCTCTTTTTCCTACGCACTCCACACTTAAAACACATCTTATGCGTCCTTAGGACGCAACTCTGCGTGGCCCCCGATACATCTAAGTCCCCTCCAAAACATAACACACGCACTCTGCACATTGAGTTCACATGACCAGTTTTACCCGTCAATCGGAGGTTCTCTCGATTCAAAAGTGAGGGGTAATTAACGGCAGCTTAGTCCACGGCTGCCGGAGATTCGGATCCCCACAATCAATAAACCCCAGTCTACCCTAGGCAGGAGGAATCTGTATATGCCTGACAAGTGACGCGTATTCCCATCTCAATGGGGTGACGAAAAACACCCTACAATAGTTAACAAGGAAGATTTTATTCTAAAAGAGCAGAGGCTCTAACAGGGGCCCTTGTCTTAGAAGTGCACTTGCGCACCGTGCTTTGCTTGTGTAGCGCAACGCTTATACATACACATGTGCATTGCACGTAGCGCGCGGGCTATGCATGTAGCGCAAGTACAAGTGCGCATCAGAAGCTTACACTTCAAGCTTCAATGTAGCATGTGCTACAAGAAAGAAGTGTGCCCTATTTGGGTGAGAACTGTCACGCCTCGCTTTCCAAAATACGAAAATCGAGGGTGACTAGGCCAGCCATGCTCATACGGTCAAGGAATAATTCTGCTGTAGCCACACTTCGGCTTCTAGCAGCACATGGTAAGCAGTAAACACAGCACAAGTAACGAGAATCACAATCACTAAATCTATCACATCAGAGTGCAAAAGATACAAAATCTATAATATCAAGGGAACAACTAACCATATACTGACAAAGAAAATGGTAGCGCTAACGTCGTTAGTCTAGATCTCCATAATATTCTCGAAGTATGGTAGGTCCTAAATCGGGGTTAAGTCCACTTTTCACTCTGAGCATGCATACTCAGGTCATCAGGGCAAAACAATATAGCAATAATATAATATGTGTGGTAATAATAAGCATGAAATAACAGGCATAGACTAATGACATGAGTGTGAAATAATAGATGTAGGTGGACAATATAGCATGTGTATCAGATCGGTAATCAATGCAATATCCATGTCACTAAACCTATCAGTCTTTAAGTTAGTTGAAATCGATCGGTGAAAAAGAGTTCTCATACTTAACAAGGGTCTCATGCATGCCTGAGACTACGGTCAAAACTGTGCCCAGGATATAACCCTGTCAGCCGTGCCGCTTGGCACAACTACTTAAATATATCACTATCACTAATATCGAGTGATCATCCTCTAAATGTTGTACCTCGTTAAATAAAAGTTCGATTCCAAACTCGATTTCCCTATTTTCTCCAGGTTATGGTATATGTTCAAGTATCAAATTGGTTGTGTACCAGTACGTTTCACTTTCACCGTTTAATCACGCTTTCACTTATATCACTTTCGCTTTTAATCGCTTTCACTATCATACTTGTCACAATCCAATCGATACCAATTATCACTTGACAATAAAAAAACATTCACTAGGGTATCGGTGTGAATAGTCACTAATCACTAAGTGTAAAGCAGTCATATAACATGATAGAAATGTAATAAATACACTTCAAAACAAAAAGGCAGCCAGCGTCATTCAGGTTGGAAAATTCATCATAATTTATACGTGCAGAATCAAGCGAAACAATATAAAGTACATATGAAGTATACTCATTAATCCAATCTTTAAAATTGGTTTGAACTCAATCGGGATAATGATTAGGGAGATATGATCATTTTAACATAGGTGTTCACTGCTGGAATCACAGTTTCTGAACTGGAAGTCCAAATTTGAACGTATTTTGCCACTAGTTAAGTACAGAATTAGTCATCTCTACAGTTCAGTATAATCTAGGTTTATCAGTTAAGTTTTCAATGCAATAGATGGATCAGTAATATCCATTGTATACAAGGAGTTATGTTCTGTTTAAGGTCACTACATATAAACTGTCATTGCAGAAAACAGCCAGACATGCCGACAACTAAAAATACATTTAAAATATCAAACGACACTTAAATTAAATGAAACCAACACCATCAGTTACCTAACTCGATTATATACGCAAATATATGAGTCTCCTCATATTATCAGATGTGTGCAAGGACATACAGGAGTGTCAAATAAAGCATCGACAGGAAATACTGCTCCGGACTGCAGTCTAGAGCCGTATTTCTCTTCAATTTTCATCATAGTAACATGTAAATATTCAGTAACCATTTGCATAGGTTTATATCTTATTTAGTTGTCTTAGATACGAGCCCTGGAAAGTTTCATTATGAGTTATATTCAATTAACTATGAATTTTACACTGCGACCTGTACGGTAAACTCCAGATTTAACGTCACCTCTCGGGGATGTCAATTTGATCTAAAGGTCGATTTTTTGATCTCAAATTTCCACACGTTACTATTATCAATAAAACGAACTATTATCCCAAAATTAGGGAGTTTTAACTAAAAGGGATCACTATATAATATGATGGTCAGTATTGATTTTTAATTGTATGTTACTCAATAATAATTGAACCAGCTTGATAATTATAAGTATAAATATATATAGCATGATTTATCAAGTATTAAACTTGCCCGACAACATGATGATTTGCATTACAGCAGTGGCGATGAAGGCAACGGATGGCCGGTGCGGCACATCGGCAATAGCAACAAGTGTTTGATAATGTGCTAGGGGTTGAGAGGCTCGGGCTCGGCTGGGGATTTGTGATGGCGAAGTTATGGGAGGTGTCAGCGGAGTTCAAGTTGATGAGGCAGTTGTAGTGGCGTCGACAAAACAAGGATGGTGGCCGGCGATGGTGGTTAGGGTTAAGAGGCTCAGGCTCGGCTGGGGATTTGTGATGGCGAAGTTATGGGAGGTGTCAGCGGAGTTCAAGTTGATGAGGCAGTTGTAGTGGCGTCGACAGAACAAGGACGGTGGCCGGCGATGGTGGTTGGCCTGGTCGGGGCTCGGGTAGCAGTGGGCAGCTCGTTAGAGTTGGGGAAGGAGAGGGAAGCTTGTTGATGACTTCAGGGAGGTCGGATATCGGCGTCGGATTGCAGGAGACGTGGCCGGCAAGGAGGAAGTGAGGGCTGAGCTGGGTGAGAGAAGAAGAGGGTTGTGGTGTTCACTGGAGCTTTGAGGGGCGATGGCGTCTATTGGTGGCAACGTGATGATTGCTGGGGAGTTGTGGGTTAGTGGTTGGGGTTCACCGTCGACGGTTGATGATGCTCGATATCGGTGACTCTCCAGATAATGACACGTGGCAGATGATGTGTCCCGGAGCTTGACCGAGGAAGAAAGGATCAAGAACATTGCGTTGGAGGTGCACCCCTGGCCTCCGACCCGAGGATGTTCCTGACCTTCGGTGGCCTTCCAAACCACCCACAGCTCACCTCCGAGCTGTCACAGAACTAAGATGCCTCGGCCTCCCGCTTGTTCCCGAGCCTCCCGTCGACCTTATCTTCCTCGGTCTCACCGACCGACCCACAGCACCGATCACAGGCGCCTTCGCCGCGGCTCCACGAATCTCGCCAGGCGCGAGATATCCGCCACCCATGATCCCGCGTTCCACGCCATCACGATCCCCCATTAACGAGCATATCTCTTCATTAATTGGGAATCCTGTCTATCATGCGGGCGTGACGCCAGGGGCGTAACGGCGGCGTGAATCTCGCGCCCGGCTGCCCATCACTGCCACTATATAAACCCCTCTCCCAGACGACTCAGGTAAGCCAATTTCTCCTTAATAGGCCGTTACTTTGCCAAAATACCATGTCTAACTTGGTCGTTGGAGGTTCTTCGATTGCACAACCACCCCGGGAGTTCTTTGCAGGTAGCTCGGCCTCAACCTCATAAAACCCATTGAGATCCACACGCTCCAGAAGGCAACCCTCCAACTCAATCTCAGCCATCCATCAACGCTCGCAGCAGATCAATGGAAGATAACATCTGAAGGAGATCCAGAGATCCATCAGTTGGCGCCGTCTGTGGGAACCTAGTTCCACTCAACGAAAGTTCATCTTCCGATATCGACTTCATGGCAAGCGGTCACCGCGATCCAAGCACCGGCCGTCGACCTCCCCCCAGCGGATACGAGGGAGAATCCCCTCCTCCCACGAACGCCATTCACGTCCTATCCGCTCGGATAGATTGACCCGCGTCCGTCATGGACGCACTCGTCCGTGTCCAAATGGTCGGGCAATCTCTCCAGGTCACCGCTCCCCCACTATGGGATCGGGACCCCTATAGAGGGTGAGAAGACTCTGCCCGCGTTGGCACGACCGAACACCGCTTCGCTTTCTCCAGCAGTCGTAGATCCCCCGGGCCAACATATTCAATGACCCGCTGGGCGCCGCACAGCCCAACACCGAGATCTCTCGCCAGAGCACCTCACCCAGAGGCCAATCGCGCCCCTGTCCCTCCCGAGGAGGTGTCGGTCAGCTGGCCTGCGCCCAGGCATGACCGGCACCCCCTCCCTCAACGGGGTCGCGCGGACGGGACCCACCACGGTAGCTCGAAGACAAACTCGCCACGGGACCTAAGAAACCTTATCGAATGGAACTGGGGCCGTGGCCACGCGCAGATCTCCGGCAACAGTGGTCAAAGATCAGAGTATGCTGAATCGTCGGGATACCACGGCCGACTCGACGACCTCGAAAAGAAGATTGAGGGTATGTATCGGGAGAATCGTCCTTCGAGCGACGGGGCTAAATATGCCGCCGACTCGCTCATGAAGCCCTTCACCAAAGAACTGTTCGCCGTCCACGTCTCCTCCCGGAACAAGCCCCCAAAGGTCTCCCTCTTCGACGGGAAGTCTGACCCGAAGGACCATTTGGACGCGTTCACGGCCGGGATGAGTTTTCAGGACTATTCCGACGCCGCAAAATGCCACGCCTTCCCTTCCACTCTCGTCCGCTCCGGACGAGACTGGTTCTGAGGATTCGCACCGTGCTCGATCTCTACCTTCGATGAGCTGGCCACCCAATTTCTCGACTACTTTGTCGGGAACAGACGGCAGAAACGGACCATCGACCATCTCTTTACCATAAAGAGCGGGGACAAAGAATCCTTTAAAGGATACGTCACTCACTTCTACAACACCCTCCTTGAGGTCCCAGAACAACGAGAAGAGACGGTCATTACAGCCCTTGGGTCGGGTCTTAGGCACAAGGAGTGGATACGCTCCTTTGCATTAGCGCAACCTAAGACCATGGCCGAGGTAAAGGCCTAGACCGAACGTGAGATCCAGCTCAAGTCCGAGGTGAACGCCAACCTGCCCCGGATAGAACAAGCTGATCATAAGAAAAGGGCCCGGGAGGAGAAAAAGAAGATTGAGCGGCCAAAGCCCTACTCCCCGAAGCTTCAGGAGTACACCCCACTCAACGTCTCCAAGAGGAGGCTTAAGGGCGAGAGGATCTTCAAACTCCCCCCAGTCTCGAATAAGGCTGCGAAGTGCACCAAAGGCCCTTACTGCGGTTTCCACAGGTCATAAGGCCACTCCACTGAGAACTACAAGCAGCTCCGAAACTACATCGAGGATCTGATCCGCTCGGGGCACCTGGTAACGTACTTGCGAGACAAGCGGCAAGCCGACCATGAGCAAGAACAACGTCTCCCTCCCGGAGAATTGACAATCAGCCAAATCATGGCCATATCAGCGGAGGGTACGATGAAGACCGACGAGTCTCAGGGTACCTCACTGATCGAGGGGACCGGCAGCCACCCAAAGAAGAAGGCCAAAGCATCCGAGCCGATCATATTTACCGATGAGGATCTCCACGGTATATCCCTACCTCACAACAACCCGCTGGTGATCACAGCTCGGGTCCACCGCTATGAGGTGCAGAGGATACTGGTCGACTCAGGAAGATCGGCGGACATTCTCTTTTACGACTGCTTTCTGCGTATGGGGCTCACCCCGTCGGACCTAAAGCCGACCGCCCACGTCCTGCCGGGGTTCACTAACCACTCCATCCCAGCGGAAGGGGTAATCACTCTCTAATTTAACATCGATGAGGTGGGTCGTACGCGCACCGTGCATGTGGAGTTTATCGTCGCGAGAATCCCATCGGCCTACAACGTCCTCATCGGTCGCCTGACACTGAACTCCCTACGGGTCCAGATATCGACTTACCACCTTGTGATGAAATTCCTACTCGACCAAGGCGGGATAGGTCAGGCCTACAGGGACCAACGAACAACAAAGGTTTGCTTCACCGTAATATCTACGTCTGAGCGTCCAAACAACGATGTTGAGGGCGAGGGTGACATCAGGGGTTCTCTGGACACTCGTGACGAGCAAAAAGAGGTCCGAGGGACTCCGGTGGAGCCACTAACAGAGGTCCCCCTCGTAGAAGGGGACGACGAACAAACCATTCAGATCGGGTTGCTTTTGACGGGGACTCTGCGAGACGACCTGGTTCACTTCCTTAGAAACAACTCTGACGTGTTCGCCTGGACGCCTGCTGACATGCCCAGGATCGACCCTAAAATCATATCTCACAAGCTCAGGGTGGACCCTACAGTCCGACCTCGGCAAAAAAGCGAAGCTTCGCCCCGATCAAGCAAAAGGCGATCAAGGACGAGGTGGACAGGCTTCTCGCCGCCAACTTCATTCGGAACGTGCCTTACTCGGAATGGTTGGCGAACGTAGTCATGGTTAAAAAAACAACCGGGAAGTGGCGCATGTGCGTCGACATCACCGATCTCAACAAGTCCTACCCGAAAGACAACTATCCCCTCCCTCGGATAGATCAGCTCGTCGACAGCTCGGCAGGCCACGAGCTACTGAGCTTCATGGATGCTTTCTTCGGCTACAACCAGATCCGTATGAATCCGGCAGACGAAGATCTCACCATATTCACAACGGACCGGGGGGTATACTGCTACAAGGTGATGCCTTTCGGCCTCAAAAATGTCGGAGCTACGTACCAACGCTTGGTCAATCGCCCGTTCAAGCCGCAGATCGGCAGGAACATGGAAGTCTACGTCGACGACATGCTCATCAAATCGTTCTCAACGGGCGAACATGCCAAGGATCTGGGCGAGGCCTTTGACGTCCTCCCCAAATACAAGATGAAACTAAACCCCGCTAAGTGCGCGTTCGGGATCACCGGTGGAAAGTTCCTCGGTTTCATGGTCACCCACCATGGGATCGAAGCTAACCCGGAGAAAATCAACGCCATCCTTAACATGGTAGCGCCCAAGACTAACGTCGAAATCATGCGGCTGACAGGGCGGGTAGCCGCTCTGAGCTATTTCATGTCGAGGTCTGGGGAGAAGTGCATCCCGTTCTTCAAAGCTCTAAGGAAGATACCAAGATTCGAGTGGTCGGAGGAGTGCCAGACTGCCTTTGAGCAATTAAAAAGGCACCTTGCGACTCCTCCGCTGCTCACCTGGCTAGTTGAAGGGGACGAACTATCGCTATATCTAGCGGTATCTGACCAAGCTGCAGGCTCGGTGCTCGTCCGAGAGGTCGAGGGAGTCCAGAAGCCGGTATACTATGTGAGCCACGTCTTCAAGGACGCAGAAACGAGGTACCCTACCATAGAGAAGACCGTCTTGGCACTCATCATGGCCTCAAGGAAACTACGACACTATTTCCAGGCGCACACTATCCTCGTTCTTACCAAGCGGCCTTTGGGGGGCTATCCTCGCCTCCCTCGAGTCCTCTGGTCGCTTGGAGAAATGGAGGTGGGAGTTGTCCCAGTTCGACATAAAATACCGCCCGAGGCAGGCTATCAAAGCATAAGCCCTGGTCGATTTTATTGTCGAGTGCACCATCCACAAAAAAGAGCCGGAGTCCATGCCGTCCCCCGCAGCTCAACCCTCAGTCGATGGGAAGCCCGACTCTGTCCCTGATTGGATCCTCTACGTCGACGGGTCCTCGACCGAGGAAGGCTATGGTGCCGGCCTCATCATTCACGGCCCGAACGAGGCAGAAATGGAGTATTCTCTGAATCTCGGGTTCAAAGTCTCAAATAACGCGTCGGAATATGAGGCCTTGCTGGCCGGACTACGCATAGCCTTCGGATTAGGGCTAAAAACGATTCGGATCCGCAGCGACTCCGCCCTAGTCGTTGGACAAGTGACCAGCCGATTCGAGGTGCGGGAGCCTCTGATGGTGAAGTATCTGGCCGAGGTAAGAAGACTGCAAAAAGACTTCCACGAAGTCTAGGTGGAGCAGATCCCCAGACAGCTAAACGCCCAGGCCGACGTCTTGAGTAAGCTGGCTTCATCTTATACGGCCAACAACAAGAGGAACATCCTCTTCGAGGTCTTGCCACGGCCCAGCGTGGAAGACGGGGCAACGCCACTTCAAGTGTAAACAGCCTGGGAATAAGACCGGAATTGGAGAAATCCCCTCGTGGAATTCATGAAGGAAGGTACGCTCCCAGAAGATCGGGAAGAAGCCCGCCGTATCCGAGCCAAAGCTCGCCATTTTGTCTGGAGCAATGGGAACCTTTACAAGAAGTCTTTCACTCAGCCCCTGCTCCGGTGCGTCGACCCTCATGAAGCCGACTATGTCCTTCGTGAGATCCATGAAGGGGTCGGCGGCGCGCACCAAGGGGCCCGCACCTTAATCCTGAAGGCATTGCTCTACGGGTATTACTGGCCAACAATTCATCGGGACGCCTAGAAGCTCGTCAGGAGATGCAAGTGCTGCCAACTCCATGGAAGCATACCTCGCCTTCCGGCTACCGAGCTAACCGCCCTAACCTCCCCGTAGTCGTTTGCCCAGTGGGGATGGACATGATAGGCCAGTTCCCTACCGGTACGGGCGGGCACAAGTATGTCCTCGTTGCGGTGGACTACTTCATGAAGTGGATCGAGGCCATTCCCATCAGGAAACCGGACGCCGCCACGACTATCAAGTTCCTACAGAACAGCGTGATACTCCAGCTCGGCATCCCGGGGTGTATCATCACCGACCATAGGACAAATTTCGAAAACAAAAAAGTTAAAGAATTCTGCAGCGAATATCATATCCACATGAAGTTTGCCGTGGTCGCACATCCCCAATGTAACGGGAAAGCCGAGGTCGCTAATCGGGACGTCCTCCGAGGTCTTCGGACATGCTTAGAAGGACACAAAGGCAGTTGGGTCAAGGAATTACCCCAGGTCTTATGGGCCCTGCGCACGTCGAAGAAAATCCCCACCCGGGAGACCACTTTCAGCTTCTGCTACAGTACCGAGGCAATGGTCCCAGCGGAGATCGGGCTCCCCAGTCACCGGGTCGAGCATTTCGACGACGAGGCAAACACCTCAGCCCTCCGAACTAACCGGGACATCTTGTTAGAGAAACAGGACCGGGCTCAGATCAGAACTGCCGCCTATCAACAGCAAACCGCCCGCTACTACAACGCGCGAGTCAAGCGTCGCTTCTTCAAGACCGGAGACTTAGTCCTAAGGAGGTACGAGTTCGCCGATCAAGGCAAGCTGCATAAGTTTTCCCCAAAATGGGATGGTCCTTTCCTCGTCTCTGAGATCCTGCCCGGCGGAGCCTATCGTTTACAAGATGCGAATGGTCGCAAGTTTCCATGGCCTTACAACGCTGAGAAGCTCAAGCTGTACCTCTGAAAATAATATCTACGAATGTATATTTCTTCTTTCACAAAGGCGATGTAAACCTTTCTAAGGTTCTTTTTATTTAAATAATAAGAAGAGAACAATAGGGCATCGCAAAAAGGAGAATTTTATTTATTCCAAAGGGTATTATGGGCTCCTCAGCCTTACAGAAAAATAAAGAAGAAACATTTACAACAGAGGGAGAACAGGATCGAGGAAGTACTCCTGGTGATACTCAAAGTAGATTTTCGCTAGCCGGGCCCTAGCCTCTGCAGCCCGCTCCCGCCGATGCTGCACACGAACCCGGGACACCACGAAAGCACCCGGCGCTCCGCCCTCTGCACTTTGGCTCACGATGTACCTCTTTTTGAAGCACTCCAAAATGAGGGCCAAGGATTAGTCATGCCTGGCCTTCGAGATGAGGCCAAGAAGGAAGATCGAGCGCACGATCATTTTTTCTTGTTGCAATAGAGGAAAAAGACCCCTCCCCAAACCGTGCTTGCATTTTTCATTGCACACGACTTTCCCTATGTATACATGTCGAGCGCCTCGTCCAGCAGCTACTCGGAGAGAGGGTTGTACAACCCCGGGGACCTCCTCCAAATTGAATACATCAGCAACTGTAGGAGGAACGACCGCCGAGGGAGAAGCCAGCCGAAGTGACCCTCGAGGCGCTGAACTACTCCCCGGTACCCATCCTCAGCCAGGGATTGGTCATACACGGAGACGTCGTCGAAGGTGATGATCTCTTCGATCGAATAGATGCGCCTAGTCATATCAAAAAGCGATGCCGAAGAAGTTTCCGTCTCTTTCTCTATTTATAACCTCAAACAGGATCCTTAAGGATCCAGATTCGCGCGCGCATGGACACGAATCCTAGGATCCACTGAGATTACTCCAATACCGCGCCGCCACGTAGCAGAACTGACGCGGCTTCCCGAAACGTTACGCATCCCCCAAGCATTCCCGACACGTGCCACCTACGACGGTCGATCCTCCCAATGTTCATGGACCAAGGGGTTAGACTGAACCCCCGGATCCACCGAGCAGCTACCCTACTCGGTCCATCCTTAGAAGACCACTACTTGGGTTCTTCAACAAAGCGATGTAAATTCTTCTAATTTCTTTTTATTTAAACAATAAGAAGGACATGATAGATCATTGCAAAAGGAAGAATTTTATTCATTCAAATGTAATGTAGGCTCCTCAGCCGTACATTACAAAAAAAATTTACAGCAGCGGGGGAAGGGGTTGCAGGAAACATTGCTCGTGGTACTCCGAGAATATTTCCGCCAGCCAAGCCCTTGCCGCCTTGGACCTCTGCCTCTGATGCTGTCCGCAAAGCCTCGTGGCAACGGACGAGCCAGAAAGCTCTACGGGCGGGCACCCATCGGCAAGATGCCTCAATTGGTAACACTCGAGAACAAGTGCCACCGAGCGATCCCGCCGACTCATCGAGATCAGGCCGAAGCGACATAGCGATCTCAGCTTACCAACCGCCTCGTCCTTCAGTTGCTCGGGCAAGGGGTTGTGCAACCCCGGTGACGCTCTCCAGATTGAGTACACCAGCAGCTGAAGCAGGGGCGATCAACGGGGAAGCAGACGACCGAAATGGTTCTCAACACGGCCGATCACCGCCTGTCGCGTCTACTCGGAGCACAGCTGGTCATACAAGTATACATCATCGAAAGAGATGATCTCGGGGATGGAGAAAGGGAATTGATCCATTCTGATGTTTTAAAAATAGAGAAAGGAATGATCGACATACCTCCCTGTTTTATAGCCCTACAACGACCCCAAGATTCCAACGGTCGCTCGTTTCTTCCACTACTGTACCGCCACGCGGCGGATATCCCGTCTTTCTCGGTAAACCGAAATCGGAACAACGCAGCTCTTACGCATCGCCTCTCCCCACGTGTCACCCGCGACAGTCGCTCTTCCCAATGTTCATGGACCAGGGAAGGTCGGATAGAACCTTACAAAACCGAGAAGCTGCCCTGCTCGGTCCATCCTTGGCTGGTAATCTCTTACCCCACGACGCCAAGGATCTAAGCCCTCATCAAGAGGCTACCGAGCAGCTACCCTGCTCGGTCCATCCTTGGATGGTAATCTATTACCCCACGACGCCAAGGATCAAACCCCTCATCAAGAAGCAACCGATCAGCTACCCTGCTCGGCCCATCCTTGGCTGGTAATCTCTTACCCCACAATGCCAAGGATCAAAGCCCTCATCAAGAGGCCACCGAGCAGCTACCCTGCTCAGTCCATCCTTGGCTGGTAATCTCTTACCCCACGACGCTAAGGATCTAATCCCTCATCAAGAGGCCATCGAGCAGCTACCCTGCTCAGTCCATCCTTGGATGGTAATCTCTTACCCCACGACACCAAGGATCAAAGCCCTCATCAAGAGGCAACCGAGAAGCAACCCTGCTCAGTCCATCCTTAGCAGGCCTCCTAATGCCCTCCCGCGCTAAAGATCAAAGACCTCACCAAGAGGCAACCGGGCAGCAACTCTGCTCGGTCCATCCTTAGCAGGCCTCCCAATGCCCTCCCGCGCTAAGGAGCAAAGCCCTCACTAAGAGGCAACCGGGCAGCAACCCTACTCGGTCCATCCATGGCTGGTAGTTCACTACCCACCGACGCCAAGGATCAAAGCCCTCATCAAGAGGCCACCGAGCAGCTACCCTGCTCGGTCTATCCATGGATGGTAGTTCACTACCCACCGACGCCAAGGATCAAAGCGCTCACCAAAAGGCCACCGAGCAGCTGCCCTGCTCGGTCCATCCATGGCTGGTAGTTTACTACCCACCGACTCCAAGGATCAAAGTCCTCACCAAGAGGCCACCGAGCAGCTACCCTGCTCGGTCCATCCATGGATGGTAGTTCACTACCCACCGACGCCAAGGATAAAGCCCTCATCAGGAGGCCAGCGAGCAGCAACCCTGCTCAGTCCATCCTTGGCTGGTAATTTCTTACCCCATGACGCCAAGGATCTAAGCCCTCATCAAAAGGCCACCGAGCAGCTTCCCTGCTGAACTCCCTACATGTCTTTACTAAGTGGTCTCCACTTCAACTTCGGGGCCATGGAGATGCCGACCTTTCACCGGTCTTTGCACACTTGGCAAATGGTCGAATTCAACTCGACGTGCGATCACTAGATGAAAAACTGACCTAGCATGAAAGCAGTACCGCGAAAACAAAATGTTTACCATAAAAAAGGGAAAATGCGCACGCAAAGAACACTGCAAAAGATCTTTTATTCATAAAAAGAACGAAAGTCTTTACAGAGGTATTATGGGCTCCTCAGCCTTACAAAAACACCCGAGGGCTTACAAAATTTTAGCGCGAAGAAAATAAAAAGGCGATGAAGTTCAGGCTTCGGGGCCGGGGAGAACCTCGATGAGCTGCCCTTCCACTGCGACAAACGGGGTGGCATCTTGAAGGTCGGTGCCCACAGCGGGTCCCTTGGCCCCAGTGGCCGGGGTGACCGACTTATCCCCAACGCTCCCACCAGGAGCCTCTTCCTTTGCAGCATTTCCGGGACCATCCCCCGCGCCTCATCCCCGAGGGGATACTCACCCCGGAGCTCGCTGTCAGGGAACTCCGGCATCAGGGCCTTAACGGCGTCGAGGGCGTCGTGCCAAACGACGGTAGCGGCTCCAGCGAGGTCGGTGTAGTATTGATCCGACTTCTTGTAGCTCTCTACCGCCTTCGAAGCTTGGAGCTCGGCACGCCTCGTTCCCTCCTTCGCCGCCTCGTTCTCCCTCCGGAGGGCGTTCGCCGTCTTCTTCAAGGTGGCGACAAGCACCTTGGAATCTTCTAACTTGGCCTCAGCGGCTCGGGCGGCCTTTCGGCACCTGGCGATATCCCGATCCCCGGCAGCCACCCTGTCTTCAAGAGCAGCGACTCTCTCCGTCGCCGCCTCCAGCTCTAGCCTTGAGTTCTCCTCCCGCGAGGAGAACTCACCCGCGGCCCGCATCGCCGGGGCAATTTCCTCGTCCTCCATGTTGACGACAAGGGCAACGTACTGAAGTACATGAAGAAAATATAGGAGGGTTAAAAAGAAAAGGGGCACCCAATCTCGCGAGCAAGAATACTGAATGAAGAACCAAGTGGGGTGCGAACACTAACCTGAACGGCCTCTTGATCTATGGCCGCCATTTAGGCCCGGAAGGTCCCCCGGGGGATTCTTCCCCTGGCAGTCCATTCCATCTCCAAGAGCAGGCCGTCGGCAATGGAAAGCCCTGAGGGCACCTCGAAGCGAAGCTCCCCATCGTCCACAATGATCGGGGAAGCCGGAGAGCGGGGCGTCGTCCTATGAAACCTCTTGAGGAGCGATGCAGGAGAACCAGTCTCGCCTCCCACCTCCGGAGCCCAGGGCTCCTGTTCCCGAGCATGTTTTCAGCTCGGCGCTTGGCTGGACTCCGGGGCCCGGGGCACGCTTGGGCGCCAAGATGGAGCGGTTGCCGATGGAGCCGGAACCGACGACGGGCGAGAAAGGCCGGCACCTCCGGCCTTCTTCTCCTTGTTCTGTTCGACCATGGCTGCCCGAAACTTGCCGAGGTCCATGGGTTCTGCATAAAACAAAGTACAAAGGAGTCAACAATGCCAGAAAAAGTGAAAGCATGCACAAGTCTAAGCAGGTTTCCTGAAAACTCCTAACTTACCCGTGAACTGGGCGGGGCTGAGCCCGGCCCAACTGAGGGCCTACTCAGACAGCAACACATCAACCCGGGGGAGGGGTTCCCACTCCGACACCGCCACTACGTTGGATCATTCAACCGCCCCGCCCGCGGGCAGGTGGCCCTGTGCCACTGGATGGGCACGGACCAATCCTCACCCTCGGGCGGCCCAACAAACAAAAACTTCTTCTTCCATTCATGAATGGAAAAGGTACTACGACGACCCCCGACCCGGCAGCACCTCCCCGGTGTTTTCTATAAGAGATGTATACCCAGCTTGGCTCACCCCTGCGAGTGCCGGGGTGGTTTTTATAGCAAAAAGAAGAAACGAGAAGGCTCCAGCTGAAAGGGATCAGACGCAATTTCAACCGGACCGGGAACCTAAGGAGAATCCTCCAAGTGTTCGGAACTAACTGGCCCGGGGCTAACCCAAAACAATTCAATGACGCACTCACCTCGGTGGAAAAGGGCAGGCGCATCCCGGCCCAAAAAGCTTCTCGGTACAAGGCAATCTCCTTGCCCCATACCTGGTCTTCCCTCTCCTCCTCCTCGGCCAGACGAAGCGAGTAGCTGGGAGGAATGTGGAAACGAGTCCGGATGGTGGCGAGCTCATCCGCATGCCTCAGCACGGATGACGCGCTAAAAGCATCCACGACCTGCATTCTGGGGACCGCCCCCGTCGCGCGACCCCGGGAAGCATGACTAACCCTAACTTCCCGGGAGGGCTCCGACTCAGACGGGGAAGAGGAAGAAGCAGAAGAAGAAGAGGAGGAGGAGGAAGCTACAGAGGACTCCTTAGACTCTTCCCGGACTATTTCTACAGACTCCTCAGTAGAAGAAATCTAACCTGATCAAAGGGACGAGTCCTCGGAGGAAAAACGGAAGGAATCCGACCTGAGGATGAGAGAGCCAAGCTAACACGACTAGGGACGAGGAAATTATGGTGAGGTATGGGCCCTGATGGAAATCCCACCTCTACTTATAGCAGTCGGCTTACCCATCCTACGGCTCCGATCGCCTCCCGCCAAAAAAACGCTTCGCAATAAACGGCTGACAACGTTCCACCTGTCGCACTCATATTGGATGCGACCCATCGGGCGCGGGAATACCTACGGCCCGTCTCGCCAGCCAACCAGTGCCAGACACGTGGGTTGTCGCTTCGACGAACGTACGTACAATCCGGAGCCTCCTCTTTAATGCGAGATCTCTCCTCTGATCCGCTGACGTCATCAAGAAAATACGACTCTTTGCCCAGGAATATGCACCGACGATATCTTCAAGTGAGAGCTCACCCCGGGTGACCGGTCAGACCACTCTCGACCCGACCCAGGAACGGGTCGAGACGAGAGTGGGGGGCTGATGATGATGCTCGATATCGGTGACTCCCCAGATAATGACACGTGGCAGATGATGTGTCCCAGAGCTTACAAGAAAGGATCAAGAACGTTCCGTTGGAGGTGCACCCTGGGCCTCCGACCCGAGGATGTTCCCTACCTTCGGTGGCCTTCCAAACCACCTACAGCTCACCTCCGAGCTGTCACAGAACCAAGATGCCTCGGCCTCCCGCTCGTTCCCGAGCCTCCCGCCGAGCTTATCTTCCTCGGTCTCACTGACCGACCCATAGCACCGATCACAGGCACCTCCGCCACGGCTCCACGAATCTTGCCAGGCGCGAGATATCCGCCGCCCATGATCCCGCGTTCTACACCATCACGATCCCCCATTAACGAGCATATCTCGTCATTAATGGGGAATCCCGCCTATCACGCGGGCATGACGCCGGGGGCGTAACAGCCGGCGTGAATCTCACACCCGGCTGCCCATTGCTGCCACTATATAAACCCCTCTTCCAGACGACTCAGGTAAGCCAATTTCTCCTTTATAGGCCGTTACTCTGCCAAAATACCCCATTTAACTTGGTCGTTGGAGGTTCCTAGGTGGCACAACCACCCCGGGACTTCTTTGCCGGTAGCTCGGCCTCAACCTCATAAAACCCATTGAGATCCACACGCTCCAGGAGGCAACCCTCCAACTCAATCTCAGCCATCCATCAGCGCTCACAGCAGATCAACGGAAGATAACGTCTGAAGGAGATCCAGAGATCCATCAACGGTGTTGATGGCTCGGGCGTCGGTGGTGAAGCAAGGGTGGTGACGATGATGGTTCTCGGTGGTGATAGAGGTAGTGGGGTGATGGGTTATAAGGAGAGGGTATTCGTCAATGGTGTTGGGGGTGATCGAAGTTTGCCGGAGGAGAGGAGGGGAAACTAGTGGGTTGTCGATGGTGAGGAGTTCGTCGGCGGGGACAGTGGATTTCAGGAGAGTTTTTGAGACAGGGAGAGAGAGAAGGTTTATGAAGAGAAAGGGAAGCTTGGTTGAGGGAAAGAGACGTTGAGGAGATCGTAGGGGTCAGCGCGGTGGCAGGGTGTCTCGTCGGCGATGGGGGCCTGGTTGGTGACGAAGAAGAGTTGAGCGGTGGCCTAGTGAGAGGAGCTCGGTGAGAGGAAAAGGGTTTGAGTGGAGGTCAGTTAGAGAAAGAGGAGGAGAAATTGTGGGGAAGAGAAAGATTTAGTAATTAAGGGAAAATTAATAGAGAAATTAAGAGGGGATTAAATTGCGTTAAAGGGAATTTATGGAGGAAATTTTCAGTTGAGATGGGGAAATTTAAATTTTAAAAAGAATAAGAAGAAGCATCGGTAAAAGAAAACAAAGAGAAAGGGGAGGGGTCGGGTATGGGTGTGGGTTGTGGGCTGCTGGACAAGGGGTTTAGGAAAAATATAGATATATAATTAGGATATTGAAGGAGAAAAGAAAATAAGAGAATGATATAGGAAAATAGAACAAAATTATTTAGAAAAAATCAAATTTTATTTAAATACGGATAAGGAGTACAAAAGAAACTGGGTATTACAAGAACAACGCACTTACGCAGCAAAGGTTGGCACTTTTGCCTTGGTGGAGTTTAAGCTCCCAAGCGCCAAATTTTGGCGGGAATAAACCTCTGATGAAATGGACATTCATAATAGGTAGAGATTAAACAAAACAAATATTTGAGTTTTAAAAGTTGACCAGAAAGTCTTGGGATTCGAGACTTCCCATAAGCACAAGCACCTATGGTTAATTACACCCTATTGTCTAAGGAGTTATCTAGAAAGGATACCTTATTAGGTTGCTCATATCACATAGCAAAGATCACATTTCGAATATAAGAATATTTGTAAACAGAGAATGATAAAGAATATAAAGGAATATCATTGTATTGCATTCATATTTGTATACAACTTGAATGTATATTACAACGATATTGCAAAAAGTATAAAATTATATGAAATCTGTAATTTAAAAGTTTAATTCTATACTTGGGGTATTTTAATGTCAAGTGCCCAACATAGGGATCATATTATAGCCAAAATGATTGGAGTAGGGCCACCCTAGGTGGGGACCACTATCGGCTTGAAGCAGGCATGCCTCATGCACAATTATGCATGAAAATAAGGACCTCCCGACATCGGGAAGGAGGTCCCGAAAAGTTGGGAGGGGTCTCTACGGTGCATTGAAAGCTCTATATAGGGCTTTCTCTGACTTATCTTAGTCAGGATGGAAGACTTTTCTTTTATAAAACTTCATCAAATAGAGATCATGTATTTGAATTTCATGCAACATAAAAATGACATATTTTATCATTCTTATAATTTTGTGCAATATGAACACATATATTGTGTTCAAAATATAGAACATAGCCTTAAACAATGTTCATGATAAGGAATACAATGTTTTTAAACACTTGGTTCTAATATGAAGATATGATTCCATATTTTAAAGAGATGAATGGGTTTTACCCATTCACATATATTCTTATTTAAAGAAACATTGTGATTTTAATCCATGTTTCTATTTTAAAGAAAATGGGATATTTTCATTATGGAGATATGATTTTCATATATCAAAAGTGAATAGTTTTTGCCTATCCACATATATTTAATAAGAGAATCATAGGGATCTTGATCCATGTCTCTATTTTAAAAGAAACATGGATATTATCCTATTTCAAAAATATGTAAAAGAAATATGATGATCTATTTCAAAATATGCAGAACATGGGATGACCCATGTTCTAAGTACAGTCCAAATTGTGAATAACATATAAATTCATGTTCTAAAGTCTTCATCTTCTTTATTGAAGAAGTGGAGAACCCATGGCCATGGCTATCAAGCCTTTCCATTGGAAATGAAGCTTTTACAAGTTTCTATGGATCTTATATTGATCCTTGATTTGAAAGATAGAGAGAAAGAGAGAATATGAGAAGAGAAAAAAAGGAATGAGAATTCCATTCCTAAAGCCCTCACCTTCTTCTTCTCAAAACCGAGAACATTTCAAGTTTTCTCTCTTAGAATTCTGTTTTTATGATTTTTTTTTTAATTCTATCAATTGAGAAGTATTTATCTTTCTCTAGAAGTAGGAGTGGTTAAACACCACTCCCCCATATTTTTAGAGCGAGTGAAATAACTCCCCACTCCTTCTATTACAACCCTAAACTTTCTGTACAAAATTATTGTAAAGTACAGAAAGGAATAGCTTAGCCTGAGCACAAGTTATAAATTTAATTTGTTTTAGAACAGCAAGAAAGCACTTGTAGCTCATTGGTAAAGCCTTGCACTGCTGTGACATAGCCCCTGTGTTCAAATGCCCCCAGCCACATATTATTTTTAATGATTTTTCTTTTAAAATTTTTGGAAGCCAAAAGGTTTACATATGCAATACACATAAAAATGAAAAGTCAGATTAATCAAACATGTGGAAAATGATGTATGAGCAGACACCAACACGTAGCACCAATCCAAGCCCCACCCCCTCCAATCGACCGACGAGAGATGCATTTGGGCCGGCGCCGCCGGGATTCCCCCCGTAGGGAATGCTCCCAATTTTTCCCCCAACACCCCTTGGCCTCCCCACACTACTCCTCTTCTGTTTGTTTTTTCTGCAATTAACCAGAGGATTAAAAATCATCATTAAAACAATGTTTTAATGCATTTTAATTCTCATTTTTAATTCCCTAAACCCTAATTCTATCCTATAAATACCACCTCATACCCAGCCCTCTTTATTCTGAAATCCATTGTCAAAACTCTCAAATTTTTCCAAGTCAAATAAGTTTTACAAGTGGAGTTAGCCAAGGTCAAGTTCCGGTGACGATTCGGGAAGATTCCGGCGATCTCACGACTCCACGAAGTTATCAAAACCTTCCTCCACCTCTTCTCTCTATACTAATACAGTAAGTTCCTTCTCCTCCTCTCTCTTCCTATTCTAAAAAGATATCTTTTCAAAACTCGTCGGAAGTGGAGTTAATCCGACATCCGATTCTAAATTTGTTAAAGAAAACCCAACTTTTCTTAATAATAAATCAATCATTTCTTTATATATTGTTTAGCAACCATAAACCAACATTGAGAACACGTTTCAATTTAAAATACCATGCTATGCAACTTGTATTACACTTTTACTGTTAAATACCACAAAGTTTACCTACGACATTCTTTTATCATAATTGCTCATATTACGTTTAGAAAAATCTCACGAGGTAATGACCTATATCATCAAAACACACATCATGACATTGCACGATTGCTTGAAAACCATATTTTTGTGGCTAATACAATTTTACATTAAAATACCCTAAACTATTAAAACCTGTATTCTTTAAATTGTTTTAATTAAATTCCTTGCAATTAAGCCTCTACAACCCATTTTGGGGAACCCAATTTAATTGGTGCAGGTTATCGCACATCCATCGGAATAGTAAGATGAGATGCAGACCTCCTCAATGGAATTTTTAATACAATTTTTAAGAAAACGTGATTTTCTATTTAATAAATAAATTCTATTTTGAATAATTATATATATAAATATTATCAAAACATCTATTTTATATTTATATAAATTCCATGTTTTTCTAAACACAAGAATCACAAGTTTCATGAAAATACCATTAACAATCCAAACAAGTCAAATTTACACAAAAATACCATATATTATTCAAGCTATGTATTTATTCACTAGAATACCTCATTTTTAAAAGTTACATCCATGAAAACCCTAAACACGATAAATAAATACTTGAGGTTTATTTTGAAATTATACTAAAACTATTTTTCATAAAACCCCCTCAAGTTATATTAATTTACATTAAGGACCCTAGTAAATATAGGTTAAAGCGGGACCAATTCTCTTGAGTCTCAGGGAGCCGGAGAAAGTGGGTGATTGTCTATTTAAGGTAGAAAACTAAAACGGGGTTATCAATGGTAATTGGCTTGGAAAAAGTCATAAATCCTGCCGTCCATGTGTAGAAGTTACCGATAATTCCAAAACCTAATCCAATTCTGTTTATGTGTTTGACTCAGACAGAGTCTCAGTCTAATCTGAATACAATTCCAATCTACATACAATTCAGATATAACTCCAATACATCATGAATCCTTATATACTGGAACTTGAGCATGAATACCAGAATACTATCCATATCAACATGGCTTGATTTGACCGAACCATGGATATATATATATATATATATATATATATATATATATATTGACTTGATTACATGACTATCCGTTTACATCCTTATCCGTTTACATGAACAATTGATATCATAGTTTCGGCAAGTCTTATATCTATAAAACAACACAATATACATTACGGGGTTAAAGGGGTAGACTGGTACGGAATGTGTTAAAAGTGGCACGAGAAGGTCATTAAAAGATGTAACTAAACATCCATTGCCGTTGTTCCGTGTGGTTTGACGGAGCCTTGTACTATGGGTTACCTTAGTCCACGGGATAGTTGAACTCCTCTCGTAAACACTAATATCTTCTGTACCAAGCTACAAACAACTACGTTAGTATAGCGAACATAATTTTTTATACTTTACATGTTCTATTCTCTATCTATTCTTCTCTACCTCTTGAGACTTACCGAGCGATTGTTCGCTGACGACATTCCTTTTCTATTCTTTCTTTGGAATGTTGTCAGGAGGACCTGACTCTCTGGAGATCGAGCTCAGCTCAGAAGACTTGGAGCAGTTCATCGAGGACCCCGAGCTCTAGTTCACTTGTATATACTTTTACTTTCAGTTCATGCCATTATTTAGGCATCGCTTTCTAGTATTGTATTTACTTTCCAGTTGTATTTTAAAGAATGTTTAATAAATAAAAAGTTGTTGTTCATTTACATCTCATGTCTTTCTTGTGTACTTTTATATTATATTGCTTATATACGCTTAACGTGCTTACTTCTGAGTAAATATATCGCGGGCCTAGTCATGTCTCCTTATTCGTACACCGGGAAGCGGGCGTGACACCTCCTTAAAAATATGCTTCAGTGCCTATTTTGAGGGGGTCCCGATACCGCTCACCAAAGCAGCCGGGACATCCTAAATAGGGCCCTCCCGACATTGGGAGGGGGTTTTGATGGATAGGGAGGGGTCCCGATAGCTCGGGACCCCATTAAAACAACTCTTTTTGAGTTGTTTTGAAAGGGGATCCCTAATGTATGGGCCCTAAGCTATTTAAACAAGCTTTTAACTTATTTATGATGTTGTTTACATCAATTTTGGTGTTAATTGATCAATTCTTGATTATTGACCTTGCTCTTTAATTGAATACTTATATAAATATTCAAAGTTATTGGGAGTTGAATTTTTTAACTCCAACACATGTTCTCCCTCCAATACTATATACACAACATGTATATATGAGTTGGCGATTAACGTATTTTATTACGTATTTTGTAACTATACTTAGCTTTATTATGTCACATTTAATGCTTCGCAAAGGAGTTTTTGTAATATTTGCAGGTCGCAGGGTCTTAATTGCAAAAGGAGAAAAAAGACGCCAACTACGTGCAATTAACACTATAAACCAAGTTATATAATAGAATATAAGCACACGGTTTAAAATCACAATGAATCACAAGCCAAAAAAAAAGATCCAAGCCCAATTCAGTATAAAGGCCCGACAACAGAGTCAACTTTAAACGATCATAACTCGAAATCTGTAACTCTGATTAGGATGTTCTTGGACTCATTGGAAAGCTATTGAAGAGAAGAACATGCTCCCAAAATTTGAGCCCCAAACTTTAAAATCAAACTGCACTTTAGCTGGTCAAAGCCACGGTTTAGCGGGCCCACATGCTCTAATCGGGTCGGGTTTTGGTCTAGGGTTTTAGCTTTATAATCCAATTCTTTTGGTATCCTGTATTTGATAAAAAGATAATATTTAAAGGCATCGAATATAGAGGGCTAAAACTCTCTCTTCTTCTCTTGCTTTTTCGGGTGGCTAGGATTTGAGAGCGATCTAAGGTTGTAAGCTATTTTAACTTTTATTTTATTTGAATTATATTTTTATTTAATCATTGTTTGATTTTTTCTATTATTATGCATAGCTAAGTTTTTAGTTTAGGATTAGATGAAACTAGGTTTGTGCGTGGTGATGAGTTGCTGAGTTTAAATTTTTCTTTCATATTTTTAATGGCGATTATTAAAATAATAAAAATAGATTCTATTTATGCTATTCTGATAAACTAGGTAAATCAATGATAGATTGATGACCTTGAGATTTAATTAGGGAAAGGATTTGCATTGCTGATAAACTAGGTAGATCAATAAGAGATTGAAAACCTTTAGATTTATCTAGGGAAAGTAAATATTGTATTTTTATTCTTTATAGTCGACCTAATTAATTAGGATTTATTTTGGCTAATCGATATATAAAGTTATGTAGATAAATGTCTGACAACCATTAGTTCTATATAGTAGAAGATTTAGATCAACTTGTTTCTTAATTAATTAGCATTTAATCTTTAGAATAACCATCTTTTCTTTTGATTAGATTTTTGTTTTAAAGGTGGAATTAAAGAAAAGGAAATAAATTACTTAAAAATCTAGTGAATTCGAATCCTTAGATATTTGCTTTTATCCTATTTACTTAAAAAAATTATTTTTATTTGCTTTTAATTACTTTTTTCAATTACCGCATTTAAATTTACATCATTAAAAATTACTTACCTTGCACTTTATTTTATTTTAATTTCTGCATTTGAATTATTAATAGTTAATAAATCTTTTCAAAAATCTATTTTTTTTTCTTTAGATTTAATTAAAAGTTGTCCACTTCTCTGTGGATTGACCCACAAGTGCTACAACCGATAAACCGTGCACTTGCGGAATAATTAGAACTTTAATATATCCCAACAGTTGGATATATGATATTAATGTATTTTGCGTAATTTTTTATGTCAACAAATGCCCCCTGGCAAGGAGTGTATACAATTTATCGCGTTGTATACATGATGCTGTCGCATTCTTGCATTCGAGTTATGGACATAAGTTTGAGAAGTTTTAGTTTAAAGTCATTTCGGACATGGGTATTAGTTCACAATCATTTCGGACATGGATATTAGTTTTATAGTCATCTCGGACGTAAAAGTCATTTGACGTCCCTTAGAACATGACTTTTAACTTGAAGTCCTTATATGCCATAATTTCATATATATTAGTTTAAACTCATTTCGGATATGGGTATTAGTTTACAGACATTTCGAACATGGATATTAGTTTACAGTCATCTCGGACTTAAAAGTCATTTGACGTCTCTTAGAACATGACTTTTAATTTGAAGTCCTCATAGGACACAATTTCATATATTTATTAGTTTAAGATTATTTCGGACACGATCGTTAGTTTTCAGTTATTTCGGATATGGATATTAGTTTACAGTTATCTCGGACATAAAAGTCATTTGACGTCTCTTAGAACATGACCTTTAACTTAAAGTCCTCATAAGACGTAATTTCATATATATTAGTTTAAAGTCATTTCGGACACGGTCATTAATTTTCAGTCATTTCGGACACGGTCATTAATTTTCAGCCATTTCAGATGTTAATATCATTTCGAGACTTATCTGTGATATGTTTATGTAGCTATGGGACCTTATGATAATCTTTTGATGAGTATCTTTTAGAATAGATCTCAGATATCTAGGTGTTGTCGTTCAGATGTATTCATAGGATGGATAACATTGCAGGACCATTGAGGTAAATCCTTTCTATGGTAAGTCTTTTTTAGGGTATACCCGAGTTTACTTCAGGTGTTGTATTTTGGGGCTTATCCGTGACATTTTATATAACTACAGGGCCTTATAATAATCTTTTCAATAAACATCCTTTTTAGGATTCATCAAAGATATATTTTCATATATTTAGGTACTGTTGTTTAGGCATACCCATAGGGTGGATAACATTGCGAGACCATTGAGATAAAACTTTTAGTGAGTTTCCTTTTAGAATTAATCTCGGCCTTAATTCGGTGCTGCCTTTAGTCGGATTTTACGCAATGCGGATATTTTACCGTGGGATCTGTGGGATAAGACTTTTTTGTGAGTTTCTTTTTGGGATCAATCTCAGTATTATCTTAGGTCTTGCACATTTTGTAAGCATATCCACAACAACTGGCGAAAAATCGAAATGAGTCACCTCACTAGAGCACACTCAATTTATCACAAGTCAGATCCGAAATCCGAAAATTTGGACAAAAACCATTATTTGTTTGGATTTTGGCTTTAATCATATGTGCAGGATCAAACAACATAAGGGAGTCTTTTGGGACATAAGGAATTCTTTTAGATATAAAAGTCCTTTAGGACGTAAAGGGTCCTTGGGCATAAAGGGTCTTTGGGACATAAAAGGGTCCTTGGGATGTAAAAGTCTTTGGGACATAAGGAGTCCTTGGGGATGTAAAAGTTTTTTGGGACGTATTATAATCCTTGAGATGTAAAAATCGTTAGGATGTAAGGAAGATCCTTTGTGACTTAAGAAAGTCTTTTGGGACGTAAAAGAGTCCTCGGGACGTAAAAGTCTTTTGGGACGTCAAGAGTCCTTGGGATATAAAATTCTTTAGGACGTAAGAGTCCTTTGGGACGTAAAAGTCTTTTAGAATGTAAAGAAGTCTTTTAGGACGTAAGAGGTTGTTTGAGACATAAAGGGTTCTTTGGAACGTAAGGAAATAAGGTTTTGAGTCCACTTAAGGACGATAAAGAGGAAAAAAGGTTTAAAGTCCATTAGAGACGATAAAGAGAAAGGTTTAAAGTCCTTAGGACATATATTGAGAAATGTTGGGGCTTGAATATAGGGTAGAAGCGAAGAGCGGAGAGTGGACCATGTCTTCATCCGTTACTTGTGATTAAATAAATATTCAATTTCCAACAATCCCAAAAAAAATGACCCGATATATACTCCTCGGTGAAGGCAATGCTATCATCACCTCACGGAATGTATTTGTTTCCCCTTGTGTAGGAGAGCGTTTCGAAGACGGACTTTCTTTTCAGTCCTGTAGTGGGAGCTTGCACCGTAATGGGTTGTCCTCTGTGTAGTTTAAAGTCATTTCGAACACTAATTGAAAGGTTTGTGGTCTCTTCGAACGATGATTGTGAAATTTTAAAATTTGTCGTACGAAGTGATGCTATAAGTATGTGCGATAGGAGTGTCCACAAAATACTTGTCAAGCAAAACGAGCTTCCCTTCTTGGTATTGTTTTTGGACCTAATGTTTGAAAACCAAACACTATTCGAGGGTATTCCCAATCATTCAGTGATATGGAAAATACCTTGGATAATCTTTTTTATTTATATCTTCGGGTTTATTGGAGGTAGGAAGTTCTAACCCATTCTTTAAAGTTGTTTCGAAGATGTTCTTGATGCATTCTTTCTTGAAAGAATACTTTTTATCCAGCTTCTTGTTAGTTGTATGTATGCCCTAGAGGCCATTGTTGTACATGATTGTATATTATAATAGATGCTTGGATATATATAGAGAGGACTTTCTTGCTCGACATGATTGTATGCTATCTGGTTGCTCTTTATCTTAACATGTAGACTTGTATTGTGATACTGTTTTTCTCTCACATGTGATAAAGTCCTTAGGATGTGTACTTGACTACCAGGACTATGATGGAGATCATACTAGTGGGGCCAGGGTAGTCCATAAGTTCATCCTTTAATTGTTCCTAGTCGTGGGTGTATCGAGATGGGGCATCGATATTCCAGAGTAGACTAGCATATACGCTTCTTGACCCATATGATGGGCGATGGATGATCCCACATCCATTGGTGTTTGACATCAAAGATGGTATACGGGTGCTCAGTGGAGACTGGGTACACTGAACATGACTCGCCGAGAACTCCTAGATGGTATTATACCTCACGTCAGATAGCAGTTCTCTGGTGACACTGGTACAGATTATCTGTAGACCCGAGATCGTCATAGAGTCTTATGTGATTCCTACTGTGCTTTGACTACCACCTTACCATGTTCAAGAGAACGTGCAAAATGGTGGTTTTTGGATACAGTCCCGAGTCACATGGAGGCAATGAACGATAGAAGGGGATTCGTCTCTCCCGGTATTGGGGGTTGATGTTACGATGTGCTCGATTGGCTATAACAGGAAGTCCCTGGTCAGGGCTGATATGGAGATTTACTGGTAAGTGTTATCAGTAGTTTCTCGACCCGATATGAGTCTCACATCGGCACGACTTATCAAGTTACTAGGGTCTGACGTTTACCACCCCTAGACTAAATATGCAACACATTAGACGAAGAAACCGGACTATAAGGTAGTGTTACTTATTGTATTCACAAGAGTATAAGCAGGCTTGCTTGTTGATCTTCTGATCGCTCAATACCCGGGTAGCCGTTACGTCCAGCTAGTACCGTTGACGGCTTGTGGGTGACTGATATGATCATCACCTACTGCCGGCGTATTGACGAGTCTTTAAAGTCCTATACAGAGGTTTCCTGGCTCAGGCGAAACGAAGTAGGAGCACATATATGATATATGCAGGACCGAGATTAATACGCGTATGTGATACCGTATTCTAATCTCGCGATATGTGATATCGGTCGGTTATATGTGATATAGCCGGGTTATCGAATCAAGTGTTGATTCGATAAGTTGATATATATCATATTAGTCGGTTATATGTGATATAGCCGGTTTATTAAATCAAGTGTTGATTTAATAATTTAATGTGTAATTATATATTTGATATATTAACGTACATTAACTAATATTAAGCTCACTTAAGTATTTCTTTTTCTCACTTCTGCATATAATATATATGTGATATATATTATTGTATTTACTTTTATGTGTCATGCTTGATGATAGATTGTGCGTGGGTATATGAGACTCACACCATACTTGTGATAATATGAAGTTTTAATTATTAAGGGTAAATCAAAATTAAGTGAAAAATTGTCATGGCTAATGAAGCTTGGAGAAGCTTGTGGAACCATTGACTTAGTCCACTAATTTTGTCATACCTTAGATATTTATTAACCTGACCATTATCTAAAGCCATGGTTAAATCTCTACATGAGTTAGTATGAGATATTATCTCACCCATGTTTGCTATTCTCACTCATAACATTCTTCACTTCATCTTCTTCTTCATCCAAAAAAGAAAGCTCTCTAGGTTTTGAAGAGGTGAAGAAAATTAGTGAGAAAAATAATTCTAAAGTGAGAAAAAATCTTACTTTATCAACCTACACTAGATTAGCCATTTAGTTTAGGTTGTTTACTTCACCAATTCCCAATTAGTGAAGAGATAGCTTGAGTTAGAGATTTCTCGACGTAGATCATATTCGGCCTCGAAGACTTCAAGCAAGCTTGTTCCTTTCGCCTAGTGGAGCCTAGCGAGAGTCCGGGACACCACTACTTGGAGCGAATGGACTACTATACGGAGCTTTTGAAGTGAAGGGCCGGTCTACAAAGGTTGTATTCCTTATTCACTTAGTGTAATGTTTGATTACATGCTTGCTTACCCTAATTCCTTTAGTTAGATCCTAGGCTAGGGTTACTTAGCACACTGAAAAATTTTAAATGGCTTGGTTGATGCCTTCCTAAACCCAGTAGACGTGCTAAAGAACCCTTCAGTGGTATCAGAGCCAAGCTAGAGAATTAGACAATGTTAGTAGAATTACGAAACCGAAACAAATCCGAAAGCTCGAAACAAAACCCTGGTTTCTGTCGAAATTTTTAAGTCCTCTAAATTTTTTAAGCAATTGCAGAATGTTACATGAGATGTAACATGAACACCAGACAAAAATGAACCCCATCCTCTGGATTTGACCTGGCGAAATGCTCCATAAATCTGGCCTGGCCGGTTTTCCTTTGCTGGTTTGCCTTCGTTTTTGTTTGGTGCTCCAGGATCTGGAGTTTGGTGTTTCAGGTATTGTTTGTTTTTGCTAAAGATTACATGTGATGTTATCTTTCTGTAATGACATTTCGGAGTGTTTCATAGTCGTAATTTTAACATTGTTTCGGGTAATTTAGACGACGTTAAAAAGTTCGAACGAATATCAATAACCCATTTTCCCCCTCTCTGGAAATTTTTCAAAAGTTGGAATTTCTGGGTTTAAAAATCATCATAAAATCATGCAAGTAATTCTATGGACTCTCTAGAAGAACGATACCCAAACTCGACTCTTTGACGGCGGAGCCGCGGCCAAACCCTAGGGTTTGCGGTAGTTCTGCAATGCTATGAGTGAGGCATAGGTCAGCCTTTCTACGGTTGGTCTGTAGGCGCTGTGGCATGTTCTGGGTATTTTTTAAACTGTGCTCAAGTATTGAGCCCCCTAGGAAATTTTGGGTGTTTGTTGATTCGATCGAAATGTTTAACATCGTCTAGTTATCCGTGAACTTCGATACAATATTTGGAATCCACAATATTTAGTTTTGTGAAAACTAATTTGAATTTTATAGATCTAGTAATTTAGTCTCATATTGATTGGTTGCCGCGGGGTTTTGATTTGGATCAAAACTCCGTCGCAATTACGTAGTGTATGCGAATGTTCGTCGGGTAACATTACTAGATAGCCACGCTCTATAGCCCCGATCAAGTGACATTTGGAGAACCCCGTTGCTTAAAGCATCCGTCCGGGTGCTCGCGGCCATGGTGTTCCGCTTGAGTGCACTTCGTCGACGGTATCGGGGGTACGGTCGTCTACTAATGTTTCCGACGAGCATTCGATCAGCTTGTCGGGAATCTAGTAGAATTGCCCGACTTATTATTGAAAAGTGTTTTCAATATCGAGACTCAAATGCGGGGTTTATAATTGTTAGGCATTCGATATCTAAGGAATTCATTTGGTTAGGCATGAAATCCGAAGTATGTGATATTTCGGGTTTATGATGTCTAAGGTGGTTGCAGATTCCAATTGTTGTAGTTTTCACTTTCTTTTCTGCGACCGTAAGTGTAATATGTGGTGTGTTCTCCGCCGAAAAGACGCGACCGGAACGTTGGGACGTCCGGCCTGAATTTTGAGGGAAGATGCTATTTGGTGCTATCCATCCACCTCTCCGAAGATACCAAGTTGATTTATCACACCATGTATCAAAGATTTAAACGGATGCGGCCGATATAGCAGACTTCGTCAGATTCCCCGTCATTTGAGGGGGTTTTGATTATGGGGACGCTCTTCCCTGCAAGCGCAAGCCCCTGCAGTTAATTACGCTACCGCATTACAGTAACCACTTTCTCCTTCTCCAGATGGTCACTTCGTGTCGTGTGTGTTTGTTTTGTTTTTGGTTGCCCGTGGATTGTATACGGAGACTAATTTATGTTATCGCCCGTAGGGCATGGATTAGTCCAAATTCGTATTTTCTTAGATTTGGGTCTAGGGCTGGGTTTAAGGATACGTTAGTCTCATTTGAAACTAAGATCAACTTAAACGTTTGTTAAGAATACGTTAGTCTAATTTTAGACTAAGATCAACTTAACGGGGTTATTTAGATCCAACAAAAGAGCATTTGGGCTCTATTGTTTTAGTTTAGGGACTTTGCGGTCCATTGTTAGTTTAAGAACATTACGGTCCATGGAGTTTAAGGACATCATAGTCCATAGTTTAAAGACGTCATAGTCTGTAAAGTTTAAAGACATCATAGTCTATGAGTTTAAGGACCTCACAGTCCATGGTAGTTTAAAGACATCATAGTCTGTAAAGTTTAAGGACATCATAGTCCATGAGTTTAAGGATCCCAGAGTCCGTAAAGTTTAAGGATGTCATAGTCCATGAGTTTAAGGACCCCACAGTCCGTGGAATGTCTGGTTGTCGGGACCCGTCACCTCTCTGAAGACGTTGAAGGATTACAATGGCAAATATCAGAGGAGTGAAGAGATGTACCCTTGAACCAATATTGGTTGGGGGATCTGTAGTTAGATTGATTTAAGGATCGTTGGTCTCGTTTGAGATTAAGATCAACTTAAATGTTTGTTAAGAATACGTTAGTCTAATTTTAGACTAAGATCTACTTAACGGGATCTTTTAGATCCAACAAAAGAGCATTTGGGCTCTAATGTTTAGTTTAGGGACATTATGGTCCAAGTTCAGATGCAAACATGGGTTTAGAAATGCACCAAATAGTTATTGGTCATTGGGACCCACCACCTCTCTGAAGACATTGAAGAATTACAACGACATGTATCAGAGGTGTGAAGAGATGTACCCTCGAACCAAAGGTGATTGAAAGGCTCTGGGTTTTGCTTTGAATGTCATATGAGATGACCAATTTTGGAAGACAGGAGTGTATTTGAGGTTCAGTCAAAAGAAAGGGGGTCCTGCCTCTGGAAAACATAGCTAATTTAGGCTAAGATTGGCTCGAATGTAGTGTTAAACACTAGACTACACTCGGCTATCACGTGCTCCCACGTGATGCGCTTAGAATAGTGTTGAACACTAGGGATGAAGCACACAAAATAGTGTTAAACACTTAAAAAAGAAGCGCTCACGTGGGGTCACGTGAGGCGCTTGAGTGTTGGGCCCAAACTTCCTTTATTTTATTATCAGAATATGCAGGTAAGTATTAAACACTTAATCTTTATGGCCATCACGTGTGGGCACGTGATGGGTATCCATGATTTGGATATTAAAGTGTTTGTTAGGGGTCCCGTGGGGGCACGTGAGGAGCCCAAAATCTATTCTGACTTAGCTTTTCTCTCTTTATTTTGAGGAATTTATCCAAGGGTCACGTGGGAGCATGGGAGGCGCCCAAAATCTGTCCTGACTTGACTTTGTTCTCTTTATTTTGAGGAATTTATCCAAGGGTCACGTGGGAGCATGTGACCCCAACTCATTCATTCTTTTTTGACCATTGAGAGGAGGGTCACGTGTTGCCACGTGATCATTTTGGGTACTTAATCATTTTATGTGCTTGAAAAGTCTAAGTCCCTTGTTTAAGAATTAAATTCTTTTATAGGGTTAAACCCTAATTTTATTTAAAGGAATTAAAATCCTATGTATTTGGGAGAATTAAATTCTTTAAACCCAATTCTCCCTCTAAGTTTTGGATCGGCATGGCAGAATCTCCCCGATGAGAATTAAATTCTCAACTTATGGGAAGATCTGCTTCTGCATATCTTCAACCAAAGGAAGAACTAAGTTCTTATATTAAGGGTTAAACCCTATCTTTGTTGGAGGAATTAAATTCCTATGTGCTTTGTGGGAGAATAAAATTCTCTGAACTTAGGTCCTCTCTTAGGCTTTAAATCTGCATGGCAGAATCCCCCCGATGAGAATTAAATTCTCAACTTATGGGAAGATCTGCTTCTGCAGATCTTCAATCAAAGGAAGAACTAAGTTCTTATTTAGAAGAGTTAAACTCTTCGTTTGAGAATTAAATTTTCTTTTTGTTTTTTGGGGGCTTATAGAATGATCTGTTTCCCTCTCTTACATAGGATTTCTTTCTTTTCTGAAGAGATCTTCTTTTTTTTGGAGAATTAAATTCTCTTCTTTTTTCTCTATGTTGTTGTCTCTCCTTTTTTTCTTTTCTCTTCTTGGCTCCTATTTATAGGAGAAAGAAAAGAATCAGTTTGTTTAGTCAATCTTTCATTAAAAGATTTTGATTGATTTTGTAACCAACATGATCTTTTAGATCACTCGGTGAATTTTATTCACCATTGGATTGTTAATCCAAAAGATATTTTATTTGTTGTTCCCGGCAGATTTCAGGAAAATCTTTCCTTGTATAGAATCTTTATATAAATTGGTGATTTTTAATCACCATTGGATTTTTAATCCAACGGTGTTCCACTTTACAGAGCGCAATCTTTTTGTTTGGAATTATCTAGAGAAATATTTTTCCAATTAGGGTTTTTGATTCCCTTTTAATAAGAATTTAATTCTATTAGCTCAGATGGTTTAGGAGTTTATCACGTGTTGGCACGTGACCCTACTTGATAAAGCATTTGATTAGAATTTAATATTATTGGTATAGAGGGCTCAGGAAATCATCACGTGTTTGCACGTGACCCCACTGATTAAGCATTTAATTTAGAATTTAATTCTATTGTTTCAGAGGGTTTAAGAGCCTATCACGTGTTGGCACGTGCCCCTCTGATTAAGAATTTCCAATTAATTATTTTATTTAGTGCCTACAGACTTTGCCTGTAAATGGTCGCGTGTCTGCACGTGAGGCCCGGTCACGTGCGGGCATGTGATGCCACTGATTGAGTATTTCTAATTGTTTATTTATTTTATTCAGCGCATATAGGTTTTGCCTGTAAAAGGTCGCGTGTCTACACGTGAGACCTGGTCACGTGTGGGCACGTGATGCCCGGTCACGTGTGGGCACGTGAAACCCCATTTGGGGGTTTTCCTTTCTGCTGTATCTGTATTTTATTTAATTCCCATGAGTGAACAAATGCCCCCACAGAGTTGTTCTCATGTGTTTGCACGTGAGCGCAACGCTGTAACTTTTGTGGCCATTGGATTTGCCTAGGGTAAAGGGAAGATGAACCGTTTCCTATCATGTCTTATAAATGCAAGGGTCTCTTTAGCAGCGCCTCCACTCCTTCATCTTCTTCCTTTTTTATGTTTACATGCGTTCTTTATTAAGCTCTGTCACACTGTTGTTGGTGTGCTCACGTGTTTGGCGCTGTGGAGGATTTCAATCGTGTATCAGCGCCTGCTCACGTGTTATGTACGTGGGGCTCTGCTTGATGGGGCCGTTTCGTCTCCTTGCACTGATTTCAACGAGTCACCACTTTTCATTTCCAACACTCTCCCCTTTTTTGGTCTTTGGGAATAGTTCCACCATGCACAACATTTTCTGTGCATAGCATTGAATCCTCCCCTTTATAAACCGAAGCCATGCCTTTCTTTCTCTCTTGAAAGAAAACCCATTTAGACCTTAAGGTGATCATATTTGAGAAACCGATCAAGTGTTATGGCTTGCAACCGCCCCCATGCTCGTCGGCAACCATGGGAGGTGCACATCGAGGAGATGATTCCTCGTTTTGCTGTGCGGCTAGTGGATCCTCTTCTCACCGATGCTGAATGCGACGCGGTGATGTACGAACTCCCAATTCGTAGGGGTTCTCCCCTTCCTATGGGTTCCATTTGGCTGCAGATGATCTTTTCGTCCGTACTTGCCGATATTCCTCCTCATCCGGCAGAGATGACCCTGGCAACTCTCGATACGGCGGAGGACAAGATCGATTGTTTCTATGAGGCACGCTTGAGTACTCGAGCTCTGAAGGATTGCTCGATCCATCTACTGGGTCAGATAAGAGCCCGGCGGGCTGTCATGTCCGATTTTGCTGATGAGCATGGCGCTAATCGATGATGAGCAACTCCTCGCGAAAACCGTCGTTTCGACATGTTGGAGAAGGCAGAGAGGGGACTGGAGAATTTTGTATTTTTTTTGTTAACCCTTGTATCTCTGATCCCATATTTGGTGATCTTTTTCCTATAGAGTAGTGTATTTAGATCAATGTATTTCTCTTATCATTAATCGCTGAATGCTTTCTGTTGAATTTTTCTGTTTGACGTATATTCGCATGTGCATCCCACCCGTGTATATGAGCCTTATACTTGACCCCTGGGGATCGTCCAATGACTGTAGGTAAGCAAAGTTTCGACGTTGTTCCATCTACTCTTTGTTTGCAAATCTCGCTGATTGTTTATGAATCTTTACAGCTTTGCCCATTCTTACCCCGCTGGAGTCTCGCATCAGTATGCCACCTGGCCCTTATGCCCTACGTGCATCTGAACGGATGGCGAAGCAAAGCCTTCACTCTTTGTCGGCTCTCATCGAAGATCTTCGTGCTGGTAGCTCGATCACGGCCGAAGAATTTGCTGCTGAAGCCAACAGTTCTCTTCCCTTTCTTGCTGCTTACCATGATGAAACATTGGTGCGTGTCTGGGTTGAGTTTTGTCGTAGGGTGGAGGCTTGTTTACATAGTCTTGAGTGCATGCGCCTTCCTTCAGAAGTTGTGGCTGCAAAGGCGAGCTTGCGGGGGCTGGTTGAACGGTGCGCCGCAAATATGCAGTCATGCGAGAAGAGGCTCAACCGAAAGTTTTTGGAGAGGGAGCTGGCTTCAAATGCGCTGGGGGAACTTCAAGCTGAACTTACGGCCAAGACCACTCGTGCATATGAACTCTGGCGGGTGCTTCAAGAAGCTATCAGGGAGGTGGTAGCTATTGATAAAGCCGTCGTTTTTACTCATGAGATGGTTGAAGCTCACAAATTTACCGAAAAGGAGCTTGAAAGTCGGCTCGCCTCGTACCAGGCCCAACAGTCTCAAGCGGAGACCCGTCTCATAGCAATAACGAATCATGAAGAGACCCAGCGGAAGAAAGATGAACTGACGAATCTACTAAATCGTCCGCCAGCTTGAAAAATTGTATATGTTTCTTTTTATTCTCCTTTTGTACATACTCCTGAATAAGTGTATTTTTTTTTATTCTTTTATAGATTGTACTTTGTATTCATTTTGATTCATGAATAAAAGACATATTTTGCTTCATGGTGATGTGTCCCTTTTCAGCAGATGCGTTTTGTAGATAATCTACCTTGATCTTCTTGCAGGACAGCGATGGCTTAGGAGTCAGGTTCAGATCTGCCTCCTAAGGCTTTCCAACTTTATGAGCCGCGAGGGTCTCATAAAGATTTTTCTCCCTACGAGTCGAGAGGATCTCGTAGGTGTACTTTCTCCTTAGGGATCGCGAAAATTCCTAAGTGTGTTTTTCTCTTGAGAGTCGTAAGGATCTCCCAAGAAAATTTTCCCGCTTATAAGTCGAGAGGACTCGAAAGTGGTTGTTTCCCTCCTTGTTGAGATTCGACTTTGGAGAGTGTGGCCTGTGAATAGTATGCAAGAGTCCATCTTGGACCGACTTGCAGGGCCCCAGTGCTTAGGAAAAAGGTCATTATCCCCATTGCCTAAGGGTTTTCCCTACGAGTCGAGACAAATCGAGAAGTTCTTGCAAGGATTTCCTAATGTCATAGTTAACTCCTGCTAATAGAAGTTCGTTAAGGTCTGTGGTACTAGGGTTTTTTACCCGTCGCACCGTCGCGTTGGCCGATATATTCCTCGACGCACAATCTTGCTGTTCAAGTAGCCCCGCGACTGTCGTGTCTCTGATCCCTTCGAGGGCTGGACAAGACGTCTTCAAGTAATATTCCAGGTACTATTACCATCGAAAGGGCAAGCGTTATGGATATTCCATGTCGCTTTTTACTTGAGGTTAGGCTCAGTTTGGGAGCCCCGATGAGTCATAACCACTCCGCGCTGGTGTGGGATGATCTCCGATAGTCTTTTAGGTTTTATATGAGTTGCCGTCAAGACCCTGAAGCTAGGAATATTGCCTTCGCTTCGTTGGTTGACATTGTGTCTGCAATATTGCGTTGAATGTCGAGGTTGTCTCTGGGTTGTCTGTGAACCGTCGAGATTTTGGAACTATGGGACTTTGTCGTGGCTCCGATTGGTAATGTCACGCCTGCATCTTGTTAGAGGAAGAACGCTGGGGTGACATCGCGTCTGCTGTATTGAGACGAATGTCGAGGTGGTCTCTAGGTTGTTGGTGAACCGTCGGGACCTGGAACTAAGGACTTTGCCGTGGCTCCATTATTTGACGTCGTATATTCCTGCAAAGACACTGTTTTCTCTGCGGGTCGACGCGAATCGAGATGCTCTCGTCAAGGACGCTGATTTCCTTGAATCGAGATTTTTGCCAAGGACGCTGATTTCCTCGGAGTTGAGACGAATCGAGGTATTCCTGCAAAGACGCTGATTTCTCTGCGGGTCGACGCGAATCGAGATGCTCTCGTCAAGGACGCTGATTTCCCTGAATCGAGGTTTTTTCCAAGGACACTGATTTCCCTGGGGTTGAGACGAATCGAGGTATTCCTGCAAAGACATTGATTTCTCTGCTGGTCGATGCGAATCCCTGAATCAAGGTTTTTGCCAAGGACGTTGATTTCCCTGAATCGAGGTTTTTGCCAAGGACGCTGATTTCCTCGGAGTTGAGACGAATCGAGAGATTCCTGCAAAGACACTGATTTCCTTGCGGGTCGACGCGAATCGAGATGCTCTCGTCAAGGACGCTGATTTCCCTGAATCGAGGTTTTTGCCAAGGACACTGATTTCCTCGGAGTTGAGACGAATCGAGGTATTCCTGCAAAGATACTGATTTCCTTACGGGTCGACGCGAATCCGAGATTCTCTCGTCACGGACGCTGATTTCCCTGAATCGAGATTCTTGCCAAGGACGCTGATTTCTTCGGAGTTGAGACGAATCGAGGTATTCCTACAGAGATACTGATTTCTCTGCGGATCGACGTGAATCGAGATGCTCCCGTCAAGGACGCTGATTTCCCTGAATCGAGGTTTTTCCTAGGACGCTGATTTCCTCAGAGTTGAGACGAATCGAGTTATTCCTGCAAAGACGCTGATTTCTCTGCGGGTCGACACGAATCGAGATGCTCTCGTCAAGGACGCTGATTTCCCTGAATTGAGGTTTTTGCCAAGGACGCTGATTTCCTCGGAGTTGAGACGAATCGAGGCATTCCTGCAAAGACACTGATTTCTCGGCGGGTCGACGTGAATCGAGATGCTCTTGTTAAGGACGCCGATTTCCCTAAATCGAGGTTTTTGCTAAGGACACTGATTTCCTCGGAGTTGAGATGAATCGAGGTATTCCTGCAAAGATACTGATTTCCTTGCGGGTCGACGCGAATCGAGGTATTCCTGCAAAGATACTGATTTCCTTGCGGGTCGACGCGAATCGAGATGCTCTCGTCAAGGACGCTGATTTCCCTGAATCGAGATTTTTTCCAAGGACGCTGATTTCCTCGGAGTTGAGACGAATCGAGGTATTCCTACAGAGACGTTGATTTCTCTGCGGGTCGACGCGAATCGAGATGCTCCCGTCAAGGACGCTGATTTCCCTGAATCGAGGTTTTTGCCAAGGACGTTGATTTCCTTGGAGTTGAGACGAATCGAGGTATTCCTGCAAAGACGCCGATTTCTCTGCGGGTCGACGTGAATCGAGATGCTCTCGTCAAGGACGCTGATTTCCCTGAATCGTGGTTTTTGCCAAGGACGCTAATTTCCTCGGAGTTGAGACGAATTGAAGTATTCCTGCAAAGACGCTGATTTCTCTACGGGTCGATGCGAATCGAGATGCTCTTATCAAGGACACTGATTTCCCTGAATCGAGGTTTTTGCCAAGGACGCTGATTTCCTCGGAGTTGGGATGAATCAAGAGATTCTTGCAAAGACACTGATTTCCTTGCGGGTCGACACGAATCGAGACGCTCTCGTCAAGGACACTGATTTCCCTGAATCGAGGTTTTTTCCAAGGACGCTGGTTTCCTCTGAGTTGAGACGAATCGAGGTATTCCTGCAAAGACACTGGTTTTTCTGCGGGTCGACGCGAATCGAGATGCTTATGTCAAGGACGTTGATTTCCCTGAATCGAGGTTTTTGCCAAGGACACTGATTTCCTCGGAGTTGAGATGAATCGAGGTATTCCTGCAAAGATACTGATTTCCTTGCGGGTAGACGCGAATCGAGATGCTCTCGTCAAGGACACTGATTTCCCTGAATCGATATTTTTGCTAAGGACGCTGATTTCCTCGGAGTTGAGACGAATCGAGGTATTCCTGCAGAGACGCTGATTTATCTGCGGGTCGATGCGAATCGAGATGCTCCCGTCAAGGACGCCGATTTTCCTGAATCGAGGTTTTTGCCAAGGACGCTGATTTCCTCGGAGTTGAGACAAATCGAGGTATTTCTGCAAATACGCTGATTTCTCTGCGGCTCGACGCGAATCGTGATACTCTCGTCAAGGACGCTGATTTCCCTGAATCGAGGTTTTTGACAAGGACGCTGATTTCCTCGAAGTTGAGACGAATCGAGGTATTCCTGCAAAGACACTGAATTCTCTGCGGGTCGACACGAATCGAGATGCTCTTGTCAAGGACGTTGATTTCCCTGAATCGAGGTTTTTGCCAAGGACATTAATTTCCCTGGGGTTGGTTGACTTGTTTCCGAAACGGAGCGTTGATCCGGCGGGGAGATCATTGGTTGACTCTAGGTTGTCTGTGGACCGTAGAGTCTTGGAACTAGGACTTTGCCGTGGTTCCGCTTTGTTGATGTCGCGTCCGAATCCTGCTGGAATGAGGAGGAACGCCGTTGTTGTTCTTCTGGGATGCAGATGGTGCCGTCAAGATCTGACTCTCCCTTTGACAAGGTCTGGTGGGGAAAAGTGGTTCATTTCCATTTATGCCCATGGATTGTATACAGGGGACAATATGGACTCGCCTGCAGGGCAAAAATTTCATTTTTTTATCTGTATTTTTTTTGTTTTCTTTTCGCGATGCTCTGTCATTTCAGCTTTTTGTATCACGAAAGTCGCAATTGCCCAATCATTTCGGCTATTTTTCGCGGTGCCCAATCATTTCGGCTGTTTTTTTTTACTCGCTGCTTTTTATTGCGAATTGCTCAATCATTTCGGCTATTTTTGTATGCATATATTTTACTTGCTGATTTTGTTGCAAGTTGCCCTATCATTTCGGCTATTTCATATGCATTTTTGGCTGGCTGATTTTTTATCGCGAGTATGGAACTTGGAATCTGATGCCAGTCTTAGCATCAACATCGCTGCGACTGGAATATTTCCAGGAGCGAATCATCATTTGCCATGAAAGGTCTTAGGATTTAATACCGATTTAGGCATCAGCATCACTAAAACTGGGATATTGCCAGGTGCGAATCATCATTTGCCTCTGTCGATGTCGAACAAATGTGGCTTAGCAAACAAGGTTAGGATCCTGTTGACTAAAGCTTTTTGACTTTACGAGCCGTAAGGGTCTCATAAAGGTATTTCTCCCTACGAGTCGTGAGGATCTCGTAGGTGCGTTTTCTCCTTAAAATTCGTAAGGATTCTTAAATGTATGTTCTCTTATAAGTCGTAAGGATCTTACAAGAGTGTATTCTCCTTATAAGTCGAAAGGACATATAAGGGTCGTTCACTGTGTGAGCATATCCCGAGTCGCTGGTGGGACTCTGTTAGGGAAATGTTTATTTGTGCATGTGGATTGTATACAAGTGTCAATATTAAACCGCTTGTAGGGCATAATTGGGGTGTATGACGGCTTAAGAACAGGTTCAGATCCTTGTAGCTTAAGGCTTTTGAATTTTATGATCCATGAGGGTCTCATAAAAGGGTTCTCCTTACGAGTCGTAAGGATCTCGTAAGTGTATTTTCTCCTTAGGGATCGTGAGGATTCCTAAGTGTGTTTCTCCTTTGTGAGTCGTAAGGATCTCACGCAGGTATTTTCTATTTACAGGGTCGAGAGGACCTTGCAAGTGTCTTTTAACGAGATTGCGCCCTTTCGGGTTTTCACAAAACTCGCCGGTAGCCCTGCTGTTTTTACTCACGGAGCCCTTTCGGGTTTTCATCCGTGCTCATCTCTCTTATGGACGTACCGTTTTTTTACCACTTCAACTTGGGGATGCCGCGGGTTTATATTAGTTTAATGACGTTTCGGTCAGTTGCAAGTTTTAGGACATTGCGGTCCATGGGGCTTTCTCTATGAATGAGCACGATGCCCCCGACATGTCCATCTTTTTCGGAGCATGTGGTTGTGACAGGTTCATCTTCCAGTTTTCGGACAGCGCGAACTTGCCTTGTTGGTATTGGTCTTCAACCCAATTTTTGAAGACGTAGCAGTCTTTGATCGGATGGCCCAATACTCGGTGGTAGGGGCAGTAATTGGGATCGTTGACATCGTTCGATTGTAGTGGGTGTCTCGGCTCCTGTAGAGTGATGAGCCCGTTACGCACTGCTAGTTCGAACAGTCTCCTTGTTTTATCCTGGAGAAACGAGTAAGGACGTCTCAACTTCTCATCGAGGGATTGCCGCTTGTTGCTTTGGTGAACAATCGGTCTCGGGCCACTCGGTTGTTGTTGAGCGTTGGTGACGAAGGTTGCTTTCCCTTTCCCCTTCTCATTCCGAGGATCCTTCTTTGAAGAAGATGGTCTATGACCCATCTGATCCATTTGGGCCAGCTTGTCAATCAAGGCCTGGAAAGTGGACGGCTTGAAGAACATCATGAATTGGGAGATGGTTGCCTGAGGGTCAAGGGTCCCCACGAACATGCCCACGGCAGGAGCCTCCTCTATGCGTTGTTCGCACTTTGACCATAGGTTCCTCCACCGAATGGCGTACTGCACCCATGTTTCTCCTGGCTTCACTCTGGTGTTAATTAATGCTGTGATTGGGGTGCGTTCGCTAGCGCTTGCGAAACACTGGGTGAACAGCAATTCCATCTCTGTAAAAGTTTTGACGGAATCGTTGGGAAGCTCCGAGTACCATTCGAACGCCGTCTCCGCCAAGCTGCCGACGAATTGGCGAAGCAGTAGCTTATCATCCCCTCCAGTGTTACCGCAGAGAGCCCTGAACTGAGCGACATGTTGATGGGGATTGCCTGTCCCCATGTACACATGGAATTTAGGAATCGTATATCCTGGTGGGTACTTTATTTGATCGTACCAACCCGGATAGGGCCATCCAGTTCTAACGACTTAGCCAGCCGCTTCATTCGCTTGATGATCTCGTATTTGTTTAGCTATATAATCATCGAGCGTAGCTTTGGAGATTGTCTCCTCTTTGGCTGCTGAAAGATCCGGCAGAGGATTTGATGCCTCCCCTCGATCATCTTCGAGAATAATCGGAGGATCCTCAGCTGGAGGATCCGGCTGTAACATCATCCCGACCATGTCTTGGAATAAGAACGCCGTTCGTTTTATGTTGGCAGCTTGTTCCGCTGCCTCTTTGTCCTTCTTTTCGAGGATTCTGCGGAGGAATTCGGCATCAGTTTCCTGCTCACGGCGCTGCTCCGAGGATGTCTCCGGGCTTGCTTTTGGTCCCGTGAGTGCAGCCATGGCTGTCAGCATTTCTTGGAGCTTTTGTTGTTGCTGCTCCTGAGCCTCTGTCACTGATCGCGTAAGCGTTCGATGACCTGTAGAGATATGGCTGTCCTCTTTTCTGGATGTCATATAGACGGTATGCACCACCATGCCCCCAGACTTAGGGCGTTTAGGCTCAGTGCCCTTGACATTTGTCGCAGACACGGGGATCTTCTCCAGCCTTCTCTTTTTGTGCTGGTGAAGTTGAGGGGGCCGTTGCAGCGGGCACCCAGGTAGACGACACCTTCTGTGGTACGACAGAGTGGTCCTTCTCTTGCCGAACCTTTATCTTCTTTGGTCGGTGGGAGTATTCTTGATCAATCACCGAGTCTTGGACCTGTCGCCAGACTTTGTAAATTTTGGAGGACAGCCACTGAGGAGGCTGCTCCGGCTTCGCCTTTGTGATCTTTTCAACAGGCGGAGGAGATTTTTTTAGCATGGCAGTCGGAGAGTTCTTGCGGACCCTCCTGAGTGGTTCAAAGCTGTTCCCAGTTGGAACAGCAGCATCGACTTCCACCGTTGGAGCTGGCGGCGTAAATCCAGAGGGTGAACTGCCCATAGCTTTCCTCACTCGGCGCCAGTGGCGACGTCGAGCATGTCGTGCGGCCGGGATTACCTTCGCTGTTGGATGAGCTTCCTTATGCCACTACTTTGAGGAGAGACTGTTATTGGTGCTAGCCTGTCGAAGACCGACGTCCGTTGAGAAGGGATAATCAGTCTTGCGAGGGCCAACTTTCAAACAGGGGAAACAGCCTTCATGACTTTTCCTGGAACGGGAGCTGAAACGGTCAGTCTTGCTAAGACTGACTCCTTAGCAGGGGAAGCCGCTCTGACGACTTCAGGGGCAGGAATGGCTATCCGCTTCGGTATAACCCCTCAGGAATTATGGGCTTCTTCATGGGCCTGTTGGAGCTTTGACCCAGTCTATTGAAAACCGAGGCACCGGATTTAGGCGACCCGTTGAGGGGGGCCGCAATAGTTGCAAGCCGATCAAAGACCGACTTCTTCGGAGCTTCTTGCGATAGTACAGGGGTGCTGAAGCTCGTTGGTGGGAGAATGGTCCTGACGAACAGTTCAATGGTGGCCTGAGTCACCTGTTCCACTGGCATGGCGAACATGGAGGCCGCTTGGGGCCCGTAAGTCACTCCTCCGGACAGGACAGAGTGAGAGTTGCAGTTGCAGTTAGTGCAGTTTGAAGCCATTTGATCTTCTGTTTTTCTGCACGGAGCAAGACACCAAATCTTAGTACCTTGAATCCAGGGGCAACCATAGCAAACCGCGATTTGTTCACGAAATACGACACACGAAGTGTGGAGTGGAAAGAGGAAAAGGTCCCACCGGGCGTGCCAGAATCTGTTCTCCGCCGAAAAGACGCGACCGGGACGTTGGGACGTCCGGCCAGAATTTCGAGGGCAGATGCTATTTGGTGCTTTCTGTCCACCTCTCCGAAGATGCCAAGTTGATTTATGACACCATATATCGAAGGTTTAAACGGATGCGGCGGATGTAGCATACTTCGTCAGATTCCCCCTCATTTGAGGGATTTTTTATTGTGGAGATGCTCTTCCCTGATGGCGCCCCTGCAGTTAATTACGCTACCGCATCGCGGTAACCACTTTCTTCTTCTCCAGATGGTCACTTCGTGTCGTGTGTATTTGTTTTGTTTTTGGTTGCCCATGGATTGTATACGGAGACTAATTTATGTTGTCGCTCGTAGGGCGTAGATTAGTCCAAATCCGTATTTTCTTAGAATTGGGTTTGGGGTTGGGTTTAAGGATACGTTAGTCTCATTTTAAACTAATATCAACTTAAACGTTTGTTAAGGATACGTTAGTCTAATTTTAGACTAAGATCAACTTAACGGGATCATTTAGATCCAACAAAAGAGCATTTGGGCTCTATTGTTTTAGTTTAGGGACTTTGCGGTCCATTGTTAGTTTAAGAACATTACGGTCCATGGAGTTTAAGGACATCATAGTCCATATTTTAAAGACGTCATAGTCTGTAAAGTTTAAAGACATCATAGTCTATGAGTTTAAGGACCTCACAGTCCATGGCAGTTTAGAGACATCATAGTCTGTAAAGTTTAAGGACATCATAGTCCATGAGTTTAAGGACCCCACAGTCCGTAAAGTTTAAGGACGTCATAGTCCATGAGTTTAAGGACCCCACAGTCTGTGGAATGTCTGGTTGTCGGGACCCGTCACCTCTCTGAAGACGTTGAAGGATTACAACGACAAATATCAGAGGAGTGAAAAGATGTACCCTTGAACCAATATTGGTTGGGGGATCTGTAGTTAGATTGATTTAAAGATCGTTAGTCTCGTTTGAGATTAAGATCAACTTAAATGTTTGTTAAGGATACGTTAGTCTAATTTTAGACTAAGATCTACTTAACGGGACCATTTAGATCCAACAAAAGAGCATTTGGGCTCTATTGTTTAGTTTAAGGACATTGCGGTCCAAGTTCAGATGCAAACATGGGTTTAGAAATGAACCAGATAGTTATTGGTCATTGGGACCCACCACCACTCTGAAGACGTTGAAGAATTACAACGACATGTATCAGAGGTGTGAAGAGATGTACCCTCGAACCAAAGTTGATTGAAAGGATCTGGGTTTTGCTTTGAATGTCATATGAGATGACCAATTTTGGAAGACAAGAGTGTATTTGAGGTTCAGTCAAAAGAAAGGGGGGTCCTGCCTCTGGAAGACTTAGCTAATTTAGGCTAAGATTGGCTCGAATGTAGTGTTAAACACCAGACTACACTCAGCTATCATGTGCTCCCACGTGATGCACTTAGAATATTGTTGAACACTAGGGATGAAGCGGACAAAATAGTGTTAAACACTTAAAAAAGAAGCGCTCACGTGGGGTCACGTGAGGCGCTTGAGTGTTAGGCCCAAACTTCCTTTATTTTATTATCAGAATATGCAGGTAAGTGTTAAACACTTAATCCTTATGGCCATCACGTGTGGGCACGTGATGGGTATCCACGATTTGGATATTAAAGTGTTTTTTAGGGGTCACGTGGGGGTACGTGAGGCGCCCAAAATCTGTTCTGACTTGGCTTTGCTCTCTTTATTTTGAGGAATTTATCCAAGGGTCATGTGGGAGCACGTGAGGCGCCCAAAATCTGTCCTGACTTGGCTTTGTTCTCTTTATTTTGAGTAATTTATCCAAGAGTCGCGTGGGAGCACGTGACCCCATCTCATTCATTCTTTTTTGACCATTTAGGGGAGGGTCACGTGTTGCTACGTGATCATATTGGGTACTTGATCTTTTTACGTGCATGAAAAGTCAAAGTCCCTTGTTTAAGAATTAAATTCTTTTATAGGGTTAAACCCTAATTTTATTTAGAGGATTTAAATTCCTATGTATTTGGGAGAATTAAATTCTTTAAACCCAATTCTCCCTCTAAGTTTTGGATCTACATGGCAGAATCTTCCCGATGAGAATTAAATTCTCAACTTATAGGGAGATCTGCTTCTGGAGATATTCAACCAAAAGAAGAACTAAGTTCTTATATTAAGAGTTAAACCCTATCTTTGTTGGAGGAATTAAATTCCTATGTGCTTTGTGGGAGAATAAAATTCTCTGAACTTAGGTCCTCCCTTAGGCTTTAGATCTGCATGGCAGAATCCCCCCGATGAGAGCTAAATTCTCAACTTATAGGGAGATCTGCTTCTGCAGATCTTCAACCAAAGGAAGAACTAAGTTCTTATTCAGAAGAGCTAAACTCTTAGTTTGAGAATTAAAGTCTCTTTTTGTTTTTTGGAAGCTTATAGAATGATCTCTTTTCCTCTCTTACCTAGGGTTTCTTTCTTTTCTGAAGAGATCTTCTTCTTTTTGGAGAATTAAATTCTCTTCTTTTTTCTCTCTGTTATTGTCTCTCATTTTTTTCTTTTCTCTTCTTGGCTCCTATTTATAGGAGAAAGAAAAGAATCAGTTTGTTTAGTCAATCTTTCATTGAAAGATTTTGATTGATTTTGTAACCAACATGATCTTTTAGATCACTCGGTGAATTTTATTCAACATTGGATTTTTAATCCAAAAGATATTTTACTTGTTGTTCCTGGCAGATTTTAGGAAAATCTTTCCTTGTATAGAATCTTTCTATAAATTGGTGATTTTTAATCACCATTGGATTTTTAATCCAACGGTGCTCCACTTTACAGAGCACAATCATTTTGTTTGGAAAGATCTAGAGAAATATTTTTACAATTAGGGTTTTTGATTCCCTTTTAATTAGAATTTAATTCTATTAGCTCAGATGGTTTAGGAGTTTATCATGTGTTGGCACGTGGCCCTACTTGATAAAGAATTTGATTAGAATCTAATTCTATTGGTATAGAGGGCTCAGGAAATCATCACGTGTTGGCACGTGACCCCACTGATTAAGCATTTAATTTAGAATTTAATTCTATTGTTTCAGAGGGTTTAAGATCCTATCACGTGTTGGCACGTGACCCCACTGATTAAGAATTTCCAATTATTTATTTTATTTAGTGCCTACAGGCTTTGCCTGTAAATGGTCACGTGTCTGCACGTGAGGCCCGGTCACGTGCGGGCACGTGCTGCCACTAATTGAGTATTTCCAATTGTTTATTTATTTTATTCAGCGCATATAGGTTTTGCCTGTAAAAGGTCACGTGTCTGCACATGAGACCTGGTCACGTGTGGGCACGTGATGCCCGGTCACGTGTGAGCACGTGATGCCCCATTTGGGGGTTTTCCTTGTTGCTGTATCTATATTTTATTTAATTCCTATGAGGGAACATGGTGTATCGCCGGTTTCGTTGCTATACGTCAACGACAATTGGGATACACATATTTACTTACGTTAATGACATGTGATATTATGTATTGCTGTGATATGTTATATTGGATCGTCGTGTTTGAATAGCCGGGGTTTTTTGCGTGAGATAAGAGTTTTTTCGTTTTCATTCATGTAAAAACTTGTATGTAATATTCTTTTATTGGGGCACTTCCGGGTTGAATATGTTGTCACCATTGATGTATATTATTTACTTTTCCACATTAGGATAGACCCATGGTTGGGAGCTTAAGTAACTGGGTTCTAGAGTCCAGTAGGAGACCATCTCGAGGAGTCGAGACCGGGTCTCCTAACTCTAGAATTGGTAGGGTTACTTGCCGCTCTCGTAGGGGTCTAGGGATGTGGGATTAGCTATTCATCACGACCGTGGAATCCGTATTTTTTTGCCGGCTTAATTTAAAACACGGAATTCCTAGTATATCCAATACTTCATATGCGGACTTCTGCTGTTGATATTCTGTGATGTGATCACTTTATATGATGAGACGAATTTTGTTATTATATATATGATATATAATAAACGTTGCTTATGTTTTGCATCCACGCTAGTCCCGCCACGCCATGCCGTTAGTTAAGTAACCTAACGGTGTATAACGAAACACTGTGGCGAATGCGGATGGCATAAGCATACGTTGTATTTTCGTTTCTTCTGTGATGATCAGGAAGCATAATTGATGGGACTTCATTAATGAGATTAATGAAAGGAAAGAAACCTAAAGATGTTGTAGAATCAAACTTTCAAAATGGTTAGCTCTAGTTTTTGCTTTGCATGGTGGTATTCCTTGATGAATATCCAGCACCTCATTCGATGAGAAAATAGCCGAGATCCCTTCACCGGGAATGACCTCTTTAGCAAAATCTAGCAGATGCTACACACACTCTGTTTGTTTTGAAAAACACATGATTTTAAAAAGCGGAGCTTAAACCACTCCTTTTCAAAATCACTCGATTCTACAACGATATCAAGTTCATTACACAAAAGGTTTTCTTAAAAACCTGTCGTAGCCCTCCGCCATTTCAGATAAGTGCTACTTAGTATTCATGCTACGTTTTTTTACCTCCATCAAGGCGTAGTGTGCGGTACCTGATTAGTGCTTATCTGCTGCATATGATGCGATTGGATTAAGGTAGTCGTACGACCTTGTTGACTTCCGTCAAGGGTCGTGTGGGTGGGTTTAATTCAATCATGAAATGTACGGGTTGAACTTGACTAGCAGCCTATGGTTTGTTGACCTCCGTCAAGATCATAAGACGCTAGGGGTAAAATATGATCGGGAATTTCAAGTGTTGAAATTTGCAATGAGATTGCATACCTTCTATAAGATAGTTGGATCCCGATACCCACTGAGAGTAAGAGTTACTCCTAAGAGAGTTTTACACATCACAATTAGCCGATCAAGTAGGTGTCTAGAAAAGTGTTAACGGGGTTACGCCCCTGGGAAAACGAGGTTTATTTTAATTAGGTCCGTGTGAAAGCACGTGGAACCTCCCTCAAAATACCGACACTGCCTGGTTGAAAGATTGGCGAACTTGTAGGGTGTAATTAATCCTGGCTAGTCTTACCTTTTAGGGTTTGAAGGAAGATTTGATAAAAACAGTGGGAGCCATCCTGATTAGATAAGATAATAACCAATCTAATATTGCAAGAGCATACGCTAAGTGTTTTCTTCTCTCTCTCTCCAGATAGAGACCATGTCACGCCTTAATCAAGATAATAATATGGATGTATTGACCGAACCTGCTTATTATACTGAGCTGGGGAACGTTGGTTCCGCTCTATCTTATAATTGTTATAAATCTGAGCAGGAAATAGGGGAATATCCGGATTCTGCACTCTCGGTTGATCGGGGAGGTCGAGGAAGCTCGGTCTGACATAAGGCTCGGAGACGAGCAAGGAGGCTGAGGAAGCTCGGCCTGACAGAAGACTCGGAGACGAGCGAGGAAGCCATTGAAGCTAGGCCTGTCAAATGGCTCGGAGACGAGCAAAGAGACTGAGGAAGATCGGAGACGAGCTGTTGGCGGTTTGCTAGGTGATGGTGGAAAGCACTCAGGGAGGTCTCCTGAAAGATCGGATACTTCCTCGAGATGATGTCCCGAGGAATGCCCCTAATGCAACTCATTTATTCCACCTCCGTAGCCTTCGGGACACGTCATCCTCCACGTGTCGTAATATGAGGAAATACCATTTGTAAGCATCGTCATTGGCCCTCCACTCTCGTTCCGACCTATTCATGGGTCGGGTCAATAGTAGCCTGCTCGGTTTTTCTTCTGCTCGGTTTGGCGCCGAGAATCATAATGTGGATCGCCTGGGAACAGTATGGTGTTTGGCGGCTGTGTCGCTTCGATCTTTAGGCCCACGTGTCGCCTCGTCGTGCGCTTGAATTTTATCCATGATGGCTTCAGTGGATTATTGAAATGATTGTGCTTTAAAGAGGGGAAGCCGTTTCAGTCGATTCGCCAGTTAGGATACGGGCCACGTGTCGGACATAGGTTGGCGGGTGAGACAGGCTGTCTTTGAATCCTACAGCCAAAGAGACGTCACCAATGGTCGACCGCCACGTGGAGCTTCGACTGGCACTTGGGCGCAACGTTTCATTTTGGCGGGAACCAATCTGGGCCGTAGGATGTTCTCTTTTGGGGTGTATAAATAGGAGGGGACCATCCTAGGGCCGACACATTGCTCTAATTCTCTTTCATCGTTGAATATTGCCAGGCGCTCCACTTCTTAGATCGGATCCTCTGTTGATTTTTGCTCGGTGAGTCTCTTCCTTTGAATCAGGTTAGATGTCTTCATCCGAGGAGTCGTAGAGTTAGTAAGGGTAGAGTCAGACGATGAGGCTCCAGTTGCTGGGGCCTAGTCCAGTGGGTTTTCTTCCTCTTCGGCTTCAGATAGCCAAGAGGGTTCCTCTTCTTCTACTTCTTCTGTGTCGGGCTCCCTCTAGATTCAGGGCTGCCATTGTCACTCGCCATCGAGCGGCGATAAGGGCCCCCTAGGCGCGCTTCGGGAACACCCGCGATGCGCCCTCCGTCTTGAAGAGTCTGGATGAGCTTTTCGAGATTCGGACCCGATTCCACATCCCCTCTAGCTATTCCATCCGTTTAGCTAGAGAGGGTGAGCGGGCAGACCAGGTGTAGAGCAAGGAGATCACCCTGTATTTGGAAGCATTCCGGGCAGGAATTCGTCTGCCCTTCCCAACCGAGGTTTGTGGGGTTCTTCGTTGCTTCCATCTTGCCCTAGGCCAGCTAGCGCCGAACTCGTGGAGAATCCTCATCGGGTTTCTGGTTCGGTTAAAACTTGATCAGATCCCCCTTCAGTTTGACCCTCCTTATGTCTTTCCTTTGTTATAAAAATCACCCCGGCACCAGCAAGGAAGAGCCGAGCTGGGTATATTTTTCGTATAAAAAACATAAGGGTAGGGTGGCCGGGTCAGGGGTAGTAGTCTTCCCTTCTTCCATCCACGAATGGAGGAGAAGTTTGTATTCGTCGGGCCACCTGAAGGCGAGGATTGGCATGTGCCTACACAGTGGCACAGGGCCGACTGCCCGAGGGCAAAGCAGTCGACTTCCCCTGAGGCGAGGGTGGTGTCCCAGTGGGAACCGATCCAGTGGGCGGATGTCCTGCTATCCGAGTAGGCACTGAGCTGGGCTGGGCTCAGTCCTGCGCGTTTTCTGGGTATGTTAGGGCCTTCGACGTCGTGTTTAGACTTTCCTAAATTTCCTTTACCGTTTCGGTGTCGCTAACCCCCTTTGTTTGCATGCTCTTTTTTTGTAGAGCCAATGGATCGATCAAAAATACTAGTCGCCTTGGTCACCAAGACCTAAGGAAGGAAGGCCGGGGGCGTAAGCTCGTCCCGACCGGGTCCAAGCTCGGCCCCAAGGCCAACTCCACCGTCCAAGCCTTCCGCCGCTCTCCGAGCCCCAGAAGAACGCCGTGGGGGGGATCATAAGCACGTGTGGGATCCGGCGCCCCGGGCGAGAGAGGAGGAGGAGGCTGAGCCTACCGAAATCCCCCTCAAAAGGCAGGAGCGGACGGTCTCTCGGCCACCTTCTACTGGTATCCCAGTGCAGGAGGGTGACTTCTGCATTGAGGTGCCCTCAGGGTTCTTCGTCGCCGACAGGTTGCTTTCGGACATGGAGCAGGCAGTCGGGGCTAGATTCCCCGGGGGACCATGAAGGCCCAGGTGGCCGCCATAGCGCAGGAGGCGGTTCAGGTCGGTACTTGACTTTTCTTAAAATTTCTTAATTCTTGTTTCCTCGGTTTGAGCTTTCTAACCCGTTTGTTGCTTTCCTCGGGTCCTTCATCACTGCGCTCTCCTCTTCGCCATGGAATTCGAGGAGGTAGCCCCGGCCATGAAAAAGGCGGGCGAATCCTCCTCGCGGGAGGAGGAACTCCGTCCTCGACACTCGACTGGTCGCCGAAAGGCTTACGAACTCCAAGCTGAAGGAGTCTTATCGGCTCCTGAATGAGTCCAACCGGGCTATCCAAGCCAAATTGGAGGAGGTGAACAACTTCTATAACACGCTGAAGAATTTGAGGGACGCCCTCAAGAGGGATGTCCGGGTGGCCATAGACGCGGTGAAGCTCGCCGAGAGTCGGACGGTGAAGGCCATAGAGGGATACAAGGCGTCCGAACAATTTTATGCCGATCTTGCCGAATCCACGGCCGTCGTGTGGCACAACGCCCTCGACGCCGTCAAGGAGTCCATGCCGAGGTTTGATGACATCGAGCTCCGTGCCAAGTACCTCCTGGCCAAGGAAGCGCCGCAGGGGGAAGTCGCCGAGGCGGCCATTAGGGGTGAGGCTATCGACGGAAGCGCCGACCCCGAGGTCGCAGTTTTGGTTCCTGATGGCGGACTCGAGCAGGGTGAGATCTCAACCGAGCGGGCAGCGTGAGCTTTCCTCCCTTGAAGATTTTTTTCTTAAAATTTTGTAAGCCTCCGAGAATTTTTGTAAGGCTGAGGAGCCCGGAATACTTTGTATTTATTTTTGATTATAAATAAAATACCCCTTTTTCCTTTGCCTAAATGTCTGCTCGCTGCGCAACTACTTTTAGCTCGTATACTTTTCTTTGTTCTAATCTTCATTTTGCAAGTGTTAGGCCGGTGTCCACCCTTCCCGCACTTGCTGACCGTTCATCGAGTAGAGTCGAACGATAGCCAAGTGTAGTAAGGTCGGTGTCCTCCTTTTCCCCGGAGTCGAGGTGGCGATCGTGCATCGAGTCGAACGATAGCCAAGTGTAGGAAGGTCGGTATCGCTTTTTTTTACACAGCTGCCTCGTGGTGAGGGCTTTGGATCCACAACGTTGTTGGGTACGAAGCTACCCACTATGGATGGACCGAGCAGGAAGCTACTCGGTGGCCTCGTGAGGAGGACTCTTGATTCACAGCGTTGTTGGGCAGGAAGCTACCCGCTGCGGATGAACCGAGCAGGAAACTACTCGGTGGCCTCATGAGGAGGGCTTTTGATCCACAACATGGTTGGGCAGGAAGCTACCCGCTGCGGATGGAACGAGCAGGAAGCTACCCGGTGGCTTCGTGAGGAGGTTTTTGATCCACAGCGTTGTTGGGCAAGAAGATACCCGCTGTGGATGGACCGAGCAGGAATCTACTCAGTGGCCTTGCGAGGAGGGCTTTTGATCCATAGCGTTGTTGGGCAGGAAGCTACCCGCTGTGGATGGACCGAGTAGGAATCTACTCGGTGGCCTCATGAGGAGGGCTTTTGATCCATAGCGTAGTTGGGCAAGAAGCTTCCCGCTGCGGACGGACCGAGCAGGAAGCTACTCGGTGGCCTCGCGGGAAGGGCTTTTGATCCACAGCATTGTTGTGCAGGAAGTTACTCGCTGCGGATGGACCGAGCATGAATCTACTCGGTAGCCTCATGAGGAGGGCTTTTGATCCATAGCGTTGTTGGGTAGGAAGCTACCTGCTGCGGATGAACCGAGCAGGAAACTACTCGGTGGCCTCATAAGGATGGATTTTGATCCACAGCGTGGTTGGGCAGGAAGCTACCCGCTGCGGATGGACCGAGCAGGAAGCTACTCGGTGGTCTCGTGAGAAGGGCTTTTGATCCACAGCATTGTTGGGCAGGAAGTTACCCATTGCGGATGGACCGAGCAGGAATCTACTCGGTGGCCTCACTAGGAGGGCTTTTGATCCATAGAGTTGTTGGGAAGGAAGCTATCTGCTGCGGATGAACCGACCAGGAAACTACTCGGTGGCCTCATGAGGAGGGATTTTTATCCACAGCAGGGTTGGGCAGGAAGCTACCCACTGCGGATGGACCGAGCATGAAGCTACTCGGTGGCCTCACGAGGAGGGATTTTGATCCACAGCTTTGTTGGGAAAGAAGCTACCCGCTACGGATGGACCGAGCAGGAATCTACTCGGTGGCCTCACGAGGAGGGCTTTTGATCCATAGCGTTTTTTGGCAGGAAGCTACCCGCTGCGGATAGACTGAGCAGGAATCTACTCGGTGGCCTCATGAGAAGGGCTTTTGATCTACAGCATAGTTAGACAGGAAGCTACCCGCTACGGACGGACCGAGAAGGAAGCTACTTGGTGGCCTCGCGAGGAGGGCTTTTGATCCATAGCGTTGTTGGGCAGGAAGCTACCCACTGCGGATGGACCGAGCAGGAATCTACTAGGCGGCCTCATGAGGAGGGCTTTTGATCCACAGCGTAGTTGGGCAGGAAGCTACCCGCTGTGGACGGACCGAGCAGGAAGCTACTCGGTGGCCTCGCGAGGAAGGATTTTGATCCATAGCGTTGTTGGGCAGGAAGCTACCCATTGCGGATTGACCTAGCATAAATCTACTCGGTGGTCTCGCGATGAGGGCTTTTGATCCATAGCATTATTGGGCAGGAAGCTATCCCCTGCGGATGGACCGAGCAGGAATCTACTCAGTAACCTCGTGAGGAGAGCTTTTGATCCACAGCGTCGTTGGGCAGAAAGCTACCCACTGCGGATGGACCGAGCAGGAATCTACTCGGTGGCCTCACGGGGAGGGCTTTTGATCCATAGCGTTGTTGGGCAGGAAGCTACCCGCTACGGATGGACCGAGCAGGAATCTACTCGGTGGCCTCGTAAGGAGGGATTTTGATCCACAACGTCGTTAGGCAGGAAGCTATCCACTATGGATGGAGCGAGTAGGAATCTACTCGGTGGCCTTATGAGGAGGGCTTTTGATCCACAGCGTCGTTGGGCAGGAAGTTACCCGTTGCGGATGGACCGAGCAGGAATCTACTCGGTGGCCTTACGAGGAGGGCTTTGATCCATAGCGTTGTTGGGCAGGAAGCTACCCGCTGCGGATGGACCGAACAGGAATCTACTCGGTGGCCTCATGAGAAGGGCTTTTGATCTATAGCGTCGTTGGGCAGGAAGTTATCCGCTGCGGATGGACCGAGTAGGAAACTGCCCGGCGGCCTCATAATGAGGGCTTTATTATCTCCTTGGTATCTCCTTGTGGCGTTGTTCAATCTTCCGTGACCGGTATATATGGGAATGGCAACCGTCACGTATAATGTGTGGCGGCACCATATCAGGAAAGTGCGATTTTTTGTGATTTGTGTCGCTGTGCGAGTAAATCTCGGCCGTTGGAAGATTTTTGTAGAGGCTATAAATACTGAAGGTACATTGATTTCTTTCTAGTCTCGCACTCCCTGAAGATGGCCGGCCACGTGTATACTATTAGGGAGATCGTTTCCCATGACGACATATACTTTTACAACCTTGATCGTTCCGAGGAAACGTATGAAGCGGTGATAAGCCGCTTGGAGGGCCACTATGGACGCTTGCTTCCCCGGAGATCTCCTCTCCTTCAGGTGTTGATTTATGCGATATAGAGGACTTCGTCGGGTCTGCAAAATACCCTATTCCCGCGGCTGATGGACGAGGCGTTCGACAAAATGCACATGGTCCATGGGCTTGGTTTGATCTCAAAGAGTACGCGGGATCGCTCGGTGGACTTCCTTCTTGAAAGTTCCCAGCAAAAGTTGGTCATCGCTTCCTGCTTGGCGGAAGAGGGTCCCGGGGAATCCGTGGGTTCTAGAGTCCACGAGTACCATTGGAGGGAGCGGGTCGAAGCTGCTCGGGATCGGCTGGAGGAGCTTTCTTTTCCTTGACCCCGCCCTCCTTTATTGTAATTGTTGTAAGGCTGGGGAGCCCATAATACCTCTTGAATAAATAAACTTTTCTTCGATTGCAGTGTACCATCTTTTTTCCCCTTCTTGATACATATTTTATGTTTTTTCAAAAAACTTCAGTGTCTTGGAACCGAGAAAAGAACCAAAGGGCTAGAACCCTGCGGGGGTACATAAAGTCTTTTCCACAAGAGGACTTAGCCTGGAAGACTTAGTTAAATGAAAAAAAAGGAATTACATTTATTTGAAAGACGATACATGTTTATTTATACAATTTAAGCTTTTCGGCATTATAGGGCCGAGGAAAATTACGCTCCCCGGCGTCCTGCAGGCGGTATGCTCCACCGGGCAATACTTCCGTTATGAGGAATGGTCCGTCCCACTTTAGAGAGAACTTGTGTAGTCTCCCTTTGTCCACGAACTCATTTCTTCGTAAGACCAGGTCTCCCATCTTGAAGGCCCGATGTTTAACTCGGGAATTGTAGTAGCGTGCGGTTTGTTGCCGGTAGGTGGCCGCTCTGATTTACGCTCGATCCCGTTTTTCCAATAAGATGTCCAAGCTGCTTCGGAGCGTCGAGGTGTTGGCTTTGTCGTCGAAATGTTTGACCCTATAACTTGGCAGTCCGATCTCCACAGGAACCATCGCCTCGGTGCCGTAGCAGAGGCCGAATGGGGTTTCTCCCGTGGGTGTTTTCTTCGATGTTCGCAATGCCCATAGCACCCATGGCAGTTCTTCGACCCAGCTGCCCTACCTTCCTTCTAAGCGGGCTCTGAGACCGAGGATGACGCCTCGGTTCACTACTTCGGCTTGCCCATTGCATTGAGGATGTGCAACCGCGGCAAACTTCATCAGTATATGGTAGTCGCTGCAAAACTCTTTGACTTTATCGTTTCCGAAGTTGGACCCGTGGTCGGTAACTATGCACCTCGGGATTCTGAATCGAGAAATTATGTTGTTCCGCAGGAACTTTATTATAGAGACGGCATCCGTTTTTCTGATGGGTACAGCCTCTATCCATTTTGTGAAGTAGTCTACAGCGACGAGGATGTATCTGTGTCCGCCAGTGCCGGTGGGTAGTTGATCGACCATATCCATCCCCCATTGTGCAAACGGCTAAGGGGAGCTGAGTGGTGTTAGTTCGGTGGCCGGAAGACGAGGTATGTTGTCGAAGAGTTGGCAGTTCTTGCATCTTCTAACCAGCTTCTCGGCGTCCTGGTGTAAGTTCGGCCAGTAGTACCCTTGGAGCAGCGTCTTTTGGACTAAGGTGCAGGCTCCTTGATGCACTCCCTCGACCCCTTCATGAATTTCTCGCAGAACGTAGTCAGCCTCATGGGGGTCGATGCATCAGAGCAGACGCTGAGTGTATGACTTCTTGTACAGGTTTCCTTTTCTCCAGACGAAATGGCATTCTTTGGCCCGTAGCCGGCGAGCTTCTCCCTGATCTTCAGGGAGTTCACCATCTTTCAGGAACTCCACGAGGGGTTTCCTCCGATCTTGGCCTTCTTCTTAGGTTGCATAGATCTGGATCGTTACCTCTTCCTCTTCCACGTTGGGTCGTGGCAAGACTTCGAAGAGGATATTTCTTTTACGGGTGGCTGAATAGGAAGAACCGAGCTTGCTCAAAGCATCGGCCCGGGTGTTCAAGTTCCTGGGGATTTGCTCCACTTGGACTTCGTCGAAATTTTTTCGAAACCTTTTTACCTCGGCTAGGTATTTTATCATGAGCGGTTCCCGGGCTTCTAAACGCCCGGTTACTTGGCCGACGACCAGTGCGGAGTCGCTGCAAATTCTGACGGTCTTCAGTCCTACCGTAGAGGCGATTCGTAGTCCTGCCAACAAGGCCTCGTATTCCGCGGCGTTGTTTGACACTCTGAACCTGAGCTTTAAGGAGTATTTCATTTCCGCTTCATCCGGGCCGCGGATAATCAAGACAGCCCCACTCCCCTCCTCGGTAGAGGATCCGTCCATGTAGAGCACCCAATCCGGGATAGGGTCGGACACCTCCTCGATCGAGGGACGTAGTTCGGGGCCCCGTGTCGGCGTTTCTTCTTTAGTGGGATGGTGCATTCGACAACAAAATCCGCCAAGACCTGTGCTTTGATAGCTTGTCAGGGGAGGTATTTGATATCGAATTGGGACAGTTCCCACCTCCATTTCTCCAGATGTCCTGATGACTCGGGGGAGGTGAGAATCGACCCTAAAGGGCGCTCGGTGAGGACTAGGATCGTGTGCGCTTGAAAACAGTGCTGAAGTTTTCTGGAGGAGACGACAAGTGCCAGGACTATTTTCTCTATGGCCGTGTATCTCGTTTCTGCGTCCCCGAAAACATGGCTCACGTAATAGACCGGCCTCTATATGCCTTCGCATTCTCTGACGAGCATCGAGCCTGCAGCTAGGTCGGAGGATGGCCAAATATAGCAATAGTCCATCACCCTCGACTGGTCTGGTGAGTATCGGTGGGGTAGCTAGATGCGCCTTGAGTTGTTCGAAAGCGTTCTGGCATTCCTCAGACCATTTGAACTTAGGGATCTTCTTTAGGGCCCTGAAAAACGGGAGGCACTTCTCTCCGGACCTGGACATAAAGTGATTCATGGCAGCGACCCTTCCCGTAAGTCGCATGATGTCAACATTGCTGTTGGGCGTTGCCATGTTGAGGATGGCGCCGATCTTTTCAGGGTTTGCTTCGATTCCTCGGCGGGTTACCATGAACCCGAAGAACTTCCCAATGGTGACTCCGAACGCGCACTTAGCTAGATTCAGCTTCATTTTGTACTTGCGCAGGACGTTGAATGTCTCGCCGAGGTCTTTAGTGTGCACAGCTGATGAGATGGATTTTACGAGCATGTCGTCGACATAAACTTCCATGTTTCTTCCAATCTGAGGTTTGAACAGCTTATTGACTAGGCGCTGATATGTGGCCCCGGTGTTCTTGAGTCCGAAGGGTATCACTTTGTAGTAGTATACCCCTCGATAAGTGGTGAAGGTGGTAAGTTTTTCGTTGTCCGGGTTCATCCTGATCTGATTGTAACCGGAGAAAGCGTCTATGAAGCTCAATAATTCGTGGACGGCCGAACTGTCTACCAGCTAGACTATCCGAGGAAGTGGATAGTTGTCTTTAGGGCAGGCCTTGTACAAATCCGTGAAATCGACGCACATGCACTATTTCCCATTTACCTTCTTGACCATGACCACGTTCGCCAGCCAATCTGAGTAGTCCAGGTTTTTGATGAAGTTGGTGGCGAGCAGTCGATCCACCTCGTCTCCTATAACCTTTTTCTTTACCGGCGCAAAACTTCTCTTCTTTTGTCGAAAGGGCATTGCTTTCGAGTCGACCCCGATGTAACGACTCTGTTTTTATTGTACAAAAATTTTCAAGTTAATGTTTAGAATGGATTTTGCAAGCCTGAGTATACTTTAAATGTTGTTTTATTTAAGAACAGCAAGAAAACACTTGTAGCTCATTGGTAAAGCCTTTCACTGCTGTGACATATCCCATGTGTTCGAATCCCATCAGCTACACATATTTTTACCGATTTTTCTTTTAAACTTTTTAGAAACCCAAAAATTTACACGTACTCTGCACATAAAATGAAAAGTCACAGAAAATCAAAAGTGTGCTAAATACTGTATGAACTGAAGGGGCACGTGGCACAAATCCAAGCCCTCACCTCAAACACGTGGCCGGCGAGATGAGGCCTAGGGTCGGCGCCGGCGGGTGAACCATGGGGAAAAGTCCCCGTGTTTTCCCTACTAAACCCTTTGGCCTACCCCACTACACCTGTTCTATTTGATTTCTCTGCAAATTAATAGAGACTTTAAATTCACCCTTTAATCCTATTTTTAATACATTTTTAATTCTCTCTTCAATTCCAAAACACTAATTTTACCCTATAAATACATCCCCACACCCTAGCCCTCTTTATTCTGAAATCTATTGTCAAAAATTCTCAAAATTTCCTAAGTCAAAGAAGAGTACAAGTGGAGTTAGCCCAAGTTAACTTTCCGGAGAGAATTCGAGACGTTTCCGGCGACTCCGCGACACCACGACAATTTCAATCCCTTCCTCCCTCTATTCTTAACCCACACAACTCGTAAGCCCCACCTCTCTTCTTCTCTTTCTACATTAAAAAGAGCTCTTTTCAAAACATGTCGGTAAGTGGAGTTATACCGGATTTTGTTTCTAAAACTTTGAAAACTACAATTTTTCTTAAGAATCACTCATCAATATCATTATACCTTGCTTTTCAATCATTAACTTATATTTTGAAACAAGTTTCACTTTAAAACTCCATGTAAAACAACTTATTTAAGCTTTTACAGTTAAATACCATGAAGTTTACATACGACGTCTTTTAATAATTTTGCTTAGCCAACCTTTAGAAAACCTCATGAGGTAATGACCGATCTCTCACATACACACATCTTGACATAGCACGATTCTCATGAAACCAATATTTTTGTAGCAAAATACGACTTTTTATCAAAATACCTTGAACTATAAAAACCCATTTTCTTGTAAATGGTATTATTTAAATGCCTTGCAATTATTCCTCTACAACCAATTTCGGGAAACCCGGTTTGGATGGTGCGGATTATCGTACATCCTCGGGACTAGTAGGGCGAGATACAGACCTCCTCACGAAGCTTACGATCTCGATGGAATTTTAAAACAAATTTTAAGAAAAACGAGGATTTCCATTTAATAATAAAAATTAATTTTTAATAATTATATAAATATTATCAAACCATCTATTTTTAATATATAATAAAATTCCATATTTTCTAGAATATAAAGAATTAGAAGTTTCATCAAAATACCATCAAGAATCATTACAAGTCAAGTTTACACTAAAATACCTTGAATTATTCAAACTATATATATATATATTCACTAATATACCTCATTCTATAAAATTCACATCCATGACAACTCTAAAGAAGATAAATAAATACTTGAGCATTATTTTGAAAGTATATGTAAAATATTTTTCATAAAACCCCTTATAACATCCTAGTTCATTTATACCAATTCCAGTTCTCGTATTTCCTTAATTGTGGTATTTTCCTGATTTATCGTGTTTTGGGTGCGAATAGTATTTTACATTTTACCTTGCATTCGACCCGACCCGCTTGCTTGAACCTATTTGATTCATATTTCTAGATTACCCTGAGTTGTTATATAGACACGTGCATCTCATGTATACTGCATACTGGCATTTTACCTGGCATTGCATATTTTACCATATAACATTTTAGATCATGTAAAATAATTTAAAATTGCATTTCATAGCCTGCATGATACCCCTAACCCTGTGGTAGCATCTGCGCATCTTGTTCTCGTCCCGTTCAGTGAAACGAACGTGTTTGGATGGCTACGCGCATGTACGTGCATCCGTTCTTGGGGGTATGCATTTTCGTTACCTGAGCATTCATTTTGAATTTTGAAAGCCGCACATATTTTTCGTATTTTAAATCTGAATTTTTAGACCCGACCCGGGCGAGTTTTGAAATATTTTTGTATCCCGCCAAAATTCAATTTATTTAATTTTAAAATTTAGTTTAAATATTTTCATATGATTTCTTTAACAAACTGAAACCTCTTATCTAAAATTTTAAATCTAAAAATCTTTTAAAATTTTAAATCTAATTTCCTAACAAACTAACAACTCCTTTCTCTCTCTCTCTCCTATGCATATATATATTTATATATATTTTATTTAGTTAATTTTTTTTCCTTAGTTAATACACAACCTCTTCTTCTTACTTCTTCTTCTTCTTTCTTCTTTCTTTTTCTTGACCTTGTTTCTTGATTCCGGTGATCACCGCCGGAGCCGTGCTCGTCGCTGACGATCCGAGTGATCCAGTGAACGTACCTGACTTGCGTGATCACCCCCGTGCGTTGTTTAGAACCGTTCCGTGTACCGTGCGCAAGTCGCGACATTTCGCCGACGAAGGACGTTCCGTACATATCCGTTCTTGTTCCGTCTAGGAAAGTTAATCTTGCTACATGCTATATAATTTATTTTATATCTATTTAAATAAATACCATACCTATAGTTTAAATCTAATACCCCATGTTTAATTTTATAACGTTTCGATGTTCCGTTTATATCATTTTAAATCTAGATCATGAAAACTTATCTTGTAACATACTAGATTACATTATACTGCATCCATATCATTTAAAATATATATCGTCGTAATATTTCTTATTATTATCTTTAATTAGTTTATAATCTGCATGTTATAATGTTATACATTTGAAAATATTATAGTTTACGCATGAAACGTCATCACAAAGCGGATACGACAAATCTGAAATTTACTGTACACCTTACCTTATAAAATTCATTATAAATCATAGAAAAATCATTAGTATACGTTCTTTAGTTCGTTGCGAAGATAACTCAGAGTAATATAACTTTATGAAATATTTACTTATAAAATAAATTGTTTAAATAACGTAAAATGCAAATGAAAATGGCTATAAACTGCTGTCCAGGAAAATTCCAGCAGCAAACTTTCAATTTCGAATGTTCATACCCTTTTGTAGGGACAACTTGAGATAGTTATACTTATAAAAATGAAAACCTTATTGAATTATATTTGTTTTGGTATAATACAAGTCCCATTTGAAGAACGTTTGTTATTTTTATGTTATTTTACAAATCAGGGTGACGCTGAATTTCTGAACGGAACTTTCTTGTGCATGGTTAATCAATACCACTACTTTTATAGTTATTAATCGCTTTGAATATGCTATCCATATTAATATTATTATAAATATTTATATCAAATATTGCTTATTTGTACATCCCACATTACCATTTTATAGTTTTATAACTTTTCGTATACCCGTTTGCATCCATCGCATTTAAGATACATATAATTGCATCCATAGATCACATTACTACATAATACTGTGATATTAACACTCCATGTTTAATAAATTGCATCCTAATTAATATTGAAACTATAAATGTAACCCTAATCGATAACTATGCATCTGTATGCCTTAATCTGTACCTGATTGCATATCACATTACAATGTTCCATTTTATTGTGCTATTAGTACCCATACTTGTTTTGTATACCCATGCTTATGCTAGTTGATTATGAGCACCCACATAACATTTTGTGCTTCCTGACATGACCTGTTGCACTTCCTACCTGATAGGACATGGTACCGTACACTCTTGACATGACCTGACACCTTTATACATTACCTGGATTGACCTGATGTACCATGGCTTGACCCGTTACCTGATCTTGTGTCTAATGCCAACAAACCTGACATGTAGTCCTCACGGACCGTTCCTATTGTCTATCCAGACAAACATGCTCTTACCTGATCCTGTGTTGGCATTAGTTCTGGATTACTGAATACCTGACTTGACATACACAACTTGGGGGTATGGGGAAATCAAAAGTGTAAACTAAAGTGTAACTTAAAAGGGTATTACTTGATCCGTGGTCCCGGAGGGTAACGGGACAGAGCCATTCGTGACTCTTACATATTCTTGATCCGTGGTCCCGGGGGGTAACGGGACAGAGCCATTCGTGACTCTTACATATTCTTGATCCGTGACCCCGGAGGGTAACGGGACAAAACCACTCTTGGTTCACATATTCCTGATCCGTGGTCCCAGGGGATAACGGGACATATCCTTTGAGTTACATGGAGGATTCATCAAATTGATTTTAAAGACTTGAGAGTAGATAACCAACTGACCAGTTTAGTTTACTCACTGCACGCTACCCTTCACTGTCCTGATTTAGATTGCTTTACACCTGCTTTACTATTTATGATTATACTTGCATGTCTTGCTACCCTGTTTACATATTGTTGCTTGATGTTATGACGCGCTGACGTCTGGGCTTTGCATGGCCCAGATCCTTCTACCTTTGTTGCAGACTGATCAGGAGTATTGCCGCTGTTAGACTGAGCGGTGAAGTTCCTGTCGGTGTGTAGTTTTACTTTTCAGGTGTTTCATTATGGTATCTTTTGCTTCCGCATATCATTATTTCTTGACTCATTCATTCTGGCTCATGGACATGTACTAGATAGTTTAGTTTACTTTCCTGTTCTTTATATCTCTACAGCCATAATGTGACTGTGGAGGGATTTTTCCTATCTACAGGTAGCATGGTTGGCTATGTCACGTGCCCATCTTAGCGTACTCTGGAAAGCGGGGCGTGACATGGTTCTTTTGGTATCAGAGACATAGGATATAGGTTAATCGAGTTTGATTCTTTTGTAGTTGGGTATTGGACCCAATACACGAATCAGAATACTCGTGATTAGGAACATGTCCTGCCACCTTGTTATCGTAATTCTTGAATCATATCCTTCATATGCAAACCACTTGCATCTCGACTTGAAACCTTTTTGGTTCACCATTGTTTCTCCATGTTCCTTGATTCTGATACTAGGATTTGGGCGACTTGAGTGGAGTTATGTAATTGTACCCATGAACTGTAGCATGGTTACAATGCGGTACTCTACTTAAGTAACTTGGAGTCCTGGTCTTGATTCATTCCCTTGTTTCATGATCGTTATATTACCTTGCTGCTCTCGGTTTCATTGCTTACCGGTTATTATTTTATCGCCAGCTTGGATCACGTTTACCGTGCTTAATCCTCTTCAGTATCTTGACTTCGGATGAAGTCATCTCAGTATCTTACTTGTTCATGTTTTCCCCGCATTAGGCTTATTCAATTCCGGTGCATCCCTTTGTTTGTTTTTGTCTTGGGAATGGATTTTTGTGGCACTTTCCATGCTCATATTGATTGTAAGGAAAGGAAAGTGATTCTCCAGATTTCCGGACATCCGGAGCTTGTTTTGCTGGATGAAGTGGTTCTGTCGGGCCAGTCGAGTTTAGGGCTAGGCCGACAAATAATGTTCTTTCGCCGATGGAAGTTAATAAGGAGGAAGCGACAGCTGTAGTTTAAGAGTTCATGGATGTGTTCGAGGACATCTCGGGTTTACCGCCAAAACGAGATGTGGAGTTCGCGATCGATCTTGTTCCTAGTGCAGCGCCAATCTCAAAGGCGTACTATCCGATGGCACCAGTGGAGTTGGAAGAAGTAAAGAAGTAGGTTACTGAATTGCTAGAGAAGGGTTGAATTCGCGCAATTCACCTTGGGGAGCTCCAGTTCTTCTAGTAAAGAGGAAAGATGGCACAAGGAGGATGTGCATCGATTATCGAGAATTAAACCGGGTGACTATTAAGAACAAGTACCCGATCCCTCGCAGTGGCGAATTGTTCAAGAAACTTAGTGGCGCGAGGGTATTCGCAAAGCTGGATTTGCGGTCCGGATATCATCAGGTCCGAGTTAAATCAGAAGATATTTGCAAGACTGCGTTCCGAACTTGGTATGGACATTACAAGTATTTAGTGATGCCATTCGGAGTCACGAATGCACCGGCGATATTTATGGACTTGATGAACCGAATCTTTTCACCATTCTTGGACCAGTTTATAGTGGTGTTCGTTGATGATATTCTGGTCTACTCAAAGGAGTATTGAAGAGCGTGCATAACACTTGAAGATCGCACTGCAGACATTGAGGCAAGAAAGATTGTATGCTAAGATGAGCAAGTGTGGGTTTTGGCTTGAAGAAGTGAAGTTTTTGGGCATGTCGTATCCGGTGATGGAACCGCCGTTGATCCCGAGAGGATTGTAGCAGTTCGAGAATGGCCGATTCTGAAGAATGTTGCAGAGATAAGAAGCTTTCTTGGACTTGCCGGGTATTACAGAAGGTTCGTGGAGAACTTTGCTCGTCTGGCAGAGCCTTTGACCAAGCTTACACGCAAGGAAGTACCATTTGTGGGGACTGGTAGGTGTGCGTCAGCTTTCGAGACGTTGAAACAGAGGTTGATAACCGCTCTTATTTTGACCGTACCAGACGGTTCCGGAGAATTGGTGATTCACAGCGACGCACCGGAGAAAGAATTGGGATATGTTTTGGTGCAGCATGGGAAGGTTACAACTTACGCATCGAGACAGTTGAAGACCCATGAGAAGAATTACCCAACTCATGACTTGGAGTTAGCAGCTGGGATTTTCGCTTTGAAGATTTGGAGACACTACTTATTGGGCGAAAGGGGTCGAAATATTCACCGATCACAAAAGCCTAAAGTACGTGTTCGCTCAGAAGGAGCTAATTGTGAGACAGCGTAGATGGTTGAAGCTGACGGCTGACTACGATCTCGATCTTAAGTACCATCCGGGGAAAGTTAATGTTGGACCGGATACGCTTAGTCGGTTGCCAGCAATTCAGACGTTGACTACTCAGAAGGAACTTATTGAAGACTTTCGAAGATTTGACTTGGATATTGTGCTACCGCATTCGTCGGGACAGTTGAAGCAGCTACAAGTACCATTGTCATTGATCGAGAGTATTAAAGCAGCACAGTCGAAAGACCCAAGATTGCAAAAGTTTCAAGAACGGGTTGAAGCTGAACTTCGAACGGACTCATTGGTTCATGAAGAGGGTTCGTTACGATATGGTAGTCGTTGTGTGTGCCAAAGGGAGACATCCGCGAAGAAGTTATGAAGGAGGCGCACAATTCTGCATATTCCGTACATCCAGGAGGCACAAAGATGTACCGAGATCTACGGCAGTATTTCTGGTGGGAAGGCATGAAGCGGGAGATTGCCCGCTTTGTGGCAAAGTGCTTGGTGTGTCAGCAAGTTAAGGCTGAATATCAAAGGGTAGCTGGTTTATTGCAACCACTTCCGTTCAGTGGAAGTGGGAACATATAACCATGGATTTCGTGACAGCTCTACCGCGGAGTCCAAAAGGCAACAATGCAGTTTGGGTGATTGTTGATCGATTGACCAAGGCAGCTCATTTCATACTATTTCGAGTTGGTCAATCAATAGAAGCTTTGGTAGAACGGTACATGCAGGAGATTGTAAGTTTGCATGGAGTGCCGGTGAGCATCGTGTCCGACCGTGACACCCGTTTCTTACCACATTTTAGAGGAGCTTACAGGAAATTTTGGGGACTTGATTGAAGTTTAGCACAACTTACCATCCTCAAAAAGATGGACAGTCGGAGAGAATGATCCAAACTCTTGAGGACATGTTGAGAGCTTGCATGTTAGACTTCAAGGGTTGATGGGAGGATAATCTACACTTAGTGGAGTTTTCTTACAATGACAGTTTTCAGGCGACTATTCAGATGGCTCCATTCAAGGCTTTATATGGTCGCAAGTGTCGTTCACCTGTCTGTTGGAACGATGTCGGTGAACAAAGATTGTTGGGACCAGATTTGGTTGGGCAGACAGTTGAGGCGGTTAGTACTATTTGGAATCATTTTAAAGCAGTACACGACCGACAAAAGAGTTGGGCAAATATCGAGAAGACCTCTAGAGTTCGTCGTTGGTGATTTGGTATTCTTGAAGATATCACTGACTAGAGGGGTGATTCGTTTCGGAAGTTGAGGAAAGCTTAGTCCTCGACTCGTTGGACCATTGAGATTTTGGAGCGTATTGGTGAAGTGACGTATCGTTTGGCGTTACCGCAATCTTTGGCGAATGTTCATGACGTGTCTCATGTATCTCAACTCCGTAAGTATGTTCGAGATGAAGCACGCGTGCTGGATCATTCAGAGCAGATTGTACGAGAAGATTTAACCTTTGAAAAACGACCGATGTTGATTGTAGATCGAAGGGAAAATGTTCTTAAGAACAAAGTTATCCCTCTCGTACTTGTTTCTTGGGGAAATCGCTCGCATGGAGAATCAACTTGGGAACGAGAAGATGAAATCCGACAGAAGTTTCCATATCTATTCTTGTAGTTTATTGATTGTTTATCCTTTCTTGTTCTTGAAATTTCGAGGACGAAATTCTTTTGTAGTTGGGTATAATGTAACATCCTAGTTCATTTATACCAATTCCAGTTCTCGTATTTCCTTAATTGTGGTATTTTCCTGATTTATCGTGTTTTGGGCGCGAATAGTATTTTACATTTTACATTGCATTCGACCCGACCCGCTTGCTTGAACCTATTTGATTCATATTTATAGATTACCCTGAGTTGTTATATAGACACGTGCATCTCATGTATACTGCATACTGGCATTTTACCTGGCATTGCATATTTTACCATATAACATTTTAGGTCATGTAAAATAATTTAAAATTGCATTTCATAGCCTGCATGATACCCCTAACCCCGTGGTAGCATCTGCGCATCTTATTCTCGTCCCGTTCAGTGAAACGAACGTGTTTGGATGGCTACGCGCATGTACGTGCATCCGTTCTTGGGGGTATGCATTTTCGTTACCTGAGCATTCATTTTGAATTTTGAAAGCCGCACATATTTTTCGTATTTTAAATCTGAATTTTTAGACCCGATCCGGGCGCATTTTGAAATATTTTTGTATCCCGCCAAAATTCAATTTATTTAATTTTAAAATTTAGTTTAAATATTTTCATATGATTTCTTTAACAAACTGAAAGCTCTTATCTAAAATTTTAAATCTAAAAATCTTTTAAAATTTTAAATCTAATTTCCTAACAAACTAACAACTCCTTTCTCTCTCTCTCTCTCCTAGGCATATATATATTTATATATTTTTTATTTAGTTAATTTTTCTTTTCTAATTTAATACACAACCTCTTCTTCTTACTTCTTCTTCTTCTTTCTTCTTTCTTTTTCTTGATCTTGTTTCTTGATTCCGGTGATCACCGCCGGAGCCGTGCTCGTCGCTGATTATCCGAGTGATCCGGTGAACGTACCTGACTTGCGTGATCACTCTCGTGCGTTGTTTGGAACTGTTCCGTGTACCGTGCGCACGTCGCGACATTTCGCCGACGAAGGACGTTCCGTACATATCCGTTCTTGTTCCGTCTAGGTAAGTTAATCTTGCTACATGCTATATAATTCATTTTATACCTATTTAAATAAATACCATACCAATAGTTTAAATCTAGTACCCCATGTTTAATTTTATAACGTTTCGATGTTCCGTTTGCATCCATTTATATCATTTTAAATCTAGATCATGAAAACTTATCTTGTGACATACTAGATTACATTATACTGCATCCATATCATTTAAAATATATATCATCATAATATTTCTTATTGTTATCTTTAATTAGTTTATAATCTGCATTTTATGATGTTATAAATTTGAAAATATTATAGTTTACGCATGAAACGTCATCACAAAGCGGATACGACAAATCTGAAATTTACTGTACACCTTACCTTATAAAATTCATTATAAATCATAGAAAAATTATTAGTATACGTTCTTTAGTTCATACATTTTTGTAGGGACAACCTGAGATACTTATACTTATGAAAATGAAAAGCTTATTGAATTATCTTTGTTTTGGTATAATACACGTCCCTTTTGGAGAACCTTTGTTATTTTTAAGCTATTTTACAAATCAGGGTGATGCTGAATTTCTTAACGGAACTTTCTTGTGCATGGTTAATCAATACTACTTTTATAGTTATTAATCGCTTTGAATATGCTATCCATATTAATATTATTATAAATATTTATATCAAATATTGCTTAGTTGTACATCCCACATTACCATTTTATAGTTTTATAACTTTTCGGATACCCGTTTGCATCCATCGCATTTAAGATACATATAATTGCATCCATATATCACATTACTACGTAATACTGTGATATTAACACTCCATATTTAATAAATTGCATCCTAATTAATATTGAAACTATAAATGTAACCCTAATCGATAACTGTGCATCTGTATGCCTTAATCTGTACCTGATTGCATATCACATTACAATGTACCATTTTATTGTGCTATTAGTACCCATGCTTGTTTTGTATACCCATGCTTATGCTAGTTGATTATGAGCACCCACATAACATTTTGTGCTTCCTGACATGACCTGTTGCACTTCCTACCTGATAGGACATGGTACCGTACACTCTTGACATGACCTGACACCTTTATACATTACCTGGATTGACCTGATGTACCATGGCTTGACCCGTTACCTGATCTTGTGTCTAATGCCAACAAACCTGATATGTAGTCCTCACGGACCGTTCCTGTTGTCTATCCAGACAAACCTGCTCTTACCTGATCCTGTGTTGGCATTAGTTCTGGATTACTGAATACCTGACTTGACATACACAACTTGGGGGTATGGGGAAATCAAAAGTGTAAACTAAAGTGTAACTTAAAAGGGTATTACTTGATCCGTGGTCCCGGGGGGTAACGGGACAGAGCCATTCGTGACTCTTACATATTCTTGATCTGTGGTCCCGGGGGGTAACGGGACAGAGCTATTCGTGACTCTTATATATTCTTGATCCGTGGTCCCGGGGAGTAAAGGGACAGAACCACTCTTGGTTCACATATTCCTGATCCATGGTCCCGGGGGGGTAACGGGACATATCCTTTGAGTTACATGGAGGATTCATCAAATTGATTTCAAAGACTTGAGAGTGGATAACCAACTGACCATTTTAGTTTACTCACTGCACGCTACCCTTCACTGCCCTGATTTAGATTGCTTTACACTTGCTTTACTATTTATGATTATACTTGCATGTCTTGCTACCCTGTTTACATATTGTTGCTTGATGTTATGACGTGCTGACGTCTGGGTTTTGCATGGCCCAGATCCTTCTACCTTTGTTGCAGACTGATCAGGAGTATTGCCGCTTTAGACCGAGCGGTGAAGTTCATGTCGGTATGTAGTTTTACTTTTCAGGTGTTTCATTATGGTATCTTTTGCTTCCGCATATCATTATTTCTTGACTCATTCATTCTGGCTCATGGACATGTACTAGATAGTTTAGTTTACTTTCCTGTTCTTGATATCTCTACAGCCGTAATGTGACTATGGAGGGATTTTTCCTATCCACAGGCAGCATGGTTGGCTATGTCACGTGCCCATCTTAGCGTACTCTGGGAAGCAGGGCGTGACACCCCTCATGTTATATAAAATTACATTAAGGATCCTAGTAAATATAGGCTTAAGCGGGACCAATTCTCTTGAGCTTCAGAGAGCTGGAGAAAGTGGGTGCTTTCCTATTTAAGATAGAAAACTACAACAGGGTTATCAATGCTAATTGTCTTGGAAAAAGACACAAATCCTGCCGTCCATGTGCAGCTGTTTCCGATAACTCCAAAACCTAATTCAGGATCCAAATCTGTTTAAGTGTCTGACTCAATCTAAGTCTCAGTCTAATCTGAATACAATCCAAACATGAATCCAATCATAACTCCAATTCAACATAAATCCAATATACCAAACATGAACATTTGAACTTGAATATGAATACCAGAACAATATCAACATGACTTAACTTGACCGAACCATGGCTATATCTTGAACTTGACTACATGAGTACCGTTTATATCCTGAATCAGTTTACATAAACAACTTATACCATGGTCTCGGCAAGTCTGATATCTACAAATCAATACAATATACACTACAGGATTTTAACGGGATAGATTGGTACGGAATGTATTAGAAGTGGAATGAGACGGTCACTAAAAGACACCTACATGAACATCCTGTGCCGTTGTCCCGTGGGTTTTGACGGGGCCTTGTATTTACATGTTACCATAGTCCACGGAGCAACTTGGACTCCTTTCGTATACACTGGTATATTCTGTACCAAACTACAAACAACTACGTTAGCATAACAAACCTATACTTGAACCACTGTACCAATTCTATTCTCGTTACTTGTCTTTTTCATTCTATCTTTTGGGACTTACCGAGCACTAGTTCGCTGACGACATTCCTGTCTCTTCTATCTTTGGAATGTTGTCAGGAGGACCCGACTCTTAGGAGATCGAGCCCAGCCAGGACGATTTGGAGCAGTTTACAGAAGAGCCAGAGTTCTAGTTTCTACTTGTACTTACTTTTTCTTTCAGTTCATATGCCGTTGTTTAGGCATCGCTTTCTTTCATTGTACTTTACTTTTCAGTTGTGTATAAAGAATGATTATCAATAAAAAGTTGTTGTTTATTTATATCTATTGTCGTTTCTTGTGATTTTACTTATATTGCTTATTTACGTTTAATGTGTTTACTTTTGAGTAAATACGTCGCGGCCTCGTCACGTCTCCTTACCCGTACACAGGGAAGCGGGGCGTGACAGGTTTTGTTAGTGGCCCATGCAGGTCATTTCTGCATGGAAACCTAAGCAATATATCACAAGAATTATAAGAATGGCAACTAAACATTCTTTACATTTCAAATTTCTTGAATCTATTATAACCCTATTTTTCTTTCAAGGTTATGCATTCTCTAACAATACGAGCACGAATGTCAATGGCAACACCCCATCACCTCTACCACTTACACCTACCGTAGCATCTCCTATCAACGAGCAGACGGTATTGCTTAAGGCAATCAAGAGCCTCTTGGAGGAACAGCAGCAGCAGACTGCTATCCTACTACACCGCCCAGAATCTGAGGCACTCGGAATGAAGTAACTCCGAGCACTACATCTGAAACACTTCTCTGGGAAAGAGAGCTCCCTGAAAGCGGAAGAATGGGCTCAGTCGATTGAGGATGATCTGGCAACAGCATAAGTGCCAGATATTGCTTGGGTGAGGGTTGCGAAACTGCAACTCAAGGATAACGCCAGAGTATGGTGGAAGGCAGAATAAAGCCGACTCGCCCAGCCGATCGAATGGAAGACATTTTGCGATATGTTCGCTGCGAAATATTTTCCCGAGACTGTCCGTTTTGACATGAAGCAGCAATTCATCCACTTACAGCAAGGTTCAATATGGAGCAAATCAATGGATGAATACGATGTTGAGTTCACCATGCTGAGCAGGTAAGATAAGTATCAATATTCAATTTCCTAATATCACATACTACACAACTAACACAAGACCACAATAGGTTCACAGCATATCTCATACCGACTGCTAAGATCAGAGCAGAAATATTTCAGCAAGGGTTGGACCCGGAGATCCAAGCTGCATTAGCTATAGGGGATTTCCCAACCCACGACCTTGCTCTGAAGGCTGCCTGACGCTATGAGGAAGTAGTAAAGAAGAAGGGCAGACCTCAGACTGCCGGTGTGAAGCGCCCTGCTACTCAGATAGCAGGAGGAGCCTCTTTCAGGCCACCGTTTGTACCCAGGAGATCGGGAGTAACTTTTAACTGGCCCGGTCCAGACTTTTGTTTCTACTGCAAAAGGAATGGACACCTGGCGAAGGACTACAGACGTGCTAACCGCATGTGCTTAGTTTGTGGTGCATCCACTCATTCTATTAGGGATTGCCCACATCGTCTTACCCCAGCTCCTGCACCCTGATCAGCCATCACCTTTCCGCAGCGGCCAGCTATACAGGCACCTGCACCTTGTCTTTCTCTCCCAGCTCCACCTCCTCATGGACCTCCTGCACAGCCTTGTCGTCAGTTCCATCAGGCACAAAGGAACCCACCGCAAGGACAGAGGAACGGACAGAAGAATGTGCCTCCAGCAAGGAGGAATGTACCTAGGCGATAGGATTTCACAATGACTGTAGAAGAAGCTGAAGCCACTGGCCAAGTTATCAATGGTAACTCCCACTCTTTCAAAATCTTTTCAATCTTTATATACATCAATATTTCTTTTTCTATACCTAAACATATTCCACACAACTTAGGTACAATCTTAGTAGCTTCCATTCCTGCACTAGCACTTTTCGATACTGGAGCATCACATTACTTTATGTCGCAACGGTTCGTCCGAACTCATGCGATTCCAGTCAAACCACTTGTATCCAGCTAGAATGTCAGTTCAGGAAACGGTGTTCTAAAGGCAACTATGGATACGATCTGTGTCCAGTAGTCGTCTACAATAGAGAATTTTATGCGGACTTCAAGGTGCTGGACATACCGAACTTCGACGTAGTCTTGGGTATGGACTGGTTAGGAACTTTCTTCGCTACCTTCGACTGACGTCAAAGGAGGGTAGTGTTCGAGATTCCAGATCATCCGATCTTTTATTTCAAGAGTGGAGACCGTACCCTGGAGCCTAGTACTTACAAAGCTAAACCGAAGAAGGTAGTGATTGTAACACTTCAGGCGGAAGAAGACAAGCCAAAAGTAGTTCGAGAGTTCGAAGATGTATTTCCTGAAGACATCTCAGGTTTGCCTCCCGATCGAGCTCTTGAATTCAACATTGACTTAGTACCTGGTGCACAACCGATGATCAAAGCTCCCTACCGGTTAAGTCCAGAAGGATTGAAGGAGATCTGTACTCAGTTGGATGAACTTCTGAAGGAAGGTTGGATTCATCCCAGTACCTCAAGTTGGGGATCTCCAGTTTTACTTGTGAAGAAGAAGGAAGGTTCATACAGAATGTACATAGATTACTGAGCCGTGAACGAAGTCACGATAAAGAACAAATATCCACTACCGTGCATCGACGATCTGTTCAATCAGCTAAGTGGGTCTTGTGTTTTCTCAAAGTTAGATATTCGTTCGGGTTATCATCAGGTAAAGGTCAAAGAGTCTGATATTCCTAAAACGACATTCAGGACTCTCTATGGTCATTATGAGTTTCTCATAATGCCATTTGGGATGACCAATGCACCAGCCATATTCATGAATCTGATGAACCAAGTTTTCCGAGAGTACATAGACAGGTTTGTTTTCATATTCATCGACGACATCCTGGTGTATTCAAAGAACCGGAAAGAACAAACCGAGCATTTACGGATTGTCCTGGAGATTTTGCGACAGAATCAACTCTATGCCAAGTACAGCAAGTGAGAATTTTGGCTAGATCAAGTCGGATTTCTCGGGCACATCGTTTCAGGCGAAGGAATCTCAGTAGATCCATCTAAAATATCGGCAGTAAGTGAATGGCCGACACCAAAGACAGTGAAGAACATTCGAAGTTTCTTGGGATTAGTAGAATATTACCGAAGATTCATCGAAGGCTTACCGAAGATTCATCGAAGGCTTACCGAAGATTGCAGCATCCCTGACCAAGCTCACACATAGAGATGAAGCTTTCGTGTGGTCAGAAGCATATGAAGAAGCTTTTGTAGAACTCAAGTCAAGATTTACATCAGCTCCTATTCTCGTAATACCGGACCAGTCTGGAGGATTTGTTGTGCATTTCGATGCATCCGGTAAGGGATTAGGATGTGTTATACACCAGTATAGAAAAGTTGTAGCCTACACATCAAGACAGCTGAAAGTTCATGAGCGCAACTATCCAACGCATGATCTGGAGTTGGCAGCCATTATCTTTGCACTTAAGATTTGGCGCCATTATCTTCTTGGAAAACGGGTAGACATATACACAGACCATAAAAGTCTGAAATATATGTTTACTCAGAAAGAGTTGAACATGCGGCAGAGAAGATGGCTAGAACTTATGACGGACTTCGACATCAACCTACAGTATCATCCAGGGAAGGTGAATGTAGTTCCTGATGCACTTAGTCATCAACCATTAGCAATAAATCTCACCGCACAGTGCAAGCTTCAGCAAGAATTACACAGAATGGAGATAAAAGTGGTCATGCCAGGTAACGCTTCGTATTTGATGAACTTACAAGTACAGTCTACTATTATCAACAAGATCAAAGCAGCTCAAGCAAGTGATGCTAAGCTGCAAATGATCCGAGAACAAGTAAAAAGTGGACTTCGAACCGACTTCATCATCCACGAAGACGGATCTTTGAGATACAGAAGTAGATTGTGTGTACCACAAGGTCCTGTTCAGGAAGAGTTGATGAAAGAAGCTCACAGCTCTCCTTACTCAGTACACCCTGGTGGTACAAATATCTACGGCAACATTACTGGTGGCATGGAATGAAGTGTGAAGTAGCCAGAAGTGTAGCCAAGTGTTTGGTGTGTCAGCGAGTAAAGGCTGAACATCACAGAACTGTTGGTTTACTCCAACCGTTACCTATCCCAGAATGGAAATGGCAGTACATTACCATGGATTTCGTGACTGCTCTTCCTCGCAGCACGAAAGGTAACGATGCGGTATGGGTTATTGTGGATCGACTCACTAAGAAGAATCACTTCATCCCATTTTGAGTTGGCCAATCTACCGATACATTAGCAAAGAAGTACATGGAGGTAAGTCTAAATCTAAGTAAGATTTAACTCTTCGATATGTACAATATTTGATACCCATGAACTCATGCAGAGATCGTGAGATTACATGGAGTACCGGTTTATATTATCTCCGATCGTGACACTAGATTCCGATCGCAGTTTTGGCAGAGTCTGCAAGCTAGCTTAGGAATGAGTCTGAACTTCAGCACAGCTTACCATCCATAAACATATGGACAGTCTGAGAGAACGATTCAGATCCTTGAAGATATGCTAAGAGCGTGTATGTCAGACTTCGGAGGATCGTGGGAAGATCACCTATATCTTGTAGAGTTTTCATACAACAACTACCAAGCAAGTATTAGAATGGCACCCTTTGTAGCTCTCTATGGAAGGAAGTGTCGATCACCATTAAGTTGGGAAGACATCGGGGAACTCCTTAGACTACAGATGATCGTAGCAACTGTGGACGTAGTTCGCATGATCAGGGAAAGAATGCGCATAGCCCAAGACAGACAGAAGCACTGGGCTGATACAAAGCGCCGACACCTAGAGTTCCAGCTGGGAGATTATGTGTTCTTAAAGATCTCTCCAAACCGTGAAGTAATTCGCTTTGGCAAGAGGGGTACGCTCAATCCGAGATACATTGGACCGTTCGACGTTCTCGAACGAGTCGAAGAAGTGGCATACCGTTTGGCACTACCACTATCATTGGAAAGAGTGCACAACGTGTTCCATATATCCCAACTCCGAAGATATGTGAGCGACCCCAGCCACATCCTTGATCACTACGAACTCACTGTACAGACAGATCTATCCTGTGAGCAATAACCCATTAAGATCCTGGACAGAAAGGTGAAGACACTACGGAACAAGAAAGTAAACTTGGTCCGAGTGATGTGGAGAAAAGATTCACCAGGAGAATCAACGTGGGAAAGAGAAGATGATATGCGTGCAAAATACCCTTACTTGTTTGTAAATTAGTCCTTAAATAATTGTAAATTTCGAGAATGAAATTTTTATAAGGAGGATAGAATGCAACGACTCTATTGTACAAAAATTTTCAAGTTAATGTACATAATGGAGTTTGCAAGCCTGAGTACACTTTAAATATTGTTTTTATTTAAGAACAACAAGAAAACACGTGTAGCTTATTGGTAAAGCCTTGCACCGCTGTGACATAGCCTATATGTTCGAATCCCATCAGCCACATATATTTTTACTGATTTTTCTTTTAAAATTTTTGGAAGCCCAAAAGTTTACACGTGCTCTGCACATAAAATGAAAAGTCATAGAAAATCAAACATGTGCTAAATACTGTATGAACTGAAGGGGACACGTGGCATAAATCCAATGCCTCACCTCACACACGTAGCCGGCGAGATGAGGCCTAGGGTCGGCGCCGACGGGTGAACCATGAGGAAAAGTCCCCGTGTTTTTCCCACTAAACCCCTTGGCCTACCCTACTACCCCTGTTCTATTTGATTTCTCTGCAAATTAACAGAGACTTTAAATTCACCCTTTAATTCTATTCTTATTGTATTTTTAATTCTCTCTTCAATTACAAAACACTAATTTTACCCTATAAATACAACCCCATACCCTAGCTCTCTTCATTCTGAAATCTATTGTCAAAAATTCTCAAAATTTTCTAAGTCAAAGAAGAGTACAAGTGGAGTTAGCTTTCCGGCGAGGATTCGAGACATTTCCGGCAACTCCGCGACACCACGACAATCTCAATCCCTTCCTCCCTCTATTCTTAACCCACACAACTCGTAAGTCCCACCTCTCTTCTTCTCTTTCTACATTAAAAAGATCTCTTTTCAAAACATGTCGGTAAGTGGAGTTATACCGGCTTTTGTTTCTAAAACTTTGAAAACTATAATTTTTCTTAAGAATCACTCATCAATATCATTATACCTTGCTTGTCAATCATTAACTTATATATTGAAACAAGTTTCACTTTAAAACTCCATGTAAAACAACTTATTTAAGATTTTACAGTTAAATACCATGAAGTTTACATACACACATCTATACATAGCACGATTCTCTTGAAACCAATATTTTTGTGGCAAAATACGACTTTTTATCAAAATACCTCGAACTATAAAGACCCGTTTTCTTGTAAATAGTATTATTTAAATGCCTAGCAATTATACCTCTACAACCCATTTCGGGGAACCCAGTTTGGATGGTGCGGATTATAACATGTCCTCGAGACTAGTAGGGAGAGATGCAGACCTCCTCACGGAGCATACGATCTTGATGGAATTTTAATACAATTTTTAAGAAAAACGAGGATTTCTATTTAATAATAAAAATTAATTTTTAATAATTATATAAATATTATTAAACCGTCTATTTTTAATATATAATAAACTTCCATGTTTTCTAGAATATAAAGAATTACAGGTTTCATGAAAATACCATCAAGAATCATTACAAGTCAAGTTTACACTAAAATACCTTGAATTATTCAAACTATATATATATATATATATATATATATATATATATATATATTCACTAATATACCATATTCTATAAAATTCACATCCATGACAACTCTAAAGAATATAAATAAATACTTGAGGATTATTTTGAAAGTATGTGTAAAATATTTTTCATAAAACCCCATCAAGTTATATAAAATTACATTAAGGACCCTAGTAAATATAGGTTTAAGCAGGACCAATTTTCTTGAGTCTCAGGGAGCCAGAGAAAGTGGGTGCTTGCCTATTTAGGATAAAAAAAACTACAACGGGATTATCAATGGTAACTGTCTTGGAAAAAGACACAAATCCTGCCATCCATGTGCAGCAGTTACCGATAAATCTAAAACCTAATTAATGATCATAATCTGTTTAAGTGTATGACACAATCTGAGTCTCAGTCTAATCTGAATACAATCCAAACATGAATCCGATCAAAACTCCAATTAAACATGAATCCAATATACCAAACATGAACACTTGAACTTGAACATGAATACCAGAACAATATCAATATGACTTGACTTGACCGAACCATGGTTATATCTTGAACTTGACTACATGACTACCGTTTACATCCTGAATCAGTTTACATGAACAACTTATACCATGGTCTCGGCAAGTCTGATATCTACAAATCAATACAATCAATAAAATATACACTACGGGGTTTTAGCGGGGTAGATTAGTATGGAATGTTTTAGAAGTGGAACGAGACGGTCACTAAAATACACCAACATGAACATCCTGTGCATGTTCCCTCATGGGAATTAAATAAAATACAGATACAGCAGCAAGGAAAACTCCTAAATGGGGCATCACGTGCTCACACATGACCGGGCATCACGTGCCCACACATGACCAGGTCTCACGTGTAGACACGTGACCTTTTACAGGCAAAGCATATATGCGCTGAATAAAATAAATAAACAATTGGAAATACTCGATCAGTGGCATCACGTGCCCGCACGTGACTGGGCCTCACGTGTAGACATGTGACCATTTACAGGCAAACCTTTAGGCACTAAATAAAATAAATAATTGGAAATTCTTAATCAGTGGGGTCACGTGCCAACACGTGATAGGCTCTTAAACCCTCTGAAACAATAGAATTGAATTCTAAATTAAATGCTTAATCAGTGGGGTTACGTGCCAACACGTGATGATTTCCTGAGCCCTCTATACCAATAGAATTAAATTCTAATAAAATACTTTATCAAGTAAGGTCACGTGCCAACACGTGATAAACTCCTAAACCATATGAGCTAATAGAATTAAATTCTAATTAAAAGAGAATCAAAAACCCTAATTGGAAAAATATTTCTCTAGATCTTTCCAAACAAAAAGATTGCGCTCTATAAAGTGGAGCACCGTTGGATTAAAAATCCAACGGTGATTAAAAATCACCAATTTATAGAAAGATTCTATACAAGGAAATATTTTCTTAAAATCTGCCGGGAACAACAAATAAAATATCTTTTGGATTAAAAATCCAATGGTGAATAAAATTCACCGAGTGATCTAAAAGATCATGTTGGTTACAAAATCAATCAAAATCTTTCAATGAAAGATTGACTAAACAAACTGATTCTTTTCTTTCTCCTATAAATAGGAGCCAAGAAGAGAAAAGAGAAAAATGAGAGACAACAACAGAGAGAAAAAAGAAGAGAATTTAATTCTCCAAAAAGAAGAAGATCTCTTCAGAAAAGAAAGAAACCCTAGGTAAGAGAGGGAAATAGATCATTTTATAAGCTCCCAAAAAACAAAAAGAGAATTTAATTCTCAAACTAAGAGTTTAACTCTTCTGAATAAGAACTTAGTTCTTCCTTTGGTTGAAGATCTGCAGAAGCAGATCTCCCCATAAGTTGAGAATTTAAATCTCATCGGAGGGATTCTACCATGCACATCTAAAGCCTAAGGGAGGATCTAAGTTCAGAGAATTTTATTCTCCCACAAAGCACATAGGAATTTAATTCCTCCAACAAAGATAGGGTCTAACCCTTAATTTAAGAACTTAGTTCTTCCTTTGGTTGAAAATCTGCAGAAACAGATCTCCCCATAAGTTGAGAATTTAATTCTCATCGGGAAGATTCTGCCATGCAGATCAAAAACTTAAAGGGAGAATTGGGTTTAAAGAATTTAATTCTCCCAAATACATAGGAATTTAATTTCTCTAAATAAAATTAGGGTTTAACCCTATTAAAGAATTTAATTCTTAACAAGGGACTTAGACTTTTTATGCACGTAAAAAGATCAAGTACCCAACATGATCACGTGGCAACACGTGGCCCTCCCTTCAATGGTCAAAACAGAATGAATGAGATGGGGTCACGTGCTCCCACGTGACCCTTGGATAAATTCCTCAAAATAAAGAGAACAAAGCTAAGTCAGGACAGATTTTGAGCGCCTCACGTGCTCCCACGTGACCCTTGGATAAATTCCTCAAAATAAAGAGAGCAAAGCCAAGTCAGAACAGATTTTGGGCGCCTCATGTGCCCCCACGTGACCCCTAACAAACACTTTAATATCCAAATCATGGATACCCATCACGTGCCCACACGTGATGGCCATAAAAATTAAGTGTTTAACACTTACCTGTATATTCTGAGAATAAAATTAAGAAAGTTTGGGCCCAACACTCAAGCGCCTCACGTGATCCCACGTGAGCGCTTCTTTTTTAAGTATTTAACACTATTTTGTGCGCTTCATCCCTAGTGTTCAACATTATTCTAAGCGCATCACGTGGGAGCACGTGATAGTCGAGTGTATTCTAGTGTTTAACACTACATTCGAGCCAATCTTAGCCTAAATTAGCTAAGTCTTCAAGAGGCAGGACCCCCTTTCTTTTGACTGAACCTCAAATACACTCTTGTCTTCCAAAATTGCTCATCTCATATGACATTCAAAGAAAAACCCAGAGCCTTTCAATCAACTTTGGTTCGAGGGTACTTCTATTCACACCTCTGATACATGTCGTCGTAATTCTTCAACGTCTTCACAGAGATGGTGGGTCCCAATGACCGATAACTATCTGGTGCATTTCTAAACCCATGTTTGCATCTGAACTTGGACCGCAATGTCCCTAAACTAAACAATAGAGCCCAATTGCTCTTTTGTTGGTTCTAAATGATCCTGTTAAGTAAATCTTAGTCTAAAATTAGACTAACATATCCTTAACAAAGATTTAAGTTGATCTTAATCTCAAACAAGACTAACGATCCTTAAATCAATCTAACTACAGATCCCCCAACCAACATTGGTTGAAGGGTACATCTCTTCACTCCTCTGATATTTGTCGTTGTAATCCTTCAACGTCTTCAGAGAGGTGAAGGGTCCCGACAACCAGACATTCCACGGACTGTGGGGTCCTTAAACTCATGGACTATGACGTCCTTAAACTTTACAGACTGTGGGGTCCTTAAACTCATGGACTATGATGTCCTTAAACTTCACAGACTATGATGTCTCTAAACTACCATGGACTGTGAGGTCCTTAAACTCATAGACTGTGATGTCTTTAGACTTTACAGACTATGGCGTCTTTAAACTATGGATGATGTCCTTAAACTCCATGGACCGTAATGTCCTTAAACTAACAATGGACCGCAAAGTCCTTAAACTAAAACAATAGAGCCCAAATGCTCTTTTGTTGGATCTAAATGATCCCGTTAATCTTAGTCTAAAATTAGACTAACGTATCCTTAACAAAAGTTTAAGTTGATCTTAGTTTCAAATGAGACTAACGTATCCTTAAACCCAAACCCAAACCCAAATATAAGAAAATACGGATTTGGACTAATCCACGCCCTACGGGCGACAACATAAATTAGTCTCTGTATACAATCCACGGGCAACCAAAAAAAAAAAAAACACACACGACATGAAGTGACCATCTGGAGAAAGAGAAAGTGGTTACCGCGATGCGGTAGCGTAATTAACTGCAGGGGATTGCGCTTGCAGGGAAGAGCGTCCCTACAATCAAAACCCCTCAAATGATGGGGAATTTGACGATGTCTGCTACATCGTCCGCTTCCGTTTAAACCTTCGATACATGGTGTCATAAATCAACTTGGCATCTTCGGAGAGGTCGACGGATAGCACCAAATAGCATCTGCCCTCGAAATTCAGGCCGGGCATCCCAATGTCCCGGTCGCGTCTTTTCGGTGGAGAACAAATTCTGGCACGCCCGGTGGGACCTTTTCCTCTTTCCACTCCACACTTCGTGTGTCGTGTTTCACGAACGAATCGCGGCATTCTATGGTTGCCCTTGGATTCGAGGTACTAAGATTTGGTGTCTTGCTCCGTGCAGAAAAACAGAAGATCAAATGGATTCAAACTGCACTAACTGTAACTGCAACTCTCACTCTGTCCTGTCCGGAGGAGTGACTTATGGGCCCCAAGCGGCCTCCATTTTCGCTATGCCAATGGAACAGGTGACTCAGGCCACCACTAGACTGTTCTTCGGGACCATGCTCCGGCCAACGAGCTTCAGCACTCCTGTACCATCGCAAGAAGCTCCGAAGAAGTCGGTCTTTGATCGGCTTGCAACTACTGCGGCCCCCCTCAACGGGTCGCCCAAATCCGGTGCCTCGGTTTTCAATAGACTGGGTCAAAGCTCCAACGGGCCCATGAAGAAGCCCATAATTCCTGAAGGGGTTATCCCGAAGCGGATAGCCATTCCTGCCCCTGAAGTCGTCAGAGTGGCTTCCCCTGCAAAAGAGTCTGTCTTTGCAAGACTGACCGTTTCAGCTCCCGTTCCAGGCAAAGTCATGAAGGCTGTTTCCCCTGTTCGAAAGTCGGCCCTCGCAAGACTGATTATCCCTTCTCAACGGACGTCGGTCTTCAACAGGCTAGCGTCAATAACAGTCTCTCCTCAAAGCAGGGGGCATGAGGAAGCTCATCCAACAGCAGAGGTGATCCTGGCCGCACGACATGCTCGACGTCGCCACTGGTGCCGAGTGAGGAAAGCTGGGGGCAGTTCACCCTCTGGATTTACGCCGCCGGCTCCAATGGTGGAAGTCGATGCTGTTGTTCCAACTGGGAACAGCTTTGAACCACTCAGGAGGGTCCGCAAGAACTCTCTGACTGCCGTGCTAAAAAAATATCCTCCGCTTGTTGAAAAGATCACAAAGGCGAAGCCGGAGCAGCCCCCTCAGCGGCTGTCCTCCAAAATTTACAAAGTCTGGCGACAGGTCCAAGACTCGGTGATTGATCAAGATTACTCCCACCGACCGAAGAAGATAAAGGTTCGGCAAGAGAAGGACCACTCTGTCATACCACAGAAGGTATCGTCTACCTGGGTGCCGCTGCAACGACCCCCTCAACTTCACCAGTTCACAAAAAGAGAAGGTCGGAGAAGATCCCGTGTCTGCGAAAAATGTCAAGGGCACTGAGCCTAAATGCCCTAATTCTGGGGGCATGGTGGTGCATACCGTCTATATGGCATCCGGAAAAGAGGACAGCCGTATCTCCACAGGTCATCGACCGCTTACGCGATCAGTGACAAAGGCTCAGGAGCAACAACAACAAAAGCTCCAAGAAATAATGACAGCCATGGCTGCACTCACTGGACCAAAAGCAAGCCCGGAGACATCCTCGGAGCAGCGCCGTGAGCAGGAAACTGATGCCGAATTCCTCCGCAGAATCCTCGAAAAGAAGTACAAAGAGGCAGCGGAACAAGCTGCCAACATAAAACGAATGACGTTCTTATTCCAAGACATGGTCGGGATGATGTTACAGCCGGATCCTCAAGCTGAAGCTCCTCCGATTATCCTCGAAGACGACCGAGGAGAGGCATCAAATCCTCTGCCGGCTCTGTCAGCAGCCAAAGAGGAGACAATCTCCAAAGCCACGCTTGATGATTATATAGCTCAACAAATACGAGCTCATCAAGAGAATGAAGCGGCTGGCCAAGTCGTCAGAACTGGACGGCCCTATCCGGGTTGGTACGATCAAATAAAATACCCGCCAGGATACACGAATCCTAAATTCCATATGTACAAGGGGACAGGCAATCCCCATCAACATGTCGTTCAGTTCAGGGCTCTCTGCGGCAACACTGGAAGGGATGATAAGCTACTGCTTCGCCAATTCGTCGGCAGCTTGGCGGAGACGGCGTTCGAATGGTACTCAGAGCTTCCCAACGATTCCGTCAAAACTTTTACAAAGATGGAATTGCTGTTCACCCAGCGTTTCGCAAGCGCTAGCGAACGCACCCCAATCACAACATTAATTAACGCAAGAGTGAAGCCAGGCAAAACATGGGTGCAGTTCGCCATTCGGTGGCGAAACCTACGGTCAAAGTGCGAACAGCGCATAGAAAAGGCTCCTGCCGTGGGCATGTTCGTGGGGACCCTTGACCCTCAGACAACCATCTCCCAATTCATGATGTTCTTCAAGCCGACCACTTTCCAGGCCTTGATTGACAAGCTGGCCCAAATGGATCAGATGGGTCATAGACCATCTTCTTCAAAGAAGGATCCTCGGAATGAGAATAGGAAAGGGAAATCAACATTCGTCGCCAACGCTCAACAACAACCGAGTGGCCCGAGACCGGTTGTTCGCTAAAGCAACAAGCGGCAATCCCTCGATGAGAAGTTGAGACGTCCTTACTCGTTTCCCCGGGATAAAATAAGGAGACTATTCGAACTAGCAGTGCGTAACGGGCTCATCACTTTACCGGAGCCAAGACACCAACTACAACCGAACGATTTCAACGATCCCAATTACTGCCCCTACCACCGAGTATTGGGCCATCCGATCGAAGACTGCTACGTCTTCAAAAATTGGGTTGAAGACCAATACCAATAAGGAAAGTTCGCGCTGTCCGAAAACTGGAAGATGAACCCGTCACAACCACATGCTCCGAAAAAGATGGACATGCCGGGGCATCGTGCTCATTCATAGAGAAAGCCCAATGGACCGCAATGTCTTAAAACTTGCAGCTGACCGAAACGTCATTAAACTACTACAAACCCGCGGCATCCCCAAGCTGAAGTGGTAAAAAAACGGTACGTCCATAAGCGAGATGGGCACGGATGAAAACCCGAAAGGGCTCCGTGAGTAAAAATAGTAGGGCTACCGGCGAGTTTTATGAAAACCCGAAAGGGCGCAATCTCGTTAAAAGACACTTGCAAGGTCCTCTCGACCCTGTAAAGAGAAAACACCTGCGTGAGATCCTTATGACTCATAAAAGAGCAACACACTTAGGAATCCTCACGATCCCTAAGGAGAAAATACACTTACGAGATCTTTACGATTCGTAAGGTGAACCCTCTTATAAGACCCTCACGGCTCATAAGATTCAAAAGCCTTAAGCTACAGGGATCTGAACATGTTCTTAAGCCGTCATACACCCCGATTATGCCCTACAAGCGGTTCAATATTGACCCTTGTATACAATCCACGGGAACAAATAAACATTTCCCTAACAGAGTCCCACCAGCGACTAGGGATATGCTCACACAGTGAACGACCTTTATAAGTCCTCTCGACTTATAAGGAGAAAAACTCTTGTAAGATCCTTATGACTTATAAGAGAACATACACTTAAGAATCATCACGATTTTTAAGGAGAAAACGCACCTACAAGATCCTCACGACTCGTAGCGAGAAATACCTTTATGAGACCCTTACGGCTCGTAAAGTCAAAAAGCCTTAGTCAACAGGATCCTAACCCTGTTTGCTAAGCCACCTTTGTTCGACATCGACAGAGGCAAATGATGATTCGCTCCTGGGAATATCCCAGTTGTAGCGATGTTGATGCCTAAATCGGTATCAAATCCTAAGTCCTTTCACGGCAAATGATGATTCGCTCCTGGCAATATTCCAGTCGCAACGATGCTGATGCTAAGACTGACATCAGATTCCAAGTTCCATACTCACGATAAAAAATCAGCAAGCCAAAAATGCATATGAAATAGCCGAAATGATAGGGCAACTTGCAACAAAATCAGCAAGTAAAATATATGCATACAAAAATAGCCGAAATGATTGGGCAACTCACAATAAAAAGCAGCGAGTAAAAAAAACAGCCGAAATGATTAGGCACCGCGAAAAATAACCGAAATGATTGGGCAATCGTGACTTTCGCGATAAAAAAAGCTGAAATGATAGAGCATCGCGGAAAGAAAACAAAAAAAATACAGATAAAAAAATGAAATTTTTTCCCTGCAGACGAGTCCATATTGTCCCCTATATACAATCCATGGGTATAAACGGAAAGGAACCACATTTCCCCACCAGACCTTGTCAAAGGGAGAGTCAGATCTTGACGGCAACATCTGCATCCCAGAAGAACAATAACGGTGTTCCTCCTCATTCCAGCAGGATTCGGACACGACATCAACAAAGTGGAGCCACGACAAAGTCCTAGTTCCAAGACTCTACGGTCCACAGACAACCTAGAGTCAACCAATGACCTCCCCGCCGGATCAAATCTCCGTCTCGGAAACAAGTTAACCAACCCCAGGGAAATCAGTGTCCTTGGCAAAAACCTCGATTCAGGGAAATCAGCGTCCTTGACAAGAGCATCTCGATTCACGTCGACCCGCAGAGAAATCAACGTCTTTGCAGGAATACCTCAATTCGTCTCAACTCTGAGGAAATCAGCGTCCTTGGCAAAAACCTCGATTCAGGGAAATCAGCGTCCTTGACGAGAGCATCTCGATTCGTGTCGACCCGCAGAGAAATCAGCGTCGTTGCAGGAATACCTCGATTCGTCTCAACTACGAGGAAATCAGCGTCCTTTGCAAAAACCTCGATTCAGGGAAATCAGCGTCCTTGACGGGAGCATCTCGATTCGCGTCGACCCGCAGAGAAATCAGCGTCTCTGCAGGAATACCTCGATTCGTCTCAACTCCGAGGAAATCAACGTCCTTAGCAAAAATCTCTATTCAGGGAAATCAGCGTCCTTGACGAGAGCATCTCGATTCGCGTCGACCAGCAAGAAAATCAGTATCTTTGCAGGAATACCTTAATTCGTCTCAACTCCGAGGAAATCAGGGTCCTTGGCAAAAACCTCGATTCAGGAAAATCAGCGTCCTTGAAGAGAGCATCTCGATTCGCATTGACCCGCAGAGAAATCGGTGTCTCTGCAGGAATACCTCGATTCTTCTCAACTCCGAGGAAATCAGCGTCCTTGGTAAAAACCTCGATTCAGGGAAATCAGCGTCCTCGACGAGAGCATCCCGATTCGTGTCGACCCGCGGAGAAATCAGCGTCTTTGCAGGAATACCTCGATTCATCTCAACTCCGAGGAAATCAGCGTCCTTGGCAAAAACCTCGATTCAGGGAAATCAGCGTCCTTGACGGGAGCATCTCGATTCGCGTTGACCCGCAGAGAAATCGGCGTCTCTGCAGGAATACCTCGATTCGTCTCAACTTCGAGGAAATCAGCGTCCTTGGCAAAAATCTCGATTCAGGGAAATCAGCGTCCTTGACGAGAGCATCTCGATTCGCGTCGACCCATAAGGAATTCAGTATCTTTGCAGAAATACCTCGATTCGTCTCAACTCCGAGGAAATCAGTGTCCTTGGCAAAAACCTCAATTCAGGGAAATCAACGTCCTTGACGAGAGCATCTCGATTCGCGTCGACCCGTAAGGAAATCAGTGTCTTTGCAGGAATCTCTCGATTCGTCTCAACTCCGAGGAAATCAGCGTCCTTGGCAAAATCCTCGATTCAGAGAAATCAGCATCCTTGACGAGAGCATCTCGATTCGCATCGACCTACAGAGAAATCAGTGTCTTTGCAGGAATACCTCGATTCGTCTCAACCCCAGGGAAATCAGTGTCCTTGGCAAAAACCTCGATTCAAGGAAATCAGCGTCCTTAACGAGAGCATCTCGATTCGCGTCGACCCGTAAGGAAATCAGTATCTTTGCAGGAATACCTCGATTCGTCTCAACTCCGAAGAAATCACTGCCTTGGCAAAAACCTCGATTCAGGGAAATCAGCGTCCTTGACGAGAGCATCTCGATTCGCGTCGACCCGCAGAGAAATCATTGTCTTTGCAGGAATACCTCGATTCGTCTCCACTCCGAGGAAATCAGCGTCCTTGGCAAAAACCTCGATTCAGGGAAATCAGCGTCCTTGACGAGAGAATCTCGATTCGCGTCAACCCGCAGAGAAATCAGTGTCTTTGCAGGAATACCTCGATTCGTCTCAACTCCGAGGAAATTAGTGTCCTTGGCAAAAACCTCGATTCAGGGAAATCAGCGTTCTTGACGAGAGCATCTCGGTTCGCATCGACCCGCAAGGAAATCAGTGTCTTTGCAGGAATCTCTCGATTCGTCTCAACTCCGAGGAAATCAGCATCCTTGGCAAAAACCTCGATTCAGGGAAATCAGCGTCTTTGACGAGAGCATCTTGATTCACATCGACCCGCAGAGAAATCAGTGTCTTTGCAAGAATACCTCGATTCGTCTCAACCCTAAGGAAATCAGTGTCCTTGGCAAAAACCTCAATTCAGGGAAATCAGCATCCTTGACGAGAGCATCTCGATTCGCGTCGACCCGCAGAGAAATCAGCGTCTTTGTAGGAATACCTCGATTCGTCTCAACTCTGAGGAAATCAGCGTCCTTGGCAAAAATCTCGATTCAAGGAAATCAGTGTCCTTAACGAGAGCATCTCGATTCGCGTCGACCCGCAGAGAAAATAGTGTCTTTGCAGGAATATACGACGTCAAACAACGGAGCCACGGCAAAGTCCCTAGTTCTATGTCTCGACGGTTCACCGACAACCTAAAGACCACCTCGACGTTTGTCTCAATACAGCAGACGTGATGTCACCCCAGCGTTCTTCCTCCAACAAGATGCAGACGCGACACTACCAATCGGAGCGACGGCAAAGTCCCCTAGTTCCAAAATCTCGACGGTTCACAGACAACCTAGAGACAACCTCGACATTCAACGCACTATTGCAGACACAATGTCAACCAATGAAGCGAAGGCAATATTCCTAGCTTCAAGATCTTGACGGCAACTCCTATAAAACCTGAAAGACTATCGGAGATCATCCCACACCAGCACGGAGTGGTCATGACTCATCGGGGCTCCCAAACTGAGCCTAACCTCAAGCAAAAAGCGACATGGAATATCTCTAACGCTTTCCCTTTCGATGGTAATAGTACCTGGAAGATTACTTGAAGACGTCTTGACCAGCCCCCGAAGGGATCAGAGACACGACAGTCGCGGAGCTACTCGAACAGCAAGATTGTGCGTCGAGGAATATATCGGCCAACGCGACGGTGTGACGGGTAAAAAACCCTAGTACCACAGACCCTAACGAACTTCTATTAGCAGGAGTTAACTGTGACGTTAGGAAACCCTTACAAGAACTTCTCGATTCGTCTTGACTCGTAGGGAAAAGCCTTAGGCAATGGGGATAAGGACCTGTTTCCTAAGCACCGGGGCACTGCAAGTTGGTCTAAGATGGACTCTTGCATACTATTCACGGGCCACACTCTCCAAAGTCGAATCTCAACAAGGAGGGAAACAACCACTTACGAGTCCTCTCGACTTGTAAGCGGGAAAATTTTCTTAGGAGATCCTTACGACTCTCAAGAGAAAAACACACTTAGGAATCCTCACGATCCCTAAGGAGAAAATACACCTACGAGATACTCTCGACTCGTAGGGAGAAAAATCTTTATGAGACCCTCACGGCTCATAAAGTTGGAAAGCCTTAGGAGGCAGATCTGAACCTGACTCCTAAGCCATCGCTGTCCTGCAAGAAGATCAAGGTAGATTATCTACAAAACGCATCTGCTGAAAAGGGACACATCACCATGAAACAAAATATGTCTTTTATTCATGAATCAAAATGAATATAAAGTACAATCTATAAAAGAATCAAAAAAAATACTCTCATTCAGGAGTATGTACAAAAGGAGAATAGAAAGAAACATATACAATTTTTCAAGCTGGCGGACGATTTAGTAGATTCGTCAGTTCATCTTTCTTCTGCTGGACCTCATCTTCATGATTCGTTATTGCTATGAGACGGGCCTCCGCTTGAGACTGTTGGTCCTGGTACGAGGCGAGCCTACTTTCAAGCTCCTTTTCGGTAACTTTGTGAGCTTCAACCATCTCACGAGTAAAAACGACGGCTTTATCAATAGCTACCACCTCCCTGATAGCTTCTTGAAGCACCCGCCAGAGTTCATATGCACGAGTGGTCTTGGCCGTAAGTTCAGCTTGAAGTTCCCCCAGCGCATTTGAAGCCAACTCCCTCTCCGAAAACTTTCGGTTGAGCCTCTTCTCGCATGACTGCAGATTTGCCGCGCACCGTTCAACCAACCACCGCAAGCTCGCCTTTGCAGCCACAACCTCTAAAGGAAAGAGCATGCACTCAAGACTATGTAAACAAAGCCTCCACCCTATGACAAAACTCAACCCAGACACGCACCAATGTTTCATCATGGTAAGCAGCAAGAAAGGGAAGAGAACTGTTGGCTTCAGCAGCAAATTCTTCGGCCGTGATCGAGCTACCAGCACGAAGATCTTCGATGAGAGCCGACAAAGAGTGAAGTCTTTGCTTCGCTATCCGTTCAGATGCACATAGGGCATAAGGGCCAGGTGGCATAATGATGCGAGACTCCAGCGGGGTAAGAATGGGCAAAGTTGTTAAGATTCAAAAACAATCAGCGAGATTTGCAAAAAAAGAGTAGATGGAACAACGTCGAAACTTTGCTTACCTACAGTCATTGGACAGATCCCCAGGGGTCAAGTATAAGGCTCATGTACACGGGTGGGATGCACGTGCGAATATACGTCAAACAGAAAAATTCAACAGAAAGCATTTAGCGATTAATGATAAGAGAAATACATTGATCTAAATACTCTACTCTATAGGAAAAAGACCACCAAATATGGGATCAGAGATACAAGGGTTAACAAAACAAAATACAAAATTCTCTAGTTCCCTCTCTGCCTTCTCCAACACGTCGAAACGACGGTTTTCGCGAGGAGTTGCTCCCCATTGATTAGCGCCATGCTCATCAGCAAAAGCGGACATGACAACCCGCCGGGCTCTTATCTGACCCAGTAGATGGATCGAGCAATCCTTCAGAGCCCGAGTAATCAAGCGTGCCATATAGAAACAATCAATCTTGTCCTCCGCCGTATCGAGAGTTTCCAGGGTCATCTCTGCCGGAAGAGGAGGAATATCGGCAAGTACGGACGAAAAGATCATCCGCAGCCAAATGGAACCCATAGGAAGGGGAGAACCCCTACGAATTGGGAGTTCGTACATCACCGCGTCGCATTCGGCATCGGTGAGAAGAGGATCCACTAGCCGCGCAGCAAAACGAGGAATCATCTCCTTGATGGGAACCTCCCATGGTTGCCGACGAGCGTGGGGGCGGTTGCAAGCCATAACACTTGATCGGTTTCTCAAAGATGATCATCTTAAGATCTAAATGGGTTTTTCTTTGAAGAGAGAAAGAAAGGCACAACTTCGGTTTATAAAGGGGAGCATTCAATGCTATGCACAGAAAATGTTGTGCATGGTGGAACTATTCCCAAAGACCGGAAAAAGGGGAGAGCGTTGGAAATGAAAAGAGGTGACTCGTTGAAATCAGTGCAAGGAGACGAAATGGCCCCATCAAGCAGAGCCCCACGTACATAACACGTGAGCAGGCGCTGATACACGATTGAAATCCTCCACAGCGCCTCACGCGCCAAACACGTGAGCACCAACAACAGTGTGACAGAGCTTAATAAAGAACGCATGTAAACATAAAAAAGGAAGAAGATGAAAGAGTGGAGGCGCTGCTGAAAAGACCCTTGCATTTATAAGACATGATAGGAAACGGTTCATCTTCCCTGTTCCCTAGGCAAATCCAACGGCCACAAAAGTTACAGCGTTGCACTCACGTGCAAACATGTGAGAACTACGCTGTGGAGGCATTTGTTCCATCATGGGAATTAAATAAAATACAGATACAGCAGCAAGGAAAACCCCCAAATGGGGCATCACGTGCTCACACGTGACCGGGCATCACGTGCCCACACGTGACCAGGTCTAACGTGCAGACACGTGACCTTTTACAGGCAAAGCCTATATGCGCTGAATAAAATAAATAAACAATTGGAAATACTCAATCAGTGGCATCACGTGCCCGCACGTGACCGGGCCTCACGTGCAGACACGTGACCATTTACAGGCAAAGCCTGTAGGCACTAAATAAAATAAATAATTAGAAATTCTTAATCGGTGGGGTCACGTGCTAACACGTGATAGGCTCTTAAACCCTCTAAAACAATAGAATTGAATTCTAAATTAAATGCTTAATCAGTGGGGTCACGTGCCAACACGTGATGATTTCCTGAGCCCTCTATACCAATAGAATTAAATTCTAATCAAATGCATTATCAAGTAAGATCACGTACCAACACGTGATAAACTCCTAAACCATCTGAGCTAATAGAATTAAATTCTAGTTAAAAAGGGAATCAAAAACCCTAATTGGAAAAATATTTTTCTAGATCTTTCTAAACAAAAAGATTGCGCTCTGTAAAGTGGAGCACCGTTGGATTAAAAATCCAATGGTGATTAAAAATCTCCAATTTCTACAAAGAGTCTATACAAGGAAAGATTTTCCTAAAATCTTCCAGGCACAACAAACAAAATATCTTTTGGATTAAAAATCCAATGGTGAATAAAATTCACCGAGTGATTTATAAGATCATGTTGGTTATAAAATCAATCAAAATCTTTCAATGAAAGATTGACTAAACAAACTGATTCTTTTCTTTCTTCTATAAATAGGAGCCAAGAAGAGAAAAGAAAAAAAGGAGAGACAACAACAGAGAGAAAAAAGAAGAGAATTTAATTCTCCAAAAAGAAGAAGATCTCTTCAGAAAAGAAAGAATCCCTAGGTAAGAGAGGGAAAACGATCATTCTATAAGCTCCCAAAAACAAAAAGAGAATTTAATTCGCAAACTAAGAGTTTAACTCTTCTGAATAAGAACTTAGTTCTTCTTTTGGTTGAAAATCTGTAAAAGCAGATCTCCCCATAAGTTGAGAATTTAATTCTCATCGGGAGGATTCTGTCATGCAGATCTAAAGCCTAAGGGAGGACCTAAGTTCAGAGAATTTTATTCTCCCACAAAGCACATAGGAATTTAATTCCTCCAACAAAGATAGGGTTTAACCCTTAATATAAGAACTTAGTTCTTCCTTTGGTTGAAGATCTGCAGAAGCAGATCTCTCCATAAGATGAGAATTTAATTCTCATCGGGGAGATTCTGCCATGCAGATCCAAAACTTAGAGGGAGAATTGGGTTTAAAGAATTTAATTCTCCAAAATACATAGGAATTTAATTCCTCTAAATAAAATTAGGTTTTAACCCTATAAAAGAATTTAATTCTTAAACAAGGGACTTAGACTTTTCATGCATGTAAAACGATCAAGTACCCAACATGATCACGTGGCGGCACGTGACCCTCCCCTCAATGGTCCAAAAAGAATGAATGAGATGGGGGTCACGTGCTCCCACATGACCCTTGGATAAATTCCTCAAAATAAAGAGAACAAAGCCAAGTCAGGACAGATTTTGGGCGCCTCACGTGCTCCTACTTGACCCTTGGATAAATTCCTCAAAATAAAGAGAGCAAAGCCAAGTCAGAACAGATTTTGGGCGCCTCACGTGCCCCTACGTGACCCCTAACAAACACTTTAATATCCAAATCATGGATACACATCTCGTGCCCATACGTTATGGCCATAAAGATTAAGTGTTTAACACTTATCTGCATATTCTGAGAATAAAATAAAGGAAGTTTGGGCCCAACACTCAAGCGCCTCACGTGACCCCACGTGAGCGCTTCTTTTTCAAGTGTTTAACACTATTTTGTGCTTTTCATCCCTAGTGTTCAACACTATTCTAAGCGCATCACGTGGGAGTACGTGATAGCCGAGTGTACTCTAGTGTTTAACACTACATTCGAGCCAATCTTAGCCTAAATTAGCTAAGTCTTCTAGAGGCAGGACCCCCCTTTATTTTGACTGAACCTCAAATACACTCTTGTCTTCCAAAATTGGTCATCTCATATGACATTCAAAGCAAAACCCAGAGCCTTTCAATCAACTTTGGTTCGAGGGTACATCTTTTCACACTTCTGATACATGTCATTGTAATTCTTCAACGTCTTCAGAGAGGTGGTGGGTCCCAATGACCAATAACTATCTGGTGCATTTCTAAACCCATGTTTGCATCTGAACTTGGACCGCAATGTCCCTAAACTAAACGATAGAGCCCAAATGCTCTTTTGTTAGATCTAACTGATCCTGTTAAGTAGATCTTAGTCTAAAATTAGACTAACGTATCATTAACAAACATTTAAGTTGATCTTAATCTCAAACGAGACTAACGATCCTTAAATCAATCTAACTACAGATCCCCCAACCAATATAGGTTTAAGGGTACATCTCTTCACTCCTCTGATATTTGTCGTTGTAATCCTTCAACGTCTTCAGAGAGGTGATGGGTCCCGACAACCAGACATTCTATGGACTGTGGGGTCCTTAAACTCATGGACTATGACGTCCTTAAACTTTACGGACTATGGGGTCCTTAAACTCATAGACTATGATGTCCTTAAACTTTACAGACTATGATGTCTCTAAACTACCATGGACTGTAAGGTCCTTAAACTCATAGACTATGATGTCTTTAAACTTTACAGACTATGACGTCTTTAAACTATGGACTATGATGTCCTTAAACTCCAGGGACCGTAATGTCCTTAAACTAACAATGGACCGTAAAGTATCTAAACTAAAACAATAGAGCCCAAATGCTCTTTTGTTGGATCTAAATGATCCCGTTAAGTTGATCTTAGTCTAAAATTAGACTAACGTATCCTTAACAAACGTTTAAGTTGATCTTAGTTTCAAATGAGACTAACGTATCCTTAAACCCAGCCCCAAACCTAAATCTAAGAAAATACGGATTTGGACTAATCCACGCCTACGGGCGACAACATAAATTAGTTTCCGTATACAATCCACGAGCAACCAAAAACAAAACAAACACACACGACACGAAGTGACCATCTGGAGAAGGAGAAAGTGGTTACCGCGATGCGGTATCGTAATTAACTGCAGGGGCTTGCGCCTGCAGGGAAGAGCATCCCCATAATCAAAAACTTCAAATGAGGGGGAATTTGACGAAGTCTGCTACATCGGCTGCATCCGTTTAAACCTTCGATACATGGTTTCATAAATCAACTTGGCATCTTCAAAGAGGTGGACGTATAGCACCAAATAGCATTTGCCATCGAAATTCAGGCCGGACGTCCCAACGTCCCGGTCGCGTCTTTTAGGCAGAGAACAGTGTCGTTGTCCTGTGGGTTTTGATGGGGCCTTGCACTTACATGTAACCATAGTCCACGGAGCAAGTTGGACTCCTTTCGTATACACTGGTATATTATGTACCAAGTTACAAATAACTACGTTAGCATAACAAACATATACTTGAACCACTGTACCAATTCTATTCTCATTACTTGTCTTTTTCAATCTATCTTTTGGAACTTACCGAGCGGTAGTTCGCTGACGACATTTCTGTCTCTTCTATCTTTGGAATGTTTTCAGGAGGTTCCGACTCTTAGGAGATCGAGCCTAGCCAGGATGATTTGGAGCAATTTATAGAAGAGCAAGAGTTCTAGTTTCTACTTGTACTTACTTTTTCTTTCAGTTCATATGTCGTTGTTTAGGCATCACTTTCTTTCATTGTACTTTACTTTTCAGTTGTAACTAAAGAATGATTATTAATAAAAAGTTGACGTTTATTTATATCTATTGTCATTTCTTATGCTTTTACTTATATTGCATATTTACGCTTAACGTTTTTACTTCTGAGTAAATATGTCGTGGCCTCATCACGTCTCCTTACCCGTACACTGGGAAGCGGGGCGTGACACCCGAGCTTGTGGGAGATCACTTTAGGGTCGATTCCGGGCATGTCCGCCGGCACCCAAGCAAATACGTCCGAGTTATCTCAGAGGAACCGGATTAGGTCTTTGCGGTAATCCCCAGTCAAGAGAGAGGCGATTTGGACTGTCCGGCCATCAATCCCTTCTGAAGGGGGACTTCCGTCAATGCTTCTACCGGGGCACCCCTAACCTCCCTTTGGTCATCGCGTGTATTTAAAGACCCTTGGAAGTCATTCGTGTCCTCAAAATCGTTGCCCTTTTCTCCGGCGGTGGACGTTGAGGCGAGGCAAATTTTAGCGGTTTGCTGGTCTCCATAGGCCCGGCCTATCCCCCTTGGTCCAAAGGGAATTTGATTGCAAGGCGATAACTCGAGATCTGGGCCCGGAGAGCGTTAGTAGGACGTCCCAGGAGAATGTTTTAGGATGAAGGGACCTTGGCGACGAGGAAGTCCACTGGTATGGTTCTCTTATTGCCCGCTTCCCCAATGTTGAGGAGGAGGGTGACCAATCCCTCGGCCGGGACGGAATGATTGGTGAACCCAGAGAAGACATGGGAGGTAGGTCGAAAGTCGGATGGTCCTAGCCCCATACACTAGAAACAGTCATGGAATAGGATATCCGCCGATATCCCTGAGTCGACCAATATCCTCTGAACTTTGTAATGGTGGACTCTGGCCGTTATCACGAGAGGGTCATTGTGAGGGAATGATATGCCGTGGATGTCTTCATCGGTGAAAATGATCGGCTCGTCTCTCATGCACCTCTTGTGTGGTATATCGCTTGTTCCCTTGACTGGGAGGATGTGGCGGTTCCCCCCGCTTTCCTGAGCTGGTCCGAGGTAACGACCATGATCTGCCCGATCGTTAACTCCCCGGGAGGGGTTTGGTCCTTTTGCTCCCGCTCCGCCTGCCGCTTGTCCCGCAGGTATTACGCTAGGTGGCCTGAGCGGATCAACTCCTCGATGTAGTCATGAAGTTTTTTGCAGTTCTTAGTCGGGTGACCCTGCGACCTATGGAAAGAGCAGTATGGGCCGTGGAGACGCTTGCCTGCCCTTTGGGTGACTGGCGGGAGCTTAAAGAACCTCTCGCCCTTAGCTTCCTCCAACAGCTCGGTCAGAGAGATGTTTAGAGGAGTGTACTCCAGAAACCTTGGGGAGTAAGGCTTCGGATGATCGACTTTCTTATTCTCCTCCCTATCCCTTTTCTTTCTGTTCGCCTAGTCGGCTCGGGGCAGGTTTGAGTTCACCTCGGACTTGAGTTGGATTTATCGCTCGGTCCAGGCTTTCACTTCGGCCATGGTCTTAGGTTGCGCTAATGCAAAAGAGCGGATCCACTCTTTGTGCCTAAGAACCGACCTCAGCGTGGTTATAACTGTTTCATCGCGGTGCTCGGGGACCTCGAGGAGGGCATTGTAGAAGCGGGTGACATATCCTTTGAAGGATTTTTTGTCTCCGCTCTTGACGGTGAACAGGTAGTCGACCGTCCTTTTTTGTCATTGATTCCCGACGAAGTGACCGAGGAATTGGGTGGCCAGCTCGTCGAAGGTCGAGATGGAGCACAGCATAAGACCTCGGAACCAGCCCCGGCCTGCCCGGATGAGGGTGGTGGGAAAAGCTCAGCACTGATGTTAGTTATATGTATGCCCTAGAGGCCATTGCTGTACATGCGATGTATATTGTAGTGGATGCTTGGACATATATAGGGAGGACTTTCTTGCTCGACATGATAGTATGCTATCTGGTTGCACTTTATCTTAACATGTACACTTATTGTCTCTCTATTACATGTTGATAAAGCTCTCAGGATGAGTACTTGACTACCAGGATTATGATGCAGATCATACTAGTGGGGCAGAGGTAGTCGGTAAGTACATCCTTAGATTGTTCCTAGTCGTGGAAGTATCGAGACAGGACATCGATACTCCAGAGTAGACTAGCATATACGCTTATCGACCCATATGATGGGCGATGGATGATCCCATATCCATTGGTGTTTGACATCAGAGAAGGTGTACGGGTGTTCAGTAGAGACTGGGTACACTGGACGGACTTGCCGAGAACTCCTAGATGGTATTATACATATCGTCAGATAGCAGTTCTCTGGTGACACTGGTACAGGTTAGTCTGTCGACCCGAGATCGTCATAGAGTCTTCTGTGATTCCCACTGTGCTTTGATTTCCACTATACCATGGTCAAGAGATCGTGCAAAAAGGTAGGTTTTGGGTACAGTCCCGAATCACATGGAGGCAATGAGCGATAGGAGGGGATTTCGTCTCTCCCGGTATTAGGGGTTGATGTTGCGCTATGATCGATTGGCCATAACAGAAAATCCCTGACTAGGATTGCTGAGATTTACTGGTAAGTGTTATCAGTAGTTTCTCGAACCGTTATGGATCTTGTATCGGCATGACTTATCAGGTTATTGAGGTCTGACGTTTATCCACCCCCAGGCTGCGATATGCGACATATCTGACGAAGAGACCGGACTGTACGGTAGTGTTACTAATTGGATTCGCAAGAGTATGAGCAGGCTTTCTTGTTGATCTTCTGATCGCTCAATACCCGGGTGGACGTTACGTTTAGCAGACCGTTTGCGGCTTGTGGGTGTTTGATATGATCATCACCTACTGCCGGCGTATTGATGAGTCTTTAGAGTCCTACACAGAGGTTTCCCGGTTCATGCGAAACAAAGTAGGAGCACATATGTGATATGTGCGGGACCGAGATTAATGCGCGTATGTGATACCGCATTCTATTCTCGCAGTATGTGATATCGGTCGGTTATATGTGATATAGCCGGGTTATCGGATCAAGTGTTGATTCGATAGATTGTTACATTTGATATTAGTCGGTTGTATGTGATATAGCCGGATTATTAAATTAAGAGTTGATTTGATAATTTAATGTATAATTATATATGTGATATATTAACTTACATAAACTAATATTTGCTCACTAAACATTTCTTTTTCTCACTTGTGTGCATATAGTATATATGTGATATATATTAATGTACATTTTATTTATGTCATGCTTGATGCCACATGAAACATGGGTGTATGAGACTTACACCATGCTTAAGTTAATGTTAGGTTTTATTATTTAAAGTTAATCAAAATTGTTGGAAATTAGTCACATGGTTCAAGCTTGTAGAAGCTTGTGGAACCATTGACAAAGTCTACTAATTTTGTTTAACTTGTAGATATTTATTAACCTAACCATTAACCCTAGCCTTAGTTAAGTCTCTACATGAGTTAGTGTATGACACTAACTCACCCATGGTTGTTATTCTCATCTCATGAGTTCATTCTCTCATCTTATTTCTTCATCTTCTTCTTGATTGAGATAGCTTGCTAGCTTCTCTCAAGGTGAGAAAATATTGTGAGAAAAATATATCTAAAGTGAGCCCATTTCCTAGTTCATCATCCTCTACTATATTAGCCAATTAGTTTAGGGTGTTTGCTTCACTAATCTACAATTAGTGAAGAGGTAGCATGAGCTTGAGTCTCCTCGACGTAGATCATCTTCGGCCTCTAAGATATCGAGCAAGCTTGTTCATTTCTTCATGTGAACCCTTACTAGAGTTCGGGTGTTCACTACTTGGAGCGAAGGGACTACTACACGGAGCTTTAGAAGTGAAGGACCGGTCTACAAAGGTTGTATTCCTCATTCACTTAGATGTAAAGATGTTTACATGCTTGTTTTGTTTAAATCTCTAGTTAAGATTCTAGGGTTGGGGTTCTTTAGAATGGCAAAAATATGAAAACGGCAGGGACGATGCCTCCCGAAACCTTGCTGCCGTGCTACAGAACCCTACAGTGGTATCAGAGCCAAGCTAAAGAATTAGATGATGTTTGTTAGATTACGAAACCGAAACGACTCCGAAACGTGAAACAATAATACCTAGTTTCTGTCGAAATTTTAAAGGTCGCTGAAAATTTTTTTAGCAACTGCAGAATGTTTTATGTGATATAACATGAACACCATACAAATTTGAAGCAAAAACACATGATTTTGGCCGGCCACAATGCCTTAAAAACCGAGCTCACCAAATCTTCTGGCTCATTTTGGCTTCAAATTTTTAGGGTGTTCAAGTCTCTGGGTTTTGGTGTTTCAGGTGTTGCTAGTTTTTGCTAAATTTGCATGTGATGTTAACATTCCGCAAAGACAATTCGGAGTGTTTCGTAATCGTAATTCTAACATGTATTCAGGTAATTTAGACGATGTTAAAAAGTTTGAACGGATATCAATAACCCATATTTTCCCTCGCTGGAAATTTTCAAGAGTTGGATTTTTTCCGAGTTTAAAATCTTCAGAAAATCTTGCAAGCGATTCTGTGGACCCTCTAGAAGAACGATACCCAAACTCGACTTTTTGGATCGCGGAACCGCGGTCATACCCTAGGGTTTGCCGTAGTTCCGTGGTGACATGAGTGAGGCATGGGTCGGCCCTTCTACGGATGGTTCATAGGAGCTGTGGCAGTTTCTGGGAACTTTTTAAACTCCGCTCAAGTGTTGAGCTCTTTGGGAAAGTTCGGGTGTTTGTTTATTCGATCGAAAAGTTTAACATCGTCTAGCTATCTGTGATTGTGATACAATATTTGGAATCCACAAAATTAGTTATGAGATAACTAGTTTGAATTTTATAAATCTAGCAAGTTAGTCTCATTTGATCGGTTGCCACTGGATTTTGATGATTGATCAAAAGTCCGTCTCAATTACGTAGTGTACGCGGATACTCGCCGGGTAACCTTACTATATAGTCACGTCCCATAACCCTGACCAAGTGACTGTAGGAGAACCCCGTCACCAAAAGCATCCATTCGGGTGCTCGCGGCCGCGGTGTTCTGCCTTTGTGCACTTCGTTGACGGCATCGGGGGTGCAGCCGTCTACTAAAGTTTTCGATGAGCATTCGATCAGGTTATCGGGAATCTTGTTGAATTACCCGACAGGTTATTGGAAAGTGTTTTTAATATCGAGACTAAAATGTGGGGTTTATAATTGTTAGGCATGTGATGTCTAAGGAATTTATTTGGTTAGGCATGAAATCCAAAGTATGTGATACATTGGGTTTATGATGTCTAAGGTAGTTGCAGATTCCAATTGTTGTAGTTTTTCACTTTCTTTTCTGCGACCGTAAGTGTAATATGTGGTGTATCGCCGGTTTCGTTGCTATATGTTAACGACAATTAGGATACGCATATTTACTTACGTTGATGACATGTGATGTTATGTGTTGCTGTGATATATTATATTGGATCGTCGTGTTTTGAATAACTAGGTTTTTTTTATGTGAGATGAGAGTTTTTCATTTTCATTCATGTAAAAGCTTGTATGTAATATTCTTTTATTGGGGCACTTCCGGGTTGAGGATGATGTCACCATTAATATATATTATTTACTTTTCCGTATTAGGATAGACCCAAGGCGGGGAGCACAAGTAACCGGGTTCTAGGGTCCAGTGGGAGACCATCTCGAGGAGTCGAGACCGGGTCTCCTAACTCTAGAATTGGGAGGGTTTCTTGCCGCTCTCGTAAGGGTCTAGGGATGTGGATTTGGCTATTCATCGCAACCATGGAATCCGTGTTTTATACTGGCTTAATTTAAAACATGGAATTCCTAGTATATCCAATATTTCATATGTGATTTTTCTGCTGCTGATATTTTGTGATGTGATCACTTGATATGTTCTGAGACGAATGCATATATTATATATATGATATATAATAACTATTGCTGCTTTCGTTTCTACTGTGATGCTTAGGAAGCATAATTTGATGGGACTTCATTAATGAGATTAATGAAAGAAAAATAAACCTAAAAATGTTGTAGAAACTTGTTTTAAAAACTGGTATCTCTAGTTCTTGCTTTACATAGCGGTATTCCTTGTAGAATATCCAGCACCTTATTCGATAAGGAAAGAGCCGAGATCCCTTCACTGGGAGTGACCACTTTAGCGAAACTGGCAGATGCTACAACCTACTCGGTTTGTATTTTGATTGCATCTATAGTTTTTGCTTTGCATAGTGGTATTTTTGAAATATCCTGCACCTTATTCGATAAGGAAATAGCCGAGATCCCTTCACCGGGAGTGGCCTCTTTAGCAAAACTAGTAAAATCCTCAAAAACACTCCTTTTCAAATTACTCGATTCTACAACGATATCAAGTTCATTACGCAAAGGGTTTTCTTAAAAACCTGTCGTAGCCCTCCATCATTTCAGATAAGTAGTATTTAGTATTCGTGCTGCGTTTGTTGACCTTATCAAGGCGTAGTGCTTGGTAGCTGATTAGTGCTTATCTGTTAGCATATGATGCGATTGGATCAGGGTAGTCGTATGGCCTTGTTGACCTTGTCAAGGGTTGTGCGGGTGGGTTTAATTCAATCATGAAATGTACAGGTAGAATTTGACTTGCGGTCTATGGTTTGTTGACCTTGTCAAGGTCATAGATCGTTTGGGCCAAAATATTATCGGGAATTTCAAGTGTTGAAATTTGCAATGAGATTGCATACCTTCTATGAGATAGTTGGATTCCGATACCCACTGCGAGTAAGAGTTACTCCTGGGAGAGTTTTACACATTACAATTAGCCGATCAAGTAGGTGTCTAGAAAGGTGTTAATGGGGTTACGCCCCTGGGAAAACGAGGTTTATTTTAATCAGGTCCGTGCGAAAATATGGGGAACCTCCCTCAAAGTACCGACACTGGCCTGGCCAAAAGATTAGAGAACTTATAGGGTGTAATTAATCCCAGCGAGTCTTACCTTTTAGGGTTTAAAGGAAGATTTGATAAAAACAGTGGGAGCCATCCTGATTAGATAAAATAATAATCAATCTAATCTTGCAAGAGCGCAGGCAGAGTGTTTTCTTCTCTTTCTCTCTCCTGGTAGTGACCATGTCACGCCTTAATCAAAATAATAATAGGGATGCATTGACCAAACCTGCTTATTATACTGAGCTGGGAAACGTTGGTTCCGCTCTATCTTATAATTGTTATAAGTCCGAGCAGGAAATAGGGGAATATCTGGATTCCCATGCCACCCAATCGAAGAAAGTGAATGTTGATGCATCTTCTTCAGGTGTGTTCATTACCGAGAACTATTTTTCAGTATCCTCTACGTTCTGGGTATGTGATACGGGATCAGTATCCCGCATACGTAATATGTTACATGGGCTACTGAAAGGTAGAGAACTGGGAATGGGTCATATGTCTCTAAGTGTAGAGAATGGTGCAAGTGTTGCAGCCAAATCAGCTAGCAGATATCATCTTGTATTAATACATTGATTCTGAACAAGTGTTATTACATACCGAACCTGATATACAACATTACATCAGATTCTTTATTAAGTTAAAGAAGGATATAATTATGTATGGAGGATAATGTTGTGAACATTTTCCTGGATCAAGAGTTGATTCGATCAAGCACGTTATATAATAGCATATACGTTCTAAATCAAACCACAGTTCAAAGTATCTAGAACACACACAAGAGGAGTAGTTCATAAATGAACGAATCCTTCTTGAGGCATTGTAGACTGGGTTATACCAATGCGACACGACCAACTAAGTTACATAAGGATGAATATAAGAATCTGTTCGAATTTTCATCTTATGCTACTTGCCAGTCTTGTCTCAAAGGTAAAGTGACCAATACTCCGTTTACTGGAAATAGAGAAAGAGTTACTGAACTCTTGGGACGCATACATGATGATGTATACAGTCCTATGTCTATAAATTCCAAGGTTGGTTCTTTGTACTTCATTATATTCACTGATCTTCTCTCAGGATTCGGACATATGTTCCTGTTGAAACACAAGTCTGAAACTTTTGAGAAATTCAAGGAATATAAGCTTGAAGTAAAGAACCAGACAGATAAAAGTATTAAGTCCTTCGATGTGATCGAGGAGGAGAATACTTGCGCATGGAGTTCCTGGAGTTTCTAAAAAGAGAATGAGATTCTCTCGCAGCTTACTTCTTCGTATACACCACAGCACAGCGGTGTATCGGGGCGGAGGTATCGCACCCTATGAGATATGGTGCGTTCTATGATGAGTACTACTGAGTTACCTGTTTCCCTTTTGGGGTTATGCACTTGAGAAGTTGCATACCTATTGAATGGGGTGTAAGTCTGCGGCGGCGCCCCGGCCGTCGATCCGACGCCGGAAACGTGGAAACGAAAAACTTTGCGAACTTGCAAACCGGCACCACCGCGCACTTTTAACCCGGATCGGGCCATTAACCTAGCTACTAGAAAACTAAAAGATGGGTAGAGAAGTATACCAAGCGATCCGTGTCCTTCGGTCTTCGTCTCCACTCCGATCTCCCGCGGAATCTCCGTCCATCACGTCCTTGTCGGAAAGGCGCCACGTAGCCGGGTTCGTTTACGGGCTCCCACCTCTGGACCGAGGCAACTCGGGCACGAAGTTGGCTAGCCAACGCGTCCAAGATTTGCTGTAGACTAGTGTAGAATCGTAGTCTCCTTAGGGTAGTGAAGTTGCCATGGATGGAGAAGAGAATGAAATGAACTTTCAAGTGGAGCTAGAATTTTGTAGCATGAAATGTGAGATGAACAAATTTTCCCTCATCAAAATAAAATGATCCACTCTCTCACTCTTGAAGTGGCCGGCCCCTCTTTTAACAAATGGTGGAGGAAAAATACAAAACATGAAGGGAGGTGATGGTAGGAAAAAGGAGAGGGTGACCACAACCCAAAGTGATGATAACAAGATCAAATCAACTCTAATCACATTAAAGCAAAACCATTATGAAGAATAAAGCAAAGATGCTATATCTATCATAATCCCACAAAATGCAAGAAACCCCTCCACAATAAGTTATTTGCAAACTTGCAAATAACCTCTTTCCATCAGGAAGTCCGGCCGCGAAGGAACAAAGGAAAACCGGCCGGAACGGAATGCAAACTGGCAACTTCAGAAAACTGATCCCGTAATAAATTACAGGAAAACCCCGCTACTGCATATACATGCCCGCATTTGTATTCCCACTGAACACAAATGCAAAGAGACAAAATCTACACTATCAAATACTAGGATCCGGCTTAAGCCAAAGCCGGCTAGTAAAAACCGTCCCATCACGATCCGTGCAATACCGCACGTATCTGATCGAACCCTGCCATATCTCCATATGGCCTCTACAGCGTTTCGCCCGAAACTTGAGTAACTGTGTGTGGTGGACTCTAAAGACTCGTCAATACTATGGCTGTGGATTTAACCACTAGCACGTCAGAGGTATTAGCCATACGTGACGGGCCACCAGCTATTGACTAAAAGGGACGTCGATGAGTAAACTCATCCTGACACCCTACTGAGCCTGTCAGTGACAATATCCGTACAGTCTGGTCCGTTCGTCTATGAGCATCGCATGGCGGGCCTAAGGGGTTGGTAAAAGTCAGACCCCCAAAAGCGGTACAAGTCGTGTCGGAGTGTAGCCCAGAACACCCTGAGATACTACTGGAATACCTACCAGCAAATCTCCTGCCTTGGCCAAGGACTTTTCATGTTCTGGCTCTCCTAGACACAGCGTGACCTCACCCCCAATACCGGGAGAGACGAACCCCTGCAGATCCGCTCACTGCCTCCATGTGGCTCGGGACTGTACCCAACTAAAACCTGTTTGCACGTCTCCTTTAAGCGTGGTAGGGTAGTAATCAAAGCACAATGGGAACTCACACGAGACAAATGACGATCTCAGGTCGATGAACTAACCTGTACACATGTCACCAGGGAACTGCTATCTGACATCAGGTATAATCCCAACTAGCAGGTTCCCGGCGAGTCCTGTCCGGTGTACTCATAACCCAATGAGCACCTGTATACATCTTAGGTGAACCAACTGACACCAGTGACTTGTGAGACCGGCCACCGCCCCTCGTCGGGGTCTCGACTATATACACTAGTCTACTCTGGAGAATCGATGCCCTGTCTCGAAACTCCCACGAGTAGGAACCTTTTAAGGATTTGCTTATAGACCCCAGCTCCCACTTATATGATCGCCCTCATACTGCTGGAAGTCAAGCAAGAATCCTAGGGGCTCTATCAACGTGTAATAGCGACTCGTAAGGTCACCTAAAACAGTACACGATGATAAAGATAAACCAGATAGCATACTATCATCTCGAGTAAGACTGTCCTACCGGCATAGGTCCTCCCTCAATCATTATAATCACGTGCCTATGATCCAATAATTGACTCTGAGGGCACTATATCCAACAATCTCCCACTTGCACTCAAGGCTAATTATTGCGATGTCGCATACTCACAGCCCGTGTGATACCGAACACCCAACTCCTCTACTAGTCAGTCTCACAAAACTCGTTTGCGAAACTATTGCGTTCGAGGAATAGCCTCAGTGAGTGGATCCGCTCTGGTGTTTCTTTCTATGTCTCTCTATATCTCAAGTTCGCGGAGAAATCCATCTCCCGAAATGAGCAATACCTGTCTTAGAATGTGACTGGATGTCTGATGAGACCTAGCTCATAAATGAACTCCAAATCCAAACTTCTTAGACTGTATCGTCAACTGAACTTAATCAGTATCCTGCGCCATGCCTTTCCTCAGTATCCACCTGGACCACCTGTCCAAAATACTGCCCCTCGTCAGAGGGAAAACTATAACTCTGACAGCCACTCTGCCATCCAGGTCACCTTGGAAGCCTGGAATGATAACTGTCTCCCGAAGGAGAATGCTGTTATCATATCCCTAGAACATCAACTTATGTTCTAAAACTGCTTCTGACTGTTTCTCCAGGATTGGATCAATATCAACTTATTGCACCTACTGCAAGAACAACATCTGGTGTGGTACTTGATATCTCATGATCAACTCAATTGCCTAAGCAAGTGATCTGCCAATCATGCGTATCCCTCTCCCCTTTAGTCTGTAAGACACCTTTAGAGAGCGTGACTCCATTACCTGCAGGTACACCACCATGCCTGGAGTAGTCCATTCTAAATACTCTTAGAATGCTGTCTAAGTACCCAGATTGGGAAACCACCCAAATCTAGATCTAAAACCATATATCTAGTAACCAGAATGTCTGATATAAGATCTAATTCCTATATGGAGAAACTACTGTGTGACGACTAAAGTATAACCAATCGTAGTATAGGAATATCACTTCCTACTCTGTGTATGTCATCAAATACCAGGACATCACACCCTACTACCTTCTTAACAAATCCATCCCCTATTCTGATGAAGTCAAACCTATGACTGTCACATCAGAAACAGATGATCTATCTCCGCTATATCTGCTTTAGTCTATAAATAGATATAAGCCACTTGTCCACCATGCTTCCGCTGCTCCCACTGACCACGACAACCCTCTGGAAGAGTTATATACACGTACGCTTCTGAAGCCAGTTCAGAACGACGCTATACTCATCCTCCTGCCGGGTCTCGCAGCCTGGAACAACAGCAATAGCAAGTCTGGGTAAACAAGAACCTCCCTGCCACCGTCCTTGAGCATACCGAAGTACCTCTCGGGTGCCTGAGGTTACCCACCATATCTGCGGAGTGGCCAATGGAATGTCAAACCAGATTGAATGTTTAGGTTCTTATCAAATCTTCAGTAATCGTTTGTGGTTCTGGAATCATTTCCAGTTCTACCATACTCCCACTACTGTTTTCTAAAAAAATCCATTTCTGTTAAAACTGTGTTGAGTCAAGAACAATATCACTATTGATCTTCCAGATGGTAGAAAGTCAACCCTCGTCATAGCCCGGGTCAACCCACAAACAGCCATTACAGAAACGTGCCTTGAGTCGTCCAGTGTCTGGTTTTAAGCATAAGCCGGACAACTCCCCGTATCTTAACAATGTCAAGATATGAACTGTTCTATATCCAATACAGAAACAGAGGCACTTATTTAATTGAACCAGATTCAAATCATGCAGCTGTCTCCAGTGCATGTCATCTAAAGGGAAGGAGGCCGATCAGCGTTACTCAACTTAGGAATGCTTCCAATTATGAGTAACCTGAAAGAGAAGCAAGTTCTCATAACCACTACTATCAACTGAATACCATATACAAGTATCTACATCTTCGATCACCTTGAAGAATCCCGATACTTGCAACACCTGGTTCTCTACTTTATTCATATACCCATAACTTCTCAAAACTTGGACCCTGTGTTTCTACGAAACACTTGTCTAAGAACCAGAGAAGTCATAAGTAAACCGAATATAGTACGAAGACCAACCCCTCTGTCCTAATAGACACTGGACAATATACAATACTCTGTATAAGTCCTTTGAGTCTAATAACTCATTCCCTATGTGTCGTAGGTTGAAAACTATACTTATGGTTAAAAAGAATTACACCGCTGTTCAATGCTCCTTACCTAACCATCCACTGATATAGGTAAATGTCATAGACATAATTTCAAAAAGGTATATCTCACTCTATAAAAAATAGACGTACAGATATATCAATTTGAAATTGGTGCATAACAACGGATATTTAAGACCAAATATTTGCCGTCTGGCAAACAACCCAGGTGACTTCCTCAAATATCACCAATTACAACGAATCGCGATATAATGAGGATGATCACCTAATTCCCAATAACTTACTCCCACTCATCATCTTGAAAAACCATACAGATGTGAGAATCATACCTGGTAAATACATACCCTGGAGCAAGTGTCTAATTGGGAAATCGGTTTTCTTTTAACAGTACACAGTGAAACTGAAACATTGAAATGTTTCGATGGGGTATCCTGGTATTCCTAGTAATGCCTCTTACATTATCCAGATTCACAACTGTAACCGTATGATCCTTTGCCACCTCTCCAAATCCCTTTATATGTCTTTAGTCGTTACCTTCTGCACACCCCTTTAGGCCAAATGGTTTTCTTCCTTCCCTACTGTTCGGCACCAGCCTAAGGTTTGGAAGAAGACTATCCAATAAGCATAATGGGTGTACTGTCCTAATCCTAGGAGCACTCGCAATGCGAGAGAAGGTGAAGATAAAAGACAACCGAATAAACCTTATTCCTATTTCTCTTGAACCAGGATCCATCCCCGAACTGGAACAAGTTCCTTTCGAGTTCGTATATAACCATACGATGGATTATCCAATAAACTGTGGATCTTCGTAGTGATACGGATTGTCCTGGAGAAATACAAAGGTGATTTAGGATTGGCGAAGAAATATTTGGTTTGGTCGTGAATATCAGTCGCAATTTACTTTGCCCTCTTACTAATCCCTTTCTTTGTCTTAACTTAATACCTTCTGTACACCGTTTAGGCTAATTGGTTTTCTTCATTCCCTACCGTTCAGCACCAGCCTAAGGTTTGGAAGAAGGCTGTCCAATTTGCGTAATAGGTGTACTATCTCCTAAACCAAGGAGTACTCTCCTAAACCAAGGAGTACTCGCAACCTGAGAGAAGGTAAAAGGAAAAGACAACTGAATAGTCCTATTCGTTTTCTCCAGAACCGGAAACCATCCTCGAATTCCTTCGAGTTCGTATATAACCATACGATGGTTTTGTCCAATGGAAGTGGACGTTCGTAGTAATACGGGGTGTCCTGGAGAAAAGGGTAAAAGTAGGAGTGGCAATGAGCTTTGCAACTCTGACAATCCAAAAGCCAGTGTTAAGAAGGTTCGGTCAACTTGGTCACTGAGTCATAGTCTAGGGTCGGGTCAATGGTCGCTGCCAAAGAGAGAGAGAAAAGAAACACTCAGCGTGCACTCTAACCTAGATCAGAATGATTATCATTTTATCTAATCTGGAAACCTCCCACTGTAACGTCAAATTCTTCCCCAAACCTAAAAGAAGAATTAGCCGGGATCACCCGAGGAGTAAACTAACTCATCAGTGGGAATCGGGATCCAACTATCATCGCATGATAACGTGACGGAATCCGCTCACGCTATCACACTCCAGAAGGTATGCGCATATCTGGCAAGTTTCAGTTTCTTTAGAAACTCCCGATGTGGATTTTTGCCCCATACTCTTATGACCTTGACGAAGGCCAACAAATAATAAGTCACATGTCAAGTTCTACCCGTCATTGTCCAGGTTGATTTGAACCCACCCGTACAAGCCCTTGACGAAGGCCAACAAGGCTATACGACTGTCCCAAACGAACGCATCTATCTATGCAGCAGAAAGGCAACAAGCAGCTACCATACACTATGCCTTGACGAAGGCCAACAAACATAGCATGAATACTACGTGCTACCCGTCTGAAACGACGGAGGGCTACGAATGGTTTCTGGAAAAAACCTTTAACGTAATGAACTTGATATCGTTGAAGGAACCGGATAGCTTTTAAAAATATAGTGACGAAAACCTTTGCTAAAGAGGTCACTCCCGGTGAAGGGATCTCGGCTCTTTCCCCGTAGAATGAGGTGCAGGATATTCCAACTGAATACCACGATGCAAAGCAAAAGTAATCGGCTATAGTGAAGTTAATGCCCTGACGCAAACTTTTGTCCAAGGGGTCACTCCCGGTGAAGGGATCTCGGCCCTTGCCTCGTCGACTGAGGAGCAGGATATTCCAACTGAATACCACGATGCAAAACAAAAGAGAACGCCCTTGCAATAACAGCTTTTTGAAAAAGTGTTCCAACAACATCAGAATAGGTTTGTTTAGCTTGCATTGATCCGAATCAACGCAGTCCCATCAATTGGTCACACCACAAAAGAACGAAAATAATGATGTACGTATATGCCATCCGCATTCGCTACTGGGTCCCGTCATCACCCGTTAGGTTACTTAACTAACGACAGAGCGGAGACTGGACTAGCACGAATGCAAAACATATACAACATCTACTAGTATATATATATATATCAATACATAATATTTCGCTCAAGGCGTGATAAAATGCAACATCACAGAAATGTACAGCTTCACAGAACAATACAGATATCTGGGATCCCCGGGTTTCACAGAGCCGCTACTGAAACCCGACGTTCCCCTGGTCGTGTGGATAGCCTGTGCAATGAAAAACCTAGACCCCTACGGGCGCGGCAAGTTACCCGCCAAAACCTGAAGCGAGGCAGCCCCCTTCAGCAACGTGAATGGACCAGCCAGCACTTCACGGAATCCAGTAACTTGGGCACCCCTCCTGGGTCAACTTGTACCCCCTACGAGTGCGGCGAATAGCCCTGCCAATTCTAGAGTAAAGCCCCCTCCGTCTCAATGCCATGAGATGCGGGCCCGTTGCCCTCTAGAACCCGGCTATCCGTGCACCCCTCCGCGGGGTAATCCTAGTACAGAAAGTAAAATATACATACAACGGGTACATCGACCGCAACCTGGTCGTGCCCCAAAATAATAATACAAACAGGAAGTGACGGCAGTTCACATGTCGGACGCTCGCCCCGCAATATCAAATGTACATATAAAACAAAACTGTACTACCACTGCAACCAGGCTATCCCCCACGACCGATCCGCAACATCACAGCACAACACAGAACATCAACGTGAATGTCACGTTCACAAATCCGTCTAAAAGGGCTATAGCAGATAGACTGGATTTACCGATCGAGTGACATTCACGGTCGCAGATATAATGTAAATACTGAGAACTGGCATGTTTAAAATATCTGATCGAACAAATACACCGAAGTGGGCCCCAAGCAGTACTGTAGCACTTACAGAAAATCTGGGCCCAAAAATAATATCCCAAAACCCCTATTTCCAAGTTTAAAGCTCTCTGGAAAAATTTGGCACGATGAACAGTTAAAAGCGCAGCGGAACCGCGGCCCAAGCATGGGTTTGGCCGCGGTTCCGCGGCGGTATGGTGAGATCTCGCGACCAATTTTTCACAGATTTCTTAGATTTCCATGCACAGTATTCTGAAACAACCTGAAAAATTTTTGGAGCTGAAAAAATTTCGACAGAGAACAGTGCACTGAAAATACGGTTTTTGCGATTTTTGTTCGATCGGGTTTTAAACATACTAGAGCAAGCTAGGCATGGTTAATGGCGTGGCTCTGATACCAATGTAAGTCCGCGGCGGCGCCCCGGCCGTCGATCCGACGCCAGAAACGCGGAAACGAAAAACTTTGCGAACTTGCAAACCGGCACCACCGCGCACTTTTAACCCGGATCGGGCCATTAACCTAGCTACTAGCAAACTACAAGATGGGTAGAGAAGTATACCAACCGATCCGTGTCCTTCGGTCTTCGTCTCCACTCCGATCTCCCGCGGAATCTCCGTCCATCACGTCCTTGTCGGAAAGGCACCACGTAGCCGGGTTCGTTTACGGGCTCCCACCTCTGGACCGAGGCAACTCGGGCGCGAAGTTGGCTAGCCGACGCGTCCAAGATTTGCTGTAGACTAGTGTAGAATCGTAGTCTCTTTGGGGTAGTGAAGTTGCCATGGATGGAGAAGAGAATGAAATGAACTTTCAAGTGGAGCTAGAATTTTGTAGCATGAAATGTGAGATGAACAAATTTTCCCTCATCAAAATAAAATGATCCACTCTCTCACTCTTGAAGTGGTCGGCCCCTCTTTTAACAAATGGGGGAGGAAAAATACAAAACATGAAGGGAGGTGATGGTAGGAAAAAGGAGCGGGTGACCACAACCCAAAGTGATGATAACAAGATCAAATCAACTCTAATCACATTAAAGCAAAACCATTATGAAGAATAAAGCAAAGATGCTATATCTATCATAATCCCACAAAATGCAAGAAACCCCTCCACAATAAGTTATTTGCAAACTTGCAAATAACCCCTTTCCATCAGAAAGTCCGACCGCGAAGGAACAAAGGAAAACCGGCCGGAACGGAATGCAAACTGGCAACTTCAGAAAACTGATCCCGTAATAAATTACAGGAAAACCCCGCCACTGCATATACATGCCCGCATTTGTATTCCCACTAAACACAAATGCAAAGAGACAAAATCTACACTATCAAATACTAGGATCCGGCTTAAGCCAAAGCCGGCTAGTAAAAACCGTCCGATCACGATCCGTGCAATACCGCACGTATCTGATCGAACCCTGCCATATCTCCATACGGCCTCTACAGCGTTTCGCCCGAAACTTGAGTAACTATGTGTGGTGGACTCTAAAGACTCGTCAATACTATGGCTGTGGATTTAACCACTAGCACGTCAGAGGTATTAGCCATACGTGACGGGCCACCAGCTATTGACTAAAAGGGACGTCGATGAGCGAACTCATCCTGACACCCTACTGAGCCTGTCAGTGACAATATCCGTACAGTCTGGTCCGTTCGTCTATGAGCATCGCATGGCGGGCCTAGGGGGTTGGTAAAAGTCAGACCCCTAAAAGCGGTACAAGTCATGTCGGAGTGTAGCCCAGAACACCCTGACGTACTACTGGAATACCTACCAGCAAATCTCCTGCCTTGGCCAAGGGCTTTTCATGTTCTGGCTCTCCTAGACACAGCGCGACCTCACCCCCAATACCGGGAGAGACGAACCCCTACAGATCCGCTCACTGCCTCCATGTGGCTCGGGACTGTACCCAACTAAAACCTGTTTGCACGTCTCCTTTGAGCGTGGTAGGGTAGTAATCAAAGCACAGTGGGAACTCACACGAGAAAAATGACGATCTCAGGTCGATGAACTAACCAGTACACATGTCACCAGGGAACTGCTATCTGACATCAGGTATAATCCCAACTAGCAGGATCCCGGCGAGTCATGTCCGGTGTACTCATAACCCAATGAGCACCTGTATACATCTTAGGTGAACCAACTGACACCAGTGGCTTGTGAGACCGGCCACCGCCCCTCGTCGGGGTCTCGACTGTATACACTAGTCTACTCTGGAGAATCGATGCCCTGTCTCGAAACTCCCACGACTAGGGACCTTTTAAGGATTTGCTTATAGACCCCAGCTCCCACTTATATGATCGCCCTCATACTGCTGGAAGTCAAGAAAGAATCCTAGGGGCTCTATCAACGTGTAATAGCGACTCGTAAGGTCACCTAAAGCAGTACACGATGATAAAGATAAACCAGATAGCATACTATCATCTCGAGTAAGACTGTCCTACCGGCATAGGTCCTCCCTCAATCATTGCAATCACGTGCCTGTGATCCAATAATTGACTCTGAGGGCACTATATCCAACATGGGGTTCCATCTAGGGGTGTAAACGAGCCAAGCTTAAGCGAGCCAAGCTCAGCTCGAGTTCGGCTCAGGGTTCTTTTTGTCGGCCCAAGTCCGGCTCGAATCCAAATCGAGCTAGAGATGCTCAGCTCAAGTCCAGTTCGATTAAACATGCCCAGCTCGTGTTCGGTTCATTTGTGGCCCATTAACTAAACGAGCCGAGTTCACGATCCTAGCTCAATTGAGATCGTTTAGAGCTCGTTTGTGAGCTCGGCTCGTTTTCAGCTCATTTACTCATATTAATAGTATCTTCCAAGAAAAAAAAACATAATTAACAATAATTTATAAAAGTCACATACTCACAGAGATTTCAACGAAAACCTTAAAACTTAGTGCAAACTAAAATTGTCATAATTCATAATACAAACTTCAACACAAGCTTAAACTTAATACAAACTCCAACTATCTAATTTGAGATTCAAACACAGATTTCAACTCTCTCAAAAGAAGGTTTAAACACATTTCAACTTAAACAGAAATTAGAGAACACATTCTTCAAGTAGTCGAGCACACAAAATTCAGCAATTCAAAATCCCAATTGAAAACATAACTCCACCATGATTTCGAACATCTTCTGCAGCAAAACCCTACATAAGAAAACCCACCATAAAAAAATTAAGACAAGATTTTTTTTCCTTGTTTAGTTTGTCATATTTGTTGATTGCTGCGTATGGCTATATTTATATAGTGGAAGACTGTATTATCATAACTGAAGGGGGCTAGTCTTGATATCTAAACCTCATTCTGCAAAGCAAAACATTTTTATGCAATATACATGCTTTAATGTAGGAAGCGAATAGCAGAGAACTTGTTAGAAGAATTTCTCAGTAAAGGTTCAGTTTAAATTCCATGACAGTTGAATTTATTAAGCTAACCTATCAAGAAGTACTAAGACCTTTTTAATTTGACATTTGTTATTATTAACCTAACATATCAAGAATTACTGCGACCATTTTAGTGACACTAATATAAACATGTATCAACGGGTAAAATATAAAGCGGTTATCTAGTTAAGAAATATATTTTTCATGCAAGCTATAAACTGTTTACAAAAAAATTGTATACTTCCATGCGAGCTTCTATTTCAAAAGTTCTTTTCGTTTATGTTTTCTCTAATTTTTATCTTCATCGTTTCTACTAAAGCATGTTTAATTCTGCTACATTCTAAATTATGTTTTTTTTGTAATTGCTGGTTATAATCAAGAAAGAAGACCAAGGAGCCTAAGGAAGAAAATGTCACCCTTAGGCCTGCTGTAAGAGAAGGAGAGCATGTATTTGGTGTCGCCACATCTTTGCATCATTTTATGATACTTTCATTGTAAGCATTATAAGATATATTAAGCGCTTTATTTTTAGTAAGAGAATGGAGATATATTAAGTCACTTTATAAACGAAGTTGAAAAGTTGAAAAGTTCTCTACCATATTTTTTTTTAGGGAAAAAACAGAGCAAGTTTCTCTGCTGTATTTGGATTTAGAATGGTGGATACAGATACGGAATGGATATAAATATTACCATTATGAATCCGATTGTTGTTGGCGATGTGAATACGGGTACAGATAGTCGTCTGAAATGAATACTAATATCTATATTTAATAAAAATCGATGTAAATAATAAAGTCGCAGAATCTATAAATCAAAATGAAGAAAAATGGAATCTTATAAGTGCATGGAGCTTTGGTTAGAAAAATATATATGGCAACACTTGCTACCGACATCTATCCATCTCTTATGTATAATTTTAATTACAGCTCCACAGGAGCAGGTTGGCAAATGAAACAATCCAATTGGCAGCTTTTAAAACTAGCTAATTGGAGAGCTCGTTGGATTTGTATTCTGAATTTGCATCTGCAGGTTACGATACAAAAGCAATGGTGGAAAATGATACATAGACTTTGGATATATGGATTAGGCTAGCTCGGACAAGGAATAACATGTTTCAAATCCAACTGTCATGGAATTTAAACTATAGTTTTGCCTGAAATGATTAAAATGTAAAGCAGAAAGTTACATACAGTTGTGTAGCTATTTCTAACTAGAGGATGCAGTTCAATACAACAAGGTAACATGAAAAAAATGGAACAATTAGTTGCAGCGTTGTAGAAATTATTAACTGTTGCAACCTGTAGTTATCAACTAAATTGCAGAATTTTTACCTAATGCAATTATTCAATTAAGTTGCAGACTCTTCGCTTAGAATATCAACGTAAAGACGCTCCTCCTCACAGTCTTCAAGCTGCAATAGAAAATAAAAAGAAAGTTAATTGGCTTACTTTATCTAGATATAAAAAATGTATAGCGAAACTAATTTGCAAACAAGTAAATGACTTACAATTGGACTTTCGATGATATGTTGATTAGCCCTAAGCCAATCAGTTGCGCAAACTAACACCTCCACTGTCTCTGTAGACAAACTACTTCGATAATCATCAAGAACTCTCCCACCTGCGCTAAAGGCCGACTCCGAAGCTACTGTTGATATAGGGATAGACAAAATGTCTCGTGTCATCTTTGAGAGAATCCTAAACTTTAGATTGTTCATTTTCCACCATGTCAATGCATCAAAATCTTTATCCTCAATGTCATTACAAATGACATTTGACTCCTCCAAATACATGTCCAATTCTGACTTTAAAGGTTGCACACTAAATGTGCTCCGTAAATAATCTTCAAATTCACACCTTCCTCTTGTCTTGCCTTTCGATGATCCTACAGAAGTAGCCTGTCTCGCTGCAAATTCTTCTTCACACCTAGATGAGGCTTCCTCGTCTACGTATATTTGATAAATATCATACAAAGCCACACGAACCATTGTTATGTTATCATCTACTTTCCAAGATTCATAAATTTTTGGAAAACAATAATCTACTAATTTCATCTTAAACCTTAAGTCTAATATAGCTGCAATCGACATCAACAAGTTACATTCACCCTAATATTTCTCAAATTTTATACTCATCGCTTCTGCCATCTTTCTAATATAAACATCATCTGATTTTGAATTTAGAAACAAAACTTCTTTCACTTTCCAAACTTCAGGAAGAAACTGATTAGCTGTAGGAGAAGAAGTAACAGAAAAAATATGAGTAGTTTCATAAAAGACTTCCAAAAAAAGCTTCAGTTTTTCCACTTTTTCCCAATCTTTTTCGAAGGGCAGACACATGTAGTTATGATCTCTTAATTGATATTGTTGGAAAACAGATTTATAAATAAGTGCCGATTCTAACATCAAATAAGTGGAATTCCAACGAGTAGGAACATCATTACATAAGCCTTTATTGGAGTTCGAGGAATTGGAAACATTAGCATTCAATTGTTTTGCAATTTTGCCAAATTCTTTCAAACGCGCAGGAGTCTTCTTGATATACAAAACACTTTCCCTTACATTTTTTATGCAATCTTTTACTTCATTGAGCACATCTTGTACCATGATGTTAAGAATATGTGCACAACATTTCACATGAAATATAATGCCTTTGAAAAAAAGATGACCCCTTCCTCTCAATGTTTCCTTTACAGTTTTAGCAGCAAGATTAATACTACTAGCATTATCAAGTGTGACGCATGATATCTTGTTTTGAATTCCCCACTCAAGCAAACAATCCATTATAGCATCTAAAATTACCATTCCAGTGTGTGGAGGTTCTAACTCAAAAAAATTAGTAATCCTCTTCTGTAATTTCCAATCCGAACCAACATAATGAATTGTTAAACACATATAACCAATAGTTTGGTTAGAGGTCTAAGTATCCGATGCAATACTAACCCGAACAACACTCTTCAATAGTTTCTTTAATTTACTCTTTTCATTTTCATAAACTTTCATGCATTCATTCTTAATCGTGGGTCTTGAAATTCTTTCATAGTTAGGATTAAGAACTTTTGAGTATACATTAAACCAAAAGTGCTCTACTATATTAAAAGGATACTCATCCACTATAATCATTTTCGCCAAGACCTCTTTAACCTTGAAATGATCATATTTTCCTGAAGATAAAGAAAGTATCTCGATTGCTTGTTTAGGATCATCACTAATATTGAAAGACAATATACTTTGATTTTTATCTTTTAGGTTTTCCCCAAACATTCCTTTTTATGCCTTAATAAGTGAGACGTTGTGCCATCCTTTGGAATTGAGTATAATTTGTTGCAGCCAATACATTTATACTTTGGAACCTCTACCCCTTTTATAGTAATTTTCTCTTATATGAATGCAGACCAAACCGAAGATGTTTTCTTTCTACTTCTTTTTCCAACTACTTCATCAATTTCACCAGTTTCTTCATTTTCACCGTTTTCATCATTCTGGCTAACTATCTAAACATTTTCTTGCTCACTCATAATATTACTTTGTTCTTGTGAAGGAGCATGAGACATGGACATCTAAAAATGTAATAAATATTAAACAAATATTAGAGTGAAATTTAAACATGTTTCTAATATTATAACAAATTTGAATTATTATCTCAAAGGCAACAATCATTTGACAGACTTTCAAATTCAAAATTAACTCAAACAATTCTAGAGAACTCAACCAATTGTTCTTAATAAAATATTACTCTAATTTATCAATGAAAACAATACTTATATGAATTTTATCAAATTCCCAACGAATTTCAGGGTTTTAAAGAGTTAATACCTTAAATGGCTTCGATGGCTTCCAAAGATGGAACTCAGAGGCTAAGGGGAAGCGAAGATCTTCGAAAGATGGTTGGACGACGTAATGAACTTTGCCGCATAACAAACAAACCAACCTGAGTATAGTTTCAATCAATTTCGACGTCTACAGTATGAAAATTTAAAACAAAAATCAATAGCTAATATCTGCGAAATTATATACATTCTACTAATAGTGTAAACTGTGTAGTCAACAGTATTATGCATCCAAATTCCTACTACATATCAAATCAAACAAACATCTTTACCCCAAATTTTTTTGGGGCTACAAAACTGAGAAAAAACCATAGCTTGATCTACACATAAACAACATGTTAATCCAAACCAGAGAGAGATCAACTCAAATTATGATCGATTATCCTTCACAATAATTTTGATTCAAGATCAGTTAGGGCATAAGCAAACAAAAGAAATTATGATGAACGATCGAAACCCTACAAATAACCTGCAAAATATTTTCTCAATCCACTACAAGAACACACATCAACAATGATGAACGATCGAAACCCTAAAAACCCTAGGATCGCCGATAGCTTGCTACAAAATGGGAAATGGAGGAAAGGAAACCCTGGATCTGCCAGTAAGAAGTGAGAAAGCGAACCTTTTTTAGGTTTTCAGAGCGAAATCTCTCACTCTTGAAGTCTCAATTAGGAGGGCGAAGGGGCGTCGCGGCCGCGCAGAGCGAAAAGGGACGAAGCACGAAGGAGAAAAGAGAAGTCTCTGGAGTCCAAACTCTAGGGTTTTTTCAATTTCATTTTTATATAAGATTATATTATATGTTATCGGGTAATGGGTATTAGGTGATTGGGTCTAATGGGTAGCTCCTAACTATTAAGTTACTTATTGATCACTACTCACTAGACTTATATTATGGATTTTAGGATAATGGATTATGGATGCAATTGTATTTGGGCATATACAGATATACTCGAGCTGTTACCGAACTCGAGCTGGGTACCGAACGGGCCAGGGCCGGCTCATGTCTGGCTCGTTAAATAAACAAGCTAAAGTTTTAGCTCATGTTCGGTTCATTAATAAATGAGCCAAGCTTGAACGAGCTCTTAGCGAGCCGAACACAAGCCGAACACGAGCTGGCTCGTTTGATTACCAGCCCTAGTTCCATCCAAATCGGTGCCTACCACTCCATATGAGATATGGAATGGGAAGAGACCATGTCTCAAACGAGTTAAGATATGGGGTTGTCCGGCCTATGTTGAAAAGCAAAATTCGGACAAGCTCGAGGCAATGTCAGTTCTGTATAAGTTTGTTAGGATATCCCAAACATTTACGAGGGAATATCTTCTACCACACTGAGGATAAAAAGATGTTTTGTTTCTCAGCATGCCACCTTTTTAGAAAAGGAATTTCTTGTGAAGAAATTTGTGGTCATGAGGTAGAACTGGAAGGAGTTCCAGCTCGACAAACTAACAGCTGATGATTTGGTGAAACCAAAGAATTCAATAGTCTCCAACAAACCTCAGCCTCTCCGCGAATCCGGTAGGGTTCTTCATCCACTTGAGAGATACTACGGTCTTCTCGGTGACAGTGGGAGCAAGGATTGCATCATGGCAGATGATGACCCAATTAGCTTCAGGAAAGCCATCACGAGTGGGGACTCTGTGTAAAGGCTGGATGCTATGCGATCAAAGATGGAATCCATATACACCAACAAAGTATGGCTTTGCATGTTGCACCTAAAGGGGTAAAATCCATTGGGAGCAAATGGATATTGAGAAGATTCTTGGTGTAGATGGAAAAGTTCAGACTTTCAAAGCTATGCTTAAGTCCATCAGGATTAAAGCAAGTATCGCGGAGTTGGAACATCTGTGTTGATGTGACAGTCAAAAAGTTTGACTTCAACAAAACGGTAGATGAACCTTGTATATAAAAGAAGGTTGTAAAGAGTGAGTTTGTCATACACGTATTGTACGTAGATGACATACTCTTGATAGGAAATGGTTTCCTATGCTACACTCGGTTAAGCTCCTCTTATCACGTGGATTCTCCATGGAAGATCTGGATGATACCTACTACATCTTGTGGGTTATGGTCTATGGTGATAGATCTAAGTGGATGTTGGGAGTGTCCCAAATCCAGGTATATTAACACCATACTAAAGGTGTTTAGTATGGAAGATTCTAAGGTGGTGGTTCGCCCACTTACTGAGGAATCACTCTCTCCAAAAAGATGTCTTTCAAGACTGAATTGGAGAGAGCTCGCGTGCAAGGGATACCCTATGCTTCGGCAGTAGGCTCTATCATATGTGCGATGTTATGTACCAGACCAGATGTAGCTAACTCACTAGGTGTAGTGATCAGGAATCAATCGGATCTTGGGAGAATCACTGGAAAGCTGTGGAGAACATTCTTAAGTACTTGAGAAGCACTAAATGAATGTTCTTGGTTCGAGCTTCCAGAGTGATAAGGTCGACTGAAAGTCAGTCACAGGCATTGTCTTTACCCTCCATGGAGGGACGGTATGTTGGAAGAGTTCCAAGCTAGTTACCGAGACATACTAGACAATAAAGGCTGAATACATTGCTACCAATGATGCTGCCAAAGTGGCTGTCTGGGCATTTCTTGTTCATGAGATAAACATGGTTCCTACCATTGAGCGTCCAATAACTATTATTGTAACAACAATGGAGTTATGGCTTTAGCCTAGGAACGCAGATCCCATCAGCGTTCCAGACATGTTCTGACGCAAATATCACCTGATCAGGGAGATGGCTGATCTCCAATGGATCGAGGTCAGGAGAGTAGACACGAAGAATAACACAGCGGATCCACTCACAAAGGCCTTACCCCTAAAGAGACTTCTATGGGATGGTTGAGTATGAGATACTACAACCACTGCTATATTGTTGGGTATTGGATACTACAACAGATGGCCTTAGTGCAAGTAGGAGATTGTTAGTTATATGTATGCCCTAGAGGCCATTAGTGTACATGCGATGTATATTGTAGTGGATGCTTGGACATATATAGAGAGGACTTTCTTGCTCGACATGATAGTATGCTATCTGGTTGCACTTTATCTTAACATGTACACTTATTGTCTCTCTATTACATGTTGATAAAGCCCTTAGGATGAGTACTTGACTACCAGGATTATGATGCAGATCATACTAGTAGGGCAGAGGTAGTCGGTAAGTACATCCTTAGATTGTTCCTGGTCGTGGGAGTATCGAGACAGGGCATCGATACTCCAGAGTAGACTAGCGTATACGCTTCTCGACCCATATGATGAGCGATGGATGACCCCATATCCATTGGTGTTTGACATCAGAGAAGGTATACGGGTGCTCAGTGGAGACTGGGTACACTGGACGGACTCGCCGAGAACTCCTAGATGGTATTATACCTATCGTCAGATAGCAGTTCTCTGGTGACACTGGTACAGGTTAGTCTGTCGACCCGAGATCCTCATAGAGTCTTGTGTGATTCCCAATGTGCTTTGATTTCCACTATACCACGGTCAAGAGATCATGCAAAAATATGGTTTTGGTATAGTCCCGAGTCGCATGGAGGCAAAGAGCGATAGGAGAGGATTTCGTCTCTCCCGGTATTGGGGATTGATTTGCGCTATGATCAATTGGCCATAACAGAAAATCCCTGACCAGGATTGCTGAGATTTACTGGTAAGTGTTATCAGTAGTTTCTCGAACCGTTATGGACCTTGTATCGGCATGACTTATCAGGTTATTGAGGTCTGACGTTTATCCACCCCCAGGCTGCGATATGCGACATATCTGACGAAGAGACCGGACTGTACGGTAGTGTTACTGATTGGATTCGCAGGAGTATGAGTAGGCTTGCTTGTTGATCTTCTGATCGCTCAATACCCGGGTGGACGTTACGTTTAGCAGACCGTTTGCGGCTTGTGGGTGTTTGATATGATTATCACCTACTGCCGGCGTATTGACGAGTCTTTAGAGTTCTACACAGAGGTTTCCTGGTTCATGCGAAACGAAGTAGGAGCACATATGTGATATGTGCGGGACCGAGATTAATACGCGTATGTGATACCGCATTCTATTCTCGCGGTATGTGATATCGGTCAGTTATATGTGATATAGCCGGGTTATCGGATCAAGTGTTGATTCGATAGATTGTTACATTTGATATTAGTCGGTTGTATATGATATAGCCGGATTATTAAATTAAGAGTTGATTTGATAATTTAATGTATAATTATATATGTGATATATTAACTTACATAAACTAATATTTGCTCACTAAACATTTCTTTTTCTCACTTGTGTGCATATAGTATATATGTGATATATATTAATGTACATTTTATTTATGTCATGCTTGATGCCACATGAGACATGGGTGTATGAGACTTACACCATGCTTAAGTTAATGTTAGGTTTTATTTATTTAAAGTTAATCAAAATTGTTGGAAATTAGTCACATGGTTCTAGCTTGTAGAAGCTTGTGGAACCATTGACAAAGTCCATTAATTTTGTTTAACTTGTAGATATTTATTAACCTAACCATTAACCCTAGTCTTAGTTAAGTCTCTACATGAGTTAGTGTATGACACTAACTCACCCATGGTTGTTATTCTCATCTCATGAGTTCATTCTCTTATCTTATTTCTTCATCTTCTTCTTGATTGAGATAGCTTGCTAGCTTTTCTCAAGGTGAGAAAATATTGTGAGAAAAATATATCTAAAGTGAGCTCATTTCCTAGTTCATCATCCTCTACTATATTAGCCAATTAGTTTAGGGTGTTTGCTTCACTAATCTACAATTAGTGAAGAGGTAGCATGAGCTTGAGTCTCCTCGACGTAGATCATCTTCGGCCTCTAAGACATCGAGCAAGCTTGTTCATTTCTTCATGTGAACCCTTACTAGAGTTCGGGTGTTCACTACTTGGAGCGAAGGGACTACTACACGGAGCTTTAGAAGTGAAGGACCGGTCTACAAAGGTTGTATTCCTCATTCACTTAGATGTAAAGATTGCTTGTTTTGTTTAAATCTCTACTTAAGATTCTACGGTTAGGGTTCTTTAGAACGGCAAAAATTTGAAAACGGTATGGACGATACCTCCCGAAACCTTGCTGCCGCGCTACGGAACCCTACAACTGAGCAGCGTTCGAGTTATCTTGGAAGCTCATGCCCGCCGTAAATGCTTCTAGATGGTCCTTCGGGTCAGATTTCCCGTCGAAAAGGGATACTTTTGGCGGGTTGTTCCTGGACGAGACGTGCTCGGCTAGCAGCTCTTCTGTAAAAGGCTTTGTTAGTGAGTCGGCGGAGTACCTGACCCTTGTGCCAATGCATGGCCATCCCGTCGTATGCCTTCGATTTTCTTCTCGAGGGCTTCAAGTCAGTGGTGGTACCCCGAGGATTCTGCACAGCCGGAATGGTGGCTACCCCCGCTCCGGGTCTGCGCGATAATGTGGCTTCGATTCCGCTCTATCAAATTTCTCAAATTCTCGGACGAGGCCTTTCTCGAGTAGTCCTGACGGTCGGCATTCGTGCGGCCCCGGCAAGAGTGGGGGCGTCGGTCATTCCTGAAAGCAGCCGAGCTGACCGACACCTCCTCAGGGGGGAGCGCGCGGCGGGCGTCGGAGCGGCGGCCTAGTATTCCCTGGGATCGGGGCGTGGAGCTGTCCGGCGCCTGGCGGGTCATGGAATCAATCGCCGCATGTGGGTCACGGTGGCCGGAGTCGGCACGCTGGCGCTCGGTGATGCTGAGATGAGCGTGAGGGAAATCGAGGGCTTGAGCGTGCCCATCCGTCCTTCTGCGGACGTCGTTATCTCGAGGAGGGGGAAATGCGGTCTGGTGGGTAGAGCCCGCCGCTTGAACGTGGATGAGGGCATCCACCAGCGATGTGAGCCTGTCTATCCGAGCGGATAAGGCGTTGATCATGTTAGGAGGGGGAGTCGAGCTGCTCCCACCTCCGTTGTGGCGGCTCGTATTCAGATCGTCGCGGTTGTCGCTCGCTATCGGGTCGAGAGCGGAAGATCAAGTTTAGGGGTGGAGAAGCTTCTGAAACGTTCCCACAGACGGCGTCAACTGATGGAGGCTGTGATCTCCTTCAGATGTTGTCCTCCGCCGATCCTGTGATGGCGGTCTTTGACGATTGAAATTTTGTTTGGGAGTTGTTGAGCGTATGGATCTTAATGGGTTGGCGTTGAAGCCAAGTTATCTGCAAAAGAAGTCTCGGGATGGATGACCACCGTAGGACCCTTCGACGATCAAGTTAGTGCCAAGGAATATGTCCAAAGTAAAGGCGTATTGGAAATGGATTTGAATTACCTGAGTTTTCTGAGAGAGGGGTTTATATAGTGGTCACGTGGAGCGAGCAGGCACGAGATCATCGCCGTCAGTTATGCCCCAGCGTTATCCTCACATTTAATGGCGGGATGCGCTAGCGTGGGACGCGGAATGTGGGGAGGCGGATATCTCGTCCCGGCGAGATACGCGGAGCCGTTGCGGGGGCGCTTGGGTTCTGCACTCTCGGTTGATCGGGGAAGCCGAGGAAGCTCGGCCTGACAGAAGGCTTGGAGACGAGCAAGGAGGCCAAGGAAGCTCGGCCTGTCAGATGGCTCGGAGATGAGCAAGGAGACTGAGGAAGCTCAGAGACGACCTGTTGGCGGTTTGCTAGGTGAAGGTGGAAAGTACTCAGGGAGGTCTCCTAAAAAGTCGGATACTTTTTCGAGACGAGGTCCCGAGAAATACCCATAATGCAACTCATTTATTCCAGCTCCGTAGTTTCCGGGACACGTCATCTGCCACGTGTCATAATCTGAGAAAATACCATTTGTGAGCATCATGAGAGGCCTGAAGGGAAAGCATCATTAAATGGTGTATTGCAATGCTTTAATTTACATGGATGTGACTCATGACTTTGGCAGATGCAATCAATGGTAAATGTAGAGTACCTTGGTGCTTGATCTAGTTAGTAAAGATGAAGTTCGTACTGAATAAAATGAATTCAGAAATCTCTCATATTTGCAAAGAGGGGGACATGGCTGCAGATTTCCTTGCCATGGATTGCCTGAAAACCAAATGTTCACGGAGTAGAGTAGGAGCTTCTCTTGGTCGTCGGGTTGCACCGCCAGCTCCATTATAGTGGTCATCAGTGGTGTGGGTGTTAGACATGGGCTCGAGCCCTCGCTTAGCATCATCGACGTCGTTCGGTAACGACTATAGAAACCCGGCCATTAGAGGGTCGCCCTGCTTGTTTTAGACATGCTTCATACTGGGTCAGGAGACGCAACACCTCTAGACATGCTACAGAACAGGGCCGAGAGTGTCAAGCACCTTTAGACATGTTATTGGGCAAGGCGAGGATACAAATCGCCTTTAGACATGCTTCGGGTAGGGTCGAGAGGTGCGGCTCCGTCAAGCTTTGTACATGCGCGTGGAAAGGTCTGAGACCAAGAGTCGATCAACCCACCATTGGTTCACCGAGGAGACAATCTTGATTGAGACCCGTTAAGAAACCCAAATATAGAAGACTGAATGTGGTCTTGGAGTTGTTTTTAACCTCCGCCAGGTTTCAAAATGTTGTATGCATGTGTAGGCCGCTATGCGATCCGACTGATATATATGATTGATTGATAAATACGTGTCACTCCTCCCTTCCAAATGACGGAGAGCGAGAGCGGATTAGGCCCGCAACATATTCACACTGAGAAACATCTTTTCCTGACATGAATACGCTAAACGTCTGTATAAGCAGAATATACCTATCATCATGCAAGAATCTAAACCACGTAAATTCAAATCCAACATCTATTTATTACAAGTCTAATAAAGCAAGAGTCAAAAAAAATAAATAGTCATCAAGCGAATAAACGGTTAATAATTATTGGCCTTGAACAGAAAGGAATACGGAAAACTGAAGAAGTAACAACCTAGATCTCTGCTTAGATAGAAAATTAATCAAAGTCCTCATCTTGTCGGTTATGTCTCGTGGCTAGCTTCTTCATCTACCCTAATGTCGTCTGAAGACATTCCCAAGAAAAGAAAGAAAAACAGAAAAACGGAATGATGTCAGTGAACTTTCCTTCGGTAAGTTTCCAATTTTAAAAGAATGCAAAATTGAACACGAAGCATGATATATATAATTAATCAGGCATAAGAATAACAACGAAAAGTAAGTAATAATGTGCGTCAGTAAAACAAGCATGTGTCTATCACTATCAGTGGAAGGTAACTAGAGTATCATGATATTCGATATTTCCGTATTATAAGTTTTAAAAAGATTGTGCTTGCGTTGCAGCCTTGGTTTAAATGCGTAATCTATAGTAATTAATAATTCCAAGCTACATGGTGATACATTTGTGAGTGCAACTCACTTAAACTCACTTAAAGAAGACCGATCTCTTCTTTCTCTAATAGTCTTAACTGTTTAATTAATCAAGAAAAACGTATGTTAGCTTTAAATACCTATTTAATGATCTTGTAGAAAATATTCAGAGCCAATAACTACTAATAACTATTAGGGGGTTAAAAATGACAGATTTTCCTCGATTCCATGCTCTTCAAATAGTCAAATTGCACCAATGAGCAATAGCTTAATTAGTTGGTAAGGCACTTCCCTCTCAGGACAGAGTGTGGAGGTTCGATCCCCAATAGAGGAAGTGACCACAATTTATCTATTTCAAGACAAATTCATGGGTCGTGATGTGTGCTTATGTGTGATATGTGTGTCGGTGTGTTGTGTACTGTATGCAATATGCATAGGTTAGGACTTACGAGCAAGTTCCCAAGAAAAATAGTCAAATTGCTCAAGGAAAATATAAATCTAAACATCCTGCTCAGTGAATCAAAGGAGAAGCATGGAAAATTATCTCAAGAGAAATCACTAGAGAAGAAAACTCAAGATATGATGGCTACTCATATAAAAAGAACAAAAATAAGATTGTACAAATAAGGGGGAAATAACCGTAAGCATGATATTCGGTGAAATCAAAATAAGAAAAAAATGAAGTTAATGGACCATTAAAAACGCAAATAACATCTAACGACAACACCGTCTACATAAAAAACAAACAAATCATGAATCCGTGGTTCGTGTGAGGACTAAAGATTTTCAATTGCTTATACGAGCATGTAGAGTTCAAAGAGTGTGCATCATTGAGGACGAGGTCATTGAAGAGAAATGATCAAGGTTCCAAGAGAGGTAGGAGAACTCTCCATGATTTGAAGAGTTAAGAAAGAAGTTTTATCGAGATAATAAGGAAAATGTTATAACTAATGTCAAAAAGAACGACAGTGTAAAACACAGTGTTCCGTTTTAAAAAAAAATAAAAAGTGCAATTGTATTGTGCAAAGCATTAGCAATATGAATTATTATTAATGAATTTTAATAATTATATTTATTCATACTAACTCAAAAAAATAGTTTTAAAACTAAAAGAGTTAAGAAAATAATGTAAAATCCACTAGGATTAACGTAGCAAATTCTTAATTTTCGATTTAACAAGTTTACATTCATATTTAGGTAGTCAGGATAATCGAGTGGAATTTACGTCAAAAAAGCAATCAAGTGGAATTCACATTTTTTTTTTAACTTTTAACTTATGTAGAACTGAAATTTGGAGAATGTATTACATAAATACTAGATTCCCTAGATCTATTAAAATTCAATCCAATTTAATAACAAAAAAATTGTGAATAAAATCTTATGTACATAACATATATAGGCTACGATATTGCTATCGATTTGTAGCGTAACAAAAGCTAAATATTCGTCGAAATAACATAAAATAGAATAAGTTACTTTGTATTTAAGTTATTTGGTTGAGTTACATGGTAAATGGGTTGAGTTATGTTATACATACGAAAAATAACAAGTTATCTGAAGAGGTTTTTACAACATTGGTCAGCGTATATTTCTTGAAACTTATCCTAAGGTTTGTAAACCAAACATAAACTCAAATTAAGCCTGCAGGAGGTTCCTTTCAATCAACGTAGGAGGTTGAATTAAAAAATAGCAAGTTTTAAGGATCAGATCAAATCAAGCGAGACTGCCCCAGTAAAGAGTGGAGTCACTACTACAAATAAGGATTGCCCCTACGGATTTATCCGTAGGGGCAACCCACTGCCCCTACGGATATATGCGTAGGGGCGAAAAAATACCCCGTAGGTGCAAAGGCCGCAGGTGCAAGTTGAGGCCCTGAACTTGTCCCTACGGGCAAATTCTTGCCCCTACGGATATCTATGTAGGTCCTAGTGTCCCTACGGACTAAGCCGTAGGGTACAAAAATTTATATTATTTACGGTTTTTTTTAATATTTTAAGTGTACCTACGGACATGACCGTAGATCCAAGTTCAACCCCCTATGGATAACTGCGTAGGTACTTATCCGTAGGGGCAAAATATCAGGAATCCTGATATTTTGCCCCTACGGATATCTTCGTAGGGGATAGGCTGTAGCCCCTACGGACATGTCCGTAGGGGCACTTCCAACCCCTGGTACTGAGATCAGGGGGCAAATATCAGTTACTGCTGACATTTTGCCCAACATGTGTGCCTACGGATTAATCCGTAGGTACATATTGTCTGTATTTTTTTTTAAAAAAAGTGCTGCCTGATTTTTCCCGCCCTGTGCACAATAATATATACATCAATCAAATATAAAAATAATCATCACACAACATATATCGCAGTATTCATAATCACATCTCACGCATATAATATACAAAAGAAATCCAAAAACTGAATATGATATAAATATAAACCAATATCGATATCGTTTCAAAATGTAGTACAATGTGTATGATATAAATAAGTACATGTTTCAAAAAATAAGAACCAAAAAGCTACCCTAGTTCGGTCCAGCTCCACCTCTGAATAACGATAGAATAACGCGTGTCTGCTCCTCGGTCAATAAACTCTGCAATTCGGCACGAGCGAGAGTCTGAGCGGCCTGTGGAGCTGGCGATGTGGTCTGCGCAGCCGCCGTCGAGATAGTCGCTTGCTGAGCCGCGGCTGTGGGAGTCTGAGTGGGCGGTGGAGCTACAGGAGCTGTCTGCGGAAGCGCGGCCGATGTAGTGGCTTGCGGAGCCGCAGCCGAAAGAGATGCATGTGGAGGCTCGGCCGATGTACCCTGTCGCGTCTGGACCTAACGTGTGTAATAAGCGTGTAAGAACTGTGTATTATTCGAATTCGTATCATTATTAAGTTATTTCGAAACCCCGTTTGGATATCTAGTTTGTTGTTTATTTTAATTACATCTTTATGTATGATTAATCAAACTTAAGTCTAAAACCAAATAAGCTCAAGCTACGTACTAATTATGAATATGTTGATATCTATATAATATGACATGATATTTTACTATAAAGCAGTATACATACCAGCATCTCCTTCAACTCCTGAACGGTGGCCCTCAAGCTCTCCAGTTCCTGATGGACACGTCGGTCACCGGAGACGGAGGAAGTAACCGCCGGGGTGGAGTCCAACCTCATATGGGCCCTGCTAGGGCCCAGTCCCCGGCCTCTCTCCCAACCTCCGTGGTGCCCTCCGTGTGCGGCGTTCAGAACTGGGGTCAGCAGCCTCGGATCGCTCTGTCCGGTAAAATCGATCCCCGAGGCCTGGGCCTGCTCAACCACCCGCTCCTACACCCACATTAAGCAGTAAAGTATAAGTATAAGATTTAAACTTGAACCTTCCAAAACTAAAATTTCAAATTTGGATAGAAAAAATATTAACACTTACGCAGTACTCCTGGGTAGCGACGTCGGGATATCGAACCTCGCCCGTGGCGGGATCTGTCGAGGTGCCGTGGACGGTAAGATATGCGGACAGCACGCTCGGTGTACCACCTGACGCCACGGTCCGAGATGTCTGCAATATTAGAAAGTAACTCTTAATATTTGAAATATTAGAAAATAACTCTTAATATTGCAGAATATCACAAACGTCGGTCTATTGTAATTTACCGATAACTCCATGGCTCGAGTAATGTTCCTCGAGCCACCTGTGTAAGTGGGGCGACCCCTCTTCGCCGACTTCCTGTTCTCTGTATTCTGAGCGGCCTGTTTCTGCACAACGCATTAACATTTAGTTTTCTAATTAAGAAACACAAAGAAATAAATTATATCATAAATAATGAATTACATTTAAAATACATATCTGTTTGCGTTGGGAGTCGAAATAAGCGCACAATAGAGGCCATGTCTCTACGTCGACTCTCGCAAACGCCGGAGTAGATAGGAGGGCCGCTCTCTCTGCCTCGGGGGTCGCCATCCACAGGGAGTAGCAGTCGGCCTTCAGCTCATTCCTGTTGTATCGGATCTTGGCCTGCATGTTCTTCATCAGGCCATTGTACAGAGCATGAAGGTCGAGCACCCTCCCCGGGTGATCAGGATCGGCTACAGGCTGAAAATCGTAATCCAACTGAAAATACAAAAAAACATTGTTATTAGATTGCAAGTGTTAATAATAAATATATTGGATAGATCAAATAAAAATATATATTAATACATACCCGAGCCTGATCAAAGAAGAGGGCGAATGAGCGCTGGTGCTGCTCGCCCCACTCAACGTGAAGTGGATAGTTCTTCACAAGCCGGCTCTCGTCCCCCAAATACCGGCCGAACCTCTCGGCATGAGGACCGGTATAGCGATAGTCAAGGGTAAAAAAAAGGGGGAATGCTGCCTCCCCCCTAGCTCTGTCAGGCCTCAACCTATGAGACTGATTCGGGCCTCGAGTCCCCCTCTGGGGATGGGGAGGCCCTGCGTCTGCACGAAATATCAAGACAATCAATAATAAGACAAAGTTGTATTAAGAAATCAAGGTTAAACGAAAATTCAAGTGTGATATATACCTCCGGTGACTATCGCACGAGCCTGGGCCCGGACAGCAGCACGAGCGGGACGATAGTTCCTCCGGTGAGGAACAACAGGGGTCCCGGATGCGGACGCATCCCCTCCAACTAGAAAATAAATATCGACGCTAAATTTCCATGAAGTTCATATTTATTCTATAGAGCATATGTAAAATGAGTAAATATTTTAAATTTATTCATACTAACCTGCAGACGATGCGGAGGGTATGGAAGCGGCAGGAGTGGCCCCTGCGGAAGGTGTGGACGCACCACCTATAATTAGACAATTAAAAATAGATTATATAAGTAATTGCAAAAAGAATGTGTAGATCAATAATACAACGTTCTAAATCAATATGCATGCACTATAGGATATATAAACATACCCGCAGGTGCGGTGGTGTCACCACCTACAACTAGACAATAACAAAAATTGCTAAGTAAGAGCAAAAGGAATGTGTGTATTTATGATATAGCATTCTAAATCAATATACATACACTATATGATATATAAACATACCTGGAGGAGCGGGGGTGGCCTCTGTCCCAGATGTGGACGCATCACCAACAACTAGACAATCAAACATTGACAATATAAGTAATTTTGACATAAACAGGCATGAATATCTGTAATATTACATTCAAAATGGATATGCGTGCAGTATACCTGGTGATGTGGCAAAATCCACACGGAAGGAGGCATCCGAAGGGGTCTCCGATCTGGGTGCAAGACCGGCCCTCTGAAGCTCCCTACGGAGCTCTCCGGGCGGCAGAACCGCTCTGCCTCTGGATCTGCCTCTGCCGCGGCTGGAGCTCCTACCGCCCCTCGCTGCTCCCAACATCGTCATCAAATCTAGATAAACGGTTCGTGGACGCATTAGACAATCATTAAAAGTATTGACTATATATGTATAGAGCGTAAAATGTGAAGTAATACTATAACATTACTGATAACCTTTTTCGTTTCGTGGGCGCATCATACATATCTACTTGGATTTCATCGTCGATGTCATTTCTAACCCACGTAACTTCATGATCGGTCGAAGACAACCCGTCCTTCGAAACAGACGGTCAGAGCACTTTAAGCCTTCTCTCTTCTTCGTCCTCATCGCTGTCCTCGTATTCTGGGACATCGTAGACATCTCTGGGTTTCCATCGGCATACAACACTCCACCCCGGATGCTTCAAACACTGTGAATAGTATACTTGGAACGCTTGGTTCGGAAAGATAAACGAATCGTCCTGACCGTAAAATCGAAGTGTGTTCACACTGGTCAATCCATATTCATCTTTCCAAGCCCCAAGACTGCTTCTCCACCTGTCCGTATCGATTCGCGGATCGTACCAAGTACACTGGAATATATAAAAGGGTTCTAATCGTCCGGGATAGTGGATGCCGAGTATACAATTTAAGTACCCATAGTAAATCACATCGTCCGATCCTACCGTCGCAATCCCACTATTCTGAGTGGTTCTAAATGTTTCTATGTCCTTAACTTCGAATTTGTATCCAAGGACACCAAATCCTTTGTAATATGCCACCTCCATACTAGGAAATTGAGCTAAATATCTTGAATCACTCTCAAATGATGCTGACAAGTTCGGATCGTGGATCTAACAAAACAAATTTTACGACAAATACATAACGATACAAGTTTAGATTAAAACTGATAGCAATAAAATGTAATTCGAATAACTTACATGCTCTGTGACCTAATCACAAAAATTATCCTGATGGTATTTTTCCAAACGTTCTTCGTTCCAATCAGGATGCCCCTCACGTACCTCGTTAAAATGAGTTCTGTTTTCGACAAATAATTGTGACATTAATATTATGTCATTTCATACACACACAAACACAGATATAACAATTAATCCAAAAGAACTTACTCTCTAATTTGTTCAAGACATGCGCAATTAAGCAAGATAAACCGGTATATCTTGTTGATAAACATAGTGTCTACCCTCTTATACTCGGCTTTACCATATGGCCCGTCTTGAATTCTTCGTGGTCGGTTAAACCTTGTCTCAATGTTCTCGTCCAGATAGCGGGAACAAAATGTGGTTGCTTCATCAAGAAGATAACCTTGCATGATAGAACCCTCTGGTCGATTTTTATTGCGTATATACTTCTTAAGAGTGTAAAGGTACCTAATGAGAATATGTTGAATAAATAAATACGGGCATACAGGACAACAATAAATTTATAAATTGCGCGAAACGAAAAATTACACGTACCTCTCGACGGGATACATCCATCGATATTGTACCGGTCCGGCTAGCTTCGCCTCAGTTGCAAGATGAACCGTCAAGTGTATTATGATATCGAAGAATGACGGTGGGAAAATACGCTCAAACTTGCAAAGTATCAACGCAATAGAATTTTCTAGTTTATCCAGCGTCGCAACCTCCAGTGTTTTAGCACACAACTCCCTGAAAAAACAACATAGGTCGTTGATTACTAGACCAACCGAGTCGGGGAGAGAAGTCCTGAGGGCTAATGGAAGAAGGTGCTCCACGATAACATGGTGATCATGACTTTTCAGCCCATCGATCTTGCCCTTCACAATTTTTATTTTCTTACTGAATGATCCTGAGAAACCTGTGGGGACTTTTAAATCATGCAACACCTGCAGGAATCTTTTCTTCTCCGGTTGTGACATATGATAAGCGGCATTGGGAAGTACAAACTTGCCCGGTTTACCCGCTGCCGGTTTAGGGTGCAGTTCACTTCTTATTCCTCACTCTTGTAGATCCATCCGTGCATTCATGTTGTCTTTCGATTTTCCGTCTTTACACAGAAGCAAGTTAAGTATGTGCTCTGATACTCCCTTCTCTATATGCATGACGTCCAGACAATGACGCACTGAATTTGTAGACCAGTACGGAAGCTCGAAGAAAATGCTTAACTTGTTCCAATATTGTGGTTTGACCTGTTTCGTCGGATCCATCCCGAAGGTCACGTTATTGTAACCATCCCATTTAGCAGTCACGTCCTCTCCGGACAATGGGGATGGAGGTCCAAGAAGCTCCTGATGACCATCAAAGTGAACCGTGTCTAACCTATAAGGGTGGTCTGGAGGCAGAAAACATCGATGGCCGCAATAACAAACCTTCCTGCTAAAATTCAAAAATTTTGATGTTGTGTGTTCATGGTAATGAGGACATGCTTTGCGACCATGTACGGACCAACCTGATAGCATTCCATACGCAGGAAAGTCATTAATTGTCCATATTAAAGCCGCACGCAGTATGAAGGTTGTATTTGTGTTTGAATCATATGTCTCTACACCATCAATGAACAAAGTTTTCAGCTCCTCGATCAGAGGTCGGAGATAGACGTCGATATTGTTCCCCGGTGAGTTTGGTCCGTCGATAAGAAGAGGCATCATAAAGTATGATTGGTCCATAGCCAACCAAGGCGACAGATTATAAATTATCATTACAACGGGCCATGTACTGTGACTTCCAGCCATATAGTTGAATGGGCATAAGCCATCGGTAGCCAGTCCAAGCCGGACATTGCGAGGATCACTACTGAATATTGCGTGCCTCCTATCGAAATCCTTCCATGCCGGTGAATCTCTTGGATGGCTCATTTTTCCATTTTCGCTTGGAGGAGTACGGTGATGCCAAATCATTGTCTCGGCTGTTTTCTTGCACCTGAATAGCCTCTGTAGCCTCTGTGTTATGGGAAAGTATCGTGCTATCTTCACAGGTATATCAGGCTTCTTATCAGAATCTTTCGGCTTATACCTGGCCTCTCCGCATGTTGGACACTCTTTCAAATCTGAATTCTCTTTCCGGTACAACACGCAATTTTTAGGACATGCTTGAATCTTCTCGCACTTTAGACCCAAATCAGACATCATCTTCTGGGCTTCGTACCAGCTTTCGGGCACATTATTTCCCGGAGACATAGAATCTTTCAAGAACGAAAGAAGCATTGTGAATGACTTGTTGCTCCATCCATTTAGGCACTTAATCTGGAAAAGTTGGACGAACCATGAGAGGGTGGAATACTTCGCATTCTCATAAATTGGTTTCCTCGCATCATTCATGAAATTTTCATATTTATCCGCACGCGGTCCTTGACCGGAAGGAATGTCATCTTCGGTACGAATAGATTCGCCTAGGGCAGCCTCTACCATATCCTCCATTTCTTCTGATGGAAATAAATTTCCGTCTCCTGCCGTATTACCGAATTCTTCTTCTTCTCCTGCCGCATTATCGTGTTCTCCTTCTTCTTCTACCGCAGTACTGCATTCTTCTCCTTCCCCGTGATATTTCCAAGTTGAATAAAGTCTAGTAAACCCATGTTTTACAATATGAAGCTCTGCCAATTCTACCTTCTGCCAGTACTTATTGCCACATCTATCGCACGGACAGAGAATCTTCTCTATTATGATCTTATTATGTGCGCGTGTAAATTCAAGGAAAGCAGCAACTCCTGCGACAAACTTAGGTTGCATACGTTGTTTCCAATCCACATACATCCAGTCCTTAACTCTGACGTACTCATGGGCCATGTTAGACTGAATAACATATAAATTGTAGGTTATGCTGACTATATTGAGAAATATAAGAACGGGATAGTTACTGACAAAGGAGAAAATCCGTGTATATGCTTTGTGTGTGCGTTTGTCGTTGAAAAGAATAAATTATCGCACGTATGTTAACCGATAGACGGGGACTAAGTGGCGCTTTTAGTTTCATATATGAGTATCGATGGGAATATGAAGGTTTCATATTATCATATATTGGTTTTAACCCGAACATCTCGAATCACTCTATAATTATGCGTTTGTATGTGTGTGTTCCGGCTGTCGGGGGTAGGCTTCTATCCCATTAAGAATGTATAGAGCGACTGCCCATCACTTGTGCTTTCAACCGTTTCGAGTAAATTTCGGCAGCACCTCCCCGCTGTTCTCCGAGTACACTGTAATAGAATAGATAATCATTTCAAAGCTGTGCAACAGCGTTGAAATGAACATCTAATCTATCTTTGTACACGGAGAACCAGCGAAAAGGTACCGACGAAATATCTCGAAACGGATGAAAACACAAGTGAATGAAGGCGTTTGCTTTATACATTCTTAACTTGTCCACACGGGACAAATCTATGGGTTACCATACGATTGAATTTTCTCGTCGCGTAGACTATACGACGGTTGTTAGTATCGAGCTATACTGTCCGATATTTAACAACCTTAGTATAGTTCTAGGTCACGACGAGCATCGTACGTATGTTAACCGATAGACGGGGACTAAGTGGCGCTTTTAGTTTCATATATGAGTATCGATGGGAATATGAAGGTTTCATATTATCATCGAGTATCATATATTGGTTTTAACCCGAACATCTCGAATCGCTCTCTAATTATGCGTTTGTTGTGTATTCTTGTTGTATGTGTGTGTTCCGGCTGTCGGGGGTAGGCTTCTATCCCATTAAGAATGTATAGAGTGAACGCCCATCACTTATGCTTTCAACCGTTTCGAGTAAATTTCGGCAGCACCTCCTCGCTGTTCTCCGAGTACACTGTAATAGAATAGATAATCATTTCAAAGCTGTGAAACAACGTTGAAATGAACATCTAATCTATCTTTGTACACGGAGAACCAGCGAAAAGGTACCGAAGAAATATCTCGAAACGGATGAAAACACAAGTGAATGAAGGCGTTTGCTTTATACATTCTTAACTTGTCCACACGGGACAAATCTATGGGTTACCATACGATTGAATTTTCTCGTCGCGTAGACTATACGACGGTTGTTAGTATCGAGCTATACTGTCCGATATTTAACAACCTTCATATAGTTCTAGGTCACGACGAGCATCGCACGTATATTAACCGATAGACGGGGACTAAGTGGCGCTTTTAATTTCATATATGAGTATCGATGGGAATATGAAGGTTTCATATTATCATCGAGTATCATATATTGGTTTCATATTATTTATAGTTTACTTTATTTTATTTAATATTTATAATTAAATATATTGATAAATAATATTTGCAACAGAGAATCAAATTACCGAAATGCCCCATTTCATCTCCAAAGCTATTTATTTCCCCCAAAACCCCTCCAAAATCCCAAAAGAATCTTATCTATCTATATCAAAAAAATGAAGCAGCAAGCAGTGCCATTTCCTTCTCTTCTCCCAAAATTCAGCTCGCCTTCATCTCTCCAACTCATCCTAACCCCAACCCAGCCCCAGCTGAACCCCAACCCTACACCAAACCCTAACCCGGCTTAACCCTAACCCCAACCCAGCCCCAGCCGAACCCCAACCCCAACACTAAACCCCACCCGAACCCTAACCCTAACCCTAACCCCAACACCAGTCGTCGAACCCTAACCGCCGATCGAACCCGTACCCTAACCCTAATCCTAACCCTAACCACAACCGATACCTAATCCTAACCCTCATCGATCGCTACCCTAACATCATTATAATAATGTTTAACTAATTACCTGTAGGCGACGACGGAGACGCAATCGGCGACGACGAGGGCCGTGGCGACAACGAGAACGGAGCACGGTGGCGACCACGAGATCACTGCACAGGCGTGGCGACGACGATTCGGCTTGGATTCGGCGACGACGAGATCACTGCAGCGCGGCGGCGACGACGATCTCGATTTGGGAAAATTTGGTTTCGCACGAGAATAAGAAAAAGAAATAATCAGCGTAGGGATCGATCTCTTAAATCCCTATTTATAAGCCCCTACGGATATACCCGTAGGTGCTTGGTTTGCGGCTCCGTAGGGGCAAACAACACTTTAAGATTTAATAAATTTTAAATAAATATTGAAGGACCGTAGGGGCAACTTTTTTGCCCTACGGATTAATCCGTATGGCCAAACTTTAACTGCCCCTAAGGATGTTATTATCCGTAGGGGCAACCCCTTATTTTACTAGTGAGTCAGGGTGAAGCACCTAATACCGACTCATTCACAGCTCACGCATTTAGAATTGCAATGTTTTTAGAGTTCAATAAAGAAAAAAACCCTAAAAAATTGAAGAGAAAATTCTTACTATGCTTTCCAATAGGTTAGATCATATTCAAACTTGATCAAATTTGACCACCAAACATCAAGATGAGCAATATTTTTTTACCATATGCAGGACTTCAAGAATAGAACCAACAGCCTCACTTTGGAAAGAAAAAGTTTTAAAGCAAAGAACTACTGGTGATTTATCGATATCATTTTCTTTGTTAGTCGTGACTTAAAACAACCTTCCTAAATGCTTCAAGATAATAAAAGTTGTAGAAGAGAACCAAGAAATCATAGCTTTTTATACAATGGGATAATACACACATACATAAAAATTACTTGCTAAAATCCAAGGCATAAGTTACTAGCTAACCACACATCATAAACTAATATCATAATTCTTCTTCTAACAATATAAGAGAATTACGATAAGTTACACGTTTGTCATAAATATGTCTTGCATCCATACCGTGAGATATACAACGATAATGAAAACGGGGAGGAGTGCATGTACGAGGATCGCTTCGAAAGAGAACTGTACCACCAATAGCACAAACACCACCAACACCCATTAATGTGGCATTCACTATCATACTACCAGAAAAATCATTAAAATGCATCCAAATTACGCATGAACATCTAAACTGAAGCACTTAAATTAATGACTATTTCAGCAATGTAATGAGAGATCACTTCTATGTATCTGTTTTTTTTATTGTATTTTCTCCTTCTATAATCTACACATATATACGATTCCATCTCTTTTTGTACACACACACAAACACACACACACTGATGGAGGTTGTGATCTCTCTCAGATATTGTCCTCTGTCGATCAGGTAGCGAGCGGTTTTTAGCGGCTGAAATTTGGTTTGGGAGTTGTTGAGCATGTGGATCTCAATGGGTTGTTGGAAGTTGCTGAGACCGAGCTACCTGCAAGGGAAGTCCCGAGGTGGAAAACCACCGTAAGACCCTTTGACGATCAAGTTAGTACCGGAGAATAAGAGTAGGATAGTGGCCTATTGGAATGAGTTCCAGTTACCTGAGCCGTCTGAAAGGGGGTTTATATAGTGGTCGTGTGGAGCGAGCCGACACGAGATCCTCGCCGTTAGTTACGCCCCTGCGTTATCCCCGCATTAATGGAGGGATACGCCCATTAATAAGGGGACGCGCCGGCGTGGGACACGGAACGTGGGGCGCCGGATATCTTGTCATGGCGAGATACGCGGAGCCGTTGCTGGGGCACTTGGACTCCACTCTCTCGGTTGATCGGAGAAGCTGAGGAAGCTCGGCCTATCAGGAGGCTCGGAGACGAGCAGGGAGGCCGAGAAAGCTCGGCCTGTCAGGAGGCTCGGAGGCGAGCCGGGAGGGCCTTGCAATAGCTCGGAGACGATCAAAGAGGCCGAGGAAGCTCAGTTATAGTATTGCTCGAAGGTGAGCTGATGGCTGTTTGCTAGGTGAGTATGGAAGGTACTCAGGGAGGTCTACGGAAGGTCGGATGCATCCTCGGAAACGAAGTCTCGAGGAACGTCCCCAATGCATCTTGTTCATTCTACCTCCGTAGCTTCCGGGACACATCATCCGCCACGTGTCATAATCTGAGGAATTCCTACTTGTGAGAATCATCATTAGCCCCCCACTCTCGTTCCGACCTATTTATGGGTTGGGTCGAGAGTGGCCCGCTAGGTTTTCTCTACTCAGCTTGGTGCCAAGAATTTTTCGTGGTGGATTGTCCGGGAACGACATGGCGTTTGGCGGTTGCATCGTTTCGATTTTGAGTCTACGTGGCGTCTCGCCGTGCGTCTAAGTTTTCGCGTGTATTCCTGATGACGTCAGCGGATCGGTGAAATGACTGTGCTTTAAAGAAGGGGCGCCGTTTCACTCGATCGTCAGTTGGGCTACGGGCCACGTATCCGATATCGGTTGGCGGGCGCGACAGGCTGTCTCTGACTCCAGCAACGAAGCGACGTCCCTAATGGTCGACCGCCACATGGAGCCTCGACGGCCGCTAGGCGCGACGCTTCGTTTTGGCGGGAATCGATCTGGGCCGTAGGATACTCTCTTTGGGGTGTACAACTAGGAGGGGACCATCCTAGGACCAACACTTTGTCTTAATTCTCTTTCGTTGTTTGAAAATTGCTCGGCGCACCTCCGCTTAGATCGAATCTTTTGTTGAATATTCATCGGCGAATCCCTTTCTTTGAATCAGGTTAGATGTCTTCTTCCGAGGTGTCTGTAGATGTGGTAGGGATAGAGTCGAGCGATGAGGCTCCAGTTGCTGGGACTGAGTCCGGTAGGTCTTCCTCTTCTTCGGCTTTAGATAGCCAAGAAGGTTCTTCTTCTTCTGCGTCGGGCTCGCCCCTAGAGTCAGGGTCGCCCTTGTCACTCGCCGTCAGGTGGCGACAAAGGCTCCCAAAGTACGCATCGGGAACACCCGCGTTGCGCCCTCCGTCTTGAATCTTCTGGACGACCTTTTTGACATCCGGACTCGATTCCATATCCCCTTTAGCTATTCACTCCGTTTAGCCAGAGAGGGTGAGCGGGCAGACCAGATGCGGGACAAGAAGATTGCTCTATATCTGGAAGCATTCCGGACAGGAATGCTTCTGCCCTTCTCACCCGAGCTTCGTGCGGTGCTTCATTGTTTTCGTTTTGCCCTGGGCCAGCTAGTGCCGAACTTGTGGAGGATCCTCCTCGGGTTTCTTGTCCGGTTAAAATTTGATCGGATCCCCTTCAGTTTGACCCTACTCTTGTCTTTTCTTTGTTATAAAAATCATCCCGATACCAGTAAGGAAGAGCCGAACTGGGTGTACTTTTTGTTTAAAAACATAAGGGTGGGACGGCCGGATCGGGGGTAGTGGTCGTCCCTTCTTCCATCCATGAATGGAAGGAGAAGTATGTCTTCGTCGGGCTATCGGAGGGCGAGAATTGGCATGTGCCCACACAGTGGAACAGGACGACTACCCAAGGGCGAAGCAGTCTACCTCCACGAGGCGAGAGTGGTGTCCCAATAGGAACTGATCCAGTAGGCTGTTGTCCTACTTTCCGAGCAGGTACTGAGCTGGGCTCAGTCCTGCTCGTTTTTTTGGGTAAGTTAGGGTTTTTGACGATCTTCTTAGACTTTGCTAAATTTTCTTCGCCATTTCCACTTCGCTGATCTTTTCTCATGTGTTCTTTTTTGCAGGGCCCATGGACCGATAAAAAATCATGGCCGCCATGGCCCAAGGAAGAAAGACCGGTAGTGCAAGCTCATCCCGACCCGGTCCTGTTCCCCTCCGAATGGCGGCCGACGACGCGAGGACGTCATGACGCTGAGATTCAGGGCAGATGCTATTTGGTTTTATCCATCTACCTTTCCGAAGATGCCAAGTTGATTTATGGCACCGTGTATCGGAGGTTTAGACGGATGCGGCCGATGTAGCAGACTTCGTCAGATTCCCCCTCGCTTGAGAGGTTTTTGATTGTGGAGACGCTCTTCCCTGCAGGCGCAAGCCCCTGCAGTCAATTACGCTACCGCATCGCGGTAACAATTTTCTCCTTCTCCAGAATTTCACTTCGTGTCGTGTGTGTTTGTTTTGTTTGTGGTTGCCCGTGGATTGTATACGGAGACTAAGCGATGTCGTCGCCCGTAGGACGTGGATTAGTCCAAATCCGTATTTACTTAGATTTGGGTTTGGTGTTTCGGTTTAAGGATACGTTAGCCGTATTTAGGCTAAGATCGACTTAAACGTTGTTAAGGATACATTAGTCTGATTTGAGACTAAGATCAACTTAACGGGATCGTTTGGATCCGACAAAAGAGCATTTGGGGGCTCTATTGTTCCAGTTTAGGGACATAATGGTCCATGTTCCAGTTTAGGGACATAGGGGTCCATATTCCAGTTTAGGGACGTGGTGGTCCATCGCCAGTTTAGGGACGTGGTGGTCCATGTTCCAGTTTAGGGACGTGGTGGTCCATCGCCAGTTTAGGGACGTGGTGGTCCATCATTAGTTCAGGGACGTTTTGGTCCAACATTAGTTTAAGGACGTTTCGGTCCAACATTAGTTTAAGGACGTTTCGATCCACGAGTTTAAGGACCCCGCAGTCCATATTGATGTATGGTCGTCGGGACCCGTCACCTCTCTAACGTCGTTGAAGGATTACAACGATAGGTGTCAGAGGAGTTCGGAGATGTACCCTCGAACCGGTCGTAAATTGATTTAGGGAGCAGCCGTGCTCAGTCAATTTAATTTGAGGACTTATGGCCATGACCGGGCTAAGTCCAATTTCAAGATTCTTTTGTCTTTGGCTTATTGGACTTGTGCTAGGCCCTTGCCCGTTTACTGTATTATTTTTCTTTATTTTGGTTGGGCTCTGTCTCTCTTTTAAAATGCATAGCATTTTTTCGATTAGGCCTGTTAGGCCTTTTAATTGGGCTATGTCCTTTTTCTTAATAATGCATAGCATTTTTTATTAGGCCTGTTAGGCTTTTTAATTGGGCTCTGTCCCTTTTCTTAATAATGCATAGCATTTTTTATTAGGCATGTTAGGCCTTTTAATTGGGCTCTGTCCCTTTTCTTAATAATGCATAGCATTTTTGATTAGGCCTGTTAGGCCTTTTAATTGGGCTCTGTCTCTTTTCTTAATAATGCAGAGCATTAAACACTCTGACAGTGCCCCACGTGGCTTGTCAGGCACTTTGCGCCAATTAATAAGCGCAAGCGCTCGTGGAGGTGACACGTGTCACGCTCTGGTGAGCGCAAGCGCAACAGCGCAGTGCGCTGCATCAGTGGGCTGCGTTGTTGCACTACTGACACGTGGCGCTTCCTGACGGCTTGCGCAATAGTGCAGTTTTGGCAACTGCTGGGCACTGTTAACTTGAGAATCTTTTAAATTCAGAAGCAATGGTTCATAAAAAGAAGTGCAAAGCACTGTTTGTATTCTTGATCTAATTTAGATCGAAGAAAACAAGTTCTTCTTGTTTTTCTTATCTCGGGGAACCAATGGTTCATAGAAAAGTGCAAAGCACTTATTATTATTTATTTTTCTTTTTATTAGAGATCCTTGATCTTGTTCTCATATCAATGATCTGTTCATAAGAGAATTTTCTCTTTTTCTAAAGGTTTTTACCTTTTTTTGTTCTTGAGGATTTCTCTCCAATTCTTCAGAGTTCTCTCTGTTTGATTTCTCACAAAATGTTGATGCCTTTGAATTGAGGTCTAGGGTCCTTTTTATAGTGCCCATAAATTAGTTAAATTTGTTAAAGAGATCTTTCTCTGAATGATTTGGGGAATTTTCCCCACCGTTGGATCTTTGATCCAAGGGCTTCTGTTTTACAGAAGAAAATCTTCTTGTTTTAACAAGAACAGAAAGATCTATTTAAAATTTTAATTCTGTTTGGCGTAAACGCCCCAGCGCTTGACACGTGTCGCGCAGCGCAGCGCTTGCGCAGTTGTGCTTGCGCAACTGTGCATGCGCAACTGCCCAGACACGCGTCGTGCAGCGCAATGCTTGCGCAGCTGTGCTTGCGCAACTGCGCAAACACGCATCGTGCAGCGCAGCGCTTGCGCAGCAGCGCTCGCGCGGCTGTGCCTGCGCAACCGCGCAGACACGTGTCGCGCAGCGCTCGCGCAGCTGTGCCTGCGCAACCGTGCAGAGCGTTGCTTCCTTTACTTTTATTTTTAAATAGCCTTGCTCTGATTGGACGCACTGCCTTGGGCGCTGTGCTGACGCATCAACTTCTGACACGTGGCGCGTTGTGCGCAGCGCACAGGATTTGAAGCGTTACTTCAAAATTTGAATTTTTTTGAAATTCAAACAGAGCCTTGCTCTGATTGGGGAAAACAAATGCCCCCCCCCACCGTTGCACTCACGTGGCGCGTACGTGAGTGCTGCGGTGGCAAGATCCTGGCCGTCGGATCAAAAAGGGGTAAGTTGAAGAGGCGCAGGCGCCTATAAATAGGACCCTTGGTCCTTAGAAAATTCTTTACAACTTTCAAGAATTTTGATTTTCAGAGCCTTGCTCTTGCTTGAGAACTTTCAGAGCCTTGATCTTGTTTCTTACCAAGAACTTTAAAGTTCAGAACTTAGAATTATTTTAGGTAAAAATCTTAAATTAAATTAAATTTAATTAATAGAGCCTTGCTCTCAAGAACTTACAGATCTACAGAGATTTCGTTCATGGGTTTTAACCCATGAACAGAGCTTTGCTCATGGATCAAATATAGATCTTTTCTGAAAATGGAGAACTCCTAAAAGTTTTCATGGATCTTTAAGATCCCAAATTTTTAATATTTTAGGAGTTAAAGTTTCCTTTCTGATGGATTTTTCCATCATTATTATAGAGCTAGGCTCTTTTTTAAAGAAATTTTATCCCTTTGAGACCAGAGTTTGACAAATGTCACTCTGTGATAGAGCTTTGCTCTAAAAGAGGAGATTTTCTCCTTGTCTCTAGGGACTTCCCATCAATGAGGATATTCTCTTGGGGATCTTTTCATTAATTGACAGTCTCATCTAATGATGGGGTTGTCTTATTAAATGATGCACTGTCATCCAGATTTTGTGGGTCCCCCTTTTGTCCCCTACCCACTGCATTCCAGTGTGGTGTAAAATTTTAAAATGCCAAGCGTTGGAATTACAATACTGACGGCTAATTAAAAAAAAAATTGTCCCTTCGCAGGAAACATGTCTGGTAATTTGTCTTTTCCGTTTGTTCGCTCGGAGGGAGGGTTTCCCCAAGCACCGGTGGACCGAGTGGTGCTCGCTCTCATTAAAGATCACGACCCCATGTATAAAAACCTTCACTTGTGGGGTAGGTGGTACAATGAAATCGTCCAGGGTTACCGCAGTTTCAGTTCTGCCATGCCGTCTGAGCCCATAACTTAAATTCCTTATGCGGATGAACCCCCGGTGAAGTATGCCGTGGAGGTCAAAAATTGGAATTCTGATGATCTCCTCCAGCCTGCAATTGGTGTCATTCCCGTGCAGCCGCCGCCGGCAATAGATATTCTAGGGAGGCGAATCTATCAGGGTGAAGCACGCCCTTGGAGACAGGCTTATAATATTGGATTGGTCCCGCGACCGCCCGCCGGATATTTGTAGTGGGCCCGGTACATCTTATCGGCGAAAAGGACTCATCTAACGAAAATTGGTTTATATTCGGCCATCTACGTCTCGCTTTTCAAGTATCCCTCTCCTCCAACGTGGTGGATCAAGGCCTTCATTGAACAATAGAATATCCCTACCCACACCTTCTTGATGACGGACAGGGAGGTCTCCATCTCCTTGGAGGAGTTTGCTGAAGTCTCGGGTCTACCAATGAGGGGGGAGCATTACGAGGAGCCGCTTCCTCCCGATGAATACGTCTTTGCCACCAAGTCGCTGGTGTTTGACCTGACGCCGGAGAACGCTATTCAGCACCAGTACCCGGGCTTGGTTAAGGTGCTGGAGGTCTATGAAGGACTTTATCAGGAATCGGGCATCCGGGGCATCAGTTTTGCATATTTTATTGCCCGTTTTATTCGGGCGGAGTTCTTATCGGAGCAGGGTGAGAAGTTCGCCCATCTCGACGACCCTTTTGGATTCGGTTTGGATCGCCGACCCACATCGAAGGATGACCACTAAGGCTTTTACCTCCCCAGTGCCGCCGTCGTCCCTTTTTCAGAAATTGTCGTCCCAGGCATGGATGAGGAGACTTTTTTTGTAGGGTTCCTGGGCTTATGGCTGTGCAGCTTTGCGCTCCCTATGCACCCGCGCCACATGCGGCCATCTGTTTTTTACCCAGTGCATCGGATGGTGGCTGGTTTGCAGTTGTCAGTAGAAATCGCCGGGCTGGCTTACCTTTATAATGGACTTAGCGTAGCGGCGGACGCTAGTGAGCCCGGGGTGCAACCCGCCAACTTTCCGATGCACTATTTTACCTCTTGGATAGAAATGCACGTGCACGGGGTGTTCGGCGCCCATAAGATTCCTCCCTTTTTTGAGAGATGTAGACTCCCGAGGGTCATACGGTTGGTCGGGGCTTCAATCATAGTTGCACCTCCGCGGGAGGCTAGGGGACTGCTCCTTCGACCGCGCCTGGTCGGAGCGAAGACTTCTTTCTTGGATAAGGTCATAACAATAGGCTCAGAAATTACCAAGTCAGTAGTGTCGCTACGCGATGATTTTAAAGATGGGGCTTCCATATTGAAGGCTCGGGAAATCCTCCATCTCTATTCCATTCGGCCGGGCTACTTGGTGTTCAGGCAGAATGAGACTGCACTCTTTATAAGGTATAACCCGCACCGGTTTGCTCAGCAATCGAGCTACAACCAGGGGATCCCGATGGAGGCCTTCTTGGAAAAGCCCGTGGTCAGCCAAGAGGGGATAAAGAATGCAATGCACCATTTCATGCGGCTTAACACGGGTTCCTATTTCTTCATCAGCGAACCAAGCTGTGTCCCCAAGGTACTCAGCACGTACGTGGCTTGGTATGCGCATGCAATGGGCCCAGTTATCCTGATGGAGAAGTGCCTACTGGTTGACCGCAGGGGTGCGCCTCCTGGCGGTGATCGCAAGGCTCCCCTGAAGCCGAGGACGCCAGTGATTCCTCCATTGAAAGGTGTTGGAGTTGGACCTCCGCGTGTGTTGAGCCCTCCTCACGGATTGCCGCTTCATGATACTATGGCTGTGCTACCAGCCCCCCATGCTCCAGTGGTAAATGTGGTATCGCCGGAGTCCGGCGCAAGCGGGGGTATCGGGGCCCACCGCCCCAAGGTGTCTGCCAAATGCAAATCAATCCCGGGTGCATCCAGAGCTGGCGGGCAAAAGAAGAAGAAGTCGCTCCTCTCCCTTGACGCAATCCTCGGTTTAGAGCCTGAGGCCCCTCTTACCGAAGGAATAAGCGAGTATGGCAGCAATAAGGGCTTCTCGATAGATCCCGCAGACACCGACCTTGGGGCTGCTATTGCAGCTTCTGAGCGATCAGCGAGGCTCGAAGCGATGTTGAATAAACTCGCTGAGTCAGGTAATCATTAGCTGCTTTCTTTGTCGTTTTATCGCATATTTTTATCATTATTGTTTACTAATACTTTCCCCCATTTTCAACAGGTGTCAATACCGAAGAGGCCATTGCTGCCTCTTTAAAAACCTTCCAGGAGCAGGAGAAGAAGCGCGCCTTGACGGGCGCTGGTACGTCTTGGCTTATTGAGCTTTTTTTTTATCTTCTTTCCTGACGGCCAATCTAACCTTTTTTTCTTTGTTTCTTTACAGGGGCCGAGCCAGCTGATGCGGGGACTCTCCCCAGATCCTTTACTGAAGTCCCAGCTTCTTCGAGCTGCCGCGAGAGCCTCGACTTGACAAAACGACGATGGATGCCTTGAAAAATTTGGAAGCATCCCTATTCACGGACGAAGACGTCTCAATGAAAGAGGCTTTGGTGGAATCCGTCTCAACGGCTCGGGAGGAGAGGAAGCAGTTGAGATGCGAAGCAAAGGCACGCAGGGCTGTCTTGGCCATTGGAGCTGGCCCAAGCACCGTTCCTCGTGCTGATACCCCATCAGAAGAGTCCCCGGTCGCCCTGTCTACAGCTCATAGACGGGCGATTCACGCCAATAGGGAGGCTAACGAGAAGTCCACCTCAGGTAATACTTCTTTCAGAATTTTGTTTGTAAAAATTGTAAACTCGCCGGTTTTTATGCATCTCATCTTGCAGGGCCAAGTCCGACCGAGGGGGAGGCAGAGACTGTCGAACCCGAGGAAGCAGGGGGGAGGCACCGGCTGAACTTAAGGCGACGGTGGGCAATGTCGCTGGGGTTATGGAGCCTGAGCTGGAGGACGGGGGATCCGCAGCCGAGAAGGTCATTGGTGCCGGGCTTGAAGTGACGGCAGATGAAATGATTGTTATAACTGAGCCCAGGGTAGTGGCGGATGAGGCACTTGAGGCCGGCGACCTTGTAGTGACGGTGGACGAAGCAATCGTGAGTGCTGAGCCCGAGGGAGTAACGGGTGAGGTAGACATGATTCCTAAAGATGAGCCAACCGCTCTTTCTCAGGAATCGGGTAATGCTCCGGTCATAGCCCTCCCCGCCTATGGTCCCCCTCCGCCTCCAGGTCTTGCGAGCACGACAACGGTCCCCATTGAGTCGGGTGACGAGGCCACGGGCGGTGGCCTCATGTCGATGGAGGAGGGAGTCGCCTCAGTTTCGGCCGGCAGCTCATCAGGTAAATCCCAAGTTACTGTCCTCTTTATCTTACAATCCTTTCTGACAAGTTCACATTTGTTCGTAACGCAGGTGCAGCTAGTGCCGATGCCCCATTGCTCGAGGGAGCGCCTTCAACTACTGCCTTGGCGGTGGTCACTTCTCCGCCCTCTCTCATACCGTCAAAGATGTTGGAAGGCATGGGTTTGAAACTTATTAATCTTATCTTTCAGACGTATAATTTGTGTACTAAAGTCGTACTGTTTTTTTTAGGAGTGCTCTTTGATCATCTATATCAAGTGTTGCTCCCATACTTCTCCTTCCCATCTGAACTCGCTTCTCCCTCTGGTGGCGCTGGTGAGTATAGTTCCCGACTGATATCTTTCTTTTTCGGTGATAGAATTATTTCTAACCTTTTCTCGTCCTGACTGCAGTGCCACAAATCGAAGGAGGGGACGCAAGACCGGCCACGCCACCGGCCCCTCCGGCTTTGCCGTCCGTTGCAGCTGGTATAGTAAATTCCCTTATTGATGACTCTTCTACATCTCTTGAACCGTCGTTTAACTATGCTTTGTTTTGCAGCTATCGTTCCGGCTCCGGTCCCTCTTCAGTCTCACATCCTTTCGCCGGCAGGCCCCTTCCTGAAACGTCCATCTTCAAAGGGTGCCGTGATGAGTTTGGGTATGCTGAGCGGGTATATCGAAGAGCTTAACGCAGACGCTCTCCCACCTGCCGCAGATTTTGCTGTGGAGGTTAACCCAATGTTGGCGGCGCTCGTAAACTTTCATAATGAAGGCGTCGTCGAATCTTGGGTTAATCACTGCAGGGAAATCAAGGCCTGCCTGCATCGGCTGGAGTCAATGCGTCCTTCCCCTGAGATTTTGGCCATGAGTACTCAACGGACAGCCTGGCTCGAGCAAAGAACTTCTTATTTCCGCCATTTGAAGCAAGAAGCAGCTTTAAGGTTGAAGGAACGTCAAGAGTCTTCAAGCGCAACTGCTCGTCTACGTGACGAAGTTGAGGCGAACGCTGCCGAAGTGAAGGTCGTCTTTGAGGGCCTTCTGGCGCGTATTACTAATAGGCTAGCGCTGAAGCGGAAGCTTGATGCCGCCAAGCGTGATGCCCGAAGCCGCGAAGCAGCTCAGCAGGTTATTGGGGAGCAGCTCGCATCCTTGATGCAGCAACGGGCTCGAGTGGAGGCCGAACTGGCAGTGGCGGCTGATTAGGAGAAGGCGTGGAAGGAAGTGCGTGAGCAATTGATAGAGCTATTCAAGAGGCTTCCTTCTCCTTGAACATTTTGTATCACTTACACACTTGTAATTTTTTACATAGTATATACACATTCTTTGTTCTTCATATGATTCGCCTTGTATTTGATTGAACTCATGAATAAAGATATACATTTTCTCCTCTGCAATGTCTTGTATGCTCTTTTGCTTTCTCCCTTCTCTTATTATCAGCATGTTGTCTTGATGAACATAATTGGAAGATAACTTAGTTTTTCCAAAAGATAGCGATGGCTTAGGCCGCAGGTTCAGATCTGCCGCCTAAGACTTTTCAACTTTATGAGCCGTGAGGGTCTCATAGATACTTTTCTCCCCATGGATCGAGAGGATCTCGTAGGTGGGTTTTCTCCTTAGGAATCGTGAGGATTCCTAAGTGTGCTTTCTCTTGTAAGTCGTAAGGATCCTATAAGAGAATTTTTTCCCTCTTACGAGTCGAGAGGACCCGTAAGCGGTTGTTTCCCACCTTGTCGAAACTCGACTTTGGAGAGTGAGACCCGTGAATAGTATGCAAGAGACCGTTTTAGATCGACTTGCAGGGTCCCATTGTTCAGGAAGCAAGTTTTTTAGTCCCTGCTGCCTGAGGCTTCATCTTGCAAGTTGAGACGAATCGGGAATTTTCCCGCGGAGACACCGGTTTCTCTGCGAGCCGACGCGAATCAGGAGGCTCTCGTCAAGGATGTTTGTTTCCCTGAGTTGAGGTATTTGCCAAGGATTATTTATTTCCCTGGTGTTGAAACGAATCGAGAATTTCCCACGGAGACACCGGTTTCTCTGCGAGTCGATGCGAATCAGGAGGCTCTCGTCAAGGATTGTTTGTTTCCCTGAGTTGAGGTATTTGCCAAGGATTATTTGTTTCCCTGGTGTTGAAACGAATCGAGAATTTCCCACGGAGACACTGGTTTCTCTGCGAGTCGATGCGAATCAGGAGGCTCTCGTCAAGGATTGTTTGTTTTCCTGAGTTGAGGTATTTGCCAAGGATTATTTGTTTCCCTGGTGTTGAAACGAATCGAGAATTTCCCACGGAGACACTGGTTTCTCTGCGAGTCGACGCGGATCAGGAGGCTCTCATCAAGGATTGTTTATTTCCCTGAATTGAGGTATTTGCCAAGGATTATTTGTTTCCCTGGTGTTGAAACGAATCGAGAATTTCCCACGGAGACACTAGTTTCTCTGCGAGTCGATGCGAATCAGGAGGCTCTCGTCAAGGATTGTTTGTTTCCCTGAGTTGAGGTATTTGCCAAGGATTATTTGTTTCCCTGGTGTTGAAACGAATCGAGAATTTCCCACGGAGACACTGGTTTCACTGCGAGTCGACACGGATCAGGAGGCTCTCATCAAGGATTGTTTGTTTCCCTGAGTTGAGGTATTTGCCAAGGATTATTTATTTCCCTGGTTCCAAGGATTATTTGTTTCCCTGGTGTTGAAACGAGTCGAGAATTTCCCACGGAGACACCGGTTGCTCTGCGAGTCAACGCGGATCAGGAGGCTCTCATCAAGGATTGTTTATTTCCCTGAGTTGAGGTATTTGCTAAGGATTATTTATTTCCCTGGTGCCAAGGATTATTTATTTCCTTGGTGTTGAAACGAGTCGAGAATTTCCCACGGACACTGGTTGCTCTGCGAGTCGACGCGGATCAGGAGGCTCTCATCAAGGATTGTTTGTTTCCCTGAGTTGAGGTATTTGCCAAGGATTATTTGTTTCCCTGGTGCCAAGGATTATTTGTTTCCTTGGTGTTGAAACGAGTCAAGAATTTCCCACGGAGACACTGGTTGCTCTTCGAGTCGACGCAAATCAGGAGGCTCTCATCAAGGATTATTTGTTTCCCTGAGTTGAGGTATTTGCCGAAGGCATTGGTTTCTTCGGAGTTGGGATGAACCGTCGAGATTTGGCTTCGTTTTCTGGCAAGGCCTGTTGGGAAAGTATGGTTTCCTCTTCGTTTGCGCTCTTGGATTGTATACAGGAATCGATGTGATCTCAACTGTAGGGCCAAAGTTTTATCATCATTTTTTTTTATTTCCGCGATGCTCTATCATTTCAGCTTTTATATCGCGAAGGTCGCGATTGCCCAATCATTTCGGCTATTTCTCGCGGTGCCCAATCATTTTGGCTGTTTATTTTGTTTTCACTCGCTGCTTTTTATTGCGAGTTGCCTAATCATTTCGGCTATTTTGCATGCATACATTTTACTTGCTTCTTTTTATTACAAGTTGCCCCATCATTTCGGCTATTTCGTATGCATGTGCGGCCTACTGGCTTTCTGCCGTAAACCTGAAATTAGACACCGATTTCGGCATCAACACAGCTACAACTGGGATATTGCCAGGAGCGAATCATCATCTGCCTCTGTCGATGTCAAACAAAGGTGGCTTAGCGATCAGGGTTAAGGTCATGTCGACTAAGGCTTTCGACTTCGTGAGCCGTAAGGGTTTCACAAAGGTATTTCTCCCTACAAGTCGTGAGGATCTTGTAGGTGTATTTTCTCCTTAGGAATCGTGAGGATGCCTAAGTGTATGTTCCTCTATAAGTCGTAAGGATCCTACATGAGGGTTTTCCCCTTGTAAATCGAGAGAACTTACAAGGGTCATGCGAACATATCCCCAGTCACGGATGAAACTTGGTTAGGGAAATGTTTATTCGCGCCCGTGGATTGTATACAAGGGTCAGTATTGAACCACTTGTAGGGCAATATTGGAAGTTGTGGGGGTTGCTTAAGCACAGGTTTAGGTCTCTGTAACTTAAGACTTTCAAATCTTATGAGCCGTGAGGGTCCCATAAGAGAGTTCTCCTTACGAGTCGTGAGGATCTCGCAAGTGTATTTTCTCCTTAGGAATCGTGGGGATCCCTAAGTGTGCTGCTCCCTTGTGAGTCGTAAGGATCTCACGCGGGTGAATTCTCCTTACAAGGTCGAGGGGACCTTGTAAGTGTCTTTTAACGAGGTTGCGCCCTTTCGGGTTTTCACAAACACTCGCCAGTAGTCCTGCTGTTTTTACTCACGGAGCCCTTTCGGGTTTTCATCCGTGCCCATTTTGCTTATGGACATACCTTTTTTTAATTCTTTTTCTTTTCTCTTTCTTCTTCTTCTTTTTTTTACGAGGTCGCGCCCTTTCGCGTTTTCACGAACACTCGCCGGTAGCCCTGCTGTTTTTACTCACGGAGCCCTTTCAGATTTTCATCCGTGCCCATTTTGCTTATGGACATACCGTTTATTATATATTTATTTATTTATTTTTATGTTTTTTTTATTATTTTGTCAGCCTAAGGATGCTGCGGTAGTAGTTTTAAAGACGTTTCGGTCCGTCATTGAGAAAGCTAGCTACTGCTTATAAAGCTTGAGCTGAGGAAGATAACGAGCGGACATAGTCGTCGTCATCTATCATTGACCTAGGCTGTGGCTCATTAAGCGTAGTATTTCTTTAGGAAGCGACCGTTTATTGGCCTGAAAGTCCTTTCACCGTGCATGTCCATGAGTAGATAGGCTCCACCTTAGTAAACCTTATCTATGATGTACGGGCCTTCATAGTTTGGCTCGAATTTTCCCCGCTTGGCGCAATTGGGGATCATGGGCCTTTTGACCACTAGCATGAGTTCGCCTTGGCGGAATGTCCTCGGTCGGGTCAATCTTTCATATGAGCGCGTCATCTTTGCTTTATAAGCCTCCAGATTTTGTTGCGCTATGAGCCGGGTCTCATCAAGGGCATCGAGCTCCTCAAGCCGAAGGTGAGCATTTTCTTCATCTGTTAGCTCGTAGTGGACTGCCACTCGTAGAGAGGGTAACTCTATCTCAAGGGGGACTACTGATTCTGTACCGAAGACCAGCGCATATGGCGTTGTGTTTGTGGCTGTCTTGAACGTAGTTCGATACGCCCAAAGAACCTCTTGCAGCCTCTCATGCCAATCCTTCTTATTTTGGGATACCGTTTTCTTCATGATCTTTGTCAAGGTCTTGTTGAAGGCCTCAGCTAGACCGTTAGCCCGCGGATTATAAATCGAGAAATATCTCCAGTCTATATTGTGTTGTTGCGCGAAGCGACTGATCTTGTGGCTTCTGTAAGCTAGCCCGTTATCGGAGATGATCCGTCGTGGAGTTCCAAACCGATATAGGACGTGCATCTTGAAGAAATGGAGGATATTCTCCGTCTTAACTTCCCTCAGCGGTACTGCCTCTGCCCATTTGGAGAAGTAGTCAGTCGTCGCCAGAATGAAACGGTGTCCCCTGGACGATGCTGGTTCGATAGGGCCGACTATATCAGTTCCCCACATTTCGAATGGCCAGCTAGCCACTGTCGGGTGTAGCGGATTTGGATGCTGATGGATGAAGTCCCCATGAATTTGGCATGAGTGGCATTGCTTCGCATATTCGAGGCAGTCTTGAATTATCGTGGGCCAGTAGTAGCCCATCCGTTTGATCTTCAACTTCATCTTTGGGCCCGTTTGGTGAGAGCTGCAGAGTCCGTCATGAACTTCCTGGACGACTCTTTTCGCTTCGTCAGGTCCCAGGAATCTTAACCACAAAGAATCAAACGACCTCTTGTACAGGGTATCATTGACGAAGGTGAAAGACAGAGCTCGTTTCATAAGCTGATGTCTTGAGGACGCATCTTCGGGCATTCGGCGGTATTTGAAGTAGTCTATAAAGACTTCTCTCCAATCCTTGGTATTTTCCCGATCTTTTATTTGCAGGGCCGTATGCTCAGTCGCTCTCTTCTCTTCGGGTGATTCCGGAGATATTTCTGCTGGGGCAAGCACCCGACGGCTTTGTACCACGATTCTTATGTCATCGAGGTTCTCATAAGCCAGTTCCTTGGCGAGCTTGGCCAATGCGTCCGCTTTGCTGTTTTCCGCGCGCGGTATGTTTTCCAAAGTATAGGAAGGAATTTGGGTCAACAATTGTTGCACTTTTTCGCCGTACTTCACCAATTCTAGTTTGCATGTTTGGTAGTCGCCGTTTACTTGACTAACGACCAGTTGGAAATCTCCATATATGAGGATGTTTTCAATTCCCATGTCGATGGCAATCTCGAGACCTGCTATTAAAGCTTCGTATTCGGCTTCATTGTTTGTCCTCGGCTCTGTTAGGGAGAAGGCAAAACACATTATCCCACCTTGTGGAGTTACAAAGATGAGTCCTACCCCTGATTTGATTATAGGGGTACTTTGTTTGCGTTTCTTCACAGAAGATGCTCCATCAAAATAGATTTCCCATCGGGCATCACCACCGTCGATCGCATCAAACGCATGTTCGTCCGAAAGATCATAATTCAGAGGAGAATCGGCGGGTATCGGATGCTCAGCGAGGAAGTCGGCGATGGCCTGGCCTTTCACTGCCTTGAGAGGTTGATACGTTATCGAGAACTCCATTAAGAGCAGGACCCATTTAGCGAGTCGTCCCGTCAATATGGCTTTCGACATCAAATATTTAAGAAGGTCCACCTTCGAAATAAGACGGACCTCATGTGCCAACGCATAGTGCCTGAGCTTTGTTATCGTGAAGATCAACGCCAGGCAGTGTTTTTCAATAGGGGAGTAGTTGCTTTCTGCCCACAGCAGAACTCGACTTAAGTAGTAGAGTACTCTTTCCTTCCTTTGATCGTTCTCTTGTACCCATAATGTGCCTAAGGAGCCTTCGAGAGCGGTTGTATAAAGAATGAGGGGCTTTCCCTTGACCGGAGCAGCCAACACTGGCGGGTTCTGCAGGTATTGCTTGATCTCGTCTAGCGCACTTTGGCATTTTTGGTCCCAGATGAACGGGGTTCCCTTCTTCATCAGATGGCTGTAAGGACGACACTTGCCTGAAAGGTTAGCTATAAATCGTCGTATATACGCGAGCTTACCTTGGAGAGACCGGAGCTGTTTGAGAGTCCTTGGCGGAGGCATTTCCATGATCGCCTTGATCTTTGACGGATCTATCTCAATACCTCGATGTCGGACGATGAATCCCAGGAATTTGCCCGAGGAAACTCCGAATGCACACTTGAGAGGGTTCATCATCCAGTTGTATTGTCGAAGGCGTTGAAACACGGTCTTCAAAGGCTCGAGATGTTCCTCGTATGATTTACTTTTAACCACGAGATCGTCGATATAGCATTCGACGATTTCGTGTATAAGGTCATCGAAGATCTTCGTCATGGCCCTTTGGTAGGTGGCACCGACATTCTTTAAACCGAAGGGCATCACCTTGTAGCAGAATATACCCAAAGGAGTCCTGAAGGCGGTGTGCTTCTGGTCTTCGGGATGCATTTTTTTCTGATTATATCCTGACGAGCCGTCCATGAAGGAGAAAACCTCGTGAGTGGACGTATTGTCTATCATCAGTTCGGTGACTGGCACTGGAAAATCGTCTTTCGGGCAAGCTTTATTAAGATCCCGGAAGTCTACGCATATGCGTACTGTCCCATTTTTCTTCATCACCGAGACGATGTTGGCGATCCATTCAGGGTATTGAACTTCCTGGATGAAGCCAGAGTCGATCAGCTTCTTGACCTCGGCATTGATACTCATCTCAAGCTCGAGCCACATTCTTCTCGGCGCCTGTTTGACCGGCTTGACGACCAGGGATATTGCCAACCTATGCACAACAATTTCTGGATCTAATCCCGGCATTTCGGAATAGTTCCATGTGAAGCAATCTTTGTTCTGCATAAGCAGGTCTTTTAATGAAGCCACCTTCTCTTCAGACAGCAGCTCGCTAATGAATGTCGGTCGCGGATCGTTCGCCGTTCCCAACTTAATTTTCTTGAGGTTATCTGCAGTGGTATGGATTCTATCTTCCAGCTCTTTTGGCGCTGGTGGGAATTCTGAGATTACCTCATCGTTGCTGTTTTCGAAGCACCAGGGAAGGTCATCCATGTTCTTGGGCTCTTCTTTTGACATCGTTATCACGTAACAAGTACGAATTCGCTTCCAATCCCAATGCGGAACTGGTTCTTCTTCCGTGGCCTTGGGTTCGTGCTTCTGTGGCGGCGCTACCCTCCAGTTGTCGGACAGAGCGAACTTGCCAAGCTGATACTGATCTTCAACCCAATTCTTGAAGGTGAAGCAGTCCTCGAGAGGGTGCCCAATCACTCGGTGATAAGGGCAATAGTCCGGATGAGAGACTTCGCCTGCTTGTTCGGGGTGTTTAGACTCCGGCAGTGTAAGCATCTGATGTTTTAAAGCGAGGTCAAGTATTTTCTTCGTCTTGTCCCGAGGAAAAGAGTATGCTCGACCCATTTTCCTTATGAGGGATAGATCGAAACCGCTCGATTTTCGCTTGAGTAGTCTCTTAGACCCGCTTCGTTGCTGTTGAGCGCCTTTTTCGCGTTTCGACTTGTTTCTGCCTCTGCGTCGAGCCTTCTTTATAACAGGTTGACAAGGAGAGGCATCTTCATCTTTCACGGCCTGTTGGATGAGGCGCTGTGTTTTGGCTTTCTCGTAGATGACCATTTCATGGTTATGGTCTTCTCGGACCTTTTGACCAGCTTCCCTTATAAGCTTGTCCATTTGTTCTTCGAACGACGGACTGGGTTCTTTTGCATCTGGAACTTTCACTGGCTCAGGATTAGCGTCCTCCCATTGAGCATCTGCTTCTTCATCGAAGTCATACACGACGTAGCAGCCGTGTAGTAGCTCTCGTTTCTTTGACCGGATGTATCCAAGCCCGATTGTTTCCATTCTCCCATTAGGCAACTTGCGTTAAGTCCCGGGAACGTTCCAGACTTTGTCATAGAACTTGGCTTTTCGAACGGTCTGCTTGAAGGATATCCCCTGGCGTTTCAGTAGCTTTTTCAAACCTTCCGTATAATATCTGGGAAGACGGATAGGTTGAAGCCTGTCGAGCGTAGGATCCGCGCCATGCCAGATTTCTTTCTCCACTTTGGTTTCTTCAGAGCGGTAGAATAGAATTGCTTTTTCGCTTTCTCGTCTGGGAGGGATATAGAACGTTTGTAGCTCTTCTACATTATAAATATCAAGTGCATCCAGTTCTTTACGGTGTTTAAGCGGCACCATGGCGACTTGTAGACTTTGATCTTCGTTAGCGGACGTTTGTATTGAAGGTCAAGCAGAGAAGACAGCATGGACCTCATCTTCCGAATCGCTACTAAAGATCAACGTAGGAGCGGATGGTCCTGGCTTGTTGTATTGGGGCGGACCCGAATAAACTATCTCCTCTTCCTCCTCGGTATCACTCCCGAAAATAGGAATGGTGGCGTTAGGTTTGTTCTCTGGCTTGTGACACCTTTCCGTGTCTTCGAAATTCGGTAAGAAGTATTTGGCATTTTCATATTTGCGGACTTCGTTCATAGAAAACGGATTCAGTTTTCCCGCCACGGTATACTCGAGACCATCCTTAGCGTATTTCATACACTGATGTTGTGTAGAAGGGATGACGTTGTACTCGTGTAACCATGGTCGGCCGAGCAGAACATTGTAGCATGTCTTGGCGTCTATGACGTGGAACATAATGTCCGTGACAAGTAGCCCAAAGCATAATGTCAGTATCACAGACCCAAGAGTTCTTGATGACTGGGAGTCGAACCCGGAGATGGTGATCTTGTCCCGAGCAAGGTGCTGGACGCTCATGCAGATTTCTTTTAACACCCGCACATTGAGGAGATTAACGGAGGATCCATTATCGATCAGGATTTTGCCTATCTTTATATCGTGACAGTATCCTGAGACGTATATGGGGCGATTGTATTCGCACGTCCCAAGGAGAAGGTCTTCATCACCAAAAGCGATATCGGCAGTGTGCACTTCGTCCAATTCATCCTTCATCTTTTCTTCAGCCAGGAAAGCTTGGAATTGCTTCGGATCCTGTAGTGCCTTGATTAACGAATCTCTCGCCTCCTTTGATAGCAAAAGGGCGTCAAGAATGCTGAGCTGTGAGGGTAGCTTCCTCAGATGCGCTAAGACGTTGTAATCCACGTTATTTTTCTTCGGCGGGTCCTTGGCGCTTAGCTCCTCCACAACTTGGTCATCTAAGACGATATCTTCAGAGACCTTTTCTTTCCCTTTATCTTTTCTGTTTGAGGGTCCGAGATTCTTTTCGGGAAGCGTGCGATTACGTAGCCAGATATTTTCGCAGACCTTCGGCTCTTCTTCTTTTCCCGAGGTGGACTCTTTAAAGAGAGGGCCAAGCTCCAGCTCTTCATCAGAATCACTCCGGAACGTAAGCACTTGTGGCCTGCCGGTGTTAACCATGCGACAATCGCCGGTAGTTCTTTTAAGCCTCTCGGTCGTATTTTCTCGCTCTCTACGAGTTTTACGCTTCTCCCGCTTAAAATGTTGTCGATGAGCAACATATCCTTGCCACCATCTATCGAAGGTCTTGCACTCTTCAGTGGGGTGCGAAATCTTCTGGTGATACAAGCAATAGGAGGGGTGCATTTCCACTTCACCGGTGATGTTTCCTTCGGAGGATGGTAGCTTCATGCCCATTGATATGGCCTTAGCAAACCTTTTCCTCATCTTGAATTGGCTTTTGTCGTTAGTGGAGGTATTTTGCTCCAGCGGGATCGTCTCAGCTCTTTCATCAAGTCGCCGGCGCTTGGCCCTTTCAAATATAGCCGTCTCGCGTTCCCGATCAGCTTTACTCTTCAACAGAGCTTCGTTGAGGAATGCGTCAATTACCTCATCTGATGGCCCCAGAATTTTGATTCGGTATCTGCCCCCAGCTTTTCAGCATAAGGAGTCTCCTCATCGTCCATGAACGAATGGGAAATCACACGACAGCTCGCCATATATTCTTCAGATTCATCAGATGAACTTTCTCCCTCATCTTCCTCTTGAAAGACATGATTGAGGAACTCTTGGAATGTAATGGGAGTCCGTGCCTTCTGGTTGTATTCCTCCAGCGCGTCAATTTATTTTTGCAAGTCCGTGCACTTGTCGCCAGGCTTCACGGGCTTCTTATATTTCTTCTTCTTTTTTGTTGAAGATTTTGATTGCTGGCTGCGAGTGCTTGGGCCACCACCATCGGTCTTTGGAGTTGTACGTGGCTTCAACATCCCCTCAATGACCTGCGGTTCCAACGGGTTCTTCTACCTAATCGCTGGACATGACTGAAGATCGTTTAGCATCCTCTTTGTCTTGGCTGATAATACAACCTCCCAAGGAGCTTCTTCAACGACAGAGCATGTTTCCCCCGGTGTACTCAACCCCTTAGAGGTATGAGGCTGCGGGGGATTCACCTTCCATTTGTCAGATAACGTGAACTTGCCCTGTCGGTACTGGTTTTCAAGCCAATTTTTGAAGACGTAGCAATCTTCGATCGGATGGCCCAGTACTTGATGATAAGGACAGTAGTTGGGATCATTGACATCATTTGGTTGCGACGCACGTTTTGGATCCGGCAGATTTATGAGTCGATTGCGCGACGCCAGCTCGAATAACCTTCTTGTTTTATCTCGGGGAAACGAGTAAGAACGTCCTAGCCTCTCCTCAAGGGCTACGTACGGGAGCGTATTATTTTGACGAACAACCGGCTTCGAGTTGCTCGGTTGTTGTTGAGCATTAGCGACAACGATCGCTTTTCCCTTCCCCTTATCATTTCGGGAGTCCGGCTTTGGAAGAGGGGGTCTATGGCCCATCTGATCCATTTATGCTAGCTTGTCAATCAAGGCATGGAAGGTAGTCGGCTTGAAAAACATCATAAATTGCGAGATTGTTGCTTGCGGATCAAGTGTTCCCACAAACATACCCACCGTGGGAGCTTCTTCAATGCGCTACTCGCACTTCGACCATAAGTTCCGCCACCGTATAGCATATTGAACCCATGTCTCGCCTGGCTTTACCCTGGCGTTAATCAGTGCCGTCATCGGGGTGCGTTCACCGGTGCTTGCAAAACGCTGAGTAAATAACAGCTCCATCTCCGCGAAGGTCTTGATAGAGTCATTCGGGAGCTCAGAGTACCACTCGAACGCCGTATCTAATAAACTTCCGACAAACTAGCGAAGCAAAAGCTTGTCATCACCGCCGGTGTTGCCGCAGAGTGCCATGAACTGGGCAACATGCTGGTGAGGATTGCCCATCCCCTTGTAGACATGGAACTTGGGAATTGTGTAACCTGGCGGGCACTTGATTTGGTCGTACCAACTTGGATATGGCCGCCCCGTTTTTACGATCTGGCCAGCTACTTCAGCCGCATGATGAACCCGTATTTGTTGGGCTATGTACTCGTCCAAATCAGCTTTGGAGATTGTATCCTCCTTAGCCGTCGACAGAGCTGGCGGAGGATTTGATGTCTCTCCCCTATCGTCTCCAAGGATGATCGGGGGATCTTCGGCCGGAGGATCTTGTTGGATCATCATCCCCACCATGTCTTGGAACAGGAGGCCTATACGCTGTATGTTGGCTGCTTGTTCAGCAGCCTCTTTGTCCTTCTTTTCCAATATTCGACGAAGGAATTCAGCGTCGGTTTCTTCCTCTTGGCGTTCATCCGAGGACGTTTCAGGGTTTTCTTTTGGCCCAGTAAGTGCGGCCATAGCGTTCATCATCTCTTGGAGCTTCTGCTGCTGCTCCTGCGTTTTGGTCACTGATCGCGTAAGCGGTCGATGACCCGTAGATATGCGAATGTCTTCTTCACCAGACGCCATGTAGACGGTTTGAACTACAATGCCCCCTGACTTAGGGCGTTTGGGTTCACCACCTCTGATATTCGCCATCGGCGTTGGCACTTTCTCCGGCCTTCTTCTTTTATGGGCCATAGAAGTTGAGGGGGCCGTTGCTTTGGGCACCCTGGTGACTGTCATCCTTTCCTGTTTGATCGGGCGGTCTTTTTCTTTTTCCACTTTCGCCTTTTTCTGTTGACAAGAGTGATCTGGGTCAGTTACGGAGTCTTGAACTCTCCGCCAAACTTTATAAATTTTTGAGGACAGCCGTTGAGGGGGCTGTTCCTGCTTCGTTTCCGGAACTTTCTCCGCAGGTGGAGGAGATCTTTTCAGTGTAACGGTTGGAGAGTTCTTACGTACCCTCCTCAGCAGTTCAAAGCTGTTCCCAGTTGGAACAGCAGCGTTGACTTCCACCACTGGAGCCGGTGGAGTTAACCCCGAGGGGGAGTTTCCCCATGCCTTCCTTACTCATTGCCAGTGGCGTCGTCGGGCGCGACGAGTTGTCGGTATCATTTCAGAGACAGAAACAGCTTCTTCTTGCCCCCCGTTCAGCTGTGGGGCTATTGCCGGCGTCAGCCTATTGAAGACTGATGTCTTTTGAGTAGCAAGAGCAGGAGTGGGAATTAGGACGGTCAAACTTGTAAAGACTGATCTCTTAGCAGGAGAAGCCGCCTTGACGACTTCAGGAGCAGGTTTGGCTACTCATTTTGGAATAACCTTTTCTAGGACTGCAAGCTTCATTGTGGGCCCGCAGGAGTTTTGGCCTAGTCTGGAGAAGACCGAGGCACTAGTGTTGGGCGACCCGTTGGGAGGGGCCGCAGTAACTGAAAGTCGATCGAAGAACGACTTCTTAGGAGCTTCTTGTACGGACACGGGGGTGCTGAAGCTTGTTGGCGGAAGCATAGTTCCGAAAAACAACCCTGTGGTGGCTTGAGTAATCTGCTCCACGAGCATGGTGAACAAAGAGGCCGCTTGGGGCCCGTAGGTTATGCCCCCAGTTGAGGCCGGACGTGAGCTGCAGCTGCAGTTAGAGCACTTCGAACAGGTAGAGGCCATCGATGCTTGATTTCTTTCTCTGCGCCAAGCAAGAGACCAAATCTTAGTAAACTTGAAATCCAAAGGCAACCATTACCAAATCGCGATTCGTTCGCGAAGACGACACACGAAGTGTGGAGTGAAAAGAGAAAAAGGTGCCACCGGGCGTGCCAGAATCTGTTCCGCTCCGAATGGCGGCCGACGACACGAGGACGTATTGACACTGAGATTCGGGGCAGATGCTATTTGGTTTTATCCGTCTACCTCTCCGAAGATGCCAAGTTGATTTATGGCACCGTGTATCGGAGGTTTAGACGGATGCGGCCGATGTAGCAGACTTCGTCAGATTCTCCCTCGCTTGAGGGGTTTTTGATTGTGGGGACGCTCTTCCCTGCAGACGCAAGCCCCTGCAGTTAATTACGCTACCGCATCGCGGTAACAATTTTCTCCTTCTCCAGAATTTCACTTCGTGTCGTGTGTGTTTGTTTTTTTGTGGTTGCACGTGGATTGTAAACGGAGACTAAGCGATGTCGTCGCCCGTAGGACATGGATTAGTCCAAATCCGTATTTACTTAGATTTGGGTTTGGTGTTTTGGTTTAAGAATACGTTAGCCGTATTTAGGCTAAGATCGACTTAAACGTTTGTTAAGGATACGTTAGTCTGATTTAAGACTAAGATCAACTTAACGGGATCGTTTGGATCCGACAAAAGAGCATTTGGGGGCTCTATTGTTCCAGTTTAGGGACATAGTGGTCCATGTTCCAGTTTTGGGACATAAGGTTCCATATTCCAGTTTAGGGACGTGGTGGTCCATCGCCAGTTTAGGGACGTGTTGGTCCATGTTCCAGTTTAGGGACGTGGTGGTCCATCGCCAGTTTAGGGATGTAGTGGTCCATCATTAGTATAAGGACGTTTCGGTCCAACATTAGTTTAAGAACATTTCGGTCCACGAGTTTAAGGACCCCGCAGTCCATATTGATGTATCGTCGTCGGGACCCATCACCTCTCTGACGTCGTTGAAGGATTACAACGATAGGTATCAGAGGAGTTCGGAGATGTACCCTCGAACCGGTCGTAAATTGATTTAGGGAGCAGCCGTGCTCAGTCAATTTAATTTGAGGACTTATGGCCATGACTAGGCTAAGTCCAGTTTCAAGATTCTTTTGTCTTTGGCTTATGAGACCTGTGCTAGGCCCTTGCCCGTTTACTGTATTATTTTTCTTTATTTTGGTTGGGCTATGTCTCTCTTTTAAAATGCATAGCATTTTTTCGATTGGGCCTGTTAGGCCTTTTAATTGGGCTATGTCCCTTTTCTTAATAATGCATAGCATTTTTTATTAGGCCTGTTAGGCCTTTTAATTGGACTCTGTCCCTTTTCTTAATAATGCATAGCATTTTTGATTAGGCATGTTAGGCCTTTTAATTGGGCTCTGTCCCTTTTCTTAATACTGCATAGCAATTTTGATTAGGCCTGTTAGGCCTTTTAATTGGGCTCTGTCCCTTTTCTTAATAATGCAGAGCATTTAACACTCTGACAGTGCCCCACGTGGCTTGTCAGGCACTTTGCGCCAATTAATAAGCGCAAGCGCTCGTGGAGGTGACACGTGTCACGCTCTGGTGAGCGCAAGCGCAACAGCGCAGTGCGCTGCGTCAGTGGGCTGCGCTGTTGCACTGCTGACACGTGGCGCTTCCTAACGGCTTGTGCAATAGTGCAGTTTTGGCAAGTGCTGGGCACTGTTAACTTGAGAATCTTTTAAATTCAGAACCAATGATTCATAAAAGGAAGTGCAAAGCACTATTTGTATTCTTGATCTAATTTAGATCGAAGAAAACAAGTTCTTCTTGTTTTTCTTATCTCAGGGAACCAATGGTTCATAGAAAAGTGTAAAGCACGTATTATTATTTATTTTTCTTTTTATTAGAGATCCTTGATCTTGTTCTCAAATCAATGATCTGTTCATAAGAGAATTTTCTCTTTTTCTAAAGGTTTTTACCTTTTTTTGTTCTTGAGCATTTCTCTCCAATTCTTCAGAGTTCTCTCTGTTTGATTTCTCACAAAATGTTGATGCTTTTGAATTGAGGTCTAGGGTCCTTTTTATAGTGCCCATAAATTAGTTAAATTTGTTAAAGAGATGTTTCTCTGAATGATTTGGGGAATTTTCCCCACCGTTGGATCTTTGATCCAAGGGCTTCTGTTTTACAGAAGAAAATCCTCTTATTTTAACAAGAACAGAAAGATCTTATTAGAATTTTAATTCTATTTGACGTAAACTCCCCAGCGCTTGACACGTGTCGCGCAGCACAGCGCTTGCGCAGTTGTGCTTGCGCAACTGTGCATGCGCAACTGCGCAGACACGCGTCATGCAGCGCAATGCTTGCGCAGCTGTGCTTGCGCAACTGCGCAGACACGCGTCGTACAGCGTAGCGCTTGCGCAGCTGTGTTTGCGCAACCGCGCAGACACGTGTCGCGCAGCGCAGCGCTCGCGCAGCTATGCCTGTGCAACCGCGCAGACACGTGTCGCGTGCTTCCTTTACTTTTATTTTAAAAGAGCCTTGATCTGATTGGACGCACTGCCTTGGGCGCTGTGCCGACGCATCAACTTCTGACACGTGGGGCGTTGCGCGCAGCGCACGGGATTTGAAGCGTTGCTTCAAAATTTGAATTTTTTTGAAACTCAAACAGAGCCTTGCTCTGATTGGGGAAAACAGGTCCAAGCGCGGCCCCGAGGCAAACTCCTCTGGCTAAGCCTTCCCCAGCACCCCCAGTCTCGGAGGAGCGCCGCAGGAAGGTCAGAAGCATGTGCGGGACCCGACGCCCCGAACGAGGGAAGAGGAGTCTTCCCCACCGAGGAAGTCCCCCTCAAGAGACAGAAGCGGGTGGTCTCTCGGCCACCCCCTACCGGGATCCAAGTGCAGGATGGCGACTTCTGCATTGAGATGCCCTCGGGGCTATCTGTAGACGACAGCTTGCTGGCGGATATGGAAAAGTCAGCCGGGACCAAGATTCCTTAGGACACCATGAAGGCCCAAGTGGCCGCCATAGCGCAGGAGGCGGTTTAGGTCGGTATCTAGCTTTCTTCGAAAATTCCTTAAGTTTTATTTCCTCTGTTTTAGATTTTTAACATGCTTGTTGTTTTCCTCGGGTCCTTCAGCACTGCGCTCTCCTCGTCGCCATGGAGTCCGAGGAAATAGCCCCGGCGATAAAAAAAGGCGGGTGAATCCTCCTCGCGGGAGGAAGAGGTTCGCCTTCAATTGCAACAAGCGGAGGAGAAGTCGGCCCTCCTTGACTCGAGATTGGTCGCCGAGGGGCTGACGATCTCAAAGCTGAAGGAGTCCCATCGGCTTCTAAACTAGTACAACCGGGTTATCCAAGCCAAGATGGATGAGACGAACGACCTCTACAACGCAATGAAAAGGTCAAGAGACGCCAACAAGAAGGATGCTCAGGCTGCTTTAGACGCGGCGAAGCTTGCTGAGAGCCGGGCGGAGAAGGCCGTGGAGGAATACAAGACATCTGATCAATTTTATCTTGATCTCGCCAAATCCGCGACCGTCGAATGGCACAAAGCCCTCGACGTCGTCAAATAATCTATGCCGGAGTTCGTCGATGGCGAGCTCCGCGCTAAGTTCCCCCTCGTCGAGGAAGCGCCGCAGGGGGGTGAGGCGCTGAACTGGCTGTAGGAAGCGAGGCTGTCGGCGGAAGCGCCGACCCTGAGGTCACCGTTTTGACCCCCGATGGTGGTGTCGAGCAGGGTGAGATCCCGGCCGAGCGGGCGGTCCGAGCTATCCTCCCTCCATTTTTTCTCCTTTTTTTCAGAATTTGTAAGCCTCCGGGCATTTTTGTAAGGCTGAAAAGTGTAGGGTGTTTTTCGTCACCCCATTGAGATGGGAATACGCGCGCGCTTGTCAGGCGTACTACAGATTTCCCCTGCCTGAAGTAGGCCGGGGTTTATTGATTGTGGGGATCCGAATCTCCGAAAGCCGCGGACTAAGCTGCCGTTAATTACCCCTCGCCTTTGAAGCGAGGGAACCTCCGATTGACGGGTTAAACTGGTCATGCGAACTCAATGTGCGGTGTACGTGTGTTTTGTTTTGGAGGGGGTTTTGGATATATCGGGGACCTCGCAGAGTTTTTACGGGGGTCCCGCTACCCGGATAGCGGGCTGGAGGTCAAGGGGGTTAGCAACCCCCTTGCGGGGTGCGGGGCAGCGCCCCGGCCTAAATTTTTTTTGAGAGGGATAGTGTTGTAGAGTATGTGTGTGTGTGTGTGTGTGTGTATACATATATATAAAATAAAATAAAAAGGGAAAGGGCATCCAAAGGATGCGTGGGAAAAAAGCAGCGCTTTGGGTGCTAGCGCTTTGAGCGTAAGAGCGCTAGCGCCCCATGTGTCAGCACGTGGACGCTCGGGCGCTAGCGTTTTGGGCGCTAGCGCTCTGAGCGCAAGAACGCTAGTACCCCACGTATCAGCACGTGGACGCTCGGGCAGCAAAAGGGACTTGGTCCCTGCAATGGGAGTTGTACTCCCAGAAAGTAGCACTTATTATTTTGTGTGTGCGTGTGTTTGTGTGTGTGTGTGTGAGGAGTTAAACTCCTAGGATGTTTTGAAGCTGATGAAGGGCTTCTCCCCTTGAGCCCTAGTTCTTCCCCAAATTAGGGTTTCTGGAGATGGGTCTCCTTCTTCTTCCTTTGTTGGCCGGATCTTAAAGATCAAGAAATATGAGATTCTAAAAATTTCTCCTTCCTGAGATCTGATGGAAGATCTGAGTTCCCCTTTGTGGGTTTTGTGGTGAAAAACTATTTTGTTTTTTAAAAGGAAGAGTAAAACTCTTGATTTAATTCAAAAGAAGGAAGAAGGTTTTAGAACCTTGAGGAAGGAGAAAAATCTCAGATTGGGATTCCTTTTTTTGGAGAGAGAAAAAGTTGTTGAGATATTTTCATTATCTTGGCCTTTATAGGCTATACACTTTACATATAGCCCTTTGGGCTTTTCAAAATGGCATCTTGCCTATCTCATGGCTCATGTGCCATTTCTTTTTGCACATAAGCCATGGGCTTTACAAAAATTTGGTTTTGTGCCCATTTTGCATAAATTCATGCATAAAAAAATTACATAAAAATTATTTATTACATGATTTTTATTTTGGCATGAAGGAGGGCCAGCCGCTTCATGTTTGGACTCGACCTGGGAATGGGCCCACTTGATCCGGGCTTAGGCCCATTTGGCTTGGGGTTGACCTTGACTTTGACTTGGTCAACCGGGGTGCAATTTTCGACCCCAACAAAGAGTCCACAATACCTTTCATATAAATTTGATTATAAATAAAGTATACATTTTCCTTTGCTCAAATGTCTTATCATCCTGCAAGTACTTTTAGCTCATAAGTCTTTTCATCTTTTAAGCACTTTAGCCCGTAAGTCTTTTCATCTTGCAAGTACTTTTAACTCGTAAGTCTCTTTATCTTGCTAGTGTTAGGCCGGCGTTCATCCTTTCCAGGTGATGATTGTTCATTGAGTATGAGTCGAACGATAGCCAAGTGTAAGAAGGCCGGTATCCTCCCTTTCCCCGGAGTCGATGTGGCGATCGTTCATTGAGTATGAGTCGAACGATAGCCAAGTATAGGAAGGTCGGTATCCTCCCTTTCTCCGGAGTCGAGGTGGCGATCGCGCATCGAGTATGAATCGAACAATAGTCAAGTGTAGGAAGGTCGGTATCCTCCCTTTCCCCGGAGTCGAGGTGGTGATTGCGCATCGAGTATGAATCGAACGATAGCCAAGTTTGAATAGGTCGACGTCACTCGATTCTACCCAGCCGCCTCGTGGTGAGGGCTTTGGATCCACAGCATTGTTGGGCAGGAAGCTACCCGCTGCGGATGGGCCGAGCAAGAATATTCCTGGCCGCCTCGTGGTGAGGGTTTTGGATCCACAGCGTTTGTTGGGCAGGAAGCTACGCGCTATAGGTGGACCGAGCAGGAATCTACTCGGTGGCCTCACGATGAGAGCTTTCAATCCACAGCGTTGTTGGGCAGGAAGCTACCCGCTGTGGATAGACCGAGCAGGAATCTACTCAGTTGCCTCGCGATGAGGGCTTTGAATCTAAAGCGTTTGTTGGGCAGGAAGCTACCCGCTGCGGATGGGGCCGAGCAGGAATCTACCCGGTGGCCTCGTAGTGAGGGCTTTGGATCCACAGCGTTGTTAGACAAGAAGCTACCCGCTGTGGATGGACCGAGCAAAAATCTACCCGGTGGCCTCATGAGGAAGGCTTTGGATCCACAGCGTTGTTGGACAGGAAGTTACTCGCTGTAGACGGACCGAGCAGAAATCTATCCGGTGGCCTCATGAGGAGGGCTTTGGATCCACAACGTTGTTAGGAATGAAACTACCCGCTGTGGATGGACCGAGCAGAAATATACTCGGTGGCCTCGCGATGAGGGGTTTGGATCTACAGTGTTGTTGGGAAGGAAGCTACCCGCTATGGATGGACCGAGTAGGAATCTACTCGGTGGCCTCGTGATGAGGGCTTTGGATCCACAACGTTTGTTGGGCAGGAAGCTACCCGCTGCGGATGGGGCCGAGCAAGAATCTACCCGGCCACCTCGTGGTGAGGGATTTGGATCCACAGTATTGTTAGGCAGGAAGCTACCTGCTGCGGATGGGCAGAGCAGGAATCTACCCGGCGGTCTCGTGGTGAGGGCTTTAGATCCTCAGCATTTGTTAGGAAAGAAGCTACCCGCTGTGGATGGACCAAGCAGGAATCTACTCGGTGGCCTCATGATGAGGTCTTTGGATGCACAGCGTTGTTGGGCAGGAAGCTAACCGCTGTGGACAGACCGAGCAGGAATCTACCCGGTGACCTCACGATAAGGGTTTTGGATCCACAACGTTGTTGGGCAGGAATCTACCCCTATGGATGGACCGAGCAGGAATCTACCCAGTGGCCTCATGACGAGGGCTTTGGTGGTCTTTGCTTGTCGGACAGGAAGCTACCCACCGGCCAGTTTAAACTTTCCTGCATTGAATGACCGGATTCGGTGGGTGTCCTTGCTTCTCATTCGATGATGACCATGATTTGCCCGATCATCTGCTCTCTAAATTCAAGTTGGTCGGCTTGCCCCCTATCTGTTTGCTGTTTGTCTCACAGGTATTTTGCCAAGTGACCGGAGCGGATCAGCTCCTCGATGTAATCGCGTAGCTATTTACAATCCTCGGTCGGATGTCTTTACGTCCGATGATAGGCAAAATAAGGGCCTCGGAGCCGTTTGCCCGTCCTTTGGGTAGCTGGCGGGAGCTTAAAGAAGCTCTCTCCCTTAGCTCTCTCCCTTAGCTTCCTCCAACAGTTCGGCTTGGGAAATGTTCAGAGGGGTGTATTCCTAGAACCTCGAAGGATAAGATTTCGGACGATCGACTTTCCTTTTCTCTTCCCTGTCCCTCTGCTTCCGGTCCGCTTGGTCGCCTCCGGGCATGATGGAATCACCTCGGATTCGAGTTAGATTTCTCGCTCGATCCATGCCTTCACTTCGGCCATAGTCTTAGGTTGCACCAATGCAAAAGAGCGGAGCCACTCTTTGTGCCTAAGACCCGACCTCAGCGCGGTGATAACTGTTTCGTCGCGGTGCTCGAGTACTTCCAGGAGGGCATTGTAAAAGCGGGTGACATACCATTTGAAGGATTTCTTGTCTCTGCTCTTGACAGTGAACAGGTAGTCGACTGTCCTTTTATGTCGTTGGTTTCTGAAGAAATGACCGAGGAATTAGATAGCCAGCTCATCGAAGGTCGAGATGGAGCGTGACGCAAGCCCTCGGAACCAGTTTCGGCCAAACCGAATTAGGGTAGTGGGGAAAGCTCGGCATTGAGCCGCGTCCGAGTTATCTTGGAAGCCCATACCCGCCGTAAATGCATCCAGGTGGTCCTTCGAGTCGGATTTCCCGTCGAAGATGGCCACTTTAGGCGGCTTGTTACTGGACGAGACATGCTCGGCTAGCAGCTCTTCTGTAAAGGGCTTTGTGAGTGAATCGGCGGAATATTGGGCTCCTTCGCCGGGCATATAGCCATCTCGTCATATGCCTTCGATTTTCTTTTCGATGGCTTCAAGCTGGTGGTGGTATCCCGAGGATTATGCACAGTCGGAATGGTGGCAACCTCCGCTCCGGGTCTGTGCGATGGTGCGGCTTTGATTCCGCTCTATCATATCTCTTAAATCCTCGGGCGAGGTCCTTCTTGAGTAATCCCGACGTTCGCCGTTTGTGCGGCCTCGGCAGGAGCGGGGGCGCCGGTCATGCCTGGAAGCAGGAGAACTGACCGACATCTCCTCACGGGATAAGAGCGCACGACGGGCGTCGGGCGACGACCTAGTTTCCTCTGAGGTCGAGGTATAGAGTTGTCCGGTGCCCAGTGGATCATGGAATCATTCACAACATGCGGGTCATGGTTGCCGAAGTCGGCACGCTGGCGCTCAGTGATGCTGAGATGAGCGTGAGCGAGATCAAGGGCCTGAGCTTGTCCATCTGTCCTTCTGCGGACGTCGTTATCCCAAGGACAGGGAACTGTAGCTTGATGGGTAGGGCCCGCCATTTGAACGCGGATGAGCGCAACCACCATAGCTGTAAGTCTGTCGATTCGGACGAATAAGGCGCTGATGACGTTAGGAGGGGGAGGAAAACCGCTCTCGCCTCCATTAGTGATGGTGGGACGGCTCGTATTAGGATCGTCGCGGTTGTTGCGCGCCATCGGGTCGAGAACGGAAGATCAACTTTATGGGTGGAAAAACTTCTGAAGTTTCCCACAAATGGCGCCGACTGATGGAGGTTGTGATCTCCCTCAGATGTTATCCTCCGTCAATCAGTTAGAGAGCGGTTTTTAGCAGCTGAGATTTGGTTTAGGAGTTGTTGAGCGCGTGGATCTCAATGGGTTGTTGGAAGTTGTTGAGGCCGAGCAATCTGCAAGGAAAATCCCGAGGTGGGAAACCACCGTAGGGGGCGTTGGCGAGATATGCGGTACAGGGGGGCCTTGGCGAGATACGCGGAGCCGTTGTTGGGGCGTTTGGACTCCGCGCTCTCGGTTGATCAGGAAAGCCGAGGAAGCTCGGCCTGTCAGGAGCCTCGGAGACGAGCCGGGAGGCCGAGAAAGCTCAGGCCTTGCAACAGCTCGAAGACGAGCGGGAGGCTGAGGAATCTCGGTTGTAGCATTACTCGAAGGTGAGCTGATGGTTGTTTGCTAGGTGAGTATGGAAGGTACTCAAGGAGGTCTCCGGAAGGTGGGATGCATCCTCGGAAACGAAGTCCCAAGGAACGTCCCTAATGCAACTTGTTTATTCCATCGCAGTAGCTCTCGGGACACGTCATCCGCCACATGTCGTAATATGAGGAATTCCTACTTGTGAGCATCATCACACACACATGCTTTGCTTCTATCTTGTTGGTCACCTGCGTTAATGAGGATTTGTCAGAATGTGTTAAGAACATTAAGTGCTTATTATGGAATTTTCTTTTCCTTTCTTCTCTTTGCAGGTTTTATTAGATAAGCTTTATCGTGTTCTTTATGGATAACTTCAGGCATGGATTAACAGCTACAAATGGGATTTTCTAGAGCATCACACTTGGATTATATAAGATGGAAATATTTTGGTTTTATTAGATGAGCTTTATCGTGTTCTTTATGGATAACTTCAGGCATGGATTAACAGCTACAAATGGGATTTTCTAGAGCATCACACTTGGATTATATAAGATGGAAATATTGTTGTTGTAATGAACTAGACTAGAAGCCTTGTTTACAGAAGATGTCATATCTGGAGCATTATCGATCAACAAGGAACTGCTGCTTATACTTAATCTTCTGCATACATTCTCCTTGGTACGAGGCAAATAGTAAGGAAGTCAGATATCTTGGTCTAATATATCCTTTTAGTAGTTCGTTTGTATATATTCTTTCTCTCATTCTCAGTGTTGTATTCTTTTTGATGATGCTCAATATTGGCAATCTCTAAGATCAGGACACGTGGCAGATGACGTGTCCCAGAACTCAGAAGAAAGGGCCCACAGAGACCGACCAGGCCATCCATGTACCCGACCTGCAAGCACAAGCTGGCTCTCCTCAGAGCCCCTTGAAAATTGGCCTCCTCGGCCTCTCAGTTAGCCCCGAGCTGCCACAAGACCAAAACTCCTCGGCCCTCTCGCTCGTCCCCGAGCTTCCCAGCCGAGGCCATCTTCCTCGGTCCTCCGACCGACCAACTCCACCACTCGCAGGCGTAACCGCCACTCCGCAAATCTCGCCATGCGCAGATTCTCCGCCAGCAACATCCCACGTTCCACGCCATCACGATCCCCATTAATGGGCGATCCGTCCTTTACGCGGGCGTGACGTCGGAAGCGTAACTGTCGGCGAGATTCTCACGCCTGCTGCTGCGTGCTGCCGCCACTATATAAACCCCCATCACAGAGGGGTCAAGTAAACCATTTTTTTACCCACATAGCCGTTACTCTGCTCGGATCTCGTACTAACTTGAGCGTCGGAGGGTCCTCGGTGGTACCAAATCACCCCGGAACTTCATTGCAGGTACTCGGTGTTGACTCCTCAAAACCACCAATCTCCTCAAAACCCATTGAGACCCACATGCAACAGGAGATCACCTCCAAGATCCACCGGGAGATCGACGGAAGACAACATCTGACAGAGACCCGAAAAGGAACTCCCTCAGTTGGCACCGTTTGTAGAAAACTAAACTCCACAAAAAACAAAGTTGGCATTCCGATCTCCATCCACATGGTAAGCGACCACCCTGAAGATCCAGGTACCAGCCGCCGCCTCTCCTTCACCGGAGGCGTGGATGAACCTCCCCCTGCGACCATCATCAACGTCCTCGCCAGCCGAATAGATCGACTACAGTCCCTCGTGGAGGTGCTCGTCCGCGTCCAAACAGCCGAGCCAGGACCCCAGATCGCCGCTCCTCCACTTCCAGAAGGCTCTGCCCTAGTCGGAACGGCTGACCACCGGCAGGCCATGACCCCTGGACACAGATCTCACGGGCCGATACTCCCTGAGGCCCGCTGGGCGCCCTACGGCTCCACACGAAGATCCGCCGCCAGAGCGTCTCGTCTCGAGCCTCCTCGCTACCCTTACCCCCTGAGGAGATGTCAGTCACCTCGCCTGTCCACAGGCATGATCGACACCCCCTCTCTCGATAGGGTCGCACAGAAAGGGCTCGCCACGACGGCTCAAGGGCCACCTCGCCCGGGGATCTGAAGAACCTCATCGAGAGGAACCGGGGCCGCGCCCAGACGCAGGTCTCCCACAGTAGAGGCAAGGGATCACAAGGCGCCGAGTCCTCGGGGTACCACGGCCGACTCGACGCCCTCGAAAAGAAGATTGAGGGCATGCGCCGGGAAGGTCACCTCTCGGGCGACGGGGCTAAGTACGCCGCCGACTCGCTCACCAAGCAGTTTACCGAGGGACTGCTCGTTGTCCACGTCTCCTCGTGAAACAAGCCCTCGAAGGTTTCTTTGTTCGACGGGAAAACTGACCCAAAAGACCATTTGGATGCTTTCACAGCGGGGATGAGCTTCCAGGACCATTTCGACACCGCCCAGTGCAGGGCCTTCCCAGCCACCCTCATCCGCTCTGGTCGGGACTGGTTCCGAGGACTCGAGCCTCGCTCAATCTTGACCTTTGACGAGCTGGCTACTCAGTTCCTTGGCCACTTCGTCGGGAACCGTCGGCAGAAGCGCACGGTCGACTACCTCTTCACAATTAAGAACGGGGACAAAGAGACGTTCAAAGCTTACATCTCTCGCTTCTACAACACCCTCCTCGAGGTCCCCAAGCACCGGGACGAGACCGTCATCATGGCGCTCAGATCCGGTCTCAGGCACAAGGAGTGGTTGAGCTCCTTTGTGTTGGCACAGCCTAAGACCATGGCCGAGGTCAAGGCCTGGACCGAGCACGAGGTTCAGCTGGAGTCCGAGGTGAATGCGAACCTCCCTTGAGCAGACCGGTCCGACCAGAAGAAGAGGGCTCGGGAAGAGAGGCCGGAGCGTCAGCAGCCCTATCACCCGAAGTTCCAGAAGTACACCCCGATCAACGTCTCCATCGCAGTGTTACTAGAGGAGGACCAGGGCGAGGGGTTTTTCAAGTTCCCCCCAATTCCGCATCAGGCCTCGAAGCGAACCTGGGGCCCTTACTGCGCCTTCCACCGGACGCTGGGCCACACCACGGAGGATTGTAAGCAACTCCGAGACTACATCAAGGAGCTCATCCGATCAGGGAACCTCGCCGCCTACCTGAGGGACAAACGGCAGGTTGACCGCGAGCAGGAGTAGCGTCCCCTTCCCGCCGAGCTGACCATCGGCCAGATCATGCTCGTTTCGGCAGATGACCAGTCCGGCGTTCAGGGAGCCCCATACCCGGTGCCGAGCACAGAGACCAACAAGCCTCCGGGGGGCTCAGGCCATGCTAATAAGGTCATCTATTAGCATGTACTTTCTTTTAGGGCAATATAAACTCTTCCTAGGGTTTGTTGTTTTAATAAAGATCAATAAAACATTGCGAAAAAGAAGAAAAGGTCTCATTTATTCAAAAGGTATTATGGGCTCCTCAGCCATACATATAAAAGAAAAAGAAAATTACAGCAGCGGGGGCAAGGGGTGCAGAGAGCACTACTCATGGTACTCGGTAAAGATCTCCGCCAGCCGAGGCCTCGCGAGTTCCAACCTCAGCCCTCGATTCCCCCGCGCGCATTGACCCTGAGCCTCAGTTCGTAGCACTCACAGACGAGCGCCACTGAGCGAGCCAGCCGATTCGCGGAGATCAGTCCGAAGCGCCTCAGAGACCGCAGCTTGCCCACGGCCTCATCATAGAGCTGCTCGGACAAAGGGTTGTAGAGCCCCGGCGACACCCTCCAGATAGAGTACATCAGCAGTTGCAGCAGGGAGGAGCATCGGGGGAGCAGCCGGCTGAAGTGGTCTTCGATACTCCCATAGACCAACTGCACCGTGTCCTCGGTGCAGTTCTGGTCATAGAGGTATACGTCTTCGAAGTGGATGATTTCGGAGATGGTAAAGGGGAAGTCTTACATTCTCAACGATCTGTTTACGAAGAAAGGAAGGACCAGTGCTCTTTCAGCCTTATATAGCCCACTGCGCCCTAACGGAACTCAACGGTCACCCGCTTTCGCCCAAAAATTCGCTGCCACGCGGCGATCATCGAGTCTTCCATGGTGGAATCGGAACGACGTGACCTTGGCGCTTCGCCTCCCCCCACATTCAATGCGCATGCTACGTGCACATTCACCGCGACCGTTCCTGTTCCTCATACCTGCAACTGGATGGTCAGGCAAAACCTCACGAAGAATCAGCCGAGCAGCTACCCTGCTCGGTCAACCCTAACCGGTAACTTCCCCACTCGCAACGCCAGGGATCAAAGTCCTCGCCAAGAGGCAACCGTGCAACTTCACTGCCCGGTTATCCTTAATAGGCCTCCTAAGGCCCCTCCAACGCTAAGGATCAAAGTCCTCCATAGAGGCAGCCGAGCGGCTTTCCTGCTCGGCTATCCCTGGCCGATAGCTTCCCAACTCGCAATGCCAGGGATTAAAGCCCTCACCAAGAAGCAACCGCGCAGCTTCACTGTTAGTTATATGTATGCCCTAGAGGCCATTACTGTACATTGGATGTATATTTTAGTGGATGCTGGGACATATATAGGTAGGACTTTCTTGGTCGACATGATAGTACGCTATCTGGTTGCTCTTTATCTTAACATGTATACTTTCTGTCTCTCTGTTACATGTTGATAAAGCTCTTAGGATGTGTACTCGACTTCCAGGACTATGATGTAGATCATACTAGTAGGGCCTGGGTAGTCTATGAGTACATCCTTCAATGTTCCTAGTCGTGGGAATATCGAGACGGGGCATCGATATTCCAGAGTAGACTAGCGTATATCTTCTCGACCCATGTGATGGGCGATGGATGATCCCATATCCATTGGTGTTTGACATCAAAGATGGTATGCGGGTGCTCAGTGGAGACTGGGTACACTGAACGGACTCGCCGAGAACTCCCAGATGGTATTATACCTCACGTCAGATGGCAGTTCTCTGGTGACACTGGTGCAGCTTAGTCTGTTGACCCGAGATCGTCATAGAGTCTTGTGTGTCTCCCACTGTGCTTTGATTTCCACCCTACCACGGCTCTACTGAGTCGTGCAAACAGGTGGTTTTTGGGTACATTCCCGATTCACATGGAGGCAATGAGCGATAGGAGGGGATTCGTCTCTCCCGGTATTGGGGGTTGATGTTGCGCTATGCACGACTGGCCATAACTGGAAATCCCTGGCCAGGGTTGCAGTGATCTACTGGTAAGTGTTATCAGTAATTTCACACATGTTATGGACCTCAAGTCGGCATGACTTATCGAGCTATTGGGGTCTGACGTTTACCACCCCTAGGCGAGATATGCGACATATCAGACGAACAGACCGGACTGTACGGTAAGTGTTACTGGTTGGATTCACAGGAGTATGAGCGGGCTTGCTCGTCGATCTTCTGATCGCTCAATACCCGGGTGGCCGTTACGTTTAGCAGACCGCTTGCGGCTTGTGAGTGTTTGATATGATCATCACCTGCTGCCGGCGTATTGACGAGTCTTTAGAGTTCTACACAGAAGTTTCCTGGCTCAAGCGAAATGAAATAGGAGCGCATATGAGATATGTGCGGGACCGAGAATGATACCAGTATGTGATACTGTATTCGATTCTCGCGATTTGTGACATTGATCGGTTATATGTGATATAGCCGGGTTATCGGATCAAGTGTTGATTCGATAAGTTGTTACTATTGATATTAGTCGGTTATATGTGATATGACCGGATCGTTAAATCAAGTATTGATTTAATGATTTAATGTATAATTATATATTAGATATATTACTTTACATTAACTAATATTGGTTCACTTTAAATGGATTTTCTCACTTGAAATGCACAAGTTGTATATGTGATATATTTTTGTGCACTTGTTTGTATCATGTTTGATGATACATGCAAACTTGGGTTTGTGTAAGACTTAAACCATGTTTAGTGAATGGTTAGAGTTTCATTTTACTTATTCATTTATTTATTCTCTTAATTCTTTTTTGGGCAAGAATGAAATGGTGGCTTAGTTTGTTTTGTTGTTGAAGCTTCATGAAGCTTTGACTAAGTGACCATTTTGTCTTCATGTCCTAACCCTAACCATTCAACTAAACCCTAATTAATTCTCTACACTTAACCATGGTTGTAAATATGATAAGTATCATTTTATTTCCTATTTTTAAAAAGACTTATCATATTCTTTTTCTTTTTCTTCTTCTTCATCAACAAAGATGAAGAAAAAGCTTGCTACCAACAATGGTGCCTTGAGAAAAAGAGTGAGAAATCCAATTCTAAAGTGAACCCACTTCCTATTTCTTCATCCTCTACCACTTGCCAAGTAGTATAGGGTGTTTTCTTCACAAGTTTCATGACTTGGTGAAGTTGGAGCTTGATCTTGAGTTGCCTCAACGTAGATCATCTTCGGCATCGAAGTCGACGACCTAGCCCGCCCATTTCTCCGATGAAGCCAACGCTAGAGTCCAGGATCCGATGATCGCAGCGAGGGGACATCTTCACGGAGCTAAGGAAGTGGAGGACCGGATCTACAAAGGTTGTAGTCACTTTCCTTTAGCAATAATGCTGTTTACATGCTTGCATCGCCTAACATCTAGTTAACGATCCGTATTAGGGTTTGTAGGCACATGAAATTTTTTGAATTGGCCATGTTTGATGGGTTGTAGAACCTCTAGTGTGTGCCTAGGAACCCTACAGTGGTATCAGAGCCTAGCTAGAGCCTTAGGCGATGCATAGACGGAGTTAGAAGTCCGATCGAACCGAAACCCTAACTCAAAAATGCTCTCTGTACATTTTTTGAAATCGGGGATTTTTACGAATTAAAAATATGCAGAAAAATCAGCAGGAGTTTGTAAGAGTTACTGTGAAATTCGAGCGGCTAAATCTATCAAACCGTCGCAGTTCCGCGGCACGAGCATGGCTCGTGCGGCGGTTCCGCGGCCGTGCGGCGGTCTCCTTGTTCAATGAATTTTACACAGTAATTCCTATATTGTTGTGCGGTATTGTCTGGGAATTTTTAACTTCTACTCAAGAGTTGAGTTTTCTGAGTTGTATTGGGAGTTCGTAGATTCGATCGGATTATCAAACTTTGTCTATGTGTTTTTCCGGGTAATTTTAGAATATGTTAAAAGTTCGACCAGATATAAATACCCACTTTTTCCCCTACCGGGAAATTTCCAATTGTTGGATTTTTCCGTAGTTTAACAACGTTCTAAGTAGTGCAAGTAACGCGATGGTCCCTCTAGAAGACAACAAACCTTAACTCGATTATGTGACCGTCTTGAACTGCCCTTTGAACCTTAGGGTTTGGGACAGTACGGCATGCCACATGTGAGGCGTTGGCTTGACCTTTCTACGGCTGGACCGTTGGTACTGAGGCACGAAGTGAATGTTTTTAAACTTATTTCATGTATTGAGCTGTATCGGGAAAACTTGGGTGTTCGATTGTTCGATCGGAAAGTTTAACATTTTCTATTTATCCGGAATGTGATACAATAATTGGAATTCACATGTAGTTATGTGATAACTGAATGAATGTTATAAATCTAGCGGCTTAGTCTCACTTGATCGGTTGCCACGGAATTTTGATGTGATCAAAAGTCCGTCGCAATCGGGTAGCGTACGCGGATACTCGCCGGATAAACTTAATAGACAGCTACACCCCATAGCCCCGACCAAGTGACTGTAGGAGAACCCCATCGCCGAAAGCATCCGTTCGGGTGCTCGCGGCAGCGGTGTTCCGCCTTAGTGCACTTCGTCGGCGGTATCGGGGGTGCGGCCGTCTACTAAAGTTTGCGACGAGCATTCGATCAGAATTTCGGGAATCCTGTTGAATTGCCCGACTTGATATTGAAAAGTGTTTTCGATATAGAGACTAAATGCGGGGTTTATAATTTTTAGGCATGCGATGTCTAAGGAATTCATTTGATTAGACATGCGATGTCTATGCAGGTTGTGGATTCCAACTGTTGTAGTTTTACACTTTCTTTTCTGTGACCGTAAGTGTAATATGTGATATCGCCGGTTTCGTTGCTATATGTCAACGACAATTGGGATGCGCGTATTTACTTACGTTGATGACATGTGATGTTATGTGTTGCTGGATATGTTATATTGGATCGTCGTGTTTGAATAGCCGGGTTTTTTTTATGTGAGATGAGTGTTTTTCATTTTCATTCATGTAAAAACTTGTATGTAATATTCTTTTATTGGGGCACTTCCAGGTTGCGGATGTTGTCACCATTTGTATATTATTTACTTTTCCGCATTAGGATAGACCCAAGGAGGGGAGCATAAGTAACCGGGTTCTAGGGTCCAGTGGGAGGACATCTCGAGGAGTCGAGTTCGGGTCTCCTAACCCCAGAATTGGTAGGGTTGCTTGCCGCTCTCGTAGGGGTCTAGGGGTGTGGGATTGGCTATTCATCACGACCGTGGAATCCGTGTTTTATACTGGCTCGTATTGAAAACACGGGCGTCCTAGTATATCCAATATTTCATATGATACTTTCTGCTGCGTTATCTGTGATGTGATCATGTGATGTGTTCAGATAGATATTGTATATAGTATATATGATATATTATATAGACATTGCTTATGTTTTACACCCGCGCTAGCCTGCCTCGCTCTGCCGTTAGTTACCTAACCTAACGGTGCAGACGGGACATCGAGGCGAATGCGGATGGCATAAGCGTACGTTATATTTATCTGTGATGTTTAGGTGGACTTAAATGATGGGATATTCATTAATGAGATTAATAAAAGAAAATAAACCTAAAAGATGTTGTGGAATCGAATTTCAAAATAAAACAGGTAGCTACAGTTCTTGCTTTGCATCGCGGTGTTCCTTGTAGAACATCTTGCACCTTATTCGATAAGGAAAGGACCGAGATCCCTTCACCGGGAGTGACTCCTTTAGCGATAACTGGCAGATGCTACAACTCTCAGTTTGTCTTTTGATTGCTTCTATAGTTTCTGCTTTGCACAGTGATATATATGATATATCCCGTACCTCATTCGATGAGGAAAGGGCCGACGATCCCTTCACCGGGAGTGACCCCTTTAGCAAAACTAAAAAAGCCTCAAAAACACTCCATTTAAAAACCATTTGATTCCGCAACGAGATCAAGTTCAAAGCGTTAAAGGTTTTCATAAAAACCATTCGCAACCCTCCGTCATTTTAGGAAGTAGAGTACTTAGTATTCGTGCTGTGTTTGTTGACCTTAGTTAAGGCACAGTGTACGGTAGCTAAGTGATGTCTTCCTACACCGTATATGATGCGATTAGTTAGGACAGTCGCGTGACTTTGTTGACCTTAGTTAAGGGTCATGTGGGTGGGTCTAATTAATCACGAAATGACGGGTAGAACTTGAATAGTACTTATGATTTGTTGACCATAGTTAAGGTCATAGGTGCTAGGGGTAAAAACCATTATCGGGAGTTTCAAGTGTTGAAATTTGCAATGAGATTGCATACCTTCTATATGATAGTTAGATCCCAATACCCACTGCGAGTAATTGTTACTCCTGGGAGAGTTTTGCACTTTACAATTAGCCGATCAAGTAGGTGTCTAGAAAGGTGTCAACGGGGTTATGCCTCTGGGAAAACGAGGTTTACTGTAATTAGGTCCGTGCGAAAGCACGGGGAACCTCCCTCAAAGTACCGACACTGGCCTGGCTGAAAGATTGGCGAACTTGTAGAGTATAATTAATCCCGGCTAGTCTTTCCTTTTAGGGTTTGAAGGAAGATTTGATAAAAACAGTGGGAGCCATCCTGATTAGATAAAATATATAACCAATCTAATCTTGCAAGTGCGCACGCAGAGTGTTTTCTTCTCTCTCTCTCCAGGTAGCGACCATATCACGCCTTAATCAAGATAATAATATGGATGTATTGACCGTACCCGCTTGTTATACTGAGCTGGGGAACGTTGGTCCCGCTCCAACTTATAATTGTTATAAGACAGAGCAGGAAATAGGCAAATACCAGAATTCCTATGCCGCCCAAACAAAGAAAGTGCATATGATGCATCTCCTTCGGGTGTGTTCATTACAAAGAACTGTTTCTCAGTATCCTCTGCATCCTGGGTATTTGATACCGGATCAGGATCCCAGATATGTAATCTGTTACATATGGCTACAAAAAGGTAGAAAACTAAGAACGGATGATAAGTTTCATGAGACAGAAAACGGGGCAAGTGTTGCAGCCAAGTCTGTTGGTCACTGTCACCCTGTATGACCAGTACATTGATTCTGAACGAATGTTATTAGATACCGAACCTGATATACAAAATCATATCAGTCTCTTTATTAGTAAAGAAATAATAAAATTTTGTATTGATGGATAATGTTTTGAACATTTCCTATATCAAAAGTTGATCGGTTCAGGCACATTATCTAAAAGCGTTGATGTTCTAAATCAAACTACAGTTCCTAGTATACAGAATACACACAAGAGGAAGAGTTCAGAAATGAATGAATCCTTCTTGAGGCATTGTAGACTAGGTCATATCAATGCGACCCGACTGGCTGAAGTTACATTTTAGATGCATATTTAAATCAGTTTGAATTTACATCTTGTGAAACTTGCCAGTCATGTCACAAAGATTAGATGACCATAGCTCCGTTTACTGGAAACAGAGAAAGAGTTAGTAAACTCTTGGGACTGATACATGATGATGTATGTAAGGTCTCCTGTCTACACATGCCAGGACTGGTTCTTTATACTTCATTACGTTCTCTGATGATCTCTCAAGATTCCATCATGTGTTCCTGTTGAAACACAAGTCCGAACCTTTTGAGATATTCACAGAATATAAGCTAGAAGTAGGGAACCAATACAGGTATAAGTATTATGTCCTATGATAAGATCAGGGAAGAGAATACTTGTGTATAGAATTCCTGGGAATGAGATTCTCTCTCCGTATTACTCCTCTGAATACACCACAGCACAACGGTGTATCAGGGTGGAGCAATCGCACCATATTGGATATAGTGTGCTCTATGATGAGTACTACTGAGTTACCTATTTCCTTTTGGGGTTATGCACTTGAGAAGCTGCATATCTATTGAATTGGGTTCGAATCAAATCAGTGCCTACCACTCCATATAAGATATGGTATGGGAAGAACCCATCTCTTAAGCAAGTTAAGATTTGGGATTTTCCGGCCTATGTCAAAAGCAAAATCCGGACAAGATCGAGGCAAGGTCAGTTCTGTAGAATTGGAAAGGTTCCAGCTATACAAAACTGCAGCTGATGATTTGACAGAACCAAAGGATTCAATAGTTCCCGACGAACCTCAGCCTCTCCGCCGATCTGGTAGGGTTCCTCACCTTCCTGAGAGATACTTCGGTTTCTCGATGACAGTGGGAGCGAGGATTGCATCATGAGATGATGACCCAACTAGTTTCGAGCAGGCCATCGAGAGTAGGGACTCTGTAAGAATGGCTGGATGCTTAGCGATCTGAGATGGAATCCATATACACCAACAAAGTATGGACTTTGGTTGCGATATCTGAATGGTTAAATCCCCATCAGGAGCAAGTATATCTTGAGAAGATTACTTGGTGTAGATGGAAAAGTTGAGACTTTCAATGCTGGACTTGTTAAAGGTTTTCGTCATCAACCAAGCGTGGATAATGATGAAACCTTTTCCAGGGACTATGCTTAAGTCCATCCAGATCCTACTTACCATTGCTACATACCATGACTACGATATCTGGTGATTGGGTGCCATGACTACTTTTCTAAATAATGATTTAGAAGAGAACGTCTATAAGAACACAGCCAGAGGGCTTCGTAAACAGTGGGGGCAGCGGAAACATGTACAAGTTGCTTTACAAAATAAAGCAGGCATCGCGGAGTTGGAACATCTGTTTTGATGTGGTAGTCAAAGAGTTTGACTTCATCAAAATGGTAGATGAACCTTGTATGTACAAAAGGGTAGTATGGAATATGGTGATGATCCTCGTAGAGTACGTGGATGACATACTCTTGATAGGAAAGGAGTTTCCTATGCTACGATCGGTCAATCTCCTCTTATCACAAGGATTCTCCAAATAGGATAAAGGTGAATCACTGGAAAGGTTCCAGAGTGATAAAGACGACTGAATGTCAGTCACAGGCATTGTCTTTACCCTCAGTAAAGGGACGGTATGTTGGAAGAGTTCCAAGCTAGATACCGTGGGAAACTAGACGATAAAGGCTGGTAACATCGCTATTAAAGATACTACCAAAGAGGCAGTTTGGGAGTATATTGGTTCATAAGATGAACTAGGTTCCCACCATTGTTTGACAATGGTAGTGTGGCTTTGGCCCAGGAACCCAAGTCCCATCAGTGACCCAGACATATTCTGAGGCAGCATTACCTGATCATGGAGATAGATGATCTCCAGGGTGATCGAGGTTAGGAGAGTACACTCAGAGGACAACACGGCGGATCCACTCAAAAAGGCTTTTTCCCAGATAGAGACTTATATGGGATGGTTGAGGATGTGATACAGCAACTACTGCTACAGATGGCCCTAGTGCAAGTGGGAGATTGTTAGTTATATGTATGCCCTAGAGGCCATTACTGTATATTGGATGTATATTGTAGTGGATGCTGGGACATATATAGGTAGGACTTTCTTGCTCGACATGATAGTACGCTATCTGGTTGCTCTTTATCTTAACATGTATACTTTCTGTCTCTCTGTTACATGTTGATAAAGCCCTTAGGATGTGTACTCGACTTCCAGGACTATGATGTAGATCATACTAGTGGGGCCTGGGTAGTCCATGAGTACATCCTTCAATGTTCCTAGTCGTGGGAATATCGAGACGGGGCATCGATATTCCAGAGTAGACTAGCGTATATCTTCTCGACCCATGTGATGGGCGATGGATGATCCCATATCCATTGGTGTTTGACATCAGAGATGGTATGCGGGTGCTCAGTGGAGACTGGGTACACTGAACGGACTCGCCGAGAACTCCCAGATGGTATTATACCTCACGTCAGATGGCAGTTCTCTGGTGACACTGGTGCAGCTTAGTCTGTTGACCCGAGATCGTCATAGAGTCTTGTGTGTCTCCCACTGTGCTTTGATTTCCACCCTACCACGGCTCTACTGAGTCGTGCAAACAGGTGGTTTTTGGGTACAGTCCCGATTCACATGGAGGCAATGAGCGATAGGAGGGGATTCGTCTCTCCCGGTATTGGGGGTTGATGTTGCGCTATGCACGACTGGCCATAACTGGAAATCCCTGGCCAGGGTTGCAATGATCTACTGGTAAGTGTTATCAGTAGTTTCACACATGTTATGGACCTCAAGTCGGCATGACTTATCGAGCTATTGGGGTCTGACGTTTAAAACCCATAGGCGAGATATGCGACATATCAGACGAATAGATCGGATTGTACGGTAAGTGTTACTGGTTGGATTCACAGGAGTATGAGCGGGCTTACTCGTCGATCTTCTGATCGCTCAATACCCGGGTAGCCGTTACGTTTAGCAGACCGCTTGCGGCTTGTGGGTGTTTGATATGATCATCATCTGCTGCCGGCGTATTGACGAGTCTTTAGAGTCCTACACAGAGGTTTCCTGGCTCAAGCGAAACGAAATAGGAGCGCATATAAGATATGTGCGGGACCGAGAATGATACCAGTATGTGATACTGTATTCGATTCTCGCGATTTGTGACATTGATCGGTTATATGTGATATAGCCGGGTTATCGGATCAAGTGTTAAGTCGATAAGTTGTTACTATTGATATTAGTCGGTTATATGTGATATGACCGGATCGTTAAATCAAGTATTGATTTAATGATTTAATGTATAATTATATATTAGATATATTACTTTACATTAACTAATATTGGTTCACTTTAAATGGATTTTCTCACTTGAAATGCACAAGTTGTATATGTGATATATTTTTGTGCACTTGTTTGTATCATGTTTGATGATACATGCAAACTTGGGTTTGTGTAAGACTTAAACCATGTTTAGTGAATGGTTAGGGTTTCATTTTACTTATTCATTTATTTATTCTCTTAATTCTTTTTTGGGCAAGAATGAAATGGTGGCTTAGTTTGTTTTGTTGTTGAAGCTTCATGAAGCTTTGACTAAGTGACCATTTTTTCTTCATGTCCTAACCCTAACCATTCAACTAAACCCTAGTTAATTCTCTACACTTAACCATGGTTGTGAATATGATAAGTATCATTTTATTTCCTATTTTTAAAAAGACTTATCATATTCTTTTTCTTCTTCTTCTTCTTCTTCAACAAAGATGAAGAAAAAGCTTGCTACCAACAATGGTGCCTTGAGAAAAAGAGTGAGAAATCCAATTCTAAAGTGAACCCACTTCCTATTTCTTCATCCTCTACCACTTGCCAAGTAGTATAGGGTGTTTTCTTCACAAGTTTCATGACTTGGTGAAGTTGGAGCTTGATCTTGAGTTGCCTCAACGTAGATCATCTTCGGCATCGAAGTCGACGACCTAGTCCGCCCATTTCTCCGATGAAGCCGACGCTAGAGTCCAGGATCCGATGATCGCAGTGAGGGGACATATTCACGGAGCTAAGGAAGTGGAGGACCGGATCTACAAAGGTTGTAGTCACTTTCCTTTAGCAATAATGCTGTTTACATGCTTGCATCGCCTTACTTTTAGTTAACGATCCGTATTAGAGTTTGTAGGCACATGAAATTTTTTGAATTGGCCATGTTTGATGGGTTGTAGAACCTCTAGTGTGTGCCTAGGAACCCTACATTCACTGCCCGGATATACTTAGCAGGCCTCATACGGCCCCTCCAACGCTAAGGATCCAAGTCCTCCATAGAGGAAGCTCAGCAGCTACCCTGCTCGGCTATCCCCGGCTGGTAGCTTCCTACCACGACCGACAGGGATCAAAAGCCCTCCCAGAGGCAGTCGAGCCCGAGGGTCCCTCGCTCGGCTATCCTTCAGGAAAAAATCCCTCGCCAAGAGGCACCAGGCAGTAACCCTGCCCGGCCAAGAGTTCTTGGTAAGCTTCTTACAGCCCCTCCCGCGCTAAGGACTAAAGTCTTCCCAGAGGCAGTCGAGCCCTTGCTCGGCTATCCCCGGCTGGTAGCTTCCTACCACAAACGATAAGGATCAAAGCCCTAGCCAAGAGGCACTGGGCAGTAACCCTGCTCGGTCCCCGTCCTGAAGGATCAAAACCCTCACAAGAGGCAACCGAGCAGCTACTCTGCTCGGTCATCTCCGACTGGTAGCTCCCTACCCATGACGCCAGGGATCGAAGCCCTCGTAAGAGGCATCCGAGCGGCTTTCCCGCTCGGTCATCCCAGGCTGGTAGTTGCCTACCCACGACGCCAGAGATCAAAGCCCTCGCCAAGAGGCAACCGCGCAGCTTCACTACCCGGTCATCCTTAGTAGGCTTCTTACAGCCCCTCCGACGCTAAGGATCAAAGTCCTTCTTAGAGGCAGCCAAGCGGCTACCCTGCTCGGCTATCACTGGCCGGTAGCTTCCCTACTCACAACACCAAAGATCAAAGCCCTCACCGAGAGGAAACCGCGCAGCTTCACTGCCCAGTTATCCTTAGCAGGCTTCTTACAGCCCCTCCCGCATTAAGGACCAAAGTCCTCCCAAAGGCAGTCGAACCCGAGGATCCCTCGCTCGGCTATCCTTCAGGACAAAAGCCCCCGCCAAGAAGCACCGAGCAGTAACCCTGCCCGGCCAAGGGTCCTTGGTAGGCTTCTTACAACCCCTCCCGCGCTAAGGACCAAAATCTCCTAGAGGCAGTCGAGCCCTTGCTCGGCTATCCTTGGCTGGTAGCTTCTTACCACAACCAACAGAGATCAAAGTCCTCTCCAAGAGGTACTGGGCAGTAACCCTGCTCGGTCCCCGTCCTGAAGGATCAAAGCCCTCGCAAGAGGCAACCGAGCAGCTACCCTGCTCGGTAATCTCCGGCTGGTAGCTCCCTACCCATGATTCCAGGGATCAAAGCCCTCGCAAGAGGCATCTGAGTGGCTACCCCGCTCGGTCATCCCAGGCTGGTAGTTGCCTACCCACGATGCCAGAGATCAAAGCCCTCGCCAAGAGGCAGCCGCGCAGCTTCACTGCCCGGTCATCCTTAGTGAGCTTCCTACAGCCCCTCCAATGCTAAGGATCAAAGTCCTTCGTAGAGGCAGCTGAGAGGCTTCCATGATCGGCTATCCCTGGCCGGTAGCTTCCCAGCTCGCAACGCCAGGGATCAAAGCCCTCGCCAAGAGCCAGCCGCGCAGCTTAAATGCCTCGGATATCCTTAGCAGGCCTCTTACGGCCCCTCCAACGCTAAGGATCCAAGTCCTCCTTAGAGGTAGCTCAGCAGCTACCCTGCTCGGCTATCCCCGGCCGGTGGCTTCCTACCACAACCGATAGAAATCAAGTGCCCTCGCCAAGGGGTAACCGAGCAGCTTCCTGGCTCGTTCATGCCCAACAGACGTTGCGGGCCTGTAGCCCTCATAACGAGGCCTCTGAGCCCATTCATGCTCGACGCAAGTACGGCGGACATCCCTCTGCCCATCACATGCAGAGGATCCGAGGCCCCAACAAGGGTCATCAGGTCTATCCAAGTCTGAGCGATCCCTCCTCGACTTCGGGGCCATGGAGATGCCTCCTTCTCAGCAGCGCTTGGCACGCTTGGCAAGTGATCGAAATCAACTCGACAAACGATCGCTAGACGGATAGCCGACCTGACATGGAAGCCCAACAGTGAAAGCGGAGATATTTTATGAGCATTCTTCATAAACATAAGATAAAGTGCAAACCGATGAAACCAAAGAAAAAAGTTTTATTACCAAAAGAAAAAGTCTTTACAAAGGGTATTTTGGGCTCCCCGGCCTTACAAACTACCCGGAGGCTTACAGAAGAAGGACGAGAAAATATCAAAAAGGCCTAAGTCGCAACCCCCCCCCCCCCCCGCGCCTCGCTTCCCTCATCACCATCATCACGGCCTGCCGGAAGCTTCACCACCGGAGGTTTTGCCACCAGGGGTGCGCCTCGCTTCCCTCATCATTGTCTGCCGGAGGCCTTGCCACCGGGAGTGGGACCCGAGCACGGAGCTCGCCATCAACGAACTCGGGAAGCTGCTCCTTTAAGGCATCCAGAGCCTTATTCCACGCGACGGCAGAATACTCGCCAAGCTCGGCATAAAACTTCTCTGACACCTTGTAATCGGCCACAGCTTTCCTAGCCCGAACCTCGGCAGTCTTGGCCGCCAGAAGCGCCGCCTCGGCATCCCCCTGCTCGCCTCGCGCATTAAGCCATATAGGAAAATGTAACACAAGTGTAAAAATGATATATATGTTTTGCACAAAACAAGCTTAATGCGCGATTAGCGATATTTAATCGCAATTAGCACTAAATAGCGTATAATTAATCATAAGAACTTATAATTTGCATAATTCACATAAAACACCCTTTTTTTAGTAATTTCCATAATTTTCCAAATTTTTTCCCAATTTATCGGTATTTAATTATACCGCCTTAATAAAATATTCAATATAATATTATTTAATAATAAAAATCCCCTAAAATAATATTTTATTTTTCTGTAATGTTACAATCTTCCCCCCTTAAAGAAATCCGGTCCGCGAATTTAAATTTAAACCCCTCAATACTAAAACGTTTCAGTAAAATGATCAAGTCGTCGGGGCTACGAAATCGTCAATACATAAAACGCATCATAGCGCAATGCATGCGCATGAACAATGAGCAGATAACTCAAAATCAAAACTCCGTCAAGCATCCCGCAATCATCGGAGTCATGGTGAAGACACCAATGTCAAATCCAATACAAAACCCAACGTGATATACATTAAAACTATACATATAAACATCAAATCTATACACATAAGCATATGAAAAAGATGCATGCCAAACCTTTCATGTTGTTGTGCGATGCGCATAACACTGTACAGTGGCGGACGTCTATTGTAAGAAAATAACCATATATGTATATATCTTTTGTTTAATATGTACGTCATGCCATTTTGAAAACAATTTAGAAGGGTTTTCTTATTTTAAACGTTTCGTGTCATATCAGACACGTAGGTAAATACTGAGACTATAGCTCCCCTTTTTTTTGGAAATCCCTTCGATAACTATCAAAGCCCTCGCCAAGAGGCAACCGCGCAGCTTCACTGCCCGGTCATCCTTAGTAGGCTTCTTATAGCCCCTCCGACGCTAAGGATCAAAGTCCTCCTTAGAGGCAGCCGAGCGGCTACCCTTCTCGGCTATCACTGGCCGGTAGCTTCTCTACTCACAACGCCAAAGATCAAAGCCCTCACCGAGAGGAAACCGCGCAGCTTCACTGCCCAGTTATCCTTAGCAGGCTTCTTACAGCCCCTCCCGCACTAAGGACCAAATTCCTCCCAAAAGCAGTCGAGCCCGAGGGTCCTCGCTCGGCTATCCTTCAAGACAAAAGCCATCGCCAAGAGGCACTGAGCAGTAACCCTGCCCGGCCAAGGGTCCTTGGTAGGCTTCTTACACCCCCCTCCCGTGCTAAGGACCAAAGCCCCCCAAAGGCAGTCGAGCCCTTGCTCAGCTATCCTCGGCTGGTAGCTTCTTACCACGACCTACAGGGATCAAAGTCCTCGCCAAGAGGTACTGGGCAGTAACCCTGCTCGGTCCCCATCCTGAAGGATCAAAGCCCTCGCAAGAGGCAACCGAGCAGCTACCCTGCTCGGTCATCTCCGGCTGGTAGCTCCCTACCCATGATGCCAGGGATCAAAGCCCTCGCAAGAGGCATCCGAGCGGCTACCCCGCTCGGTCATCCCAGGTTGGTAGTTGCCTACCCACGACGCCAGAGATCAAAGCCCTCCCCAAGAGGCAGCCGCGCAGCTTCACGGCCCGGTCATCCTTAGTGGGCTTCCTACAGCCCCTCCAATGCTAAGGATCAAAGTCCTCCGTAGAGGCAGCTGAGCGGCTTCCATGCTCGGCTATCCCTGGCCGGTAGCTTCCCTACTCGCAACGCCAGGGATCAAAGCCCTCGCCAAGAGGCAGCCGCGCAGCTTAACTGCCCGGATATCCTTAGCAGGCCTCCTACGGCCCCTCCAACTCTAAGAATCCAAGTCCTCCTTAGAGGCAGCTCAGCAGCTACCCCGCTCGGCTATCCCCGGCTGGTGGCTTCCTACCACAACCGACAGAAATCAAGTGCCCTCGCCAAAGGGAAACCGAGAAGCTTCCTGGATCGTTCATTCCCAACAGACGTTGGAGGCTTGTAGCCCTCATAACGAGGCCTCTGAGCCCATTCATGCTCGACGCAAGTACGGCGGACATCCCTCTGCCCATCACATGCAGAGGATCCGAAGCCCCAACAAGGGTCATCAGGTCTATCCAAGTCTGAGCGATCCCTCCTCGACTTCGGGGCCATGGAGATGCCTCCTTCTCAGCAGCGCTTGGCATGCTTGGCAAGTGATCGAAATCAACTCGACAAACGATCGCTAGACGGATAGCCAACCTGACATGGAAGCCCAACAGTGAAAGAGGAGATATTTTACGAGCATTCTTCACAAACATAAGATAAAGTGCAAACCGATGAAACTAAAGAAAAAAGTTTTATTACCAAAAGGAAAAGCCTTTACAAAGGGTATTTTGGGCTCCCCAGCCTTACAAACTGCCCGGAGGCTTACAAAAGAGGGACGAGAAAATATCAAAAAGGCCTAAGTCATAAACCCCCCTCCCCCCGCGTCCCCCCGCGCCTCGCTTCCCTCATCACCGTCATCGCGGCCTGCCGGAGGCTTCACCACCGGAGATTTTGCCACCAGGGGTGCGCATCGCTTCCCTCATCGTTGTCTGCCGGAGGCCTTGCCACCGGGAGTGGGAACCGAGCACGGAGCTCGCCATCAGCGAACTCGGGAAGCTGCTCCTTCACGGCATCCAGAGCCTTATTCCACGCGACGGCGGAATACTCGCCAAGCTCGGCATAAAACTGCTCTGACACCTAGTAATCGGCCACAACTTTCCTAGCCCGAACCTCGGCAGTCTTGGCCGCCAGAAGCGCCGCGAAACGATCGGCTAGATCCGCCAGCTTCCTCTCGGTAACTCGGTGGGATGCACTCAGGCGACGATAGGCACCCCGATTCGCTGAATTGGCGAGCTCCGCAACCTCCGCACGGGCTGCCAGGACGTTGGCCCTCGCCATCTCCAGACGCAGGTCACACCGCAGGACCTCGACCTCCGAAGGAAACGTTTCTACTGGCCTCGGTGCGTGGAACGCCCCCTCGGCCTCCATACGAGTAGCGAGGGCGCAGTGTTGAAGGACCTGACGGGAAGCGGATGAGAAACTTGGAGGCGCTCGAGCCAAAGAAAGGAAGGTAAAAAACAACGCGTAGAGGGGTTCGTACCCGGGCCGCCCCTTGGGCTATGGCCTCCATTTGGACCCTCAGGGTGCCATGCGGAAGCCTTCCCCCGGCCGACTCTTCCATCCCGGCGAGCAGGCCGGCAGCGACGGAAAGCCCAGATGGAACCATGAAGACGGCATCACCCCTTGCACGGGAATCCCCTCAGGAACCATCGACGGCGGTGCACGAGAGATTGTCCTTTTCCTCTTAAGGGGGACCCCATCCTTGCCCTCCTCTCTGTCTCTCTTCTGGGGCTCGGATGACCGTGGACATCTCTGGCGGCCACCGGAACAATCACCAGGAGCCGTCAACGAAGCGGACAACCCTATCGCCGGCGGAACATTCGGCTCAGGGCATGAGCCATCCAGGGGCACGGCCGCGCCGCTGGCCTCCCTCTGGAACGAGAAACCAAAAGAGTGGGAACGAACCATGTATCCAAAAGAAGAAGAGCGCTGAGTAGCCAAGACTTAGGAGAAAGGAGATTTGAAAGAGTAGGGGCCCTGGAGTGGGCCCCACCCCTATTTGTTTCCACAACCGCCCTCATCCAAGGGCGCCCTTCATCTCCCGCCAAAACTCCTCCTCGCGTCCAACGGCTCTGATTGCTCCACTTGTCGTTCCCACACTGGACCGCACCCCATCATACGCCGCAGGTCTGTACACATCGCGTCGGCCAACCGACGCTTGACACGTGGACCGACGCTTCAGTGACAGGATGCACGAACCTGCACACCTTCCTTAAATGCAGAGATCTCGCCTTGATTAGCTGACAGAAAAGACAGCTGACAGCCCGAGGACGCGTCCCGACGAAACCTTAGGAGGGAGCTCACCCGGGGAGGCCCGGCGGTCCACTCCTGACCCGACCCGCTAGCTGGTCGGGACAAGAGTGGGGAGCTAATGATGATGCTCAATATTGGCGATCTCCAAGATCAGGACACGTGGCAGATGACGTGTCCCAGAACTCAGAATAAAGGGCCCACAGGGGCCGACCAGGCCAACCCTGTACCCGACCTGCAAGTACAAGCTGGCTCTCCTCAGAGCCCCCTGAAAATTGGCCTCATCGGCCTCTCAGTTCGCTCCGAACTGCCACAGGACCAAAACTCCTCGGCCCTCTCGCTCGTCCCTAAGCTTCCCAGCCGAAGCCATCTTCCTCGGTCCTCCGACCGACCAACTCCACCACTCGCAGGCGTAACCGCCGCTCCGTAAATCTCGCCATGCGCAGATTCTCCGCCAGCAACATCCCACGTTCCATGCTATCACGATCCCCATTAATGGGCGATCCGCCCTTACACGGACGTGACGTCGGGAGCGTAACTGCCAGCGAGATTCTCGCGCTTGCTGCTGCATGCTGCCGCCACTATATAAACCCCCATCACAGAGGGGTCAAGTAAGCCATTTTTTTACCCACTTAGCCGTCACTCTGCTCGAATCTTGTACTAACTTGAGCGTCGGAGGGTCCTCGATGGTATCCAACCACCCCGGGACTTCTTTGCAGGTACTCGGCGTTGACTCCTCAAAACCACCAATCTCCTCAAAACCCATTGAGACCCACACGCAACAGGAGATCACCTCCAAGATCCACCGATAGATCGACGGAAGACAACATCTGACGGAGACCCGAAAAGTAACTCCATCACTTTCTTTTAGATGATTGAGGTGTTGGATACAATTTTTTTTCACGGTTTATATTGCTACAGTGACTTTTTTTTACTTCATAGAATCTACGCGAGACAGACTCATCAGGGTCCTGCACTTCAGTCACACAAAAAAAAAACACGCATGAACATCAGCTCATATGATAACGTACCTACAGAACACTTTATATACATGTATTCCAAATTTGCGGCGAAAAAAATCAATAACCATCAGTAACTAGCCAGAAATATTTTCTTAAAAGAAAAATTGGTTAAAATGGAATTTTAAGAAAAACTTATTATAGTCAGGGATAACAAATGTTCAGGATAAAAAATGATAGGGGACATCCATTAAAGCATGAATTCAATGTTTTAGAATTTTGAACAATATGTCACTATCTATGAGCATTAAGTTACATTCATGGGATGAAAGAAGAAGAAGATAAGCAAACCGCGTATATTTGGAATATAACTAATTTCATACGACAAATATAAGAGGAAGCGCAATTAATAACTATTCGCGAAAAAAATGTAAGCATTATCTTGTGCAAAAACAATCGTTTTATAAAACTTTCGAGTCTTTAAAGTGCTGCTAGAGAAGCTTTAATTTAATAGCTACAAATGATCACCACCAAGAAAAACATCATAAAATCAACAGCTGTGATGAGATACAAAGTGATGATCAATTCATTCATGAATTGTTTATTTTTGATTTAGACACTAAACATTATAAAACTTGCGCTGAGCTAGCTCACAAGAAAAACCAACAAATTGAATTATGAAAAAGTACAAAAAAGAAATATAGAGCATGCTTAGAAAATATCATCAAGGAAAAAAAGGTACTTAGCAATTTATGTAGCTTTCTATTCTTCAATGATCTTAATTTTAAAACAAATGGGCACAATGAAGACCAACCAAGTCAATGGTAAAAGTAAAATAAAAAGGTCGCAAAGAGCAAATTTAGCAAATATCTAAAAAGATTTTCTGTTTAAAGACTATACCTTTTACGTTGCTTTCTATAATTCGATGAGCCATGGTTTTTTTTATTTTAAAACAAATTGGCACAGCACCGACAACAAATAATTAGATAATTATAATAACTAAAGTAACAGTAATAATCTGGGTCCAACAAAACCACATCAAGATAATCGGCATATGCACATAGAGATGACTGGCACATCGACATCAAGGTAGCTAGCAATATAACATTGAGATGTCTAGCACGACAACACGTGGTAAATATTTCAACATAGCCTTTTAGATGGAAAACGATCAAAGGATAGCCATGATATGTCCTCAAGTTTGAGACAGGCTCACATCAGTTGAGAAACAATCAGCTATGCTAATCAAGAAAAAGAGTTCATAAAAAAGAACTCCATGTATTTTATTCTTATCACAACAAGAGAGTTCACAAAACATAGAAAGGTTCATTTGATTATTATTTAATATATTCATATGTTTTGCAAAACACTAGTGACTTGTTTTCGCTAAACTATATTTGTATCAGTATTCATGACTAGAAAATAAATATGGATATGGTATACTCATATTCAATATGTATCCGATCTGAAACAGACCTTACATTTAGCCGGGGGGGGAGAGGGGTTGTTTAGAGAATACTGCATCAAATGAAATTGATGCTTGGTACATGGCCACCTTCGAAAAAAGGTCAAAGGATGATACTTAGGTGTAGTAATTTCCAACATTGATCAAAGAAAAAGAGAAACCTGAATTACTTCCTTGACTACACCTGAAAGAAATAATGTAAAGCAAAAGGAAGAAATGGTTTTAAGAGATTCACTTATGTTGTGTCAAAATTTACCAATATAGCACGGTGTGTGAACATGTTATTAAATGCCATCATCAACATCTAAACCATCTTTCCATCATCAAATGGTTCGCTTATTGGAATAGCTTTTGTGGAAGATTTAACAAAGTCGAAAGATACATAGTCGATTTCTCTCTTTCGTTTTGTTTTGGATGCAACCCCTTCGTGAATCGAATCGCCGACCTCTCACCTAGAATAGGAAAGAATTATCGCATGAGCTAATAAGGGTTTCACTGTCAATCTCATATCAACTTTTAGTGAGTGCAAGCAAAATTCTTGTTGAGAAACTTACGGCTAAGATAGGTATTTTCATAGTGCACTCAATATTCCTTCAGACTGGTAAAAGATCGAGTAAAAGGCGAACGGTAACACATTTTCATAGAATCACACCTATCTTTAAACTATAGATAAAGCCAATGTATATTGGAACATCAAGCATGCTGAGCGAATTTTTAGAAACACATAAGAGTATTTTCAAAGAAGGGATCTTCTAACCGGCCAATTGTAACGACCACAAAATCCATATATATTTTCTTTGATAATAAAGATCATTTCCTTTCCGAACTATATATATATATATATATATATATATATATATATATATATATATATATATATATATATATATATATATATATATATATATATATATATATTAGCTAGTATCCATATGGTTGAGACATTGTAGTGTTGTTCTTGAGGTCATAGGATCTAACCCTGGATGTTGCAATTTTTTTTAATGAGGTCATAGGATCTAACCCTGGATGTTGCAATTTTTTTTAATGCATAGGTGTTGATATATTTTCTTAACTAATTGTAGAGTTTGAATTGGGTTGTTTTGACTTTGTTAGGATTCAAAAGTTGTTAGCCTAATATTTGTTTATTTCATATGATAAAATATACCAAATGATATAATTAAGTACAATAGTCATAATAAATTTTAGATAATAATGATATCTCACATCAATAAAATATTTAACAAATCATATATTTTTAACTTTATAACTATTTAATATATTATTAGGTATGCATATCCTATTTGGTTTTGATATCACAACAAAATAGTTATGATTTAGATTTTTACTGTTATTATTTTTAATAAGATATAAACCTATTAAGATATATTCTCCTCATTTCAATTTTATCCTATATATTTTAGAGAGAGAAACCCTGCCTCTCCTTTCTTTCCATCCATCTTCTTTTCCTTATCAACCAACGGAGACCAAAGCTTTACTCCCACTAGTAAGAGAAGAAGGAACGCACCCCTCATCATTATTTGTGCTAATGTTTTTCTCTCCGTCTAAGGTATCCATTGAAGAAGTAGCGCACTCAAGCTCTTAGAGTCTCGTTAAGAACAAGGCTTAGTTGTGCGGACCTGACAAACACGGTTGTTATACCGGCTTGTGTCGAGTAAGTCCCCGTCTCCCTCTTTCTTGTTGAATCTCTCTCTCTTTTTGCCATGTCTCCATTCTTGCTGATACTTGTTCTATCCCGATTAGCCCATGTTTATATAATTTTTATAAAATGATAACGAGAAATTAACACCTTAGTTGCTAAAGTATTTTGCCTCCATACTTGAGAACGCAATAATTAGTAGGTTTCGTTTGCTTTCTTAAGACAATAGAACGTTTAACATTAGTTATATGAGAACGCGTGAACTGTATCGCAATAAATCATATGACACTTTATAAAATCCATTTGTTTATGAAAGGGGATATTTTTCCTTTGCTTAAAGTGCTAGCATATGCCTTATGTTTTTGGTGTATGCGTACATCCCTAATCGCATGAGTGCTACGTATTCACCATCTCATATTTTCCTCGTTGTACTAGAGAGCGACACACGCTTCTCCATGAATCGTTTAGTAGAATTTAAACCGCATTTTTTACAAAACCATATGTTTTTGGAAAACCGACATTTCTATACCAAAACGACTTTGAGATGTGTTCATATTATAAATATGGTCTCAGAAATTTCAAGAAAATTATTTAAGATAACATATATTTTTCTAAACGCACTGTAAAATTTCGAATCGAACCGAGCTATGGTTTAGGGTTTACAGTATTTCTAATCACTGCTTTTTTTAGTACCTTGAAAACAGTTTTTAAGACAATCTTCAAAAATTCATAACTTAAGTTTCTGGAATCCAAACCTAGTCAAATAAAGTTGGTTTGATAACTAGATCGAAAACCTAAATTTTTCTAATTCAAAGCTTTTCCTAAAAATCGACGGAAATATTTTATTTCTACCTTTTAAACTTAATTATGTGTCAAATCTGGACAGATTCGACACATAATTTGCGCATTATTTTTCAAAACATCATATCTAGTACTATAGAACTCAGTTTGTGACAAACTTTAAATGTATGGATGCTAAATTGATAACTCTGCATCTTTCCTGTAGAACCCTAGATTCATAAATGTATATATCAATACGATATATGCACTCCCTTGTTGTTGTCCTAGAAAAATAAAATCTGTTTTAGACTCTTATATTAAAATAATCATAACTATAGTTTCAGATATCCAAATCGTGTAAACTCAAATTGTTTTAATAACTGACTGAAAGACCTATCTTTTTCTAGTTCAACTCCAGATCTGAAAACCGACGGAAAATATCACAAACTGCACTTTTAAAATATGCAACGGTACTAGAAAGATTCTGCCCTGCTCTGCACAGCGATACCAAAACACGATTATCTTCTAAACCATTAATCAAGATTATTCGAGACTAGAACCCATGTCTACGTAACATCTAGAACTACATTTCTCGTGTGTATCCTAAGTTCATATGAATTGATTATCTGCTAGTTTTTAGTAATTCTTTATGCTATTGTTTCTGGTTTATGTCTTGTGGATACTTCGATTTGTGTCGTTTCATGTTATGTGAACTTGTGTAGCCCGACTTCCTAATTTTTGCACTTACATGAATCATATGGTTAGATGTATTGCATGCTTGATACAGACCTAGCTCGAACCGTGAATACATGTATACATGAATACTTGAATTTCATGAATTACAAATCTCATGGATTTCGTGAATTACAAATCTCGTGAATCTATATATATCTTCACTTTAATATTAATAATATCATGGGGATGGGATAGCTCGAAAAATGGGGGTATTTATGTGTAACAAGGGATATACTTGTTCCTCGTGGCCCCAGAGAATACGGTATATTGCATTACATATCGTCAATCTTGTGTTGCAGTTGTTCCGTGGAAATAACGGAATATCCTGGTTATATGTAAAACTCTCACAATTCAAAATTATAACTTAAAACGCTATAATTACTAATATCGTGACACTCTGGTTGTATTTTTCCTGATAGATATATGCCTGACTTTATTGATCCACATGCTATCAATCTTCCATTTTTATCTTTATATTTGTGTTATTGTTACATGCCGTATTTTGTTTATTTGAAAGAATTCTATTCTTTTAAACAGGGGACTTACCAGACTTTAGTTTGCTGATGGCATTCCACTTTTCTTGTTTTCTTGTTTTTTTTTGGGAATGTCATCAGACGATGTTGGGGCAGGCGATGAGGCTAGGTCGAGACAACTAAGTACTGTCTTCCCAATATATTTAACCTAATAAAAAAGAAAAACTCTGTTGAATTCAATAAGGTAGTGCCTTACATTCTCTCCATGAGGGCGCCAGCGCCAGAGCCAATCTTATAGTATTAAATTCTATGGTGGCGCCTCACGTCACGCGAGTGCCAATGTGCAAAGCACAGAAGAGGTCATAAGAGTTAAATTCTTAGATGGAGCCACAAGTGAGCGGGCGCCAATATGCAAAGCACGGAAGAGTTCATTACATAAGACTTAAACTCTTAGATGGCGCCGTACGTGCTCCTCACGCGGGCTCCAATGTGCAAAGCACATAAATACCCATTATAAGAATTAAATTCTTAAGTAGCGCCCACGTGCATAACACGTGAGTACTGGCGCCCAGATAGAATTAAAATTCTACAATAATCCCTGTTAAACAGAACCGTTGGATTAAAGATCAAACGGAGATGATAAATCATCAAAATACAGAATTAAATTCTGTTGGAAGAAAACTTTTTTCAAATCTTTCTAAAATAAGAAAGATACTCTCGGTTGGATAAAAATCCAATTATAGAAAATTCTATTTTGGAATATATTCACTCAATTTTTCTAATAAGAAAAATTGTTCTCTGTAAAATAGAAAACCCTTGGATTAAAAATCCAATGGTGATTAAAAAATCACCATTTTACAGAATAAATTATGTATAGGGGAAAATATTTTCCCAATCTCGTTAAAAACAAAAATCATATTCTGTAAAAACATAAGTCCTTGGATCAAAAGATCCAATGGTGGCTAAAATTCCCCAACTCAATTTTGAGTCCAATTAAATCAATTGGAATCTCTCAATAAGAGATTTTCTCAGAATTAAATAACAAACTTGCCTTCACTATATAAAGAATTCAAGACTTCAAGTCTAAAAAAAAAGATAGGAACGACTACCAGAGAGGACGGAGGGACAGAAAAAATACAGGGAGCTCTAAAAAAGAACAGAGAATTCAATTCTCAAAGAAGAAGACTTTCCTTCTCAAAACCCTAGGTAAAGGAAAGAAATCAAAATATCTCTATCACATCCAAGAGTTTAACCATTTTTAAAGAACTTAGTTCTTACTATGGGTCTGAGATCCACAAGACAAGTCTTCCATAAGTTGAGAATTTAATTCTCATCGGAAAAATCTTGTTCTTGAGAATTAAAGATTCAGAAAACCACTAGGTCCAAAAGAAAAAATAAAAGGAGAAAGGAACCTATAAAAGAACTTAGTTCTTAAAGAAAAAACTGATCCCAGATCTTCAAAAAAAACCGAACATCTTCATGATCATTAATGGTCAAAATGCCATGAACAGAGATTTAATCTCTTAAAAAGGAAAAATATACTAGCGCCTCACGTGCTCCTCACATGGGTGCCCCCTTTTAACAGCGCCAAGCGCCTCACGTGAAAACATGCGGATGCTCAAAATAGAAAGCCAGTGCCTTAGGTGAAATATACGTGGGCGCTGAATAAAAGTGCTTAGCACTTCTTATGCAGCCAAAACGGCTGAGTGCTTAGCATTGATTGGGCAGTGCCCAACGCCTCACGTGCATCTTACGTGGACGCCATAAAAAGTGCTTAGCACTTCACATTTAGTCAAAATGACTAAAAATATTCAACATTTATTGGGCAGCGCTCATGACTGAGTGCTTCACATGACATACATATGAGCATCAGAGCTCAAAAAAATGCTTAGCACTTTTACATGAAAAGAAAAGTGCTGAACAAACAGAGCCCAAATAAGTGCTTAGCACTTTTGAAAAGAAAAGGGCTAAGTAGACTTAGCCCAAATTAGCTAAGTCTCTGAAATTTTCTTGCAGCTGGGCCCAAATGCTCTTTTGCTGGATCTTAAATAAAAATGATTCTTAAAATTTTGCTAAGTTGATCTTAGTCTCAAATTAGACTAACGCATACTTTGCAAGAACAAATTGAACTAAAATGCTCATATATTTAAGTTGATATTAATCTCAAACCAGATTAACGGTCCTTAAATAAACCTAAGCCCAAATCTAAAATATATGGATTTGGACTAATCCGCGCCCTACGAGCGACTACATAAACTAGCCTCCGTATACAATCCACGGGCAATCAAAACAAACAAAAACTCACATGACACGAAGTGAACTTCCGGAGCAGGAGAAAATGGTTATCGCAATGCGGTAACGTAATTAACTGCAGGGGCTTGCGCCTGTAAGGAAGAGCGTCCCCACAATCAAAAACCCCTCATAAAATGAGGGGGAATCTGATAAAGTCTGCTACAACGGTCGTATCTGTCCAAACCTCTGATATATGGAGCCATAAATCAACTTGGTATTTTCGGAGAGGTGGACGGATAAATCCAAATAGCATATGCCCAAAAATTCAAACAAGACGACCTATCCCAGTTCGTCTCCGTTTTCGGCGGTGAACAGATTCTGGTACGCCCGGTGGGACCTTTTCCTCTTTCCACTCCACACTTCGTGTGTCGTGTTTCGCAAACGAAATCGCGGTTCACTATGGTTGCCCTTGGATCTGAGGTACTAAAATTTGGTGTCTTGCTCCTGTGCAGAAGGAAAAAAATCGATGGCTTCCCACTGCACCTCTTGCAACATCAACGCTCGCTCTACCCTAACTGGAAGAGAGACCTACGGGCCCAACGCGGCCTCTATCTTTTCAATGTCGGTAGGGCAAGTAACGCAAACTACTACTGGGTTGTTCTTCGAGACCATGCTCCTACCAGTAGGTGTCGGTGCTTCAGCGCCGCAGGAAGATGCTCCCAAAAGGTTGGTCTTCGATCGACTGGAAACCACAACGCCCCTCTCAACGGCCCATCCAAATCTGGTGTCTCAGTCTTCAACAGGCTGAGCAAAAACCTAAACAGGCCTGCAAAGAGGCTCGTAATACCTGAAGGGGCTACCCTAAAATGGATAGCCCTCCCAACTCCTTCTACGGGCGAAGCCGTCAAAAGAGCTTCCCCCAGCAGAAGATCGGTCTTTGAAAGATTGGCCGTTCCTCCTCAAACTCTGCCAAGAACATCAGTTTTCAACAGGTTGACGCCAACAACAGCCCCTCAGCAAAGCCAAGGGTACGAAGAAGCCACTTCCAAATCTAAGACAGCCCCGTCTGCAAGACATGCTCGACGTCGTCACTGGCGCCGAGTGAGGAAAGTTGGGGGAAACTCCCCCTCTGGACTTACCCCACCAGCTCCAATGGTGGATGTTGATGCTGATATTCCAACCGGGAACAGCTTTGATCTACTCAGAAGGGTACGCAAGAACTCTCCAACGACGGTGCTAAAGAAATCGCTCCAGCCTGCAGAAACCACAGTGCAAGCAAAGACGGAGCGCCCCCATCAACGGCTCTCTTTGCAAATTCACAGGGTCTGGCAAAAAGTCCAGTACTCCATGATTGATCAAAACTACTCTCGTCGACCGAAGAAATCGAAGTCTCGGCAAGAGAAAGAATGTCCCTTCGTCATACAGCGAAGGACTTCTTCTGCACAAGTGCCTGTTACAACGGCTTCTTCAACTCCAACCTCCCACAAAAGGATGAGGCCAGAGAAAATCCCACCGCCGGCTGTAAATTCCAAAGGCGATGGACCCATACACCCCAAGTTTAGGGGCATGATCGTACATACGATCTACATGGCTTCCGGGAAAGAAAAAAGCCATGCTTCCGTAGGTCATCGACTGCAAACTCGATCGCTGACAAAAGCCCAGGAGCAACAACAAAAGTTCCAAGAGATGCTGACCAAAATGGCAGCACTCACCGGGCAGAAAGAAAGTCCGGATCTAACAGCCGAACAGCGCCAGAAGCAGGAGACCGATACAGTGTTCCTGCGAAGGGTGCTTGAAAGAAAGGACAAGCAAGCTGCTGAGCAGGCTGCTAACATAAAGCAGATGGCTCTTTTGTTCCAGGATATGGTTGGAATGATGATCCAGCCAGAACCCCCAGCCGAGGATCCACCGATAATCATCGAGAATGACAGAGGGGAAATATCAAACCCTCTTTCGGCTTTATCGGAAGCCAAGGAGGAAACAATCTCTAAGGCTACTCTTGATGATTATATCACTCAAAAAATACGAGCTCATCAAGCTAATGAAGCCGCAAGCCAAATCGTCAGAACTGGGCAACCATATCCAAGCTGGTATGACCAAATTAAATACCTACTGGGATATACGATCCCCAAGTTCCATGTGTACAAGGGGACAGGCAACCCACATCAACACGTCGCGTAGTTCAGAGCTCTGTGCAGCAACATTAGAGGTGACGACAAACTGTTGCTTTGCCATTTCGTTGGCAGCCTGTCAGAAACGGCCTTTGAATGGTATTCGGAGCTTCCAAATGACTCCGTGAGAACATTCATAGAGATGGAACTACTGTTCACACAGCGGCTCGCCAGCGAAAGCAAGCGCACCCCGATCACGACATTAATCAATGCCAGGGTAAAGTCGGGGGAAACCTGGGTCCAATATGCGATCCGATGGCAGAACCTATGGTCTAAGTGCGAACAGCACATCGAAGAATACCCCGCCATAGGCATGTTCATCGGGACCCTTGATCCTCAAACGACCGTGTCCTAGTTCATGACGTTCTTCAAACCAACGACTTTCCAGGCTTTGATCGATAAATTGACCCAAATGGACCAGATGGGCCACGGGCCTTCCTCCTCAAGTAAGGACCCTTGAAATGCCAAGGGTAAAGGGAAAGCGGCCTTCGTTGCCAACGCTCAACAACAATCGAGTGGCCCAAAACCAGCTGCTCGCCAAAACAACACACGTCCATGCCTATCCATGGAAGAAAGACTAGGACGCGCTTACTCGTTTCCCCACGATAAGATGATGAGACTATTTGAGTTGGCAATGCGTAACAAACTCATCACATTGCCAGACCCACGACGTCCATTGCAACCCGGCGACGTCGCCAACCCGAACTACTGCTTCTATCACAGAATGGTGAGCCACCCAATTGAGGATTGCTACGTCTTCAAGAACTAGGTCGAGAACCAGTATCGACAGGGGAAGTTCGCGCTATCTGAGAACTGGAGGATGAACCCACCACAGAAGCACGCTCCCAAAAAAGTGGATGCACCGGGAGCATCATGGTCTCTTGTGGAAAAAACTCCATAGGAAGGCGTTCTTTCAGCTAAAACCAAAAGAATGCTGAAAGATCTACAGGCATGTCCGGCAGTCAGGTGGAAAAGCCCATTTGAACCCGAAATCATCGAGGGATGCTAAAACCGTGTCTCGTACCGAAGATTGTTGATAAAGGGCAAAACCCCCAAGTCAAGCCTTCAAAGTCTTCGAAGAAAAAGAAGAAGACCAAGAAGCCTGTGCAGCCTGCCGAGTATGACGACAAGCACAAGGACCTACAAAAGTGTATCGATGCGCTGGAGGAATACAACCAGAAGGCGCGGACACCGATCACGCTCGAAGAGTTCCTCAAGCATATTCTTGTGAATGAAGATAATGACAACGATGAGGAAAATGACTCATCAGAAGAAACTGAAGACTATGTAGCAAGTTGCCACATGGTCTTCCATTCGTCATTAAATGACGAAGAAACTCCATCGGCGTCAGAAAACAACACGGAGGAACTCGGGGCAGGATCGGCGCTAAAATCTCCGGAACTGCCAGAAGACCCGATCGAAAAGCTGTTAAACGAAGCTTTTCGAAAAAGCAGAGCTGGCCGAGAATGCGAAACAGCCATATACGAAAAGGCTAAGCGTTAGCGTCAGGATGAAAAAGCTGCGGCAAGATGGAGTCGTAAAGTACTCCAACCAAACCAAAGCATACCTGCGACAAATAAGAGCATGATCAAAACAGAGAAGCGGTTCGCCAAACCCCTCTCAATAGGAATGAAGCCGCCACCTCTGGTAGGAAACACTCCCGGGGTCATATACCTCGACGGAGAGGATTCACATCCAAACTATTGCCTAAATCATCGGAGGGTTACCCACCCCACCGAAGAATGCAGTACTTTTAAGAAGTGGTGGTAATGATATGTTGCTCATCAAAAACATTTCAAGAGGATGAAACGCAAAGCTCGTCGACGGCAAAAGAGTGAGATAGATGCGCGTGAAAAAACGACTAGCAACTATCACATGGTTGGTACCAGTTCAGAATGGGGGGAAACCCCACGTTCTTACTTTTGGGAGCGATTCTGAGGATAAAATGCCCCCCAGCCCTCTCTTCAAAGACTTCACCTCTGAAAAAGAAGAGGGGGAGAAGAACTGCGAGAATATTCAGCTGCGTAACCGCACGCTGCCTGAAAAAAACCTCGGACCTACAAACAAAGGTTCGAGCAAAAAATACAAAGGGAAAGAAAAAATCTCTGAGAAAATTTCCCTCGACGATGGAGTTGTCAAAGAGCTCACAGTATGGGACCCGCCTAAGAAAAATAAGATGGATTACAATGTCCTAGCACATCTGAGGAAAATACCCTCACAGCTGAGCATATTGGATGCTCTACTCTTGTCCAAAGAGGCACGAGAGTCTCTGATCAAAGCATTACAAGAGCCTGATTAGTTCCAAGCTTTCCTTGCAGAAGAGAAGTTAAAGGACGAGATGGAAAAAGTTCACACAGCTGACATTACATTCGGCGATGAAGATCTCCTCCTCGGTACGTGCGAACATAACCGCCCGTTGTAGGGTATTTTTCGTCACCCCATTGAGATGGGAATACGCGCGCGCTTGTCAGGCGTACTACAGATTCCCTCTGCCTGGGGTAGGCCGGGGTTTATTGATTGTGGGGATCAGAATCTCCGGCAGCCGCGGACTAAGCTGCCGTTAATTACCCCTCGCCTTTGGGACGAGAGAACCCCCGATTAACGGGTTAAACTGGTCATGCGAACTCAATGTGCGGTGTGCGTGTGTTGTGTTTTGAAAAGGGGTTTTGGATATATCGGGAGCCACGCAGAGTTTTTACGGGGGTCCCGCTACCCGGATAGCGGGCTGGGGTCAACAGGGCTAGCAGCCCTCTTGCGGGGTGCGGGGCAGCGCCCCGTTAGAAAATTTTTTCTAACAGGGGCTGTGTCGTGGAGTATGTGTATGTGTACATATGTATGCATATGTATATATATATGTGTGTGTGTGTAAAAAGGGGGGAAAAGACATCCAAAGGATGCGTGTGGGCCAGCGCCTCGAGCGCTGTGCGCTTAGGTGCTGTGCCCTTAGGCGCAAGCGCGCCACGTGTCAGCACGTGGGCGTTTTGTGCATGAGCGCTGGGCGCTCGAGCGCAAGCGCACCACGTGTCCCCACGTGGGCGCTTTGCGCTCGAGCGCAAGCGCGCCACGTGCCGACACGTGGGCGCTTTGCGCTCAGGCGCAGAGCACCGGAGCGCAAGCGCGCCACGTGTCGGCATGTGGGCGCTTTGCGCTCGAGCGCAGGGCACTGGAGGGCAAACGCGCCACGTGTCGGCGCGTGGGCGCTTTGCGCTCGAGCGCTAGCGCGCCACGTGTCGGCACGCGGGCGCTCGGTGCTTGAGCGCTTTGGCGCCGGCGAGGAAAAAATGGGCTTTTAGTCCCAGAAACAGAAGCTATGCTTCAGAAAGTAAATATTTGTTATATATATATATATATATATATATATATATATATATATATATATATGGAGTTAAACTCCTAGGATGTGTTGAAGCTGATTAAGGGGGTTCTTCTTCTTCCTCATGTGGTTTGGCCGGATCTTGAAGATCAAGAGATGTGAGAGCTAAAAACTTTTCTTTTGAGATCTAATGACAGATCTAAGCTCCCCTTGGTGGGTTTTATGGTGAAAAACTATTTAGTTTTGGAAAAGGAAGAGTAAAACTCTTGATTTAATTCAAAGAAAGAAAAAGGTTTGAAACCTTCAGAAAAGGGAAAGATGTACAAACCCTAGGGTTTTGAGAGAATGGAAAAAGTCATGCTTTATGCATCATCATGTTGCCTTTTATAGGCTTACATATTTACATATAGCCCCTTGGGCTTTACAAAGATGGCATTTTAGCCATCACATGGTTCATGTGCCATTTCATTTTTGCACATAAGGCATGGGCTTACAAAATATTGGTTTTATGCCCATTTTGTTTACATTCATGCATAAACAATTACATAAAAATTATTTATTACATGATTTTGTTGTTGGCACGGGGAGGCTGGCCGCGGGCTCGACTTGGGCATGGGCCCGCTTGACCTGGGCTTGGGCCCACCTGGGTTGGGGTTGACTTTGATTTTGACTTGGTCAACCGGGGTGTAAATTTTTACCCCAACAAATTGCCCCCATCAATAAATGCATACAGCATATATGGGGCGTGTACATGAAATTGATGGATCTTCTTTTGCGTGGACGTGACTTGCTTTGGTTCCCACTTTTTGGGATGCACTGCCCTTTTTACGATATGGACGGTCGGTTCTGCCCTTTTTGCGACTTGGACGGTCCGCGCTTGACGCGTCTCCGAGACGGAGTGTCCGTGGTAGACGTTTTTCTGACCCGGAGTGATTTCATTGACGTGCCCCCGGCGCGGAGTGTCGCTGGTCGACGTTTCCCCGAGGCGGAGTATCGACTGGTTGACATGTCCCCGAGACGGAGTGTCTTCTTGACGTTTCCCGGATGCAGAGTATCGCTGGTTGACGTGTCCCCGGCACGGAATGTCTGCTTGACATTTCCCCGGCACGGAGTGTCGGTGATCGACTTTTCCCCGGCGTGGAGTGTCGCTGGTTGACTTTTCCCTGGCACAGAGTGTCGCTGATCGACTTTTCCCCGACGCGGAGTGTCGCGGGTTGACTTTTCCCCGGCACGGAGTGTCACTGATCGACTTTTCCCCGGCGCGGAGTGTCGGGTTGAATTTTCCCCGGCACGGAGTGTCGCTGATCGACTTTTCCCGGCGCGGAGTGTCGCTGGTTGACTTTTCCCCGGCACGGAGTGTCGCTGATCGACTTTTCCCCGGCGCGGAGTGTCGGGTTGACTTTTCCCCAGCGCGGAGTGTCGCTGATCGACTTTTCCCCGGCGCGGAGTGTCGGGTTGAATTTTCCCCAGCACGGAGTGTCGCTGATCGACTTTTCCCCGGCGCGGAGTGTCGCTGGTTGACTTTTCCCCGGCACGGAGTGTCGCTGATCGACTTTTCCCCGGCGCGGAGTGTCGGGTTGACTTTTCCCCGGCGCGGATTGTCGCTGATCGACTTTTCCCCAGCGCGGAGTGTCGGGTTGACTTTTCCCCGGCACGGAGTGTCGCTGATCGACTTTTCCCCGGTACGGAGTGTCGGGTTGACTTTTCCCCGGCACGGAGTGTCGCTGATCGACTTTTCCCCGGCGCGGAGTGTCGGGTTGACTTTTCCCCGGCGCGGAGTGTCGCTGGTCGAATTTTTCCCGGCACGGAGTGTCGCTGGTCGACTTTTCCCCGGCACGGAGTGTCGCTGGTTGACTTTTCCCCGGCGCGGAGTGTCGCTGATCGACTTTTCCCCGGCACGGAGTGTCGGGTTGACTTTCCCCCGGCACGAAGTGTCGCTGATCGACTTTTCCCCGGCGCGGAGTGTCGTTGGTTGACTTTTCCCCGGCACGGAGTGTCGTTGATCGACTTTTCCCCGGCACGGAGTGTCGCTGATCGACTTTTCCCCGGCGCGGAGTGTCGGGTTGATTTTTCCCCAGCACGGAGTGTCGCTGATCGACTTTTCCCCGGCGCGGAGTGTCACTGGTCGAATTTTCCCCGGCGTGGAGTGTCGGGTTGAGTTTTCCCCGGTGCGGAGTGTCGCTGGTTGACTTTTCCCCGGCACGGAGTGTCGCTGATCGACTTTTCCCCGGCGCGGAGTGTCGCATTGACTTTTCCCCGGCATGAAGTGTCGCTGATCGACTTTTCCCCGGCGCGGAGTGTCGCTGGTTGACTTTTCCCCAGCACAGAGTGTCGCTGATCGACTTTTCCCCTGCGCGGAGTGTCGGGTTGACTTTTCCCCGGCACGAAGTGTCGCTGATCGACTTTTCCCCGGCGCGGAGTGTCGGGTTATCTTTTCCCCGGCGCGGAGTGTCCATGGTTGACTTTTCCCCGGCGCGGAGTGTCGCTGGTCGACTTTTCCCCGGCACGGAGTGTCGCTGGTTGACGTTTCCTCGAGACGGAGTGTCTGCTTGACGTTTCCCCGTTACGGAGTGTCGTTGTTGGACGTTTTCCTGATGCGGAGTGTCTGTGTTGGACGTTTCCCCGATGCAGAGGGTCGCTTATTGACGCAGAGGTCGATGTTGGAATTGGTTGGTTTGATTTGTTTGATTCGAGCCGACATCAGCATCGCTACACTGGAATATGGTACCAGGAGCGAATCATCATCTGTCTTTGAGAGGATTTGGGAATTGGGGTTTTTGTTTGGCATCTGCATTGCTGCACTAGAATAATGCCAGGAGCAACTCATCATTTGCCCCGAGAGTATTTGGGAATTAGGGTTTTTGTTTGGCATCTGCATTGCTGTACTGGAATAATGCCAGGAGCAACTCATCATTTGCCCTGAGGGGATTTGGGAATTGGGGTTTTTGTTTTGCATCTGCATTGCTGCACTGGAATAATGCCAGGAGCAACTCATCATTTGCCCCGAGAGGATTTGGGAATTAGGGTTTTTCTTTGGCATCTGAATTGCTTCATTGGAATAATGTCAGGAGCAACTCATCATTTGCCCCGAGGGGATTTGGGAATTGGGGGCTTAGGAGACAGGTTTAGATCCCTATCACCTAGGGCTTTTCAATTTTGTGAGCCGTAAGGGTCTCACAAAGCATTTTCTCCCTACGGGTCGTAAGGATCTCGTAGGTGTATTTTCTCCTTAGGAGTCGTGGGGACTCCTAAGTGTGTTGCTCCTTTGTGAGTCGTAAGGATCTCATGCGGGAATTTTCTCCTCACAAAGTCGAGAGGACTTTGCGAGTGCATTTCATCTCTTTTTCACGAGTTTGCGCCCTTTCGGGTTTTCACAAACTCGCCGGCAGCCTTGCTGTTTTTACTCACGGAACCCTTTCGGGTTTTCATCCGTGCCCATTTTGCTTGTAGACATACCATTTTTTTAATTAATTTTTTTTTCTTTATTTTTGGTGGGGCTTTGAATGTGGTCTCACCGGTAGGACTTGGGAGAGATTGTGGTTGTTTTACGCCCGTGGATTGTATACGGTTTTGCAAGATGTATGATCCAAACCATAGGGCCAAAAGCATTTTGGGTCTTTGTTGGCGTCTGCATCGCTGCACTGGAATATGGTACCAGGAACGACTCATCATTCGCCGTTGGGATTTGGAATTTAGCTGGCGTCTGCATCACTGCACTGGGATATGGTACCAGGAGCGACTCATCATTCGCCGCTTGGGAATTGCGGAGCGATAGCTTAGGAGACAGGTTCAGATCCCTATAGCCTAAGGCTTTTCAATTTTATGAGTCGTGAGGGTCCCATAAAAGCATTTTCTCCTTGCGATTCGTAAGGATCCCGCAGGTGTATTTTCTCCTTAGGAGTCATGAGGACTCCTAAGTGTTTTTTTCTTTTGTGAGTCGTAAGGATCCCATAAAGGTTTGTTGTCCTCATGTATCGTGAGGACACAAGAGTGGATTTCCCTCGTTCCCAGTTTAATGACTTAGAGGTCGACTGTTTCCAGTTTAACGACTTAGCGGTCATCTGTTTCCAGTTTAAAGACTTAGGGGTCTGTGGTGCCCAGTTTAATGACTTAGCGGTCATCTGCTTCCAGTTTAACGACGTGGTGGTCATCTGTTTCCAGTTTAACGACTTAGAGGTCATCTGTTTCCAGTTTAACGACTTGGTGGTCATCTGTTTCCAGTTTAACGACTTGGTGGTCATCTGTTTCCAGTTTAACTATTTGGTGGTCATCTGTTTCCAGTTTAGAGACTTAGAGGTCTACTGTTTCCAGTTTAACGACTTAGAGGTCATCTGTTTCCAGTTTAACGACATAGAGGTCATCTGTTTCCAGTTTAACGACTTGGTGGTCATCTGTTTCCAGTTTAACGACTTGGTGGTCATCTGTTTCCAGTTTAACGACTTGGTGGTCATCTGTTTCCAGTTTAACGTCTTGGTGGTCATCTGTTTCCAGTTTAGAGACTTAGAGATCTACTGTCTCCAGTTTAACGACTTAGAGGTCATCTTTTTCCAGTTTAACGACTTAGTGGTCATCTATTTCTAGTTTAAAGACTTAGAGGTCTACTGTTTCCAGTTTAACGACTTAGAGGTCATCTGTTTCCAGTTTAAAGACTTAGAGGTCTACGGATGGCGAGCTTGGAATTTTAGGGTAGGGGCCGGCATCAGCGTTGCTAACACTGAAGCAGGGGTGCCAGGAGCAATTCATCATTTGCCTACTCTTGTTGGCGGAGCGATGGCTTAGGAGACGGGTTTAGGTCCCTATCGCCTAAGGCTTTTAAATTTTATGGGCCGTGAAGGTCCCATAAAAGCATTTTCTCCCTGCAAGTCGTGAGGATCCCGCAGGTGTATTTTCTCCTTAGGAGTCGTGAGGACTCCTAAGTGTGTTTTTCCTTTGTGAGTCGTAAGGATCCCACAAAGGTTTGTTCTCCTCATGTATCGGAGGACACATGAGTTGGTATTCTCAATAGAGCATAACTCCAAAGGCGGAGACCAGCCGCGTAACTGGTGATTAAGGTGGGGCATGAGTATGATGAGAATTATTTGAGCCCGTGGATTGTATACGTCAGTCAATTTGGGGACTGGCCGTAGGGCCAGAAGAATTTTGAAAAAATGGATTTTTGTTGGCTTCTGCATCGCTGCACTGGAATATGGTACCAGGAGCAACTCATCATTCGCCAGTTTTTTGTTATGTTTCTTTTTGTTTTACCGCGATTGCTCTATCATTTCAGCTTTTCTTATCGCGAAGATCGCGGTTGCCCCATCATTTCGGCTTTTCTTTATTTTTCTTTTATTTACACATTTTTTATTTATTTACATTTTTTTACATTCCCAGTTTAACGACTAGAGGTCGACGGTTCCCAGTTTAACGACGTGAGGGTCATCTTTGCCTATCCCAGCTTCTTGAACTTTGATCTTGGCGGAGCTGTGTTGATGACCTAGCTCCATGTCTTGCCGATACATCCGAGAATTGTGAGGTTTTTCCAAGCTTATATTGGTCCTCTGCCCAATCTTTGAAAATATAGCAGTCTTCGATGGTATGACCCACCACTCTATGATATGGGCAGTATACGGGATTGCCGGTCATGTTCATTTCCTGTGGCCTCTTTGGAACAGGCAGTTGCAGACCGTTTTCAAGACGTCCATGAATATTTTGCGGACTTCATCCCTCCTGAAGGAGTATACCTTCTTCTTTCTCTCCATTGGAGTAGGTGCCTTTACTGATGCTGGTCCTCGAGGCCGATCGGTCTTTGGTTCGCCCTTTTCAAATAATGTCACATGTCTGGAAGGATTAGGTTCCCGAAAGGCTCCGGTCTCCATTTGCATGAAATCGGCGGTCGTAGCTTGACTGTTTGCTAAAGCGTCTTTAGACAGTTCTATCTCTCCCGTCTTGTATTGCCTTTCGACCCAATCTTTGAAGACGAAGCAGTCCTCAATGGCATGACCTATCACCCTGTGATAGGGGCAATATTCTGGGTCGTCGGTCATATTCGCTTCTTGCGGTCTCTTTGATTCCGGCAGTTGTAGACCGTTTCTTAGGGCGTCCCTGAATATCTTGTGGACTTTTTCCCTTTTGAAGGAATAGACTTTCTCCAGTTTCTCTTTCATAGGCGATTCCCCCCGGGCGTATGTGTCGGAGGGACTGGAGGCTGATAGCGTCCGTTTTCCGCGAAGGCGCTCCGCCCTTAGGTTGAAGGGGGTATCAGTTGGCTGCCTCCCGGTATCAATCCCTGGCTCATGAACCAAAATTTGATTCTGCTGTAATTGCAATCAGGCGACTTGGGTCGCGAGATCTGCCACGACGTTTGCCAGCTCGTCGACTTTGGAATAGACCTCGGCCATCTTCTCATCCCTGTCCTGAAATTGCCTTTGAAGCCATTGGAATAATGCTTGTTCTGTAGTTCCGGCTATGACAACCGGGTAATCTTTATTGCCTGAGCTCAATTCCGCAGGAACCACGGGCTCCTCTGGCTTATCGGCCTGAGCGGGCTCTTCATCATTTAGATCAAGCCGATGCTGGGTAGCGTCAACCATATCATCACCATGGCTGTGAAGAAGAGGAGGGTTTGTTTCTTCATATCCGGCCATTTAGACGGTGTGGATAACACATTCAGGCATTCTTTCATCACTGGCAGCTGGTTTCGCGAAGCGGTCCGGGCTTTGGAAATTCATAAATTTTAACATGGCCAGAGCCCTAGCCCTTTTGTTGGCTCTATATCTGAGCCGCTTCTGCCTCAGCTTCTCTGCCTTAAGCGCTTGGCAGGCTTCTGCTCTTCGGGGAGCCGCCATAGCCCGAGCGATAGGGATGCTTGAGAAGACATCTGCCCGTGTGTCCGTCGAAGGTATCGCCTAGGCTTGCCTACGACGTCTGGAAACTTCTTTTGTTCCTATGGCTTTGCCCCCAGTTGGGTCCATGGAAAGCCGTCCAGACACCGATTTACATTTGGGTTGGGGCGCCCTCGAGATTACCACATTCAGTCTCCTGCCTTTCGAGACCGGTCTGTCTGTTGCTAGAGCTTGAGGATCCGGGATGGCGTTAGATGATACGAACAGGATAGAGCCGAATGGTAGCGGCTCCTCCTCCCATTGTCGCCCGAGACTGGCCGGAAGGACCGTCCTGGAGTCCATCTTCATCGTGTAGGAGACGGGAGTCGTGCTGAGAGCTGAGTTCATCTTTAGAGACATTGTTGAAAAGCGATTGCTTGAAAACCTGCATGAAAGAGCATTATTTTAGTATAAATATAGACATGTAAATTGATTGAGTTCGCATGAACGTTTAACCCGAAATATGGGAGGAGAGATTGGTCCCACCGGGCGTGCCAGAATCTGTAGGGTGTTTTTCGTCATCCCATTGAGATGGGAATACGCGCGCGCTTGTCAGGCGTACTACAGATTCCCCCTGCCTGGGGTAGGCCGGGGTTTATTGATTGTGGGGATCGGAATCTCCGGCAGCCACGGACTAAGCTGTCGTTAATTACCCCTCGCCTTTGGGGCGAGGGAACCTCCGATTAACGGGTTAAACTGGTCATGCGAACTGAATGTGCGATGTGCATGTGTTGTGTTTTGAAAAGGGGTTTTGGATATATCGGGAGCCACGCAGAGTTTTTACGGGGGTCCTGCTACCCGGTTAGCGGGCTGGGGTCAAGGGGGCTAGCAGCCCCCTTGCGGGGTGCAGGGCAGCGCCCCGTTAGAAATTTTTTCTAACAGGGGCTGTGTCGTGGAGTATGTGTATGTGTACATATGTATGCATATGTATATATATATGTGTGTGTGTGTGTGTGTGTGTGTGTGTATAAAAAGAGGGAAAAAACATCCAAAGGATGCGTGGGGGCCAGCGCCTCGAGCGCTGTGCGCTTAGGTGCTGTGCGCTTAGGCGCTAGCGCGCCACGTGTCAGCACGTGGGCGCTTTGCGCATGAGCGCTGGGCGCCCGAACGCAAGCGTGCCACGTGTCGGCACGTGGGCACTTTGCGCTCGGGCGCAGAGCACGCGAGTGCAAGCACGCCACGTGTCGGCACGTGGGCGCTTTACGCTCGGGCGCAGAGCGCTGGAGCGCAAGCGTGCCACGTGTCGGCACGTGGACGCTTTGCGCTCGGGCGCAGGGCGCTGGAGCGCAAACGCGCCACGTGTCGGCGCGTGGGCGCTTTGCGCTCGAGCGCTAGCGCGCCACGTGTCGGCTCGTGGGTGCTTTGCGCTCGAGCGCTAGCGCGCCACGTGTCGGCACGCAGGCGCTCGGCGCTTGAGCTCTTGGGCGCCGGCGAGGAAAAAGGGGCTTTTAGTCTCTGAAACAAAAGCTATGCTTCAGAAAGGAAATATTTGTTATATATATATATATATATATATATATATGGAGTTAAACTCCTAGGATGTGTTGATGCTGATTAAGGGGGTTCTTCTTCTTCCTCCTGTGGTTTGGCCAGATCTTGAAGATCAATAGATGTGAGATCTAAAAATCTCTTCTTTTAAGATCTAATGACAGATCCAAGCTCCCCTTGGTGGGTTTTATGGTGAAAAACTATTTAGTTTTGGAAAAGGAAGAGTAAAACTCTTGATTTAATTCAAAGAAAGAAAAAGGTTTGAAACCTTCAGAAAAGGGAAAGATGTACAAACCCTAGGTTTTTGAGAGAATGGAAAAAGTCATGCTTTATTCATCATCATGTTGCCTTTTATAGGCTTACATATTTACATATAGCCCCTTGAGCTTTACAAAGATGGCATTTTAGCCATCCCATGGCTCATGTGTCATTTCATTTTTGCACATAATCCATGGGCTTACAAAATATTGGCGTTATGCCTATTTTGTTTACATTCCTGCATAAACAATTACATAAAAAATATTTATTACATGATTTTGTTGTTGGCACGGGTAGGCTGGCCGTGGGCTCGACTTGGGCATGGGCCCGCTTGACCTGGGCTTGGGCCCACCTGGCTTGGGGTTGACTTTGATTTTGACTTGGTCAACCGGGGTGTAAATTTTTACCTCAACACCCGTTATACGTCACCGACATCAAGATAGGGAAAATCCTTATCGACAACGGATCCTCCGTCAACCTTCTCAACATGAGAGTGCGGAAGGAGATTTGCATGAACGTTCAGCACCTGGCCCGAGACAAAATTACCATCTCTGGATTTGACTCACAGTCATCACGGACGCTTGGGTCCGTAATACTAACGATGCGCTTTGGGTTTCTTGTCACTGACATCAAATTTCATGTCATTGACACCAAGACTTGCTATAACGTTTTGCTCGGCCCTGGTTGTATGAGTACAATGTCATCCCTTCTACACAACATCAGTGTATGAAGTATTTCAAGGATGGCTTGGAATGCACCGTCACAGGGGAGCTAAATCCGTTCTCCGTAAACGAGGTCCGGAAATATGAAGATGCAAAGTACTTCCTACCAGATTTCGAAGATACAGAATGGTGTCATAAGCCGGAGGATAAACAGAAGTCCGTCGCCACTATCCCGATCTTTGGGAGAGATTCCGAGGAAGATGAAGAAATAGTCTACTCGGGGCAACCCCAGAAAGAAAAAACGACAGGCCCGGACCATCTACCTCTATTCTGGTCTTCGGCAGCGATTCTGAGAACGAGATCAACACAGTGTTCTCCATCCGCCCGTTAGTGCAAACCCTCACCGAAGCCGATCAGATTCTGCAAATCACAATGGCTCCGCCTCGGCATTATAAGGAACTTGATGCGCTCGATACATACAGCGTCCAAGAACTACAGATTTTCTACGTCCCTCACATACGAAGAGGTGAAAAGGCGATCCTCTTCTACCAATCTACGGAGACCAGAATAGAGAAAGAAGTCTGGCACGATGCCGATTTTGCACTCGACAGGCTTCAACCAATCTATCTGCCAAGATACTACGCGGAGGGATTGAAAAGGTTGTTAAAGTGCCAAGGTGTACCCCTCGAACAAACTGTTCAGCAACCCCAATTCTACAAAAAGATTTGGGATATCCCTGGAACCCAGCGAAAGATACCTAACAGGAAGATGGAGACAACCGGGCTCGGATACATTCGGTCCAAGAAACGGGAGCAGTTCCACAACCGCTTTGTCATAAACAGCTCCAGAGAAGAGGAAAATGCTCTTCCAAATGGTCGTGATGTTGAAACAGAGCGAAATCCCGCTCTAAAAATGTTAAGTCCGTCGCTCGAATAACAAATAGACAAGTTAATAAAAGAATCCTGTCAAAAGAGCCGAGACAATTATAGCCGTGAAATGGACATTTATAAAAAGGTTAGGACGCAACGCTACAACGCCCTTTATCCATAGCTCCCTGTATGTCCTCGCAAAAGGGGAAAATCCCAAAATAGAGGAAAAAATAGGACATAGAGCACAAACAACGTTCGCAAACAACAAGGTGGATCTAAGAAGCAGTGCTATCAAGAAAAACTCGGTTGGAACCCGTCCTTTATAAAGAAGATGGGCCGGGAATACTCTTTCCCCCAAGACAAGACGAGGAAAATATTCAACCTTGTCATGAAGCACCAAATGATGACACTTCCGGAGTCTCGGCATCCCGAACAAATAAACGAGGTACATCACCTGGATTATTGTTCCTACCATCGAGCAATAGGTCATACCCTTGAAGACTGCTTTACCTTCAAAGATTGGGTAGAAGACCAGTATCGGTAAGGCAGGTTCGCTTTGACGATAGCTGGAGGGTAAACCTGTCGCAAAAGCATGAGACAAAGAAGACCTATACCATGAGGATGACCTATACCATGAGGATAGGACCTGCTCAACACAAAAAATAGAAGCGAACTCGTACTTGCCATATGATAACACTCTCAATGGAGGGAGGGCACAAGATTATGGATGACCTCTACATGTGCTTCGCAAATGAAAACGTGGACAAGGTGATCTCAGAGTTTCGACCAGCGCCAAAAGATTTGGAAGATGGAATACACACTATGGCAGACAACCTGAGGAAAATTGACTTAGGGACGGAAAATGATCCGAGGCCAACATTCGTCATTGAGCTACTATTTGAAAAACAGGTATCCACGTTAAAGGACGTGCTCATGCAATGTAAAGACTGCGTCGCATGGAACTATTCTGAGATACCGGGTCTAGATCCAAAGGTAGCAATACATAAACTGGCCATATCGCCGGAAATAAAGCCAGTCAAATAGGCGCCAAGAAGAATGTGGCTCGAATTTGAGATGAGTATAAATGCTGAGGTCAAGAAACTAATCGACTCTAGCTTCATCCAAGAAGTTCAATATCCTGACTAGATTGCTAACATTGTTCCGGTGATGAAGAAAAATAGGACAGTGTGCATCTGCGTGGACTTTCGGGACCTCAACAAAACTTGCCCAAAGGATGACATCCCAGTACCTGTTACCAAACTGATGATCGATAACACGTCTACCCATAAGGTCTTCTCCTTCATGGATGGATCTTCAGGATACAATCAAATAAAAATGCATCCTGAAGATCAAAAGCATACTGCCTTCCGGACTCTACTGGGCATATTTTTCTATAAGGTGATGCCCTTCGGTCTAAAGAACGCTGGCGCTCTCTACCAGAGGGCTATGACAAAGATCTTCGATGACCTCATCCATGAGATCGTCGAATGCTACATTGACGATCTTGTGGTTAAAAGCAGATCTCATGAAGAGCATTGGGAACACCTTAAAATAGTGTTCCGACATCTTTGAAAGTATAATCTGAAGATGAATCCTCTAAAATGCGCGTTTGGAGTCTCCTCAGGCAAATTCCTAGGATTCATCATACGGCACCGGGGTATCAAAATCAATCCCTCAAAGATCAAGGCGATTATGGAAATGTACACGCCAAAAACTCTCCGACAATTGCGATCTTTTCAAGGAAAGATCGCTTATATCCGGCGGTTCATAGCCAACCTCTCCGGAAAATGCCTTCCCTAAAGTCATCTGATGAAGAAGGGGACCCCATTCGTCTGGGATCGAGAGTGCCAAAATGCACTAGACGAAATCAAGCAATACCTGCATAATCTGCCGGTATTGGCCGCTCTTGTTAAGGGAAAACCCCTTATCCTATATACAACGGCCTTTGAGGGTTCTTCAGGTGTACTATGGGCACAAGAGAACGATCAAGGAAAGGAAAGAGCTCTATACTATTTGAGTCAAGTTCTCCTGGGGGCAGAAAACAACTACTCCTCCATTGAAAAGCATTGCCTGGCACTGATCTTCGTGATAACGAAGCTCAGACGTTAAGCCTTGGCATATGAGGTCCATCTCATATCAAAGGTGGATCCTTTCAAATATTTGATGTCAAGGGCCATATTAACAGGAAGGCTTGCCAAATGGTCCCTCCTTCTAATGGAGTTCTCGATAACGTATCGACCCCTCAAAACAGTGAAAGGATAGGCCATTGCTGATTTTCTTGCGGAGCATCCGACACCAGCCGACTCCTCCTTAAATTGAGAGTTGCCGGATGAACATGTGTTCGACACAATCGAAGGAGAGAAAGAAGAAAATGATCCCCGATAGGAACTCAACTTCGATGGAGCGTCTTCAATGAAGAGGCTAAAGCAAAACACCCCCATAATCAATACCGGGATGGGCCTTATCTTCGTGACTCCGCAAGGAAGGATATTGCGTTACACCCTCTCCTTAACAGAGCCAAAGGCTAATAACAAAGCTAAATATGAAGTTTTGATAGCAGGTCTCGAGATCGCTGTCGACATGGAAATCAAAGACCTCCTCATATATAGAGACTCCCAGCTGGTCGTTGGCCAAGTAAATGGCGACTATCAGACGTATAAGCCAGAGCTAATAAAGTATGGCGAAAGAGTGCATCAACTGCTGACACAAATCCCCTCCTACATCCTGAAGAGTATACCGCGTGCAGAAAACAGCAAGGCATATGCGTTGGCCAAATTGGCTAAGGAACTGGCCGATAAACTCCTCGATGATGTAAAGATCATCGTACAAAGCCGCAGGACCCTCACGCCAACAGAAATGTCTTTGGGAGACTTAACAGAGTCATCCGAAGGAAAAGAAAGACCGAACAAATAACCCTTCAAATAAGGGAGAAAGAAAAGGTCAACGATTGGAAGGAAGTCTTCATAGACTACTTCAAATCCCAACGAACGCCCAAAAACGCGTCTTCTCAACATTAGCTCATGAAACGAGCTCCGTCCTTCGCCTTCGTCAATGATACTCTATATAAGAGATCGTTCGACTGTCTATGGATAAGATGCCTGGGGCGGATGGAAGCAAAGAAAGTCGTTCAAAAAATTCACGACGGACCCGGCGGTTCTCACCAAGTAGGCTAAAGATGAAGCTGAAGATAAAAAAAATTGGTTACTATTGGCTCACAATGATTCAGTACTATCTCGAATATGCAAAACAGTGTCACTCGTGCCAAATTCATGGGGACTTCATCCACTAACATCCAAATCCGCTACACCCAACAGTAGGTAGCTGGCCATTCGAAATGTGGGGAACCGATATAATTGGCCCCATTGAACCAGCATCGTCCAAAAGACATCGGTTCATATTGGCAACGACCGACTACTTTTCTAAGTAGGCAGAAGCAGTACCACTAAGGGAAGTGAAGACGGAGAATATCCACCATTTTTCAGGACACATGTCATCTATCGGTTCGGCACTCTGCGATGAATTATTTCGGATAATGGGACATCTTATAGAAGCCATAAAATCAGTCACTTCGCACAACAGCATAAAATAGATTGGAAATACTCTTCAGTCTATAATCCTAGGGCCAACGGTCTAGCTGAAGCTTTCAACAAGACCTTGATAAAGATTATAAAGAAAACGGTGTCCAGAAACAAGAGAGACTGGCATGAAAGCTTGCATGAAGCTATCTGGGTGTACCGAACAACGTTCAACAGCGACGAATACAACACCATACGCGTTGGTATTCGGCACAAAAGCAGTGCTTCCCTGGGAAATAGAACTCCCTTCTCTACGAGTAGTGGTTCGATACGAACTGACAGATGAAGAAAATGATCATCTTCGGCTTGAGAAGCTTGATGCCCTCGACGAAACTCGCCTTATAGTACAACAAAACCTGGAGGCTTATAAGGCAAGGATGACACAGTCATATGAAAGACTGACCAAACCGAGAACATTCCACCAAGGAGAACTCGTGCTAGTCGTCAATAGACCAATGATCCCCAATCGTGCAAAACGAGGGAAATTTGAGCCGAACTATGAAGTCCCGTACATCATAGACAAAGTCTACCAAGGTGGAACCTACATGCTTATGGATATGCATGGCGAAAGACCCTTACGGTGAATAAACGACCGATTCCTCAAAAAATACTACGCTTGACGAGTTACGACATAGGTCTATGATAGATGACGACACTCGTGTCCGCTCGCTATCTTCCTGAGTCAGAACTTTGAGAGCGGTATGCAAAGAAGCTCCGTCTCCTCAAACATGGTGACAAAGGACCGAGATGTCCTTAAACTAGAAATTCGCCTCAAATAGGCGATAAAGGACCGAGATGTCCTTAAACTAGAAATTCACCTCAAACATGGCGATAACGGACCGAGATGTCCCTAAACTAGAACTTCGCCTCAAATGTGGCGATATAGGATCGAGAAGTTCATAAACTAATTATCCGTCTCAAACATGGCGACATCAGACCGAGATGTCCCTAAACTAACAATGGACCGAAAAGTCCTTAAACTAGAAATTCGCCTCAAACATGGCGATAATGGACCAAAATGTCCTTAAACTAACGTTCGTCAAGATGGGAATGTTGGACTGAAAAGTCCTTAAACTAGAAATGCGCCTCAAACATGGCGATAATGGACCGAAATGTCCCTAAACTAGTGCGTCGCCTCAAATATGGCGCATCGCCCCAAATACGGCGATATCCTCCCTTAAGATCTATATTGCAATCAAAGTCTCAACGGCGAAGGTTGCAACTCAATTCCAGCCGGCTACACAGCTACTCCAGCGATGAAGCCACCCCTAAGTCCTACCGGCAAACAGATGGGCCACCTACGGCAAAACTACTTTCAAGAGTTACATCATTCGATCGAAAAAAATGGACTGTATGTCCACAAGCAAAATGGGCACGGATGAAAACCCGAAAGGGCACCGTGAGTAAAACGGCAGGACTGCTGGCGAGTTTGTGAAAACCCGAATAGGACGCAAACTTGTAAAATAAAAAAATTCATGTACACTTGCAAGGTCCTCTCGACCTTGTGAGGAGAAAATACCTGCGTGAGATCCTTACGACTCACAAAGGAGCAACACACTTAGGAATCCTTATGATTCCTAAGGGGAAATTACACTTGCGAAATTCTCACGACTCGTAAGCAGAATTCCCCTTATGAGACCCTCACGACTCATAAGATTCAAAAGCCTTAAGCTACAGGGATCTAAACATGTTCTTAAGCCGTCATATCCCCCAAGTTTCCCTACAGACGGTCCAATATTGACCCTTGTATACAATCCACAGGCACGAATAAACATTCCCCCACCAAGTTCCACCAACGATGAGAAATGTTCTCGTATAGTGAACGACACTTATAAGTCCTCTCGACTTATTAGGAAAAAACACTCTTGCAAGATCCTTACGACTTACAAGAGAAAATACACTTAGGAATCCACACGATTCCTAAGAAGAAAGTACACCTACGAGGTCCTCACGACTTGTAGGGAGAAATACCTTTATGAGACACTTATAGCTCATAAAGTCAAAAAGCCTTAGTCGACAGGATCCTAACCTTGTTTGCTAAGCCACCTTTGTTCAAATCAGCAAAGGCAAATAATAAGTCACTCATGGCAATATTCCAGTCATAGCGATACTGATGCCTAAACAGGTGTCAAACTCCAAGTCCTTTCACGGCAAATGATGATTCGCTCCTGGCAATATTCCAGTCGTAGCAATGTTGATGTCAAGATTGGTATCAGATTCCAAACTCGCAATAAAAAAATAGCAGCGAGTAGCAAAAAATATGCAAATAAAAATAGCCGAAATGTCTGGGCAACTCGCAATAAAAAACAGCGAGTAAAAATATTTTTAAAAAATAGCCGAAATGATTGGGCACCGCGGATAAAAAGCCAAAATGATTGGGCAATCGCGACTTTCACGATATGAAAAGCTGAAAAGATAGAGCATCGCGACAATAAAAAATAAAATAAAATAAAATTTCTTCTGCCCTGCAAGTATGTCCATCTTAACTCTTGTATACAATCCATGGACACAAATGAAAGAAAGGGAACCATACTTTTCCACCAGGCTCCGTCAAAGATAGAGCCAGATCTTGACGTCAATATCTACAGCCTAGAGATCAGCTCGACGTTCTTCTCATTTCAACAAGGTGCAGACGTGATGTCAACAAACCTCCAAGGGGCCAAATCAAAACGGATTAATGGCGAAATCCTAGATCCAACTCGGCGTTCCTTCTCATTCCAGCAGGATGCAGACGCAAAGTCAACAAAAGACCCAAAGGTCGAAACAAAAATGAAGCCATGGCAAAATCCTAGCTCTAAGTCTTGACGGTTCATATACAACTCAGAGACTATCTCGACGTTCCTTCTCATTCCAGTAGAGTGCAAACGCAACGTCAACAAAAGACCCAAAAGTCAAAACCAAAAATGGGGTAACGGCAAAATCCTAACTCCGAGTCTCGACGACAAATATACAACCTAGAGACCATCCCGACGTTCCCCCTCATTTCAGCAGGATGCGAATGCGGCTATCAAATGAAAATGGAGCAATGGCACATTTCTAGCTCCGGACTTCAACTGCAATACATACAGCATAGAAATCTTACAGATGTCTACCCTACTTCAGTAAAGAATCGGCCCGACATCGTCAAAACAAAAAAATGAAGCAACGGCATATTCCCAGCTGCGGGTCTTGAAGGCAACTCATATAAAGCCTGAAAGACTATCGGAGATCATCCCACACCAGAGCGGAATGGTTATGACTCATCGAGGCTCCAAACTGAGCCTAACCTCAAGTAAAAAGCATCATGGCAAATTCCTAACGTTTGCTCTTCAGACAGTAATATGATCTAAGAAGATTACTTGAAGACGTCTTGTCCAGCACCCGAAGGGATCAGAGACACGACAGTCGTGGGGATACTCGAACAACGTCTTAAAGACCGCATATCGAGGAAGACATCAGCCAACGTGATGGCACCACGGACTAAAAAACCTAGTACCACAAACCTAACGGACCTCTGTCGTAAAGAATGGAGGTTATCTGCAATAACGTTAGGACAAGTTTGCCTGTAAACCCAAGGGAGGTAAACTAAAGAAACTCCGAAATGAGTACATACAAACTCCGAAACGAGTATATAAACTAGAAACCCCGGAACGAGTGAATAAACTATATACTCCGAAACAAGTACATAAACTAGAAACTCCGAAATGAGTGAATAAACTACAAATTCCGAAATGATTAAATAAACTACAAACTCCGAAACGAGGAAATAAACTAATAAGCGCTAAATTAAGACATCAGAAAACAGAAAGGCGCAACTCATAGGCCTTGGGGTTTAGAACTACATTTCTTAAGGATCGAGATCTGAGTTAATGATAGATGATGATGCTTGTGTCCGCTTGCTATCTTCTTAGATCAAAATTCTAATAAAAATTATGTATGCCGGCTTGAAACCGGTCATATGCTATGCATTACTTCACTCATGGCCATGAGCAACGTGGTAGGGGGAAGCATTTGTTCACATCAGTCCAGTGTTCACCTATAGCTATATGCATGCAACAGAAACTTCTAAGATTAAAGTGCAAAGTATATATGCAGAGGCAAGATGCCCACATGAATGTGTGCTGGGGATAAAACATTCAACAGTCAACAATAAAGAAGCACATTTAAATAAGTACTTTTTTCTGCGAGAAACAAATCACCAAACACGGGATCAAAAGTACAAGGGTTTAGAAAACTAAGAATAAAATTGTCTAAAGCCCTCTATGCCTTCTCCACCATGTCAAAACAGCGATCTTCACGAGGAGTTGCTCCTCATCAGCAGTGTCATGCCCATCAACAAAGGCAGACATGATAGCCTGCCGAGCCCGCATCTGACTCAGCAACTGAACAAAACGGTCCTTTAGAGGTTGGAAAATCAAATACGCCTCAGAAAAGCACCCGATCTTGTCCTCTACTGCATCGAGCATCACCGGAGTCATCTCCGCTGGATGAAGAGGGATGTCAGCAAGCACGGACATGAAGATCATCCAGAGCCAAATGGAACCGACAGGAAGAGGAGAGCCCTTACGAGCCAGAAGCTCGTGCATCACCGTGTCATACTGTTTGTTTCCCCAATCAGAGCAAAACTCTGTTCAAATTTTGAAATTTGAAATGAAGCAACGCTTCATAGCAGCGCCAGCACTAAGAGTCAAAGACTCTAATGCAGTGTTCACATGCAAAGCATGAGAGCGCTAGCGCTAGCGTTAAGAGTGCTGCACTCTAAGCAGCGCACCACGTGTAAAGCACGTGAGCGCTAGCGCTAAGAGCGCTGCACTCTAAGCAGCGCACCACGTGCAAAGCACGTGAGCGCTAGCGATAGAACAAAATGTTTTCGGCCCTTGGATCAAAGATTCAACGAACATGAATAAAAATTATCAATTGACCAGAATAAAATTCTGTTAAGGAAATATTCCTCAGAATCTTTCCAAATATGAAAGATTCTGCTCTGAAAATCAGAGCACCGTTGGATCAATGATCTAATGATGATTAAAAATCACCAAAATACAGAATAAATTCTGTATGGGAAAAGATTTCCCAATCTTGTTAAAAACAAAAAGATTGCCTTCTGTAAAACAGAAGCCCTAAAATCAAAGATCCAACGGTGGGGAAATCCCCAAATCAATTAGAGAAAAGATCTCTTCAACTGATTCAACAAATCAGCCTCTACTATATAAAGACCCCAAGACTTCAAGTCTCATATAGAGGAACCCCCCTAAACTTTGAGAAATTTCATAGAGAAGAGCAAACTCTCAAGAGAAGAAGAATTTCCTCAAGGTAAAATAAAGAGATCAAAGCATCTCATCAAAAAAAGAACTTAATTCTTATGCTAGATCATAGATCTTTAAGACAAATTGTCTTTCACAAAAGAGATCATAACATATTATTATAAAAAATGGGGGAGAATAATTCAATTCTCTTAGGATCACAAATCCATAAAGGCAAAGCCTTTCACCAAAAACATAAGAGATTGAAACATCTCCTATAAAATAAGAACTTTGTTCTTAGATCCACGAGACAAAGTCTCTTATAAGAGAGAATTTAATTCTCAGAGAGCAGAATTGCCTAAAAGAGCCCTAGCGCTCCAATTAAACGAAGCGCTTCAGCGCTCCAAATCTAGCGCACAGCGTTGTAGAGCCTTAGCGCTCCAAATTTAAAGAAGCGCTCTGCGCTCATTGACTGGCGCCAAGCACGCCACGTGCTCCTCACGTGTGCGCTACTTAACAGAAGCGCTCTGCGCTCATTGACTGGCGCTCAGCGCCAAGCACGCCACGTGCTCCTCACGTATGCGCTGAGAGAACATAAATTGTTCTTTAAATGACAAAGTCCCAGAGCTATAATGAGTGCTCAACACTCAATAAAGACAAAAAGTTCGTCAGAACCCAATCCAATGCTTATCATTGCTAAATGTCTAACATTTTAAATGAATGGGCCGAGCCCAAGTTGGTCACAGATCCCTAATTCAGATTAATTGAGCCCATATGCTCATAAATCTTTGATCTTAGTCTCAAATTGGACTACAGATCTCCCAACCAATATTGGTTCAAGGGTACATCTCTTCACTCCTCTGAAATTTGTCGTTGTAATCCTTTAACATCTTCAGAGAGGTGACGGGTCCCGACAACCAGACATTTCACGGACTGTGGGGTCCTTAAACTCATAGACTATGATCTCCTTAAACTTTACAGACTATGATATCTCTAAACTGCCACGGACTGTGGGGTCCTTAAACTCATGGACTATGATGTCCTTAAACTTTACAGACTATGACATCTTTAAACTATGGACTATAAGGTCCTTAAACTCCATAGACTATGATGTCCTTAAACTTTTGGACCGCAATGTCCCTAAACTAAAACAATAGAGCCCAGATACTCTTTTGTTGGATCTAGATGATCCTGTTAAGTAGATCTTAGTCTAAAATTAGACTAACGTGTCCTTAACAAACGTTAAGTTGATCTTAGTCTAAAATTAGACCAACGTATCCTTAACAAACGTTTAAGTTGATCTTAGTCTCAAATGAGATTAACGGTCCTTAAATCTAAACCAAAACCCAAATCTAAGAAAATACGGATTTGGACTAATCCATGCCCTACGGGCGACAACATAAATTAGTCTCCGTATACAATCCACGGGCAACCAAAAATAAAACAAACACACACGACACGAAGTGACCATCTGGAGAAGGAGAAAGTGGTTACCGTGATGCGGTAGCGTAATTAACTGCAGGGGCTTGCGCCTGCAGGGAAGAGCGTCCCCACAATCAAAAACCCCTCAAACGAGGGGGGATCTGACAAATTCTGCTACAACGGTCGTATCCGTCTAAACCTCCGATACACGGTGCCATAAATCAACTTAGCATCTTCGGAGAGGTGGACGGATAAAACCAAATAGTATCTGCCCCCAAATTCAGGCAAGACGTCAGTCTTCCCGGTCTTTCGTCGGAGAACAGATTCTGGCACACCCGGTGGGACCTTTTCCTCTTTCCACTCCACACTTCGTGTGTCGTGTTTCGTGAACGAATCGCGGTTTGTTATGGTTTCCCTTGGATTCGAGGTACTAAGATTTGGTGTCTTGCTCCGTGCAGAGAAAATGGCTTCCAACTGCCCAAACTGCAACAACTGCAACAACTCCCACTCCGTCCTTACCAGAGGAGTGACTTATGGGCATCAAGCGACCTCCGTTTTCAAGATGCCAGTGGAACAGGTGACGCAAGCCACCACTAGACTGTTCTTTGGGACTATGCTCCCACCCATGAACTTCAACGCCCCACTGCCGTCGCAAGAAGCTCCGAAGAAGTCGGCCTTTCATCGGCTTACGACTACCGCGGCCCCTCTCAACGGGTCGCCCAAATCCAGCAGCTCGGTTTTCAACAGACTGGGCCAAAGCTCAAGTGGGCCCGTAAAGAAGCCCACAATACCTGAAGGGGTTATCCTGAAATGGATAGCCATCTCTGCTCCAGTAAATGAAGTCGTCAAAACGGCTTCTCCTGCTAAAGAATCAGTTTTTGCAAGACTGGCCGCTCCAACTCCCGTTCCAGATGAAGTCACCAAGGCTGCTACCCTTGTTCGAAAGTTTGCCTTCAACAAGTTAGCCATTCCCTCTCGGCGGATGTCGGTCTTCGCTAGGCTAATGACGACAACAACCCCTCATCAGAGCGGGGGGCATGAAGAAGCTCATCCAACAGCAGAGGTGGTCCCGTCCACTCGACACGCTCGACGTCGCCACTGGCGTCGAGTGAGGAAAGCTAGGGGCAGTTCCCCTTCTGGACTGACTCCACCAGCTCCAATGGTGGAAATTGATGTTGCTGTTCCAACTGGGAACAACTTTGAACCACTCAGGAGGGTGCGCCAGAACTCTCCGACGGCCGTGCTAAAAAGATCTCCTCCACCTATAGAGAACGTTATAAAGGTGAAGCTAGAGCAGCCCTCTCGACGGTCGTCCTCTAAAATTCACATGGTCTGACGACAGGTCCAAGACTCGGTGATCAACCAAGAACACTCCCGCCGACCAAAGAAGATGAAAGTTTGGAAAGAGAAGGACCACCCTGTAGTACCACAGAAGGTGTCGTCTACTTGGGTGCCCGCTGCAACGGTCCCCTCAACTTCGACCGTCCACAAAAAGAGAAGGTAGGAGAAAATCCCTGTGTCTGCGATGAATCTCAAGGCCACTGAACCTAAACGCCCCAATTCTGGGGGCATGGTGGTGCACACTGTTTATATGGCATCCGGGAAAGAGGATAGCCGTATCTCCATGGGCCATCGAACACTCACCCGATCAGTAACAAATGCTCAGGAGCAACAACAGAAAAAGCTCCAGAAGATGCTGACAACTATGGCTACACTCACCGGGCCAAAAGCAAGCCCAGAGATATCATCGGAGCAGCGCCAAGAACAGGAAACTGATGCCGAATTCCTCCGAAGAATGCTCGAAAGGAAAGACAAAGAGGCCGTAGAACAAGCGGCCAACATAAAACAAATGGCGCTTTTATTCCAAGATATGGTCGGGATGATGATACAGCCAGATCCTCCAGCTGAAGACCCCCCGATTATCCTTGAAGACGACAGAAGGGAGACATCAAACGCTCTTCCAGCTCTATCAGCAGCCAAAGAGGAGACCATCTCTAAAGCCGCCCTGGATGACTATATCGCTCAACAGATACGAGCTCATCAGGTGAGCGAAGCGGCCGGCCAAATTGTTAAGACTGGACGACCCTATCCGGGTTGGTACGACCAAATAAAGTACCCGCCGGGGTATACGATCCCTAAATTCCATGTATATAAGGGGACGGGGAATCCACATCAATACGTTGCTCAATTCAGGGCTCTGTACGGAAACACCGGAGGTGACGATAAGCTACTGCTTAGCCAATTCATTAGCAGCTTATCGGAGACAGCATTCGACTGGTATTCCGAACTCCCGAATGACTCTGTCAAGACATTTGCAGAAATGGAGCTACTGTTTACACAGAGATTCGCAAGCGCTAGCGAGCGCACCCCGATCACCATGCTAATTAACGCTAGGGTGAAGCCACGCGAAACATGGGTTCAGTACACGATACGGTGGCAGAATCTATGGTCGAAGTGCGAACAGCGCATAGAAAAGGCTCCTGCAGTAGGCATGTTTGTGGGAACCCTCGATCCACAGGCGACCATATCTCAATTCATGATGTTCTTCAAGCCAACTACTTTCCCGGCCTTGATTGACAAGCTGGCCCAAATGGATCATATGTGCCACAGGCCTTCTTCTTCGAAGTCGGAGCCGCGGAGTGAAAAAGAGAATGGGAAAGCGACCTTCATCGCCAATGCTCAGCAACAACCGATTGGTCCAAAACCAGTTGATCGCCAAAGCGATAGACATCGATTCCTCAACAAAAAGTTAAAGACGTCCATACTCGTTTCCGCGGGAGAAAACAAAGAGATTGTTCGAACTGGCGATACGCAACAGGCTCATCACTCTACCAGATCCGAGACGCCCACTGCAGCCAGACGACATCAACAATCCCAATTACTGCTCCTACCACCGAGTAGTAGGCCATCCAATCGAAAATTGCTTCGTCTTTAAAGGCTGGATTGAGGACCAATACCAACAGGGCAAATTCGCACTGTCCGAGAACTGGAAGGTGAACCCGCCACAACCTCACGCTCCTAAAAATGTGGACACGCCGGGGGCATCATGCTCACTTATAGAGGAAGCCCCATGGGAGGTGGCCCTTTCAGCTAAGACTAAAAGAATGCTGAAGGACCTTCAAACATGTCCGGCGATTAGGTGGAAGAGCCCGCTGGAGCCTGAGATTATTGATGGGATGCTGAAGCCGCGCTCAATGCTGAAAGTTGGTGATGGTGGACAAAACATTCAATTCAAGCCTCCAAAGTCTTTAAAGAAAAAGAAGAAGGCCAAGAATCCCGTCCAACCCGACGATAGCCGTACAAGTATGCAGAAATTTATCGATGCATTGGAAGAATATAACCAGAAGGCACGGACCCCAATCACGTTGGACGAATTCTTTAAGCATGTTCTTGAGAATGAAGACGATGACGCTGACGAAGGAGACGATTCTTCAGAATGGCCTGAAGACTATGTGGTGAGCTGCCACATGATCTCTCACTCGATAAATGGCAAAGAAGCTCCTGATGCAGAGAAACTGGGGGCAGATCCCGAACCAGAATTCTTAGAACCATCAGATGAGATGATTGACGTATTCCTGAATGAGGCGCTTCAGAAAAGCAAAGCTGACCGAGACCGTGAAATCGCCATATACGAAAAAGCCAAACGTCGGCGACTGAACGAAAGGATTGAAATACCCCAACCGGATAGAAGCACTTCTGCCGCCAGCAAAAGCAGGTTCAAGACAAGAAAGCAGTTCGCTAAAGCCCCATCGGTGGGAATGAAGTTGCCGCCTTTCAAAGAAAACACTTCAGAAAATATGTTCCCTGGCGAACTAGATGAACATACAAACTACTGCTTATACCATCGGAGGATCACACACCCTACCGAGGAATGCATGGCCTTTAAAAATTGGTGGCAGGGATACATTGCTCATCGGCAGCATTTCAAGCGGATGAAGCGCAAAACTCGTCGGGAACAAAGAACCACGACAGATGAGCATAAAAGAACTGCCGGTGAATGTCACATGGTTAATTCCGGGGGATCGCAAGTTCTCACCTTTGGGAGTGATTCTGATGAAGAAATAGCCCTCGACCCTCTCTTCAAGGAATCTATCTCTGAAACAGAAGAGATGAAGACCTGCGAGAACATTCAGCTGCACAATCGCACGCTACCTGAAAATAATCTCGGACCCGCAAACAAGGGATCGAACAAAAAGGATAAGGGGAAAGAAAAGGTCCCTGAGGATATCACCCTCGATGACCGAGTCGTCAAAGAGCTAGCAGCCAAAGACCCGCCCAAGAAAAACAAGGTGGATTACAACGTTCTGGCACACCTGAGGAAAATACCCTCGCAACTAAGCATTCTCGATACCCTTCTGCTATCCAAAGAGGCGAGAGATTATCTGATTAAGGTACTACAAGAGTCTGGCCAGTTTCAAGCTTTCCTCGCCGAAGAAGAGTTAAAGGACGAACTGGAAGAAATTCACACAGCTGACATCACTTTCGGCGATGAAAATCTTCTCCTCGGAACGTGTGAGCACAACCGTCCCCTATATGTCTCCGGGTATTGCCATGACATTAAGATAGGGAAGATTCTAGTTGACAACGGGTCCTCTGTCAATCTCCTAAATGTGAGGGTACTAAAAGAAATCTGCATGAGCGTACAACACCTCGCTCGGGATAAAATCACCATCTCTGGGTTCTACTCCCAGTCATCACGGACGCTCGGGTCTGTGATACTGACGTTACGCTTTGGGCTGCTCGTCACTGATATCAAGTTCCACGTCATTGACGCCAAGACTTGCTACAACGCTTTGCTCGGCCGGCCTTGGTTACACGAGTACAACATTATCCCTTCTACACAGCATCAGTGTATGAAGTACTTCAAAGATGGGCTTGAATACACTGTGACAGGGGAGCTGAACCTATTCTCCATAAACGAGGTCCAAAAGTACGAAAATGCAAAGTACTTCTTACAAGACTTTGAAGACACGGAAAGATGCCATAAACCTGAGGATAAGAAAAAAGTTATCACCACCATTCCGGTTTTCGGGAGCGATACCGAGGAGGAGGAAGAGATGGTCTATTCAGGACCTTCCCGATACAACAAACCGGGACCGTCTACCCCTATTCTGGTCTTCGGGAAGACGAGGTCGACGCGGTATTCTCGGCTCGCCCATCAGTGCAAGCCTTCATTGTAGATGATTAGAGTTTGCAGATCGCCATGGTTCCGCAAGAGCATTACAAAGAGCTCGACGCACTTGATACCTACAGTGTACAAGAACTGCAGACGTTCTACGTCCCTCCCAGGCGAAAAGATGAAAATGCGATCCTCTTTTATCGATCCGTGGAGAATAAAGTGGAGAAAGAAATATGGCATGGTGCCGATTCTAAGCTTGACAGGCTCCAGCCCATCTGTCTGCCCAGATACTACACAGAAGGATTAAAAAGGCTGTTGAGGCGCCAAGGCGTACCCTTCAAACAGACTGCTCGACAAGCTCAGTTTTACAACAGGATTTGAAACATCCTCGGAACTCAGCGAAAATTACCCAACGGGAGAATGGAAACGATCATGCTTGGATATGTTCAATCTAAGAAACGGGAGCGATTCCATGGCTGCTACGTTATACATGATTTCGATGAATAAGGATATGCTCTGTTAGAAGACGCTAACCCTGAACCAAAATGAGGTCCCGCCATGAAAGTGCTAAGTCCGTCGTTCGAAGAACAGATGGACAAGCTAATAAGGGAAGCGGGTCAAAAAGTCCGGGATGACCACAGCCGTGAAATGGCTATTTACGAGAAAGCCAGGACACAGCGCCTCCTTCAGCAGGCTGCGGAGAATGACGATGCTCTTCGTCGCCATCCCGCCATACGAAAGACTCGACGCGGAGGCAAAAATAAACTGAAGAACGGAAAAAATGTTCGACGGCAGCAAAGCGGGTCCAAGAAGCCCCGCGATCAAAAATTGAGCAGTCAGGATCCGCCTATTATAAAGAAGATGGATCAAGCATATTCTTTTCCCCAAGACAAGACAAGAAAGATATTCAGTCTTGTCATTAAACATCAGATGATTACGCTCCCGGAGTCCAAACACCCTGAGCAAGCAGACGAGGTCTCTCACTCAGATTATTGCTCCTATCACCGAGCGATAGGGCATCCTCTCGAAAATTGCTTCACATTCAAAGACTGGGTAGAAGACCAGTATCAGCAAGGCAGGTTCGCTTTGTCCAGCAGTTAAAGGGTAACCCCGGCACAGAAGCATGAACCGAAAGCCACATATGCAGCGAGAGTAGAGCCGGATCAACATCGGTCTTGGAAGAGATCTCGTACCTGTCATGCAATAACGATGTCAGGGGAAGGAATACGTGAGGATATGGCTGGTCTCCCTTGGTGCTTCAAAAACGATGATGACAAGGCCAACTCAGAGTTTCCACCGGCACCAAAAGAACTGGAAGATGGGATACATACTACGGCAGATAACCTCAGAAAAATCGACTTGGGGACGACAAACGACCCACGGCCTACGTTCGTCAGCGAGCTGCTGTCTAAAGAACAGGTGGCTACATTCAAAGACGTGCTCATGCAGTATAAAGACTGCTTCGCATGGAACTACTCCGAGATGCCGGGACTAAATCTAGAAATCGCCGTGCACAAATTGGCGATATCTCCGGACGTCAAGCCGATCAAACAAGTGCCGAGAAGAATGCGGCTCGAACTTGAAATGAGAATTAACGCCGAGGTCAAGAAGCTAATTGACTCCGGCTTCATTCAAGAGGTTCGGTACCCTGACTGGATTGCCAACATCATCCCAGTGATGAAGAAAAATGGGACAGTTCGCATCTGTGTGGAGTTTCGAGACCTCAACAAAGCTTGTCCGAAGGATGATTTTCCCGTACCAGTTACCGAGCTGATAATAGACAACACGTCCACTCACGATATTTTCTCCTTCATGGATGGCTCATCAGGGTACAATCAAATAAAGATGCACCCCGATGACCCAAAGCATACCGCTTTCCGGACCCCGCTAGGCATATTCTGCTACAAAGTGATGCCTTTCAGTCTGAAGAACGCCGGTGCTACCTATCAGAGGGCCATGACGAAGATTTTCGATGACCTCATACATGAAGTCGTCGAATGTTATATCGACGACCTTGTGGTAAAAAGCAAATCGCATGAGGAGCATTGGGAGCATCTAAAAATAGTGTTCCAACATCTTCGGAAATACAACTTGAAGATGGACCCTCTGAAATGCGCATTCGGAGTTTCCTCGGGCAAATTCCTAGGATTCATCGTACGACATCGAGGCATCGAAATAGACCCGTCGAAGATCAAGACGATCATGGAAATGCCCCCGCCAAGAACTCTCAAGCAACTGCGGTCTCTCCAAGGGAATCTCGCGTGTATTCGGCGGTTCATAGCCAATCTTTCCGGCAAATGTCGTCCCTACAGTCACTTGATGAAGAAGGGAACCCCGTTCTTTTGGGATCGCAAATGCCAAAGCGCACTGGACGAAATCAAGCAATACCTGCAGAATCCGCCAATACTGACCGCTCCGTTCAAAGGAAAGCCCTCATTCTGTACACAACCGCCCTTGAGGGTTCCTTAGGCGCGCTATGGGCACAAGAAAATGACCAAGGGAAGGAGAGAGCCCTCTACTATTTGAGTCGAGTGCTCCTGGGGGCAGAAAACAATTACTCCCCCATTGAAAAACACTGCCTGGAGTTGATCTTTACGATAACTAAGCTCAGACACTATGCGTTGGCGCATGAGTTCCACCTCATATCAAAAGTGGATCCTCTCAAATATTTGATATCAAGAGCCATACTAACAGGGCGGCTCTCTAAATGGGCCCTACACTTAATGGAATTCTCGATAACTTATCGAACTCTCAAGGCAGTGAAAGGCCAGGCCATCGCCAACTTCCTCGCCGAGCATCCTATACCTGTCGATTCACCCCTAAATTGCGAATTGCCAGATGAGCACGCGTTTCACACGATCGACGGGGAGAAAGGAGAGAGTGATACCCGATGGGAATTCTACTTCGAAAGGGCATCTTCCATGAAGACGCGAAAGCACAGCTCCCTCATAATCAAGTCTGGGGTAGGCCTTATCTTCGTGACTCTACAAGGAGGGATAATGTGCTTTGCCTTTTCCTTGACAGACCCGAGGACAAACAATGAAGCCGAATATGAAGCTTTGATAGCAGGTCTTGAAATCGCTGTCGACATGGGAATCGAGAACCTCCTCATATACGGAGACTCCCAGCTGGTCGTTAGTCAAGTAAATAGCGACTATCAAACATGCAAACCAGAGTTGGTAAAGTACGGTGAGAGAGTGCAACAACTGCTGACTCGAATCCCTTCCTACGCCCTTGAAAGCATACCGCGTGCGGAAAATAGCAAGGCGGATGCATTAGCCAAGATCGCTAAAGAACTGGCCGACGAGAACCTCGATGACGTAAGGATCGTTGTGCAAAGCCGTCGGGTTCTTGCACAGGCAGAAATATCTCCGGAGTCGTCCGAAGAAAAGGGAGCGACCGAGCAAATGACCCTACAAATAAAAGAACGGGAAAAGGCTAAGGATTGGAGAGAAGTCTTTTTAGACTACTTCAAATCCCGTCGAACACCTGAAGATGCGTCCTCAAAACATCAGCTCATGAAACGAGCTCTATCATTCGCCTTCGTCAATGACACTCTATATAAGAGATCATTTGATTCTCTATGGCTAAGATGCCTGGGACCTGAAGAAGCAAGAGGAGTCGTCCAAGAAACTCACGACGGACTCTGCGGTTCTCACCAAGCCGGGCCGAAGATGAAACTGAAGATCAAAAGGATGGGCTACTATTGGCCCACAATGATCCAAGACTGCCTCGAATACGCGAAGCAGTGCCATTCGTGCCAGATTCATGGAGACTTCATCCACCGGCATCCAAATCCGCTACATCCAATGGTAGCTAGCTGGACGTTCGAAATGTGGGGAACCGACATAATCGGGCCCATTGAACCAGCATCGTCCAGAGGACATCGGTTCATACTTGCGACAACTGATTACTTCTCCAAGTAGGCAGAAGCAGTACCACTAAAAGAAGTGAAGACAGAGAATATCCTCTATTTCTTCAGGACACACGTCATCTATCGGTTCGGCACTCCACGACGGATTATCTCCGATAACGGGCCGGCCTACAGAAGCCATAAAATCAGCCGCTTCGCACAGCAGCATAATATAGATTGGAGATACTCTTCGGTCTATAATCCTCGAGCTAATGGTCTAGCTAATGCTTTCAACAAGACCTTGACAAAGATCATGTAGAAGACGGTGTCTCGAAATTGGAAGGACTAGCACGAGAGACTGCATGAAGCTCTCTGGGCGTATCGAACTACGTTCAAAACGGCCACAAATACGACGCCGTATGCATTGGTATTCGGCGCAGAAGCGGTACTTCCCTTAGAGATAGAGCTACCCTCTCTACGAGTGGCGGTCCATTACGAGCTAACAGACGAAGAGAACGCTCATCTTCGGCTTGAGGAGCTTGATGCCCTCAATGAAACCCGGCTCATGGCGCAGCAAAACTTGGAAGCTTACAAAGCAAAAATGACGCACTCATACGAGAGATTGACTAGGCCGAGAACATTCCGCCAAGACAAACTCGTGCTAGTGGTCAAGAGACCTATGATCCCCAATCGTGCCAAACGGGGGAAATTCGAGCCGAACTATGAAGGCCCGTACATCATAGACAAAGTCTACCAGGGTAGGGCTTACTTGCTCATGAATATGCATGGCGAAAGACCCTTCAGGCTAATAAACGGCCGTTTCTTGAAGAAATACTACAACTGACCGAGACGTCTATAAACTACTACGGACCGCAGAATCCCAAGGCTGACGCAAAAAAAAACGGTACGTCCATAAGCGAGATAGGCACGGATGAAAACCCGAAACGGCTCCGTGAGTAAAAACAGCAGGACTACCGGTGAGTTTGTGAAAACCCGAAAGGGCGCAATCTCGTTAAAAGACACATGCAAGGTCCTCTCGACCCTGTAAGGAGAAAATACCTGCGTGAGATCCTTACGACTCATAAGGGAGAAACACACTTAGGAATCCCCACGATTCCTAAGGAGAAAACACACTTACGAGATCCTCATGACTCGTAAGGAGAATTCCCCTTTAAGACCCTCACGGCTTATAGGATTCAAAAGTCTTAAGCTACAGGGATCTGAACCTGTTCTTAAGCCGTTATGCATCCCGATTATACCCTACAAGCGGTTCAATGCTGACCCTTGTATACAATCCACGGGCACGAATAAACATTTCCCTAACAAAGTCCCACCAGCGACTATGGATATGCTCACACGGTGAACGACCCTTGTAAGTCCTCTCAACTTATAAGGAGAAAACACTCTTGTAAAATCCTTACGACTTATAAGAGAACATACACTTAAGAATCCTCACGATTTTTTAAGGAGAAAACGCACTTACGAGATCCTCACGACTCGTAGGGAGAAATACCTTTATGAGACCCTTACGGCTCATGAAGTTAAAAGCCTTAGTCGACAAGATCCTAACCCTGATTGCTAAGCCACCTTTATTCGAACCGACAAAGGAAAATGACGATTCGCTCCTGACAATATCTCAGTTGTAGCGATACCGATGCCTAAATCGATATCAGATCCCAAGTCTCATACTCGCGGCAAAATTCAGCGAGCCATAAATGCATACAAAAATAGCCGAAATGATTGGGCAACTCGCAATAAAAAGCAACGAGTAAAAACAAATATAGCTGAAATGATTGGGCACCGCGAAAGATAGCCGAAATGATTGGGCAATCGCGACTTTCACGATATAAAAAGCTAAAATGATAGAATATCGCGGAAAGAAATAAAAAAAATGATGAAAGAATGAAACTTTGCCCTACAGGCAGTCCATACTGACCCCTGTATACAATCCATGGGCATAAACGAAAAAGGGAACATGTCCCCCACCAGATCCTATCAAAAGGGAAAGTCAGATCTCAATAGTAACATCTGCATCCCAGAAGATTAACAACGGCGTTCCTTTTTATGCCAGCAAGGCATGAAAGCGACGCAACGAAACGGAGCCATGGCAGAATCCCTAGTTCCAAGTCTCGACGGTCACATTTACAGCGTGGAAACCCACAACAGCGTTCTTCCTCATTCCAGCAGGATTCGGACGTGACAATCAATTTCGGAGCCACGGAAGAGTCCCTAGTTCCAAGTCTCGACGGCCACATCTACAGCCTGGAGACACACAACAGCGTTCCTCCTCATTCCAGCAGGATTCGGACACGACAATCAATCTCGGAGCCACAGCAGAGTCCCTAGTTCCAAGTCTCGATGGCCACATCTACAGCCTGGAGACCCACAACAGCGTTCCTCCTCATTCCAGCAGGATTCGGACGCGACAATCAATCTCGGGGCCACGGCAGAGTCCTTATTTCCAAGTCTCGACGGCCACATCTACAGCATGGAGACCCACAACAGCGTTCCTGCTCATTCCAGCAGGATTCGGACGCGACAATCAATCTCGGGGCCACGGCAGAGTCCTTATTTCCAAGTCTCGACGGCCACATCTACAGCCTGGAGACCCACAACAGCGTTCCTCCTCATTCCAGCAGGATTCGGACGCGACAATCAATCAGTGAGAGTTTAGTGGGCAGACTGATTAAGAAAAAACTTATTGAAACAAACACGGGGATTTAAACAACTCTTGATATCCTCACGGAGAAAATAAGTTCTGATTAAGTGACCTAACAAATTCAAATTTGTGCAAATAAAGGAGAAATCCTAAAAAAAATATTCTCATTTAATGAGAGACTCCTCGGGTCAAGGAGTTAAACTCCTCGAGAGCAACGTTCTGCAGACAGAAATGACACCTGTCAAAATCAATAAAATTCCCCAAAAATTCTAAAGAGCAATACTCTATGAAGATGATGGAGTAACCCATCAGAAACCCTAAAAGTAAAGCTTTTAATGAATTAAAAATTCTATGATCTTCAAGATCCATGAACAAAGTTTAAGAGTTCTTCATGAAAGATTAACAAATCTATATGTTTTGAAAAGAGCAAAGCTCTATTAAGAAACCCTAAAAATCTATATGATTTGAAAAGAGTAAGGCTCTATTAATGGGTGAAACCCTAGAATACAAAGTAATCCCGTAAAAGATTTAATCTTTATTTGAAATTTTTGATAGGGTTCTGTCTCTAAGAGAAAATTCTTAAAACGGAGAGCTATACTCTGAAGGAGAAATTAATTCTCAGAAAACAAGAAAGAAGATGAACAGAGATCATCTCAAGGGTCAAAGGCCCTATTTATAGGCACTGAGAGCCGTTTCAACTTCTGAGTTGATCAAATGGCATAGATGCTGCCACCGCTGCACTCACGTGTAGGCCACGTGAGCTCAACGGTGGGGGGGCATTTGTTTCCCCAATCAGAGCAAAGCTCTGTTCAAATTTTGAAATTTGAAATTAAGTAGCGCCAGCGCTAAGAGTCAAAGACTCTGATGCAGCGCTCACGTGCAAAGCACGAGAGCGCTAGCACTAGCAGCGCACCACGTGCAAAGCACGTGAGCGCTAGCGCTAAGAGCGCTGCACTCTAAGCAGCGCACCACGTGCAAAGCACGTGAGCGCTAGAGATAGAACAAAATGTTCTCGGCCCTTGGATCAAAGATCCAACGAACATGATTAAAAATCATCAATTGACCAGAATAAAATTCTGTTAAGGAAACATTCCTCAGAATCTTTCCAAATAGGAAAGATTATGCTCTGAAAATCAGAGCATCATTGGATCAATGATCCAATGATGATTAAAAATCACCAAAATACATAATAAATTCTGTATGGAAAAAGATTACCCAATCTTGTTAAAAACAAGAAGATTGCCTTCTGTAAAACAGAATCCCTAGAATCTAAAGATCCAACGGTGGGGAAATCCCCAAATCAATTAGAGAAAAGATTTCTTCAACTGATTCAACAAATCAGCCTCTACTTTATAAAGACACCAAGACTTCAAGTCTCATATAAAGGAACCCCCCCATAAACTTTGAGAAATTTCAGAGAGAAGAGCAAGATCTCAGCAGAAGAAGAATTTCTTCAAGGTAAAATAAAGAGATCAAAGCATCTCATCAGAAAAAGAACTTAGTTCTTATGCTAGATCATAAATCTTTAAGACAAATTGTCTTTCACAAAAGAGATCATAACATCTCATTATAAAAAGGGAGGAATAATTCAATTCTCTTAAGATTACAGATCCATAAAGGCAAAGCCTTTCACCAAAAACATAAGAGATTGAAACATCTCCTATAAAATAAGAACTTTGTTCTTAGATCCACGAGACAAAGTCTCTTATAAGAGAGAATTTAATTCTCAGATAGCAGAATTACCTAAAAAGAGCCCTAGCGCTCCAATTAAACGAAGTACTTCAGCGCTCCAAATCTAGCGCACAGCGCTGCAGAGCCTTAGCGCTCCAAATTTAAAGAAGCGCTCTGCGCTCATTGACTGGCGCTCAGCGCCGAGCGGGCCACGTGCTCCTCATGTGTGCGCTACTTAATAGAAGCGCTCTGTGCTCATTCACTGGCGCTCAGCGCCAAGCGCGCCACGTGCTCCTCATGTGTGCGCTGAGGGAACATAAATTGTTCTTTAAATTACAAAACCCCAGAGCTATAATGAGTGCTCAACACTCAATAAAGACAAAAAGTTCGTCAGAACCTAATCCAATGCTTAGAATTGCTAAATGTCTAACATTTTAAATGAATGGGCCGAGCCCAAGTTAGCCACAGATCCCTAATTCAGATTAATTGAGCCCATATGCTCATAAATATTTGATCTTAGTCCCAAATTGGACTACAGATCTCTTAACCAATATTAGTTCAAGGGTACATCTCTTCACTCCTCTGATATTTGTCGTTGTAATCCTTCAACGTCTTCAGAGAGATGACGGGTCCCGACAACCAGACATTTCACGGACTGTGGGGTCCTTAAACTCATGGACTATGATGTCTCTAAACTGCCACGGACTGTAGGGTTCTTAAACTCATGGACTATGATGTCCTTAAATTTTACAGACTATGACGTCTTTAAACTATGGACTATGATGTCCTTAAACTCCATGGACTATCATATCCTTAAACTTTTGGACCACAATGTCCCTAAATTAAAACAATAGAGCCTAAATGCTCTTTTGTTGGATCTAAATGATCCTGTTAAGTAGATCTTAGTCTAAAATTAGACTAACGTGTTCTTAAAAAAACGTTAAGTTGATCTTAGTCTAAAATTAGACTAACGTATCCTTAACAAACATTTAAGTTGATCTTAGTCTCAAATGAGATTAACGGTCCTTAAACCCAAACCAAAACCTAAATCTAAGAAAATACGGATTTGGACTAATCCACGCCCTACGGGCGACAACATAAATTAGTCTCCATATACAATCCACGGGCAACCAAAAATAAAAAAAACACATACGACACGAAGTGACCATCTGGAGAAGGAGAAAGTGGTTACCGCGATGCGGTAGCGCAATTAACTGCAGGGCTTGCGCCTATAGGGAATAGCGTCCCCACAATCAAAAACCCCTCAAACGAGGAGGAATCTGACGAAGTCTGCTATAACGGCCGCATCCGTCTAAACCTCCGATACATGGTGCCATAAATCAACTTGTCGTCTTCGGAAAGGTGGTCGGATAAAACCAAATAGCATCTGCCCCCAAATTCAGACAAGACGTCAGTCTCCGCGGTCTTTCGGCGGAGAACACTGTTCATCAGTGAGAATGGGATCCACTAATCGCGCAGTGAAACGGGGAACAATTCTTTAGATAAGTACTTCCCATGGTTGCAAACGAGCATGCGGACGATTGCGAGCCATAACTCTTGGTTTGTTAAAAATGGTTCTCTCCTTGCAAAGAAAGAGGAAAACATAGATTCGGATTATAAAGAGAAGCATTCAAATCTAGGCACAGTAAATATTGTGCATGGTGGAACTATTTCCATGTCTTGAAAAAAAGGGCATGGGAAAAGAAAAAGTTGACTCATGGAAATCAGAGTAAGAAGGTGAAACGATTCCCTAAGCAGTGTACGTGAACGCCGGCACTAGTTTTTTTATATAACACCTCACGTGAGGCACATATGAGCATTGGCATAAAAAAAGGGGAACTTTGTCATTCATACTTCAAAAAAATTTATACATAAAAATTACACTTATAAGATGCTGAATTCCGGACACGGATTCATGAACTTAGATTCGAGTTCGAGTAATGCGCTTCTGGCTTCGTTGACCATTTTCTTATGCATTTTCTCACGAATGCAAGCGTTGGGATCCCCACTGATGTCATCCATCCTCTGGTACGCGGATATTATCGCTTTCTGTTAGAAGACGCAATGCAAAACAGCAACAAAATCATCTCTTCACTTCTTTAAAATCAGGCCCATCAGATATACTGAATGCACCTTGTTTTCAGCCTCATCAAGTGCCTCAAGTGGCATAGCCTCATCAAGCTCAGGAAGTGCTTCCCAAATCGACCCAACGACAATCTTCAAGAGAGCATAACGGAGAGAGAGCAATCGACCGTTGTAATCGTCGAAACGACGCATCACCTCAGCGCACTGGGCGTCAGTAAACTCTTGACCCTGGCAGTGGCCTTGGATGCAAATCTCCTCATAAGAGATAATCTTATCAAGATCATACAGATGAGAATCCATAGTATCTGAAAAGAGAAACCAGTAAAGAGTTAGCAATCAAAATACCAGAATCATTACAATCTAGAAGAAAAAAGTGGCCCCTACAAAATCAAGGTGATGCCCTATCAATGATAAGGCAGGCACTCAGTGTTAGAATCCGAAAGGATTCTCATTTAATGAAAAATCTCATTGAACTATGGAGTTAGACTCCCTCGAAAAACGAGTTCTACAGCAGATTCAAATCTGTAAGAAAAATCCTAGAAAGAAAGAGAAGGGGAATAAAATTCCCAAAAGAATTTCTTAAAAAAGAAATTTTCTCAGAAGCTCTATAGAACAACCAAGAATTAAATTCCTCTAATGAGATTAAATCCCAGAAATCCCCACGAGAAATGGAATTAAATTCCAAACAACTCTCAAAAATCAAAGTCACTAACAGGGTAAAACCCAAAGATCTCTGAAACCAACGGTCTACTTAAAGTAAAGTTTTTAAGATCTCTAAAAGATCATTTCAAGAAAAAGAGCCAAGCTCTGTTAATGGGTTAAAAATCCAAGACAAAAAAAGTCTCTTTTAAGAGAAAAATGGTCATAATCCTTACCAATTTTCTTAAACAGAGTTTAAACTCTAAGAGTTTCTTTGGGCAGAGATCTGAGCTCTGAGAAGAGAATTAAACTCTCAAAGAAGAAGGTGGAAGATGACGAAACAGCAATCATCTCAAGGGCCAAAAGCCCTATTTATAAGACATGAAGGGATGGTTCAACTTCCCAGGAGATCGAACGGTGGAAAAGATGACACCGTTGCACCCATGTGTAAGCCATGTGAGAGCAACGGTAGGGGGCATTTGTTTCCCCAATATATTTAACCTAATAAAAGAGCAAAGCTCTGTTGAATTCAATGAGGCAGCGCCTTATGTGCTCTCCATGAGGACGCCAGTGCCAGAGCCAATCTTATAGGATTAAATCCTATGGTGGCGCCTCACGTGCTCCTCACGCGGGCGCCTATATGCAAAGCACAGAAGAGTTCATAAGAGTTAAATTCTTAGATGGCCCCGCACGTGCACCTCACGCGGGCGCCAATGTGCAAAGCACAGAAGAGTTCATTGCATAAGATTTAAACTCTTAGATGGCGCCGCACGTTCTCCTCACGCGGGTACCAATGTGCAAAGCACATAAATACCCATTATAAGAATTAAATTCTTAAGTAGCGCCCACGTGCATAATACGTGAGCGCCGGCGTCCAGATAGAATTAAAATTCTTCAATGCTCCCTGTTAAATAGAGCCGTTGGATCAAAAGATCTAACGGAGATGATAAATCATCAAAATACAGAATTAAATTCTATTGGATGAAAACATTTTCCAAATCTTTCTAAAATAAGAAAGATACTCTCGGTTGGATCAAAAATCCAATTATAGAATAAAATTCTATTTTGGAATATATTCCCTTAATTTTTCTAAACAAGAAAGATTGCTCTCTGTAAAACAGAGAACTCTTGGATTAAAAATTCAATGGTGATTAAAAAATCACCGTTTTACAGAATAAATTCTGTATAGGGGAAAATATTTCCCCAATCTTGTTAAAAACAAAAATCATATTCTGTAAAAATAGAAGTCCTTGGATCAAAGATCCAATGGTGGGTAAAATTCCCCAACTCAATTTTGAGTCCAATTAAATCAATTGAAATCTCTCAATGAAAGATTTTCTCAGAATTAAGTAACAAACTTGCCTTCACTATATAAAGGACCCAAAATTTCAAGTCTCAAAAAAAGAGGAACGACTACCAGAGAGGACGAAGGGACAGAAAAAATACAGAAAGCTCTAAAAAAGAACAGAGAATTCAATTCTCAAAGAAGAAGACATTCCTTCTCAAAACCCTAGGTAAAGAGAAGAGATCAAAATATCCTTATCACATCCAAGGGTTTAACCCTTTTTCAAGAACTTAGTTCTTTCTCTGGGTATAAGATTCACAAGACAAGTCTCCCATAAGTTGAGAATTTAATTCTCATCGGGAAGATCTTGTTCTTGAGAATCAAATATTCAGAAAAGAACTAATTCCAAAAGAAAAAACAAAATGAGAAAGATGAACTTAGTTCTTAAAGAAAAAAATGATCCCGGATCTTAAAATAAACGAAGATCTTGATGATCATTAATGGTCAAAATGCCATGAACAGAGATTTAATCTTTAAAAAAGAAAAAAAAGACTAGCGCCTCACATACTCCTCACATGGACGCCCCCTTTTAACAGCGCCTAGCGCCTCACGTGAAAAACACGCGGGCGCCCAAAACAGAAGGCCAACGCCTCATGTGAAACACACGTGGACGCTGAATAAAAGTGCTTAGCACTTCATATGCAGCCAAAACGGCTGAGTGCTTAGCACTGATTGGGCAACGCCCAGCGCCTCACATGCACCTCACATGGATGCCATAAAAAGTGCTTAGCACTTCACATTTAGTCAAAATGACTAAAAATGTTCAACATTTATTAGGCAGCGCCCATGACTGAATGCTTCATATGACATACATGTGAGCGTCAGAGCTCAAATAAGTGCTTAGCACTTTTACATGAAAAAAAAGTGCTGAACAAACAGAGCCCAAATAAGTGCTTAGCACTCTGAAATTTTCTTTCAGCTGAGCCCAAATGCTCTTTTGCTGGATCTTAAATAAAAACGATCCTTAAAATTTTGCTAAGTTGATCTTAGTCTCAAATTAGACTAACGCATCTTTAGCAAGAACAAATTGAGCCCAAATGTTCAGACATTTAACCTGATCTTAATCTAAAACCAGATTAACGGTTCTTAAATAAACCTAAGTCCAAATCTAAAATATACGGATTTGTACTAATCCGCGCCCTATGGGCGACGACATAAACTAGTCTCTGTATACAATCCACGGGCAACCAAAACAAACAAAAACATACACAACACGAAGTGAACTTCCGGAGCAAGAGAAAGTGGTTATCGCAATACGGTAACGTAATTAACTGTAAGGGCTTGCGCCTGCAGAGAAGAGCGTCCCCACAATCAAAAACCCCTCATAAAATGAGGGGGAATCTGATAAAGTCTGCTACAACGGTCGCATCTGTCCAAACCTTCGATATATAGAGTCATAAATCAACTTGGTATCTTCAGAGAGGTGGACGGATAAATCCAAATAGCATATGCCCCAAAATTCAGGCAAGACAATCTATCTTAGTTCATCTCCATTTTCGGCGGTGAACAAGTTCTTTGATCAGCTTGCTTCTCAAGCCCATTTTTAGTATTCTTCTTAGTATGTTTTTGTTCGAGACATTTATCTTTTACACCATTTTATGTCACTCCTTTTTGTTGAACGTCATGTCTGGTTGAATTCAAATTTGTAATAAGTGTTGTTGGATGATTTTATTTAAATTCTTGTATATATATTTGTATGTTACTGCTTTTACAAACATCTAGTGTATTCATATCGAGAAGGAGTGCTTCTCGTTGTGAATACGTTGCAGGTCTCGTCCATACTCGCTCTCCGTCTTTTGAGAAATGGGGCATGACACCAATACTACTTAAAACATCACTAAAATTCAGCAATTTATACAAACCTTATCATATGTCAGTGGTTTTTTATCTATATGCAGCAGGAGCGTGACACATAATGATAAAACTACAAAATTACAACTATGATATGATAATGTTAGCCACATCCTTAAGCACTAATTCCTCTTCTACAAAATAATAGCATGAAGTGTCTAAAAAAAAAGAAAAAACTACAAGGTATTTTAAGGATACATGTAGCAACCACAAATTAAATATTTAGTACAAAGGTCTAAACTGCCATTGATTTAATTTAATTTAATTTTGTCACGCCCTGCTTCCCAAAATACGGAATACGAAAGTGACTAGACCAGCCATACTCTTACAGTCAAGCAATAATACTACAGTAGTTACACTTCGGCTTCTGGCAGTACATGGTAGTAGTAATATAACACAGATAATGAGATAATGTAGTCACTGAAACTATCAGATGAAAAGGAAATTGAGTGCAACAAATACAACAACTAACCGGTGATAATGAAAGGAACGATAGGACCGGCTCACCAGTCTAGATATCCACAATCTCTACGAAATCAGGTGCTCACGCGGCTGTGGTCGTGGAGTTGCAGGCTTGGAGAGGTGGTCTCAATTGGAGGGAAGCCCGGTGGAGTTGAGAAAGGAGCTCGAGGAGGCACAGGGGGTCGGTGCAAGGTGACGGTGGCCAGGGATGCTCGTCGGCAAGGGGTGGCATCGCGGTGGTGGTCGGAGGCAAGCCGAAGGTAGCGGGATATGGCGGGTGATGAGCTTAGGGGGTGCGGCAAGTTGCAGGAGACTTGATGGCGGAGGTGGGTTGCAGCGATGTCAATGGAGAGAGAAGATGTTGGCGGTGGTCTGGACGATGAGGTGAGAATGAGTAGTCGCCAGAGGGATCGTCAGCGAGGAGGGGGAGAGATAGAGGAAGATGAAAAGATAGAGAGAGTGGGGGAGATAGAGATTAATAGAAAGTGAGAGTGAACAGTTGAGAGGCGCGGAGTGGGTGCTGGGATCTCGGAGGAGGTTGTGAGGTGGACGAGATCGTGAGTTGAGCGGGTCGAGCGGGGGAAGTTGCGATGGAGATGGAAGGTCATGGGGAAAAGGAGGGAAAAAGAAAAGAAAAGGAAAGAAGAGAGAGGGAGGAAGAGAGGGAGCTGGGGAGTGGGCTGGGCCGGGTTGGGGAACGGGCTTGGGTTAGGGATTTGGTTAGGGTTTAATAGAGTTAGGATTAATAATATATGGAAAATATTAATTGAAGAAATTTTAAATAGAAAAATTGGGGAAAACATTTGTCACGCCCCGCTTCCCAAGATACGTAAACTATGGCATGTGACAGAACCAACCATGCTACTTATGGCTAGGAATCATCCCTCCACAGTCACATTACGGCTGTCTATCGGATATCAAGAACAAAAAAATATATAATCTATCTAGTACATGTCCATTTGCCACAGTAGATAAAATCAAGAAATAAATGTAGCGGAAACGAATCAAGATCCAATAAAACAATATCTGAATCATGTCCCAATATGGGCTGAATCCGAGACGTGCCGCTAAGCAGTAAACAGGTAACATGTACAGACGAATGATGTCAGCAGCATCATTCTGGGGCTGGCCGAGCCCGTAAAGACTGATCAGTATAAGTATCGAACTGTTAAGTTATAAGTCAGGTTTCATTATTGATTTCCCCTTACCCCCAAGGTTTTGTGTTCAAGTCAGGTATTAATGACATAAATCTAATGCCAACACAGGATCAAGTAGGTACATGTTTTGTCTATGCAGACAACAAGTTACGTCCGTCAGGACAACACGTCAGGATTGTCGGCATTAGCGGATGATCCAAGTAACAAGTCTGGTAGTGTGATGTGAACATGTCATATGATGTATATTAACCAAATAGATACCCCATGTGACTGTAATCAATATCGGAACACGGTAAACAAAACTGATGCAATGATGCATATGTATCTATCTGTAATAACCATTATACGTTCACTACCAAGTATGATGCAAATTAAATAGCATGGTGTACTAATATATTAGTATAATGATATTATGATATTCCGGCATGCAACTAGATAAACAATTATCAGTACGGATATGAACGAATATTGTAAAACTGCAAATCGGTAATATTCTCTAAATAATAAAACACATGCACTATTCTTATTCATATAGATATTAATATAATATAACATAGCATGTTGCAAGTTTAAAACTTGCCTGATCGAATCTCACGACAAGATACGGATGCTATGTCCGACGTCGGATTAACGTCGCGAAGCAAAATTACACGTGCAGGATGGACATGGCTGATCAATGACGTGACGTGGTGACTGGGTTGGACGATGGCGGTGACTGGGTCGTCCGGATCGTCGGCGACACGCGCAACTCCGGCGAAACGGCCGGAATAACAAGAAAAGAAAGAAAGTAAGACAAGGAAGAAGAAGAATAGTGGTTGCTGTTGTGTCGGGCTCTGGTGGTGGCGAGGACAGAGGTAGGATGACGACGATGATGGGCTGCCGTTGGCGGTGAGGGCAGTGGGGTTCTTGGGTTGTGATCGGGGTCATCGGGGTTGTTGCAGCCGAGAGTTGATGATGCTTGTGGAGGTCTGGGTGCCGGGGAAAGGAGAGGGGTGAATAGATGAAGGCAGGGGTGATGGCGATGGCGACGTCGAGTCTCCGGCGATGAGGGGTGAGGTTTATGAGGTTTGCTGAAGGGGGTTGTCGTCGGGGTGCCGGGCTTCGGGAAGAGGGAGAAGGGTTTTGAAGTGGTGAGGGTTGTGAGGATGAGGAGGTGGTGGTGACGATGAGGTGAGATCAGCGATGGCAAGGTTGCGGGCGTGGACTATGGATTGGGTTTCGCGGCGGGGAGAAGAAGAAGAAAAGAAATAGAGAGGAGAAAGAGTTGAGGGTTTTGTATATTAAGTTATTAAAGTATATAATATATATATATATATATATATATATATATATATATATGTTTAGAGAGAGAGAGATGGAGATGTAGAAAGAGAGAGAGCGACAAGAGAGAGAGACAGAGAGAATAATAGTTTAGTTAGTATATATTAATATATATAGGTATATATTACAACTGTTAGTATAAAAGAATAATATAATATATATTATAGGATTATACAGCTAATATCAAACTGTTCCGAAAATCATCCAAGTTTTTTCTAAAAATCTAGTTTTTAAATATGGAGAATATACGTACAAGTTAAAAACCATAATGCGATGCCCGGTCAATAAAAATGCATACCCCCAAGTACTAATCTACGTAAATATACGTAGCGATCCAAACGACTCTGTTTTAACAATTTGGACATGAACATGATGTATGGATGCAACCACATGATATGGGGTACGATAAAATGCAATGCTAAATATAAAAAATATTATTTGGTCATTATTTGTATTATTTAAAAGATATGCGGATACAAAATATATCATATATGTGTATAAAATCTAGATGTGTATGGATCATCTGTACTAGCAAATATTGACGTAATCTTGAACCGTGATGGGTTTCAAATATGCGGGTTGGGTCGGATACTAACCACAGTTACTGAATGCATTATCCATACCCAAATCAATAATAATCAAGAAATTTGTCGCAAGATTTGAAATACCCCAAATAGAAATATCGTATAACAATGTTAGGGTGTTGCTTATACCCAACTACAAAAGAATTTCGTCCTCGAAATTCCCGGAACAAGAAAAGACAAGCAAACACGGATCTAAGAAAAGAGGTGTGGAAAATTCTGTCGAATCTCGTCTTCACGTTCCCAAGTAGATTCTCTATGCAAATGATTTCCCTATGAAACAAGTACTAGAGGGATAACTTTGTTCTTGAGGACTTTGTCTCGTCGATCCACAATCGCCATTAGTCTTTCTTCATATGTTAAATCATTCCTTACTGTTAGCTCCGAATGATCTAGGACGTGTGACTCATCACGAATATACTTGCAAAGTTGAGATACATGAAACACGTCATGAACACCCTCCAAGGATGGTGGTAAAACCAATCGATAAGCTATCTCTCCAACACGCTCGATAATACCGAAAGGCCCCATGAAACGAGGACTAAGCTTGCTTCGACTACCAAATCGGATCACTCCTTTGGTCAGTGATATCTTCAAGAATACAAGATTACCAACTGCGAACTCCAGAGGTCTTCGTCCTGTATCAGCCCAACTTTTCTGTCGATCTTGTGCCACCTTCATATGATTTCGGATTACGTTGACTTTCTCCACCGTTTGCACAATAAGATCCGGTCCCAGTAACCTTCTTTCTCCAACATCATCCCAACAGACCGGCGAGCGACACTTACGACCGTATAATGGTTCGAATGGAGCCATCTGTATAGTTGCCTGAAAACTGTTATTATAAGAAAACTCCACCAAATGCAAATGATTCTTCCATGAACCTTTGAAGTCTAACATGCATGCTCTCAACATATCTTCAAGTGTTTGAATCGTTCTTTCAGACTGGCCATTTGTCTGAGGATGATAGGCGGTGCTAAACTTCAAACGAGTCCCCAAACTTTCCTATAGACTCCTCCAAAAGTGTGATAAAAATCGGGTATCACGATCGAAAACGATTCTCACAGGTACTCTATGCAATCTCACAATTTCCTGCATGTACCTCTCTGCTAAAGCCTCCGTCGACTGACCAACTCGAAACAGTATAAAATGAGCTGCCTTGTTCAATTGATCAACAATCACACAAACTGAATTATTGCCCTTTGGGCTCCATGGTAATAGTGTCATGAAATCCATGGTTATATGTTCCTACTTCCATTGGGGAATTGGAAGTGGTTGCAATAAACCAGGTATCCAGCCTTGACTTGCTGACACACCAAACACTTCGATACATAGCGAGCAATCTCCCTTTTCATGCCTTCCCACCAGAAATGTTGTCGCGGATTTATGTACATCTTCGTGCCTCCCGAATGTACGGAATATGCGAAAGTATGAGCCTCCTTCACGACTTCTTCACGAACATCTCCTTTAGGCACATATAGACGACTACCATATCGTAACGAACCGTCTTCAGGAATTAACAGATCTGTTCGAAATCCCGCATCTACTTGTTCTCGAAACTTCTGCAATCTTGGATCGTGCAACTGCGCTGCTTTAATGTTATCGATCAAGGATGACCGTACTTGCAATTGCATCAATTGTGCCAAAGAATGCGGTAATACGATCTCCAACTCGAATATCTGAAGATCAGCTATAATCTCCTTCTGTGCTGTCAACATCCGTATTGCTGGCAGCCGACTTAAAGCATCCGGCACTACATTAACTTCCCCGGATGGTATTTTAGATCAAGATCATGGTCAACCATCGGCTCTAACCATCTACGCTGCCTTATGTTGAGCTCTTTCTGTGTGAACACATACTTTAGGTTTTTGTGATCGGTAAACACTTCTATCCTTTCGCCCAATAAGTAGTGTCTCCAAATCTTCAAAGCAAAAATCACTGCTGCTAGCTCCAAATCATGAGTTAGGTAGTTCTTCTCATTGGTCTTCAATTTTCTTGAAGCATAATCTATAACCTTCCCATGCTGCATTAAAACTTATCCCAAGCCTTTCCCAGATGCGTCGTTGTGAATAGCCAACCATCCGGAACTATCTGGCACTGTCAAGATAGGAGCGGTGGTCAATCATTGCTTCAACGCTTCAAAAGCTGACGCACATTTCTCCGTCCATACGAACAGTACCTCCTTTCGAGTTAGCTTGGTCAATAGTTCAGCTATTCGAACGAAGTTCTCCACAGACCTTCTAAAATATCCAGCAAGCCCAAGAAAACTTCTGATCTCCCCCGTATGTTCTTTGGAATTGTCCAATCATGAACAGCTGCAATCTTTTCAGGGTCAACGACAATTCCATCTCCGGATACAACATGACCCAAGAACTTCACTTCTTCTCGCCAAAACTCACACTTGCTCATCTTAGCATATAACATTTCTTGTCTTATCATTTGCAGTGCGATTCTCAAGTGTTCTACATGCTCTTCTCTGCTCCTTGAATAGACCAGAATATCATCAATAAATACCACTACGAACTAGTCCAGGTAAGATGAAAAGATTCGGCTCATCATGTCCATAAATATTGTTGGTGCGTTAGTAAGTCCAAATGGCATCACTAAGTACTCGTAATGCCCATATCGAGTTCAGAACGCTGTCTTGTAAATATCTTCTGATTTCACCCGAACATGATGATATCCGGATCACAAATCCGACTTCGAGAATACCCTCGCGCCACTGAGTTGATCGAATAATTCGCCGATGCGAGGGATTGGGTACTTGTTCTTAATAGTCATCCGGTTTAATTCTCGAAAATCAATGCACATCCTCTGCGTGTCATCCTTCTTCTTGACTAGAAGAACTGGAGCTCCCCAGGGTGAATTGCTGCTGCGAATCCAACCCTTCTCTAATAATTCAGCAACTTGTTTCTTTACCTCTTCTAGTTCCATCGATGCCATTGGATAATAAGCCTTTGAAATTGGCGCTACTCCAGGAACAAGATCAATCTCAAATTCCACATCTCATTTTGGAGGTAAACCCGAGATGCCATCGAACACATCCATAAACTCCCGAACTACAGCTGGCACTTTCTCCTTGTTTACTTTCATCGATGAAAGAACAGCACTTGTCGGCCTAACCCTAAATTCGACTGGCCCGACAGATCTGCTACCTCCTGAAAATATGAACTCCGGATGTCCGGGAATCTGGAAAATCACTTTCTTTTCCCTACAATCGATGTTAGCGTGGAAAATGCCAAGAAAGTCCATTCCCAAGACAACATCATAGCTGCCAATATCAATCACCAAAAAATCCGCGAATAGCTTTCGTCCGCATATAACAATCGAACAATCCTTGCACTCGCTATTAGATATAATTTTCCCATTCTCAGTGTGTATGTCCCAGCAACTAGACAGGGCCGTGTGTGGAATCGAGTGTGCACTAATAAACTTGGACGCCATGAAGAAAGGGGATGCACCTGAATCGAATAATGCCAATGCAGAAAAATTATAAACGAGTAGGATACCTGAAACAACTTCATCTGAAGCTTTGTCCTCCTCGGCCGTCAAAGTGAAGGCCCGTGCTTGATTAGGCCTCTGGGTAATCTTCTTTTGCCCATGAATCTGCTTCTTCGGTGGTTTCTGAATATCGTCTCTCATTCGTAGCTTTGAAAGGCAAGCATTGATGGTATGGTCAGCTAATCCGAAAATAAGACAGAGTCCAAACCTCCTTCGACATTCCTTCTGTACGTGTCCGGGTAGATGGAAAAAGTCACAAATAACACTTCTTTTTTTATCAGATACAACAGGCTTCTTCATGGGTATAATGCCTCGCTTGTTCACTAGAATGCTTCTGCGTACAGGAGCTCTGTTTGGCATAAACGCCGGCTTCCGCACTACGACTGCTTGCTGTTAAGTACCCTTCGCTTTCACTGATAAACTCTGCTGCTTCCTGGCTGCCTTGAGAACTTGGGAGAAGGTAGTTAATCCCAGAGATATGATGTGTCTCTGAATCTCCACATCCAAGCTACACATGAACCTCCATGCCTTATCTGCCTCATTGGCAACCAAAGGCCCCGTAAATCGACTGAGCCAGGTCCACTCAGCCACATGTGCATCAACGGATCCGCCATTCTGCTTCAGGCTAATAAACTTCTCTTCCATTTCCTCTCGAGAAGATTGTGGAAAGAACTTCTCCAAGAAACTCCATGAAAACGTCGCCCAATTGATCGGCTTGGGCAGACGGGTCTCCTCTACAAGCCACCACTCACGAGCGTAATCTACCAACTGGATGCGTACTACATCCACCCTTTTCTCATCTGGAATCTGGGCGGGTACGAGCAGATTCTCTGTATCAACTAGCTATTGCTCCATTGGAAATGGCTTCTCCAAACCAGTAAATATAGACGGACCGAGTTTTCTAAAGTCCGCCACGGTGCCCTCATGCTGTGCTGGCCTAGGTGCTACTGCGACTACAGACTGTTGGACTGTCAGCAGGCCCTCCTGAAAAGCCTCGGCCTGCCGCTGATTCAGCTCAATTTGCCGCTTCTAGTTTTCCAGCATACCACATATAACTCCGAGCAATGCGGCGTTATCAACACGCCTCTGGTACGACCGCAAATCTCTATGCGTCATGATTCTGAAGCCAAGACACTGAAGAGGATTAGCAACGGTAAATAGAATTCAATAAACAAGATAGTTGTAGATTCAAGACTGGCAAGATAGTAATTTGGCAGGACATGTTCCTAATTCCGGATTTTCTGGTCAGTGTATTGGGTTCAATACCCGACTACAAAAGAACGAAACCCGACTAAACCTAAATCCTAGGGCTCTGATACCAAACAAACCCTGTCACTCCCTGCTTCCCAAGATACGTAAACTACAGCACGTGACAAAGCTAACCATGCTATCTGTGGCTAAGAATCATCCTTCCACAGTCATATTATGGCTGTCTATCAGATATCAAGAACAGAAAAATATATAATCTATCTATTACATGTCCATTTGCCACAGTAGATAAAATCAAGAAATAAATATATCGGAAACGAATCAAGATCCAATAGAAATAAAAACCGCGGAAATAAATAAACCAGACATCTCTAGCAAAACACGTCCAGCTCCTCATTGCTCGGCTTGATGGTTAAAGTACTCATGTTCAGCCTACGATAAAAGTAGAGGAACTGGGCCATGCAAAACCCAGACGTCGGTGCGTCATAATATCAAAATAATAGTATTAACCAGGATATGATGCCATTATTAAAAATGAATGTAAATAAATAACACGGGTATAAACAGTGAGCTGTATGTATGTGATGTATATCCTAAAGTCTGTGCCTCTAGGTTATCTATTTTAGAAGTCTTTGAAATCAATTTAATGGAATTGTCGATGTAACTCAATAGTATCCCATGCGTGCCCGGGACTACGGTCAAGACTCTCGGGCTGAATCCGAGACGTGCTGCTAAGCAGTATACGGTAACATGTATAGATGAACGAATGATGTCAGCAGCATCATTCCGGGGCTGGCCGAGCCCGTAAAGACTGATCAGTATAAGTATCGAACTATTGAGTTACAAGTCAGGTTTTATTATTGATTTCCCTTTACCCTCAAGGTTTTGTGTTCAAGTTAGGTATTAATGATATAAATCTAATGCCAACACAGAATCAAGCAGGTATATGTTTTGTCTATACAGACAATAGGTTACGTCCGTCAGGTGTAACTACTCAAATTTTATTGTACGAAAATTTTCAAGTTAATGTACAGAATAGAGTTGTAAGCCTGAGTATAAATTATAAATTTAATTTGTTTAAGAACATTAAGAAACAACTTGTAGCTCATTGGTAAAGCCTTGCACTGTTGTGACGTAGCCCCTGTATTTGAATCCCATCAGCCACATATATTTTTACTGATTTTTATTTTAATCTTTTTGGAAGCCCAAAAGTTTACACGTGAAATACACGTAAAAATGAAAAGTCGGATAAAACAAACATATGTTGAATGTTTTATGAACCGACCTAGACACGTGGAAAGAATCCAAGACCTAAACCCATACAGGTGGCCGGCGAGTTGGCCTATAGGGCCGGCAGCGCCGGGCTCCTCCGTTGGGAATGCTCCCATGTTCTGAACCCCAATCCTTTAGCCTACCCCCACTACTCCCATGCTATTTGATTTCCCTGTAAATTAACAAAAAGATTAAAATCACCATTAATCCAAGTTTAAATGCATTTTTAATTCTCTTTTCAATTCTCAAAACCCTAATTCTACCCTATAAATACAACCCCACACCCTAACCCTCTTCATTCTGAAATCTTTTGTTAAAATTCTCAAAATTTTCCAAACCAAACAAAAGTACAAGTGGAGTTAGCAATAGGTCAATTTCCGGTGACGATTCGAGATGATTCCCGCGACACCGTGACTCCATGAAGCCATCAAACATTCGCTCAACCTCCTCTCTATTCTCTAAACTAGTAAGTTCCTCTCTTCTCTTCTTTTCACATCTCAAAACTTCTTCTTTTCAATGATGTCGGTAAGTGGAGTTATACCGACATTCATTTCTAAAACATTTTAAAATAACAACTTTTCTTAAGAACTAATTATCTAAATCATTATACATTGTTTGTTAAACATTAAACAATAATTATAAATAAGTTTCATTTCAAAACTCCATATAAAACAAATTTTATTACACTTTTACGTTTAAATAGCATAAAGTTACATATGATATCTTTTATCATTTTTTGCTTCAATTACCTTTAGAAAATCTCACGAGTTAATGACCTACCTCTCACAACACGCATCACTACATAGCACAATTTCCTTTTAACAATATTTTCGGGACAAATATGACTTTTACATTAAAATACCATAAACTATTAAAAACCGTATTCTTTAAATTGTATTATTTAAATTCATTGTAATTATGCCTCTACAACCCATTTTGGGAAATCCAATTTGGTTGGTGCAGATTATCGCATATCCATCGGACTAGTAGGGCGGGATGCAGACCTCCTTACGGAGCATATGATCTCGATGTAATTTTTAATGCAATTTTTAAGAAAAACGTGATTTTCTATTTAATAAATAAAATTTATTTTTAATAATTATATATAAATATTATCAAACCATCTATTTTAAATATATAATAAATTCCATGTTTTTTCTAAACAAAAGAAAAGAATTACAAGTTTCATGAAAATACCATCAAGAATCCATACAGGTCAACTTTACACTAAAATACCATGTATTATTCAAGCTAGGTAGTTATTCACTAGAAAACCTCACTTTTAAAAATTACATCCATGAAAATCATAAATACGATAAATAAATACTTGAGGTTTAATTTGAAAGTATACTAAAAATATTTTTCAGAAAACCCCTCAAGTTATATTAATTTACATTAAAGACCCTAGTAAATATAGATTTAAGCGAGACCAATTCTCTTGAGCCTCAGGGAGCCGGAGAAAGTTGGTGCTTTCCTATTTAAGGTAGAAAAATAAAACGGGGTTATCAATGGTAATTGACTTGGAAAAAGTCATAAATCCTGCCGTCCATGTGCAGCAGTTACCAATAACGAATCTAATTCTGTTTAAGTATCTGACTTAATCTGAGTCTCGGTCTAATCCGAATATAACCTAAACATGAACACAATCCAATCTTAACTCCAATACAACATGAATCCAATCTATACTTGAACTTGAATATGAATACTAAAACTATGCCAGAACAAAATCAACATGACTTGAATTGACCGAACCATGGATATATCTTGACTTGACTACATGACTATCCGTTCTTTATCCGTTTACATGAACAATTTATACCATGGTTTCAGCAAGTCTTATACAACAAATCATTACAATCAATACAATATACATTTACGGGGTTTTTAAGGGGTAGATTGGTACGGAATGTATTAGAAATGGAATGAGACGGTTACTATAATACACCTAACCTGAATATCCATTGTCGTTGTCCCATGGGTTTTGACAGGGCCTTGTACTCAATATGCCTTAGTCCACGGAGTAAGTTGGACTCCTCTCATATACACTGATATATTCTGTACCAAGCTACAAACAACTACGTTAGCATAACTAACATTTTCTTTATCAGTTCTATTACTCTATTTGTCTATTTCTATCCTATCTCTTGGGACTTACCGAGCGATTGTTCATTGACGACATTCCTATTTCTTCTTTTTATGGAATGTTGTCAGGAGGACCCGACTCTTAGGAGACCAAGCCCAGCTAGGACGATTTGGAGCACTTTACCGAGGATTTGGAGTTTAGTTCATTTGTACTTTACTTTCAGTTCACTTGCTATTGTTTAGTCATCGCTTTGCAGCATTGTATTTATTTTCCGGTTGTATGTAAAGAATGTTTAATCAATAAAAAGTTGTTGTTTATTTATATCTCTTGTCATTTCTTGTGTATTTCTATTATATTACTTATTTACGCTTAACGTATTTACTTCTGAGTAAATACTTCACGGCCCTCGCCACGTCCTCTTCCCCATACACTGGGAAGCGGGGCGTGACATCAGGACAACACGTCAGGATTGTCGGCATTAGCGGATGATCCAAGTAACAAGGCTGGTAGTGTGACGTGAACATATCATATGATGTATATTAACCAAATAGATACCCTATGTGGAACTGTAATCAATATCGGAATACGGTAAACAAAACTGATGCCAGGATGCATATGTAACTATCCGTAATAACCATTATACGTTCACTACCAAGTATGATGCAAAATAGATAGCATGTTGTACTAATATAGTAGTATAATGATATCATGATGTTTCGGCATGCAACTAGATAAACGATTATCAGTACGGATATCGTAAATCTGTAAATCGGTAATATTCGCTAAATAATAAAACACACGCACTATTCTTATTCATATAGATATTGATATAATATAACATAGCATGTTGCAAGTTTAAAACTTGCCTGATCGGATCTCACGACGGGATACGGATGCTGCGTCCGACGTCGGACTAACGTCGTGATGTAAACTTACACGCGCAGGACTGGATCCGACTGATCGGTGACGTGACTAGACTGGACGATGACGGTGACTGGGTCGTCCGGATCGTTGGCGACGCATGCAACTCCGGCTAGACGGCCGGAATAACAAGAAAAGAAAGAAAGAAAGGAAGAAAAGGAAGAAGAAGAATAGTGGCTGCTGTTGTGTCGGGTTCTGGTGCTGGCAAGGACAAAGGTGGGATGACGACGATGATGGGCTGTCGTCGGCGGCGAGGCCGGTGGGGTTCTTGGGTTGTGATCGGAGTCGTCAGGGTTGTTGCAGCCGAGGGTTGATGTTGTTGGTGGAGGTCTGGGTGTCGGGGAGAGGAGAGAGGGTGAGGAGATGAAGGCGGGGGTGATGGTGATGGCGACGGCGGGTCTCCGGCAACGAGGGGTGAGGTTTCTGAGGTTCGCTCCAAGGGGTTGTCATCGGGGTGCTGGGCTTCGAGAGGAGGGAAAAGAGGGTTGAAGTGGTGAGGGTGGTGAGGATGAGTAGGTGGCAGTGACGACGAGTTGAGATCGGCGATGGCGAGGCCGCAGGCGTGGACTAGGGTTTGGGTTTCGCGGCGGGGAGAAGAAGAAGAAAAGAAATAGAGAGGAGAGAGAGTTGAGGGTTTTGTATATTAAGTTATTAAATTATATAAATATATATATATATAGAGAGAGAGAGAGAGAGAAAGAAGAGATGTAAAGAGAGAGACAGAGAGAATGATAGTTTAGTTAGTATATATTAATATATATAGGTATATATTATAACTGTTAGTATAAAAGAATAATATAATATATATTATAGGATTATACAGCTAATATCAAACTGCTCCGAAAATTACCCGGATTTCTTCTAAAAATCTAGTTTTTTAATATGGAGAATATACGTACAAGTTCAAACTATAATGCGATGCCCGATCAATAAAAATTAGCGATCCAAACGAATCTATTTTAATAATTTGTACATGAACATGATGTATGGATGCAACCATATGATATGGGGTACGATAACATGCCATGCTAGATATAAAAAATATTATTTGGTTATTATTTGTATTATTTAAAAGATATGCGGATACAAAATATATCATATGTATGTATAAAATCTAGATGTGCATGGATTCTCTATACTAGCAAATATTGACGTAATCTTGAACCATGATGTGCTTCAAATAAGCAGGTCGGGTCGGATACCAACCACAGTTACTGAATGCATTATCCGTACCCAAAACAATAATAATCAATAAATCTGTTGCAAGATTTGAAATACCCCAAATAGAAATATCGTATAACAGTGCTAGGGTGTTACAACATTTATTTACAAATAAGAAAAATATTTATAAAGAAACCAGGTATTACATCATACCCCACTCACGTAAAATTTCGTCCTCAAAATTAAAATAAACGATAAGCTATAAAATGTTATGCGAAAACCAACTAAAAAATCAAATACTACTATAAAGTGATTTACGCAAAAGCAACTAGATGAAAATCAAATATTTATATTTAAGAAATAGAGCAGTTAAAAAGGAACAGTCATACGTAAGGACATAACAATTAATAGAAATAAACTATATATATACAAATACAATTACAAATAGAATGACAATAATAAATAATAATGAAAGAATATTTAATAGGCCCTAAGGAACCATGGTAACTACAAAAATAACTTAAGAGTACTCAGAGTAGAGTGTATAAAATATATATAAAGAACGGTTTAAAAGAAAGCGCAAAAAAAGTGAGTTTGTCGTGGAAGCAACAAAAGTGAAACGTAAACTAAAGCGATGACATGAAACAAAAGAAAATGCTCTAAATTGATAGTGATGTACAAAGCAAAATATATTCAATATATAGCTATATCATTAGATTAAAACAGAAAAAGAAAGAACCATAAATCTGACAAAAAACATTAGTAATATGAAAAACCCAGTAAAATAAAACAATATGTAACTTAATATATTTGTATAGAGAAGGTATTGAAAGCAACCAGCAAAACATTTAGGAAAACAATAAGTAATAGAAGACCTTAAACATACAGAGTATTACAGATAAAAATATTAACCCGTAATGTAGAATAGTCAAGTAAATAAGCAGTGGTAAAATAGTAATACGACAATCATAATACATATACTGGAACATAGCAATAAAAATTTCAAAGCACAATGGTCACAATAAGTTAAAGAAGAAAACCGATGAAGTGATTTGAAAAACAAACATTGCTAAGAAGAAAAGAAAAAGGGCTTTGTAAGAATAAGTAAATTTAACAAAAAGTAGATGAGAGGAACATGTAATAAAGTTATAAATAAGTTCAGGAGAAGGTTAGTATAAACAAGATCAATATAAGAGAATACTGTTCAGTTGATAAAACTGCACATTTGTTATTATATTTTTCCTACCATTTTCATATTAAAAAAGGTCTTTATTATAATATATCATACATATGAGGGTTTATGTGTAAAAATACTATTTTCCATGTGTTGATATATTTTAATTAGCATTTGGTAGGAAAATGTATGCAAATAATATCATTGACCAAATCCTAGTAAAACAAACTCTACTAAATATTATTTGAGTTGTTGTGCAGAATTTTTCCAAGACTAAAATCAAGGAAATCAAGTTGTTAAAGAAAACTTGCCTAATTAAGGAATCAAAACTTGGAGATCAAGTCTGGCAGCAACTACGAGATGATTTCAAAGATACAAAGATACCATAAATAGCCACATGTCACAAGGAGAAAGCCCCAAAAATTTGATGAAGTGATCCCCACCCTTGGCCGCAGATCCACGGCCAAACCCCCCTGTTGGCCGCGGATCCGCCGCAGGGTAGGAGATTTAGGAGATGAAAATTTGGGGGTGAATCTATACTGTTAGTTTCCAATTTTGGAAGCTAACTTTCTGGTTTTGGGACTATAAATAAAGACCGAGAGCCTCTTGGAAAAATCATCAAGTCGATGCGATCACGAAGTCCAAGACGGCTCACGCATCCAGACTGATCATCAACTGTTCGCCTACCTCCTTGGAAGAGATCGAGAAGCAAGTTAGTCTTTGTAATCATTTTCTAAGGATCAAAGTGTAATGAATATTGTTGATTAATAAAGGTAGTTCTTTTTCTTATTCTATTTCTTCGTAGTTTAATTATGCATTTTCTCTCCATCTCTTTTTCTCCCAACATGCGCGAGTAATTCTCCGCTTGTTAGGGTTCGTAGGATTAGGGTAGGCTAATGGATGATGAACATCCCTAAACCCTTTTTTAATTCCTATAAAGTTTATGAACTTTATCAAAAGAATCATTAACATCCTAATCGGGTGCGCTAACAATTCTTTGATAGTTCCGACCGCGATTAGAGATTAGATTAATGATTGTTTTGGTACAGGCTAGATATGAACGGAGTTCCGTGTCGAGATAAGGGTTAAGAGTGGGATTCCTTTTCCCTCCAGAAACCCTAATCTACACGCATCACCGTCGTTCTAGTTTTAAATCTATTAAAGGATAAAATGGTAACTTTTTATTAATCGTCCATGACTACTAAATCCTAACGAACCCTACAAGCCCCCTTATTATATTAACTTCATCCCTAAAATAATCTAAATCTATATTTTTTGCATTCTTGCTTAACGTAGATCTAGAAACCATTCTTCAAAATTCTTTATCCCTTCTCTCTTTCTCAACACATCTATAGTAAGAGTAAAAGATTCAACATTTCCCTGAGGACGACCCGTACTCACCTCGGTCTAGCTACACGCGACACCGTTCTGATTGCGGTTAATTACAAACACATTCTTTTCAAACCAATCAAATGGCGTCGTTGCCGGGGATACGTGCATAATTTTTTATTCTTATTATTTGTGTTGAATTCTTAGACGATTCATATCATTATTAAAACAAAACTGTAAATTGCATATTTAACGATTTGTGCGTGAATTTTTGCAAGGAGATCTGGAGTCACAGAATCAAGAAAAACAGGAAACATAGACATTTTTAGAGATCCAGAGGAGTACAGAAGGCTATACAAAAAATTTCATCAAGTGATCCTTTTGCCACGTGGCGGATCCGCGGCAAAAACACCCTTGTGGCGGCGGAAACGCGGCACAACAGAGGAGTTAGGGTTTCAGTCTTTTCTGGTATCTTTCTTAACTCCTTCTCTCTCCTCTCAAGTCCAATAAAATCTATTTTCTGCAGGATTCTTTGCAAAATAGCACCGCTCAAAAATCTTTTTGCAAAAGTTTTGTGATTGGTTTTGTTTTGCATATTTTAATACGGACTTTAAGGGGCAAAGACCAAATCAAGATTAAGTGGGGATTTCATCACCCTTCCTAAGCCCCACAAATCACAAACCGAGCATCTGCATCAACCCTACATTAATTTAAAAATATCTAGACCAGACTCTAAGGACTGTCGCGCTCATTAAAGACAGAGGAAGGTCGTGGGTAATCTATCGCTTATCCGCATTACTTTTGTAGTGCCTAGGCAAGTGTGTCCAAGGCGAGTGGTTACTTAATTAGGACCACTAGTTTCGTAGTGGGGAGCCTCCCACTCATCTGGCACTTACCTGGATACAAGGGTAGTAACGAGGCGGTAGAGGATTGATCCTGCGGCTTGTCCTTTGGAAGTCTAGGAGCGGTCTAGAGACTGGACCTAGGTGACCTTAGTTCTAGGGTTGCTTGTGCATTTTAGAGTGATTTGTCTTGAGTCCCACTTTTTTCAAAACAGACCAATTTTAAATCACACACACGCTGCCACTTTCATTAAACCCGCTTAGTGCATGCTCGGCTGGACACGGGATCCTAGTGCCCGTCTTGTCCGCGTTCCTGGTATCGACACCGAAGTCGGTACTTCTTCATCTTCTTTTTCCCCACCACACACCACGACCGAGATGGACAGCACTCCATCAGATTATAACACTACGCTGCCACCGTCCGTAGGTGCGCAGAATCCACCGCGCATCTCTCTCCAAGAGAGATGCTATCATAACCGTGGTCCTCTTCCCACTTGTCTATCTCTTCCACCACCTAACGGGGATAATTTCAAAATTAAACCCCACTATATCAATCTGCTGCCCAAATTTCACGGGCTTGAGTCGGAAGACGCGTACGTTTTCATCACCAAATTCGAAAACGTATGCGCAATGATGGGTACTTCACAGTTGATTGTCGATGTTATGAGTTTGCGTCTTCTCCCATTCACACTGTGCGACTTGGCAGAAAAATGGCTTTACAATACTACCGCACACTCTATCACTAATTGGGATGAATTCGTCATAGCATTTCTTAAGAAGTTTTACCCAAACCATAAGACCGCCCGTGTTAGGAGCGAGATCAACCAGTTCACCCAGCTTCCCAATGAACCATTTTGGAAGTGCTTTGAACGTTTCAAGGATCTGCTTGTCTAATGTCCTCATCATGGAATCAATAGATGGGATTTATGTCGGATTATATATGAGGGCATTAATCCAGCGACAAAGCAGATGCTTGAAACAAATTGTCAATGCAATTTCATGTCTAAAGACGACGGTGAAGCTTGGAAATATATGGAAGACCTTGCTGAACACACTTTGCAGTGGGAAAGCGTAAGACCACCTTCTTCTAAGAGAAGTATTCATCAGCTCGATGTTTCCATCGCAGTAAAAACCGAAATGGCAGCGATACAGAAGAAACTCGACGCTATTGAGAACAAATTCTCATCATTCTCCCTAAATCAGGTCACGCTTCCTAAGACCGTCTGTGGTTGCTGTTCGGATCCTTCACACTTAACGGAAGAATGTCCTATGAATGCATCGTTTCAAGCTAATGCTACTTTTTAGCAGCGACCTAGAAACGACCCTTATTCTTCCACGTACAATCAAGGATGGAGGAATCATTCTAACTTTACTTGGAGTCAAAACCAACAAAGCAATTATCAAAGACCTCCTCCACAGCAACCACAACCACAGAATCAGCCCCCTTTTCAGTCACAGAATTTCCAAAATCCGGCCAACACTTCTACACCACAAGTGGTCGGTACTGACAACTCTTCACTTGCACAAACCTTGGATATGTTCATGAAACATTCCATGCAATTGTCGGCTGAGATGAAGTCTTCTATTGATAGCATAACAAAAAACTCCGCCTCCCACGATGAGAGTATTAAATCAATAGAAAACCAAATCGCACCGTTAAACGCCGCAATGAGTGCGAGAGAAAAAGAGAAACTCCCTTCTCAACCCCTACCAAATTCTGGCCATTCACAAAATCATAATGTGAATGCTATTACTACGTTGAGATCGGGGAGAGTGCTGAATAACCGAGTGGGTGAGCAATTTGATGTTAATGACACCATTGATACCCCAGCTTCTTCTTCTTCTTCTCCTAATTCGTCTAGTCTCCCACCTTCATCCGAGCATATTCTCTATTTTCCCCAAGGCTCGAACATTTCGCCAAATCTATCTAAGTCGATTCCCACTTCAATTTTGGGATCGAATCCGTCCCCACAGTCTTCTCCACAAACGTTGGACCCAAAACTTATTGATCGTGCTCCATTTCCACAGAGATTAAGGGTCAACAGATCTAACCCGCAAATGGAGAAGATTGTGGAAATGTTTAAGAAAGTTAGCGTGAATATTCCTCTCCTAGATGTTATTCAACAAGTCCCATCTTATGCAAGAACCTTAAAGACTTGTGCACTAGGAAGAGAAAAACTCAAGTGCCTAAGAAGGTTTTCATGAGGAGTAATGTTAGCACCGCTTTTACCTAACAAATACCAAAGAAACGTAAGGACCCCGGCTGTCCTACAATGTCTATTTCTATTGAGGGTAAAAATATTAATCGTGCTTTACTCGATCTAGGCGTTAGCGTTAACTTGCTTCCTTATTCAGTATTCGAGCAGTTAGGAATTGAAGAGTTAAAACCCGCCCATTGTACTCTCCAGATGGCAGACCGATCTATCACCAAACCTCGGGACGAACTAGAGGAGTGTTAATTAAAGTCGGGGAATTCATATTTCCCGTGGACTTTATTGTTTTAGATACACAACATGTGGCAAACCCACGCAATCAAATCCCGATGATACTTGGTCGACCCTTCCTAGCAACTTCTAACGCTGCAATTAATTGTCGTAACGGTTCTATGAAATTATCCTTCGGGAAAATGACAATTGAGCTTAATATTTACAATCTAGGAAGTCAGCCATCAGAACCTTCTGCTCATTTGCTGGATGTTTGTTCCATCCACGAGATAGCTTCCGAAAGCTGCATGGATGAGGAACTTTGCTTTGATGTTCTCGACAACACTAATGAGCCATCGTTTGATCTTGCACCACTTCACAGTGAGGATATGTTCAATGAGTCTGACCTTGAGATTGAACCCGTTGACTCGTTGCAAAAGTCAGCAGCACTTTCCGAGTCAATATCTTATGCAAGTTTTGAACCTCTTAAGGAGTCCGAATATCATTCCGTTACCCCACCTTCTATTGTCTCTCCGCCAATTCTTGATCTCAAACCGCTACCTTCTCATCTTAAATATGCATATTTAGGAGAGAATGAGACTTTGCCAGTGATTATATCCGCTTCTCTAGCCTTAGAGCAAGAGAATGCACTTTTGGCAGTGTTGAGATCGAATCGGCAAGCATTTGGTTGGACAATGGCCGACATCAAAGGGATTAGTCCCTTAATTGTTGAACATAACATGCATCTGATGGATGAAGCCAAACCAACCCGAGACCCACAAATACGGTTAAATCCCGTTATGAAAGAGGCGGTAAAGAAAGAAATCGTCAAGTGCCTTGATAGTGGAATAATTTACCCTATATCTGATAGCCAATGGGTAAGTCTAATTCATGTGGTCCCTAAAAAGTCCGGCAACACGGTCATCACTAATGAGGCTAATGAGTTAATCCAAACACGCACCCAAACTGGGTGGCGCGTATGTATTGATTACAGGAAACTCAATGCCGCGACGAGGAAAGATCACTTCCCTCTACCTTTCATTGACCAGATGTTAGAACGATTAGCGGGACACGAATACTACTGTTTCTTGGACAGATACTCTGGCTATAACCAGGTCCCCATCGCCGAAAAGGATCAAGATAACTTTTATCTTGATCCTTTCGGAACTTTTGCTTATAGACGCATACCCTTTGGGTTATACAATGCTCCCGCTACATTTCAGCGGTGCATGATGGGGATATTTTCAGATATGGCGGAAAATTTTCTAAAAATTTTTATAAACGATTTCTCCATTTTTGGGGACTCCTTTGAGGACTGCCTTCATAATCTTGACGCGGTTCTTACTCGCTGTAAGGATAAGAACTTGACTTTGAATTGGGAAAAATGTCATTTTATGGTCCAAGAAGGTATTGTACTTGGACATATAATTTCACGAAAAGGCATTGAGGTTGACAGAGCTAAAATAGATGTCATTCATAACCTCCCTCGTCCCAACTGCGTCAAAGATATACGATCCTTCCTTGGCCATGTAGGATTTTATAGAAGATTTATAAAGGACTTTAGCAAAATTGCTAGACCCTTAACCCTTCTATTGGCCAAGAACACTACTTTTCACTACGATTCGGATTGTGAGGCTGCTTTTGAATCGCTTAAAGAATCACTCACTACAGCCCCCGTTCTATCATCTCCGGATTGGAACCACCCGTTCGAGCTTATATGTGGTGCATCAGATTTTGCTATTGGTGCTGTCTTAGGACAGCATATTGATAAAGATGCCACATGTAATTTACTATGCAAGTAGGACCTTGAATGATGCACAAATAAATTACACAACTACTGAGAAAGAACTCTTGGCTGTTGTATTTGCATTAGAGAAATTCAGGCCCTACTTGATTGGCTCGCCTATTGTGGTTTACACAGATCACTCCGCCCTACGACATCTTTTATCGAAGAAGGATGCGAAGGCCAGGCTAATACGTTGGATCCTATTGTTACAAGAATTTGATCTTGTTATCCGAGACAAGAGTGTATGTGAAAACGTTGTAGCCGACCATCTTTCACGCATCACTTCTTCACCAACTTTGACCGTGCCGATAAATGACTCATTTCCTGACGAACAGCTCTTGACTGTATCCTACGAACCTTGGTTCGTGGATATCGTGAACTATCTTGCAACGAGACTTATTCCTAGCGATTGGTCGAAACAAGATAAACTTCGATTTCTATCCTAAGTAAAATATTTTTACTGGGATGAATCGTATCTTTCAAGTATTGTTCCGATCAAATCATTCGCAGGTGTGTCCCTAACGATGAATTCAAGAGCGTGATATCATTTTGTCATGATCAGGCATGCGGCAGTCATTTTGGTCCTCGAAAAACGGCGGAGAAAGTTTTGCAATGTAACTTTTATTGGCCAACATTATTTAAAGATGCATATGAACATTGCAAAACTTGTCCGCGATGTCAGCATTTGGGTCGGATTTCACGAGGGAACGAGATGCCGCTCCAACCTATTTTGGTTGTGGAAATATTTGATGTTTGGGGTATTGATTTTATGGGCCATTTTCCCAACTCCTTTGGGAATCTATATATCTTGTTAGTGGTTGATTATGTCTCGAAATGGGTGGAAGCTATACCGTGTCGCACTAATGACAACAAAGTTGTCATTAAGTTCCTTAAAGAAAATATCTTTTCGCGATTCGGACACCCTCGCGCTATAATTAGCGACAACGGGACACATTTCTGCAATCGGTCTTTCGAGGCCTTGATGCGGAAATATTCAATCACTCACAAGCTTTCTACGCCCTATCATCCCCAAACAAGCGGGGCAGGCTGAGATCTCAAATAGGCAGATCAAACAGATATTGGAGAAGACGGTTTCGAAAAACCGTAAAGATTGGTCAACCAAATTGACGGATGCTCTTTGGGCATTCCGCACCGCTTATAAGACCTATCTTGGTATGTCTCCATACCGTCTTGTGTTTGGGAAGTCATGCCACCTTCCTGTCGAGATCGAACATAAAGCAATGTGGGCTATTAAAGAGCTTAATTTTGATCTTGATCATGCAGGCAGCTATCGGAAGTTGCAATTGAATGAGCTAAGCGAACTCCGCGATGAAGCTTACGATAATGCGGTGATCGTAAAGAACATGACTAAAGTGTTCCACGATAAAAATCTTTTTAGAAAAACCTTCACATCGGGGCAACAAGTCCTTCTTTACGATTCCCGTCTCCATCTTCATCCGGGTAAGCTTAAATCTCGTTGGAAAGGACCTTTTGTGGTGCGGTATGTACACCCACACGAGGCAGTTGAAGTCGAAAATTTGAAAAACGGTTAAATTTTTGAAGCAAATGGGCATAGATTAAAACCGTATTTTTCTGCTGACCCCGCGGAGGAGCTCCTGTTTTTATAGGAGCCGCTTTATCAAAACTAAAATTCCTCCGCCTCACCTCCATATTTTGATAACATTTTCTCATTTTAAGAATGGAGGTGAGTAAAAATGGATTTGATTGAATATCTGTGCGTGTCAAAGATCAAGTTTGGGGGTAGTTTTCATTTAACTATTATTTTACCCCTTGTATCTCTCTCCTAGTATACAGGTCCTTGTTCTCAAAAGGCTACATCAGTGAGGACACTGCTGAAAACAGGTTTGGGGGGAAGGTTTGTATTCACTGAATTATCTTTGACACTGGGCATTAAAAAAAAATTTATAACAAAAGAGTAGAAAGTGAAAAATTGCATCCAAAAGATAGGAATAGTTTAAGAAAACCAAGAAAATTAGAAGTTTTCTTAAACGAACTAGTAATAAGTAGTTATGAGCTGTTGTCCCAAGGGTTAGTAAGATGAAGGAAGTCACTAATCTGAGGATAAAAATAAGTCTGAAAAATAATTTCTATTCTGGAAGCCAAACATTTGAATGTTGATACCTTACTATATGCACTTACACACGTCTTGAAACTCGGGATAGTAGAGGATGCCTTGAAATGCTCTTATCTAAAAGCCAAAGTATGAAGAAAATAAAAAAAAATTATAAATGGTGAAAAGAAAAAAATGAACACTGGTTTTGTATCGCCAAGGCAGCAATAAAAAATATAGCGAGGGTGTCTCTTCACCTAGTGCCCTAAGGCCAACTGGTCTGGGAGTCACTGCTAAGCCTTAGGTGGTGCAAGACGAGGAAAATATTATCACCTAATCAGCAAGCACATAAGTAATCGGTCGGTTAGTACCTCAAGAAGTATTAACGGTCGCATGAAAATGTGTGAGCAAATCTAAATATTCATCAAGTTAAAAAGTACTGAGGTAGATGGACAAGAGTATGATAGCTTGAATTGAATTCTCCGAGTGTAGGGATGTCCATTTCACACACGTAGGGGTATATGATCAATGTTTGGACGAAAGGTAGGAATGAAGAATAAAGATGATGTTTTATTGAGGGATAATATGATTTCTAACATCTTGACATGACTATTAAGATAGGGCTCATGACAACTGAAAGGCTAGTGTAGGTGGAAACTCTTATTTTCAAAGTCTTTCTTTTATGGTTCTTATCTTTATATGTAAACTTCACCATCTCTCTTTTGTTATAGGATTTTGTGGGTGTAATCCGCTGAAAACCTTCAGGAGACAACACTCCTCCTACTAGGGACACCTAGAGGTTTAACGGCTTGTTGCACGTGCTCAGTGCAATCGTGTTTGCCTACGAAAGTGTGCTTAGTTTTCTTCTTTCTTTTTTCTCCTTCTCTTGAATAAACTAGTTTGCTCGGGACGATCAAAGATAAGTTTGGGGGTATTTGTTCAGTTGATAAAACTGCACATTTGTTATTACATTTTTCCTACCATTTTCATATTAAAAAAGGTCTTTATTATAATATATCATACATATGAGGGTTTATGTGTAAAAATACTATTTTCCATGTGTTGATATATTATAATTAGCATTTGGTAGGAAAATGTATGCAAATAATATCATTGACCAAATTCTAGTAGAACAAAATCTACTAAATATTATTTGAGTTGTTGTGCAGACTTGATTTCCAAAACTAAAATCAAGGAAATCAAGTTGTTAAAGAAAACTTGCCTAATTAAGGAATCAAAACTTGGAAATCAAGTCTGGCAGCAACTACGAGAAGATTTCAATGATACAAAGATACCATAAATAGCCACATGTCACAAGGAGAAAGCCCCAAAAATTTGATGAAGTGATCCCCACCCTTGGCCGTGGATCCGCGGCCAAACCCCACCCTTGGCCGTAGATCCGCCGCAGGGTAGGAGATTTAGGAGATAAGAATTTTGGGGATGAATCTATACTGTTAGTTTCCAATTTTGGAAGCTAACTTTCTGGCTTTGGGACTATAAATAAAGACCGAGAGCCTCTTGGAAAAATCATCAAGTCGACGCGATCACGAAGTCCAAGACGGCTCACGCATCCAGACTGATTATCAACTGTTCGCCTACCTTCTTGAAAGAGATCGAGAAGCAAGCTAGTCTTTGTAATCATTTTCTGAGGATCAAAGTGTAATGAATATTGTTGATTAATAACGGTAGTTCTTTTTCTTATTCTATTTCTTCGTAGTTTAATTATGCATTTTCTCTCAATCTCTTTTTCTCCCAACATGCACGAGTAATTCTCCGCTTGTTAGGGTTCGTAGGATTAGGGTAGGCTAATGGATGATGAACATCCCTAAACCCTTTTTAAGTCCTATAAAGTTTATGAACTTTATCAAAAGAATCATTAACATCCTAATCGGGCGCGCTAACAATTCTTTGTTAGTTCCGACCGCGATTAGAGATTGGATTAATAATTGTTTTGGTAAAGGCTAGATATGAACGGAGTTTCGTGTCGAGATAAGGGTTAAGAGTGGGATTCCTTTTCCCTCCAGAAACCCTAATCTACACGCATCACCGTCGTTCTAGTTTTAAATCTATTAAAGGATAAAAATGGTAACTTTTAATTAATCGTCCATGACTACTAAATCCCAACGAACCCTACAAACCCCCTTATTATATTAACTACATCCCTAAAATAATCTAGATCTATATTTTTTGCATTCTTGCTTAACGTAGATCTAGAAACCATTCTTCAAAATTCTTTATCCCTCATCTCTTTCTCAACACATCTAAAGTAAGAGTAAAAGATTCAACGTTTCCCTGAGGACGACCCGTACTCACCTCGGTCTAGCTACACGCGACACCGTTCTGATTGCGGTTAATTACAAACACATTCTTTTCGAACCAATCAAACGAAATACTATATAGTATATCAGGATGAAACTCATTTTAAAGAAAAACCCAAACTGCTAATAACATAAATTTTGAGAGTTAAACAAAAGAACACCAACAAACGAAATGAATATGAATGATAACACTATAATAACAATAAAACGTTAGAGAAAATATAGAGTAGAAGATAACCTGAAATGACATTCTGTAGTTAAAGGCAGAGAAAAGTCCAAACAAGAAGCATGAAGAATAAAGCTACATATTAAGAAGAAGAATAATAAGGAAAGCATTTGTATAGGAAATTCACTAGAAAGTAAATATATAATGTAAATTAAAACAATTAAAATGCTCGGAAATAGTAGAGTACTTCAAGACAGTGAGTAAAACTAAAAATACTTACTAACACATAATGGAAATCTAACTAACTACAAATAGGCAAAACTCTAAGTTTAAGATAGTAAGCGTTACTAATTATAACTATATTAACAGAAAAAATAACACTAGTAATATACAGCAGACTAGCCGGAGAAACGATTGCGATATATACTTCGAAGATCGACGCCGCGAGCAAGCACTTGAATGGAGGAAACGTAAATATGAATTGGGTTGTCCAGAATGATACAAAGATAAAGAATGAAAATCGGATTCAGAATCAGGGAAAGATATAAATTTACAAGGAAGATAGGGTTTGACAATTTCAGACAGGGGTATGCAGCAAGATACAACCTAATTGAGAAAAAAGAGTCAGGGATGCGGTGATAAACCATGGTGTCAACTAAGTTTGGGGTCTAAATATAGTGAGTCAAACAAAAGTAGTTAGTCACAATTCACAACTTTATTGCATTCAAACCAAGAAGTTCAACAAATACAAGATTTAAATGAAAAAAAATAACTAAAATAACAATGTCTTTATTGAAAGTAGGAAGGGTGATAACTCCACGTCAATATCTAAATCTCTATGACCACGTAAGGCAAGTCTGAATCCTGTGTTGGGTGCATATCATCCTCGAAATTCAAAATACGAAAACAATGAAGACAACAAAATCATTCAAACAGATGTGGAAAGCGTTGACGAATCTCTTCATTGCAGCTCTTTCCTTCAAGGGCAACCATTGACAAGATGTTCGCCGGATTCACAAATCAAGGACTGCCCCTTGACCTGGCGACAGTCACTCTGAAGCTGTTCCGGCCTTTTGCAATAACTATATATTTGGGTTCTCCACTATTTCTGCTGCTGGGGAACAAATGAGCGCTTCATTTGCACACCTCCTCTTTGTTTAACAAGGATTCCCCTACGATTGGGGACTCCTTTTGGCGACTGAGCCATTTGCCTTCTTAATTCTTTATCTAAGAGACTGTTCGTTCGCTCCTGGGCTTCCATCAAGCTTTGCAGCACACCCAAAATCTCAGCGGTCTGACACTAGGAATTGGAGGTGGAAGAAGAGTCGTTGGAAACCATGGTCCTGAAACAACAATTTCAGATAGCGTAAAAGGCAAGGATCAAGATAGGATATATAATCGATAATTGAAGATAAGGTAAAGCAGTAGGATGTGATGATGCAACAAGGATTATATGGAAGAGAAAGGCAAAGAGATAAGGCATTAATCAAGGAATCCCTAGTTGGAACCGCAATCTCATTTTAAACATGGTGCTCTGATACCAACAAAATCATGTCACGCCCCGCTTCCCAAAATACGGAATATGAGGGTGACTAGGCCAGTTATGCTCCTACGATCAAGGAATAATTCTGCCGTGGTCACACTTCGGCTTCTCACAGTACATGGTAGCGGTAATATAACACAGTAATGAGATAATACAGTCACTAAAACTATCAGGTGAAAAGGAAACTGAGTGCATCAAATACAACTAACCAGTGATAATGAAAGGAATAATAGGACCGGCTCACTGGTCCAGATATCCATGATCTCCTTGAAATCAGACGGGTCAACTTCTTTCACTCTGAGTATGCATACTCAGGTCGTCAGAGCGACACAATAGTAATATGTAATACGTGCAACAATAATAAACATGAAGTAGCATGCACAAGTCAAAAATATGAGCACGAAATAGCATACACAGGTAAACACTATAGCATGAGTAACAAATCAATACATCGATATAAATCCATGTCGCTAATCATATCAGTCTCTAGGTCTCAATATCCAAGTCACTATCTTATCGTCAGCTTGAACATAAGAGTCGACCATTAGAAACACAGAGCCCTCTCCTATATTCAGTAACAATCAACAACATGCGTTCACGTAATGGGACCCTGAGTGGGGACCTCTCCTGTATTCAGTACACGCTCATGTAATGGGGACCCTGAGATTCCGTTGACCGAACTCACACTCAAACTATCCCAACACTCACGGTCTACATCAAGCTCCAACCACGAACCAAAATACTGGTTAGCCATGACAAGTCTACTCGAGAATTGGAGACTGGTCTCCATCAAACATGACTAGGCCCATACTTTAGACAAGTGGATAGCTCCCAATGTCCTATCTATGACACTAATATAAATGTTTCCATAACCGTCTCATTCCAGTTATAGTTACGCATATATACGTCCCACAGATATCGACAATGCAATAATTAAATGGTCGCGCTGATTGTGTACAAGTACGTATCATGATCACTATTCGTTCACACTTTTACGCTAATGCGCTTGCCACAATCTAATCACGAACGCTTCTATAATCTAAAACAGTCACTTGGGTATCGATGCAAATGACCACTAATTACAGATTATAGCAGTCATGTAATATGATAGGGATACAGTACAATGCATTACTAATGATATATATGCAGCCGGTGTCATTTGGATTAGGAAAATCACATTAAATCACACATGCATAATGAGTTCAGAAAAATATAATAAATCATACGATCGTAATTAGGCAAAATGATACAAAAGGGGTAGAAAGTAAACTTAAACGGAAGTCGAACAAAATTAGTTTCAAGTCAGACGGGTTTCAGGTTCGCGAGTTATGGTCATTCCATTTTAAGTGTTCACTGCTGGAAATCCAGTTTCTGAACTGGAAGTCCGTTTGGCAACACGTTTTACTTTCTGTTGGGATCATAATTAGACAATGCTACAGTTAGATAATATTTAGAATTATATGTTATGTTTCCAATGCACCATATGGGTTGATAATATTGGCTGTATACAAGGAGATATGCACAGTTTAAGGTTATGTTATACATTTTGTCTCAGCATGGAACTGCAGTATATATCGATGGTTTAAAAGGTGTTATAAATATCAAACAATACTGGAATGCAATGATACCAGCACCGTTAGAAAGATAATTCAATTCTCTATGTTTCTGTGTATGGTTATGCACACTTGCACACTTAAACAGTAAGAAATATGCGTTCTAAAACAGGTAAAGGCATAAATCCTTGCTTTGGACTGCAGTCCAGAGCCCTGAATCGCCTCATCTTTCGTTGTCATAGCTTATTAAAATTCAGAGATCAACTTAGGGGTGTTGTAAGTTTATCTGTTGGATTCGATACGAGCCCTAGAAAATTAGGTTACGAGTTGCATTCAATTTAATATAGATTTTAGAACGTGGTTTGTGTGGTGAATTCCAGATTCAACGTCGCCTTTTGGGGACGTCATTGCATGATATAAACTCAACTATTTTCAACCCGAAATCCTACATTATGTTCATTATCAGTGAACGGATCTATCCACAACAGGTTCTGCCATATGTGATTTAGTTATCATTTACAGTTCGTATCAAACACCTAGGGTAGTATCGAGCAGTTAGCACAACACATCGGGATCTTATTTTATCTAACTATTTTCAAGGTGATTTCGATCTCTATATATTCCCTACTCGATTAGAATTGGGTTCTAAACTTGATTCCAAACAATTCATATCGTATCCAAACACAACGGGTATCGTAGTGACCCGAACGATGATTCACTGCACGTACATATATACGTATATATAGATGTATAGTTTAATTAAGCATTAAATCTAAACTGTAAGATACTAGCATGTGAGCAAGTGAGGAGTTCACTTGCCTCAAAACGATGGTAACGACAATGGTGACGCAGACGACACAATCACGGCAACGACATGGTGACGCAATAGCAACACACTTCACGGTAGCGACTACAACAGTAATGGCTTGGGATGGCTCGGCGATGCCGACGGGGTCCGTTGGAGCTAGTGGCTGCAGGGGCTCGGGTGGCACTGGCGCCGACAGGGATGTCGTCGGAGGAAGGTGGCGAGCTCAGGGAGCAGCTGCGGTAACAAGCGGTGACAGTGGTGGTTTGATATCGCCGGCGGTGGTCGATTGATGGGTTTCGTGGGTGTTGGTGATGACGGTGTTGGTAGCACAGAGGTTGGTGGTGTAGAGGGGAGAAGCAGGTGGAGCTGGGGTGTTTCTGATGGCTCAAGGTGGGGATCGTGGCTCGGTTGATGGAAGAGTTGCATGGCGGCAGTGGTGTTGCTGGTGGTGAGAAGTGGTGGCTATGGTAGTGGCCTCATCGGCGGTGAGTCCAAGGAGGAGGCCACCGGCGCAACGGCAGCGAAGTGGGGTTGTGAGAGTGGAAGTAGAGGCTCAGGGGTGAGAGGAAGTAGGCAGTGGAGGTGGGGAGCTCAGTCGCTCGAGGAGGAGGAGAGGAGCTCGTGGTGGTCGTCGAGGGGGTCGTCGGCGGTGCTGGGGTCGGCCGACGGTGCTCAGGCGGCTGTGGTTGTAGAGTTACAGGCTTGGAGAGGTGGTCTCGGTTGGAGGGAAGCCCGGTGGAGTTGAGAAAGGAGCTCGGGGCGGTGCAGGGGGTCGGTGCTGTAGGGTTCCTAGGCACACTAAGGAAGTCTCACAAGGCATCAACCATGCCAAATTCAAAAAATTCCGGTGCCGAGAAAACCTAATGCGATCGTTAACTAGAGTTTTAGGGCGAAACTACAAGCTAGTAAACAACTTTACTCTAAAGTGATAGGAAATACAACCTTTGTAGATCCGGTCCACCACTTCTCTAGCTCCGTGATGACGTCCCCTCGCTGCGATCATCGGATCCCGGACTCTAGCGTCGGCTTCATCGAAGAAATGGGCGGGCTAGGTCGTCGACTTCGATGCTGAAGATGATCTACGTCGAGGCAACTCAAGATCAAGCTCCAACTTCACCAAGTCATGAAACTTGTGAAGAAAACACCCTATACTACTTGGCAAGTGGTAGAGAATGAAGAAATAGGAAGTGGGTTCACTTTGGATTTTGATTTCTCACTTGAAATCATCACTTGAAATTTTGTAGAATAGTTTTTCTTCTTCATGAAAAAGATGAAGAAGAAAGAAAAGAAAGTGAATTATCAAAAATAAAAAATCAAGTGATTCTTATCATTTTGCAACCATGGGTGAGTGTAACTCATGTAGAGACTAAACTAGGGTTTAAATCAATGGTTTGGTTAAGGAAAGAAACAAAGTGGTCAAAGCTTCATGAAGCTTCAAGATAAATCCAAAGAAAGCCACCATTTCATTTCTTGCCAAAATGAATAAATAAATAAAACAAATATAAAACCAAACCATTAACCTAAACTAGGTTTACAATAAACACACACCCAAGTTTGCATGTATCATCAAACATGATACAAACTAGTGCACAAAACTATATCATATATACAATGTGCACATCAAGTGAGAAAATCCATCTTAAGTGAACAAATACTAGTTAATGTAAAGTAATATATCTAATATATAATTATACATTAAATCATTAAATCAACACTTGATTTAACGATCCGGTCATATCGTATATGACCGACTAATATCCAGTGTATCAATGTATCGAATCAACACTTGATTCGGTAACCCGGCTATATCACATATAACCTGCCGATGATACAAATCGTGAGAATAGAATACAGTATCACATACTGGTATTATTCTCGGTCCCGCACATATCTCATATGCGCTCCTATTTCGTTTCGCTTGAGCCAGGAAACCTCTGTGTAGGACTCTAAAGACTCGTCAATACGCCGGCAGCAGGTGATGATCATATCAAACACTCACAAGCCGCAAGCGGTCTGCTAAACGTAACGGCCACCCGGGTATTGAGCGATCAGAAGATCGACGAGGAAGCCCGCTCACACTCCTGTGAATCCAACCAGTAACACTTACCGTACAGTCCGGTCTGTTCGTCTGATATGTCGCATATCTCGCCTAGGGGTGGTAAACGTCAGACCCCAGTAGCTCGATAAGTCGTTTCAATATGAGGTCTATAACAATTCGAGATACTACTGGTAACACTTACCAGTAAATCTCAACAACCCTGGCCAGGGATTTCCAGTTATAGCCAATCGAACACAGCGCAACATCAACTCCCTATACCGGGAGAGACGAATCCCCTCCTATCGCTCATTGCCTCAATGTGATTGTAACCCTTCGAAAATCGTTTAGGCAGTTTTTCGGTAATCGGCTAATTTTTCGACTTTTTCCGTAAAAAGTCAAAATAGGTATTTTTCATTGTAGACCTAATTATACAAAATTTAGATAAGATATTACTATAATTTTGTCACTAAAATGTCACTTATAATTATCTAGTTAAATAAAAAAAAATCGTAATTAATTATTTTTTTATTATTTTAAGCCTTTTTAAATACATTAAATTAGTGATAAATACAAATTTAATTAGGTAAATTTCATAATTAGGAGTCTTTATAAGCTAAAATATGGTGTTAATAAAATTATATCATGGCTTGCAAACTTTTAGTTTTTTTGTGGGAAAATTATGAAAAAAATGATGAAAAAAGGGTGTTTTTTTGAAAAAGTTGATTTGAAAAGCATTAAATGATAACATGTGATATTTTATTGACCTAGAAACTTCCACAAAACTCCCACAACCTCCCTCCCTTGCTCCAGGCCGAGCTCACCTGCTGGAAACCCCTCATTTCCCCCATTTCTTGCTTCAAATTTCCATTAAAAATCCACCGAAATCCACAAAAATTCACAATTTCTTCACAAAATTGAAACCTATATCCTATTCCACCTCTTTCCAAACCCTAAGTTGTTTAAAACAAGGAGAAAGAAGACATCTATGGTGGCTAAGTGAAAGAGGATCAACACTTGGGAGGTATAATTTTAATCTAGTTGTTAAATTTGTAGTTTAAATAAGCTATTTTAGAAGTTTAAAGTGTCAATTTCATTGCAATGGTTTGTTTTAAAAATTCAAGAATAGGATTGGTGTTGTAATTAGGGTTTGAATTATGATAAGTGTGTTTAAGTTAGTGTTGTGGCCATCTAGTGGGTTAGATCGAACGTTTATGCGTTGTTGCGATCGCTAAATCGTTAATTCGCGAGGTTTACATCGAAATTTGTCCGTGAATGCTTACTAGGTTTTCTACGAAATTAGGAAGCGATTTATTTGCGATATCATGATGATATTATTAGCATATAATATGACTTGTAGGGTGTGCGAATGCGTAGTTTTGTCTAGTTGGGTTTTAGCTTTGGCGGTTGCACCGAAATGACGAGTTTAGTTAAGGTTTTAGCGATTTTCGTGCGTTTTCCCGCGCACCGAGTGTATGCTATGATTAATACGAGAGCGTGGATAATTGTATGTTGTGACTTGCATTGTGTTAGGTTTTGTAATCTTATGCTTGATATTGTGCAAATATAGGATCGATCGGGGAAACATCGGACACGGCATGAAAAGGCAAGGCGGTGGCCGGATCGGATTAGCGGAGATTTCAGGTGAGTAGATGTATTCATCTATGGGGGAATCGTCTGAATGGCGCGAGGCGCTCCCCTCTAGTTAGGATTACCCTACTTTTTGCAAGATTCATATTGTTAGCTAGCTTATCCATTCATGTACACTGCATACCCTTATAGCGAACAGTATATTAGATTGCATGGACATTCAGCCATACTTATGTGATATCACTTTGTAGGACACGAACACCATTACCATTGGCATCTGTTGCATGCGCACTATTCATGTGACACACACGCCTTTGGTAATTGCCATGCCACGTGCACTATAGAACCTGTTTATCATAATATCGCCACTTGCATTCATACTTGATATATGAAATTGCATAGCATACGTATACCTCGCATCATCATCATATTTATATAGATTTCTAGCAAAATTCACATCGTATGCATTGATATCATAGACATTTATCATATATAACATGTGGACATTATGATTTTCTTGATGATTTCAGTATTGCTGCGATTTCTGGATTTTTGGGGAAAACCGCAAGAATTTAACAAAACCTTATATTTATCATTTTCAAAACAAAGTTGCGGTTTTCTCGTGATGTATGTGTCGTCCACCATGAGTTTTCATATTTTCTGTTGGATTTCGAGACCCGATTCGAGGAGTGGATGAACCGTCTCGGGTACATGGTGGGCCCGGTATGGTACCCCGGGGCAAGAAGATTGAGTTGTAGACGATGAGCCTGGCAGGGGAAGACTACCTACCGGTGATGTCTGGCGCGGCGGATATCCGGAGGATACCGACCGTTGTCGTGAGATTTATGATATGGGCCGATCCGGACTGACGGAGCCCGATATTGAGACAGATATGATTCCTATTTGGTGTCGATGCTTGACACGGGTTTTCAGATGATTTCTTGATGGTACTTAGCTATTATACAGATATTCATGTTTTAAAAAGTTAAGAATTCAATACCCTCAGCATTTAAAACACTTAAAGACTTAATAATGACATTGCATACCTGTGCACGCATATTAGAGATATTATATCACATATGGACATGCATGTTGTGGTGCATTGCGTGCATTCTTACGATTGCCTTATTAGATGTTATATTCTACTCACGAGCTGGCAGCTCACCCCCGTTGTGCCACAGTGTCTTGCAGGTCGGACCCGTCACCCTTGTAGCGGCGGGCTATCTTATCATCAGCTTCTTTTGCTCAGACTCGCGACATCGCCCGTAGGTGGGTTGCGAGTATACTTTATTTCTTTTTGCTTTATCATTGTATCTAGTATTCTCCATCTACCACTTTATATTGTATATGCGACCTAGTGATGAGATTTGTATATTTGTGGTTTCTTTTGGGTCGAGCTCACTTGAGCCGACGTGTGTTTTCTGGTATTTTGCGTTTCTTTATGCTCTTTTCTTGATATTACTATTATATTGCATGTGGTTGTGATCCACCTTGGGCGAAGAGCTAGCTCCCGCTTGGGGATGCCATTTTATAATTACAGGTTTATTATCTTGTTGTACCCATTTTGGGGGATAGAAAATACAGGGGCACTCTGCCGAAATTTTTAGAAATTTATGATGTTTTTAAAAAGGGATTCTTGCAACTTAAATGATTTTAAAAACCGTTTTCATTAAAGGTTTTCCTTCACTCTCTTTTGATTTTGGTTTAGATTCTTCTGGGCTTTGGCTAACTTAGGTTACGGTACGCCTTTAGACGTCTCGTAATCTAAGTGCCAGTCGCGTTCCGTACTTTCGGGTCGTGACAAAGTTGGTATCAGAGCGTAGGTTTTACCTTTCTGAGTGTAGGACGACCTTGGTAAATGGAGTAGGTGACTTAAGCAGAGTGGCGTAGCGTGGGTATGATCCGCGGCATACTTACGATACGGTACTCCGCCTAAGTGACCTTAGGACATAATTGCTTGTATTTCCTTTCTTGATTCCTTGCATTCCTTGATTCAATTGCAATGTCTTTATCAGTCCTATTGATTATTCTAGCTTCGATGCCGCCAAAGATTACGAGAGCTCAGCGGGCTGCCGCTAGGGATGAGATTCGGGCGGGCCCGTCTGAGGCGAGGATCGAGCGGGATGATACGCCTACCCCTCAGGGTCATACTGATCCGCCTTATCCAGATCATATTGCCAGATTAGAGGCCGGCATGCAAGAGTTGCGGCAGATGATGGGATCTTTAGTTGAGTCCAGCCGGGCACAGAGATCCGAGGACGTTCCTTCCACCGCACAGACCACGATCGTACCTGCTGCACAGATGGTCACTCCTGCTGCTACTACGAAGACTATCCCTGTTTCACTATAGGAGTTCATGAGATTGAGACCTCCAGCTTTTACCGGTACAGATGCGACGGAGGACCCACAGGCATTTCTTGATAGGATGGCTCGGATTTGCCGTTCGTTGAGGTGTTCTGAGGATAGATTGGTGGAGTTTGCGAGCTTTCGTCTGGAGGGTCTTGCCCAGACATGGTACGACTCAGTAGAGAGAGGCCGAGCTGCAGGTCTGCCTTCTATGACCTGGGATGAGTTTACATCTGCATTTCTTGCCCGTTTTCTTCCGGAGAGTGTCCGAGATGCTCGAGCCCGTAGTTTTGAGTTTTGCGCAAGACTCCTGGGATGACAGTGTCGGAGTATGATATACAGTTTACCCAGTTGTCTCGATATGCTCCGTACCTAGTCGAAACAGAAGAGAAGAGAATAAAGAGGTTTGTACGAGGGCTTGATACACAGCTATTCCTTGCCATCGGCACCCAGCACTTTGATACATACGCTGCTGCGATGGATGCAGCCTTACTTTGGAGGAGCGTATTTCTGAGACTCCGGTCGTTTCTGGGCCGAAGAGGATCCGTACTGATACGCCAGCTCAGCGGCAGATGGATAGACACCGCGATAGATTATTTCCGGGAGATGGTAGAGGCAGAGAAGTAAGACGAGGTCAGTTATTTGGTTCATATCCACAGACCCAGCAGTCGTCTCCAGGATGTTTTCGGTGTGGGAGTCAGTACCACCGTGTCAGAGACTGTACCATGGGACGCCACGGCGCGGCGACAGTCCCGCATGTGACTTTACCACCCTCACCACCTTCTCAGAGAGCTTTACTTCCTACTCCTGATGATGCTTCACGCCAGCCAGATGCTTCTAGAGGCCGTGGGCGTGGCGGTCCGGTTCAGAAAGGACGAGGCGACAGAGGCAGAGGCCGAGGCCGAGGTAGAGGCAGAGGACAGCCAGCTATTAGTGGTGGACAGGCTCGAGTGTTCGCGTTGACTCCTCAGGATGCACAGGCATCCAATGCCGTCGTGACAGGTACTCTACCAGTATGTTCTTTTGATGCACGGGTATTATTTGATCCAGGCTCCACACATTCCTATATATCCACGTACTTTGCACCGAGGTTGGGCCAAGAGTCTTCTCCGTTAGATCAGCCGCTTGTCGTTATTACCCCGGTAGGCGAGTCTTTTGTTGCCCGTTTTGTGTACCGATCGTGTTCCGTTCGTATCGGGGAGAGAGATTCTTCAGTTGATTTGATTCTCCTCGATATGCTAGACTTTGACGTTCTTCTTGGTATGGACTGGCTAGCCACCTGTTATGCATCCGTGGACTGCCGTGAAAAAGCAGTCAGATTCAGTTTTCCTGATGAGCCGGTTCTTATTATTCAGTGAGATCGTAGCGCTACCCTTCCCAGCTTGATTTCATCTCTTCGCGCTGGTCAGCTCTTAAGGAAAGGGTGTCTGGGATTCTTAGCCTATATTTGTGATACTAGCTCCACAGAGGTTCCGTTGGACCAGGTCCCTAATGTGAGAGAGTTTCCTGATGTATTCCCTGACGAGCTGCCTGGTCTGCCACCAGAGCGCGAGATTGAGTTCTGTATTGACTTGATCCCCGGCATGGGGCCTATCTCTATACCTCCTTATCGGATGGCCCCGGCGGAGCTGAGAGAGCTAAAGGATCAGTTACAGGACTTGCTGGACAAAGGGCTTATCCGACCGAGTGTGTCACCTTGGGGTGCTCCCGTCCTGTTTGTTAAGAAGAAGGACGGAAGTATGCGTTTATGCATTGATTATCGTCAGCTGAACCGGGTTACTGTGCGGAACAGATATCCCCTACCCCGCATTGATGACTTATTTGATCAGCTCCAGGGTGCAGGGTTTTTCTCGAAGGTTGATTTACGATCAGGTTATCACCAGTTGCGGGTTCGGAAGGAGGATATTCCGAAGACCGCTTTTCGTACTCGATATGGTCATTACGAGTTCTTGGTGATGTCGTTCGGGCTCACCAATGCCCCGGCAGCATTTATGGATTTGATGAACCGCGTATTTAGGCCGTATCTCGATCAGTTCATCATTGTGTTCATTGACGACATCTTGGTTTATTCTCAGAGCCGGGAAGAGCATGAGCAGCACTTACGTATCACATTGCAGGCTTTGAGGGAGCATCAGCTGTTCGCCAAATTCTCCAAGTGCGTATTCTGGCTAGACAGTGTTGATTTCTTGGGTCATGTGGTGATGAGAGATGGTATTTGTGTGGACCCGAGGAAGATCGAGGCAGTTCAGCGTTGGCCTAGACCAGTATCAGTTACAGAGGTTCGCAGTTTTCTAGTTCTGGCCGGCTATTATCGGCGTTTCGCCCAGGATTTCTCCCGCATTGCTGCACCTTTGACCGGGTTGACCCGGAAGGGGGTTCCTTTTGATTGGACCCAGGCATGTGAGGATAGTTTCCAGCAGTTGAAGACTCGTCTGACTACTGCACCAGTGTTAGCATTGCCTTCAGGATCAGGCGGGTTCGTGGTATATTGTGATGCTTCTAGAGTGGGGCTGGGATGTGTATTGATGCAGCACGACAGAGTTATCGCGTATGCTTCTCGGCAGCTGAGGAAACACGAACAGAACTACCCTACACATGATTTAGAGATGGCTGCAGTGGTATTTGCACTTAAGATCTGGAGACATTACCTATACGGTGAGTCGTGCCAGATATTCACTGACTACAAGAGTTTGAAGTATATCTTCCAGCAGTGAGATCTGAACTTGAGACAGCGCCGATGGATGGAGTTGGTGAAGGATTATGACTGCGAGATTTTATACCATCCGGGCAAGGCGAATGTGGTGGCAGATGCTTTGAGTAGGAGGCCCGGAGGTAGCTTATCTTGTTTGAGCGCAGTACAGATGCAGTCGACGGCGGATTGGCAGGTTTTATGTGATAGCAGAGTGCAGTTCGAGTTTACTCCTACATGGGGACAGCTGGCCCATTTCAGAGCACGCCCACAGTTACTTGACCGTATCCGCGAGGCACAGTCCGGCGATGCCCGTATTTTAGAGATTATTGAGCAGATTCGGCAGGGCAGAGTTTCTGAGTTCGTGATTGATGATCAGGGGATACTTCGATTTGGGACTCGACTGTGCGTACCAGATTCAGAGGGACTGAGGCGTGATATCCTCGAGGGGGCACATAGATCAGTATACAGTGTTCACCCAGGTTCCACCAAGATGTACCGTGATTTGAGAGAGGTTTACTGGTGGGACGGGATGAAGAAGGATATTACAGACTTTGTGTCGAGATGCCTGACTTGTCAGCAAGTCAAGGCCGAGCACCAGAGGCCAGCCGGCGAGTTACAGCCTTTGCCCATCCCTGAGTGGAAGTGGGAGCAGGTCTCCATGGACTTCATTGTGGGTCTACCCAGGACCAGTCGAGGGTATGACTCTATTTGGGTGATTGTGGATCGACTGACGAAAGCAGCTCACTTCCTGCCAGTGAAGACCACTTTTGGATTTTCTCAGTATGCCTAGGTTTATATTGATGAGATAGTGCGACTGCATGGCGTTCTGACTTGCATCGTGTCCGACCGTGGCACCCAGTTTACCAGCCGATTGTGGCAGAAACTACAGGAAGCTTTGGGCACCCGATTGAGTTTTAGCACAGCCTTTCATCCGCAGACTGACGGTCAGTCGGAGCGTACGATTCAGACTCTTGAGGACATGCTCAGAGCTTGTGTTTTAGATTTCGGTGGTAGCTGGGATCGTCATTTGCCTTTGATCGAGTTTTCCTACAATAATAGCTTCCACGAGACGATTCAGATGGCACCTTTCGAGGCTTTATATGGGAGGAGATGTCGATCGCCGGTATGTTGGACAGAGCTCAGGGAGAGCAGTATTTTGGGGCCGCAGATCGTACAGGAGACGACCGAGAAGATACAGCTGATTCGGGACAGGATGAGAGCGGCACAGAGCAGGCAGAAATCATATGCTGACAGGCGCCGTCGCCGACTCGAGTTCGCTGTTGGCGATCATGTTTTCCTAAAGGTCTCTCCGATGAAGGGTGTGATGAGATTTGGGCGGAAAGGGAAACTGAGTCCTAGATATGTTGGTCCTTTCGAGATCCTAGAGCGTGTTGGTCCAGTCGCTTATCGGTTAGCTCTTCCGCCCAGCTTCCCTGATGTTCACCCCGTATTCCATGTCTCGATGCTCCGCAAGTACCTTCATGATCCTTCCCAGGCGATTCAGCACCAGACAATCCAGCTAGAGCGTGATCTTTCTTTCACCGAGCAGCCGGTGGTCATCTTGGATCGGCAGGTGAAGAAATTGAGGTCGAAGGTCATACCGTCTGTCAAGGTCCTTTGGCGTGGGCCGAACAGCGAGGAGGTCACCTGGGAGACCGAGGTCGAGATGAGGAAGAGATATCCCCATCTTTTTGAAGGTACGCGTAGTTAAATTCTAAATTCGGGGACCGAATTTCTTTAAGGGGGGAAGATTGTAACCCTTCGAAAATCGTTTAGGCAGTTTTTCGGTAATCGGCTAATTTTTCGACTTTTTCCGTAAAAAGTCGAAATAGGTATTTTTCATTGTAGACCTAATTATACAAAATTTAGATAAGATATTACTATAATTTTGTCACTAAAATGTCACTTATAATTATCTAGTTAAATAAAAAAAAATCGTAATTAATTATTTTATTATTATTTTAAGCCTTTTTAAATACATTAAATTAGTGATAAATACAAATTTAATTAGGTAAATTTCATAATTAGGAGTCTTTATAAGCTAAAATATGGTGTTAATAAAATTATATCATGGCTTGCAAACTTTTAGTTTTTTGGTGGGAAAATTATGAAAAAAATGATGAAAAAAGGGTGTTTTTTTGAAAAAGTTGATTTGAAAAGCATTAAATGATAACATGTGATGTTTTATTGACCTAGAAACTTCCACAAAACTCCCACAACCTCCCTCCCTTGCTCCAGGCCGAGCTCACCTGCTGGAAACCCCTCATTTCCCCCATTTCTTGCTTCAAATTTCCATTAAAAATCCACCGAAATCCACAAAAATTCACAATTTCTTCACAAAATTGAAACCTAAATCCTATTCCACCTCTTTCCAAACCCTAAGTTGTTTAAAACAAGGAGAAAGAAGACATCTATGGTGGCTAAGTGAAAGAGGATCAACACTTGGGAGGTATAATTTTAATCTAGTTGTTAAATTTGTAGTATAAATAAGCTATTTTAGAAGTTTAAAGTGTCAATTTCATTGCAATGGTTTGTTTTAAAAATTCAAGAATAGGATTGGTGTTGTAATTAGGGTTTGAATTATTATAAGTGTGTTTAAGTTAGTGTTGTGGCCATCTAGTGGGTTAGATCGAACGTTTATGCGTTGTTGCGATCGCTAAATCGTTAATTCGCGAGGTTTACATCGAAATTTGTCCGTGAATGCTTACTAGGTTTTCTACGAAATTAGGAAGCGATTTATTTGCGATATCATGATGATATTATTAGCATCTAATATGACTTGTAGGGTGTGCGAATGCGTAGTTTTGTCTAGTTGGGTTTTAGCTTTGGCGGTTGCACCGAAATGACGAGTTTAGTTAAGGTTTTAGCGATTTTCGTGCGTTTTCCCGCGCACCAAGTGTATGCTATGATTAATACGAGAGCGTGGATAATTGTATGTTGTGACTTGCATTGTGTTAGGTTTTGTAATCTTATGCTTGATATTGTGCAAATATAGGATCGATCGGGGAAACATCGGACACGGCATGAAAAGGCAAGGCGGTGGCCGGATCGGATTAGCGGAGATTTCAGGTGAGTAGATGTATTCATCTATGGGGGAATCGTCTGAATGGCGCGAGGCGCTCCCCTCTAGTTAGGATTACCCTACTTTTTGCAAGATTCATATTGTTAGCTAGCTTATCCATTCATGTACACTGCATACCCTTATAGCGAACAGTATATTAGATTGCATGGACATTCAGCCATACTTATGCGATATCACTTTGTAGGACACGAACACCATTACCATTGGCATCTGTTGCACGCGCACTATTCATGTGACACACACGCCTTTGGTAATTGCCATGCCACGTGCACTATAGAACCTGTTTATCATAATATCGCCACTTGCATTCATACTTGATATATGAAATTGCATAGCATACGTATACCTCGCATCATCATCATATTTATATAGATTTCTAGCAAAATTCACATCGTATGCATTGATATCATAGACATTTATCATATATAACATGTGGACATTATGATTTTCTTGATGATTTCAGTATTGCTGCGATTTCTGGATTTTTGGGGAAAACCGCAAGAATTTAACAAAACCTTATATTTATCATTTTCAAAACAAAGTTGCGGTTTTCTCGTGATGTATGTGTCGTCCACCATGAGTTTTCATGTTTTCTGTTGGATTTCGAGACCCGATTCGAGGAGTGGATGAACCGTCTCGGGTACATGGTGGGCCCGGTATGGTACCCCGGGGCAAGAAGATTGAGTTGTAGACGATGAGCCTGGCAGGGGAAGACTACCTACCGGTGATTTCTGGCACGGCGGATATCCGGAGGATACCGACCGTTGTCGTGAGATTTATGATATGGGCCGATCCGGACTGACGGAGCCCGATATTGAGACAGATATGATTCCTATTTGGTGTCGATGCTTGACACGGGTTTTCAGATGATTTCTTGATGGTACTTAGCTATTATACAGATATTCATGTTTTAAAAAGTTAAGAATTCAATACCCTCAGCATTTAAAACACTTAAAAACTTAATAATGACATTGCATACCTGTGCACGCATATTAGAGATATTATATCACATATGGACATGCATGTTGTGGTGCATTGCGTGCATTCTTACGATTGCCTTATTAGATGTTATATTTTACTCACGAGCTGGCAGCTCACCCCCGTTGTGCCACAGTGTCTTGCAGGTCGGACCCGTCATCCTTGTAGCGGCGGGCTATCTTATCATCAGCTTCTTTTGCTCAGACTCGCGACATCGCCCGTAGGTGGGTTGCGAGTATACTTTATTTCTTTTTGCTTTATCATTGTATCTAGTATTCTCCATCTACCACTTTATATTGTATATGCGACCTAGTGATGAGATTTGTATATTTGTGGTTTCTTTTGGGTCGAGCTCACTTGAGCCGACGTGTGTTTTCTGGTATTTTGCGTTTCTTTATGCTCTTTTCTTGATATTACTATTATATTGCATGTGGTTGTGATCCGCCTTGGGCGAAGAGCTAGCTCCCGCTTGGGGATGCCATTTTATAATTACAGGTTTATTATCTTGTTGTACCCATTTTGGGGGATAGAAAATACAGGGGAGACTCTGCCGAAATTTTTAGAAATTTATGATGTTTTTAAAAAGGGATTCTTGCAACTTAAATGATTTTAAAAACCGTTTTCATTAAAGGTTTTCCTTCACTCTCTTTTGATTTTGGTTTAGATTCTTCTGGGCTTTGGCTGACTTAGGTTACGGTACGCCTTTAGACGTCTCGTAATCTAAGTGCCAGTCGCGTTCCGTACTTTCGGGTCGTGACAGTGATTCGGGACTGTACCCAAAAGCCACCATTTTGCACGTCCTCTTGGACGTGGTAAGGTGGAAATCAAAGCACAGTGGGAATCATACAAGACTCTATGACGATCTCGGGTCTACAGACTAACCTGTACCAGTATCACCAGAGAACTACCATCTGACGTAAGGTATAATACCATCTGGGAGTTCTCGGCGAGTCCGTCCAGTGTACCCAGTCTCTACTGAGCACCCGTATATCATCTCTGATGACAAACACCAATGGATATGGGATCATCCATCGCCCATCTGTATTGGTCGAGAAGGTATACGCTAGTCTACTCTGGTATATCGGTGCTCCGTCTCGATACACCCACGACTAGGGACCTTGAAGGATGTACTTATGGACTACCATGTCCCCACTAGTATGATCCACATCATAGTCCAGGTAGTCAAGTACACATCCTAAGGGCTTTACCAACATGTAACAGAGAGACAATCAGTGTACACGTTAAGATAAAGAGCAACCAGATAGCATACTATCATGTCGAGCAAGAAAGTACTCCCTATATATGTCCCAGCATCCACTACAATATACATCCTATGTATAGTAATGGCCTCTAGGGCATACATATAACTAACAATCTCCCACTTGCATTAGGGCCATCTGTAGCAGTGGTTGCAGTATCTTATACTCAACCATCCCATAATAGTCTCTATCTGGGAAAAGGCCTTTGTGAGTGGATCCGCCGTGTTGTCCTCTGAGTCTTCTCTCCTAACCTCGATCCCCTGGAGATCAACCATCTCCATGATCAGGTGATACTGTCTTAGAATATGTCTGGATCACTGACGGGACGGGCGTTCCTTGGCATAAGCCACAACTCCATTGTCACACAATGGGAGGAACGAAGTTCATCTCATGAACTAATATACATCCAGACTGCCTCTTTGGTAGCATCTTAAGTAGCGATATATTCAGCCTTTATCGTCTAGTATGCCACGGTATCTTGCTTGGAACTCTTCCAACATACCGTCCCTTTACTGTGGGTAAAGACAATGCCTGTGACTGACATTCAGTCGTCCTTATCACCCTGGAACCTTTCCAGTGATTCTCCCCAGGATCAATTGATACCATCTCACTACAACTAGTGAGTATCCTAATATCCAATTAGATCTATCTCATAGATCCAAAACCCAGGATTTAGTAGGTATCACTTTGATCCTATATGGAGAATCTTTGTGATAAGCGGAGATTGACCGAGCGTAGTATAGGAAACTACTTCCCTATCAAGAGTATGTCATCCACGTACTCTACGAGGATCACCACCACACTCCCTACTACCTTTTTGTATATACAAGGTTCATCTACCATTTTGATGATGTCAAACTCTTTGACTACCACATCAAAACAGATGTTCCAACTCCGCGATGCCTGCTTCATCACATAAAACATCTTGCACACGTTTCCGCTGCTCCCACTGTCTACGAGGCCCTCTGACTGTGTACTTATAGACGCACTCTTCTAAAATATCATTTAGAAAAGCAGTCATGGCACCCAACCGCCAGATATCGTAGTCATGGTATGTAGCCGTGGTAAGTAGGATCTGGATGGACTTAAGCATAGCTACTTAGAAAAGGTTTCATCATAATCCATACCTGGTCAATGATGCAAACTTTTAACAAGTCTAGCTTTGAAAGTCTCAACTTTTCCGTGTACACCAAGTAATCTTCTCAAGATATACTTGCTCCTGATGGGGATTTAACCCTTCAGATAAAGCAACTAAAGTCCATACTTTGTTGGTGTATTAGGATTCCATCTCAGATCGCTAAGCATCCAGCCATTCTTACAGAGTCCCACTCCTGATGGCCAGCTCGAAACTAGTTGGGTCATCATCTCATGATGCATTCCTCGCTCCCACTGTCATAGAGAAACCGAAGTATCTCTCAGGTGGGTGAGGAACCCTACTAGATCGGCGGAGAGGCTGAGGTTCGTTGGTATTTACTGAATCCTTTGGTTCTACCAAATCATCTGCTGTAGTTTGTATAGCTGGAACCTTTCCAGTTGTACATAACAGACCTTGCCTCGAGCTTGTCCGGATTATGCTTTTAGACATAGCCCGGACAACCCCAAATCTTAACCAACTTAAGAGATGGGCTCTTCCCTTTCTATATCATATATGAAGTGGTAGGCAACTGATTTGATCGGAACCCTATTCAATAGGTATGCAGCTTCTCAAGTGCATAACCCCCAAAAGGAAAAAGGCAACTCAGTAGTACTCATCATAGAGCGTACTATATCTCATAGGGTGCTATCTGCTCCGCCCCGATACACCGACGTGCTGTGGTGTATACGGAGGAGTAATGCTGAGAGAGAATCTCATTCTCCTTTAGAATAGTCCATGATTTCCGTGCTCAAGTATTCTCCTCCTTGATCTCATCAAAGGACATAATACTTATACTCGTATTGGTTCTCTACTTCTAACTTATATTCTGTGAATATCTCAAAAGGTTCGGACTTGTGTTTCAACAGGAACATATGTCTGAATCTTGAGAGATCATCAGAGAATGTAATGAAGTACAAAGACCCGGTCTTGGCATGTGTAGACAGGAGACCTAACATACATCATCATGTATCAGTCCCAAGAGTTCATTAACTCTTTCTCTGTTTCCAATAAACAGAGCTATGGTCATTTTATCTTTATGACATGACTAGCAAGTTTCACATGATGTAAATTCAAACTGATTTAAATATGCATCTAAATGTAACTTCAGCCAGTCAGGTCGCATTGATATGACCTTGTCTATAATGCCTCAAGAAGGATTCGTTCATTTCTGAACTCTTCCTCTTGTGTGTGTTCTATATACTAAGAACCGTAGTTTGATTTAGAACGTCAATGCTTTTAGATAACGTGCCTGAACCGATCAACTGTTGATATAGGAAATGTTCAAAACATTATCCAACAATACAAAATTATATCCTTCTTTACTAATAAAGAAACTGATATGGTTTTGTATATCAGGTTCGGTATCTAATAACATTTGTTCAGAATCAATGTATTCTGATAATACAGGGTGACAGTGACCAACAGACTTGGCTGCAACACTTGCACCGTTTTCTGCCTCATGAAACTTATCACCCGTTCTCAGTTCTCTACCTATCTGTAGCCCTATGTAACAGATTACATATCTGGGATCCTGATCCGGTATCAAATACCCAGGACGCAGAGGATACTGAGAAACAGTTCTTTGTAGTGAACGCACCCGAAGGAGATGCATCTTATGCACTTTCTTCGTTTGGGCGGCATGGGAATCCTAGTATTCCCCTATTTCCTGCTCTGTCTTATAACAATTATAAGTTGGAGCGGGACCAACGTTCCCCAGCTCAGTATAACAAGCGGGTTCGGTCAATATCTCGTATTATTATCTTGATTAAGGCGTGATATGGTCGCTACCTGGAGAGAGGGAGAAAAAAACACTCTGCGTGCGCTCTTGCAAGATCAGATTGGTTATTATTTTATCTAATCAGGATGGCTCCCACTGGTTTTTATCAAATCCTCCTTCAAACCCTAAAAAGAAAGACTAGCCGGGATTAATTACACGCTACAAGTTCGCCAATCTTTCAGCCAGGCCAGTATCAGTACTTTGAGGGAGGTTTCCCGTGCTTTCGCACGGACCTAATTACAGTAAACCTCGTTTTCCCATAGGCGTAACCCCGTTGACATCTTTCTAGACACCTACTTGATCGGCTAATTGTAATGTGTAAAACTCTCCCAGGAGTAACAATTACTCGCAGTGGGTATCGGGATCCAACTATCTCATAGAAGGTATGCAATCTCATTGCAAATTTCAACACTTGAAATTCCCGATAATATTTTGCCCCTAGCGTCCTATGACCTTGACGCAGGCCAACAAACCATAGCCCGCTAGTCAAGTTCTACCCGTCATTTCTTGATTGAATTAAACCCACCCGCACGACCCTTGATGTAGGCCAACAAATTCGCACGACCACCCTAATCCAATCTGCATCATATGCATAAACAGATAAATACTAATTAGCCACCGCACACTACGCCTTGACGCAGGCCAACAAACGTAGCACGAATACTAAGTAGGACTTATCTGAAATGACGGAGGGCTACGACAGGTTTTTCTGAAAACCTATTGCGTAAAGAACTTGATATCGTTGTAGAATCAAATGATTTTAAAATGGAGTGTTTTTTAGGCTTTTCTAGTTTTGCTAAAGGAGTCACTCCCGGTGAAGGGATCGTCGGTCCTTTCCTCGTCGAATGAGGTGCGGGATATATCATATATATCACTGTGCAAAGCAGAAACTATAAAAGCAATCAAAAGACAAACCGAGGGTTGTAGCATCTGCCAGTTATTGCTAAAGGGGTCACTCCCGGTGAAGGGATCTCGGCCCTTTCCTTATCGAATAAGGTGCAGGATGTTCTATAAGGAACACCGCGATGCAAAGCAAGAACTGTAGCTACCTGTTTTTGAAAATTCGATTCCACAACATCTCAGGTTTCTTTTCTTTCATTAATCACATTAATGAAGTCCCGTCATTTAAGTTACCTAAACATCACAGATAAATACGACGTACACTTATGCCATCCGCATTCGCCTCGATGTCCCCTCGTGCACCGTTAGGTTAGGTAACTAACGACAGAGCGGGGCAGGGCTAGCGCGGGTGTAAAACATAAGTAACGTCTATATAATATATCGTATATACTATATACAGTATTTATCACAGAACATATCAAATGATCACATCACAGATATCGCAGAGAAGAAACATATGAAACATTGGATATACTAGGACGTCCGTGTTTTCAATACGAGCCAGTATAAAACACAGATTCCACGGTCGTGATGAATAGCCAAACCCACACCCCTAGACCCCTACGAGAGCGGCAAGCAACCCTACCAATTCTAGAGTTAGGATACCCGGACTCGACTCCTCGAGTTGGTCTCCCACTGGACTCCAGAACCCGGTTACTTGTGCCCTCCTCCTTAGGTCTATCCTAGTGCGGAAAAGTAAATAATATACAAAGGGTGACATCTTCCACAACCTGGAAGTGCCCCAATAAAAGAATATTACATACAAGTTTTTACATGAATGAAAATGAAAAACACCCATCTCACATAAAAACCCCCGGCTATTCAAACACGACGATCCAATATAACATATCCAGCAACACATAACATCACATGTCATCAACGTAAGTAAATATGCCCATCCCAATTGTCGTTGTCATATAGCAACGAAACCGGCGATATCACATATTACACTTACGGTCGCAGAAAAGAAAGTGTAAAACTACAACAATTGGAATCCTCAACCTACTTAGACATCGCATGCCTAACCATCTGAATTTCTTAGACATCGCATGCCTAACAATTATAAACCCCGCATTTTAGTCTCATTATCGAAAACTCTTTTCAATATCAAGTCGGGCAATTCAACAGGATTCCCGACATTCTGATCGAATGCTCGTCGCAAACTTTAGTAGGCGGCCGCACCCCCGATACCGTCGACAAAGTGCACCAAGGCGGAACACCGCTACCGCGAGCACCCGAACGGATGCTTTCGGCGATGGGGTTCTCCTACAGTCACTTGGTCGGGGCTAAGGGGTGTAGCTGTCTATTAAGTTAACCCGGCGAGTATCCGCGTACGCTACGTAATTGCGACGGACTTTTGATCGCATCAAAATTCCGTGGCAACCGATCAAGTGAGACTAAAGTGCTAGATTTATAACATTCATTCAGTTATCTCATAACTACTTGTGAATTCCAATTATTGTATCCCATTCCAGATAAATAGAAAATGTTAAACTTTCCGATCGAACATTCAAACACCCAAGTTTTCCCGAAACAGCTCAACACATGAAATAAGTTTAAAAACATCCAGTTCATGCCTCAGTACGAACGGTCCAGCCGTAGAAGGGTCAAGCCAACGCCTCACATGTGGCACGCCGTGCTGCCCCAAACCCTAAGGTTCAAAGGGCGGTTCAAGACGGTCACATAATCGAGTTAAGGTTTGTTGTCTTCTAGAGGGACCATCGCGTTATTTGCACTACTTAGAACGTCATTAAACTACGGAAAGATCCAACACTTGGAAATTTCCCAACAGAGGAAAAATTGGGTATTTATATCCGGTCGAACTTTTCAACATATTCAAAAATTATCCGGAAAACACATAGACAAAATTAGACGTCCCGATCGAAACACCGAGTCCCTAATACAACCCAGAAAACTCAACTCTTGAGTAAACATTAAAAATTCCCAGAAAAGTCAGGAAACTATAATGGACATTTCTGTGCAAAATTGGATGACAGAGGCGACCGTACGGCCGTGGAACCACCGCAATAGCCATGCTTTTGCCGCGGTTCCGCGGCGACTTGGTCGATTTAGAATCTCGTTTTGCACAGTAACTCCTAGAAAACCCTGCTGATTTTTCTGCATATTTTTAATATAGAAAAATCCACATTTTCAAAAATTGGACAGAGAGGGGTATGAATTAGGGTTTCGTGTTTCGTTCGGATTTCTAATATCGTCTACACTTCGCCTAAGGCTCAAGCTAGGCTCTGATACCACTGTAGGGTTCCTAGACACACTAAGGAGGTCTCACAAGGCATCAACCATGCCAAATTCAAAAAATTCCGGTGCCGAGAAAACCTAATATGATCGTTAACTAGAGTTTTAGGGCGAAACTACAAGCTAGTAAACAACTTTACTCTAAAGTGATAGGAAATACAACCTTTGTAGATCCGGTCCATCACTCCTCTAGCTCCGTGATGACGTCCCCTCGCTGCGATCATCGGATTCCGGACTCTAGCGTCGGCTTCATCGGAGAAATGGACGGGCTAGGTCGTCGACTTCGATGCCGAAGATGATCTACGTCGAGGCAACTCAAGATCAAGCTCCAACTTCACCAAGTCATGAAACTTGTGAAGAAAACACCCTATACTACTTGGCAAGTGGTAGAGGATGAACAAATAGGAAGTGGGTTCACTTTAGATTTTGATTTCTCACTTGAAATCATCACTTGAAATTTTGTAGAATAGTTTTTCTTCTTCATGAAGAAGATGAAGAAGAAAGAAAAGAAAGTGAATTATCAAAAATAAAAAATCAAGTGATTCTTATCATTTTACAACCATGGGTGAGTGTAACTCATGTAGAGACTAAACTGGGGTTTAAGTGAATGGTTTGGTTAAGGAAAGAAACAAAGTGGTCAAAGCTTCATGAAGCTTCAAGATAAATCCAAAGAAAGCCATCATTTCATTTCTTGCCAAAATGAATAAATAAATAAATAAAATAAATAAATATAAAACCAAACCATTAACCTAAACTAGGTTTACAATAAACACACACCCAAGTTTGCATGTATCATCAAACATGATACAAACTAGTGCACAAAACTATATCATATATACAATGTGCACATCAAGTGAGAAAATCCATCTTAAGTGAACAAATACTAGTTAATGTAAAGTAATATATCTAATATATAATTATACATTAAATCATTAAATCAACACTTGATTTAACGATCCGGTCATATCGCATATGACCGACTAATATCCAGTGTATCAATATATCGAATCAACACTTGATTCGGTAACCCGGCTATATCACATATAACCTGCCTATGATACAAATCGCGAGAATAGAATACAGTATCACATACTGGTATTATTCTCGGTCCCGCACATATCTCATATGCGTTCCTATTTCGTTTCGCTTGAGTCAGGAAACCTCTGTGTAGGACTCTAAAGACTCGTCAATACGCCGGCAGCAGGTGATGATCATATCAAACACCCACAAGCCGCAAGCGGTCTGCTAAACGTAACGGCCACCCGGGTATTGAGCGATCAGAAGATCGACGAGGAAGCCCGCTCACACTCCTGTGAATCCAACCAGTAACACTTACCGTACAGTCCGGTCTGTTCGTCTGATATGTCGCATATCTCGCCTAGGGGTGGTAAACGTCAGACCCCAGTAGCTTGATAAGTCGTTTCGATATGAGGTCTATAACAGTTCGAGATACTACTGGTAACGCTTACCAGTAAATCTCAACAACCCTGGCCAGGGATTTCCGGTTATAGCCAATCGAACACAGCGCAACATCAACCCCCTATACCGGGAGAGACGAATCCCCTCCTATCGCTCATTGCCTCCATGTGATTCGGGACTGTACTTAAAAGCCGCCGTTTTGCATGCCCTCTTAAATGTGGTAAGGTGGAAATCAAAACACAGTGGGAATCACACAAGACTCTATGACGATCTCAGGTCTACAGACTAACATGTACCAGTGTCACCAGAGAACTGCCATCTGACGTAAGGTATAATACCATCTGGGAGTTCTCGGCGAGTCCGTCCAGTGTACCCAGTCTCCACTGAGCACCCGTATATCATCTCTGATGTCAAACACCAATGGATATGGGATCATCCATCGCCCATCTGTATGAGTCGAGAAGGTATACGCTAGTCTACTATGGTATATCGATGCCCCGTCTCGATACACCCACGACTAGGGACCTTGAAGGATGTACTTATGGACTACCATGTCCCCACTAGTATGATCCGCATCATAGTCCAGGTAGTCAAGTACACATCCTAAGGACTTTACCAACATGTAACAGAGAGACAATCAGTATACACGTTAAGATAAAGAGCAATCAGATAGCATACTATCATGTCGAGTAAGAAAGTTCTCCCTATATATGTCCCAGAATCCACTACAATATATATCCTATGTATAGTAATGGCCTCTAGGGCATACATATAACTAACAGGTGCAAGCTGACAGTGGCCGGGGATGCTCGTCGGCGAGGGGTGGTGGTCGGAGGTGAACCGAAGGTAGCAAAAGATGGCGGGTAATGAGCCTAGGGGGTGCAGCAAGTTGCAGCAATGGCAATGGAAAGATGAGGTGTTGGCAGTGGTTTGGATGACGAGGTGAGAGGGAGTAGTCGCCGAAGGGTTCTTCGGCGAGAAGGGGGAGAGGTAGAGGAAGATGAAGAGATAAAGAGAGTGAGAGAGATGGAGATGAAGAGTGAGTGAGAGTGAGTGGTTGAGAGAGTGGGGGAGTGGGGCTGAGATCCCAGAGGAGGTGGACGAGGTCCTGAGTTGAGCGGGTCGAGCGGAGGAAGTTGCGAGGGAGATGGAGGGTTGTGGGGAAAAGAAAGAGGGAAAAAGAAAAGAAAACGAGAGAAGAGAGAGGGAGGAAGCGAGGGAGCTGGGGAGTGGTCTGGGCCGGGTTGGGTTGGGGAATGAGCTAGGGTTAGGGATTTGGTTAGGGTTTAATAGAGTTAGGATTAATAATTTATGGAAAATATTAATTGAAGACATTTTAAATAGAAAAATTGGGGAAATTATTTACAAAGAAACCGGGTATTACAAATTTCAAGTCTAGATAGCATGGTTTCTCCCCTGAAATATTGAACTTTAAACCCTCTAAGTGATTCTAATGTCCAAATATGTGTGTGTGTGTATTTGAAGTTCATTAGTCTCTTGATTTGAAATATCATTCCACAACATCTCATATTCTTAATATGAACATTAAGAAAATACAGCTTGAAAACACATGTAGATGAAAAGCCTTCTCTCTTTTCGCTACCTAACTACACCATCGGCATCATTTTTGTAGTGTATATGAGTTTAACTGCCCGTGTGTAGAAATATAACAAGGAAAGATTAACCTTATTGAGTTTAGGGTTGAACCTGGAGCTACTAATGATGTTGCGATTATTTTGTATGAAACATAGGATTCAAACAGATTACTTAATACAAAATAAAATGCAAATATATAATTAAAGAGAACAATCATGATGAAGTTGATACAATGTATCAAATATTATCCGATTTTGGCTTTAAAAAAATTAGTAATTAAAGATAGAAAAGAGACATTACACTTTTCTTGTTCTGCAATCGACGCCCCCGCATGGAGCTTCGGTGGCGGTGTCAACTTCGTAAGCAAGTAGTAACAGAGCATTCGGTGACATCTTCTCTTCATGACTGCAATTTCCAAGAACCATTAATAACACATAATAAAAGTGAGGGTTTAATTTTATTCATTTATCTAACTTACTGTTTGTCTGCCTATACCTATAGGGTTTTTCTTATGTATGATCCAAAAAATTAACTAAATGGATAGACTTATGTATACCCAAATTCAGATCTCAAAAAAATTTAAAAAATCGTGAATCTTTGATAAAATCCACGAAATATGAATTTTTTATGATATTATAAAGAAAAAAGGGTACAAAAAAGGAAGAAATAAACTAGAAACAGGCCAAGGGAAAGACTGAGCAAAAGAGAAAATTAGAGATCTCACATCTTTTAGAGAGAGAGAGAGATCTTAGAGAGTGAAGAGAGCTAACCTCGCTGATTATCAGTTAATCTAGGATTTATGTTAACATTTGGGCCCCCAAATCTTTGGGTTTGGCCAAAAACCCAGATAAATTATTATTAGTAACAATATTAATAAGGGTAAATTGTCAAAAAGCCCCTGGCCAGCTCGGGAGTTGTCTAAAAACTCTGTAATTTTCGAAATTGTTGGAAATGTCCTATTGTTCAAAATCTTTGTGAAAAAACCTGTAGGCTGTATTTCATTTAGGCCTTATATTCATTCAACAGCTTGAATAATACAAGAAACCGCTTAGATATTATAGGCAACTGCTATACAAAGTTTTTGATTGAGCCCAAAGAAGAAAAAATCTCGGGGTTTTTAAACAAGAGAAAAAATTTCAGGGTTTTTATACAAATTTGAAGCGGCCCGGGGCTTTTTGACAATTTAATAGAGGTAAATTGTCAAAAAGCCTCCACCCCTTTTGTGACATTCTGAAAATTCGTTTAGGATAATTATAAGATAATTAGTGATAATATGTGTTTTCCGTAAAAATCAAGATATAATTATTTTTCCACATAGACTTAAATATATCTATTTTAACTATGTAATTGCTAGTATTGGTATTTAATTAGCCACTTATTAATTGCTGGTTTACTTAATTATTTTCCTTAATTATTTATTTTTAAATATTAATTTAAGGTTCCACTTACACACTAAATTACTGATAATTACAAATTAGTATGGGTTAATACATTTTGTGCACCATAACACAATTAAAACAAATTGTAATATGTTGTTTTTGGAAGTGAATCTTTGACCATGGTTCTAGATATTTCTAAGATAAGGTTTCATAGAAAAATAAAATAAAATAAAAAGAAAAGAAAATGAAAACATTAATAGAATCATGGTGTAATAAATGCGGTATGGTGTGCATGAACAATTGTTTCCACTCTCTCTCTCCTTCGCACCACTTCGGCTGCAGCCCCCTCCCCCGGCCCCCATCATTTTCCACCATTCTCACTTGCAAAAAAAAAGAATAAAGAAAGAAGGCATGGGGTATAATAAATGAGGTATGGGAGTTTGACTTGGAAATTTCTTGCACGCACACCCTCACTCCCCCTTCTCCCATTCTGGCCGAAAAAAATCTGCAGCCCCCTTCCCCATTTTTCTTCTTCTTCTCATTGTAAAAAACCCCACAATCTCACTCAAAAATCCATAATAAAAATCAACACTGATTCTATCAACTTCATCACTAAAATTGCTTGATCCAAACTAAGCATGATTCTTGATAGCAAGTGGGCATTTTGGTGGCACAACTAGCAAACTTGATCTTCCAAATTGTTGAGGTATAAAACCTTAACCCAATTGTTACTTTGATAATTAATTGCTTTAATCTAATTTAGATTAGGTGTTAATATAGTTTTAGTTGCAAATAAAGTTTTAAAGAGAAGGTTTTGGGTTAAAATTTAGGTTTTTATCATTTAATTAAGTTAACTAAGTGTAGATTAATATCTAGTAGCTTTACAATCTAATCTAGTTGATTATGTTGCTATGGTGGCTTTTAATTGCTTTAATTAGGAGTTCATGTAATTAAGTTAATTATTAGTATGTAAAAAGTGAGATTTAAAATTAGTAAATATTGTGTGGCTTAATTAAGATGTTTAAGTGGAATTGGTGGCCACTAGGTTTGCTACAACATCTAGTTTTGCACCAAAATACCCTTTGTTTGCTTACTAGGTTTTTAGAATAATTAGGTTTTAATAAAGTTTGAGGTTGTGGTGATCTACAACCTAATCTCTAAGATATGTAATGTGATGTGAATGCGCGATTGGTACAATTGGGTTCTAGGTTTGGGGATTGCTACGTATAGCGGCCCCTAGTTGTGGTTTGTGGCGTCCTCGCGAGCGCGTTTTGTGCACCAAGTGCGTGCACGTCTAGTTAGTACGCATTGGTTGTCTTGTATCGTTTTTGTCCGCGACTATTTATATGTCTTGTTAGTTATATGTATGCCCTAGAGGCCATTATTGTACATGTGATGTATATTATAGTAGATTCTTGGATATATAAAGAGAGGAGTTTCTTGCTCGACATAATAGTATGCTATCTGGTTGCTCTTTGTCTTAACATGTTGACTTGTATTGTGATATTGTGTTGCTCTCACATGTCGATAAAGCCCTTAGGATGTGTACTTGACTACCAGGACTATGATGGAGATCATACTAGTGGGGCCAAGGGTAGTCCACAAGTACATCCTATAATTGTTCCTAGTCGAGAGTGTATCGAGACAGAGCATCGATATTCCAGAGTAGACTAGCGTATACGCATCTTAACCCATATAATGGGTGATGGATGATCCCACGTCCATTAGTGTTTGACATCAAAGATGGTATACAGGTGCTCAGTGGAGACTGAGTATACTGAACGGACTCGCCGAGAACTCCTAGTTGGTATTATACTTATCGTCAGATAGCAGTTCTCTGGTGACGCTGGTACATGTTAGTCTGTAGACACGAGATCGTCATAGAGTCTTGTGTGATTCCCACCGTGCTTTGATTTCCACCATACCACGTTCAAGAGAACGTGCAAAATGGTGGCTTTTGGGTATAGCCCCGAATCACATGAAGGCAATAAGCGATAGGAGGGGATTCATCTCTCCCGGTATTGGGGGTTGATGTTGCGCTGTGCTACGATTGGCTATAACAGGAAGTCCCTGGCCAGGGCTGATTCAGAGATCTACTGGTAAGTGTTATCAGTAGTTTCTCGACCCGTTATGAGCCGCACATCGGTAAGACTTATCGGTTACTGGGGTTTGACGTTTACCACCCCTAGACTAGATATGCGATATATCAGACGAGGACACTGGACTGTACGGTAGTGTTACTGACAGGCTTTACAGGAGTTAGAGCGGGCTTACTTGTTGATCTTTTGATCGCTCGATACCCGAGTAGCCGTTATGTCCAGCTAGTACCGCTGACGGCTTGTGGGTGCTTGATATCATCTACCGCCGGCGTATTGACGAGTCTTTAGAGTCATGTACAGAGGTTTACTGGCTCAGGCAAAACGAAATAGGAGCACATATATGATATGTGCGGGACCGAGATTATTACGAGTATGTGATACCGTATTCTATTCTCGCGATTTATGATATCGGACGGTTATATGAGATATAGCCGGGTTATCGAATCACGTATTGATTCGATAAGTTGATACAAATAATATTAGTCGGTCATATGAGATATAACCGGATTATAAAATCAAGTGTTGATTTAATAATTTAATATATAATTATATATTTGATATATTAATTTACATTAACTAATATTAGCTCACTTAAGCATTTCTTTTTTCACTTATGCATTTAATATATATGTGATATATATATTAATTGTATTTCTTATTGTGTCATGCTTAATGCCACATACAACATGGGTGTATGAGACTTACACCATGCTAATGATAATGTAGAGTTTATTTATTTAAAGTAAATCCATATTAGCTGGAAATTAGTCACATGGCATGAAGCTTGTAGAAGCTTGTAGATCCATTGACTTAGTCCGCTAATTTTGTTTTACTTAAAATATTTATTAACCCAACCATTCTCATTAGCCATGGTTAAGTCTCTACATAAGTTATATGAGATATTTCTCATCCATGGTTGTCATGCACTCTCTCATCCATTATTTGCTTCATCTTCATCTTGCTCATGAGAGAGCTCTCTAGGTTTTTGAGAAGAGAATAAAAATAGTGAGAAAAAGATTTCTAAAGTGAGCAAAAATCCTACTTCATTATCCTCTACTAGATTAACCATTTAGTTTAGGGTGTTAGCTTCACTAATCCTTAATTAGTGAAGAGGTAGCTTGGGTTAGTGTCTGCTCGACGTAGATCATCATCGGCCTCGAAGACTTCATGCAAGCTCATTCCTTTTATCTTGTGGAGCCATTCTAGAGTCCGGAAGATCAGTACTTGGAATGAAGGGACTACTACACGGAGCTATTAAAGTGAAAAACCGGTCTACAAAGCTTGTATTCCATATTCACTTAGATGTAAAGTTGTTTACATATTGTATTGTCTAAATCTCTAGTTAAGATTCTAGGGTTAGGTTTGTTTAGCATGGCAAATTTTTGAAAATGGCATGGACAATGCCACCCGAAACCTTGCTATCATGCTAGGCATTCCTACACTGGTATCAGAGACAAGCTAGAGAATTAGACGATATTTGTATAACTACGAAACCGAAACAACTCCGAGACACTCGAAACGAAAACCTAGATTCTGTCAAAAATTTCAAGTCGTCGAAATTTTTTTTAAGCAACTGCAGAATGTTATATGAGATGTAACATGAACACTGAACAAATATGAACCCATTCCACTGGTTTTGACCCGGTGACAAGGCCAAAAACTCCGGCCTGGCCGGCCCCCTCATGCTAGAATTGGTTCGTATTCGTCTGGTGTTCTGGTCTCTGGGTTTTAGTGTTTCAGGTGTTACTTTTTTTTGCTGAAATTGCATGAGATGTTAACTATCTGTAAAGGCAATTCAAAGTGTTTCGTATTCATAATTCTAACTTCATTTCGGGTAATTTAGGCGGCGTTAAAAAGTTCAAACGGATATCAAATACCCACTTTAGCCCTCGCTGGAAATTTTCCAAGAGTTGGATTTTTCCAAGTTAAAGAACATTCAAAAATCATGCAAGTAATGCGATGGACCCTCTAGAAGAACTGTATGGTGTTTTTCGTCACCCCATTGAGATGGGAATACGCACGCGCTTATCAGGCGCATTCTAGATTCCCCCTGCCTAGGGTAAGCTGGGGTTTATTGATTGTGGGGATACGAATCTCTGGCAGCCGCGGACTAAGCTGATTGTAGGGTTCTTTAAGTCGTAGATGGAAGAAGGCAGGACGACGACTCCCGACCCGGGCGCACTTCCCCGACGTTTCCTAAAGGAGAGATAGACCCACCTCGGGTCGCCAGCGTGAGAGCCAGGGTGACTTTTGTAGATGAGAGAGGAGGCAAGGATGGACAGACCGAAGGGGACCATCTGCAATTTCAAGCGGACCAGAAACCCAGGGAGAATCCTCCAGGAGTTCGGCACTAACTGGACCGGGCCTAACCCGAAGTAAGACAGCGCTGCAGCGACCTCGGGAGAGAAGGGCAAGCGCATTCCGGCCCAAAAGGATTCCAGGTATAAGGCAATCTCTTTACCCTGCACCTGATCTGCCCTCTCCCCTTTCTCGGCCAAGCACAGAGTATAGCCAGAAGGGATATGGAAGAGGGCCCGAGCGGTGGCAAGATCTCCCTTATACCTCACCAAGGAAGGCACGCTGGGGGCTTCCGCCACCTCCACTCGGGGATCCACTCCTGACACATGACCACGGGGAGAGGATATGACCCCATCTCCCCGGGAAGACCCCGACTCAGCAGAAGAATCCCTAGAATCTACCCCTGTGACATCTACAGACCCCCAGAAGAAGACATCTAACCTGATTGAGAAGCCCTCGGGAAAGCAGAAGATCCGACCTAAGATGAGAGCGCCGCGCTTACGAGATGAAAGATGGGGGAAATATGAAGAGAGATGGCCCCTGAAGAGGGCCCTATCTCTACCTATAGCCTCCGGCGTCCCAATCCAACGGCGACCGTCGACTCCCGCCAAAAACAGCCCTTCACATGCGACGACCCAGATCGCTCCACCTGGCGCGCGCATATTGGACATCATCCCATCAGACGCTAGAGGTTTGCGGCCCGTCATGTCCACCAACCAACGCTCGACACGTAGGCCACCGCTTCGCCAAAAATGCTCACGATCTGGCGCCCCTCTTTAATGCAGAAGATCTCGCCCTGATTCGCTTGCGTCATCTAGGAAAAGACAACGGATTGCCCGGGGACACGCCCGGCGATATCTTCGGAAGAGAGCTCACCCCGGGTGACCCGGCAGACCACTCTCGACCCGACCCGTCAGCTGGTCGGGACGAGAGTGGGGGGCTAATGATGAGGCTCGATATCGGCGATCTCCCAGATCATGACACGTAGCAGATGACGTGTCCCAAAGCATGCAAGAAAGGGCCTACAGCAGCTGACCAAACCATCCCTATGCTTGTCCTACTGAGCAGACGCTGGCTCGCCCCAGCACGATGGGCCTCCTCAGCCTCACAGCTCGTTCCTAAGCTACCGCAGAAACTAGATACCTCAGCTTTCCCGCTTGTCGGCGAGCTCTCCCGCCGAGGTCAACTTCCTCGGTCTCATCGACCGACCAATAGCACCGCTTACAGGCGTAACCGACATCCCGCGAATCTCGCCATGCGCGAGATCTCCGCCGGCCACATCCCACATTCCATGCCACCACGATCCCCCATTAACAAGCATGTCTCGCCAATAATGGAAGGTCCCGCTCTTCACGCGGGCGTGACGTCGGGAGGGTAACGGCCGGCGTGATTCTCGCGCCTGCTGCACCTGCTGCCACCACTACTTAAACCCCTCTTTCAGATGGTCAAGATAAGCCAATTCTACTCCACTAAGCCGTTACTCTGCTCGGATCTCTAGACTAACTTGATCGTCGGAGGGTCCTCGGTAGTACAACCACCCCGGGACTTCCTTGCAGGTAGCTCGGCAACCACAATCTTAACCCATTGAGATCCACATGCTTCAGGAGCAATAGCCTCTAGATCTAATCTCAGCCACACATCGCAGCCATCAGCAGATCAACGGGAAGCAACATCTGAAGGAGATTCCACGCTCCATCAATAAGGTATTTTTTTAATTACAGTAAAAGGACTTAAGCTCTAATGAGATAACACTTCCGATTTTAACGCAGTTGATACGTAGTGACCTTTAGGCTGCTTTTTTGTTGTCTTAAAAATGTTTTCGTATATTAAAAAGAAAACCTTACTTAGGATAGAAATCCGCCGAATTTCATTTATTATAAAATTGTCTTGGAATGCATGTGCATTATGCATGTGCATTCCTTTAGTAAAAAATCCGGAGGGCTTTTATATCAAGACTTGTTTGGTTAGTAAAGGAAAGGCTTTCATAATAAAGTATTTTTAATTATATAAGAATTAAAAATCTAGACAAAATGATATTTTAATCTTCTTCAGATTTTTTATATCTCTCTACCCATTATCTTCTAACTCAATTTTTATTTCAAAAATTTCATATCCCATCATCTTTCAACTCAATATTTTACCAATTTTATAACATATTTTCTTCCAACTCATTTTCTTTTCTTTTCTTTTCTTAAATCAATTTTATAACTCATTATCTTCCATCAACTTATTCCTCCATTTTTATTCCAATTCTCACAATCTATTTTTATCTTCCTTATAACCCCCAATTTACTACAACACATCTTCTTCTTCTTCTTCAATTTTCTTCTTGCTTTTCACAATCGATCATCATGTTTATTTTCTCAATATTCAACCCATTGATTTCAAAAAAGTTTAAACATGCTCGTTTTCAAATTCCTTTTTTTATAATTCAACAATTCATCTTTCTCTTTTATGATTTCAAACTGATCTGAGAATCTCCTCTCATGATTCTTTTTACAAGCCATTCACTATTTGTCTTACTATACAACTCATCTCAAAATCTCATCTCTAATTCAAGAAAATAGATAGGAAGAAAGTTAGAAGGAGATGTTATAGAGAAGGAAAGAGTAATTGCGAATTTTTTTTATCAAAACAAAAAAGAAACAAATATAGATGAAAAAATTTCTTGAAAGAGAAAAAGGTGGAGAAGAGAGAGAAAGTGGAGAGAGTTCGGGATTTAAAAAAGTTTTTTTTTAACTTTTCGACCCTCCCAAACATAACAAATTTCTTTTTAACCCCACAAAACTTGGTATTTACTTTTTACACCTCAAAACTAATAAAATACATCATTTTACCCCTTTACTATTTCCGTCGGAAAAAAACCGTTAACTTTAATTTTAATTTTTCTTCATAGATTTTAGATTTACCATTTACCCGAAAATAAGAAGTAAGACCGCAGAAACATTTAATTTTTTCATAGATAGAGAAGGATATTGAAGATGCTCCTGATTTCATGGCCGATTTTGAAAAAAGGTGCATCAAAATCCTAAACCTTAATTTCAATTTAAGGAAGAAATTGCGTATTTCCAAATAAGAAGAGATGTTGGGATATTTTAAAGAAAAACATGATGTTATGCCATTAAAAGTTGATGGAAGTTGTAAATGGGCTAAAATGATGTATTTTATTAGTTTTGGAGGTAAAATGTAAATACCAAATATTTGGGATAGAAAGGAATTTGCTATGTTTTAGAGTGGCTACAAGTAAAAAAAACCCTTAGAAAAATTAACTAGCTAATTTTTGTAAAACCTAGGAATAACCCTATTTGGGCTTTTCAAAACGTCCGGATTACCGTTGAAAATTAACATCTAAACGGTCATTTTAGAGGGATTGACCTAATCCCTGGAAAAAAGAAATCTTGATAAAAAATCCATAGTATTAGTGCTAACCAAAAATGCCAGGCTTTGGATTTTAAGTGATTTTTGTTTCAACTAGAAGGGCCTCTAAAGTAGAAACTAATGTATTTTATTGCAATAAAAAACTTCAAGGCATTTTAGTGAAAGACAACACTTCAGGGTGTTTCAGTGTAATCTCAATGTGTGGCTCTTTCCTGCTCAGCTCAAAGCGTATTTCTTTTTGCCTCTCAATTTCTTCATGCTCTCGCTCTGCTGCTCTCTTTGCCAATCGATCTCTCTCGAGCGATCAAAAAGCTCGAATCTGATTCTCAAAGCTCGTCGCAAGCATCCGAGGATTCGTTCGATTCCATGGCGTTCGATCTCTTCTTCTTCCTCCTCCTCCTCTTCCTCCTCCATGAACGAGGGAGATTCATCAACTCCCGTATGCAAAACCCTAAAGTTCCTATATTTTGGGGATTTTTGTGTTTTTTTTATTGGTTTGTGTTTTGATATTCGCTTCTTCTTTGTGTTGTTGGCAGCTCGATTATGACGCTTCAGGAGAGCTACTGGGGCTGGATGCGGACCTCCAACCAAGGTTTGATTTTCTTTTGAATTTACTTTCATTTTGAGAAATGGTCGTTGGAAAATAGAAGACTTTAGTTGAAATGGGAATAAATCAGAATAAATAATGATTGTGTTGAAGAGTGTAAAAGTATTCCCATAATCTCACCAAAAAAGGGTTGGTGTACAGGGGGAGGTTAGATTATATTTCCCTCAATCCACGATCCAACTTTGAAGTTTTAATGCAGTTTCAAGGACTTTATGAGAGTGCGCCAATAAGATGTTATAGATAGCTTCATTTGATGGGAAAAATTATGCCCTTGAACTTGACCATGTTGTCCTATGAGAGAACCGGCGTAATAAAAAACCATTTGCAACCTATTTATCTTCGTTAGGGGTTAGACAATTATTATCATTTAATATCAATAATTTCTCATTGACCAAGAACCACTTCTAAGCAACTTGTAATATCCATGCATTGCTGAATCATGACAACAAGGTAAACAACATGCATTCCTAGTCCAGAATAAATATTGTTTTTACTAAAAAAAAGGCATGTAGCAAAGATGCAATAAATTGGTTAATTAGTATACCGTTTTATTTTGTGGTATGATTTTTTTGACAGTTGACATTATGTAAATTTTGTTCAATTGAAGTATTAAAAAAATTACCAATAATCAACGATACATATATCATGAATATTTTTGCGGATGAATGTTATGCCAGATTTCTGTTCATGAAATACTTTATTTCCAAGCCATTACTATTCATGACAATACTTGTTACATGGTCAGTCTAAAGAAATAATGCATTTCAATTATTGTTATTCACATATAACTTACTAGTGTTGTTTCCTTAGGAATGTTGCTCCTGCCGCTTCAAAACTGAGGTCCTGGTTTGGTCCAAATGGCCAATATATCAGAGAGTTACCCTGTCCTAGCTGCAGAGGCAGAGGTTATATACCTTGTACAGAGTGTGGTGTAGAGAGATCAAGATCGGATTGTTCTCAGTGCAGTGGAAAGGTGATTTATTCCACTGGTTCTTTGAATTTTGATATCCTTAATTGAGTGATACTATTTTCTACATTTCAGTTTGATATTGTTTCACTAATTGGTCACAGTGATACAGTGTGACTTCTATCTCACTTTTTTTCTTAAAAGTAACATCCATAATTTAATACATGCACATTTAAAAAAAAACTGTTCATGATAATGAGCATTTTCTTGCATTAATCGATAACATGCTGAAATTATTAATATGAGCCTATTCTTTCTGAGGTTGACATGTTTGTCTTTTGTAAGCTTATTAAGAAGCAGTGTAGTGAATGTAATCACCAGATGTACATATCGTGTTCGGACAAATTATAGTATCTATGCGTTGATGCATCGGACGAAGCTGTTTTAGTGCCATAGGGTCCATATATAATCACCAACTGTCAACTTAGCTGAAGAGAGATGAATGCAGACATGTGAAAAAGGCTTTGTTGTAGTTGCAGTAGTAGTTATAATTTCCATTTACCTGGAGTCTGGAGTTTGTCATAGCATCTGACCTTTTAAGATATTTATCACTGGTTGCGAAAGGTAAGGTTAATACCAGCTGATTGAACTAAAATGTTACCAATTTAATAGCACACAGCTTCGTTTTGCTTCTCTTGATCCTTCTCTTACTACATGCATATCTGCATTTTCTAAATGTATAGTAGTTTTACCTCCTAAAATAAAGTCTCGATTACCCGAGTTAGGGGTTATATTGAGCTGTAGAAATAGTTGCATCTACCACATTCGATTTTCATGTTTGCAAAGTTTTTCTATTTATGGATAGCGATAATTTTAACCATTTATATCATTACATACATTTATCTTGATGGCTAGTATATTTCAACAATATCTGATTGGTAACTAAATTTTGACCTTAACAACCACAGGGGATTAGGACTTGTATGCAATGCAATGGAGATTGTGTGATATGGGAAGAATCAATTGACGAGCGGCCATGGGAGAAAGCTCAATCTAGGTAAATTTTTAAATCACTTGATTATTTACCAAGAGTCAACTCCGCTTTTTATTTTACAGGGAACCATGCTGCCTTGCTAGATTGATTCTCTTGCAACAGTCATAATATGGAGATGTTCTATCTTATTGCTCTCTACTCAGTATCTATCACTTATAATATTATTGCTCTTAACAACAGCTACAGAATTTAGATGATGATTTTGTGTTATAATTTATGTATTTAAAAATAAGGCAATTTATTGTAAAAAGGTTTTAGGCCATAAAACATACATATCTTTGATTTTTTTAGATACTATTTTTTTGCAGCTCTCCTCTTAAAATGAAGGAAGATGATGAAGTTGACAAGTTGGAAATAAAAGTTGATGTTACGAGGAAATCAAAACGAATATACCAGTCGCCGTCTCCTGAAGTTAGTTTGAAGATTAGCAGATCATTGAGAGTTAGTTGCCTACTTAGACTTTCATTATTCTATAAAAATAAAATAAAATATTCCTGGCTTCTTGCAAGACTTCGGCCATCGCTTCTTATTTTTTTCCCATCCAGCTATCTTGGGAGGTTTATTAAAGAAGTAAATCATCGATTAACATGCAAATCAATTAGGTAAATCCATAAATTAGTAACCTTTGTATTCAATTTCGTATGTTAAAAAGAGCAAAACTGTACCAGCCTAATAATATCATGAACTAATGTAACCTGTTCCAGACCATCCTCTATACACAAAACACACAACATAACATGAATTCACAGCATTGCACATAATGTTACCCTTCTTTAATTATATATTTTAAAAAATATATAAATAGTTGGAATATATCTTACATTTCGGTAGCCCTTGCAATCCTTGTTTCTTACAATTGTTGATTGCTCTAGTAATTGCAGAGCCTCAATGCCAAAACAGGGTTATTTACTAAGCGGATGAAGATCATACACCAAGACCCTGTGCTATATGCTCAAAGGGTAGCTGCAATTAAGGTTTAAACTGACTCCAATAATACTACTTAGTTCGCTCCATGTGTGTAGCATAGGTTGTAATGAGTAATTTGTGTTATTCAAGTTTAATGTATAATTACAATGCACAATAGCGTTTGATATCTTCCTCTTTAGCAGAAAGCAAAAGGGACCGATTCTGCTAGGAAGCAAGCTTCAGAATTGATGAAAGCTTTTTTCTCTGATCCAGAGAATCGCCATAAAAGAAGCATAGCCATGAAAGGTTAGTTACATTTTTCAAAATTGGTTGTAGGTTTAATTTCACTAAACCGCCAAGAACTGTACCTGATTTTAACTAAACTACCAAAAACTTTATAAATTACAAGTAACAGTCTTTAAATTTACATATTAATACTACTTGTTTTCACTAAGCTACCATAACATCTTACAATTTCATTAATGCCATCATATTAGTTTAGTGAAATACGGCTATAATTCGTTAAAGAACGGGCACTCTTAGTATGGAATTTTTTTGGTAGGTAAGTTTACAAAATTTTGGTAGTTTCTTGTAATTTATAATTATTTCTACTTTAGTGAATAACAGGTATAGTTTTTGGTGGTTTAGTGAAATTAAGCCTCGATTCTATCATTAGACCATCCTTTCATTAGGTTGCCAATGTTCTCGCTGTACTGATATACATTCTGAAAGTGCCAATCAATATTTAAAATCTTATTATTCTCTGCAGGAGCGAAATTCTACTGCAGTCACTGTGGTGAAGAAGGGCATAGAAAACACTACTGCTCAACACTAAGGAGTAGTTTGGGAAAATTGCAGTTGAGATGCCGCTTGTGTGGGGAACAAGGCCACAATGTTCGAACTTGTGGAAAATTAAGACCAAATGAAGAAGCGAAGAGAAGAAACCAAAGTAGCTTGTTCCGCTGCTGTAAATTATGTGGTCAAAGTGGTCATAATCGTAGGACATGTCCTCAACTCACGGATATGGAGGTAGGCAACCATAATTCTCGGCAGGACCTATTGAATTCAAAGAGTACAAAAACTTATTCATGTAGATTGTGCTTGAGAAAGGGGCACAACGCTCGTACATGTCCTAGCAAAAAAGAAACTTAGGAGATTAATGGCTGTGATTGATGCCGATAATGAAATTAATATAATAGAGTAACCTACTTATTCAATGCTTCAAGTTCATTACTTTAACCTGTTCCTCAGAACTACTTTAGTTTCTACCTTATATTTCTTTATGGTTCGTACATCCCCTTAAATCCCATTCTAGTGAATTGATTGGATTTGGCGAATTTTTGTCAGACAATTCTGAATTATAGCATGAGCAACTCCTTAAAGCAGGGATTGGAATATATTTACCTTAGCACAGCTTCCAGTATGTAATTATGTTGCAACCGACGCACATTAAATCCTTAAATATTCAATCTAAACCACAAGATGAATCAAATTTCACAGCAAGGGTACAAGGTGTGGGTTGTGTCTAATTTCTTAAAGGTATGTCGCTTTGAACTGAGTGGATTGAAAAAAAGAAGATCAGTCTTAAGTTACTTGATAGGAGCTGACATATCATGCCACTAATTCCTTTTATAGTAAGATTTCATGTTGCTAGTCTGAACAATAGTACGATTGGCTCCATTCTGTCAAAAAATTTGTTCCACAGAAACCAGTTTAGTTGCGTTAAGTTAATGTACACGCACATACACTTATACCTGCTAATTTAGGACTTACCAGTTACCATATTAAATCAGGCTTTGTAAAACTCTGCACCAACACCTCACATTTCTATCTAGTAGCATCAGCAGTTTTCAAATTGTTTCCATAACTCAGATTATAGCATATAATGAGATCAAACTTACCGGCACTATCAATACCAGCCTTATTTATTTATTTACTTATTTTATTCATGTTCCTGATGCTACCGATTACCCGCCCTGCTTCTTATTCTTAACTCAGTGCCAAATAGAAAATCCAGGTACAGAGATATTTACAGACACGAGAGAATTAAAGCTTTCAACTTTTTTTCTCAACATTGCCCTCTCTATCACGCTCTCTCCTGCAAGGACTTCACCTCAAGTCACTATTTCTTACTGAATCCCCAAAACACCATTCCAAATTCCCTGCTCTTTCCTATCATAATAGCCCGCGTTCTCATCAATTTCAACAGTTGGCCCATCCGCTTCCCCTTCATACAAAATCCCATTATATCCGTCAATTTCCTCATCCGTCGAGTTCGAGTTCTTCTCCACGAGCTGTTGAAAGATAGAAGACCTTAGTAAAAGACCTAGAGCAGTTGGAGATGACTTGCTGGCTTGAAATTGGTAGGGCGTGAATTCTTGCTTGCAAGGCAACTCTAAGTCTTCGACTTGGAAAGATGGCCGTCGGTTGATAAGTGGTTGGGTTTCACTGTTAGTTGGGAAGAGGTTGGTTGGTTTTGTTACAGCACGGAGTTGGCCCGTGTTTGGTTGGGGTTCTTGCGGATTGTTCAAGGCATTGGAAGATCCGGGCCTTAGCCATCTTATGTATGTGCTTAGGTCGAAATTGGTGACTGCATTGATACCTCGGTACTCAATTGCTGCAATGTCGTAGGCATGGGCTGCCTCTTCTTGAGTGCCTGGTACGGATTGCAAAGTTAGAATATTTAAGTCAAGTTGTAGGGCTTGTTTGGTTTTGTTGTCAAGTTAGAATTAGTCTTTTCACATGCGATGCACATGTGTATAATTGCATATGTTAGCAAATGTTTGGGAAGATTTTTTTAAATTTTTTAAAATTAAAGTAGTAACATAGATTTATCAAAAAAAATAGGTAAAATTTATAAGATTTGAGAATAATCTGGAAAGTTCTTAGATTTTTTGATTAGAATCATGAGGATTTTTCAGAATTAGATTGGAATTTTCAATTTGAGACCCCCACCGCTTTCGAGTTAAAACGGTAGAGATAATCAGAGTTTTGTTTGGTTGTTTACTTATTTTAAATTCAGATCTGGGATAATTGCAGTGATCTCAAATTAAAACCGAGATATCTAGAGTTATCTAAAATCCATTCCGACCTTAATTTTAACTCCCAATAAGGGGGAGAAATCAAATAAGTCTCGAGAATTGAAAGAATTCTTGAACAACGAACTCATCAAAGCTATTTTTTTAAAGTGGATCTAGAACGTTGCAAGCTGGAGTTTTTTTTTTGTGCATAACTGCAACTATGTTTCTATGGTTATCCCACTCTGTTCCAAAAAGGGTCTTTGAAGTTTAGGTAGAACACTCACTGTATGTTCCGAGATAGAGATATTTGTTCCCGAAAACTCTCCCAATCCTTGCTTCCCATCTTCCATTATGATGATGCCTGCAATTTGTGAAAACATTCAGACCTAAATTTGCTATGGATATTATCTTTAGCGAGAATTTGAAACATTATTTTGACGAATAGATACCTTGCGACTCCTCTATACTTGGATACACCCCTTGAGAAGCCACTACTCTTCCTGTGACGCCAAATAACACTTTAATCTAAGTAACAATCTTCGTTCAAAGGAAAAGGCTATATATGAGAGAATTATGGCATACCTCCTCAAAGAAGCTAGGTACTCTTCTTTGGTAACATTCTGCATTATTTCAATCTCCTTCTCATAGTCAGTCACCTGAAAATTTTCGAATTCATTGGTAAGCTGTGGTGGTTATTCCTTATTTTACAAAATTGTGCTAGATTGAAGTTTTCTTTGTTGACATACAGGGAAGTTTGTGAAGGTGGTAGGCCCCCAATATTTGAGAGCAGCAAGATCATAAGCTCTTGCTGCTGATTCTTCTTCATCATATGCACCAAGATAAACTGAAGGGAGAATTAATAAACAGTTCAAAAATTAGTTTAAGTGATGCTTTATATAGTTAAGAGTCATAGATTCAGTATATATGTGCACCTTGTTTTCCCTTTTTCCTTTGTGTTGCATTCCATGATCCTTTATCCCATAGATGAGCTTCAAATCTGCCAGTCCATCGATGCCTGTGTCAACATTGTATCGTTAGCTATCACTTGGATCCATCTTTCATGCTGATACAATATAATTTGATCTTACAATTTTGTTGTCAATTTTTTTTTGGCAAACACATATAACTGGTAAGATGTGAAAATAACACTGATGATATGTAACCTACCTAAATGAGAGTGGCCTGGAATCAAATTTGAAATCTTTCGATGGTTCTCTTGTCCATGAATTTATGATTTAGGACGAACAATTTCGGAAACAGGCTTAAGAAAAGGTATATCATTTTAAGTTGAAGGATATACATGTTTAGGTTTATGGTTCAAAAAGCATAAAAATTCATATGCTTAGTTTTAAGCTTTATCTTAAACTCATATCTGAGCCTTTTTTAAGGGCTATGATTTAAAAGTTGTTGTTGTTGTTGATGATGACCTTGGTAGTCAGCCTTTTAAGGTTCTTAAATTTTGTTGATGGTATAAAACATATAGTTTTTATTTTTTAAAATTTGATGCTCTAGCATATGACTTTCGATTAAGCCCAAACTCAATTGTGTGTGATCCTAATCAACCTTTACATAGAAACTGTAGATTTACATGTCCTTAACAACTTTTAAAATCTTGGTATCGGTATCATATTGTCATTTTTATTAGCCATCTCGATTCCTGTCGGTTTTCTTTATTGTCTGACTAAATGGATTTTTATGAAATAGCAAAAATGTTAAATAAATAGTAAGAATATTTGTAATTTTTTTTACAATTTTTTAGTAATTAATGATCCGATAGTAATTTAAGGTCATGTACTATAATTTTCATACGGTGTCCAAGTTTGTACTTTTGAAGAGCCCAAGTTTGTACTTTTGAAGAGCGCTAATAATGCAAAATTTTTGTGAGAGCGAGGGAGACGGATGGAGCCCTTGGAAGTCGATTGGTACATGGCGCATAGCATTTTGCCGACACATTAGAAGTGTTACCTGCTAACCCCGCGAAACCTGGAACTCCTCTTGATAGTACTGCCTGTCGTCGGCAACTGCTCAGCGGTTCCTGCCTCTCTGCTCCTGGTGGTCCCTGCGGGCGCCAGCGCCGGATCCCTCCTCCTTCTCTTAATGCTCTTCGCCACAACCCCATCGCCGCCGCCGTCCGTTGATCCGGGCCCCACACCGAGCACTCGCCTTCGGTTCTCATTCATCATCTCACTCTTCACCATCATCATATGATCCATTCCTTCACTCATATATGTTTTTTTTATTTGAATGGTGCAGTTTTGTAGCTGGAGACTTCACAAGGAATGGCATTGGAGCTTGCATGGGTATATATATTGCTGCTATGTTTTGTTATTTTGCTGCAGGGGGACAAGAGAGGACAAGAGTTTGGACGTTGGATACTAAGGGGTTGTGGATTTTTGCCAGCTGAGGCCACTAGGTTTGGTTAAAATTTGTGGCCTGACCATTTCGAAGCAGTATAAAAAAATTTGTCGTTGTTGTTTGTGTGTGTCGATTTTTGGCTTTTTTTTTTTTGGTTTATAGTTAGAGGTAGTTCTCTTTATGTTAGTTGGTGTATATTATCTATGCTTACCTCCATTTTTGAGAAGAAAAATGCTTAAGCTAACAGGCTTGAAATCCTACCAAAGTTTACTAAAGAAACAAGCATCACATGCCCACTTGTTTGACACTAAGGACATGTTTGGTTGGAGGAAAGTAGAAGGGAAAATGAGAAATTGAGAGCACTTTGGATGAAATATAAGCCTCACTTTCTCTATCACTTGTTTGGAGAAGGAAAAAAATATGGATGGAATATAAGCCTCACTTTCTTGCCATATCATCATTTTGGCACATTTCACTTTCTCTCCCAAACTAAAAGTAGAGAAATAACTGAAACTAGAGAAATTGAGAAGAAAGTGAGGAAGTTGGATAAAATAATAATAGTTTATTTTATTACTTTCTTATTTCTACACCATTTGGATTACTTTCTATCTTTATGTTCACTTTCCATTTCCATTGCCCGTGAGTGTCATTTCAGCTCCTTTCCCACTTTCTATTTAACAAAACAAACAAGAATTAATACTTTCTTTTCACTTTATTTCCATTTCACTTTCCTACTATTTTCCTACTTTCTTTTCACTTTCCAATCGCTAGACATACCCTAATATCTAGGTATTGTGGGTCTCACCATTTTGTCTTTTTGATAGATTATGGTAAGAATTCAAGCTGGTACTACAGGAAAATGGGGCTAATATCGACGGCTATTTATTTGGGGATAAGCATTTGAAATAAGTCTCCCATGACCGTAATTTTGTTGACTTCGGTAAGCAATTTTTTCTATGTGAGCAACACGTAGACAATATTGTCGACCGAGGTCAACAATTTTGCCCTGCCCCAAAAGTAATGTTTCCCCCTTAAAATTTTATTTCCTTCCCAAAATTTTTATTTCCTTCCCTTCTTCAAAATTCCTCCCCCTTCCTCTTCCTCCTCCTATGAGTCTTCCTTCGATCACCGGTCGATCGGCCGCCTACGAGTCTCTCACGCTGATCGGCCGCCTCCTCGATCGCGCCTCCGAGCCTTCTCGACCGTGCCCTTTTCTTCTTCGACAATCTCCCCCGGCCGCCTCCGAGCCTCCTCTTCTCCGAGCACCTCCGGCCTCCGCCTCTGATCAGTTGGTTTATTAATTTATTAATTTTGTTTGATTTTTTGTTAAATTTAATTAATTATAAGGTTAGAGATAGGATTAATTTTAGGGTTAGGTTTAATTTTAAGATTTAAGGTTAATTTTGGGGTTAAGGTTAGGGTTTATTTTGGGGTTAGGGTTAGGGTTTATTTTGGGGTTTGTGTTGGGGTTAGGATTAGGGTTAATTTTAGGGTGAGGGTTAAGGTTAGGGGTTATGGTTAATATTTTGTTAATTTAAAGTAATTTTAGGGTTATTTTTATTTAGGGTTAGCGTTAATTTTAGGATATTTTATAACAATTTAGTAAATGTATGTGTATGTATGTGTTTGTGTGCATATATGTGTATGTGTGTGTGTATGCTTGTTTTTGTGTGTGTACACACATATACATACATATTCAACCGTGCGCGCAGACACACACAAAAGCATACACACACACACACAGAAACACATATTCATACACGCACAATCAAGACTTAATTCATCATCATTCTCTACAATGAAACTCTTCATATATGTGTGATTGTAGAGTTGACGTCGGCATCATTGCTCGCTCCTTTTTCGCATTCTATATACATCAGTCTCCGGTATACAACTCTATCCCTTTTAATTCTTAACTACTAAATTTAGACTAATTAACCATACCTACATTAAGTCACCAATTAAATATTAATTAAACTAAAAACATAGAGTGTGTGGACATGTGTATGTGTGAGAGAGTGTGAAACTTACATTTATGCAATGTTCCGTGTATGGATGCGTGTTTATTTTAATGAATCTAAGTGCTTCGTTATTAATATCAAATATTCGAGCAAATTTACCATCAAAACTAAATACTTAAATAACCGACGATACTGAAATGATAACCATTAAAACCAATCTAATTAAGTGCATGATACTCGATAATGAAAAAAGTAAACCGATACATATCGTCATCGAGTATCTCACAATGAAAAAATATTGCGACTTAGAACCCGTCTATCAATTATATGCTTACGGTTATCTTCGTGACATAAAACTACGTGTGTGTTGTTAATCTCGAACGTTAATCTTTTTTCGTTGACAACTATCTCATGGTTTATACGATGAGAATACTAGTCGCACTATAACCGATTGATTTGTCCCGCTTTGGACAAATTAAGAATGTATAGTGTATACACTTTCTTGCATATTTATGCTTTTCATTCGTTTCGAGATGAGTTTCGTCAGTACCTTTCCGCTGGTTCTTCGTATACAAATATAGTTGAGATGATTATCTCAATACCGATAGTATTGAGATGTTTATCTCACTATTGCAGTATACTCAGAAAACAGCGAGGAGGTGCTGCCGAAATTTTCTCGAAGCGAATGAAAACATAAGTGCAGAGGGTGTATGAGTTATACATTCTTAATGGGATAGAAACCTTACCCCTGACAGCCGTTACCCCTTGACATCCAAGATAGAACCGTTAATATTATTTCCAGCCATGATAAACCATTCAAATGTATTTCCGAGACACTGTTGTCATTCTTTTCTTTGTCTATAACCATCTCGTTCTTAGCTTTTTCACTGCAGTATAAAATTGTTAATATCGTGTATGAATTGAAAATATTTGTTATGATATAATAAATAATTGTGAACTGTATTAGGTTTTATGTATCGGACAAGAATGGATAAGATTTGGATAAATAAGAACAAGTTTGGCCCTGAATTAAAATCGGTGTAGAACAGTTTATGCAATTTTCATCAAGAGTGGGTGGTAGTCCGATCTCCTATCCCTGTAGGAAATGTTGTAATGGCAGAAGTGATAGTCGAGGGTTAGTTTGACTGCATATACTTGCTAACGGATTCTGTGAATGTTACACTATCTGGCACTTGCATGGAGATGTCGTGGACTATATAATCAATGCACATTGTCTGTTGCCGCCTCCTATAAGAACCTCATCAACCACCGATTTAAATGACATGTGAATGAGTTGTATGATGGCATGAACGATGATACCCCTTTCGGATGATGCGGTTCTAGATGCCAAATCTGCTAGTCTTTTAAGTATATAGAGAATGCTAAGAAATTCTTTACGAGGGTGCGACAATGACAAAGTTGGATTGGATGGTTCGCATGTTTCATCTTAAATGTAGAAGTTTATGAAGCAACAAGTCAGTTGATGACGTTCGAAAAATAGAGAAGGAGGCTTATCCGAATTCCGATATCCCTGCCAATTTTCAAGAGATGAAGAAGATTATTGCCAATATCGGTTTCAGTTATCAAAAAATCGATGCATGTCCAAATGATTGCATGTTATTCATGACAGATGATGACAAGAATTTAAATAAGTGTAGAACTTGTGGAAAATCGAGATGGATCTTACCTAAAAAGCCCCTGAGGGACGAGGAGTTAATTCCGAAAATTCCTGTGAAAGTGTTGCGCTTTTTTTCTATTAAGAAAAGACTAAGGTTATTTCTGTCGTTTAAAACCGTCGAACATATGACATGGTATGCAGATGGTTGCTGGAAGGATGGAGTCTTATGAAATCCCGCTGATCGTAAGGAGTGGCAAAAATTTGACGCTCAATTTCCAGCGTTTACTGCAGAAGCTTGTAATGTGAGACTTGGATTATCGGATGATGGTTTGAAACCATTTAAAAGAGCTGCATCTCACGTTGTATAGCTCGTTACACTAGTAGTTTATAACCTCCCACCGTGGATGAGTATGAAACAATCTTACATCCAAATGTCTCTGTTGGTCTCTGGATGCAACTCCCCTGGTATTGATATTGATATTTATTTGAAGCCGTTGATCGATGAGTTGAATGAGCTGTGAGAGACTGGAATCGTTGCTTATGATGTCCACAAAAAGGAGATATTCATACTACGCGTGGCGTTGCTTTGGAAATAAACGATTTCCTAGCATATGTCATGTTGTAGGGATGGAGTACGAAAGGTTACCGTGCTTGCCCCTGTTGTCAAGAATACACCGTCTGTGAAACGCCAGTAAATCAGATTTCATGTTACATTGGACATTGTCATTGGTTAGATGCCGATCATCTTTATCGACGTAATGGAATCAAGTTCAATGGTGAGCAAGAGCATCGGCCCCCTCCTCCTGAGCCAAATGGGATAAAGACGTTTGAGAACGTAGAGCACATCAATATTGTTTTTGGTAAGAAACATAAGCATACTATTCCGAATGAGATATCTAATAACTAGAGAAAGAGATCTATATGTAATGATTTGTCGTATTGGCGATTTCTTAATCTTCGCCATAACTTGGACGTCGTGCACATTGAGAAGAATGTCTGCGTGCTTTTACTGGGTACCCTATTGAATACCAAATTAAAGAACAGAGACACTTGTGATACGACAATGGTTTGCTACAAAGAATTTGCGGTCATAATTGCATCCAATTTCGAAAGGGAATGATAAATGGGTGATTTCACCAGCAAAACACATGATGTCCGATAATGAGAAGCTGAGTTTTCTTAAGGTATTTAAACAAATAAGGGTACCTGATGCATATTCTGCGAACATCAGTAAATGCGTAAACTTGAAAAAGAAAACCCTCATCGGCCTGAAAAGTCACGACTGTCATGCGATCATGCAACAATTGCTGTCCATTGCTGTTAGGGCATTACCAAATAACGACGTTGTATCAGCTGTGACTGATTTGTGTTATTTCTTTAGAGAGTTATGCTTCAAAGATTACTCGGCAAATGATTTTGGAACCCTGAAGAATAAAATACCTCGCATACTTTGTAGAATGGAGATATTGTTTCTGTCTTCTATTTTCACCGTAATATTGCATCTTATGGTACACCTTGCTCAAGAGACACGTTTAGGTGGTCTCGTAAATTATCGGTGGATGTATCCGTTCGAGAGGTAAAACTAACATAATAACTCTTTAATGTTCATAATAAATCGAATATTTATAATAAAGCGACTTAAATTTGTTTGCATTCGTCAGGTTCATGTACAAAATAAAACGGTATATCCGTAACAGGAGTCGGCCTGAAGGGTCGATCGCTGAAGGGTTTCTCGCAGAGAAATATATGATGTTCTGTTTTATATATCTTGAGAGTGTTGAGACTGCATTTAACAGGCCAAGACGTAATGAAGATATTGTTGACAATAGACCCGTAATGTCCGTCTTCCGGGTCCAAGGAAAGGAACTGCGTAAAGTGAAGTCGGATCACAGTGCATCTGAGCAGCCCGGCATGATTCACCGTTACGTTTTATTCAACCGTTCAGATGTGAACAGTTTTATCGGGTAAGTATTTATTACTTTTTCCTTAACATAATTATAGAAAATTTTCAAGTCAAAATTAATTGTTTATTTTCGATATATATAGCGTTTGGAATGCTCAATACCGTCCACCTATTAAACGACCTCAGCAATGGGATGTCGATAAGGAGCGATATAAACACTTTCCTGCTTGGTTGAAAGCACGTATAAGTTGTAAACTATAAAAACCAAACTGTAACTCATGTTGATACACACACACACAATTTAATCCATTTTATTTTAATAGGTTGAAAGAAATCCCAATGATAGACATGTATCAGAAGATATAAAAGCACTGGCGTATGGTCCAGATGAACAAGCCGAGTACCTCTCCGGTTACATTGTTAACGGGTTTAGATTTCACACCAGAAAAAGAGATAAAAATAAAAAAGTTTCAGAATTGCGACATTTTTGTCACATCCACCGTTACTGAATATTTATCTTTTAGATATTCAAATCCAACCACGGAAAAATTGGACTATTACCGGATGCTTAAAAACTTAGTTCGGGTGCGTTATCATGAACAGACGGTTGTTCTGTTCAAGTGCATGTGGTACGATATTCATCATCGACATACTAGGTCCAAAGTTGAAAATGGTCTAGTTTTACTCAATTCATCGAAACTCGTTTTTGGTGAAGAGCCTTATATTCTCGCCAGCCAAGCCCGCCAATGCTTTTATGTCGCAGATCCTGGGGATGCCTAGTAGGATATTGCTGTTGTGACGAATCCACGAGACTATTACAACATGGGTGAAAGTGATGTAAGCGAGATTAGTTGTCATACAATCCTGGTTATACAAGATGATATTCCTCTCGAATTCAACAGCAGTTTATCAAGGACGGATATAAAGCCAGAAATAGTCTCTAATGTACCGTCGGCGGTCGTAGAAACTTAAGTAATACGAAACTTATAATTTATTAACACGCTCTTGTATGATACTTATAACTTAAGTAGTGTAAAACTTACAATTTATTGCATCTTTACGACATTCAACAGTATGTCCTACATTTCATCTACTTTTCCGCATATTATTTTCACCATTGTTTCTCCTGTATGATATTCTTTTCAGTATTAATTTTCACTATTATTTTGTTATCTATCATACTAAACTATATTCCGTAATTTTTTTTAGATATGTCAGGTTATGATAGCATGACCGATCGGTCTACTAGAGACGAGAGGAAGTCTTTTCAGAAACGAAAACGGAGTGGGAGAGGACCTACATGGGCCAGTGATATCTGGAGGAGGATGTCGTATGCCCCTGGTAAGCCGATTGTATATGTTGTATTCACACGGAATGCTATAACAGTAGCCAACAAAGACGTGAAGAAAATTATGTCGTTGATCGTGAACAACGAGGACCACATGCCATATTTGATGAAGGACGAAGATGATGAGTGAGTGGTCCTAGATTGGACTAGCGTAGAGTTGGGGCTAAAGAAACAAGTTCCTGTATTGGAGATGGTGATATTTGTTTATACAATTCAATACTGCACTTTTTTTTTGATATGCACACATGCAAACACATATACGCGTATATCACAACACATACACACACATACGGACACACACACAAAGATACATTTGCATATATCATATACATACACACATATATACACAAATACGCATATATCACATACACACACATACACACACACTGTAACACCCTAGTTCATTTATACCATAGTTTATTTAGAGTTTTTCTAATCTTGCGACTATTTCTTGGTTATTAACGTTTTGGGCACGGTAGTGCATTTGGTATTTGTGGATAATATCCGACCCTACCCGCATACTTGAAACCCATCTTGATTCTAGATTACATCATATAATTACTAGTACAGAGGACCCGTGCACATCTAGATTCCATACTCTCATATGATATTTTTGGTATTTGCATATCTTTTTAGAATACAAATTATAACCAAATAATATATTTTAATATCTAGCATGACATGTTATCATACCTCATATCATATGTTTGCATCCAGACATCGTGTTGATGTCCAATTTGATAAAACGGACTCGTTTGGATCGCTGCGTGATTTTACGTGTATCCTTCTTGGGGGTATGCATTTTATTTAACCAGATATCGCATTATAGTTTTGGCTGATACGTATATTATTCATATTTTAAAACTAGAATTTTAGATGAGACTCGGGTATTTTTCGGAGTATTTTTGTATTAGCTGTTTAAACCTTATATGTATATATATATATATATATATATATATATATATATATTAATAAAACTAAACCTAACAGTTAATATCAATTGGATCTCAAATGTTCAAATAAAGAAGCCTGTCCCTTGAACAAATAAACGAGTTATGTTATATATGTTTTAACATATGTGTGTTTCTTTTTTGATATTGTTTAATATATGTATGTGTTCTTTTCCAGTTAAGTAATTAAGTAAATTGATAAAAAAAAATACTAATAAAAAAAAAGATTAATACTTAATAAGATAAGAATATGAAAAATATTCATATTCTACAGTCATATTCTATAGTATATTCTATAGTTCTATAATATTAATAATACTAAGAAATGACACTTCTCTCATAGGGATGGAGATAGAAATTTTCTTTGTTGTTGCTTCAATAACTTCAATAACAAGTATTTTTTATTTGATATCAAATAAAAAATAATAAAATTGTTTAATCTATGAAAGAAATGATTCATCAGAAGTAATAGCCCGGCCAATACTTAACTAGGCCGGGGGAATGCATACATATAATATAATTTATTAACTAATAATATATTTCATCTGTCTCTCTTTCTCTCCAATCCCATTACCTCTCTCTCTCCTCTCTTTCACTCAGTCTCTCTCTCTCTCTAACTATATATATGTACATATAATTTATATTAACCAAAAACAAAACACCTCTCTCCCTTTTCCTCACTTTTCAAAATATATTATTTGTTTCATCGTGTTCACTATATATAAATACAATAAGGACCCTAGTAAACATAGGTTTAAGCGGGACCAGTCTCTTGAGCCTCTGGGAACCGGAGATATGAGTGCTTGCCTATTTAAGGTAGACAACTTAACAAACGGTGTTATCAACACGGTAATTGTCTTTGAAAAAGACACAAATCCTGCCGTTCATGTTGTCACGACCCGAAAGAGCACGTGACTGGCCCTTGAACCATATGAAGTCTATAGGACTCCATCTGATCCAAGTAAGCCAAACCCAGAAATTTAAAACCATATAAGGAGTAAATAAAGAGAACCCAGAAATCCAACTTTGTCACAACCACGCAAGCAATATGATATACAACGCCGAATGGTGAGGATCAAAACTCAAAGAAAACTCAAATAAGCATGAAAACCGTAATACTACTAAGCGCGACTCTAAGGTCGAAATAATACATCACTAGTGTCTGAGTCTGAAACAATATACAAGTTTTGGTTGATGGAATTTCTAGATACAAAGAATAATACATATACAAGGGTGGTTCTGATGCAAAGAACCCACCTACCAAGCAAATCACCCGCAAAGGAAGCAATGTGCCGGAAATGCCGCTATGGAACCTGTACGGCAAAACCTGCAAGAACTGTGGCACAACATGGGTGAGTTGCCAACTCGTGAATAGAAAATATCTACAAGCAGAAATTGAAAGCATGACATAATCCTAAGTCAGAACGATCAGATATAATATAAACCTCATATGAATAAGTCTGAAGCATGGTAAAGTGGCAATGTAACATCTGAACATCAGTGCAGTGCCAAGTACTCGTGCCAGTGCCTCACGTAATAACATATCATAAATATGATGTGTGTATGCGGTAAAATGAAAACAGAAGATATCATGAATGAAATCATCAGAAAATCAATGTCGAGCATCGACACAAACTATATATCTCAATGTCAAGTGAAACCCATATATCATGTATCCGATATGTATGCAGCATTCATGAAGGTACTCTATCAGGTACTACTAATATATGATGCAATGCATATAAAAATAAATGTGGGGTAGGGGAGATATAATATGCCATCGACCATAAAGGCCCCGAGCACATAGGCTCCTTTCAAATCGAGCTCATAGGCTCCGAGCACATAGGCTCCTCTCAAATCTAGCTCATAGGCTCCGAGCACATAGGCTCCTCTCACATCGAGCTCATAGGCTCCGAGCACATAGGCTCCTCTCACATCGAGCTCATAGGCTCCTCTCATAATGCATATGTAAATTTGCATAGATCATCATGATGATATATTAAGTAGGCGTATATATATATATATCAGCGTCCCATATCACTAATATATATATACTCTATGAGTATGCATATATATTTCAGCGTCCCATACCACTGATATATATACGCAGGAGTAAAACAATCTAGAATCATCATATGCAACCATATCACAGTGCGAAATCCATGAATTATAATACATGCAACATGAACACTAATATGAGCATGCAACTATGTAAAGGCATATGCACAAGGAATATGAATCAATAACATATAAGCATGCAATGCAATGCGAGCCGTAGAGTAAATGGTAAATGAATAGTAATGCAGCTTTCCATTTGAAATATGACAAATCGGGGTTTTTAGTAAACTAAGGGCTACAGTGTTTTTAAGATATTCCCGATTTGTTAGTTTTTGAAATAGGTATGACTCGGGTCTAGTCTAACATCTACTATGCAAACCACAGATCTAAGTATCAAGTCAACCGGGAGGGGTATGGAATCCACCTAAATCTGAGTCTATATATATATATATATAGTCAGTGATCCCGCCTCAATAGTATTGCGTACGATACAGTATATCACATGGCATCCTCAAGTCATGAGTGTGGATCTATCATCAATATAAAACTCGTACGGTAAATCGTCGTACGGTATCCCAATAGCTGGGTACGGGTCAGTATCACATTCCTCTCATCAAATTTCAGGTATCATTATCATCGTATCGCATCATCTGGGGTACAGATCTAAGTCTAGTACAAATCAATACCATCTATATAAGTATGAAAGCGGGGGTAAAATACATGCCCAACGGCCCGCTAAGATCACATGTCGTATCGCAAGTACGAATCACATCACATCACCGATCTCACGGCACAATGCCCAAAATCATCGACCCATCTCTAATGTCATCCAATATCATCATCAACACAGTGTAAGTATAGTGAATATGTAAGGGTGCGTGTGTGGGTGTAAACCTATTCTAGGGTTCGCGACTATGAACTATACTAGTTTACTTCTAACCCTAAGCTATCCATAATACACCTAACACAATATCCATGACGCACCATAACTATCATATATAATATATAGTATATCAACTACGGACTGCGGGGGTGCTATACGCCATCCACCCGACTTCCCCCTGTAGATATAATCTACTCACCTCGCGTCTTCATTGTCGATGTCACCATGCGTTTTCTTGTCGTCCCGAAGTCTTCATGGGGTACCTACACATTAACGTATCGCAAATGCGTATCAAAACCAATTCCAACTAAAACGGCATACGAATCTCAAAACGATACGCTATGATCTATAGGTTAGAACCTATGGACAACGCCTTCCAAAACCTTCAATCAATCCTCGGTATCGTCGTATAAACGCTAAATAGTCGAGGTAAAACAAAATACACAATTTCAGAACTAAAAATACGGAATACGGAAACACGAATCCAAAACAGCAACTAAGGGAATAAGCTCCAGATTTCATCCTAGGTCAAATTAGACAAATCTACACATACCAGGGGTCTAATCTACTGACAAGGGGGCACCAAAACAAAAACGAGCCAATTACTTTCTGGTCTGGCCACAATTTGCGGCCAGAAAGGATATATTTGCGGCCGGGGTTGGGAGTTAGGGGCTAGGGTTCTGGTGGCAGCTTCCTGGGTGCCTGCACATCTCACTGTCCAACCAAAATATTTTTCAGAGTCTCGGGTTAATAGCAGATCTCATATAACCTTCACAGATTCCTTAAATTTTCCGATATCGGTTTCTATAAATCCGTATTTTGGGTTTAAGCTTCAGGTTTGTGTCTCAATTATAGCACTTAGGTGTTGGTGTAGCCTCTGCTGAGCTCAATTTCACATTACAACACAAATTCCCTCAAACCCTAACTAGGTTTTCCCTTAAGTCCACAAAACACACAATATCGGTTCTATCACAACATGGGGGTATAAGTAATGCATAAACTAAGCTAATGATCCAGAAATTACCTCTTTTGGCAACTCAAGAATTTTCTTGAGTTGCCCCTAGTGGCCAAAATCCTTGCTTTCTTGGTCCAATGTGTAGATCTTGAGCTTGTGCACATTTTTTGTGAAATGAAGATGGGGTTTTGGTGTAGTTTTCATGGTGATTTGGGGCTATTGAAGAGGGGAGGGAGGAGGAGCAGCAGCAGCTCAGAAAAGAGAAGAGGGAGAGATGATGAAGGTGAAGGAATGGGGACAAATGACAAAATCAAAGCAACCCCTCTCTTTTCTCTCTCACACCATACCTTATATTTTATTCCTTTCTCATTTCTTTTTCTTTTCCTTTCTTTTTCCTTTCTCACAAGAATAGTAACCCCAAAATAAAACCATGGCAAGAAAAATGTAACACAAGTGTGGAAAAAGATATGTGCATGTTTTGCACAAAATTGCTAAAAAACCGATTAGTGATTTTTAATCGCGATTAGCACTAAATTAGCATATAACTAATCATAACAACTTAAAAATGGCATAATTCCATAAAATAACCTATTTTAGAATTTTCCATAATTTTCCAAAAAATTTCCCCATTTATTTGTATTTAATTATACCGAATTATTAAAATATTCAATAAAGTAATATTTAAATTATAAAAATTCCCTAAAATAATATTTAATTTTTTTGAAATGTTACACATGTGCAGCAGTTACCGATAACACCAAAAACCTAATTCAGGATTCAATTTCTTTTCTAATTGTCTGACTCAGACTGAGTCTCAATATAATCAATCCGACTTGAATATGATTCAAGTATGAAATTACAAAAACTACAATTCAATATGAATCCATATATTCAATCTGTTCAATCTATATTGACCGAACCGAACCGAACCGAACCATGGATATATATCCATCTATATGATCCTCCGGTTACATCCATTTACTGATATCATGGTTCCGGCAAGTCATCTATATATATAAATCAAGACAATACAATACAAATAATACAATCAAGACATCGCGGGGTTTATAAGGCGTAGACTGGTATGAAAGGTGTTAGAAGTGGCATGAGACTGTAACCATAATACATCTAATCTGAATATCCATTGCCGTTGTACCGTGGCTGAACGGTTCCTTGTGCTCTGTATACCTTAGTCTCCGGAATAATGGGACTCCTCTCGTATACACTGGCATTCTTCTGTACCAAGGTATAAACAATAGCGTTAATACTAAATACAACATTATAAAAATATACTCTCTATTCTGTTTATTCTATTCTTGTCTATTTACGGGACTTACCAAGCGATTTGTTCGCTGACGACATTCTCTTTCTTTTCTTTGGAATGTCGTCAGGTGATTCGGACCTTCAGGAGATCGAGCCCACCAGCGAGGACTTGGATCAGCTAGCCTTCGACCCGGAGCTCTAATTACTTGTACATTTCATTTCAGTATTTTTATTCTGTTATGCCACTGTTTAGGCATTGCTTTCATTCCATTTACTTTTCAGTTGTATTGTAAAAAGAATGTTTAATAAATAAAGTTGATGTTCGTTTACATCTTCTCTCTTGTGTACATTACATTTTATATTGCTTAAATACGCTTAGCGTGTTTACTTCTGAGTAAATACGTAGCGGCCTCGTCGCTTCCTCCACTCGTATAAAATTCAGCGAGGACTTTTGATCCACATCAAAATCCCGTGGCAACCGATCACATGATACTAAATTGCTAGATTTATAAAATTCAAATTAGTTTTCACAAAACTAAATATTGTGGATTCCAAGTATTGTATCACAATCACAGATAGCTAGACAATGTTAAATTTTTCGATCGAATCAACAAATACCCAAAATTTCCCAAAAAACTCAACACTTGAGCGGAGTTTAAAAAATACCCAGAACATGCCACGGCACCTATGGACTAACCATAGAAGGGTCAAACCTTGCTTCACCTATGGCGCCGTGAAACTACCACAAACCCTAGAGTTTGGTGGCGGTTCCGATGGTCACAGAATCGAGTTAGGATTTCGTTCTTCTAGAGGGTCCATAAAAAACACCTGTATGATTTTCTAAAGATTTTAAACTTGGAAAAATCCAACTCTTGGAAAATTTTCGGCAAGGAAAAAATCGGTTATTGATATCCTTTCGAACTTTTTAACGTTGTCTAAATAACCCGAAATGATATTATAATTACGATTACGAAACACTCCGAATTGCCTTTACAAAAATATGACATCACATGCAATATCAGTAAAAACAAGCAACACCTGAAACACCAAAACCCAAAGACTGGAACACCATAAAAAATTCAACCCAAAACCATCCTAAAAAACCGAGCTGGCCGGTTTTTAGTGCAATGTAGCCGACCATTTTCCGGCGAGAGGGGTTCAATTTTCTGTGGTGTTCATGTTACATCACATGTAGCATTCTGCAGTTGCTTAAAAAAAATTTATACACTCTGAAAATTTCAACAGCAACTAGATTTTTATTTCGTGTGTTTCGAAGTTGTTTCGGTTTCGTAATCCTACAAACTTCGTCTAATTCTCTAGCATAGCTCTGATACCACTGTTGGGTTCCCTAGGAAGGCCGCTGGGTTTTAGGAGGCATCAACCATGCCGTTTTCAAAAAATTGGCGCGCTAAAAAACCCTAACGCTAGAATCCAAACTAGAGATTTAGACGAAACTAGCATGCAAACAACTTTACATACAAAGTGAACAAGGAATACAACATTTGTAGACCGGTCCTTCACTTCAAAAGCTCCTTGTAGTAGTCCCTTCGCTCCAAGTAGTGATCTCTCGGACTCTAGTGAGGCTCCACAAGGTGAAATGAACAAACTTGCTTGAAGTTTTCGAGGCCGAAGATAATCTACGTCGAGGAGACACTAACTCAAGCTACATATTCACTAAGTGATGAACTAGTGAAAAAACAACTCAATCTAAATGGTTAGTAGAGAAGAGGTTGATGAAGTAGGAATTTTTCTCACTTTAGAAATAATTTTCTCACCTATTTTCTTCACCTCTCATAAAACTAGAAAGCTTGAGTAAGGAGATGAAGAAAGCAACCATAGAATAAAGCAAGTGAAGAATGAATCAAGTGGTGAGAATAGCAACCATGGGTGAGTTAATATCATATACTAACTCTTGTAGAGACTAAACTGTAGGGTTCCTAGGCACACTTGTGAAGGTTCATAAAGCATCAAACATGCCTGAATAAAATTTTACATGTGCCGAACAACCCAAAGACGGGATCTTTGCTAGATTATTAGGGTTAGCATGCAAGATAACATCTTTAAAGCTAAGTGTGAGGGATTACAACCTTTGTAGTCCGCTCCTTCGCTTCACAAGCTCCGAGTAGAAGTCCCTTCGCCGCGATCCACGATCTCCCGGACTCAAGAGAGGCTCCACGACTCGAACGATCCATGCTTTCTTGAAATGTTCCGATTCTCCGATGATCTACGTCGAAGTTGCTTTAACCCAAGCTTTCTCACTCTAAAGAGATGAACACCCTAATTTAATGGGCTAGATTAGATGAGGATGATGGAGTAGTATTTATGCTATCTTTTTATTTCACTTTCTCACAATAAATCATCATAAAAGGATTAACTAGTAAGCTTTCTCTCAAACTCAAGAGAGAAGAAGATGAAGAATGAAAAAAGGAATAATCCTTTTGTGATGAATAGTATTCAAGAATATATGATTGATTATCAAACCATGGTCAAGGATGAGAGGCTTAACCTTTGTAGAGAATAAACTAGAGTTAGGGTTTGGTTAGGTCAAGAATAAGTATCAACCATAATATCTTAACCAAGACAAAAGAAAATTCTTCTAGAATAATCAAGAAGAAGCTAACCCTAATCAAACCCTAATCTCTTATTATCATCCCTAATCATGTTTCATAATAAATCATATCATGTCACAATAATATATATCACATATATATTATATATTTGCAACAAAAGAAAATAATACAATTAACATATATCGCATATATATCAATGTATTAATCCGGTGAGAAAATGAAATAATAAAGTGAGCCAATATTAGATAATATAATACAATATATCATATATATCATTATACATTAAATCATCGAATCAACACTTGATCCAACGATCCGGCTATATCGAATATAACCGACTAATATATCATGTACCGATTCATCGAATCAACACTTGATCCGATGTCCCGATTCATATCTAAATATCGCGAGAATATAATACGGTATCTCATATCGCATTATCCTCGGTCCTGCACATATCACATATATGCCTCTACTCCGTTTTGTCTGAGCCAAGAAATCTCTGTGTAGGACTCTAAAGAATCGTCAATACGCCGGTAGCAGGTGATGGTCATATCAAACACCCACAAGCTGCAAGCGGTCAGCTAAATGTAACAGCCACCCAGGTATTGAGCGATCAGAAGATCAACAAGCTAGCATGTACGTTCTCCTGTGAATCCAATCAGTAACACTCCCGTACAGTCCGGTCTGTTCGTCTGATATGTCGCATATCAAGTCTAGGGGTGGTATACGTCAGACCCCAGTAACCGATAAGTCGTGTCGATGTGAGGCTCATAACAGGTCGAGAAACTACTGGTAACACTTACCAGCATATCTCTATATCAGCCCTGGCCAGGGACTTCCAGTTATAGCCAATCGAACACAGCACGACATCAACTCCCTATACCGGGAGAGACGAATCCCCTCTTATCGCTCATTGCCTCCATATGATTCGGGACTGTACCCAAAAGCCACCGTTTTGCATGCCCTCTTGGATGTGGTAAGGTGGAAATCAAAGCACAGTGGGAATCACACAAGACTCTATGACGATCTCTGGTCTACAGACTACCCTGTACCAGTGTCACCAGAGAACTGCCATCTGACGTGTGGTATATCACCAACTGGGAGTTCTCGGCGAGTCCGTCCAGTGTACCCAGTCTCCACTGAGCACCCGTATACCATCCTTGATGTCAAACACCGATGGATATGGGATCATCCATCGCCCATCATATGGGTCAAGATGCGTATACGCTGGTCTACTCTGGTGTATCGATGCCCTGTCTCGATATACCCTCGACTAGGAACATTTATAGGATGTACTCATCGACTACTATGGCCCCACTAGTATGATCTCATCATAGTCCTAGTAGTCGAGTACAGATCCTAAGGGCTTTATCAACATGTGAGAGTAAGACAGTAAACCAATACAAGTCAACATGTTAAGATAAAGTGAAACCAAATAGCATACTATCATGACGAGCAAGAAAGTCCTCTCTGTATATATCCAAGCATCCATCATAATATACATCATATGTACAACAATAGCCTCTAGGGCATATACATAACTAACATAAACCATGGCTAAACAATAATTGTTAGGTTAATAAATATCTTCAAGTAAAACAAAATTAGTGGACTTGGTCAATGGTTCCATAAGCTTCTACAAGCTTCAACCATGTGACTAATTTCCAACTAATTTGATTTACTTTAAATAAACAAAATCTTACATTATTATAAGCATGGTGTGAGTCTCATACAACCATGTAGCATGTGGCACCAAGCATGACACAAAAGATGTACATTAATATTTATCACATATATACTAAGTGTACACTAATGAGAAAAAGAAATCTTAAGTGAGCTAATATTAGTTAATGTAGGTTAATATATCAAATATATAATTATACATTAAATCATTAAATCAACACTTGATTTAATAATCCGTCTATATCACATACAACCGACTAATATCAAATGTATCAACTTATCGAATCAACACTTGATTCGAAAGCCCGACTATATCACATATAACCGACCGATATCACATATCACGAGAATAGAATGCGGTATCACATATGCGCATTAATCTCGGTCCCGCACATATCATATATGTGCTCCTACTTCGTTTCGCTTGAGCCAGGAAACCTCTGTGTAGGACTCTAAAGACTCGTCAATACGCCGGCAGTAAGTGGTGATCATATCGGTCACCCACAAGCCGCAAGCGGTCTGCTAAACATAGCGGCCACCCGGGTATTGAGCGATCAAAAGATCAATAAGCAAGCCTGCTCATACTCCTGCGAATCCAATCAATAACAATACCGTACATTCCGGTCTCTTCGTCTGATATGTCGCATATCATAGCCTGGGGGTGGTAATCGTCAGACCCTAATAGCCTGATAAGTCATGCCGATGTAAGGCCCATAACGGTTCGAGAAACTACTGATAACACTTACTAGTAGATCTCAGCAACCTTGGCCAGGGATTTCTTGTTATGGCCAATCGAGCATAGCACAACATCAACCCCCAATACCGGGAGAGACGAAATCCCCTCCTATCGCTCATTTCCTCCGTGTGACTTGGGACTGTACCCAAAAACCACCGTTTTGCACGATCTCTTGAACGTGGTAAGGTGGAAATCAAAGCACAGTAGGAATCACATAAGACTCTATGACGATCTCGGGTCGACAGACTAACCTGTACTAGTGTCACCAGAGAACTGCTATCTGACGATAGGTATAATACCATTTAGGAGTTCTCGGCGAGTCCGTTCAGTGTACCCAATCTCCACTGAGCACCCGTATACTTTCTCTGATGTTAAACACCAATGGATGTGGGATCATCCATCGCCCATCACATGGTTCAAGAAGCATACACGCTAGTTTACTCTGGAATATCGATGCCCCGTCTCGACACTCTCACGACTAGGAACATTTGAAAGATGTACTTACCGACTACCATTGCTCCATTAGTATGATCTGCATTATAATCCTGGTAGTCAAATACTCATCCCAAGGGCTTTATCAACATGTAATAGAGAGACAGTAAGTGTACATGTTAAGATAAAGAGCAACCAGATAGCATACTATCATGTCGAACAAGAAAGTCCTCCCAATATATGTCCAAGCATCCACTATAATACACATCACATGTATAATAATGTCCTCTAGGACATGCATATAACTAACAGGGGCTTCCCTTTATTTTATAAGGGAACAACAGGCTTTAGGCTAAAATTTTTTGCGGGAACAAATGGCCCCTACTATTTTGCCCATGTAAGTATGTACGTGGGTTAAGTAGTGCAAAGTTATGCATCGCCATAGAATTGATGACTTAGGAGACAAGTTTAGAATCCCTGCCAGCTAAGGTTTCGTTCATCTTCATGAGCTGTAAGGGTCTCATGAAGGTTTTTCTCTCTATGAGTCATGAGGATCTCATGGGTACATATTCTTCTTGGAAATCGTGGGGACTCCTATGTGTCTTTTACCTTCGTGAGTCGTAAGGATCTCACGCAGGTATTTTCTCCTTATGAGTCGAGAGGATCCGTATGTGGCTTCTTCTGCTCATTAGATGCAATTTTGTCGAATGTGGCCCATAGATAGTATACAAGAGTCAGTCTTAACCTCCTTGTAGGGAAACAATTGCTTAGGAAATAGGTTGATATCCCCTGTCACCTAAGGCTTTTCAACTTTATGAGCCGTGAGGGTCTCATAAAGATGTTTCTCCCTATAAGTCGATAGCATCTCACAGGTGTATCCTAACGCGAAATATCGATAACCCCTTTCGATACAGGAGCTCGTTAGGTTTGTGGTTCCGGGTTAAGTTCATCGTACCGTCGCGTTGGCCGATATATTCTCGACATGCAATCCCTTAGGTTGCTGCTCGAGTAGCCCCGTGTCTATCGTGTCTCTGATCCGTTCTGAGTCTAGACAATACGTCTTCAAATGGTCTTCTTAGGTTGGAATATTCATATTACTATTAGAAGATCCAGCGTTAGGTATTATCGTGGTGATTTACTTGAGGTTAGACTCGATTTAGAGCCCTGATGATTCATAACCTCACCCTTGTGTGGTGGGATGACATCCAATGGTTTTTAGGCTTGCCATTAAAACCCGAAGCTAAGAATATTCCATCACTTCGATTTTGCTTTTGATGATGTCGCGCCGCTCCTTCATTGAAGAGGGGTAGACATCCATATGACCTCTATGCTGTACATATCGCCATCGAGATCCAAAGCTAAGATTTTGCCGTCACTCCACTTTTGATTTGATGATGTCGCACCGCTCCTTCACTAAAGAGGGGTGGATATCCATATGACCTCTATGTTGTACATATCGCCATCGAGATCCGGAGCTAGAATTTTGCCGTCACTCCACTTTTGGTTTGGCTCCTTAGAGCTTTGCTGACACCAAGTCTGTACTCTGCTGGAGTAAGAGGGACGTCCAAATAGTCTCTAGGTTATAGATGTGCCATTAAGACTCGGTTCTTCTTTTGACGAAGCATGGTGGGAAATATGGTTCTCTTTCTTTCATTTATGCCCATGGACTGTATACAAGAGTCGGCATGGATCTACTTACAGGGCCAAATTTTTTTATTTTATTATTATTTTTATATTTCTATGATGCTCTATCTTTTCAGATTTCCATATCGCGAAAGTCACGATTGTCCAATCATTTCTGCTATTTTTTCGCGGTGCCCAATCATTTCGATTATATCATTTATTATTTTTACTCGCTATTTTTTATTGCGAACTGTCCAAACATTTCGACTGTTTCATATGCATATTTTTACTTGCTGATTTTTATTGCAAGTTGCCCTATCATTTTGGCTATTTCATATGCATATTTTTTTTGCTCGCTGATTTTGTTGTGAGTCGGGGACTTGGGTCCCGATACCAATCTTGGCATCGGTATCTCTACAACTGGAATATTGCCATAAGCGAATCATCATTTGCCGTGAGAGGACTTGAAGTTTGATATCTGTTTAGGCATTAGCATTGCTACAATTGGGATATTGCCAAAAGCGAATCATCATTTGCCTTTGTCGATTTGAATAAAGATGGCTTAGCAAACATGGTTAGGATCATGTCGACTAAGACTTTTGACTTTATAAGCCGTAAGGTTCTCATAAAGGTGTTTCTTTCTACGAGTCGAGAGGATAGTGTATTTTCTTCTCAGGAATCGTGAGGATTCCTAAGTGGTATTTTCCCCTTGCAGGTCGTAAGGATCTTACCAGAGAGTTTTCTTCTTGTAAGTCGAAAGGACTTACAAGTGCCGTTCACCATATGAGAATATTTCTCGCTATTGGCGGGACTTTTTGAGAACATATTTTGTTCGTGCCCGTGAATCGTATACAAATGTCAGTATTGAACTACTTATAGGGAAACTTAGGGGATGTGACCGCTTAAGAACATGTCTGGATCTCTGTAACTTAAGGCTTATGAATCCCATGCACCGTGAGGGTCTCATAGGGAGTATATTCTCCTTACGAGTCATGAGGATCTCGTAAGTGTATTTTCTCCTTAGAAATCGTATGGATTCCTAAGTGGTTGCTCTTTTGTGAATCGTAAGGATCTCACGCAAGTATTTTCTCCTCATAAGGTCGAGAGGACCTTACAAGTGCACACATTTATTTTTATTTAACGGGTTTGTACCCTCTCGGGTTTTCACAAACTCGCCGGCAATCCAGCTGTTTTTTACTCACAGCGCCCTTTCGGGTTTTCATCCGTACCCATTTTCTTGTAGATATACCGATTTTTTTTGAATAGTGAAACGCTCAAAAGTATCTTTGCCACAGGTGACCTATCTGTTTACCGGTGGGATTTTATGGTGACCTCATCGCAGGAGTAGCCATGTAGCCTGTGGGAACTTGAGTTGCAATCTTCGTCGGTGGGACTTCAGTTGTAATATAGATCTCAAGGGAGCATATTAGTTTAAGGACATCGCGTTCCATTATTAGTTTTAAGGACATTTTAGTCCAACATTCCCTTGTTCGGGACGATATACCAGTTTAGGGACGTTTCGGTCCAACATTCATCATTCAGTAGGGAGTTATATAACTCATCCCTTCCAACACTTGCTTGCCGAGGCGTTGCTGCTTGTCCTTTGCTTGCATGGACACTTCACACCTTAAGCTATCTTCACCTTTTTGGACTGTTTATTTTACCATCACAGCGATCGAGTTGTTTTGCGGGAAATACCGGATACTTTACACAGCACTTGCCCGCTGCTCATCAATGTCGCCTTCTGACGCTGATGGAACATCTTCTTCATATATGAAGGAATGAGATATCATGTCACTCCTTCTGTTGAGTCTTCTTCTTTCTTTAAAGAATGAACTTGACTTTGGGGCTTTTCCCCTCATCATCTAATTCGGAGTGGAACATGGATTCCACATCCCTTTCATGGTTTTTGATTTAAGCGGGCTACTGCACTTGATTGCAGGACCCTCTTGTAGGTCCCCTAACATCCTTTCTATTCTTTAAGGAAAAATCTATCTCGCGTAGAGATTTGTCCACCAGCGAGCAATATACCCCCTGCGTATATTTCGGGGGAGCGAGTATTTGCATCCTAATCTTTCGAACAGTAGAACCCGTGCTGTCGCTATTTTGGCGACAGGTTGCTTTAGAGCCGCTCATTTTTTGTTGAGCGTTGGCGAAAAACGTTGCCTTGCCTCTACTTTTTATACATCTTCATCGGAAGGGGATGGGTCTTGACACATCTGATCCAACTGAGCCGGTTTATCTATGAGCTCTTGGAAGGTCGTCGGCTTGAAGAGGGTCATTTATGGGAACACCTTTGAATTTGGGTCAAGCGTTGCTATGAACATTCCCATGGCTGCAACTTCGTCGATGCGCTACTTGTATTTAGACCAGAGATTTCGCTATCGGGTAACATATTGAACCCAAGTCTCATTCGATCCAACCCTTTCGTTGACCAATGCCGCCACGGTAGTGCGTTTATTCACATTGTAGAATCTTTGACAAAAGAGTATCTCCATCTCGTCGAAGGTATTCATGGAGTCATTTGGGAGTTCCGCATACCATTCGAATGTAATGCCCGCCAGACCACTGATGAATTTTCGGAGGCGCGGTACATTATTTCCTCCAGTATTGCCGCATATGGATTTAAATCGCGCGATGTGCTGGCGAGAATTCCCGGTTCCTTTGTACATTTAGAACGTCGGAAGTATGCATTTTGGCAGGTACTATACTTGATCGTAGCACGCCGGATACGGTCGACCAGTCTTGATCGACCTACTTGTAGCTTTACTGGTATAGTGAGTTTTGATTTGCTGAGCGATATATACGTCCAGCTTTGCTTTTGGGATAGTTTCATCCTTAGCCGTTGATGAGTTTTGCAGAGAATTTGAAATGTCACCATTGTCTTTAAGAGCGACTACCGGCGGTTCATCTGCCAGTGGTTCTGATTGGGCCATCATTCCAGCCGTATTCTGGATCAAGAGGGTCATCTGGTTCATTTTAGCGGACATTATTGCCGCTTCTTTATCTCTCTTTCTGAGAGCGCGCTTCAAGCAATATCCGACTCCTGTCCTGTCCTTTCTTCTGGTGTGTCCTTGGGATTTTCCTTAGGCAGTAGACTAGCGAGTGTTGCCGCCTGAGCAAGTATCTTTTGCAACTTTTCACATTGCAGCTGAGTTTTTGTCAGAGACCGAGTATGCGGTCCGTGACTAGTAGAGGATTGACTTTCATCTTTAGAGCTCACCATATAGATTGTGTGAACTACCATGCCCCCAGACTTGGGGCGTTTAAAGTCTTGACCCTTGGAGTTTGCCTCAGGCACTTGGGCTTTATCGGGCCTCTCTTTTTTGTGAGAAGCTACTTTAGGAGGAACCGTCAGAGCAGGAACCGTCTTGGGATGAGTTCCCTTGTATTTGGAAGGGGAGTTGTCAGAGTTTGGTTGACGCTTAGGGGAAGAACCGTGAATGACGACCAAGTCCTTCACATGCTTCCACACCTTATATATAGACGGGGAAAGATTTCTCGAAGAGCGAACTAGCTTCTACACTCCTTGGATATCCATGGGCTGCGGAGACTTTTTCAGTACCGCGGTGGGGGAATTTTGTCTGATCCTTCACAGCAGTTCGAAACTGTTCCCTGTTGAAACAGCAGCATTCACCGCCAGAGTTGGAATCAACCCGGATAGAGAACTGACCCCAGCTTGTCGTATTTGACGCCGATATTGACGTCGATGATGTCTCGCGACAGGAGTTTCATTAGTCTCGGGGATTTTCCGAGCCTGCCCATGTTTTCCTTGAGAGCATGAATATTATGTCCCCTACGTCGACCTTGGTCTTTAGCATGTACCAGTTGTTTGGAGACCGATTTCGTCGGTAAAGCTGAAGCTTGAGGATTTAGCCTGTTGGAAGACAGACTTCTTCTGGGCTTTCACTTTCGGCGTTGAGGCATCGAGGGTAAGAGACGGGAGCATAGATCCGAAGATAAGCCTACTGATTTTTTGAAGAGCCGGATTGTAGAGATTTAAGGCTACAAGTGACTCATACTTGACTCCAGCAGATGTGATAGAGCCTGAGTTGCGGTGAGTGGAAACAAATACCATTCTGCAAAGAGATGAAATGCCAGCTTCAGTATCTCATCACCCAAGGGCAACCACTGTTAGTTATATGTATGCCCTAGAGGCCATTACTGTACATGTGATATATATTATAGTGGATGCTTGGACATATATAGGGATGACTTTCTTGCTCGACATGATAATATGCTATTTGGTTGCTCTTTATCTTAACATGTACACTTATTGTCTCTCTCTCACATGTTGATAAAGCCCTTAGGTTGTATACTTGACTACCGGGACTATGATGCAGATCATATTAGTGGGGCCAAGGGTAGTCCACAAGTACACCCTATAATTTTTCCTAGTCATGGGAGTATCGAGACAGGGCATCGATACACCAGAGTAGACCAGCGTATACACTTCTCGACCCATGAGATGGGCGATGGATGATCCCATATCCATTGGTGTTTGACATCAGAGAAGGTATACGGACGCTCAGTGGAGACTGGGTACACTGAACGAACTCGCCGAGAACTCCTAGATTGTATTATACCTATTGTCGGATAGCAGTTTTCTGGTGACACTGGTACAGGTTAGTCTGTAGACCCGAGATCGTCATAGAGTCTTGTGTGATTCCCACTGTGCTTTGATTTCCACCATACCACGGTCAAGAGATCGTGCAAAAAGATGGTTTTTGGGTACAGCCCGAGTCACATGGAGGCAATGAGCGATAGGAGGGGTTTCGTCTCTCCCGGTATTAGGAGTTGATGTTGCGCTATGCTCGATTGGCCATAACAGGAAATCCCTGGTCAGGGTTGCTGAGATCTATTGGTAAGTGTTATCGGTAGTTTCTCGAACCGTTATGGACCTTGCATCGGCATGACTTATCAAGCTATTGGGGTCTGACGTTATATCACCCCCAGGCTGTGATATGCGACATATCAGATGAAGAGACCGGACTGTACGGTAGTGTTACTGATTGGATTCGCAGGAGTGTGAGCAGGCTTGCTTGTTGATCTTCTGATCGCTCAATACACAGGTGGCCGTTACGTTTAGCAGACCGCTTGTGGCTTATGGGTGTTTGATATGATCATCACCTACTGCCGGCGTATTGACGAGTCTTTAGAGTCCTACACAGAGGTTTCCTGATTCATGCGAAACGGAGTAGGAGCACATATGTGATATGTGTGTGACCGAGATTAATGCGCGTATGTGATACCGCATTCTATTCTCGCGATATATGTATCGATTGGTTATATGTGATATAGCCGGGTTATCGGATCAAGTGATGATTCGATAAAAGGATACATTTGATATTAGTCGGTTATATATGATATAGCCGGATTGTTAAATCAAGTGTTGATTTAATAATTTAATGTAGAATTATATATTTGATATATTAAATTACATTAACTAATATTAGCTCACTTAAGTATTCATTTTTCTCACTTATGATACATTGATATATATGTGATATATGTTAAATGTATTGTTTTCTTTTTGCACACAAAATATATATGTGATATATATTGTTGTGTCATGCTAGGTTACACTTGCAACATGTATGTATAAGACTCACACCATGCTAGGTTAAAGTTAGGGTTTTATTTGTTTTAAGTAATCCAAACAACTTGGATAATGAGTCATGGCAAAGCTTGTAAAAGCTTGTAGTTAACATTGACTTAGTCCACTTGTTTGTCTAGCTTAAGATATTTCTTAACCCAACCCTTAACTCATAGGTATGGTTTATTCTCTACATGAGTTAGCCATGACACTAACTCATCCATGGTTGCAATTCTAACCTCACTCTCTCATTCATTTTCTTCATCACTTCTTCTTCTTTCTCAAGAGAAAAAGCTTGCTAGTTTTTTCTAAGTGATGAAACCTTGTGAGAAAAATAAATCTAAAGTGGGCCCACTTCCTATTTCATCATCCTCTACTTTTAGCCATTTAGTTTAGGGTATTTGCTTCACTAATTTCACACATTAGTGAAGATGTAGCATGGGCTCGAGTTTCCTCGATGTAGATCATCTTCGGCTTCGAAGGCATTGAGCAAGCTTGTTCGGTTCTTCATGTGAACCTTTACTAGAGTCTGGGTCTTCACAACTTGCAGCAAAGCGACTACGACATGGATCTTTAGAAGTGAAGGACCGGTCTACAAAGGTTGTATTCCCTCATTCACTTAGATGTAAAGTGTTTACATTTAGTTTCGTCGGATTTTCTAGTTTCGATTCTAGGGTTAGGGTTAGCTAGAACGGCAAAAATTTAAATATGGCATGGACGATACCTCCTGAAACCTTGTTGTCGTGCTAGACAACCCTGTAGTGGTATCAGAGACATGCTAGAAAATTAGACAATGTTTGCTAGGATTACGAAACCGAAACTACTCTGAAACACCCGATACAAAATCTAGTTTCTGTCGAATTTTTAGAGGTGTCAAAAAAAATTTTAAACAACTGCAGAGTGTTATATGTGATATAATATGAACATCACCAAAATTTGGAGCCTTTTTACCTAATTTTGGTCGGCCACAATGGTGTTAAAACCAAGCTCACCGGGTCAATTGTGGATTTTGGGCTTCAAATTTTCAGGGTGTTCCAGTCTCTGGGTTTTAGGGTTTCAGGTGTTGTTTGTTTTTGCTAAATTTGCATGTGTTGTTAACTTTCTGCAAAGGCAACTCAGAGTGTTTCGTAATCATAATTCTAACATGTATTCGGGTTATTTAGATGATATTAAAAAGTTTGAACGGATATTAATAACCCAATTTTTCCTTGCTAGAAATTTTCCAAGTGTTGGATTTTTTCAAGTTAAAAATTTTCAGAAAATCTTGCAAGCGATTATGTGGACCCTCTATAAGAACGATACCCAAACTCGAATTTTTGGATCGCGGAACCGCGGTGATACCCTACGGTTTGCCGCAGTTCCGTGGTAACATGAGTGAGGCATGGGTCGGCCCTTCTACGGATGGTTCATAAGAGCTGTGGCATGTTCTGGGTACTTTTTGAACTCCGCTCAAGTGTTGAGCTCATTGGGAAAGTTTGGGTGTTTGATTATTCGATCGAAAAGTTTAACTTCGTCTAGCTATCTGTGATTGTGATACAATATTTGGAATCCACATAATCAGTTATGAGATAACTAGTTTGAATTTTATAAATCTAGCAGTTTAGTCTTATTTGATCGGTTGCCACGGGATTTTGATGTTGATCAAAAGTCCGTCGCAATTACGTAGTGTACGCGGATACTCGCCGGGTAACCTTATTAGATAGCCATGCCCCATAGCCCCAACCAAGTGACTGTAGAAGAATCCCGTCGCCAAAAGCATCCGTTCGGGTGCTCGCGACAGCGGTGTTCTGATTGATCTGATCTATGTGTGTGTAGTGTAACCGCAATAAATAACGGTGTCGCGTGTAGCTAGACCGAGATGAGTACGGGTCGTCCTCTGGGAAACGTTGAATATTTTATTCTTACTTTAGGCGTGTTGAGAAAGAAAGGAGGAAGAATAAAGAATGGTGAAGAATGGTTGTAGCATCTAGATCTACGTTAAACACGGATGCAAAATATAGATCTAGATTAACTACGGATGTAGGTTTTATAGTAGAAGGGGGCTTGTAGGGTTCATTAAGATTTAGTAGTCATGGATGATTAATTAAAAATTACTCTTTTTATCCTTTAATAGATTTAAAACTAGATCGACAGTGATGCATGTAGATTAGGGTTTCTGGAGGAAAAAGGGTTCCCACTCTTAACCCCTATCTCGACATGGAACTCCGTTCATATCGAGCCTTTACCAAAACAATTGTTAATCTAATATTTAATCGTGGTCGTGATTTATCAATAAATTGATAGCACGCCCGATTAGGATGTTAACTATTCTTTTGATAAAGTTTATAAACTTTATAGGACTTAAAAAGAGTTTAAAGATCGTCATTATCCATTAACCTACCATAATCCCATGAACCCTAACAAGCGGAGAATTACTCGCGCATGTTGGGAGAAGAAGAGATGGAGAGAGAAATCATATTAAAACTACAAAGAAATAGAATAAGAAAAAGAACTACCTTTATTAATCAACAAAATTCATTTACACTTTATTCCCTTAGAAAATGATTACAAAAATGCTAGTTTGCTTCTCGATCTCTTCTAAGGAGGTAGATGAACCGTTGATGATCAGCCTGGATGCGTGAGCCTGTCGTGGACTTCGTGATCTCTTCAACTTGATGATTTTTCCAAGAGGCTCTCGGTCCTTATTTATAATCCCAAAGCCAGAACCCTAGCTGCCTAATTTGGAAGTCAGTAGTTAAGATCCAAAACAGAAAAATCCCAACTCCCCACTTGTTCAATACGTGGCGGATCCGCGGCCAATAGGTGGGTTTGGCCGCGGATCCGCGGCCTAATGGTGAGATCTTGGGCTCATTCTTCTTGTGGCTTCTTCTGGTGACACGTGGTGATCTTTTGGATCTCTGGAAACTGAAAATCTTTTCTACGTCACTGCCAGAATTGATTTCTTTAGTTTATTTTCTTAATTAGGCAGGTTTGTTCTAACAACTTTGATTTTCTTGATTTCAGCCCTGAAAATTCTGCACAACAAACTCAATAAATAATATTAGTAGAGTTTGTTTTATAAACTTAACCATTAAGACTTGGTCAAAGGTATTTAATAAAGTAAGCATATTTTAAATGGGCCAAATGTTACATGGATATTATATGCTTACATTTTCTACCAAATGTTAATTATAATATATAAACACATGAAAATAGTATTTTTACAGATAAACCCTCATATGTATCATATATTATAATAAACATCTTTCTTTATATAGAAATAGTAGGAAAATGTCATATTAAATGTGCAGTTTTATCAACTGAACAAATACCCCCAAACTTATCTTTGATCGTCCCAAGCAAACTAGTTTATTCAAGAGAAGGAGAAAAAGGTAGGAGAAAGCTAAGCACACTTTCGTAGGCAACACGATTGCACTTAGCACGTGCAATAAGCCGTTAAATCTCTAGGTGTCCTTAGTAGGAGGAGTGTTGTCTCCTGAGGGTTTTCAGCGGATTACACCCACAAAATCCTATAATAAAAGAGAGATGGTGAAAGTTACATATAAAGATAAGAACTATAAAAGAAAGACTTTGAAAACTTAGAGTTTCCAATTACACTAGCTTTTCAGTTGTCATGAGCCCTATCTTAATAGTCATGAAAAAATGTTAGAAATCATATCGTCCCTCAATAAAACATCGCCTTTAGTTTTCCTCCCTATTTTTTCTCCAAACATTGATCATATACCCCTACGTGTGTGAACTAGACATCTCTACACTCGGAGAATTCAATTCAAGCAATCATACTCTTGTCCATCTACCTTAGTACTTTTTAATTGATATTTATATGGAATATGCTCACACATTTTTCATGCGACCGTTAATACTTCTTGAGGTACTAACCGACCGATTACTCATGTGCTTGCTAATTAGGTGCTTCTCCTCGTCTTGCAACACCTAAGGCTTAGCAGTGGCACCCAAACCAGTTGGTCTAAGGCACTAGGTGATAAAGCACTCTCGCTATATTTTTTTATTGCTGCCTCGGTGATAACAAAACCAGTGTTCATTTTTCTTTTCACCATTTTATCTTTTATTCTCCACTTTTATTTTCTTCATACTTTGGTTTTTAGACAAGAGCATTTCAAGGCATCCTCTACTATCCCGAGTTTCAAGACGTGTGTAAGTGCGTATAGTAGGGTATCAACAATCAAATGTTTGGCTTCCAGAATAGGAACTATTTTTCAGACTTATTTTTATTCTCAGATTAGTGACTTCTTTCATCTTACTAACCCTTGGGACAACGGCTCATAACTACTTATTACTAGTTTCGTTTAAGAAAACTTCTAATTTTCTAGGTTTTCTTAAATTTTTCTATCTTTCATATGTAAATTTTCACTTTCTAATTTTTATTATCAAATTTTTTTTGTGCTTATACAAAGTGTAATGCAAAGTAACACGTAAATAAGCACAAATCTCCCCCAAACCTGTTTATAGCAGTGTCCTCACTGATGTCATCCGTTAAGCTCAAAAACCTGTAGACTTGGGAGGAAAAAAGGGACAAGAAATAATGAAAGTGAAATCCTCCCCCAAACTTATTTTTGGCTCACAATCTTATAAAAAATTTCTTTCAAGAGCCAAAATATCCTCCCCAAACTTAAGTAAAATCGTATTAAGCATTTAAAATTATTTAGGGGGGGGAGGGTTAAAATAATTGGTCAAAGTAAAGCCTTGCAAAGACCAAAAGTCAAAACCAACCATTCAAAAATTTTATCGATGAAGCACCAAGGTTGGTGGAAGAACATGTCGTTTATTGATGTGAAGAGGTGGGGAGGAGATAAGAGGTGTAATGGAAAAGGTTTACGTCTCGGTTTGTAGAGACGAAACAATGATGATGGATTACTCGCATTCTTGTTATCAATAAGAAGAAGTGGTGATGGTTCAACTTCTTTGTGTTGAGGTTGATTCATCACACCACCCGTATTTTTTAAGAATGCGAGTTCTTCAGCAAAAATTTCTTCAAAACTTTCATCGATATCCCTAATAATAATCTCATCGGAAAGAACAGGATGATACTCGGACTCCATAAAAGGTTCATATTCCGCGTTAGATGTTGACCGGACAACAACGTAATAGTGAAGTCGAGATCAGTATCGTGAAGCTTTTCAATTTCGCTGCTGTCGGAATCTATTATTTCGACAGAACACACATGAGCATAGGGTTCGGAGGGTTCATTTCCCAACTTGTAAATGTTAAGCTCGATTGACATCTTCCCGAAGGATAGGTTCATAGAGCTGTTACGGCAATTGATTACTGCGTTGGAAGTCGCAAGAAAAGGTCGACCTAAAATCACCGGGATTTGGTTTTGTGGGTTCGCTACAGGTTGTGTATCTATAACGATAAAGTCCACAGAAAATATAAATTCTCCGACTTTGATTAATACATCCTCTAGCTCACCCCTAGGTTGGGTGATAGATCGATCGACCATCTGAAGAGTGCAATGCGCCGGTTTTAACTCTCCAATCCCTAATTGTTTATAAACAGAATACGGAAGCAAGTTAACACTAGCACCTAAATCGAGTAGAGCACGATTGATATTTTTACCCCCAATAGAAATAGAAATTGTAGGACTTCCGGGGTCCTTTCGTTTCTTGGGTAGTTGTTGTGTAAAAGCAGTGCTCACATTACTCGCAAGGAAAACTTTTTTAGGTACTTGAACTTTTCTCTTCCTAGTGCAAAAGTCCTTTAGGATTTTCGCATAAGACGGAACTTGTTGAATAGCATCTAGGAGATGAATGTTTATGTTAACTTGCTTAAAAATTTCCACAATCTTCTCCATTTGTGGATTTGGTCTGTTGCCCCTTAACCTGTTTGGATAAGGTGCTTTATCAATAAGGGTTGGGTCCAAAATTGGAGAGGATTGTGGGGATGGAATGATCCCAGAATTGGTGTGGGGATCGTTTTAGATAGATTTGTGGAAGTGGGCTGAGGGTTTGAGTCTTGTGGGAAGCGTAGAATAGGCTCGAAAGTAGGTGGGAGACTAGACAAATTAGGGGAAGAAGTAGAAGCTGGGGTTTCATTGGTATCACTAACATCATCAAATTGCTTACCCACTCGGTTATTCAGCACTTTTCCCGATCTCAACGTAGTAACGGCATTCACATTATGATTTTGTGAGTGGCCAGGATTCGGTAGGGGTTGAGATGGGAGTTTCCCTTTCTCTCTCACACTCATTGCGGTGTTCAATTGTGCAATTTGGTTTTCTATTGATTTAATACTCTCACCATGGGAGGCAGAGTCTTTCTTTATGGTATCAATAGAAGACTTCATATCAGCCGACATTTGAATGGAATGTTTCATAAAAAAATCCAAAGTTTGTGCGGGTGAAGAGTTATCAGTACCGGCCAATTGCGGTACAGAAGTGTTTGCCGGATTTTGAAAATTTTGTGACTGAAAGGGGTGCTGACTTTGTGTTTGTGGTTGCTGTGGAGGAGGTCTTTGATAATTGCTTTGGAACTGGTTTTGATTTTGGGGTTGGTTTTGGTTCCAAGCAAAGTTAGGATGATTCCTCCATCCTTGATTGTACGTGGAAGAATAAGAATCGTTTCTAGGTCGCTGCTGAAAAGCAGCATTAGTTTGCTCATGACCTTGAAACGATGCATTCATAAGACATTCTTCCGTCAAGTGTGAAGGATCTGAACAGCAACTACACACGGTCTTGGGAAGCGTTACCTGATTTAGGGAGACTGATGAGAATTTGTTCTCAATAGCGTCGAGTTTCTTCTGCATCGCTGCCATTTCGGATTTTACTGCGATGGAAACATCGAGCTGATGAATACCTCCCCTAGATGTAATACCCAGCCCCTTTTTATACCAATATCTGTATTATTTATTTTATTTATAATTTTACTTCTTCTAAACCCCGAACCCTAATCCCAATCACTTTTATATTTTTCTCAGCCCAAGCTTTTCCCACCCCAGCCCAAAGAATATATATAAATTAAAACTTCAATTCTTTCCCTGGCCCAACTCCTTCAGCCCGGCTCATTTATCTTATTTAAAACCCAAAACCCAAACTATATTTTCCCTTCAGCCCACTACCCCTATTTCCCCTTTAAATTCTTTTTCCTAAATTAACCCAAGCCCAGCCCGAGCTTAACACTCATTTTACCCAAGGATTTAAACAATTAATCCTTTTCTCTGGCCCAAGCCCGCCAGCCCGTTCTCCCCTCAGCCGCTCACCTCAACCCGACCCGACCCGGCCCACTACCCCCTCCTCTTCCCCAACGGCTAGTTCTTCCTCCCGCTCACTCCGCCGCTTCCGTCGCCAACACTCACGCCCACGTCGCAGCGCCGTTGCCCACGCCCACGCCTTGCCGTTACCCCTTGCGATCCCCCAATCTCCTCCCCTACCTCCCTCACTCCTCTCTCACTCACAAAACTCTCATCCCTCTTAAAAATTTCCCTCAAACCCACTGCGCACCCTTCACCCGCTCACCCCGACGGGGACGACCACCACCCCTCACCCTCCTCACCGTCGCTCGCCTCCTCCTCACCTTCATTCTCTCCACTTTCTCTCTCCCTCCACCTACTTTCCCTGACTCACTCCCCTGCACCCACTCGGGTCCCTGCACACCCGCCGTCCCCTCACCGCCGGCTCTCCTCCACCCCCGTCCTCATTCCTCCCCTCCTCGACCATCTCCCCACAGTCATCTCCACCATCCTTCCCTGTCTCCTTCTAGCAACCTCGCAGCTCCTTCTCTACCCTCACTCCATTTCACCCGAGCTCGACCACCACCTGCCCTCGACGCCGGTGAGCTTCTCACATCATCGTCGACGCCCCTGCACCCTCCTCGTCTTCAGCATCATCACCAACATCATCATCATCGTCACCATCATCCCTTCTCTTTCTCTCTCTTTAGCTCTCTCTTTCTCTCCCTCTCCGGTTCTCTCTCTCTAATTTCCTTATCTGTCTCTCTCTCTAATTTCCCTCTCTCTCTCTCTGTGTCTCTCTCTCTCTCTAATCCCTTCTCTCTCTCTCTCTAAATCTCACTCTCCCTCTCTCTGCAACGCCTCTTCCCTGCTCCGGCCAACCAATGCCGCTCTTCGCTGCCCCCAGAACAGACCCGAGCTCACCCTGAGCCGCTGCCGTCGACGTTGCCGTGCCGCGCGTGTGTCGTTGCCACTGCCGTGTGCCCCAAAACGTCTCCAGGCAAGTACTTTTACTTGCTACATGCTAATTTATTCGAGTTACAAACTTATATCATCTAGATCACAAGTTTACATTATCCAATAGATTATATGCTAAACCTGTTCAATGCATGATCCCAAAGAGATTGTTCATCTATTTTGACGGAATTGGATTGTTATTGTTGGCCCAGGTAATGATGAATACCGTGTATAAATTACACTGGATAATACAACTATTAGCGACTAAAATGACTACCCCCAAGTACACCTGTAAAACTGGAAATTTCTTGTACCTGAGAACCGTTAAAATCACCATAAATTATTTACATACTGGAATGATGCGTTCGAGGGCTTAAATTGAATCCGATTCGACGAACTATGACCCTATGTAAGTTTATAATTGTTTCTGTACTTAAATTGTGACAATATTTGGATCGGAGTGCGACTCTGGACTGCAGTCCAGAGCGACTCTGTTTTACTGTGTGCTGTCCCGTAATGGGTACCACCTTGTTTCCTTAACTTGTATGTTACGGAACTCCACTATTTATAAAAGGTGAAACTGTTATCTAGATAACACAAGTGGTTTCATTCTGTTTCGTCATCGTTTGCTATTTAATCTGTAATTTAAAAGATGGAGACGTATAATAGTCCCAACAGAATCAGAATTGACATACTAGTATTGAACAGTGTATATCTCCTGACATACAGACGCGATTGAGAATCCGTATATTGCGTTGAAAAACTTACTGAAAACCCTAGATTTCATTCAACTGTAGCATTGCTAAATTCTGATCCTAACTGGGATTAAAATGCGTTGCGAAACAGACTTCCGATTCTGAAACCGGATTTTCAGCCGTGGACGCTTAAAATGAAATGGCCATAACTAGTGATCCTGAAACCCGATTGGCGTGAAACTAAATTATCTGGATAGATAATTGAACATACTATTTATTCCCCGTTCATCGTTTCGCTAAACTGTACACGAATGATTTAGGATAAATTGTGCAAGTGGTAGAATACTGTTCTATGACATCTTAATTATGCTTTACATACTGTTTCCTCATCATATCATACATATGTCACTGTATTGATAACCTAGTAATCATGTGCATTACCCAGTGTTAGATATTAGTGATGATTGTGGCAAGTACGTAGTGTTCGTGCATGAGTGAATAAGTGGAAGTGACACGTACTTGTACACAATCAGTGAATCTTATTATTCTATTGCATTGTCGACGTCTGTGGGACGCGTGTACGTATGACTATAAGTGGTATGGGACACTTATGGAAGCTCTTGCATGGGTGTCACAGATAAGGCACCAGACACTGCCATTTATCTTGGGTATTAGTCGGGACGTGCTTGATGGAGATCCTGTCTCCAGTTCTCGTGCAGACTTGTCACAGACCGACTGGTATTTGAGGTTATAGTTAGCGTTTGATGTAGACCACGGGGTGTGGGGTAGTTTGAGTGTGAGTTCAACAGAATCTCGGGAGTCCCATGCCGGCTTATATATATGGAGATATATGGAGATTTACAAGGTACATGATTATTACCGTGAGTTACATGTTGGGCCCGTGGTCCCTTGCCCTTGGGTCCTACCCTTGGGTGGAGGACACTCGCGAGTGGTTGACTCTCACACTTGGACCGACGATAGGCTTAGTGACCTGTACAGTAAGACTTAGAGACTGATAGGGATAATGGCATTGATATACATTACTTGCCGTTGTTGACATACCTGGCATATTATTTTACCGCTTTACTGTCCACTTGATTTATTAGACACTTCTTTGGTTACTGCATGTTCATACCTATACCTTCTTGATTTACTGTCATATATATCTATTATCACTGTTCGAGTTGTCACTTGTATCTATATATTATATTGCTATTGTGTCGCTCTGATGACCTGAGTATGCATGCTCAGTGTGAGGAGTAGATTTAGCCGGGACCAGAACCAGACGCACATCACGGACATCTTGATTATCTATCCAGAGTTATACCCTTTTGTTTCCCATCAGGTCAGTTCTTTATATTGTTTTGTTCCAGTTACTGTATTTCTCATTACCTGCTCATTATTTACTGTTTACCACGTAAAGCTAGAAGCCGAAGTGTGACTACGGCAGGACATTTCCTTGACCGTAGGAGCATGGCTGGCCTTGTCAACCCCTCGTATTCCGTATTTTGGGAAGCGGGGCGTGACACTAGATGATGGCGTTCTTACGCTTTCCCACTGCAAAGTATTTTTAGCGAGATCTTCCAGATATTTCCAAGCTTCACCATCATCTTTAGACATGAAATTGCATTAACAATTTGTTTCAAGCATCTGCTTTGTCGCTGGATTAATGCCCTCATATATAATTCGGCACAAATCCCATCTATTGATTCCATGATGAGGACATTGGACAAGCAGATCCTTGAAACGTTCAAAGCACTTCCAAAATGGTTCATTGGGAAGCTGGGTAAACTGGTTGATCTCGCTCCTAACACGGGCGGTCTTATGGTTTGGGTAAAACTTCTTTAAAAATGCTATTACGAATTCATCCCAATTAGTGATAGAGTGTGCGGCAGTATTATAAAGCCATTTTTCTGCCAAGTCGCACAGAGTGAATGAGAGAAGACGCAAGCGCATAGCATCCACAGTCAGTTGTGAAGTACCCATCATTGCGCATACGTTTTCGAATTTAGTGATGAAACGTACGCGTCTTCAGATTCAAGCCCGTGAAATTTGGGCAACAGATTGATGTAGTGGGGTTTAATTTCAAAATTATCTCCGTTGGCTGGTGGAATAGATAGACAAGTAGGAAGTGGACCACGGATAGGATATCATCTCTCTTGGAGAGAGATGCGCGGTGGATTCTGCGCACCTACAGGCGATGGCAGCGTGGTGTTAAAGTGTGATGGAGCACCGTCCATCTCGGTTGATGTGGTGTGTGGTGGGGGAAAAGAAGATGAAGAAGCACCGACTTCGGAGTCGATAGCAGGAACGCGGACAAGACGGGCACTAGAATCCTGTGTCCATCCAAGCATGCACTAAGCGGGTTTAGCGCAAGTGGCAGCGTGTGTACTTTTTAAAAATGGTCTGTTTTGAAAAGTGTGTCGGACTTAGACAAATCACACAAAAATGCACAAACAACCCTAGAACTAAGGTTACCTAGGTCAAGTCTCTAGACCGCTCCTAGACTTCCAAAGGACAAGCAGTAGGATCAATCCTTTACCACCTCTTTACTACTCTTGTGGCCAAGTAAGTGCCAGGTAAATGGGAGGTTCTCCACTACGTAAGTAGTGGGCCTAATTAAGTAACCACTTGCCTTAGACACACTTTCCTAGGCACCACAAAAGTAATGCGGATAAGCGATAGATTACCCACGACCTTCCTCTGTCCTTATTGAGCGCGACAGTCCTTAGAGTCTTGTCTAGGTATTTTTTTTAAATTAATGTAGGGTTGATGCAGATGCTCGGTTTGTGATTTGTGGGGTTTAGGAAGGGTGATAAAATCCCCACCTAATCTGAATTTGGTCTTTTCCCCTTAAAGTCCGTATTAAAATATGCAAAACAAACCAATTGCAAAACTTTGCAAAAAGATTTTTTGAGCGGAGAAATTTTGCAAAGAATCTCGCAGAAAAGATATTTTATTGGATTTCAGAGGAGAGAGAAAGAGTTATAAAATATACCAGAGAATTTGGAAACCCTAAATCCCGTAACGCGCCGCGGTTCCGCTGCCAATATGCTCTTTGTGCCGTGGTTCCGCCGCCGACTAGGAAGATCTAAAGAAGATTTTTGCTACGTGTCCTCCCTTCCTTCTCTGGATCTTGATGAATGTCTCTGGATCTCTGTTTTCTCAAGTCTGTGACTCCAGATTCCCTCGCAAAAATCGCACACTTATCGTTAAATATAAAAGATGCAGTTTGTTTTGTTTTTATGATATAAATCGAATAAGAATTCAACACAAATAGTAAGAATAAAAAATTACGCACGTATCCCCGGCAACGGCGCTATTTGATTGATCTGATCTATATGTGTGTAGTGTAACCACAATCAATAACGGTGTCGCGTGTAGCTAGACCGAGATGAGTACGGGTCGTCCTCTGGGAAACGTTGAATATTTTATTCTTACTTTAGGCGTGTTGAGAAAGAAAGGAGGAAGAATAAAGAATGGTGAAGAATGGTTGTAGGATCTAAATCTACGTTAAACACGGATACAAAATATAGATCTATATTAACTACGGATATAGGTTTTATAGTAGAAGGGAGCTTGTAGGGTTCATTAAGATATAGTAGTCATGGATGATTAATTAAAGATTACTCTTTTTATCCTTTAATAGATTTAAAACTAGATCGACAGTGATGCATGTAGATTAGGATTTCTGGAGGGAAAAGGGTTCCCACTCTTAATCCCTATCTCGACATGGAACTCCGTTCATTTCGAGCCTTTACCAAAACAATTGTTAATTTAATCTCTAATCGTGGTCGTGATTTATCAATAAATTGATAGCACGCCCGATTAGGATGTTAACTATTCTTTTGATAAAGTTTATAAACTTTATAGGACTTAAAAAGAGTTTAAAGATCTTCATCATCCATTAACCTACCCTAATCCCATAAACCCTAACAAGCGGAGAATTACTCGCGCATGTTGGGAGAAGAAGAGATGGGGAGAGAAATCATATTAAAACTACAAAGAAATAGAATAAGAAAAAGAACTACCTTTATTAATCAACAAAATTCATTTACACTTTATTCCCTTAGAGAATGATTACAAAAATGCTAGTTTACTTCTTGATCTCTTCTAAGGAGGTAGATGAACCGTTGATGATCAGCCTGGATGCATGAGCCTGTCGTGGACTTCATGATCTCTTCAGCTTGATGATTTTTCCAAGAGGCTCTCGGTCCTTATTTATAGTCCCAAAGCCAGAACCCTAGCTGCCTAATTTGGAAGTCAGTAGTTAAGATCCAAAATAGAAAAATCCCAACTCCCCACTTGTTCAATACGCGGCGGATCCACGGCCAATAGGTGGGTTTGGTCGTGGATCCGCGGCCTAATGGTGAGATCTTGGGCTCATTCTTCTTGTGGCTTCTTCTGGTGACACGTGGTGATCTTTTGAATTTCTGGAAACTGAAAATCTTTTCTACGTCACTGTCAGAATTGATTTCTTTAGTTTATTTTCTTAATTAGGCAGGTTTGTTCTAACAACTTTGATTTTCTTGATTTCAGCCCTGAAAATTCTGCACAACAAACTCAACAAATAATATTAGTAGAGTTTGTTTTATTAACTTAACCATTAAGACTTGGTCAAAGGTATTTAATAAAGTAAGCATATTTTAAATGGGCCAAATGTTACATGGATATTATATGCTTACATTTTCCTATCAAATGTTAATTATAATATATAAACACATGAAAATAGTATTTTTACAGATAAACCCTCATATGTATCATATATTATAATAAACACCTTTCTTTATATACAAATAGTAGGAAAAATGTCATATTAAATGTGCAGTTTTATCAACTTAACATGTTCCGCCTTAGTGCACTTCATCGACGGCATCGGAGGGTGCGGTCGTCTACTAAAGTTTCCGACGAGCATTCGATCAGGTTATCGGGAATCTTGTTGAATTACCCGACTGGTTATTGGAAAGTGTTTTCAATATCGAGACTAAAATACGGGGTTTATAATTGTTAGGCATGCGATGTATAAGGAATTCATTTGGTTAGGCATGAAATCCAAAGTATGAGATACATTGGGTTTATGATGTCTAAGGAGGTTGCGGATTCCAACTGCTGTAGTTTTTCACTTTCTTTTCTGCAACCGTAAGTGTAATATGTGATGTATCGCCGGTTTCGGTGCTATATGTCAACGACAACTGGGATACGCATATTTACTTACGTTGATGACATGTGATATTATGTGTTACTGTGATATGTTATATTGGATCGTCATGTTCTGAATAGCCAGGGTTTTTATGTGAGATGTGAGTTTTTCATTTTCATTCATGTAAAAGATTGTATGTAATATTCTTTTATTGGGTCACTTCCGGGTTGAGGATGATGTCACCATTGATGTATATTATTTACTTTTCCGCATTAGGATAGACCCAAGACGGGGAGCACAAGTAACCGGGTTCTAGGGTCCAGTGGGAGACCATCTCGAGGAGTCGAGACCGGGTCTCCTAACTCTAAAATTGGGAGGGTTGCTTGCCGCTCTCGTAGGGGTCTAAAGATGTGGGTTTGTCTATTCATCGCAACCGTGAAATCCGTGTTTTATACTGGCTTAATTTAAAACACGGAAATCCTAGTATATCCAATATTTCATATGTTATCTTCTGCTGCTCTGTGATGTGATCACTGTGATATGTTCAGACGAATACCTATATTATATATATGAGATATAATTAATATTGCTGCTTTCGTTTCATATGTGATGCTTAGGAAGCATATAATGATGGTACTTCATTAATGAGATTAATGAAATAAAAGAAACCTAAAAGATGTTGTAGAAACTTGTTTTAAAAACTGATAGCTCTAGTTCTTACTTTGCATAGCGGTATTCCTTGTAGACTATCCAGCACTTTATTCGATAAGGAAAGAGCCGAGATTCCTTCACCGGGAGTGACCTCTTTAGCGAAACTAGCAGATGCTACAACCCACTCGGTTTGTCTTTTGATTGCTTCTATAGTTTTTTCTTTGCATAGCGGTATTTATGAAATATCATGCACCTTTTTCGATAAGGAAAGAGCCGAGATCCCTTCACCGGGAGTGACCTCTTTAGCAAAACTAGTAAAATCCTCAAAAACACTCCTTTTCAAAATCACTCGATTCTACAACGATATCAAGTTCATTACGCAAAGGGTTTTCTTAAAAACCTGTCGTAGCCCTGCGTCATTTCAGATAAGTACTATTTAGTATTCGTGCTGCGTTTGTTGACCTCTATACCCGGCTTTGAAAGGCGAGGATCAGCTCATGAAAGAATCGAGGGAGAAGGCGTAGTGTGCGGTAGCTGATTAGTACTTATCAGCAAAGCATATGATGCGATTGGATTAGGGTAGTCGTTCAACCTTGTTGACCTCTGTCAAGGGTCATGCGGGTGGGTTTAATTCAATCAAGAAATAACGGGTTGAACTTGACTAGCGCACTATGGTTTGTTGACCTCTGTCAAGGTCATAGGACGCTAGGGGCAAAATATTATCGGAAATTTCAAGTGTTGAAATTTACAATGAGATTGCATACCTTCTATGAGATAGTTGGATCCCGATACCCACTGCGAGTAAGAGTTACTCCTGTGAGAGTTTTACACATTACAATTAGCCGATCAAGTAGGTGTCTAGAAAGGTGTTAACGGGGTTACGCCCCTGGGAAAACAAGGTTAATTTTAATTAGGTCCGTGCGAAAGCACGGAGAACCTCGCATAAAGTACCGACACCGGCCTGGCCGAAAGATTGGCGAACTTGTAGGGTGTAATTAATCCCGGCTAGTCTTACCTTTTAGGGTTTGAAGGTAGATTTGACTAAAACAGTGGGAGCCATCCTGATTAGATAAAATAATAACCAATCTAATCTTGCAAGAGCGCACGCAGAGTGTTTTCTTCTCTCTCTCTCTTGGTAGCGATCATGTCACGCCTTAATCAAGATAATAATATGGATGTATTGACCGAACCTGCTTATTATACTGAGCTAGGGAACATTGGTTATGCTTTATCTTATAATTGTTATAAGTCCGAGCAGGAAATAGGGGAATATCCGGATTCCCATGCCACCCAATCGAAGAAAGTGCATGTTGATGCATCTTCTTCAGGTGTGTTCATTACCGAGAATTGTTTCTCAGTATCCTCAACGTCTTAGGTATGGGATACCAGATCAGGATCCCACATATGTAAATGTTATATGGGCTACAGAAAGGTAGAGAACTGATAATAGGTGATATATCTCTAAGAGTTAGAGAATGGTGCAATTGTTGCAGCCAAGTCTATTGGCAGATATCACCTTGTATTAAATACATTGATTCTGAACGAATGTTATTATATACCGAACCTGATATACAACATTACATCGGTTTATTTAATGAGTTAAAGAATGATGTAATTCTGTATTGGAGGATAATTTTGTAAATATTTTTCTGAATCAAGAGTTGATTGGATCAGGCACGTTATATAATAGCATATATGTTTTAAATCAAACCGCAGTTCAAAGTATGTAAAACACACACAAGAGGATCAGTTCAGAAATGAACGAATTCTTCTTGAGGTATTGTAGACTAGGTCATATCAATGTGACACGACCAGCTAAGTTATATAAGGATGAATATGAGAATCTGTTCGAATTTTCATCTTATGATACTTTCCAGTCTTGTCTCAAAAGTAAAATGACCAATAATCCGTTTACTAGAAACAGAGAAAGAGTTAGTGAACTCTTGAGACGGATACATGATGATGTATTCGGTCCTATATCTACAAATGCCAAGGTTGGTTCTTCGTACTTTATTATATTCACTAATCTTCTCTCAGGATTCGGACATATGTTCCTGTTGAAACACAAGTCTGAAACTTTTGAAAAATTCAAGGAATATAAGCTTGAAGTTGAGAACCAAACGGGTAGAAGTACCAAGTCCTTCGATGTGATCGAAGAAGAGAATACTTGCGCATGGAATTCCTGGGGTTTCTAAAAGAAGAATGTGATTCTCTCTCAGCTTACTCCTTCGAGTATACCACAGTACAACGGTGTATCGGGGCGGAGGTATCGCACCCTATGAGATATGGCGCGCTCTATGATGAGTACTGCTGAGTTACCTGTTTCCTTTTGGTGTTATGCACTTGAGAAGCTGCATACCTATTGAATGGGGTTCCAACCAAATCAGTGACTACCACTACATATGAGATATGGAATGGGAAGAGACCATGTCTTAAACGAGTTAAGATATGGGGTTGTCCGACCTATGTTAAAAGGCAGAATCCGGACAAGCTCGAGGCAAGGTCAGTTCTGTATAAGTTTGTTAGGATATCACAAACATTTGCGAGGGTATATCTTCTACCTAACTGAGGAGCAAAAGGTGTTTTGTTTCTCAGCATGCCACCTTTTTAGAAAAAGAATTTCTTGTGAAGAAATTTGTGGTCATGAGGTAGAACTGGAAGGAGTTCCAGCAAGACAAACTAACAGCTGATGATTTGGTAAAACCAAAGGATTCAATAGTCTCTAATTAACCTCAGCCTCTCCGCGAATCTGGTAGGGTTTCTCATCCACTCGAGAGATACTACGGTCTTCTCGGTGACAGTAGGAGCGAGAAATGCATCATGGTAGATGATGGCCTAACCAGGTTTAGGCAGGCCATCACGAGTGGCGACTCTGTGAAATGGCTGGATGCTATACGATCAAAGATGGAATCCATGTACACCAACAAAGTATGACTTTGCATATTGCACATGAAGAGGTAAAACCCATTGGGAGCAAATGGATCTTGAGAAGATTCTCGGTGTAGATGGAAAAGTTGAGACTTTCAAAGCTATGTTTAAGTCCATCAGGATCAACGCAAGCATCGCGGAGATGGAACATCTATTTTGATGTGGCAGTCAAAGAGTTTGACTTCATCAAAAAGGTAGATGAACCTTATATATACAAGAAGGTTGTAGAGAGTGAGGCTGTCTTAGACGTATTGTACGTAAATGACATACTCTTGATAGGAAATGGTTTCTTATGCTACACTCGGTCAAGCTCTTCTTATCACAAGGATTCTCAATAGAAGATCTGAATGATATCTACTACATCTTATGGTCTATGATGATAGATCTAAGTGGATATTGGGAGTGTCCCAAATCCAGGTACGTTAACACCATACTAAAGGGGTTTAGTATAGAGGATTCCAAGCGTGGTGGTTCGTCCACTTACTCAGGAATCACTCTCTCCATAAAGATGTCTTCTAAAACTGATTTGGAGAGAGCTCGCGTGCAAGGGATACCCTATGCTTCGGCAGTATGCTCTATTATGTATGCGATGTTATGTACCAGACCAGATGTAGATGACTCACTAGGCGTAGTGATAAGGAATCAATCGGATCTTGGGAGAATCACTGGATAGCTGTGGAGGACATTCTTAAGTACTTGAGAAGCACTAAAAGAAAGTTCTTGGTTCCAGCTTCCAGAGTGATAAGTTCGACTGAAAGTCAGTCACAGGCATTGTCTTTACCCTCAGTGGAGGGACGGTATGTTGGAAGAGTTCCAAGCTAGATACCGTGACATACTAGACGATAAAGGCTGAATACATTGCTACCATTGATGCTGCCAAAGTGGCTGTCTGGGCATTTCTTGTTCATGAGATGAACAAGGTTCCTACCATTGAGCGTCCAATAACTGTTATTGTGACAATAATGGAGTTGTGGCTTTGGCCTAGGAATGTAGGTCCCATCAGCGTTCCAGACATATTCTGAGGCAAGTATCACCTGATCAGGGAGATGGTTGATCTCCAAGGGATCGAGGTAAGGAGAGTAGATTTTGAAGTTAACACGGCGGATCCACTCACCAAGGCCTACTTCCCCAAATACTATTTGAGAGATTTTTGGAATGGTTGAGTATAGGATACTACAACCACTGCTAAATTGTTGGGTATTGAATACTACAACAGATGGCCTTAGTGCAAGTGGGAGATTGTTAGTTATATGTATGCCCTAGAGGCCATTACTGTACATATGATGTATATTGTAGTGGATGCTTGGACATATATAGGGAGGAATTTCTTGCTCGACATGATAGTATGCTATCTGGTTGCTCTTTATCTTAACATGTACACTTATTGTCTCTCTCTCACATGTTGATAAAGCCCTTAGGATGTGTACTTGACTACCAGGACTATGATGCAAATCATACTAGTGGGGCCAAGGGTAATCCACAAGTACACCCTATAATTGTTCCTAGTCGTGGGAGTATCGAGACAGGGCATCGATACACCAGAGTAGACTAGCGTATACGCTTCTCGACCCATGAGATGGGCGATGGATGATCCTATATCCATTGGTGTTTGACATCAGAGAAGGTATACGGGTGCTCAGTGGAGACTGGGTACACTGAACGGACTCGCCGAGAACTCCTAGATGGTATTATACCTATAGTCGGATAGCAGTTCTTTGGTGACACTGGTACATGTTAGTCTGTAGACCCGAAATCGTCATAGAGTCTTGTGTGATTCCCACTGTGTTTTGATTTCAACCATACCACAGTCAAGAGATCGTACAAAAAGGTGGTTTTTGGGTACAGTCCCACATGGAGGCAATGAGCGATAGGAGGGGTTTCGTCTCTCCCGGTATTGGGAGTTGCTGTTTTGCTATGCTCGATTGGCCATAACAGAAAATCCCTAGCCATGGTTGCTGAGATCTACTAGTAAGTGTTATCAGTAGTTTCTCGAACTGTTATGGACTTTTCATCGGCATAACTTATCAGGCTATTAGGGTCTGATGTTATACCACCCCCAGGCTGTGATATGCGATATATCAAATGAAGAGACCGGACTGTACGGTAGTGTTACTGATTGGATTCGCAGGAGTGTGAGTAGGCTTGCTTGTTGATCTTCTGATCACTCAATACCCGGGTGGCCGTTACGTTTAGCAGACCGCTTGCGGCTTGTGGGTGTTTGATATGATCATCACCCACTGCCGGCGTATTGACGAGTCTTTAGAGTCCTACACAGAGGTTTCCTGGATCATGCGAAACGGAGTAGGAGCACATATGTGATATGTGCGGGACCGAGATTAATGCGCGTATGTGATACCGCATTCTATTCTCGCGATATATGTATCGATTGGTTATATGTGATATAGCCGGGTTATCGGATCAAGTGATGATTCGATAAAAGGATACATTTGATATTAGTCGGTTATATATGATATAGTCGGATTGTTAAATCAAGTGTTGATTTAATAATTTAATGTAGAATTATATATTTGATATATTAAATTACGTTAACTAATATTAGCTCACTTAAGTATTCATTTTTCTCACTTATGATACATTGATATATATGTGATATATGTTAAATGTATTGTTTTCTTTTTGCACACAAAATATATATGTGATATATATTATTGTGTCATGCTAGGTTACACTTGCAACATGTATGTATGAGACTTACACAATGCTAGGTTAAAATTAGGGTTTTATTTGTTTTAAGTAATTCAAACAGCTTGGATAATGAGTCATGGCAAAGCTTGTAGAAACTTGTAGTTAACATTGACTTAGTCCACTTATTTGTCTAGCTTAAGATATTTCTTAACCCAACCCTTAACTCATAACTATGGTTTATTCTCTACATGAGTTAGGCATGATACTAACTCACTCATGGTTGCAATTCTAATCTCACTCTCTCATTCATTTTCTTCATCACTTCTTATCTTCCTTAAGAGAAAATGCTTGCTAGTTTTTTCTAAGTGATGAAACCTTGTGAGAAAAATAAATCTAAAGTGAGCCTACTTCCTACTTCATCGTCCTCTACTATTAGCTATTTAGTTTAGGGTGTTTGCTTCACTAATTTCACACATTAGTGAAGAGATAGCATGAGCTCGAGTCTCTTTGACGTAGATCATCTTCGGCATCGAAGGCATTGAGCAAGCTTGTTCGGTTCTTCATGTGACCCCTTACTAAAGTCCGGGTCTTCACAACTTGCAGCGAAGCGACTATGACATGGAGCTTTAGAAGTGAAGGACCGGTCTTCAAAGGTTGTATTCCCTCATTCACTTAGATGTAAAGTGTTTACATTTAGTTTCGTCGGATTTTCTAGTTTCGATTCTAGGGTTAGGGTTAGCTAGAACGGCAAAAATTTAAATAAGGCATGGATGATGCCTCTCGAAACCTTGTTGCCATGCTAGACAACCCTGCAACCACGAACATATATACCACGATTATTTAATCGCGGAAAAACACGACACACGAAGTGTGGAGTGAAAAGAGGAAAATGTCCTACCAGGGATGCCAGAATCTGTTTACCGCTAAAGACTGTACTGAGATGCGGAGGACATCTAGCCTGAATTTGGGGGCAGATACTATTTGGAACATATCTATCCACCTTTCCGAAGATACCAAGCTGATTTATCTCACCGTATATCGGAGGTTTGGATATATGTGACCGATGTAGCAGACTTATCAGATTCCCCTTCATATGTGAGGGTATTTTTATTGTGGGGACGCTCTTCCCTACAGACGTAAGCCCCTACAATTAATTACATTATCGCATTGTGATAACAACTTTCACCTGCTCCTGTATGTCACTTCGTGTCGTGTCATATATATTGTTTATTATGGTTGCCTGTTGATTGAATACGGAGACTAGTTTATGTCGTCACCTATAGGGCATGGATTAGTCCAAATCCGTATATTAGATTTGTGGTTTTGAACTTAGGACGCAGATCTCATATAAATGAGGTCCATCATTTCATGGAATATGGGTTTGATCTAAGGATCGTTAGTCGTATATCAAACTAAGATCGACTTAGGAACAGTGAGCATATGGGTTCAACTGATCATTAGATCATATATGAATAGCCCATGGATAGTATACGGTAGTCAATATAGAGATAGTCCGCAGGGCAAAACATATTTGTTTAAGAACATCACGGTCTATCTTTCATCTTATGCGCACGTGTATATTATGCGTGGCGAAGTGAATGGTGGTAACATGGGATGCGCCCAATATTGGGATGCGATCCAATTTGAAGGTATTTATATTTCCCTCAAAGATATACATATACATATATGTATAAAGCTAGAGCTCAATATAGGTTTCGCATCTATATGGGATGCGTGTCAATATGAGGGGTGCACATCAATATGGAAGTGCATAAATATGGGGTGTATCGCTATGAAAGTGCACATCTATATGGGATGTGTAAGACATTCTCTGTCTTGATGAAATTTCACATTTTTCATCAAGTAGGGATGAGAAAGGAGTTGTTGGTTGTTGGAACCCGCCATTTCTCTGAAAACGTTGAGAAATTACAACGACATATGTCAGAGTGGAAAGATGTACCTTTGAACTAAATTCCGTATATGAGGGAAGAGATCATAGTGGATCTAAAGATCGTTAGTCTTATATGAGACTAAGATTAACTTAGAAGATATAAGATGAAGATCATTAGTCGTATATGGGACTGAGATCGCCTTAGATATCATGAGCATATGGGCTCAGTTGATTTAAAATCAAAGAAGTTTAAAACATCAGGGACTCGGTTTATTTTATACTAAGTGTTGGGATTTTATGTTACCCGACGATGCTAAGCACTGGGCTATATTCTCTGTTTTGAGTCTTACATTACCCAACAATGCTAAGCACTGAGCAGAGAATCCCAAGCATAAGTATATGATATAATATTGTGCTTGTTTTAGCGCTCACGTGATATCACGCGAGCCGCTACTCCTTTTTTCCGCTCACCTGTTATCACATGAGGTGCTATGTTTCTTGGCGCTCACGTGCTATCACGTGAGGCACTGTTTTTATGGGTCTTGGGTGCTCACGTGTCTTTCCCGTGAGACGATGAGTCTCTGAGCTTCTGTGTGCTCACGTGAATATCACGCGAGACGCTGTCTTCTGCTTCTTTCTAATGCTCACGTGGATATTACGTGAGGTGCTGAGTCCTAGAGATTTAATCTTTTTTCATATTTTTTAACAAAGTTTAACTTCTGTTAATGGTATTTTGACCATTAACGATCACCAAGATCACTATTTTGAGGATCTGAGATCAGGTTCTTTAAGAACTAAGTTCTTGATTATGAATAAACTAAGTTCCTGGAGTATAAACTCTATCTTTTTCATGTCCTTTCTTCCACTGTTCTTTTCAACTTTCTTCTTCCCTGAATCTCTGATTCTCAAGAACAAGAGCTTCCCGATGAGAATTAACTTGTGGGAGACTTGTCTTGTGGATCTCAGATCAAGAGAAAAAACTAAGTTCTTTTAAAGGGTTAAACCCTTAGATATCATATAATAGGTAAAGAAGAGATAATTTTATCTCTGTGTTTTCTCTAAGTTTTGAGAGGAGGAAGATCTTCTTCTTTGTTGAGAATTAAATTCTCTGTTTTTTTGTGAAAGCTTATAGTGGGTCTCCTTCTTCTGAGATTTAATCTCTTTGCTCATATTTATAGGACAAGAGAAAAATCAATTTGTTTTGAAAAAATCTCTCATTGAGAGATCATGATTGATTTCATAATCATTTAAAATGATCTTAAAGATCAATCGGTGAATTTTATTCACCGCTGGATTTTTAATCCGAAAGCTTTCTGTTTAACAGAGGATCATTCTTGTTTGTTTAACAAGATTAGGAAAATATTTTCCTAAGATAGAATTTAATTCTATCATATGATCAATTGGTGATTTTATAATCACCGTTGTATCTTTTGATCCAAAGGTCATCTGTTTAAAAGAGAAGATCTTTCTTGTTTAAGAAAGATCAAGAAAATATTCTCCCCATAGAATTTAATTCTATCAAAAGAACACTCACGTGCATTGCACGTGAGGCGATGCTCTATAGCGCTCACATGGATATCACGTGAGGCGCTTCAAAGAAGCTAGCAAGTGCGCTCACGTGGATATCACGTGAGGCGTTGCCCAGAGGCTGGACTAGCACTTCACGTGGATATCACGTGAGACGCTCACGTGTTTAACACATGGGAACCAATATAGGATTTGATCCTATCTGAAGCGACACTCACATGCTTTGCATGTGGGTGCGCATGTGTTTAACACGTGTGGGTCTTCCCTTTATTTTTATGAGGGAACAATAAGCTCTGGGCCAAAAAAATTCGCGGGAATAACATATATCCTCTGTGCCTCAATCAATGCAAGCGCGCCATCGTCCCGTACGAATTGAGCCTGGTAGATTTTGATCTGATTAAGGGGCGCTCCACCATGGCTTTCTTGCTGCATATAGCATTTAGAAAGTTCACACATAAATTTCTAAAAGATTTTTTAACGTATTAATATCAAATACAATACTTGCGTGTTCGACGGAAACCTGCTGGGAACTCTTGCTCTATTTCTTATAAATATCGTACATCTGAGCGCAAGGTGTTTTGCCTCGTTCGCTCTTCTCCTGCAGTTATATTAAATATTTTTTATTGAGTTATTATAAAATAGTAAAAAAGGTATCGTTGAAGACATACCCTAAACTTCCCGGACAAGAAATGATCGACCAAGGCATGCTAGTATGCGTCAGACCAATTTGGATCCGGCTTAATTGCATACATCTCGTACGGTGAAGCGCATTTTTCAACGTTATTTAAGATCTTGTGCTTATATTAAATATTGTTTATCGAGTTATTATAAAATAGTAAATGGGTATCGTTGAAGACATACCCTAAACTTCCCGGACAAGAAATGATCGACCAATATGCATCGGACCAATCTGGATCCGGCTTAATTGCATACATCTCGTACGGTGAAGCGCATTTTTCAAGCTTATTTAAGATCCTGTGCTTATGGTCTTTCCAATTCTTTGCCATATGCCCACACATGTTTTCGTAAACTGCTCAGTCATCGCTAACCCCCTGGGGGCCTTCTACACAAACCCATCAGAATTCGAACCGAGCCTACGAAATAGAATAATTCATTGCATGGGTATTTTATAGTAATTTAGTAAATGTATATGTGTATATGTATGTGTCACACCCCATTCCCAATACAGAGAATATTATCCGCTCTGGCCGAAACCGCACGGTTTGTCCTTCAAGGCGAACCGGACCCAACCAGGGAGGCCACTTCCCAGGAGGTCACCCATCCCAAAACTTCTCTGGCTCGAGCACGCTTAACTACGGAGTTCTCAATCTCCTATAGTGCCGGTACCCTTAAAAGACACCTTTGTATTGAAGAGTGGTATCATTTCATTTATAGTTCTGGATCTGCCCTCTTTCGGAATGTATTATTCCCCATTGTTCTACAGTGGGTCCTACAGATTCAAGAGGTAGCCCCCATCCCCTTGGCACGACACTTGGCGTGGCACTTTGTTCCGTGAGCAAGAACCGGGTCCCGATATTCTCCCCACCTTTGAACAATAGTACGAACCACAGACCTATCCATTAAGGGACCAGCTTTAATACCATTCTGTCACACCCCACCCCCAATACAGAGAGTATTGTCCGTTCTGGCCGAAACCGCACGGTTTTGTCCTTCGGGATGAACCGGACCCGACCAGGGGCCACTTCCCAAGAGGTCACCCATTCTAGAACTTCCCTGGTTCGGGCACGCTTAACTATGGAGTTTTCAATCTCCTATAGTGCCGGTTCACTTAAAAGGCGCATCTGTATTGAAGAGTGGTATCATTTCATTTAAAGTTTCGGATCTGCCCTATTTCGGAATGTATTATTCCCCATTGTTCTACAGTGGGTCCCACGGATTCAAGAGGTGGCCCCACGGATTCAAAAGGTTGCCCCCGCCCTCTTGGCATGACACTTAGCGTGGCACTTTGTTCCGTGAGCAAGAACCGGGTCCTGACATTAAACAAACCCTGTCACGCTTCGTTTCCCAAAGTGCACGAACTGCGGCACGTAACAGAGCTAACCATGCTACCTGTGGATAGGAATAATCTCTCCACAGTCACATTACGGCTGTCTATAGGATATCAAGAACTGGAAAATATAAAAACTGGCTAATACATGTCCATTTTCCACAAAAATAAAAGAGTCAAGAAAATGTATAAGCGGAAACAAATTAATATCTAATAAACAATATCTGAAAATACGTCCCGATATGAGCTCACATCAAGAAATAAAGCTGCGGAAAATATACCTCAAGTATTAGCTTAACACAATATGAAAACCTGTCATCAAAGTTTCGCTAATTAGTGCTAAACAGCTTCATCCAAGTGTAGGAAGTATCTCTCTCCTCTCTCTCTCTCTCTCTCTGTTTTTTCATGTAGGACGACTTGTTCGTGATGGGGTCTTAATCAAGTTTTATGTTTTCAATTAAGCGATATCAACTAAAACCATAATTATAATTAATTCATTTTCTAATACCAACAATCTCTACCGACTCCTGACATCTAAAACTCCTGTCTTCACTAAAATATCATCAATGTTATTTAGTTTTCTTTAATCAATATATGATGGACCATAGATATAAATTTAACAAGATTTTTGGACATAAAGTTGATCTAATGTTGGTTCTCTCTTAAAATTGTGGATACCAAAGCCATAGTCTCTCTTTTATATAGGTTTAAAAAAAAATGAATTTATAGTATGTTTTGATGATGGACATCATCTATCTTGATCTTCATGGACAAAGTATATGCATACCAATTTTCATATTATTTTGATATTCTATGAACGTTGATTTAGTTATGAAAATGTTTTCTCTGTCGGTAAACCGTTAAATTTGCAACTCTACTATGCAAGTACAAGAAAGATTGGAATCACATAATATTTTTGTATGTGCATAGTCTTAGAATATATTGATCATGATGAACTTCAACAATTATAAAAGTTGATATATTGTTTACTTTTTGACCGACTTTGAGAGAAAGAAAACATTTACAAGAGACAGTTACTGAAGAATAGAAAAGGATGATAAATTGATAACTAATGTTCAACTCCAAGCATCAACAAGATCCATTACAATCTCATTTTACACAAATTCAAACAATCGTTACCAAAGATCAATTAAAACAAAAATATGATCACTAATAAGTTAAACAAAAAACTTAGTTTGCGGCGAAAGAGATTTGTCTTTTGATAAGAAATGGAATCAAGCTTAAGGCTGGCATTAGCATAAGTGCATGCTATTACAAAATAGTCTCCTTGGATAATTCACCTGTCTTTTTTTCAAAACCAAATATACTTTTATTTTTAAATTTGAAACTAGCTGTTCGATTTGAGGCTGAAAATAGAAATCGATGTCTTTGTCGCCCTCATTCTTTGACATTATTATTTGTTGAAGTTTGACTTGTATTCTCGCCCCCGTGTGTGTGAGACGCCTCAGGACAATATTGAGCCGGCTTACAAGTCGTTTGGACTTAGCGTTTCTTTTCTGGATGCATAAGACGGCTCAAAGTCTCGAAACAGTTCGTTGCAGATTTATTGAAGATTTACTTAGAGATTATTTTGAAAAGATTTCGTGAGAGATTTATTTGAAGAGTTGTTGGAGGATCTATAAAGAAATCTTTCAGGAGCTTAATTACGAAAGTTTATTTGGAAGTTATTTGAAGATTTGTTAGACAATTATTTGAAGAGATAATTGAACATTTGTTTTGAAGATTTGATAAGATCCTAATTGGAGTATGAATTTTATTATTTTGTGATATAAACAGAGAAGGGTCTCATCACAGAAAAGACGAAGTCCAAGGCGAAGGGTAGTCATCCACAGATGAAGATGGAGCAACAGAAGAGTAGAGACGAAGGAGAACATAAAATGTACCGGTATTCATGATCATTAATAAAGAAATTCTCATATTTGCCCGGTGGATATAGATTGTTGGTCGAATCATGTTAAATATTGGTGTTTCGTGTTCTTATTTTTTGCTCATCTTTCTTGCATGCCTAACGAAAACCTTAACATTGTTGTTTTAAAATTATATATATCGATGTTTCTTATGGATTAAGTCAGCAATATGATACCATTGATAAGTTAAATAATATTAGAATTTATTTATTTTTTCCCCTTCCCTTATCATTATATTTTTAAAGTTCTCAAGGTCCAAACAGCGTATGCTCTGTCACGCTCGCATCAGCTATACATGCATAAATTTGTCTCTCTAGATATTCGAAAGGTATAATTTTGCGTGTAGCAATTTAGTAACCTTATATTATCTTAATGTGAAGGGAAAAGTGTGTTAATTTAGAAATATATTATGTAATTAGGATTATATAATTAGGGCTTGATTAACAAGAACAACAAAAGCATGCAAGAATAAAGCATTTCTGATCGCGTTCATCTCCCAAACAACATTTCTTATCGAATCATTTGTGCCCCTCGTAAGCGTTTCTGATTGCGTTCATCTCTGAAACAACATCTCTAATCCATGGGCGAGCATTCGGACCTTCTCTAGAGCACCAGAGCCCGATTGTGATCATGGAGAGCAAGTAATGATTCAGTAGCTCTCTTGCACTGCTTTGGTTCAAAATGTTTCCTCCGTTTGTCTTTTCTAGCAGTAATATTTCAGTATCCACGATCTCCAGTATTTTGTCTGGAAACGCCATTTCCATGAATTTACGAAGCACGATTCCGTTTTCAAACATTTCGTCTGTAGGTCTTTTTCTCGTAAGTAGCTCTAGCAGAAGTATTCCGTAGCTGTACACGTCTCCCTGTGTCGAGACTTTGATCAATTATCCCATATTCTGCATTTCATTATTTAAAAAAATTATCAGGTTTACAAATATGAGTTAATGTAGCTTCCTCCAATTTTCATATCGAATAACCCCTTAATAGATAGAGGCAACAAATGGAGAGAAAAAACAGTAAATTGGATGTAAAAGTATATGAGTTTAAGGCCATTTTAGAATGTATCCATAGAATAATAATAGAAAAAAAAACTGAATTAAGAATAAAAATAGAAAGGGAAGCTACAAGTTATAAGGGCAGAATCACTTGATCAAACAAAAAAGCTAAATTTTACTATATTACCGTTAACTATCGTTGTTTTAAGGGATTTTCTCTCTCACCCATTTAAATATAGCAATTTTAAGGAGTTAATTGCAATTTGAAAGGAAAAAAAACTATGAAGTAGCTTAACTGAAAACATGGATGGTTATGGATAGTTTAGTTAATTTAGCCCTAATAAATAACATACAGTGGTAAATGGCAATGTTCCGTGAAAAAAGGGAGTAAACTTTTTTTTACCTGGAGCAATGTAACCTATTGAGCATTTAATTGCAACCGATAAAGCAGACTCATGATTTGATGCATACTCATTTTCCTTAAGAAACCTCGCCAAGCCAAAGTCAGTAACACGAGCAATCATGTCATCATCAAGAACATTGCTCGGCTTGTGATGATGCTCGATACCTGTGATTCCCCAGATCATGACACGTGGCAGATGACGTGTCCCAGAGCTTACAAGAAAGGATCAAGAACAGTACGTTGGAAGCATTCCCCGAGCCTCCGACCCGAGAATGTTCCCGACCTTCGGTGGCCTTCCAGACCACTCTCATACTCGCCTTACAAACAACCGTCGGCTCGCCTCCGAGCCTCCCCACACGCTGAGTTCCCTCAGCCCCCTAGCTCACATCCGAGCTATCACAAAACCAAGCTCGCTCGGCCTCTCTCTCGTTCCCGAGCCACCCGCCGAGCCTAACTTTCTCAGTCTCATCGACCGACCCACAACACTGATCACAGGTGCCTCCGCCACGGCTCCGCGAATCTCGCCAGATGAGAAATATCCGCCGTCTATGATCCCGCGTTCCACGTCATCGCGTTCCCCCATTAACGAGCATATCTCATTGTAATACTCAGTCCTTTTGAATACCAATATCTGTATTTTTGTCACTCTCAAAATTTATTTATTTTATAATTATTATTTTTATTATTCTAAAAACCCAAATCCTAATCTAATCTCATATATTTTAATTTTCCCTAACCCAAACCCTCATTTTCTTCCTCTTTTCGTTTTCCCATTATTCCTTAACAACTCAGCCCATTCCTTATTAAAATTAAACCCAAACCATCCAAGAATTCCCTCAGCCCAGCAAACCCAACCCATCCTTTTATTTAAATAAACTAAATTCCTTTTCTCCTAAAACCCAGCCCACCCCGAACCCGGCCCACTCTCTTTTCTCTCATCAAATTTTTTTTATTTTTTTCTCCAAGACCACGGCCTGCGCCCGCTCACCCAACCCGACCCGGCCCGCTCTTCATCTCCTCCCCCAACGGCTCTTTTCTTCTTCCCGCTCACTTCGCCACACCCTTCGCCCACGCCTACGCTCGCTCGTGCGCCGTTACCCCCCACGACGCGCAACCCTCGCGATCCCCCGTCTTCCCTATCTCTCCTCTCGTACACACCCACACACACACTCTCTCATCTCGCAGTCTCTCTCCCTTCTCTTTTCCCGCTCCCTCTCTCGAACCCACGGCCGCGCTCGCCTCGTCGCCGTCGACACCACCCTCGCCTTCCTCTCTCTCTCCGCTCACCTCCTCACCTTTCTCGACTTCTCCCCTTGCAACCCTCCCCACAACGAGACCCACCACACCCCTAAACCACCGCCGGCTCCAACTCCCATCACCTTCACTAACCCGAGCTCCCTTCCACGGCCGTCTTCCACCTCCGACCATCGTGCGACCCCGGCATCATCATCATCATCATCGCCATCATCTCTGCCATCATCTCTCTCTCTCTCTACCTCTCTGCTTCTCTCCCTCTCTCTCTCTACATCTCTCTCTGTGTCTCCCCTCTCTCTCTCTGTGTCTCTCTCTCCCCCTTTAAATCTCTCTCTCTCTCTCTTTGTCTAACACTCTCTGTTTCCCTCTCTCACTCTCTCTGTTTTCTCTCTCTCTCTCTCTCTCTCTATACACTTCTCTCTCTCTCTCTCGCCCCTCTGCAACTTCTCTCTCTCTCTCTCGCCTCGTCTCACCCAATGCCCTAGCCGCAACAGCCGTCACCAAGCTCGAGCCAAGCCCAAGCCTAGCCGAGACTCGTCGTGTGCTTGCTACTCCGTGCCCGTGCAGTGTCACTACTGCCTTCACTGCCGTGCCATCAATTCATCGTCAGGCAAGTATTTTACTTGCTACATGCTAATATTTTCGTGTTACAAACTTAGATCGTATAGATTACAAATTTACATATCTCGATAAATTATGTGACGTAAGTGTTCGATGCATGATCTCAATGGAAATCCTCATTTAAATTGACGGAACATGAGGGCATTTGCTGGCCCATGTGATTTTGAATACTATGTATAAATTTCACTGGATAATACGACTGTTAGTGACTATAACTAATGACCCCAAGTATACCCGTAAAACTAGAAATTTCCCGTATCTGAAAATTATTAAAATCACCGTAAATTATGTACATACTGGAATGATACGTTCAAGGGCTTAAATCGAAGCCGACTCGACGAACTATAACCCTATGCAAGTTTCTAATGGTTTCTGTACTTAAATTGTGACGATATTTGGTTCGGAGTGCGACTCTGGACTGCAGTCCAGAGCGACTCTGATTATTGCTTACTGTCCCGTAGTGGGTACCACCTTGTTTCCTTAACTTGTATGTTGCAGAACTCCGCTGTTTATTAAAGGTGAATCTGTTAGCTAGATAACACAAGTGGTTTCATCCTGTTTCGTCATCGTTTCCTATTTAATCTGTAATTTAAAAGAGCTGGACGTATAACTGTCCAGAACAGATTCAGAAGTGACATACTAGTGTTAAACAGTGTATAACGCCTGACGTACAGACGCGATTGAGGATCCGTCTGTTGCGTTGAAAACCTTACTGAAAACCCTAGATTCCATTAAACTGTAGCGTCGCTGAATTCTGATCCCAACTGGGATTAAAATGCGTTGCGAAACGGACTTCCGATTCTGAAACCGGATTTCCAGCCGTGAACGCTTAAAATGTAATGGCCATAACTGGTGATCCTGAAACCCGATTGACGTGAAACTAAATTCGCTGGATAGATAATTAAACATACTATTTATTCCCTGTTCATCGTTTTGCTAAATTGTACACGTATGATTTATGATAAATTACGAAAGTGGTAGAATACTGATTTATGATATCTTAATCATGCTTTATATACTGTTTCCCCATAATATCATACATATGTCACTGCATTGATAATCTAGTGATCATGTGCATTACCCAGTGTTAGGTATTAGAGATGCTTGTGGCAAGTACGTTAGTGTTCGTGCATGAGTGAATAAGTGAAAGTGACACGTACTTGTACACAATCAGTGAACCCTATTATTCTATTGCATTGTCGACGTCTGTGGGACGCGTGTAAGTGTGACTATAAGTGGTATGGGACACTTATGGAAGCTCTTGTATGGGTGTCACAGATAAGGCACCAGACACTGCCATTTATCTTGGGTATTAGTCGGGACGTGCTTGATGGAGATCCTGTCTCCAGTTCTCGCGTAGACTTGTCACAGACCGACTGGTATTTGAGGTTATGGTTAGCGTTTGATGTAGACCACGGGGTGTGGGGTAGTTTGAGTGTGAGTTTAACAGAATCTCGGGAGTCCCATGCCGGCTTATATATATGGAGATATATGGAGATTTACAGGGTACATGATTATTACCGTGACTTACATTTTGGGCCCGTGGTCCCTTGCCCTTGGGTCCTACCCTTGGGTGGAGGACACTCGCGAGTGGTTGACTCTCACACTTGGACTGACGATAGACTTAGTAACCTGTACAGTGAGACTGATAGGGATAATGGCATTGATATACATTTCTTACTGTGTTGGCATACCTGGCATACTATATTACTGCTTTACTGTTCACCTGATCTACTAGACACTGCATTGGTTACTCCATGTTCATATATTTACTGTATTGGTTTACTGTTACACATCTATTATAAATGTTCGAGTTGCCACTTGCATATATATATATTTTTGCTATTGTGTCGTCCTGACGACCTGAGTATGCATGCTCAGAGTGAGGAGTGGATCTAGCCTGGACCAGGACCAGACGTACATCGCGGACATTTTGATCAGCTATCCAGAGTTATACCTTTTTACCTCCATCAGGTCAGTTCTTTGTATTTGTTTCGTTTCAGATACTGCATTACTCATTACCTGTGCGTTGTTTACTGATTACCATGTAAATCTAGAAGCCGAAGTGTGACTACGACAGGATATTTCCTTGACCGTAGGAGCATGGCTGGCCTTGTCAACCCCTCGTATTCCGTATTTTGGGAAGCGGGGCGTGACATGGTTTTGTTGGTATCAAAGCCAGGTTTTGCTTCGATTGGGATTGCAGTTTTTCGTGTATAGCTTGACAATCTAAGACATCCCTCGGTCTAGGTTGTAAACTTGTTATTCTTGATCCATATTTACATCGAGTATTCTGTTATCCATTCGCTAGGGTTTCGGGTGACTTGGCAAAGTTATGTGGTTGTAATTGTGAACTACATCATAGTTACACTACCGTACTCTGTTTAAAGTGACTTAGAGTACTACAGTGATTTCCACTTGTAATAAATTTCATAGTATCTGATATTCTTGAATCCCTGCCCAATCCATATTATATTTTGATTCTTATAGCTTGTGCCTTATATCGTCCTCAAAATTATTGTTTCAGGATCATGTCTTCCAACGACTCTTCCTCTATCTCCACTCCCCAGAATCAGACAGCTGAGATTCTGAGTGTACTGCAAGGTCTGAAGGAAGCCCAGGAGCGAACAAACGACTTATTAGCTGAAGGACTGAAGAGGCAGATGAATCAGGCACCAGCGGGAGTTTCCAATCGTAAAGGGATCCCTGTTAGACGAGGAAAAGAGAAGAAGATGAAGCACCCATTTGTTTCCCCGAGACAGAAGCAGCAGAAGACCCAATATTGTGGGTACTGCAGGAGGCCAGGACATCTTCAGAGGGATTGTCGCCGCGCCCAAGAGAAATGTCTGATTTGCGGATCCAGCGAACATCTTATCAACGGTTGCCCAAAAAGGAAGGAACTACAAGGAGGAGACTCATCCACACTCTTCACTTCTGCCAAGTGATGATTATTGCGTAGTTCGAACTTCGAGGATAAGGCGGACCCAGCGCAGGATTCAACTCGCGTGACGAGGATGCAGCGGCCTAGTAATTAAAGAAGAGTTATCACGTTTTCTGCTTTTAATAAAATGTTGTCATCCTCTTGTAAATATTTCTTTTCGTTTGAAATCTTGTATCCGTCGAACTTTTAGTTGAATGCAATAATAACTTTGAATCGTAAGATGTGTATCATTCTCTTACTTTCCCTTTACTTATACTATTCATTACCATAGCATTTTTAATTCTGATTTTTTTTCAGTTCCTGCCCACCCTATATTTTCCTGTACTCCATACCCTTAGCTATTTTCTGATATGTTCCACTGTCTGATCATGACTTTTCTTTTCAGGCCATGGCCCACCCTGGAGCAGCGCCTCATCTAGATGAGGATGCACAGTCATGCGTTTCCATAGACCGCACGCTGATGAGTTCTGACGATGAGGTCAACGGTCCCCAGGTCATCTTCGAAAACAGCGATTCCGAGGACGAAGGGGACGCCTCCCCAGAGGTTGACATGATAGGCGATTCCGACGAAGAAGAAGGAGACCCTGAAGAAACCCCGATAGAGGAAGATCCCGAGGATGAACCGATAGAAGAAAATCCAGTGGAGGAAAATCACATGGTAGAGAATCTAGAAGAAGAGAATCACATGGAAGTAGACCTCGATGAAGAAGCTCCAGCCGAGGAAGAAGGACCAGAAGAACAAGATCCTGCAGTAGAAGAACTCCCAATGGCGGTCCCCGCGAGGCGCTATGGAAATGGACGTCCCTACCTGAGCGCGCGAGCATACCGCAACCTGCTGAACCTCCACAACCGCGACTGACGGGATTTTTAGATGTTGTCTTCTCTGGCAAAATAAATCTGTGTATAGTTTAGGGCCACCTTTCGTTTTGAGATTGCTTTGTTTAGAATTTTCTGGAATGAAATAAATTGCTGAGTTCGCCAATCTTTCGATCTTCTTGGTTCACTTGATGTTTGATTATTTCTCATATACATGTATTTTCCTGCTGAGATCCCTGACTGTCCACACCTATACCTTGTGCTGATTCGACCCTCACTTCGATTAACCAGTACCGCACCCCGATCCTTGGAATGGGCCACCCTTCATCCTTCGTATGTGTCTCGTTTGAGATCCTTCTGGGGAGGGAAATTGATAGTAAAATTTCCGAGTTTGCTGACCCTTCGAAATTTTTGATTCACACGATGTATTGACCGTTATCCTCCCCATACATTATTCTTCCCTTGTAGTCCCTTGCTGCTCACCCTTACTTTCTGTGCTGACCCGACCCCAATCTCATGACCTTCAATCTAAAGCCGTCACACTCCGACCTTTTGAATGAGCCACACTTCCTTGTAATCCTTACCCTAACTAGCCCTATACATTTTTGTGCTTTTTCCTATTACCCTAAATATATTTAGGGACATTATTATTCGAAAATTTAGTTTTCATTAGTTTGTATTTATCGAGGAGTGCGTGTTATTGACTACTCCGTTTTATGTATTTTAAGTACACTACTACTTTTCTCATATTTCGGTAGCACGACCATACGTATTACGCATATTATTTTGGTGCTATGATTCTTATTTCACCATGTAGTTTTCTAAGTTATGTTAAAATAGTTTGATTGATACGTTGTTCTAAAAATGTTTTAAACCACCGACAAGTTCTTCACTGTTTCATTATGACTATGCCTTATACTCATTATTATTTCTGCTGTGCTACTTTTGATATACTTATATGTGCACATATTTGGGTTTCGATTTTATCGAGCACGCCTCGAATATTATTGTGCGTTATTGTTATTTATATTCTCGTATACATGTAGTTTGCCCTTATAGTTGTTACTGCCTTATACTTAGTTAGACCTATCTTTTTGTATGTTGCCCTTATATATATATATACCTTCAAGATTTCATCCACCCGTTTTAAGTAAATCATTATGTGTTAGTTTGCGATATGGTAGCTTTCGTTTTTGATTTTACAACTTATCGTTTAGTTTTAAATTTCGAGGACGAAATTTTTGTAAGGGTGGTATGATGTAATACCCAGTCCTTTTGAATACCAATATCCGTATTTTTGTCACTCTCAAAATTTATTTATTTTATAATTATTATTTTTATTATTCTAAAAACCCGAATCCTAATCTAATCTCATATCTTTTAATTTTCCCTAACCCAAACCCTCATTTTCTTCCTCTTTTCGTTTTCCCATTATTCCTTAACAACTCAGCCCATTCCTTATTAAAATTAAACCCAAACTATCTAAGAATTCCCTCAGCCCAGCAAACCCAGCCCATCCTTTTTTTTAAATAAACTAAATTCCTTTTCTCCTAAAACCCAGCCCACCCCGAGCCCGGCCCACTCTCTTTTCTCTCATCAATTTTTCTTTATTTTTTTCTCCAAGCCCACGACATGCACCCGCTCACCCAACCCGACCCGGCCCGCTCTTCATCTCCTCCCTCAACGGCTCTTTTCTTCTTCCCGCTCACTTCGCCGCACCCTTCGCCCACGCCCACGCTCGCTCGTGCACCGTTACCCCCCACGACGCGCAACCCTCGCGATCCCCCGTCTTCCCTATCTCTCCTCTAGTACACACCCACACACACACTCTCTCATCTCGCAGTCTCTCTCCCTTCTCTTTTCCCGCTCCCTCTCTCGAACCCACGGCCGTGCTCGCCTCGTCGCCGTCGACACCACCCTCGCCTTCCTCTCTCTCTCTGCTCACCTCCTCACCTTTCTCGACTTCTCCCCTTGCAACCATCCCCACAACGAGACCCACCACACCCCTAAACCACCACCGGCTCCAACTCCCATCACCTTCACTAAACCGAGCTCCCTTCCACGGCCGCCTTCCACCTTCGACCATCGTGCGACCCCGACATCATCATCATCATCGCCATCATCTCTCTCTCTACCTCTCTGCTTCTCTCCCTCTCTCTACATCTCTCTCTCTGTCTCCCCTCTCTCTCTCTCTCCGTGTCTCTCTCTCTCTCTCCTTCTAAATCTCTCTCTCTCTCTCTCTGTCTAACTCTCTCTCTTTCTCTCTCTCACTCTTTCTGTTTTCTCTCTCTCTCTCTCTCTTTACACTTCTTTCTCTCTCTCTCTCTCTCTCTACACTTCTCTCTCTCTCTCTCTCTCGCCCCTCTGCAACTTCTCTCTCTCTCTCTCGCCTCGTCTCACCCAATGCCCTAGACGCAACAGCCGTCACCAAGCTCGAGCCAAGCCCAAGCCTAGCCGAGACTCGTCGTGTGCTTGCTACTCCGTGCCCGTGCCGTGTCACTACTGCCTTCGCTGCCGTACCATCAATTCATCGTCAGGCAAGTATTTTACTTGCTACATGCTAATATTTTCGTGTTACAAACTTAGATCGTATAGATTACAAATTTACATATCTCGATAAATTATGTGACGCAAGTGTTCGATGCATGATCTCAATGGAAATCCTCATTTAAATTGACGGAACATGAGGGCATTTGCTGGCCCATGTGATTTTGAATACTATGTATAAATTTCACTGGATAATACGACTGTTAGTGACTATAACGAATGACCCCAAGTATACCCGTAAAACTAGAAATTTCCCGTATCTGAAAATTATTAAAATCACCGTAAATTATGTACATACTGGAATGATGCGTTCGAGGGCTTAAATCGAAGCCGACTCGACGAACTATAACCCTATGCAAGTTTCTAATGGTTTCTGTACTTGAATTGTGACGATATTTGGTTCGGAGTGCGACTCTGGACTGCAGTCCAGAGCGACTCTGATTATTGCTTACTGACCCGTAATGGGTACCACCTTGCTTCCTTAACTCGTATATTGCGTAACTCCACTATTTACTCCACTGTTTATTAAAGGTGAATCTGTTATCTAGATAACACAAGTGGTTTCATCCTGTTTCGTCATCGTTTGCTATTTAATCTGTAATTTAAAAGAGCTGGACGTATAACTGTCCAGAACAGATTCAGAAGTGACATACTAGTGTTAAACAGTGTATAACTCCTGACGTACAGATGCGATTGAGAATCCGTCTATTGCGTTGAAAACCTTACTGAAAACCCTAGATTCCATTCAACTGTAGCGTCCATGAATTCTGATCCCAACTGGGATTAAAATGCGTTGCGAAATGGACTTCCAATTCTGAAACCGGATTTCCAGCCGTGAACGCTTAAAATGTAATGGCCATAACTGGTGATCCTGAAACCCGATTGACGTGAAACTAAATTTGCTGGATAGATAATTAAACATACTATTTATTCCCCATTCATCGTTTCGCTAAACTGTACACGTATAATTTATGATAAATTACGCAAGTGGTAGAATACTGATTTATGACATCTTAATCATGCTTTACATACTGTTTCCCCATCATATCACACATATGTCACTGCATTGATAATCTAGTGATCATGTGCATTACCCAGTGTTAGGTATTAGCGATGATTGTGGCAAGTACGTTAGTGTTCGTGCATGAGTGAATAAGTGAAAGTGACACGTACTTGTACACAATCAGTGAACCCTATTATTCTATTGCATTGTCGACGTCTGTGGGACGCGTGTAAGTGTGACTATAAGTGGTATGGGACACTTATGGAAGCTCTTGCATGGGTGTCACAGATAAGGTACCAGACACTGCCATTTATCTTGGGTATTAGTCGGGACGTGCTTGATGTAGATCCTGTCTCCAGTTCTCGCGCAGACTTATCACAGACCGACTGGTATTTGAGGTTATGGTTAGCGTTTGATGTAGACCACGGGGTGTGGGGTAGTTTGAGTGTGAGTTCAACAGAATCTCGGGAGTCTCATGCCAGCTTATATATATGGAGATATATGGAGATTTACAGGGTACATGATTATTACCGTAAGTTACATTTTGGGCCCGTGGTCCCTTGCCCTTGGGTCCTACCCTTGGGTGGAGGACACTCGCGAGTGGTTGACTCTCACACTTAGACTGACGATAGGCTTAGTGACCTGTACAGTGAGACTTAGAGACTGATAGGGATAATGGCATTGATATACATTTCTTACCGTGTTGGCATACCTGGCATACTATATTACTGCTTTACTGTTCACCTGATCTACTAGACACTGCATTGGTTACTCCATGTTCATATATTTACTGTATTGGTTTACTGTTACACATCTATTATCAATGTTCGAGTTGCCACTTGCATATATATATATATATATTTGCTATTGTGTCGCCCTGACGACCTGAGTATGCATGCTCAGAGTGAGGAGTGGATCTAGCCTGGACCAGGACCAGACGTACATCGCGGACATTTTGATCAGCTATCCAGAGTTATACCTTTTTACCTCCATCGGGTCAGTTCTTTGTATTTGTTTCGTTTCAGATACTGCATTACTCATTACCTGTGCGTTGTTTACTGATTACCATGTAAATCTAGAAGCCGAAGTGTGACTACGGTAGGATATTTCCTTGACCGTAGGAGCATGGCTGGCCTTGTCAACCCCTCGTATTCCGTATTTTGGGAAGCGGGGCATGACATGGTTTTGTTGGTATCAAAGCCAGGTTTTGCTTCGATTGGGATTGCAGTTTTTCGTGTATAGCTTGACAATCTAAGACATCCCTCGGTCTAGGTTGTAAACTTGTTATTCTTGATCCATATTCACATCGAGTATTCTGTTATCCATTTGCTAGGGTTTCGGGTGACTTGGCAAAGTTACGTGGTTGTAATTGTGAACTACATCATAGTTACACTACCGTACTCTGTTTAAAGTGACTTAGAGTCTTACAGTGATTTCCACTTGTAATAAATTTCATAGTATCTGATATTCTTGAATCCCTGCCCAATCCATATTATATTTTGATTTTTATAGTTTGTGCCTTATATCGTCCTCAAAATTATTGTTTCAGGATCATGTCTTCCAACGACTCTTTCTTTATCTCCATTCCACAGAATCAGACAGCTGAGATTCTGAGTGTACTTCAAGGTCTGAAGGAAGCCCAGGAGCGAACAAACGACCTATTAGCTGAAGGACTGAGGAGGCAGATGAATCAGGCACCAGCGGGAGTTTCCAATCGTAAAGGGATCCCTGTTAGACGAGGAAAAGAGAAGAAGATGAAGCACCCATTTGTTTTCCCGAGACAGAAGCAGCAGAAGACCCGATGTTGTGGGTACTGCAGGAGGCCAGGACATCTTCAGAGGGATTGTCGCCGCGCCCAAGGGAAATGTCTGATTTGCGGATCCAGCGAACATCTTATCAACGGTTGCCTAAAAAGGAAGGAACTATAAGGAGGAGACTCGTCCACACTCTTCATTTCTGCCAAGTGATGATTATTGCGTAGTTCGAACTTCGAGGATAAGGCGGACCCAGCGCAGGATTCAACTCGCGTGACGAGGATGCAGCGGCCTAGTAATCAAAGAAGAGTTATCACGTTTTCTGCTTTTAATAAAATGTTGCCATCCTCTTATAAATATTTCTTTTTGTTTGAAATCTTGTATCCGTCGAACTTTTAGTTGAATGCAATAATAACTTTGAATCGTAAGATGTGTATCATTCTCTTACTTTCCCCTTACTTATACTATTCATTACCATAGCATTTTTAATTCTGATTTTTTTTCAGTTCCTGCCCACCGTATATTTTCCTGTACTCCGTACCCTTAGCTATTTTCTGATATGTTCCACTGTCTGATCATGACTTTTCTTTTCAGGCCATGGCCCACCCTGGAGCAGCGCCTCATCTAGATGAGGATGCACAGTCACGCGTTTCCATAGACCGCACGCTGATGAGTTCTGACGATGAGGTCAACGGTCCCCAGGTCATCTTCGAAAACAGCGATTCCGAGGACGAAGGGGACGCCTCCCCAGAGGTTGACATGATAGGCGATTCCGACGAAGAAGAAGGAGACCCTGAAGAAACCCCGATAGAGGAAGATCCCGAGGATGAACCGATAGTAGAAAATCCAGTGGAGGAAAATCACATGGAAGAGAATCCAGAAGAAGAGAATCACATGGAAGCAGACCTCGATGAAGAAGCTCCAGCCGAGGAAGAAGGACCAGAAGAACAAGACCCTGCGATAGAAGAACTCCCAATGGCGGTCCCCGCGAGGCGCTATGGAAATGAACGTCCCTACCTGAGCGCGCGAGCATACCGCAACCTGCTGAACCTCCACAACCGCGACTGCCGGGATTTTTAGATGTTGTCTTCTCTGGCCAAATAAATCTGTGTATAGTTTAGGGCCACCTTTCGTTTTGAGATTGCTTTGTTTAGAATTTTCTGGAATGAAATAAATTGCTGAGTTCGCCAATCTTTCGATCTTCATGGTTCACTTGATGTTTGATTATTTCTCATATACATGTATTTTCCTGCTGAGATCCCTGACTGTCCACACTTATACCTTGTGCTGATTCGACCCTCACTTAGATTAACCAGTACCGCATCCCGATCCTTGGAATGGGCCACCCTTCATCCTTCGTATGTGCCTCGTTTGAGATCCTTCTAGGGAGGGAAATTGATAGTAAAATTTCCGAGTTTGCTGACCCTTCGAAATTTTTGATTCACATGATGTATTGACCGTTATCGTCCCCATACATTATTCTTCCCTTGTAGTCCTTTGCTGCTCACCCTTACTTCCTGTACTGACCCGACCCCAATCTCTTGACCATCAATCTAAAGCCGTCATACTCCGACCTTTTGAATGAGCCACACTTCCTTGTAATCCTTACCCTAGCTAGCCCTATACATTTTTGTGCTTTTTCCTATTACCCTAAATATATTTAGGGACATTATTATTCGAAAATTTAGTTTTCATTAGTTTGTAATTATCGAGGAGTGCGTGTTATTGACTACTCCGTTTTATGTATTTTAAGTACACTATTACTTTTCTCATATTTCGGTAGCATGACCATACGTATTACGCATATTATTTTGGTGCTATGATTCTTATTTCACCATGTAGTTTTCTAAGTTATGTTAAAATGGTTTGATTGATACGTTGTTCTAAAAATGTTTTAAACCACCGACAAGTTCTTCACTGTTTCATTATGACTATGCCTTATACTCATTATTATTTCTGCTGTGCTACTTTTGATATACTTATATGTGCACATATTTGGGTTTCGATTTTATCGAGCACGCCTCGAATATTATTGTGCGTTATTGTTATTTATATTCTCGTATACATGTAGTTTGCCCTTATAGTTGTTCCTGCCTTATACTTAGTTAGACCTATCCTTTTGTATGTTGCCCTTATATATATATACCTTCAAGATTTCATCCACCCGTTTTAAGTAAATCATTATGTGTTAGTTTGCGATATGGTAGCTTTCGCTTTTGATTTTACAACTTATCGTTTAGTTTTAAATTTCGAGGACGAAATTTTTGTAAGGGTGGTATGATGTAATACCCAGTCCTTTTGAATACCAATATCCGTATTTTTGTCACTCTCAAAATTTATTTATTTTATAATTATTAATTTTATTATTCTAAAAACCCAAATCCTAATTTAATATCATATCTTTTAATTTTCCCTAACCCAAACCCTCATTTTCTTCCTCTTTTCGTTTTCCCATTATTCCTTAACAACTCAGCCCATTCCTTATTAAAATTAAACCCAAACCATCTAAGAATTCCCTCAGCCCAGCAAACCCAGCCCATCCTTTTTTTTAAATAAACTAAATTCCTTTTCTCCTAAAACCCCGCCCACCCCGAGCCCGGCCCACTCTCTTTTCTCTCATCAATTTTTCTTTATTTTTTTCTCCAAGCCCATGGCCTGCGCCCGCTCACCCAACCCGACCCGGCCCACTCTTCATCTCCTCCCCCAACGGCTCTTTTCTTCTTCCCGCTCACTTCGCCGCACCCTTCGCCCACGCCCACGCTCGCTCGTGCGCCGTTACCCCCCACGATGCGCAACCCTCGCGATCCCCCGTCTTCCCTATCTCTCCTCTCGTACACACCCACACACTCTCTCTCTCATCTCGCACTCTCTCTCCCTTCTCTTTTCCCGCTCCCTCTCTCGAACCCACGGCCGCGCTCGCCTCGTCGCCGTCGACACCACCCTCGCCTTCCTCTTTCTCTCCGCTCACCTCCTCACCTTTCTCGACTTCTCCCCTTGCAACCATCCCCACAACGAGACCCACCACACCCCTAAACCACCGCCGGCTCCAACTCCCATCACCTTCACTAACTCGAGCTCCCTTCCACGGCCGCCTTCCACCTCCGACCATCGTGTGACCCTGACATCATCATCATCATCATCATCATCGCCATCATCTCTCTCTCTCTACCTCTCCGCTTCTCTCCCTCTCTCTCCCTACATCTCTCTCTGTCTCCCCTCTCTCTCTGTGTCTCTCTCTCTCTCTTTGTCTAACTCTCTCTGTTTCCCTCTCTCACTCTCTCTGTTCTCTCTCTCTCTCTCTCTCTCTCTACACTTCTCTCTCTCTCGCCCCTCTGCAACTTCTCTCTCTCTCTCTCGCCTCGTCTTACCCAATGCCCTAGCCGCAACAGCCGTCACCAAGCTCGAGCCAAGCCCAAGCCTAGCCGAGACTCGTCGTGTGCTTGCTACTCCGTGCCCGTGCCGTGTCACTACTGCCTTCGCTGCCGTACCATCAATTCATCGTCTAGCAAGTATTTTACTTGCTACATGCTAATATTTTCGTGTTACAAACTTAGATCGTATAGATTACAAATTTACATATCTCGATAAATTATGTGACGCAAGTGTTCGATGCATGATCTCAATGGAAATCCTCATTTAAATTGACGGAACATGAGGGCATTTGCTGGCCCATGTGATTTTGAATACTATGTATAAATTTCACTGGATAATACGACTGTTAGTGACTATAACGAATGACCCCAAGTATACCCGTAAAACTAGAAATTTCCCGTATCTGAAAATTATTAAAATCACCGTAAATTATGTACATAATGGAATGATGCGTTCGAGGGCTTAAATCGAAGCCGACTCGACGAACTATAACCCTATACAAGTTTCTAATGGTTTCTGTACTTAAATTATGACGATATTTGGTTCGGAGTGCGACTCTGGACTGCAGTCCAGAGCGACTCTGATTATTGCTTACTCACCCGTAATGGGTACCACCTTGTTTCCTTAACTCGTATGTTGTGGAACTCTGCTGTTTATTAAAGTTGAATCTGTTAGATAGATAACACAAGTGGTTTCATCCTGTTTCGTCATCGTTTGCTATTTAATCTGTAATTTAAAAGAGCTGGACGTATAACTGTCCAGAACAGATTCAGAAGAGACATACTAGTGTTAAACAGTGTATAACTCCTGACGTACAGACGCGATTGAGGGTCCATCTGTTGCGTTAAAAACCTTACTGAAAACCCTAGATTCCATTCAACTGTAGCGTCGCTGAATTCTAATCTCAACTGGGATTAAAATGCGTTGCGAAACGGAATTCCGATTCTGAAACCGGATTTCCAGCCGTGAACGCTTAAAATGTAATGGCCATAAATGGTGATCCTGAAACCCAATTGACGTGAAACTAAATTCGCTGGATAGATAATTAAACATACTATTTATTCCCCATTCATCGTTTCGCTAAACTGTACACGTATGATTTATGATAAATTACGCAAGTGGTAGAATACTGATTTATGACATCTTAATCATGCTTTACATACTGTTTCCCCATCATATCATACATATGTCACTGCATTGATAATCTAGTGATCATGTGCATTACCCAGTGTTAGGTATTAGCGATGGTTGTGGCAAGTACGTTAGTGTTCGTGCATGAGTGAATAAGTGAAAGTGACACGTACTTGTACACAATCAGTGAACCCTATTATTCTAATGCATTGTCGACGTCTGTGGGACGCGTGTAAGTGTGACTATAAGTGGTATGGGACACTTATGGAAGCTCTTGCATGGGTGTCACAGATAAGGCACCATACACTGCCATTTATCTTGGGTATTAGTCAGGACGTGCTTGATGGAGATCCTGTCTCCAGTTCTCGCGCAGACTTGTCACAGACCGACTGGTATTTGAGGTTATGGTTAGCGTTTGATGTAGACCACGGGGTATGGGGTAGTTTGAGTGTGAGTTCAACAGAATCTCGGGAGTCCCATGCCGGCTTATATATATGGAGATATATGTAGATTTACAGGGTACATGATTATTACCATGAGTTACATTTTGGGCCCGTGGTCCCTTGCCCTTGGGTCCTACCCTTGGGTGGAGGACACTCGCGAGTGGTTGACTCTCACACTTGGACTGACGATAGGCTTAGTGACCTGTACAGTGAGACTTAGAGACTGATAGGGATAATGGCATTGATATACATTTCTTACTGTGTTGGCATACCTGGCATACTATATTACTGCTTTACTGTTCACCTGATCTACTAGACACTGCATTGGTTACTCCATGTTCATATATTTACTGTATTGGTTTACTGTTACACATCTATTATCAATGTTCGAGTTGCCACTTGCATATATATATATTTTTGCTATTGTGTCGCCCTGACGACCTGAGTATGCATGCTCAGAGTGAGGAGTGGATCTAGCCTGGACCAGGACCAGACGTACATCGCGGACATTTTGATCAGCTATCCAGAGTTATACCTTTTTACCTCCATCAGGTCAGTTCTTTGTATTTGTTTCGTTTCAGATACTGCATTACTCATTACCTGTGCGTTGTTTACTGATTACCATGTAAATCTAGAAGCCGAAGTGTGACTACGGCAGGATATTTCCTTGACCGTAGGAGCATGGCTGGCCTCGTCAACCCCTCGTATTCCGTATTTTGGGAAGCGGGGCGTGACACTCGTCATTAATGGGGTATCCCGCCTTTCACGCGGGCGTAACGCCAGGGGCGTAACGGCCGGCGTGAATCTCGCGCCCGCCTGCCCATGGCTGCCACTATATAAACCCCTCTCTTAGACGACTCAGGTAAGCCAATTTTACCCCAATAGGCCGTTACTCTGCCAAAATACCCCGTCTAACTTGATCGTCGGAGGGTCCTCTGTGGCGCAACCACCCCGGGACTTCCTTGCAGGTAGCTCGGCCTCAACCACATAAAGCCCATTGAGATCCACACGCTCCAGGAGGCAACCTCCCAACCCAATCTCAGCCACTCGTCTCCACTTGCTGCAGATTAACGGAAGGTAACATCTGAAGGAGATCTCGGCATCCATCAGTTGGCGCCGTCTGTGGGAAAGCTCTAGTTTCACTCAACGAAAGTCCACCTTCTGATCTCAACCTCATGGCGAGCGATCACCGCGATGATCCAAGCACCAGCCGTCGCCCTCCTCACAATGGAGACAAGAGAGAATCCCCTCCTCCCCCGAACGCCATTCACGCCCTATCTGCTCGGATAGATCGACTCGTGTCCTTCGTGGATATGCTCGTCCATGTACAAACGGTCGGGCAAACTCCCCAGGTCGCCACTCCCCCACCTCGGGACTAGGACCCCTACAGAGGGAGAGAAGACGCTGCCCACGTCGGCACGACTGAGCACCGCCTCGCTGTCTCCGACGGACGCAGATCCCCCGTGGCGACCAATTCAATGACCCGCTGGGCGCTACACAGCTCAACACCGAGGTTTCTCATAAGAGCGCGCCGCCCTGAAGCCCCTCGTGCTCCTGTCCCTCCCGAGGAAGTATCGGTCAGCTCGCCTGCTCCCAGGCATGACCGGCACCCCCTCCCTCGACAGGGTCGCGCGGACGGGACTCACAACGGTAACTCGAAAACGACCTCGCCAGGGGACCTCAGGAATCTTATCGAACGGAACCGGAGCCGCGGTCAGGCATAGGTCGCCAGCAACAGAGCCCATAAATCAGAGTATGCCGAATCGTCAGGGTACCACGGCCGCCTAGACACCCTCAAAAAGAAGATCGAAGGCATGCATCGGGAAAATCGTCCTTCAAGCGACGGGGCTAAATATGCCGCCGACTCGCTCATGAAGCCCTTCACCAAAGAGCTACTCACCGTCCATGTCTCCTCCCGGAACAAGCCTTCGAAGGTCTCCCTCTTCGACGGGAAGTCCGACCCGAAAGACCATTTGGACGCGTTCACAGCCGGGATGAGTTTCCAGGACAATTCCGACGCTGCGCAATGCCGCGCTTTCCCCGCCACTCTCATCCGCTCTGGACGAGACTGGTTCTGAGGACTCACGCCACGCTCAATCTCTACCTTCGATGAGCTGGCCACCCAGTTCCTCGATCATTTCGTCGGGAACAGACGGCAAAAACGGACCGTTGATCATCTCTTCACCATAAAGAGCGGGGACAAAGAATCCTTCAAAGGATACGTCACCTGCTTCTACAACGACCTCCTTGAGGTCCCCGAGCACCGGGACGAGACGGTCGTTACGGCCCTTAGGTCGGGTCTTAGGCACAAGGAGTGGCTACCCTCTTTGCATTAACGCAACTTAAGACCATGGCTGAGGTAAAGGCCTGGAACGAACGTGAGATCCAGCTTGAGTCCGAGGTGAACGCCAACCTGCCCCGGACAGAGCAAGCCGATCAGAAGAAAAGGGCCAGGGAGGAGAAAAAGAAGATTGAGCGGCCAAATCCCTACTCCCCGAAGTTTTAGGAGTACACCCCGCTCAACGTCTCCCAGACGGTACTGTTGGAGGAGGCTAAGGGCGAGAGGTTCTTCAAACTCCCCCCGGTCTCGAATATGGAGGAAAAGCGTACCCAAGGCCCCTACTGCGCTTTCTACAGATCGCAGGGCCACACCATCGAGAACTGCAAGCAGCTCCGAGACTATATCGAGAAGCTGATCCTCTTGGGGCACCTAGCGAGGTACCTGCGGGACAAGCGACAAGCCGACCATGAACAAGCGCACCCCCCCTCCCGGCGAGTTGACAATCGGCCAAATTATGGTCGTGTCAGCGGAGGGTATGACGAGGACCGACGGGACGCGACACCTTACCGATCGAGGGGACTGGCAGCCATCCAAGGAAGAAAGCTAAAGCAGCCGAGCCGATCATATTCACCGACGAGGACCTCCACGTGATATCCCCCCTCGGATAGATCTGCTCGTCGACAGTTCGGCAAGCCACGAGCTACTTAGCTTCATGGATGCATTCTCCGGCTACAACCAGATCCATATGAATCCGGCGGATGAGGATCTCACCGCATTCACAACGGACCGGGGGTATGCTGCTATAAGGTGATGCCCTTCGGCCTCAAAAGCGCCGAGAAGCTCAAGCTGTACCTCTGAAGAGAATATCTATGAATGTACATTTCTTCTTTCACAAAGCGATGTAAATCTTTCTTGAGTTCTTTTTATTTAACAATAAGAGGGAAACAATAGAGCATCGCAAAAAGGGGAATTTTATTTATTCGAAAGGTATTGTAGGCTCCTCAGCCTTACATCAAAAAGAAAAAGAAAAATTCTTACAACAACGGGGGAAGGGGTGCAAGAAACATTGCTCGTGGTACTCCGAAGAAACAGCTGTCAGCCGAGCCCTGGCTGCCTTGGACCTCTGCCTTTGATGCTGTCCGCGAACTCTCAAGGCCGCGGACGGGCGGGCACCTATCGGGGAGATGCCTCAGTCGGTAACACTCGAGGACGAGTGCCACCGAGCGATCCCGCCAACTCATAGAGATCAAGCCGAGACGGCATAGCGATCTTAACTTGCCAACCGCCTCATCCTTCAGTTGCTCGGATAAAGGGGTTGTGCAGCCCCGGCGATGCCCTCCAAATCGAATGCATCAGCAGCTGGAGCAGGGGTGATCGCCGGGGAAGCAAGCGGCCGACATGACCCTCCACACGCCGAACCACCGCTCGCAACGTATCCTCGGAGCTCCGCTGATCATACAAATATACGTCTTCGAAGGAAATGATCTCGGAAATGGAGAAAGGGAATCCGTCCATTATTATGTTTCGGAGTGCAAACCTGAGTATAGGCAACACACCCTTCTCTATTTATAACCCCAATCAATTTTCTTAAGGACCCAAATTCGTGCGTGCATGGGCGCGAATCCTGGGATCCACCCAAATCGCTCCACTACCGCACCGCCACGTGGCGGAACTGACGCTGCTCTTCGAAACGCTTCTCCTCCCCCATGCGTTCCTGACACGTGTCGTACGCGATGGTCACTCTTCCCGATGTTCACACACCTAGGAAGGTCAGACCGAACCTGTAACATTTCAGAAAAATAAAATATTATTTTTGGGAATTTATATAATTAAATAATAAATATTATGAATATTTTTATAATGTGGTATAATTAATTACCAATAAATTGGGAAATATTTGGAAAATTATAGGAATTTCTGAAATGAGGGTGTTTTATATGATTTAAGCAAATTATAATTTTTTTATGATTAATTATATTCTATTTTAATGCTAATCACGATTAAATATCACTAATCGTGCATTAAGCTTGATTTGTGCACATGACATACACCATGTCATATTTCACATTTTTACATTTTCTACCTTGGCTTTTTCTTTATTTTTATGCATGGTTTGTTTTTAAAATGAGAAGAGAAGAGAAAAGAAAAGAATAGAAAAGAAAAAGAATAAAGAATTAGGCATGAGCATGAGAGAGAGAGGGTGAGGGGTCTTCATTTGACCATGGATATTTTCCTCATATCATTATCTTCATCATTTCTTCTCCCTCTCCTCACCATGGCTGCCCTCTCTTCCCCTCCACCTGTATCCCCTCACAACAACACCAAAACTACATCAAAACCTTGCATCTTCTTCACAAAAATCATACACAAGCTCACTACAAGCATGAGGAACCAAGAAAGTTTGGATTTTGAGCACTTGGGGAAACTCAAGAATTTTCTTGAGTTGCCAAATGAGATACTTTCTTCACCTTTAGTGTAGTAATCCAATTCCTTTAGCACCCATATTAGTTTAAAAGTGTTTTAGTGAGATTTGGTGATGTTTGAGAATTCCAAGTTAGGGTTTAGGGTGGTATTATGAATTGTGATTGTGTATTGAGGGTAATTGGTAACTACAAACCCCCCTTAAATGTTAAAAATCCTAATCAAACCAGTGAGTAACCCTAAAACTTGAAATTTAAACTTTCCGTGTCAGTTTTGTGATATTTTGGGGGTCTACAGGGAATCTGGAGCAACCCGGGAATTTCATAAAATATTTAAAAATATACATTAACCTAGTTTAACCAATAGGAGACCACCACGAGAATACGAGGCTCAAATTCCAAGGTGGGGCCACCCCCAGCGGTTACTGTAGCCACTTTGGTCGGTTCCTGTAGCAGTTTTGGTGCTGGGGTTTTGGCTGTAGCTCGCATACCTTATAACATAGCTACTGTATTTTTCTTTTTGTCCCAGATTATCTGAGCCAAAATCTGGGAGCATATTGGGATGGTTTTGGGTTATGTTTTTCGTATTTTGGAATTCTTGGTTTTGATATTAGTTATGAGATTTGGTCGTTTGATGTTTGTATGTCAACGACGAGTGTTGTTTGGTTGTTTTTGCATGCGTAGGCTATAGGTTCTAACCTATGAGCACCTCGCGTGTCGTGTCGGTTTTTGAGTCGGATTTTGACGCGATACGATATATTTTGTGATATGTAGATACTTCGCGTGGACTTCAGGATGATAAGGTAAAACGGGCGTCATCGACTCCGGAAAGCAACGATCAAGGTGAGTAGATATATATCTACGGGGGAGTCGGGTGGATGGCGTATAGCACCCCGTAAGTTTGTAGCATTTCGATGCGTTATGATATTTATATGTATATACGTGTTGTTATGAGATATGCATACTTAGTAAGTAATACTTTAGGTGACTTGGATTAGTGTTAGCGTATTCGGAAGATAGTAACTTAATTAGTTTAGTTTCTTAGTCGTGAAACCCTAGAGTAATGTTTTGCACACACGCACGCACACACGCATACATTTGTTTTACTTGTGCGTATATGAGGATACACACACACACACACATATATATATATACATATACATATATGTATGTGAGTATGTGTGTGTGTGTGTATACATATACATGGATGATGAGAATAGTATATGGTACTTGGAGATGAGTCAATGTGATTGGGCATGATGCCACGAGATCGGTGATGTGACTTGGTTCGTATTATAAGATACGACATGATATTATAGCGGGTCTTTAGGCGATGTGTTTTCATACACATGCATATATATATATATATATATATATATATATATATATATATATATGTTGATGGTATCAGAATGTACTAGACTTTAGATCAGTACCCCTAATTCAGGATATAATGATAAGGATACCAGATGAATAATGAGATAAATGTGATATTCGACCCGTATCCAGATTGGGATGCCGTACGATGGATTTACCGTACGAGATATAATGATGATGATAGATCCACACTCTTGACTCGAGAATGTCATATTATATATTGTATCGTACGTGATCCTATTGAGGCGGGATCACCGACTACTAGATATATATATATCGACTCAGACTTAGGTGGTTTTCCTTACCCTTTCGATTAGTCTGTTAGTTTAGTCCTGTAGTTCACTTAGTAGATGTTAGACTGGGCTCGAGTCATATCTATTTCTAAAGCTAACGAATCGTGAATATTTCAAAGGCAGGCTAAGGGAAACTATGGATATTTCAAAGGACGTAACTCTTCTTAAAAACACCTTAGCCCTATTTTCTAAACACCACGATTCGTGTTATTTCAAATGCCAAAACTGTATGACTCATATATATCATGTACATTCATTATTGTTGCATTTACTATTCATTTGCCATATATTCCTGCTATTCGCATCGCATTACATGCTTAAATATGTTTTTATTGTTATATTGAACCCATGTTATCAGGACACCAGCACCATTACCGATGATGCGTATGTCTACGGACAGTTGCTCGCCGGCTCACACACATCATCATCGGTAATTGCCATGTCACGTACACTTTAGAGAATATTAATTTATTGATGTTGCTTGCTAGCTGATAGTTCCGATATATCATTACTGTGCTAGATTAGATATTGCATTTATTACTGTGATATTCCATGCATATTTATATATTCTTTTGCCATGCGATATTATAGGCCAGTCTGGATTGCCGGAGCCTGGTATTCACTGTTATTGACCTGTCATTTTGAGATTTCAGATTTTCCATGAGATTTCTGAATTTGGAGAAACCGCAGATTTTATAAACTCATTTATCATTTTCAAAAGATAAAAAGTGCGGTTTTCTCGTGATATGATGTGAGATACGTCCACCATGAGTTTTCTCGGCTCTTGAGCGATATCATACACCCGATTCGAGGAGGAGGAGGAGGAACCGTCTGTTGGGTGCATGGTGGACCCGGTGCGGTACCCCGGGGCAAGATGGTCGCAGATGATGGAGTTGAGCCTGGCAGGGGAGCACTACCGACCAGTTATTTGTGACGCGGCGGATATCCGAAGGATACCGACGTAGTCGTGAGATTTGATGATTTGGGCCAGTCCGGATTTGCTGGAGCCCACGGGCCAGTCCGGATAGCCGGAGCCTGAGATATTGAGACTTTGAGGTATTGAGACTATATGATATGGGCCAGTCCGGATAGCCGGAGCCCGAGATATTGGATATTTGGATTTATGTTTGTGTCGATGCTTGACACGGATTTTATGTTGATTTCATTGATGATACTTCGATTTATATATACTGAAATCTCACTAAATAAAGAAAACAGTTTTCTCATTCATGATGTATTCTGTTTTCATTCGTAATGCATTCATACATCATACATATGATATGTTGCTATCTGAGGCACTGACACGAGCACGTGGTATTACACTTATATGTAGATGGTTCAGGATATTATTTTGAGGATATATTATTATCGTATGACCTAGGATTGAGTCATACATGCGATTTATACTCGGTGATGTTTTCTACTCACGAGTTGGCAACTCACCCCCGTTGTGCCACAGTTTCTTGCAGGTTTTGCCGTACAGGTTTTCTTGGCGGCTTGCTAGCACACTACTTCATTCCGGGTGATTGCTTTGGTAGGTGGGTTCACTCGCATCGTGACCACCATCGTATATTTATTTATTTTAGTTGTATCTAGTAACTCCATCAAACAGACTTGTATATTTATTAGACTTAGAAGACCAGTTGTATATTCTTTCGACCTTAGAGTCGCGCGCTGTATTATTATGGTTTTCTTGATGATATTGGGTTCCTTTTGAGTTTTGATCCTCGCCCTTCGGCGTTGTATATTATATTACTTGCGTGGTTGTGACTGCTAATTGGCGAAGAGCTAGCTCCCGCTTAGGGATGCCTTTATTCATATTATTCATGTTTGTACCCGTTTGGGGCCAGTATTTACAAAGGAGACTCTGCCGAAATTTTCGGAAAATACTTGATGTTTTAAAAAGGTTTACTACGAGTTTTCAAAGTGATTATATGCAAACTTTAAAACAAGTTTTCCTTCACTTCCTTCTTTCAAATGGTTTAGATTTCTGGGATTTTTGGCTTACTTGAATTAGATGGGGTTCTATAGACTTTATATGATTCAAGTGCCAGTCACGTGCTATTTCGGGTCGTGACAGAACCCCGCAAAGTCGAGCCACCGATCAAAGCCCTCCCACGCCAAGGATCAAAGCCCTCATCAAGAGGTAACTTAGCAGCTTCCCTGCTCGGTCCATCCTTGGCTGGTAATCTCTTACCCAATGACGCCAAGGATCAAAGCCCTCATCAAGAGGCCACCGAGAAGCTTCCTTGCTTGGTCCACCCTTAGCAGGCAACTCCTTGCCCTCCCGCGCTAAGGATCGAAGCCCTCATCAAGAAGACTCCGAGCAGCTTCCTTGCTCGGTACATCCTTGTCTGGTAATCTCTTACCCAACGACGCCAAGGATCAAAGCCCTCATCAAGAGGCAACTGAGTAGCTTCCTTGCTCAGTCCATCCTTGGCTGGTAATCTCTTACCCAACGACGCCAAGGATCAAAGCCCTCATCAAGAGGCCACCGAGCAGCTTCCCTGCTCGGTCCATCCTTAGCAGGCAACTCCTTGCCCTCCACGCTAAGGATCGAAGCCCTCGTCAAGAGGCCACCGAGCAGCTTCCCTGCTCGGTCCATCCTTGGCTGGTAATCTCTTACCCAACGACGCCAAGGATCAAAGCCCTCATCAAGAGGCCACCGAGCAGCTTCCCTGCTCGGTCCACTCTTAGCAGGCAACTCCTTGCCCTCCCGCACTAAGGATAGAAGCCCAAAGTCTGATGGAACTTAAAATGCGGAACTTAATTGAAGATCGAAGCAAAAAAAACTTTAGAAAGACCGGGGGTTTTTTCCTCTAAAGGCGAAGGCTCTGAAGTGGGCGAACACTCGGATCTGATCGATCGACAAAAGCAAGCACCGCCGCCTTTAATAATGAACAAACAATATGTAGGTTTCAAGTGATTTCCGGCTTTTTCTATTGGCAATATCTTCTTTGTGCCTTGCTTTCTTTTAGCCTACTTGAATTTCATTGTCAACTAAAGCCTATAGCTGTAAATTGAGAGAAAATAAGAAAAATAACTGCTAGTTTCGGCTATCTTTCCTGTTCAAATAAAGCAAGTGGACCAACTCGAACGTAGCTTGCTTTCCGGTTATTATTGGTATATCGATCGGTCCAGCACGGATTGAAATAGGAGCCGGTTCGACAGGAAGCTTTTGAAAACGCGTAGCTATGTGCCCGACCGAGTCATGAATGGAAAGTCATAGGGACACATGGGTCGATGTCTTTTTCCTTGGTGCAGTGCATTGAGGCCTCCGAGCAGCTTCCCTGCTCGGCACATCCTTAGGTGGTAATCTCTTACCCAACGACGCCAAGGATCATAGCCCTCATCAAGAAGCCAACGAGCAGCTTCCCTGCTCGGTCCACCCTCAGCAGGCAACTTCTTACCCTCCTACGCTAAGGATCGAAGCCCTCATCAAGAGGCCTCCAAGCAGCTTCTTTGCTCGGCACATCCTTGGCTGGTAATCTCTTACCCAACGACGGCAAAGATCAAAGCCCTCATCAAGAGGAAACTGAGCAGCTTCCATGCTCGTTCCATCCTTGACTGGTAATCTCTTACCCAACGACACCAAGTATCAAAGCCCTCATCAAGAGGCTACCGAGCAGCTTTCCTACTCGGTTCGTCGTTAGCAGGCAACTCCTTGCCCTCCACGCTAAGGATCGAAGCCCTCGTCAAGAGGCCACCGAGAAGCTTCCTTGCTCGGACCATCCTTGGCTGGTAATCTCTTACCCAACGACGCCAAGGATCAAAGCCTTTATCAAGAGGCCACCGAGCAGCTTCCCTGCTTGGTCCACCCTTAGCAGGAAACTCCTTGCCCTCCCGCGCTAAGGATCGAAGCCCTCATCAAGAGGCCTCCAAGCAGCTTTCCTGCTCGGCACATCTTTGGCTGGTAATCTCTTACCCAACGACGCCAAGGATCAAAGCCCTCATCGAAAGGTCACCGAGCAGCTTCCCTGCTCGGTCCATCCTTATCAGGCCACTCCTTTCCCTCCCGCGCTAAGGATCAAAGCCCTCATCAAGAGGCAGCCGAGCAACACCTGCTCGGCCCATCCTTAGCAGGCTACTCCTTGCCCTCCCATGCTAAGGGTCAAAGCCTTCATCAAGAGGCCACCAAGCAGCAATCTTGCTCGGTCCATCCTTAGTAGGCCACTCCTTGCCCTCCCGCACTAAGGATCAAAGCCTTCATCAAGAGGCCACCAAGAAGCAACCTTGCTCGGTCCATCCTTAGTAGACCACTCCTTGCCCTCCCGCGCTAAGGATCAAAGCCCTCATCAAGAGGCAACCGAGCATCAACCCTTCTCGGTCCATCCTTAGCAGGACACTCCTTGCCCACACGCGCTAAGGATCAAAGCCCTCATCAAGAGGCAACCGAGCAGCAACCCTGCTCGGTCCATCCTTGGCTGGTAATCTCTTACCCAATGACGCCAAGGATCAAAGCCCTCATCAAGAGGCCACCGAGCAGCTTCCCTGCTCGGTCTATCCTTGGCTGGTAATCTCTTATCCAATGACGCCAAGGATCAAAGCCCTCGTCAAGAAGCCACCGAGCAGCTTCCCTGCTCGGTCCATCCTTAGCAGGCAACTCCTTGCCCTTCATGCTAAAGATCGAAGCCCTCGTCAAGAGGCCACCGAGCAGCTTCCCTGCTCTGTCCATCCTTGGCTGGTAATCTCTTACCCAACGACGCCAAGGATAAAAGCCCTCATCAAGAGGCCACCAAGCAGCTTTCCTGCTCGGTCCACTCTTAGCAGGCAACTCCTTGCCCTCCTGCACTAAGGATCGAAGCCCTCATTAAGAGGCCTCCGAGCAGCTTCCCTGCTCGGCACATCCTTGGTTGGTAATCTCCTACCCAACGATGCCAAGGATTAAAGCCCTCGTTAAGAGGCCACCGAGCAGCTTCCCTACTCGGTCCACTCTTAGCAAGCAACTCCTTGCCCTCCCACGCTAAGGATCGAAGCCCTCATTAAGAGGCCTCCAAGCAGCTTTCCTACTCGGCACATCCTTGGCTGGTAATCTCTTACCCAACGACGCCAAGGATCAAAGCCCTCATCAAGAGGCAACTGAGCAGCTTCCCTGCTCGGTCCATCCTTGGCTGGTAATCTCTTATCCAACGACACCAAGGATCAAAGCCCTCATCAAGAGGCCACCGAGCAGCTTCCCTGCTCGGTCCATCGTTAGCAGGCAACTCCTTGCCCTCCACACTAAGGATCGAAGCCCTCGTTAAGAGGCCACCGAGTAGCTTCCCTGCTCGGTCCATTCTTGGTTGGTAATCTCTTACCCAACGACGCCAAGGATCAAAGCCCTCATCAAGAGGCCACTGAGCAGCTTCCCTGCTCGGTCCATCCTTAGCAAGCAACTCCTTGCTCTCCCGCACTAAGGATAGAAGCCCTCATCAAGAGTCCACTGAGCAGCTTCCCTACTCGGTTCATCCTTAGCTGGTAATCTCTTACCCAATGACGCCAAGGATCAAATCCTTCATCAGGAGGCCATCGAGCAGCTTCCCTGCTCGGTCCATCCTTAGCAGGCAACTTCCTACCTTCCTGCGCTAAGGATCGAAGCCCTCGTCAAGAGGCCACCGAGCAGCTTCCCTGCTCGGTCCATCCTTGGCTGGTAACCTCTTACCCAATGACGCCAAGGATCAAAGCCCTCATCAAGAGGCAACCGAGCATCAACCCTGCTCGGTCCATCCTTAGTAGGCAACTCCTTGCCCTCCACGCTAAGGATCGAAGCCCTCATCAAGAGGACACCGAGCAGCTTCCCTGCTCAGTCCATCCTTGGCTGGTAATCTCTTACCCAACGACGCCAAGGATCAAAGCCATCATCAAGAGGCCATGATTTGTCCAAAAATACTTGTTTACCGTAATCAGAAACGGCGTCGCTTTGCAGCTAGCCGGTGAATACGGGTCGATCCACAGAGATGGGTAATTTTCTTAATGTGCTTTTACGAGTTGATTCCAAATGTTATTTGGATTGATTTTATTAAATCTAAAAAGACTAGATCTGAAAATAAACTAAATTAATCTAGATTAAAGTCTTGCTAGAGTTAGGATTAGGGGAAGTTTGGAGATTAAAGGTTTCCTCACCGCTTTCAATGCCTTATTTTAGATCTATTAGATGTTGTGGTAATTATCAATGAAGTGGATTAGAATCTTTTGGGAAGATGTTTCTTCCTCTAGATTCTTATCCTTCCTTTATCGATAATTACCCTAACCTCCATGGAAAACACGCGCAACCGGGCCTTTATACTACGGTGTCACCGTTACCTCGAGGGGTAGGGTGCCGTAGGGAGCAGTTGTGCGTGTATGCATGGAGTTCTAATTCTTGTGAAGGGGCATGAAAGGGATGGAGATCTCATCTCTCAAACTTTTCCCTAAGGCTAACCCTAACAAGCGAGGAGATTACTCGCTCATTAGGGGATGAATAAACATACTAATTAAAAGACAATTAAAACAAAGAATAAAAAAAATAACTTACTAATTTATTGATGGCTCCCTCCAAGCAAGAATACAGAACAGATCTGAATTTGTTTATTGAAAAGAGGCATCCGTTTTACAGATCTGTGATTACAATTTATAGGAAAACATGAAAACTAGGGTTACAGACTCTCGCACATGTGAAATTACAGATTTGCCCACGGAGAATCCCAACACCCGCACCGACGCACCAACTCAGAAAGTTTGCGCCGACACGGGCATTAGACGGCCGCGGAACCGCGGCAATAGGGCGCTTGGGCCGCGGTTCCGCGGCCCTTTGGTGAGCTTAGCTCACTCAACTTCTGGGCTTGGTTCAGGACTTCTTTGTCTTCCTATTTTTATACTTCTTTTATCTGTTGGGCTTCTTAGTCTTCTCCAGATCTTCAGAGAAAACTTGTAAAGATCTTTTGACCGTTCACTTTGACATTTCGGACTGCATTGCCTTATACAATTGTAAATTGTTCTTCGTGACTAGGATCCGTCTACTTGTTGGTCAAAAGTCCCTTTTCTGTATCAACTTTCGTCTTTTTCACTGTATTCGCTCCAAGAGCCTGTGTCCTGTAATATGCAACAAACGTGCGTCAAGAGTACCTGTTTATTTATAAAACGGATAAGAATAGGGGAATGAAAAATGCAATATTATGGTCTGAACAAATACCCCAAACTTATCTTTTGCTCGTCCTCGAGCAAACTTATTTTTTATTCACTAAAATCCTAACCACACTTTCGTAGGGAAACGCGATTGCACTGAGCACGTGCAACAAGCCGTTAAACCTCTAGGTGTCCCTAGTAGGAGGAGTGTTGTCTCCTGAGGGTTTTCAGCGGATACTACCCACAAAATCCTATCAATTTGGCCCATTGACTTTTGTTCTCCAATTAGGTTTTCTAACTAAGAATTCTATTATCTTTTGACTCGCAAATTATCCACCCACATTCTTCACACTTCCTCATTATTTAATTTAAGATTATATATGTTATGTAAACCTACTTAGCTTTCGGCATCTCCTAAGTTTTCCTTCTAAAGCTCCATCTTTACTTAGGAATTTCTATCAACTCTATTAAAGATACAAGTTCTATTCTTCATTCTTTTCTCTTATCTAAACTCCAATCACATATCCCCACGTGTGTGTATAGATCACCCCTACACTTGGAAATTCAAATCAAGCAATCGTACTCTCGTCCATTGTCCAAAGCACTTATTAATTAGTGAATTTTTTTGAAATTTGCTTACACATCCTTCATGCGACCGTTAATACTTCTTAAGATACCAACAACCGATTACAAGATGCGTTAGCACTTTAAAGCGTACTTCTTAGTTTTGCAACACCCAAGGCTTTAGCAGTGACTCCCAAACCAGTTGGTCTAAGGCACTAGGTGATGAAGCACCCTCGCTAAATATTTTTCTATTTTTACAGCCTTAAGTAATCACAAAAACCAGTGTCCATTTTTTTCTTTATTCACTTTTTTTTCTTTTATTTTCATTGTACCAAGGACTTTAGACAAGAGCATTTCAAGGTCTCTTCTACTATTCCAAGTTTCAAGGTGCGTGATTATGCAAATTGTAGGGTATACGTTTTCAGAATCTAGACTTAAGCTAGGAACTATTTTTCAAACTTATACTCTAATAAGAACATCAATACTCTTCCCTCATTTTGACTTAACCCAAGAAGTGAACCCAAAATTTGCCTATTTCTAAATAAACTACAAGGCATATACTTTCTACCGTTAAACTTTAAGGAATGTTATCTTTAGGGTTTTTAATTTACTAAGTCTAAGATCTAGTTTTTCCTAGCTAGTTAACCTATTTATCAAACTCAAGTCAAAAAGCCAGAATTGAATACAATTATTTTTATAATTTTTGAAATTTTTCAAATTTTTATGGGTTTTCAAATAAATATGCAAATGCAAAAATATGTACAAATGAATGCGAAGGAAAAAGACGTACCGAGCATACCCCCAAACTTGAACTTGACAGTGTCCTCACTGTCATGCTAAACCAAGAGGGTCAAAATACCGGCACTTCCCTGTTTATTTATTTATACTTTTTTTTTATTGTTAAGGAAAACAAAAATATTTACAGAAAGGCCCTCCCCCAAACTTCATTTAAACTATGTTAGACATTACTGCCAAACCTTGCATAGACTAAACGTTAACACCAACCAGTTGAAAAATTTACCAGTAAAGAGTATCAGTTGGTGGAAGAATAAGTCGTAGCGATCCATAAAGAATTGGGGAAGATAGAAGTGGTGGTATGGAAAGTATGGAGGTGAATAGACAGGAGGTGATGATGAATCAAAACGAGAATGCGAATGATCAGCAATCAGTGGAATGTTGGCATTCTCGTAGCTTCTCAAAAGAAATGGGGGTGGTTCAACTTCTAAAGGAGGAGGTTGACTAACCACAATATCCCCAAGATGTTTCTGTGGGTCCTCTATTGACTTGGCATCATCCATCAATTGCATATGATATTCAATTATAAGGGAACTGATCTCCTCGATGTCCGCCATAGTCCAACCGAAAACTTGCCGCCTATCTTGTAAGACCTTTAAAATAGCATTCTCTTGCTCGAAGGCTAGAGAGGCTGATATTATAATGGGAAAAGTCTCATTCTCACCTATGTAAGCATATTTAAGGTGAGGTGGCAAGGAAATGAGTTCGAGTTTCGGAGGCGAAAGAATCATTGCGGAATCTACCTCGAACTCAAAGGACTCCAACACAGGTTCGAAATTACTGCAAACAACCAATTCAGATGGTTCAACTAACTCATCCAAAAATTCAAAAGACTCATATTCGGGCTGTGAGTCGTCATCATCCGAAAAAGTGAAACATTCATAATCCATATCGGTTGTGTCAACGGCGGTAGGCTCAAGGAGGGACACACTAGTGGCGTCAAAACCGTTTTCATCAAACAAGAATCTTTCAAGCTCGTAGTCCTCCTGCGTGATTTCGTGAATAGAGCAAACTTCTCGTGTACTAGTTTTAGGCACGAGGGGCAGACTTCCCATCTTATAAATATTGAACTCACTAGACATCTTCCCAAAGGATAGAGTCATGGAGCCATTGCGACAGTTTATTACAGCATTGGAAGTGGCCAAAAATGGTCGACCGAGGATCACCGGAATTTGGTTTCTTGGGTTAGCAACAGGTTGTGTATCCATAACAATAAAATCAACGGGGAATATGAACTCCCCAACTTTGATCAACACATCCTCTAGCTGACCCCTTGGATGGGTGATTGATCGATCAGCCATTTGGAGAGTACAACGAGTGGGTTTCAACTCTCCATCCCCTAATTGTTCATACACGGAGTAGGGAATCAGGTTAACACTAGACCCAAGATCTAAGAGTGCTCGATTAATTTTCTTATCCCCAATTGTGATTGAAATCGTAGGACAGCCGGGGTCCTTTCGTTTTGGGGTAAGGTTTGATGGTGGTTAATAGCATTGCTCACTGCACTAACCACTAGCACTTTCTTGGGTACTTGAGATGCCTTTCTCTTCGAGGTGCATAAGCCCTTTAAGATTTTCGCGTATGAAGGGACTTGTTGGATTGCATCCAAGAGAGGTATATTTATGCTAACCTGCTTAAATATCTCCACAATCTTCTCCACTTGTGCAGTTGGTTTATTAGGACTCAACCTATTTGGGAATGGAGCATTTTGAAAATTCGTTGAGTCAAATATCTGTGGAGTAGAATGTGGAGTAGGAACGGATTCCGGTGTAGATGTGTTCATGTTGTGAGAAATGGGTTCGTTCGAGCTAGAAGAAGTAGAGCCGTGTGAAGGGTGGAGAATAGGCTCTAAAGAAAAAAGTGAAGAAGAAAGTGAAGAAAATGAAGAAGGGGAAGATGACGATGGAGAAAAAGAAGAAGAAGAAGAAGAACCACCGGCGGGGATGTCATCACTAGTTCCCACATTATTTTGCAACACTCTTCCGGATCTCAACATGGTCACCGTATTTACATTGTGATTGGGATATGAGTTTTGTGTGTGACCGGGATTTGGCAATGGTTGAGATGGAAGCTTTCCCTTTTCTCTCTCGCTCAACGCAGCAGTTAATTGTGCAATTTGTGCCTCAATAGATTTGATACTTTGATCGTGTGAGGCATTGTTATGCATCAAAGACTGAACATAATTTTCAAATCTTGCTACGGATTCTGTAGATTGCTTGAGAAATGCATCTAGACTTTTTTCGAGCGAGATAACCTTATCATCATTTGGTTGAACCAAATTGTTCGTTTGATTTGTATAAGGTTGTTGTTGGAAAGGTTGCTGGTTTTGAGTTTGTGAAGGTGCTTGTTGTTGTGGTGGAGGAGGTCTTTGAAAATTGTTATTCCCTTGGAACTGTTGATTTGGGTGACTCCTCCACCCCGGATTGTATGTCGAAGAGTACGGATTGTTTCTTTGTCGTTGCTGAAATGCAGCATTGACTTGATCCTGTCCTTGAGTAGATGCATTATAAGGACACTCTTCGGTTAGATGTGATGGATTCGCACAACAAGCACAAACAGTTCGTGGAGGTAAAGCAGGGGCAGGAGAAGACGATGAGATTTTGGTCTCAATGGCTTCTAGCTTTTTCATAAGTGCGGCCATCTCGGCCTTCATAGCAATCGACATATCTACTTGATGTATACCTGCCCTAGATTGACCACTAGAAGAAGATGATATGGTCTTGGTACTCTCCCACTGAATTGTTTGCTCACTAAGATCCTCAAGAAACTGCCACGCTTCGTCGCTAGATTTGGAGAGAAAATGACCTTGACATATGGTTTCTAGCAACTGCTTCATTGCCGAGTTCAATCCCTCGTATAATGTTTGGCAAAGTTGCCAACTTTCAATCCCATGATGAGGGCATTGAACAAGTAGGTCTTTAAATCTCTCGAAGCACTTCCAAAATGGTTCGGAAGGAAGCTGTGAAAATTGTATAATCTCGTTACGGATTCTAGCAGTTTTGTGATGAGGATAGAACTTTTTCAGAAAAGCTCTCACAAACTCGTCCCAATTTCTAATGGAATGTGATGCGGTGCTGTATAGCCACTTCTCGGCTAGGTCACATAAGGTAAAAGGAATGACCCTTAGCCTTATAGTGTCATCATTTAATTAGGTCGTTTTCATCATAGCGCATACATTTTGGAATTTATTAATAAAAATATACGCATCTTCTGATTCCAAACCATGAAATTTTGGCAGCATATTGATGAAATGTGGTTTTATTTCAAAGTTGTCCCCATTTGCCGGTGGGGTGAAAGACATGTAGGTAAAGAAGTGCGGACGGGATAGAAGAGATCCTGGAGCGCAACTCGTGCGGGCGCTACAACAGGCGGAAGATTCGGGTTATTCGCACCTAACGGAGGTGGAATCATTCCCGTCGGTAAGGTATCGTTGGGGTTGAATCCCGACATACCTACGAAAGAAGAATTTGAAGGTGGAGGTAAGGAAATGGAGGGAATTTCGACTTCGGTGTCGAAGGGTTCGTCGGTCGGTACCAACGAAACACGGACTAATCGGGCGTTAGTATCCCTAGTCCAAAGTGACATACACTAAAAAGGGTAGTGTAGTCAGAGAAAAAAGAAAAAACAGAATGTGGAGGTAAGATAACATCAATGAGAAGAAATGGTGGAAGTGAGGTGCAAGTTTCCTTTAGCGACAAGTTGCAAGTTTTGAAAAGATTTTTCTCTCTTTTTTTTATTTATGTGAAAGTTTTGCAAAGAGGTTTTTGAAAAGAGATTTATGACACAAATGTATCAACCACACATGTACAATCAGGCCTAGATCTAGGGTCACTTAGGTCTGCTAAACAGCTCCTAACTAGGGCTAGAAATAGGACCTCAAACCGCCTCTTCACCGACACTTGCGGCCAGGTAAGTGCCAGGTAAGTGGGAAGGAACCACAACAGTGGGCCTAATTAATAACCACTAGCCTAGACACACTTGCCTAGACACCGCAAGGTCGGGTTAGGATAAACGGCCGATGCCTATACTAGTCCTTTTCCTATTGAGCTCGATGTCCTTAGGGCTGAGTCTAGTATTTTTTAATTAATTATAGTCAATGCAAATGCTTTAAAGTGATTTCTGGGGTCCTGGGAAGGGTGATAAAATCTCCACCCAATCTGAGTTTGGTCAATTAGCCCCTTAAAGTCCAATTAAATTATGCAAAACAATAAAATTCACTTACAATCAATTTTTTAGCGCGGCGCAAAGAACCCTGCAGAAAATCTGTTATTAAGAAGGGGAGAGAAGATTTTTAGTGCAAAGAATTCCTGCAGAAACTTTTTACAGAGAGATATATGGAGGTTGACAGAGGGGAGAAGGAGGAACAAACCCACAAAATTTTAGGTGCTGACGTGGCCAAAGGGCCGCGGAACCGCGGTCTGGGGGGGACTTTTGCCGCGGAAGCGCGGTCAGGAAGTGGGTTCAGCCTCTGGAAAAATTTGTGTATCTCCTGTTCACCAATTCTCCTTTGTTCCGATGTTCACTTTTCTGTTTAACCTTCTGTCAATTTTCAGATTCGCAATCCTTCGCTGTTCCTGCAAGATTCAAAAGATACACCCTTCAAACAGATCAAAATTGATAATTTTTTTATTTTTTTTATTTTCAGATTTTTATAATTTTTTAAAATTTATATCAACCCGAAATTACACAAAAGAAATTTTACGCCATCCCCGGCAACGGCGCCATTTGATTTGTCCAAAAATACTTGTTTACCGTAATCAGAAACGGCGTCGCTTTGCAGCTAGCCGGTGAATACGGGTCGATCCACAGATATGGGTAATTTTCTTAATGTGCTTTTACGAGTTGATTACAAATGTTGTTTGGATTGATTTTATTAAATCTAAAAAGACTAGATCTGAAAATAAACTAAATTAATCTAAATTAAAGTCTTGCTAGAATTAGGATTAGGGGAAGTTTGGAGATTAAAGGTTTCCTCACCGCTTTCAATGCCTTATTTTAGATCTATTAGATGTTGTGGTAATTATCAATGAAGTGGATTAGAATCTTTTGGGAAGATGTTTCTTCCTCTAGATTCTTATCCTTCCTTTATCGATAATTACCCTAACCTCCATGGAAAACACGCGCAACCGGGCCTTTATACTACGGTGTCACCGTTACCTCGAGGGGTAGGGTACCGTAGGGAGCGGTTGTGCGTGTATGCATGGAGTTCTAATTCTTGTGAAGGGGCATGAAAGGGGTGAGAGATCTCATCTCTCAAACCTTTCCCTAAGGCTAACCCTAACAAGCGAGGAGATTACTCGCTCATTAGGGGATGAATAAACATACTAATTAAAAGATAATTAAAACAAAGAATAAAAAAAATAACTTACTAATTTATTGATGGCTCCCTCCAAGCAAGAATACAGAACAGATCTGAATTTGTTTATTGAAAAGAGGCATCCGTTTTACAGATCTGTGATTACAATTTATAGGAAAACATGAAAACTAGGGTTACAGACTCTCGCACATGTGAAATTATAGATTTGCCCACGGAGAATCCCAACACCCGCACCGACGCACCAACTCAGAAAGTTTGCGCCGACACGGGCATTATACGGCCGCGGAACCGCGGCAATAGGGCGCTTGGGCCGCGGTTCCGCGGCCCTTTGGTGAGCTTAGCTCACCCAACTTCTGGGCTTGGTTCAGGACTTCTTTGTCTTCCTATTTTTATACTTCTTTTCTCTGTTGGGCTTCTTAGTCTTCTCCAGATCTTCAGTGAAAACTTATAAAGATCTTTTGACCGTTCACTTTGACATTTCGGACTGCATTGCCTTATACAATTGTAAATTGTTCTTCGTGACTAGGATCCGTCTACATGTTGGTCAAAAGTCCCTTTTCTGTATCAACTTTCGTCTTTTTCACTGTATTCGCTCCAAGAGCCTGTGTCCTGTAATATGCAACAAACGTGCGTCAAGAGTACCTGTTTATTTATAAAACGGATAAGAATAGGGGAATGAAAAATGCAATATTATGGTCTGAACAGGCCATCGAGCAGCTTCCCTGCTCAAATTACTGCACGTCTTTACTAAGCGATCCCCACCTCGACTTCGGGGCCATGGAGATACTGACTTTGCACTGGTCTTTGCACACTTGGCAAATGGTTGAGTTCAACTCGACGTGCGATCGCCAGATGAAAAACCGATCTCCGACCTAACGCATCATGAAAGCAATACTGCGCAAATAGAGATTTTACCACAAACAAAGGGAAAATACGTACGCGAAGATTCTTGCAAAATGATTTCATTTACAAAGGTCGGAAATCTTTACAGAGGTATTATAGGCTCCCCAGCCTTACAAAAACGCCCGAAGGCTTACAAAATTTTAGCGCAAAAGAAAATGAGGAGGCGAGGAGATTCAGGCCTCGGGGTCGGGGAGAACCTCGATGAGCTCCACTTCCACCACGACAACTGGGGTGTCATCTTGAAGGTCGGCGCCAACCATAAGAACCTCACGCGCCGGGAGCTGGGGCGACCGACTTCTCCCCAACGCTCCCACCAGGGGCCTTTCCCCCTGCAGGGCTTCCGGGGGCATTCCTTTGCGCTTCATCCCCGAGGGGGTACTCATCCCGGAGCTCACCGTCAGGAAACTCCGGCATCAGGGTCTTGACGGCGTCGAGGGCATCATTCCAAACGAGGGCAGCGACTCAAGTGAGATTGGTGTAGTACTGGTCCGACTTCTGGTAGTTGTCCACCGCCTTCGACACTCGGAGGTCGGCACGCCTCACTCCTTCCTTCGCCTCCCCGCTCTCCCTCCGGAGGGTGTTCGCCGTCTTCTTCAGGGTGGCGACAAGCACCGTGGAATCTCCCAACTTAGCCTCGGAGGCTCGGACGGCCTTTCGGCAGCTGGCAATCTCCCGCTACCCGGTCTTCTAGGGCGGCGACCCTCTCCATCGCCGCTTGCAGCTCCAGCCTTGAGCTTTCCTCTCGTGAGGAGAACTCGCCCGCGGCCTGCATCGCCGGGGCAATTTCCTCGTCCTCCATGTTGACGACGAGGACGTAGTGCTGGAGGACCTTAAGAAAACAAAGGAGGGTCAAAAAGAGAAGGGGGCACCCAATCTTGAGAACAAAAAAGTACTGAATGAAAACCCGAGTGAGGTACGAACACTGACCTGCACGACCTTTTAGGCTATGGCCGCCATTTGGGCCCTGAGGGTCCCCCGAGGGATTCTGCACTCGGCCGACCTTTCCATCTCCTAGAGTAGGCTGTCGGCGACAGAAAGCCTTGAGGGCACCTCAAAGCGAAGCTCCCCTTCATCCACGATGATCGGGGAAGCCGAGGAACGGGGCACCGTCCTATAGTACCTTTTGAGGAGAGACGCAGGAGAACCAGTCTCGCCTCCCACCTCCAAAACCCGGGGCTCTTGCTCCCGAGCGCATTTTCGACTCGGCGCTTGGCTGGACGCCAGGGCCCGGGGCGCGCTCGAGCGCCTGGCTGGGGTGGCCGCTTGTGGATCCAGAGCCAACGACGGGTGAGAGAGGCCGGCACCTCCGGCCTTCTTCCCTTTCTTCTGTTCGACCAGGGCTGCCCGAAATTTAGCCATGTCCATGGGTTCTGCATAAGGCGAAAATACAAAGAAGGAGTTAGCAATGCCTGAAAAATGGAAGAATACACAAGTCTAAACAGGTCGCCTAAAAACTCCTAACTTACCCGCAAACTGAGCGGGGCTGAGCCCAGCCCAACTGAGGGCCTGTTCAGACAGCAACACATCGGCCCGGGGGAAGGGCTCCCACTCCGCCACCGCCACCGCGTCGGGATCATTCGACCGGTTTACCTGCGGGCAGTTGTCCCTGTGCCACTGGATGGGCACAGGCCAACCTCATCCTTGGGTGGCCCGACAAACAAAAACTTCTTCTTTCATTCGTCGATAGAAGAAGATACTGCGACGACCCCCGACCCGGCAGCACCTCCTCAGTGTTTTCTAAAAGAAATGTATACCCATCTCGGCTCGCCCCTACGAGTACCGGGATGGTTTTTGTAGCAAAGAGAGGATATGAGAAGGCTCCGACTGAAAAAGATCACCCGCAATTTCAATCAGACCAGGAACCCGAGAAGAATCCTCTAAGAGTTCGGCACTAACTGGCCCGGGGCTAACTCAAAACAATTCAACGCCGCACTGCAGGTGCATCCCGGCCCAAAAGGCTTCCAGGTTCAAGGCAATCCCTTTACCCCGTACTTGGTCTGCCCTCTCCCCCTTCCCGGCCAGACAAAGAGAGTAGCCGGGAGGAATGTGGAAGCGATCCTGGATGGTGGCAAGCTCGTCTGCATGCCTCAGCATGGATGACGCGTCACGAACACCCCTGACCTGCGCTCTGGGGACCACCCCCGTTGCAAGATCCCGGGAAGCATGACTAACCCTAACCTCCATAGGGGACTCCGACTCAGAAGAGGAAGAGGAAGAAGAAGAAGACTCCCTAAACTCTACCCGGGCTATTTCTACAGACTCCTCGGTAGAAGACATTTAACTTGATCAAAAGGATAAATCCTCGGAAGAGAAAACGCAATGATCCCGACCTAAAGGGAAGAGCGCCGAGATAACACGCGAAGGGATGAGGAAATTACGGCGAAGTATGGATCATGAAGAGGATCCCACCTCTATTTATAGCAGCCGGCGTACGCATCCTACTGCGCCGATCGTTTCCCGCCAAAACAGCACTTCGCAATCAACGGCCGACAACATTCCACATGTCGCACTCACATCGGACGCGTCCCATCGGGCGCGAAGGGCACCAGCGGCACGTCATGTCAGCCAACGAGCGCCAGACACGTGGACTGGTGCTTCAACGAACGTACGCACGAATCGACGCTTCCTCTTTAATGCGAGATCTCTCCCCTGATCCGCTAACATTATCAAGAAAATACAACTAATTGCCTGGGTATGTGCACCGACGATATCTTCAAATAAGAGCTTACCCCGGGTGACCGATCAGACCACTCTCGACCCGACCCTTGAATGAGTCGAGACGAGAGTGGGGGGATAATGATGATACTCGATACCGGTGATTCCCCAGATCATGACACGTGGCAGATGACGTGTCCCAGAGGTTACAAGAAAGGATCAAGAACGGTACGTTGGAAGCATACCCCGGGCCTCCGACCTGAGGATGTTCCTGACCTTCGGTGGCCTTCCAGACCACTCCCATACTCGCCTTACAAACAACCGTCGGCTCGCCTCCGAGCCTTCCCACATGCTGAGTTCCCTCAGCCCGCTAGCTCACCTTCGAGTTATCACAAAACTAAGCTCGCTCGGCCTCCCGCTCGTTCCCGAACCACCCGCCGAGCCTACCTTTCTTGGTCTCATCGACCGACCTACAGCACTGATCACAGGCGCCTCCGCCACGGCTCCGTGAATCTCGCCAGACGCGAGATATCCGCCGCCCATGATCCCGCGTTCCACGCCATCACGTTCCCCCATTAACGAGCATATCTCGTTATTAATGGGGTATCCCGCCTTTCACGCGAGCGTAACGGCCGGCGTGAATCCCGCGCTCGTCTGCCCATGGCTGCCACTATATAAACCCCTCTCTCAGATGACTCAGGTAAGCCAATTTTACCCCAATAGACCGTTACTTTGCCAAAATACCCCGTCTAACTTGATCGTCGGAGGGTCCTCGGTGGCACAACCACCCCGGGACTTCCTTGCAGGTAGCTCGGCCTCAACCACATAAAGCCCATTGAGATCCACACGCTCCAGGAAGCAACCTCCCAACCCAATGTCATTCGCACGTTGCAGATCAACGGAAAGTAACATCTGAAGGAGATCTTGACATCCATCAGCTTGATATCACAATGGACGATCGGAGTATCTCCATTATAACGAAGATACTCAAGAGCCGAAGCCACATCAATAGCTATGTTCAACCCTGAGCAAAGCTTAAACGGCTAGTTTGATTTTTCGCATGCAAATACTCTTCCAAACTCCTGTTAGGCATGAACTTGAAAACTAGAGCTCTGAAATCATTGTCTTCGGGATCGATGGTAGAACAAGAAGTTCGAATCTTGGCAAGGTTTCGATGCCGAATGTTTCTCAAAGCTTCGCATTCTGCCATAAAAGACTTGAAAGCTCCCTTCTGCTGTAATTTAAGAAGTTTGATCGCAGCATCTTTTCGTATCCAGTTATTTTTCCTTCGTAAACAGAACCAAAACCTTTCTCGCCGATTAGGGTTTTTGCAGAGAATCCGTCTGTAGCTTTGCAGAGTTCAGCGCAAAAAACTTTTCTGAAAGGATCCTCTGAAACGGAGAGTGGCAAGGTCTCAGATTGGGATAACCTTTTGGTTTCACGGTTCTTATGACGAGTGATCACAATCAGAGATAACAGGCACAAAAACAGTGCCACACATATCGATACAATTCTTGCTATCAGTGCAGGAAAACTGAGCCTATTTTTAAAGACCCCTTCCGTTGGCACTTCGCCCTCAAAATGATTGAATGATAGTATTTTTCGCCAAGAACTCGGAGATTTTACCTGATAAGTTGTTTTGCGAGAGGTCAACCTCTTGAATGCCCTTCAAGTTACATAACCGCGACTGAATTGGCCCTTCCAAGGAGTTTTTCTCCAAGTAGAGGTACTGAAGTACATGACAATCACCAAGGGTGTTTGGAATTTTTCCAGATAGTTTGTTATAAGAGAAATCGAGTCGAGCAAGGTTCATTAGCCTTCCAATCTCTACTGGAATTTGGCCTGAAAAAGAATTATGAGACAAGTCAAGCACTTTAGAGAGAGAAGAGATGCTACACGCCTCCTTTGGTATCATACCATCAAATTGATTGTAGGAAAGGTTCGAGATTCAAATAATTTCCAAAGCTTGTTGGAATTGCTCCCTGCAAGAGATTTTCACCCAATCTTCGGCATCTCCCTGCAAAAGTTGTTATTGCATAGAATGAGGTAGGTTAATCCTGTGCGGTTGGTTAGAGATTTCATAAAGCTCCAATCTCTTCGGCATCTCTTGCCACCAACTGATTAAAGCCGAGATTGAGGTGCAATAGAAAAGGAAGTTCTCCAAGATTTGGAGGCACGACCCCACTGAACTTATTCTTCGAAAGGTCTAAAACATCGATTTCATAAGCATTCGATAGTGAAAGAGGAATAGGCCCTTCAAATTGGTTCCCTTGAAGGACTAAACGCTGGAGTCTCGGTAGAGAGAGTTTGACCGATATCGGCCGGGATTTTCCCAACAAAGTTGTTAACCCCCAGATATAGAAACTCAAGCGACGAGATATTGTAGAGAGAAGAAGGAATCGTACCCGATAACAGATTGAAAGAGACGTCAAAAACTTCTAAGTTTTGCAAGTGTGCAAGACTATCCGGAATTCTACCTTCTAATTTATTCTGCCAAAGGCTAAGCGAAATAAGAGCTGAGCAATTCCCAATCGAAGGCCGAATTTCACCTTCGAGTCCATTTTCTTGCAAATTAAGAAGCAAGAAGAGAGATTACCAAGATAAGCCGGGATCTCTCCAGTCAAATTATTGTTAGAAAAATCGATGCTAGTGAGAGTAGTCCCAAGCCAAGTCGGTACTTCTCCTGTCAGCTTATTATTGTGAAGAAAGAGCTTTGTAAGCCTTTTCAAAGAAGCAAAAGCATCCGGAATCTTTCCAACAAGCATATTCGTATCAAGGCATAAAACGTGGAGGTTTAAGCAATTGGAGAGACCCGAAGGGATTTACCCATTAAGGTTGTTGTCAGAAAAGCTAACATTTTGGAGTCTAGACAAGTTCGAGAGAGTCGGTGGGATTTCGCCTTGGAGAGAGCTGTGGCTAATGTTGAGATAAACGAGTTGACTCAACTGCCCAAGCTCAAACTTATGCTCATCAGACTTGCGCTTCTATTTTGAGGAAGAATTGGAGTGTTTCTGCTTTGCAAATTGAAGAAAAGGAATTGCATTCAACAACAAGTTTATTTTACTCAAGATGAGTTGGATAAGTCTCTGTTACCATTTAAATTTGCTCGTGGCTAAATGTTCATATGGCAGGCCTTCATTTGCCGAGCTCAAATCTTTTCTAAAGCCAAAAATTGGAGTAAGGGATGATATTCTCAGGATAAAAGACATGTGTTGCTTAGATTCCAAAATTTAGAAAATTTCATTATGGCCTGGCTCAAGGAGCATTGTTATATCAATGATTTCCTGTTCAGATTTTTCAAATGGACTCCTCAGTTTTCTTCTCATAAAGAAACTGATATTGTTCCTGCTTGGAACTTATTACCTGGTCTACCTCCCAATTATTACAATGAATCTATGCTTAAATCTATAGTTATTGGATTGTGGCTACAATGGTACTCCCTTTACCTATTGTAATACACAAGATGAGCCTTATAAAGCTTGCTCAAGGATTGGTAGGTGTTTGATTAATCAGAATTGGTTGGATCATTACTCAACATTTCAGGTGCACCATCTCAGTATTGGTTGTTCTGATCACCTACCCATTATTTTTGCTGATTCAGAAACCCAATGTGGTCCCGAAGATGTTCAAGTTTCAAAATATGTGGGTTTCCCATCATTCTTTTCTGCCTACTGTTGAAGAGAGCTGGAGCAAAACCTATTGAATCTCAAGTGGATCCCATTTTCAATTTTCATATCAAGCTTGAAAGATTAAAGGGTCGTTTAAAATGCTGGAATAAAGATATTTTTGCCAACATTCAGAACAATGTTGAAGAAGCTGAAAACAATAGTATCTGAGGCTCAATTAGCTTATGATCAAAACTCTTCTCAGGAGAACTATAATGCATTGAGGCAAGCTAAAAGTGATTTTGAAGTTCTTCATCAAGAGGAGATTTTCTGGAAACAAAAATCCAGAGTTAAATGGCTGGAATCAGGTGACAAAAATACAAAGTACTTTCATAATGCAGCAAGAATAAGACAGAATTCCAATAAGATTTTTAGGCTACAAAATGCTGAAGGAGAATGGCGGAAGCTCAAGTTTAGGCATTTTGTTTGATTTTCTGCATCTTTATGAGATCTCTGGTTAGAAGATAAATAAGCAGAGAAGTGCATTTTATGTGGCTAAAGATTTGTCCTGACAGGTTTTGTGACAGAATTGCAGCTAATACTGGTATCTCTAAAGGGCATTGGCCAATCATATACCTGGGTGCTCCCATCTACTCCGAAGAAATACGGCGATCTACTATGAAGAGCTAATTGATAAGATCAGAGGGAAATTAAAAGGGTGGCAAAACATGTTTTTATCTTTTGCAGGAAGGATTACTCTAATTAAGCATGCTTTGCTTTCAATACCTCTTCATATATTGGCTGCATGTAATCCACCTGCTGCTGTTCTTTCCAAAATCGACTCATTACGGGCAAAAATTTTCTAGCATGATAGCTTTGATGCAAGGCACCATCATTGGGTCTCCAGGAAAAGAATTTGCAGACCTGTAGAAGAAGGAAGAGGTTTCTTTAGCATGGAGTATTAAGAAGGCTTGGAAATTTAAAGTTGGCACTTCATCATGGGCACAATTTTGAAAACGAAAATACACAAGAAACAATGAAATGATTGCTCCTGTTGATGCTTCTACTGTGTGGAAAAGAATATTCAGCTTACTACCTAAGGTTTAAAGTAATTGTAAATGGCAATTTGGCAGGGGGATATTGACTTCTGGGACAGCATTTGGCTGATGATATCCTGCTTAAAGGTTATGCTATGGGTTATATAAACTCAATAATGGTTAATTATGTCCTCGATGAAGAAGGCTGGGATTTTTCAAAGGCTCGTTATTCTATTCCTCAGAAATTAATCGATGAAATTAAATCCAGGAATTATAAATTGGACTCTGATCCAGATTACTAGGTATGGAAACCTTCATGGGAAGTTTTCTTTAAAGCCTGCATGGCTTATGTTAAGAAGCAGAAATGATATTATGCAACATGCAAAGTTTCTCACTAACTCCTATGTTCCTAAAAACATTCTTATGTTTTCATGGAGAATGTTTTTAGATGCATTGCCCTTAGATTTTACAATTCAGAAAATTGGCTTTCTTCTTCCAAGTAAATGTGCATGTTGTACTAATCCAGCACAAGAAGACTTAGTGAACTTGTTTTTTCAAGGCGATATGGCTAGAGCACTATGGGAGAAAGCACTTGCTGCCTTTCAGTTTGATTCTAATTTGTGTACATGGTGCACAGCTTATGTGCACTAATTGGGTTCCACTTGCTGTAGACAGACATAAGCTGAATATTGATGGTGCTCAAACACAGGAATCAAAAAATTCTGCTGGTAGTGCTATTCTTCGAAATTCAAAAGGGGGAGTTAAATTTGCTTCTAAGTTATACTATGGAAAAGGGGAAAACATTAAGGCTGAAGCTAAAGCCATGCTTGATAGGCTGCTTTAATGCTATCATATGCAAATCTTGATGTTGAAACTGATGCAAAACTGCTCTCAGATTATGTGAACGGTCAATGTAGAATTCCTTGGACCTATTGCAGGAGATTGGAGCTACAGTAATACATATCTATAGAGAGAATAACAAGGTAGCAGATTATTTGGCCAAAGAAGCTTTAAGTGATCAATGTTCTTGCACATATATAAGTTTTAAGCTTCCAGGGTGTTTGCAGAATCTTTTGAAGCTTGATCTCTCTCCTTTGCCAAATTTCAGAGTCAAATAAATCTTCAAAATCTTTTGTGCAGGATACCTTTTGTGCAAGGGTGTAGATGTTGAGTGGATGTATTTTGGTTATTGTTAGAGTAAGGAATAGTGCCTTACCCTTCTGGCTGTAATGTTTCATAAATCAATGGAAATTGCTTGGCTTGATGTAAACATAAAAATAAAAAATAAAAAAAACCCTGCCCAAGCTCATATGGGATTTGACCGTTGATCTTGTTTTTGCCAAGATGGAGGTGAGTGAGGAAAGAGAGGTTGGCTAATGAAGGAGAGATCGTGCCGGTGAGGTTGAGGAAATTGAGGCCTAAGGCAGTAACTCGATAGGGGTTTCGAGGATCGCTGCAGGTTTCGCCAAACCATTTGCATGGGTTGTTGGTATGATTATTAGTCCATGAGGACAAGGCTCCTGTGGGGTCAATGAGATGAGATTTGAAGGTTAATAGAGCGGACTGATCATCGGCTGAGGTGTTTGTTATGATAGTGAGAAGAGTTGTGAGGATAGAGATGAAGGTGATATGCTTGGATAATTCCATTGAGCAAAGAGGGTATGAAAGATGATACTGCTCGATATTTTGAACACCTCGTACCTCGACTTTTTTTTTATCTCTGATTCGTCGGAAGTAGACTTCTCATATATTGAAGCCTATTTGTGATATCAATCACCAATCAAACTTGATGGCTGCAGCTTCTTTACAATCTAATAGTGACAGTAGTTGCAACGGCAATGGAACAGTTGACATATATATTATATACTCATATTGATTGATAATTCAAGATAAATTATATAAGAGAAATGCATATACGTACTGTATAAAAAAAACATAGGGTCAAATCCTACAACAGAATGACAGAAGTTATATAATTTGAATAAGTAACTACTAACAATCCATTAGCAAAAAATATATTTTGTTTGACCTTGGAATAAAAGAAACATATCTATCTAGCTAGTGACTACAACAAATTGACTTTTCAGCTTATTTAGATAAATACTATATACCAACCAAGTACCATGAATCCAGCATTTTCAAATAAATACCATGAGGCGTTTTCAAATAAATACCATGCACGTTTGATATTTTTTCAGTTTAATGCAATTGGTGAAAACTATCTTAAGTTCATACGCTGCCTCATAATTTCACTGGAAACAAATTAAGAATTGGTATCAGAGTGATGGTGTCTATTTGAAAAATGCCAAGTTCATGGTAACCTAAAACAAATGTGTCCCTATGAAAATTTTAAAAAGATGGCAGTATGGAGCAGCCATCTTTGAAGTTTTAAGGAAATACTGATATGCAACCTTTGAAAGATATCAACCAATAAAAACGACACCGAAGTGATATTAGTGTGCACCTCGATCTCATGTGGAGCTGTAACCAGTGGGATCTAAGTATTTATAAAGTCCCAGAGTTGAAGGGGACAGTTCAGTATCAATCACACTTCTCCAGAATTAGTTGCATTTTCCCTTGTTCTTGTTTCGAGTTTCATCTTCCCACTGCAGTTCTATTACCCTTTGTCTTCGAACTGATGGAAATTATGCATGATTGATGACAAAGCTTTCTACAATCATTGCAAAAGCTGCGAGAGAAGATGGGTGTACATATTCAGAAAAGCCCAAGGAAATTGCGCATTAGTTATTATTATCGAAAGTGAACACGTGAATACTGCTAGAAGTATGGGAAAATATCCTCTTGAGAGCCTCACAATGGATATAAGTGGCTTCAGAGGACCAATAAAGTGTATTTCGAAGAAATCTTGCTATAGTATCTTTAGCATTTCACTTGGTTCCATGGGTATCTATTAGAAAATAAAACCCGTCACTACTACAATATGGGGTTGCACCTACGGACTCAGGAATCCATAGGGCAAATATTTCTTGCCCCTATGGATTTATCCGTAGGGCCACATCGTTGTCCTTACGGTGCGTTACGTTCTAATTTTTTGTTTGGCCCTACGGAGCCGCAAACCGTGGACCTACGGTTATGTCCATAGGGACATCTAAATAGGTTATTAATAAAAAAAAAAGGACAGAAAAATTATTCATCGTTCCTAAAATTTCTCTCTCACTCCCACACCTCTCATCGCCTGTTCCCGCGCCTCGTCGCCACCGCGCTCGCGCCTCGTCGCCACCTTCGTCGGTCGTTCCCACACCTTCGTTGACTTCCCGCGCTTCGTCGCCACCTTCGCCGATCGTCGTCGACCACCAATTTCTACCGTCTCCTCCACCGCGCGCACGGTTTGTAATTAAATCTCAAATAATTTTTAATTTTGACGATGTAGTCTTGGGTTCAGGCCATGTTCGGATAGGGGTGAGGGTTTGGCATCGGCGTCGGCATCGGTATCGGGTTCGGTTAGGGTTAGGATTAGGGTTAGGGTTCGGTTGGGGTTGGGGTTAGGGCTGGGGTTGGGGCTGGGGTTCGGTTGGGGTTGGGGCAGGGCTGGGGTGGGGCTGGGGCTGGGGTTCGGTTGGAGTTAGGGCTGGGCTGGGGCTGGGGCTAGGGTTCGGTTGGGATAGGGCTGGGGATATTGCTATATGGGATAAACTAAAAGGGGTTTTGTACAATTAACAGAAAACAAGAAAGATGTGAAAAAATAACATTATGTAATATTACAACTATCCAATCCAAATTTCTCGTTTTCCTTATCCTAATATAGATATATATTTGTTGATTACCTTGACATTTCCAGCTTCTTTAATAGCCTTTATGATTTTAACTTGATCAACCAACTACTCATGATATTTGTAGCCCAGCATAGAGATCACCACATCAACTTTCTTTATTGCCTCCATCAAGCTCTTGTGATCATGCATATCACCCTACATATATTCAACATATATATCATTAGGTCTTTCTAAAATCAATGACCTTTAATTAAAGAAAAACAAACACACACACAGAGAGTGAATTAATGAAGAAAAGAGGGTCCACTTTTCGTTAGGTGTCGTCAAAAGTTTATATCCTCCATCAATTATCAAGCTACCGAGAACGAAAAGCCACCTTTGTTAGTCGAGAGTCATAGTAATAGACTTGTCATTATAGATCATAGTCAATTGTTTTTCCTATCATTTTCTTGATCCAGATGCTAATCAACTTGTTAATTGGTTACTGTTTTTATGACGTATTTGTCTATATTTGTTGACAGTGGTCTTTCTTTTGGATGAACATATTTTTTTGATGCATGTTTCAGTCATGTGAATTCATATGTTGCGTATAACGCTTTATGATATCAGTATCCTACATTTGTAGTTTTAATTGTTGATTGTTATAGATGAATGCCATTGCAATAATAGTTTTTGGTAGATGAATGCCATTGCAATGTAGGATGATCAGTTCTATCAATCTTGATCTCAATGGTTTAAAATCATGTTACACATACAACACGAATGCACAACACACGCATAATTAGAGAGTGATTCAAGATGTTCAAATTAAAACCAATATATGATACTCGATGATAATATGAAACCTTCATATTCTCATCGATACTCATATATGAAACTAAAAGCGCCACTTAGTCCCCGTCTATCGGTTAACATACGTGCGATGTTCGTCGTGATATAGAACTATACGAAGGTTGTTAAATATCGGACGATATAGCTCGATACTAACAACAGTCGTATAGTCTATGCGACGAGAAAATTCAATCGTATGGTAACCGATAGATTTGTCCCGTGTGGACAAGTTAAGAATGTATAAAGCAAACACCTTCATTCATTTGTGTTTTCATCCGTTTCGAGATATTTCGTCGGTACCTTTCCGCTGGTTCTCCGTGTACAAAGATAGATTAGATGTTCATTTCAACGTTGTTTCACAGCTTTGAAATGATTATCTATTCTATTACAGTGTACTCGGAGAACAGCGGGGAGATGCTGCCGAAATTTACTCGAAACGGTTGAAAGCACAAGTGATGGGTGTTCGCTCTATACATTCTTAATGGGATAGAAGCCTTACCCCCGACAGCCGGAACACACACATAAAATAAGAATACACAACAAACGTATAATTAGAGAGTGATTCGAGATGTTCAAGTTAAAACCAATATATGATACTCGATGATAATATGAAACCTTCATATTCTCATCGATACTCATATATGAAACTAAAAGCGCCACAGATCCACATCAGACGCAGGGGCCACTCCTGCCACTTCCATACCCTCCGCATCGTCTGCAGGTTAGTATGAATAAATATAAAATATTTATTCATTTTACATATGCTCTATAGAATAAATATGAACTTCATGGAAATTTAGCGTCAATGTTTATTTTCTAGTTGAAGGGGATGCGTCCGCATCTGGGACCCCGGCTGTTCCTCACCGGAGGAACTATCGTCCCGCTCGTGTTGCTGTATGGGCCCAGGCTCGTGCTTTAGTCACCGGAGGTATATATCACACTTCAATTTTCGTTTAACCTTGATTTCTTAATACAACTTTGTCTTAATATTGATTGTCTTGATATTTCTTGCAGACGCAGAGCCTCCCCATCCCCAGAGGGGGACTCGAGGCCCGATTCAGTCCCATAGGCTGAGGCCTGACAGAGCTACGGGCGAGGAAGCATTCCCCCTCTTTTTTACCCTTGACTATCGCTATACCGGTCCTCATGCCGAGAGCTTCGGCCGGTATATGGGGGACGAGAGCCGGCTCGTGAAGAACTATCCACTTCACGTTGAGTGGGGCGAGCAGCACCGGCGCTCATTCGCCCTCTTCTTTGATCAGGCTCGGGTACGTATTAATATATATTTTTATTTGATTTATCCAATATATTTATTATTAACACTTGCAATCTAATAACAATGTTTTTTTTGGTATTTTCAGTCGGATTACGATTTTCAGCCTGTACCCGACCCTGATCACCCTGGGAGGGTGCTCGACCTTCATGCTCTGTATAATGGCCTGATGAAGAACATGCAGACCAAGGTCCGATACAACATGAATGAGCTGAAGGCCGACTACTACTCCCTGTGGATGGCAACCCCCGAGGCAGAGAGAGCGGCCCTCCTATCTACTCCGGCGTTTGCGAGAGTCGACGTAGAGACATGGCCTCTATTGTGCGAATATTTCGACTCTCAATGCAAACAGGTATGATTTTAAATGTAATTTATTGTTTAGGATATAATTTATTTTTTTGTGTTCCTTAATTAGAAAACTAAATGTTAATGCGTTGTGCAGAAACAGGCCGCTCAGAATACAGAGAATAGGAAGTCGGCGAAGAGGGGTCACCCCACTTACACAGGTGGCTCGAGAAATATTACTCGAGCCATGGAGTTATCGGTAAATTACAATAGACCGTCCTTTGTGATATAATGCAATATTAAGAGTTATTTTCTAATATATCTAATATTAAGAGTTATTTTCTAATATTGCAGACAGCTCAGACCCTGGCGCAAGGTGGTACACCGAGCGTGCTGTCCTCATATCTTGCCGTCCAAGGCACCTCGACAGATCCCGCCACGGGCGAGCTTCGATATCCTGACGTCGCTACCCAGGAGTATTGCATAAGTGTTAATATTTATTCTACCCATATTTGAAATTTTAGTTTTGAAAGGTTCAAATTTAAATTTTATATTTATACTTTACTGCTTAATGTGGGTGTAGGAGCGGGTGGTTGAGCAGGCCGAGACCTCGGGGATCGATTTTACCGGACAGAGCGATCCGAGGCTGCTGACCCCAGTCCTGAACACCGCATACGGAGGGCACCACGGAGGTTGGGAGAGAGGCTGGGGACTGGGCCCTAGCAGGGCCCATATGAGGTTGGACTCCACCCCGGCGGTTACTTCCTCCGTCTCCAGTGAGCGACGTGTCCAGCAGGAACTGGAGAGCTTGAAGGCCACCGTTCAGGAGTTGAAGGAGATGCTGGTATGTATACTACTTTATAGTAAAATATCATGTCATATTATAGATATCAACATATCCAATATTAGTACGTAGCCTGAGCTTATTTGGTTGTAGACTTAGGTTTGATTAATCATACATACATATCTAATTAAAATAAACTACGGTTTTCCAAACTAGATATCCAAATGGGGTTTCGAAATAACTTGATAATGATACGAATTCGAATAATACAAAGTTCTTACACGCTTATTACACACGTTAGGTCCAGACGCGACAGGGTATATCGGCCGAGCCTCCACATGTATCTCCTTCGGCTGCGGCTCCGCAAGCCACTACATCGGCTGCGGTTCCGCAGACAGCTCCTATAGCTCCACCGCCCGCTCAGACTCCCGCAGCCGCGGCTCCGCAAGACACTACCTCGACGGCGGCTGCGCAGACCACATCGCCAGCTCCACAGCCCGCTCAGACTCCCACACGCTCCGAATTGCATGGTTTATTGACCGAGGAGCAGGCGTGCCAGATTCTAGCGTTTATCAGAGGTGGAGCTGGACCGAGCTAGCTAGGGTAGCTTTTTGATTCTTATTTTTTGAAACATGTATTTATTTATATGATACATATTGTATACATTTTGGACGATATTGATATTGGTGGTCCTACGGTGTTTATATTTATATCATATTCTGTTTTTTGGTTTCTTTTGTATATTATATGCGTGAGATGTGATTATGAATACTGCGATATATGTTGTGTGATGATTAATTTTATATTCGATTGATGTATATATTATTGTGCACAGGGCGAGAAAAAAATAGACAGCCCTTTTTTTAAAAAAAAATGATAATATGTACCTACGGATTAATCCGTAGGTACCAACGTTGCCCCTACGGATTAAACCGTAGGGGCAAAATATCAGAATAACCGATATTTTCCCCCCTGATCTCAGTATCAGGGGGTTGGGAGTGCCCTTACGGATATATCCGTAGGGGCAAACAAACGCCCCTACGGAGTTATCCGTAGGGGCAAAATATCAGGATTTCTGATATTTTGTCCCTACGGATATGTACCTACGAATGTATCCGTAGGGGCTATTGCTTGGCCCTACGGATTAATCCGTAGGTACAAGTAATATATTTTAAAAAACCGTAAATAAAATATTTTTTTTGCTCCTACGGCCTACTCCGTAGGTGAAAAGGGAGCTACACAGAACTCCGTAGGGGCAAGTTTTTGTCCGCAGGGGCAAGTTCAGGGCTTCAACTTGCACCTACGGCGTTTGTACCTACAGGGTATTTTATTGTCCCTACGGATATATCCGTAGGGGCAGTGGTTTGCCCCTACGGTTAAATCCGTAGGGGCAACCCTTATTTGTAGTAGTGTGTGTGTCTGTGTTACCAGGAATGGAATCACTGTTGTTAAATCTTACCATTACTGTGAAATTGTTGTTTCTCGGGAGAATATGGTTGAATGCACATCGAACAGTTACATGAAAAAGTTCTCTCTATGCGAGCATGCATTCTATTACCGATGATGCTCACAAGTGGGAATTCTTCAGATGACGACACGTGGCAAATTATGTGTCACCCGCGACAGCCCACTAGACTCCTGAGGGCCAACGAGGTAAGATTAGAGTGGGCATTCCACCTCTTTCCTATAAGCAATCTGGCAGCCGAACTTGCACCCCTCCTCTTTTACCCGCCTCCAAGCTATTGCAGAGCTGAGCTTCCTCGGCCAGCCGGCTCGTCTCCGAGTGATCCGCCGAGCTAAGCCTCCCCAACTCTCCCGATCAAACGAAAACACGGATGTCTAGCGCTTCCACAATGGCTCCGCGTATCTCACCAAGACGAAATAACCGCCGCCCACGTCCCGCTTCCCACGCTGGCGCATCCCCCATTAATGAGCGTATCCCGTCATAAATAGAGGGATCCCATCATTCACGTAGGCGTAACGTCAGGCGCGTAACTGACGGCGAAAATCTCACACCTGCTCGCTCCATGTGAAAACTTTAAAGACCCCTCAGACGACACAGGTAACACAATTTTGTTTCCAATAAGTCACTACTCTGCCAACATTCCTCGGATCTAACTTGATCGTCGGAGGGTCCTACGGTGGTCACCCATCCTAGGACTTACTTGCAGGTAGCTCGGCTTCCATCCCAAACTCAACCTATTGAGATCCACACTCTAGAAGACAACCTTCAACTCAAATCTCAACCGTTCAACAACGCTTGCTACAGATCGAAGAAGACAACATCTGAGGAAGATCACATCTTCATCAGTTGGCGCCGTCTGTGGAAATGAATCGAAAATTTCTTCCACTCATCAAAGTTGATCTTCCGCCCTCGACCTAATGGCGAGCGAAAGCCGTGATGATCCCAACACGAGCTGTCACGCCCCGCTTCCCAGTGTACGGGCAGAGGACGCAATGAGCCCGCTACATATTTACTATGAGGTAAATATGCTAAGCGTATCTAAGCAATATAAGAGTAAATACACAACAGACAAGATGTAATAAAATAGCAACTTTATTTATTCACATTCTTTCTATACAATGCATGGAAAAGTAAATACAACTGAATGAAAGCAATGCCTAAACAATAGCATAACAGAAAAGGAAAGTACTGAAATAAATGTATACAATGAACTAAAGCTCTGGGTCTTCAATGAAGTGGTTCAAGTCTTCACTAGTGGGCTCGATCTCCGGAGTGTCCAGATCACCTGACGACATTCAAAGAAGAAAGAAAGAGAATGTCGTCAGTGAACAAATCGCTCGGTAAATCCCAAAGATAAAGGAGAAATAGAATAGACAGAAAGAGAAGGTAGGTTTTAAAGTTGTATTATATGGTTAACGCTGTTGTTTGTAGCTTGGTACAGAAGGATGCCAGTGTATACGAGAGGAGTCTTTATATGCCAGAGACTAGAGACAGGTGTAGTATAAGGAACCGTTTATGCCACGGTACAACAGCAACTGGATTCAGTTTAGGTGTATTAAATCTTACTGTCTCGTGCCACTTCTAACACATTCCGTACCAATCTACCCCTTAAACCCCGAGATGTCTTGTTGTATAGTTATATTGTATTGTCTTGTATTGTAAACTGTATAGATTGTATAATTGGGTGACTTACAGAAACCATGATATTAGTAAATGGATGTAACTGGAGAATCATGGATGTAACTAGATAATCATGTAAATGGAAGTATATCCATGGTTTGGTTCAGTCAATATAGATTGAATAGCTTGAATATATGTATTCAGGATTCATGTTGGATTGTAGATTGTACTTGAATCATATTCAAATCAGATTATTAATGAGAAGACGCAGTCTGAGTCAGACAATTAGAAAAGTAAATTGAAATCCTGATTGTTTTGATGTTATCGGTAACCGCTGCACATGGGCGGCATGATTTGTGTCTTTTTCAAAGACGATTACCGTTTTGATAACACCGTTGTTAAGTTGTCTACCTTAAATAGGAAAGCACCCACTTCTCCGACCCTTTGAGGCTCAAGAGATTGGTCCCGTTTAAAGCTATGTTTATTAGGGTTCTTAGGGTAATTTATACAACTTGAGAGGGTTTTATGTAAAAATACTTTTATATACTTTTCAAAATACACCCCAAATATTTAATTATCGTCTTTAGAGTTGTAATAATTGTAGATTTTATATTTATGATATTTCTAGTGAAAATAACCCACTTTCATAATATATGGTATTTATTTGTAATATTGTACTTGTATGGAATTCATGGTATTTTAATGTAAAGTGATTCTTGTGATTTTTGAAAAGAGTTGAAATATTTATATTATTACAAAATAGATATTTTAATGTTACTTATACATATATTTATATAAAAATAATTTTAATATATATTTTATATTTCTAGAAATCTCAGTTTCTTAAGATGTTCGTATTTTAAATCTTTCAAGATCGAATGCTCCATGCGGAGGTCTGCATCTCGCACTACTAAGCTCAGGGATGTGCCATAATCCGCACCATCCCAGTCGGGTTCCCCAAATTGGGTTTTAGCGGCACAAAGATTTGTGTAAAATACTTGATCTTTTAGAAAATGGTTTTATTAATTCATGGTATTTATTTGAAATGTTTCGTTTTCCCGTATTCTAAGTTCCCAAAAGTATTATGCTATGTTGCATATGAGTGTTGTGAGGAGGTAGGTCATTACCTCATGATCTACTTAAAGGTATAGCAAGTATGCGATGTTTTAATGTCGAAATAAAACTACATGGTATTTTAGTGAAAAAGTATGGTAAAAATTACAAATTGAAATAGATTGTCATGAAACTTGTTCAACATGTTTGTTAATATTTAATAGTCAACATGTAATGGTTTAGCATGATTGTATTTAAGAAAAAGTGAGATTTTAGGAAGAACCGAATCGGAAATCGGATTTGTTCCGATTCCGTCGGGTTTTAGAAATACGTATTTTAGAAAAGAGTAGAGAAAGGGGAAAGTGGGACTTACGGGTTTAGCTTAAAGAGGAGAGGGAGAGGGAGTGGACGTAGCTTCCCGTGCGTTGTTTCATCGCCGTGATCTCCTAGGGTTGTCGCCGGAAAAAACGTCGGAGCTTCGCCTTTCGCTTCTTCCAAAGTACACTAGGGTTCTAGAAAATTTCTTGAGAGCTTTGTTCAGAATTTTGGAGTGAGGGGGTAGTGTTTAGGGGTTGTATTTATAGGGTTAGGCTAGGGTTAGGGTAGGTGAAAGGTTAAAATGAAAAAAATGTGATAAATTATAATAAAATGTATTAAAAGTGGAGTAATTGGGATTTTAAAGTGTCTCTGTTACTGGTCTAGGGATTTAAACCATACAGGTGTGCAGGGAATACCAAAAGCGAAACTTTTTCTGTTGGTGACTTGGTGGTCCAGCCAAGTCCGGCCGGCGGCGGCGGCCCGAGTCGGCCGGTCCACCGGCCGAGTTAGCCAATTCCGGTCGAGTCAGGCAGCCGGAATCCCCCCCGACGGTCCATTAACCCTCTGGCACAGTTACTTTTCAGGGTGTAGTAGGGTTTTTGTGAGATATGCACGTGTAAACCGTTGGTATTCTAAAAATCCAAAATAAAACAATATTAAAAAATAATGTGGGGTATGAGATTTGAACTCTGGTGGCTTGGTTCAGTAGTGCAAGGTATTACCAATGAGCTACAAGCTCCTTCTTGTAATTAATTAGCTAAACAAATATTTATGGTACTCACAGAAATGTAAATACTCCAAGTATACATTAATTTTTAAACAAATTTTTGTACACTAAAATTGAAGTTGTTACAGTCTACCCTCCTTACAAAAATTTCGTCCTCGAAATTTACAACTTTTATTTTAAGGACTATTTTACAAAGAGGTGAGGATATCTTGCACGCATTTCATCTTCTTTTTCCCAAGTTGACTCTCCTGGAGTGTCTTTTCTCCACATCAATCGGACTAAGTTGACTTCCTTGTTCCGGAGTGTCTTCACTTTTCTATCCAGGATCTCAACATGTTGTTGCTCACACAATAAGTCGAGCTGTATAGTGAGCTCGGAATGATCAAGTACATGGCTGGGGTCACTCACATACCTTCTGAGTTGGGATATGTGGAACACATTATGCACTCCTTCCAATGAAGGCGGAAGTGCTAAGCAGTAAGCCACTTCACCGACTCGTTCGAGTATGTCGAACGGTCCAATGTATCTCGGACTTAACTTACCCCGTCTTCCAAATCGGATCACTCCGTGGTTCGGAGATATCTTTAAGAATACGTGATCTCCTGGATGGAACTCCAAGTGACTCTCTTTGCATCAGCCCAATACTTCTGTCGATCTTAGGCTATGCGCATTCTTTCTCTGATAGTACGAACCATATCAACAGTCGCTACCATCATCTCAGGTCCAAGAAGTTCCCTATCTCTGATTTCTTCCCAACTTAATTGCGATCGACACTTCCTTCCATACAGTGCTGCAAAAGGTGTCATTCCTATGCTTGCTTGGTAACTGTTGTTGTACGAAAACTCCACAAGATATAGGTGATCTTCCCACGATCCTTTGAAGTCTAACATACATGCCCTGAGCATATCCTCCAAGATCTGAATAGTTCACTCAGACTGACCATCTGTTTGTGGATGATAAGCCGTGCTGAAGTTCAGACTTGTTCCCAAGCTTGCTTGCAAACTCTGCCAAAATTGCGATCAAAACCTGGTGTCACGATCGGAGACAATGCATACCGGTACTCCATGAAGTCTCACAATTTCCTGGATGAGTTCATAGGTATCAGGGATTGTACATATTTAAAGAGTTTAAATTTTAAGTAGATTAATACCTCCATGTACTTCTTTGCTAATGTCTCAGTTGATTGGCCGACTCGGAATGGGATGAAGTGAGCCGACTTTGTGAGTCGATCCACAATGACCCATACTGCATCGTTACCCTTTGTGCTGCGAGCAAGTGCAGTCACAAAATCCATCGTGATGTGTTGCCACTTCCATTCTGGTATTGGTAACGGTTGAAGTAATCCAGCAGTCCTGTGATGTTCAGCCTTTACTTGCTGACACACCAAGCATTTTGCGACGCTTCTGGCTACTTCACGCTTCATTCCATTCCACCAGTAATTCTGACGTAGATCTTTGTACATCTTTGTACCTCCAGGATATACTGAGTAGGGAGAGCTGTGAGCTTCTTTCATTAAGTCTTCCCGAACAGGACTTTTGGGTACACACAACCTGCTGCCGTATCTTAAAGATCCGTCTTTATGGATGATGAAGTCTATTCTGAGTCCGTTCTTCACTTGTTCTCTGATCTTTTGCAACTTAGCATCACTTGTTTGAGCTGCTTTGATCTGATTGACAATTGTTGATTGAACTTGTAAATTCATCAAACTTGAAGCGTTACCTGGCATGACTACTTCAATCTCTATCTGATGCAAGTCTTGTTGAAGCTTCCACTGAGCGGTGAGATGCATTGCTAATGGTTGATGACTAAGAGCATCTGGAACTACATTCACCTTCCCTAGGTGATATTGCGGGTTGATATCAAAGTACGCCATGAGTTCTAACCATCGTCTCTGCTGCATATTCAACTCTTTCTAAGTAAACACATATTTCAGACTCTTGTGATATGTGTATATGTTCACTTGTTCACCAAGAAGATAATGGCACCAAATCTTGAGAGCAAAGATGACGGCTGCCAATTCCAAATCATGCGTCGGATAATTGCGCTCATGAGTCTTCAGCTGTCTTGAAGCATAAGCCACAACCTTACCGTGTTGATGTAGAACACATCCTAATCCCTTACCGGATGCATCGCAATGCACTTCGAAACCTCTAGATTGGTCCGATATAACGAGAATATGCACTGATGTCAACCTTGATTTGAGTTCTACGAAAGCTTGTTCGCATGCTTCTGACTACACAAATTCTTTATTTTTACGTGTGAGCTTGGTCAGGGGTGTTGCTATCTTTGAAAAGCCTTTTATGAACCTTTTGTAATATCCAGCTAAACCCAAGAAACTCCGAATGTCCATCACTGACTTTGGTGTCGACCATTCGCCTACTGCTGAAACTTTCGCTGGATCCACAGAAATTCCTTCGCCTGATACGATATGTCTAAGAAAACCAACTTGATTTAGCTAAAACTCGCATTTGCTATACTTGGCATATAATTGATGTTGTCGTAAAGTTTCCAGGACAATTCGTAGGTGTTCGGCATGTTCTTTCCGACTCTTGGAATACACCAGGATGTCGTCGATGAAAATGACAACGAACCTGTCTAAGTACTCCCGGAAAACTTGATTCATTATGTTCATGAATATTGCTGGTGCGTTGGTCACTCCAAATGGTATCACTAGAAATTCGTAATGTCCATAATGAGTTCTGAAAGCCGTTTTATGAATATCAGCTTCCTTGACCTTCACTTGATGATAACCTGAACGAAGATCTAGTTTATAGAAAACACAAGATCCACTTAGCTGATCAAATAAATCGTCGATGCGCGGCAGTGGATACTTATTCTTTATCGCGACTTCGTTCAAGGCTCTATAATCAATGCACATTCTATATGAACCTTCCTTCTTCTTCATAAGTAATACAGGTGATCCCCAACTTGATGTGCTGGGACGGATCCATCCTTTCACCAATAATTCGTCCAACTGTGTTCGGACTTCCTTCAAACCTTCCGGACTTAAACGATAAGGTGTTTTGATCACTGGTTGTGCTCCTGGTACTAAATCAATGCTGAATTCAAGAGCTCGATCGGGAGGCAAACCTGATATATCGTCAGGAAACACATCGTCGAACTCTCGAACCACTTTTGGCCTTGATTCTTCCTCCGCTTGAGTTGCTGCAATCACTGCCTTCCTTGGCTTCGCTTTGTATGTACTTGGCTCCAGTGTACGGTCAATTGAAATAGAAAACTAAATGGTCTGGAATCTTGAATACTACCCTCCTTTGACGACAGTCGATAGTAGCATAAAAAGTTCCAAGCCAATCCATACCTAGAACCACATCGAAGTTCGGTATGTCCAGCACTTTGAAGTCAGCATAAAATTCTCTGCTGCAGACGACTACTAGACACAAGCTGTATTCCATTGTTGCCTTTAGAACACCATTTCCTGAACTGACATTCCAGCTGGATACAAGCGGTGTGACTGGAGTCGCAAGAGTTCGGACGAACCGTTGCGACATAAAGCAGTGAGATTCTCCAGTATCAAAGAGTGCTAGTGCAGGGAGTGAGGCCACTAAGATTGTATCTAAGGTATGTGGGATATGTTTTAGGTATATGTAAAGGTATGTAGATAGGCAGAAAGATTGAAAGAAAATTTGAGAAAGAAAGGTTACCAGTAATAACTTGGCCAGTGACCTCAGCTTCTTCCACGGTCATCGTGAAAGCCTGATGTCGTGGTACATTCTTCCTGGCCTGAGGAGCATTCCTCGGAATGTTCCTTTGAGCTTGATGGAACCGACGAGGAGAAGGTGCAGCTTGTGGTCCTCTAGGTGGTGGAGCAGTTAGTGCAAGTCTTGGAGCAGGAGCTTGGATGGCTGGGCGCTGTGGGTAAGTGTTTCTGGCCTGGGTGCAGCAATTGAATTTTGTCTATAAGGACAAGACCCAATATCATGAGCAGCTGAGCCGCAGATTAAGCAAAGGTTGTTCGCATGTTGGCAATCTTTCGCCAGATGCCCATTTCTCTTGCAGTAGTTACAAAAGGTTAGGCTGGGCCTGTTATTTGGTACTCCCGGTCGCCTTGGCACAAAAGGTGGCCCGGACGAGGCTCCTCCTGTCATCTGGTTGACATGGCGTTTAACTCCTGCAGACTGAGGTCTTCCCCTCTCCTTTACCACTGCCTCATAACGGCAGGCAGCTTTCAGAGCCGATTCATGAGTCGGAAAGTCTCATGTGGCTAGTGCAGTCTGGATTTCCGAATCCAAACCTTATTGAAATCGACGGGCTCTGATCTCATCCGTCGGTATCAGGTGTGCCGCAAATCTGTTTAAAGTATGGTGTTAGCTGTGTAATATGGGATATTAAAAAATTCAATTACTGAGACATATCTTACCGACTGAGTATGGTGAACTCAGCGTCATACTCATCTACCAACTTGGTCCACATCGAACCTTGTTGCAGATGGATGAACTGCTGTTCCATATCGAACCTGGCAGTCTCAGGGAAGTACTTCGCGTCGAACATGTCGCGGAAAGTCTTCCATTCAATGGGCTGTTCAAGACGGCTTTCTTCCGCCTTCCACCAGTTCCGTGCATTGTCCATGAGCTGTAATTTTGCAACACGAACCCAAGCTATTTCTGGCACTTGTGCCGCTGTCAGATCATCTTCTATACTCTGAGCCCATTCCTCGGCTTCCAGTGGGCTCCCCTTTCCTAAGAACTGTTTGGGATGTAAAGCTCTGAATTGCTTCACCCCAGGTGCTTCAACCTCAGGACGGTTCAAGAGCTATTGCTGTCCCTCTAGGAGGCTATGGATTGCCTCAAGCAGAACCGTTTGCTCATTGGATGGAGCAGGAATGGCAGGTGTGATTGGTAGTGGTGGAGGTGTGTTGTGGACATTGGTGCTGGTGTTGTTTGAGGAATCCATAACCTTGAAAGAAAAATTTAGGTTAGGACAGATTCAAAGTATATGATTTAAAGAATATGAAATTGTAAGATTCAAGGAACATGAATTGTAAAGAATGTTTTAGTTGCTGGTTCTTGTGTTATATTTCTTAGGTTGTTCACGCAGAACAGAACTGCATGGTAGTGTTCCATATAACTCTGACCTTCATAGGCCACCAACAAAACCCGTCATGCCCCGTTTCCCAGTGTACGGGCAGAGGACGCGACGAGGCCGCTACGTATTTACTGTGAAGTAAATGCGCTAAGCGTATCTAAGCAATATAAGAGTAAATATACAAGAGACAAGATATAATAAAACAACAACTTTATTTATTCACATTCTTTCTATACAATGCATGGAAAAGTAAATACAACTGAATGAAAGCAATGCCTAAACAATGGCATAACAGAAAAGGAAAAGTACTGAAATAAAAGTGTACAATGAACTAAAGCTCTGGGTCTTCAATGAAGTGGTTCAAGTCTTTGTAGGGTGTTTTTCGTCACCCCATTGAGATGGGAATACGCGCGCGCTTGTCAGGCGTACTACAGATTCCCCCTGCCTAGGGTAGGCGGGGGTTTATTGATTGTGGGGATCCGAATCTCCGGCAGCCGCGGACTAAGCTGCCGTTAATTACCCCTCGCCTTTGGGGCGAGGGAACCTCCGATTAACGGGTTAAACTGGTCATGCGAACTCAATGTGCAGTGTACGTTTGTTGTGTTTTGAAAAGGGGGGTTTGGATATATCGGGAACCACGCAGAGTTTTTACGGGGGTCCCGCTACCCGGATAGCGGGCTGGGGGTCAAGGAGGCTAGCAGCCCCCTTGCGGGGTGCGGGGCAGCACCCCGTTAGAATTTTTTTCTAACAGGGACAGTGTCGTGGAGCACGTGTGTGTGCAAATATGTATACATATGTATATATATGTATATATGTATATATGTATATATATAAAATAAAGAAAGGGGGAAAAGGCATCCAAAGGATGTGTGGGGGCAGCACCTTGGGAGCTGTGCGCCTAGGTGCTGTGCGCTCAGGCGTTAGAGTGCCACGTGTCGGCACGTGGGCGCTCTGCGCTTGAGCGCTGGGTGCTTGAGCGCAAGCGCGCCACGTGTCGGCACGTAGACGCTTTGCGCTTGAGTGCAAGCGCGCCACGTGTCGGCACCGGGGTGACTTGCGCTCGAGCGCTTGCGCTTGAACGCAAGCGCGCCACGTGTCGGCACCGGGGCGACTTGCGCTCGGGCACTTGCGCTTGAGCACAAACACGCCACGTGTCGGCACCGGGGCGACTTGCGCTCGGGCGCTTGCGCTTGAGCGCAAGCGCGCCACGTGTCAGCACGTGGGCACTCTGCGCTTGAGCGCCGGCGAGAAAAAGTGGCTTTTAGCCTAAGAAATAGAAGCTATGCTTCAGAAAGGAAATATTTGTTATGTATATATGTATGGAGTTAAACTCCTGGGATGTTTTGAAGCTGATGAAGGGGGTTCTTCTTCTTCCTTCTGTTTTTTGGCCGGATCTTGAAGATCAAGAAGTAGGAGATTTTAAAAATCACTCCTTTTTGAGATCTGATGGGAGGTCTGTGTTCCCCTTTGTGGGTTTTGTGGTGGAAAACTACTTAGTTTTGGAAAAGAAAGAGTAAAACTCTTGATTTAATTCAAAATAATTGAGAAGGTTTAGAACCTTGGAGAAGGGGCAGGAGGCACAAAGAACCCTAGTTTTTGGGGGAATGAAAAAAAGTGTGTGTCTTATTCATCATCATTTTGCCTTATATAGGCTTCCATATTTACATATAGCCCCTTGGGCTTTACAAAAAATGGCATTTTAGTCATCCCATGGCTCATGTGCCATTTCATTTTTGCACATAAGCTATGGGCTTACAAAATATTGGCTTTGTGCCCGTTTTGTTTACATTCATGCATAAACAATTACATAAAAATTATTTATTACATGATTTTGTTGTTGGCATGGGGAGGCTGGTTGCGGGCTCGACTTGGGCATGGGCCCGCTCGACCTGGGCTTGGGCTCACCTGGCTTGGGGTTGACTTTGATTTTGACTTGGTTAACCGGGGTGTAAATTTTTACCCCAACAAATTGCCCCCCATCAATAAATGCACACAGCATATGTGGGTCGTGTGCATGAAATTGATGGATCTTCTTTTGCGTGGAGGCGACTCGCTTTGGTTCCCACGTTTTGGGATGCACTGCCCTTTTTACGACATGGACGGTCGGCACTTGACGCGTCTCCGAGATAGAGTGTCCGTGGTAGACGTTTCCCTAGCCCGGAGTGATTTCGTTGACGTGCCCACGGCGCGGAGTGTCGCTGGTCGACGTTTCCCCGAGGCGGAGTGTCGCTTGTTGACGTGTCCCCGGCGCGGAGTGTCGCTGATCGACTTTTCCCCGGCGCGGAGTGTCGCTGGTCGACTTTTCCCCGAGACGGAGTGTCTGCTGTTGGACGTTTCCCCGATGCGGAGTGTCTGTTGTTGGACGTTTCCCCGGTACGGAGTGTCTGTGTTGGACGTTTCCCCGGTACGGAGTGTCTGTTGTTGGACGTTTCCTCGAGACGGAGTGCCTGTTGTAGGACGTATCCCCGAGACGGAGTGCCTGTGGTAGGACGTTTCCCCAAGACGGAGTGCCTGTTGTAGGACGTATCCCCGAGACGGAGTGCCTGTGGTAGGACGTTTCCCCGAGACGGAGTGCCTGCGGTAGGACGTTTCCCCGAGACGGAGTGCCTGTTGTAGGACGTATCCCCGAGACGGAGTGCCTGTTGTAGGACGTATCCCCGAGACGGAGTGCCTGTGGTAGGACGTTTCCCCGAGACGGAGTGCCTGTTGTAGGACGTATCCCCGAGACGGAGTGCCTGTTGTAGGACGTATCCCCGAGACGGAGTGCCTGTGGTAGGACGTATCCCCGAGACGGAGTGCCTGTGGTAGGACGTTTCCCCGAGACGGAGTGCCTGTTGTAGGACGTATCCCCGAGACGGAGTGCCTGTGGTAGGACGTATCCCCGAGACGGGGTGCCTGTGGTAGGACGTTTCCCCGAGACGGAGTGCCTGTTGTAGGACGTATCCCCGAGATGGAGTGCCTGTTGTAGGACGTATCCCCGAGACGGAGTGCCTGTGGTAGGACGTTTCCCCGGGACGGAGTGCCTGTTGTAGGACGTATCCCCGAGACGGAGTGCCTGTTGTAGGACGTATGCCCGAGACGGAGTGCCTGTTGTAGGACGTATCCCCGAGACGGAGTGCCTGTGGTAGGACGTATCCCCGAGACGGAGTGCCTGTGGTAGGACGTTTCCCCGAGACGGAGTGCCTGTTGTAGGACGTATCCCCGAGACGGAGTGCCTGTTGTAGGACGTATCCCCGAGACGGAGTGTCTGCTTGACGTTTCCCCGGCGCGGAGTGTCGCTGGTTTGACGCAGAGGTCGATGTTGGAATTGGTTGGTTTAATTTGTTTGATTTGAGTTGACATCAGCATCACTATACTGGAATATGGTACCAGGAGCGAATCATCATCTATCTTGAGAGGATTTGGGAACTGGTTTTCTGTCGGCATCTGCATTGCTGCACTGGAATAATGCCAGGAGCAACTCATCATGTGCCCCGGAAGGATTTGGATTTTGGTTTTGTTTTGGCATCTGCATTGCTGCACTGGAATAATGCCAGGAGCAACTCATCATTTGCCCCGGGAGGCTTTGGATTTTGGTTTTATTTTGGCATATGCATTGCTGCACTGGAATAATGCCAGGAGCAACTCATCATTTGCCCCAGGAGGCTTTGAGAATTGGTTTTTGTTTGGCATCTGCATTGCTGCACTGAAATAATGCCAGGAGCAACTCATCATTTGCCCCGGATGGATTTGGGAATTGGTGGCTTAGGAGACAGGTTTAGATCCCTATCACCTAAGACTTTTCAATTTTATGGGCCGTGAGGGTCCCATAAAAGCATTTTCTCCCTACAGGTCGTAAGGATCCCGTAGGTGTATTTTCTCCCTAGGAGTCGTGAGGACTCCGAAGTGTGTGGCTCCTTTGTGAGTCGTAGGGATCTCACGCGGGAATTTTCTCCTCACAAAGTCGAGAGGACTTTGCGAGTGCATTTCATCTCTTTTTCACGAGTTTGCGCCCTTTCGGGTTTTCACAAACTCGCCGGAAGTCCTGCTGTTTTTACTCACGGAGCCCTTTCGGGTTTTCATCCGTGCCCATTTTGCTTGTGGACATACCTTCTTCTTTTTTTCTTCTCCTCTTTTTTTTTCTTTTTTTTTGAATCATCCCTGCCGGTGGGACTTTGAATGTGGTCTCGCCGGTAGGACTTAGGAGAGATTAGGATCGTTTTACGCCCATGGATTGTATACGGTTTTGCAGGATGTATGATCCAGACCGTAGGGCCAGAAAATTTCAGGACTTTGTTGGCGTCTGCATCGCTGCACTGGAATGTGGTACCAGGAGCGATTCATCATTCGCCGTTGGGGTATGGGATTTGGAATTTGGTTGCCGTCTGCATCGCTGCACTGGAATATGGTACCAGGAGCGACTCATCATTCGCCGCTTGGGGGTTGGGGAGCGATGGCTTAGGAGACAGGTTTGGATCCCTGTCACCTAAGACTTTTCAATTTTATGGGCCGTGAGGGTCCCATAAAAGCATTTTCTCCCTACGAGTCGTAAGGATCCCGCAGGTGTATGTTCCCCTTAGGAGTCGTGAGGACTCCTAAGTGTGCCTTTCCTTTGTGAGTCGTAAGGATCCCACAAAGGTTTGTTCTCCTCATGTATCGTGAGGACACATGAGTGGATTTCCCTTGTTCCCAGTTTAATGACTTAGAGGTCGACTGTTTCCAGTTTAACGACTTAGAGGTCATCTGTTTCCAGTTTAACGACGTGGTGGTCATCTGTTTCTAGTTTAACGACTTAGAGGTCTGCTGTTTCCAGTTTAACGACTTAGAGGTCATCTGTTTCCAGTTTAAAGACATAGAGGTCATCTGTTTCCAGTTTAAAGACTTAGAGCTCTATTGTACCTAGTTTAACGACTTAGCGGTCATCTGTTTCCAGTTTAACGACGTAGTGGTCATCTGTTTCCAGTTTAACGACTTAGAGGTCATCTGTTTCCAGTTTAACGACTTAGAGGTCTATTGGATTGATTTAGAATTTTGGGATAGGGGGCCGGCATCAGCGTTGTTAACACTGAAGCACGTGTGCCAGGACACATGAGTGGGTCTTCCCAATGGAGTATAATTCCAAAGGCGGAGACCGACCACTGGACTGGTGATTGCGGTGGGGCATGGGTATGATGGGAATTATTTGAGCCCGTGGATTGTATACGGCAGTCAATTTGGGGACTGGCCGTAGGGCTAAAAGAATTTTGGGAAATCGGATTTTTGTTTGGCGTCTGCATTGCTGCACTGGAATAATGCCAGGAGCAACTCATCATCCGCCCTTGTTTTTTTGTTTTTGTTTTTGTTTTTTGTTTTACCGCGATCGCTCTATCATTTCAGCTTTTCTTATCGCGAAGGTCGCGATTGCCCTATCCTTTCGGCTTTTATTCGCGGTTGCCCAATCATTTCGGCTTTATTTTCATCTTTATTTTACTCGCTGATTTTTATTGCGAGTTGCCCCATCATTTCGGCTTTTATCTTTCTTTTATTTACACTTTTTTTTATTTACATTTTTTTTACATTCCCAGTTTAACGACTTAGAGGTCGATTATTCCCAGTTTAATGACGTGGTGGTCGTCTGTTCCCAGAGAAAGGCGGGTGTTTGAGAGAATCAGGTCCCTGAAGGACTTCGGTCCCCGTATGTATGAAGTTGGTGGTCGCAGCTTGATTGTTTGTTAACACGCCAGGGGACAATGATATTTCTCCCGCCTTATATTGTTTCTCGACCCAATCCTTGAAGATGCAACAGTCTTCAATAGTGTGCCCCAGCATTCGGTGGTATGGGCAAAAGTTAGGATGATCGGTCCTGTTCGCTTCACTAAGCCTTCTTGGTTCTGGTAGCCGCAGGCCATTTTTCAGAGCATCTTTAAAAATTTTGTGAACCTTGTCCCTTCGGAATGAGTAGACCTTATTTCTTCTTTCCTCCAAAGTTGGCTCTCGAGACTGGTCAGTTTTTGCTCCGCCCGTTCTCTGCTTATTTGGAGAATCGGTGATGTTAGAACTTCCGCCTTTTTGGTTGTCGTCCCTCCAAGGTTTCGGTCTGTTTGTGAACTGAAGATCCTGAGCGGACTCGGGCTTTGAGCGTTCCAATGTTTGGACCTTTTTGGTCAGCTCTTGGAATGTTTTGAGACCCGCGGTACATAGAAACGGGGCTATCCAGTTGTTGAGATTTCCGACAAGGAGACTGATAGATTGGTCCTGCTCTATCGGTGGTTCGCATTTGACGGAGAGATTACGCCATCGGGTTATAAAATCCGTGCTACTTTCGTCGCTCTTGGGCTTGGTCCTTACGAGCTCGGCAATGGTAATCTTATCGCTGACGCTCATGAACCTCTGCCGAAACAGAGACTCCATTTGGACAAAAGTTGTGACAGAGCCATCCGGTATGCTCGCGTACCAGTCGAAAGTGTTGGGTTAGCATAGCACCTCATGAAGGGTTTGGAAGCATCACATGAACCAAATATGTAGTCTTTAGGGTGCTAAGCTAATGAACAAAGAATCGTTCCTAGAATCGATTAGGGTTTCAAAATTTTCATATCGACATATGAAAGAAAAGCTAGGGTTTAGAGAGTACAACCTTTGTAGCTCCCTACGCTAGACTCCTCGGCTACTCGAGGTCTGAAAGAACTCCGCTTAAACTCCTCGACGTCACCGATGATCCACCCGGAGTCCGCTTTGTCCAAGCTTGCGACCTTTTCCGATCAAGTGAACGAAATCGAGTCAACACTCCAAACAAGTGGGCTAGGCTTGTGTAGAATGGTGTTGTGGTTCTCTTTCTCAGTTAAAAATCCTAACTTGTTGATTATATAGCTCACTACAAAAATCTAGAGAGCTATGAAGGAGGAGGAAGAAGATGATGGCAACAATAGAAGATGATAAGTTCAACCACTAAAAGAAAAAATGGAAAATATATCAATATATATTTTCTATCTATCATTTCTAACCATGGTTGAATCATTATTGTACTATAGTTAAAACACAAAAGGAAACTTAACCTAAGGTTAAATGGTGGGTGAGAGTGGTTAGGTCAAAGGAAGAGTGTAGAAGAAATCAATAATGAACCCTTTTGTTTCCTTTTATGTTTTTTGTATAAATACAATAATAATTCATAAAAAATACCATGGTGTGAGTCTTATATTGCCACCATTTTCATATACATCCAACCATGATAAATGTATGTATGCATGTATGTATGTATACACATCCATATGTGTATGAAAGGAGAAAGAAAGAAAGACATGCATGCATGCATACATCCATCCAACACAAGAAAGGAATTCAAGTGAGAAGCTAATGGTTAAATGATAAATCAACACTTGATTTATCAATCCGGCCATATCACATACGACCCCTACCAAAAAGCATGCCGCCCGATCAATATACGGTATTCTATACGCGCATTTTAATCGGGTCCATGCGCATATCGCATATGCGCACCACAACGTTTCGCCTGGACTAGGAAACTCCATTGTGGGACTCTGAGACTCGTCAACACGCCGGCAGTGGGTGATGATCATATCAAGCACCCCCAAGCCGCAAGCGGTCAGCTAAACGTAACGGCCACCCGGGTATTGAACGATCAGAAGAGAACAAGCGAACCTGCTACAACTCCCGTCGAGCCGATCGGCGACACTTCCCGTACAATCCGGTCTCCTCGTCTGATATGTCGCATATCAAGTCTAGGGGTGGTAAACGTCAGACCCCAATAACCGATAAGTCGTGCCGATGTGAGGCTCATAACGGGTCGAGAAACTACTGGTAACACTTACCAGCAGATCTCTGATCAGCCCTGGCCAGGGACTTCCCTGTTACGGCCAATCGAGCACAGCGCAACATCAACCCCCAATACCGGGAGAGACGAAACCCCTCCTATCGCTCATTGCCTCCATGTGACTCGGGACTGTACCCAAAGACCACCGTTTTGCACGCCCTCTTGGACGTGGTAAGGTAGAGATCAAAGCACAGTGGGAATCACACAAGACTCTATGACGATCTCGGGTCTACAGACTAACCTGCACAAGTGTCACCTGAGAACTGCCATCTGACGTGAGGTATAATACCATCTGGGAGTTCTCGGCGAGTCCGTCCAGTGTACCCAGTCTCCACCGAGCACCCGTATACCATCTCTGATGTCAAACACCAATGGATATGGGATCATCCATCGCCCATCTCATGGGTCGAGAAGCGTATACGCTAGTCTACACTGGTATATCGATGCCCCGTCTTGATACACCCACGACTAGGGACCTTGAAGGATGTACCTATGGACTACCATGTCCCACTAGTATGATCTTCATCACAGTCCAGGTAGTCAAGTACACATCCTAAGGGCTTTACCAACATGTAACTATAAGACAGTTTAAAGAGACTAGTGTACATGTTAAGATAAAGAGCAACCAGATAGCATACTATCATATCGAGCAAGAAAGTCATCTCTATATATGTCCAAGCATCCAATATAATATACATCATCTGTACAATACTGGCCTCTAGGGCATACATACAACTAACAATCTCCCACTTGCACTAGGGCCAGCTGCTGTAGTATCGCATACCGAGCATCCCGAAGAGTCTCTCAAACTGTATCTGGAAAATGGCCTTCGTGTGTGGATCCGCCGTGTTGTTCTTCGTGTCAACCCTCCTGACCTCGATCTCCCGGCGATCAACTATATCCCGGATCAGGTGATACCGCCTCAGAATATACCTGGATCGCTGATGGGACCTAGGTTCCTTGGCCAAAGCCACCGCTCCATTGTTATCGCAATACAAAGGTATTGGATGCTCAATGGATGGAACCACTCCAAGTTCAATAACGAACTTCTTGATCCAGACAGCCTCTTTAGCAGCATCGTTGGCAGCGATGTATTTAGCCTCCATCGTCGAGTCTGCCACGGTTTCCTGCTTGGAACTCTTCCAGCTAACCGCCCCTCCGTAAAGGGTAAAGACAAATCCCGACTGCGACTTAGAGTCGTCCTTATCACTCTGGAAGCTCGAATCGGTAAAGGACTCCACTTGGAGTTCTCCGTTACCATACACCAAGAGCATCTCTTTAGTCCTTCGCAAGTACTTGAGAATGCTCTTCACAGCTGTCCAGTGACTCTCTCCAGGATCAGCTTGATACCTGCTCACTACACTTAGTGAGTATGCTACATCGGGTCTGGTACATAGCATCACGTACATGATAGAGCCTACAGCCGAAGCATAGGGTATCCCTTGCATGCGAGCTCTCTCCAAATCAGTCTTGGGAGACATCTCTTTGGAGAGAGTGACTCCAGAGATCGTGGGCAAGTTCCCACGCTTGGATTCTTCCATACTAAACCTTTTTAGTATGGTGTCAATGTACCTGGATTGGGACAATCCCAATATCCGTTTGGATCTATCTCTATAGATCCTAATTCCCAATATGCAGGAGGCATCACCAAGATCTTTCATTGAGAATCTTTGTGATAAGAAGAGCTTGACCGATTGCAGCATAGAAATATCATTTCCTATCAAGAGTATGTCGTCCACGTACAATACGAGGAAGACAACCTTACTCTCTGCTACCTTCTTGTAGATACAAGGTTCATCTGGGTTTTTGACGAAATCAAACTCTTTGATAACGACGTCAAAGCAGATGTTCCAACTCCGCGATGCTTGCTTTAATCCATAAATGGATTTAAGCAGCTTGCACACCTTCCCGCTGCTCCCACTGTCTACGAAGCCCTCTGGCTGAGTCATGTACACGCACTCTTCTAAATCACCATTTAGAAAGGCGGTCTTAACATCCATTTGCCAGATTTCGTAGTCATGATATGCAGCGATGGCAAGCATGATCCGGATGGATTTAAGCATAGCCACTGGAGAAAAGGTTTCGTCATAGTCCACACCTGGTCTTTGACGAAAACCCTTTGCAACAAGTCTACCTTTGAAAGTCTCCACTTTCCCATCTACACCAAGTTTCTTCTTGAAGATCCACTTGCTCCCAATGGGTTTTACCCCTTCAGGAGCAACTTCCAAAGTCCATACTTTGTTGGTGTACATGGATTCCATCTCGGACCGCATAGCATCCAGCCATTTCACTGAGTCCCTACTCGTGATGGCCTGCTCGAAGCTAGTTGGGTCATCATCCTCCATGATGCAACCCTCGCTTCCACCGTCAATGAGAAAACCGTAGTATCTCTCAGGTGGACGAGAAACCCTACTAGATCGGCGGAGAGGCTGGGGTTCGTCGAGTTCTACTGAATCCTCTGGTTCTACCAAGTCTTCTGTTTCAGTTTGTATTGCTGGAACCTCTTCCAGTTCTACCTCAATGCTACTTGTCTGTTTCATAAGAAAACTCTTTTCTAAGAAAGTGGCATGTCGAGAAACAAACACTTTTTGTTCCTCGGAGTGGTAGAAGATATACCCTCGCGAATGTTTGGGATATCCAACAAACTTACATAGAACAGACCTTGCCTCGAGCTTATCCGGATTTTGTGTTTTAACATAGGCCGGACAACCCCATATCTGAATAAAATTAAGACATGGTCTCTTACCATTCCATATCTCATATGGAGTGGTAGGCACAGATTTGGTTGGAACTCTATTTAATAGATATGCAGCAGTCTCCAGTGCATATCCCCAGAAGGAAATAGGTAACTCAGCTGCACTCATTATAGAGCGCACCATATCTAATAGGGTGCGATTTCTCCGCTCCGATACACCGTTGTGCTGTGGTGTATAAGGAGGAGTAAGCTGAGAGAGAATCCCATTCTCTTTTAGATAATCTCTGAATTCGTTACTTAAGTATTCTCCTCCTCGATCAGATCGAAGGATCTTAATACTTTTGCCCGTTTGGTTCTCTACTTCTTGTTTATATTCTCTAAATTTCTCAAAAGCTTCTGATTTGTGTTTCATCAGGAACACATATCCGAATCTAGAGAGATCGTCAGTGAATGTAATGAAGTACAAAGAACCATCCCTGGCATGTGTAGACATGGGACCGCATACATCACTATGTATCAGTCCCAAGAGTTCGGTAACTCTTTCTCCGTGTCCCGTAAACGGAGTTTTGGTCATCTTGCCTTTGAGACATGACTGGCAAGTGTCATAAGATAAAAATTCAAACGAATTTAAATATCCATCCTTATGCAACTTAGCTAGTCGTGTCGCATTGATGTGACCCAGTCTACAATGCCACAAGAAGGATTCGTTCAGTTCAGAACTCTTCCTCTTGTGTGTGTTTTGTAAATTGAGGACTGTATTTTGATTGAGAATGAATATGCCATTATATAACGAACCTGATGCAATCAACTTTTGATCTAGGAATATGTTCATAACATTATCCTTTACTATAAAATTATATCCTTTTTTACTTAATAAAGAAACTGATATAATGTCACACATCATGTTCGGTATATAATAGCATTCATTTAGAATCAGTGTATCACCACTTGGTAATACTAGGTGATATTCGCCAACTGCTTTGGCTGCAACATTTGCCCCATTCCCTACTTGAACGGAATGATCACCTTTTCCCAGTTCTCTACCTTTCCGCAGCCCATGTAACATCTTACATATGTGGGATCCTGATCCGGTATCTAATACCCAGGACGTAGGGTGAACTGAGAAACAGTTCTCAATGACAAACACACCCGAAGATGATGCATCAACATGCATGTTCTCCTTTTGGGCGGTGTGAGAATCCAGATATTCTCCTGTTTCCTGTTCATTCTTATAACACTTATAAGATAGAACGGGTTCAACGTTCCCCTGCACAGTATAACATGCGGGTTCGGTCAATACATCCATATTATTATCTTTATTAGGGCATGACATGGTCGCTACCTGGAGAGAGAGAGAAGAAAACACTTTAGCGTATGCTCTTGCAAGATCAGATTGGTTATTATCTTATCTAATCAGGATGGCTACCACTGGTTTTTATCAAATCTTCCTTCAAACCCTAAAAGGAAAGACTAGCCGGGATTAATTACACACTACAAGTTCGCCAATCTTTCAGCCAGGCCAGTGTCGGTACTTTGAGGGAGGTCCCCCGTGCTTTCGCACGAACCTAATTAATGTAAACCTCGTTTTCCCAGAGGCGTAACCTCGTTAACACCTTTCTAGACACCTACTTGATTGGCTAATTGTAATGTGTAAAACTCTCCCAGGAGTAACTCTTACTCGCAGCGGGTATCAGGATCCAACTATCTCATAGAAGGTATGCAATCTCATTGCAAATTTCAACACTTGAAATTCCCGATAATATTTTGCCCCTAGCATCCTATGACCTTGACGGAGGCCAAACAACCCATAGTCCGCTAGTCAAGTTCAACCCGTCATTTCCTGATTGAATTAAACCCACTCGCACGACCCTTGACGGAGGCCAAACAACGCCGTACGAATACCCTAATCCAATCGCATCATATGCTAGCAGATAAGCACTAGTTAGCTACCGTACACTACGCCTTGACGGAGGCCAAACTACCGTAGTACGAATACTAACTAGTACTTATCTGAAATGACGGAGGGCTACGACAGGTTTTTTCTGAAAACCTATTGCGTAATGAACTTGATATCGTTGTAGAATCAAATGAAGTTTTGAAAATGGAGTGATTTTGAAGCTTTTCTAGTTTTGCTAAAGGGGTCACTCCCGGTGAAGGGATTGTCGGCCCTTTCCTCGTCGAATGAGGTGCGGGATATATCATATATATCACTGTGCAAAGCAGAAATTATAGAAGCAATCAAAAGCCAAACCGAGTGTGTAGCATCTGCCAGTTATTGCTAAAGGAGTCACTCCCGGTGAAGGGATCTCGGTCCTTTCCACATCGAATAAGGTGCAGGGTATATCATATATACCGCTATGCAAAGCAAGAACTGTAGCTACCTGTTTTATTTAAAATTTGATTCTACAACATCATTTGGTTTCTTTTATTTCATTAATCACATTAATGAAGTCCCATCATTTAAATGCCTAAACATCACAGATAAATACGACGTACACTTATGCCATCCGCATTCGCCTCAATGTCCCCTCGTGCACCGTTAGGTTAGGTAACTAACGACAGAGCAGGGCAGGGCTAGTGCGGGTGCAAAACATAAGTAACGTCTATATAATATATCATATATACTATATAATGTATCTATCACAGAACATCACATGATCACATCACAGATATCGCAGCAGAATTATCATATGAAATATTGGATATACTAGGACGTCCGTGTTTTCAATACGAGCCAGTATAAAACACGGATTCCACGGTCGTGATGAATAGCCAAACCCATACCCCTAGACCCCTACGAGAGCGGCAAGCAACCCTACCAATTCTAGAGTTAGGAGACCCGGACTCGACTCCTCGAGATGGTCTCCCACTGGACCCTAGAACCCGGTTACTTGTGCTCCCCTCCTTGGGTCTATCCTAGTGCAGAAAAGTAAATAATATACAAAGGGTGACAGCTTCCGCAACCTGGAAGTGCCCCAAATAAAAGAATATTACATACAAGTTTTTACATGAATGAAGATGGAAAAACACTCATCTCACATAAAATCCCCCCGGCTATTCAAACACGACAATCCAATATAACATATCCAGCAACACATAACATCACATGTCATCAACGTAAGTAAGCATGCATACCCCAATTGTCGTTGACGTATAGCAACGAAACCGGCGATATCAACATTGTTCCCCTCCGAACGGCGGCCTGCGACGTTAGGACGTCACGTGCCTGAGGTTCGGGGCAGATGCTATTTGGTTTTTATCCGTCCACCTTTTCGAAGATGCCAAGTTGATTTATGGCACCGTGTATCGAAGGTTTAGACGGATGCGGCCGATGTAGCAGACTTTGTCAGATTCCCCCTCGCTTGAGGGGTTTTTGATTGTGGGGACGCTCTTCCCTGCAGGCGCAAGCCCCTGCAGTTAATTACGCTACCGCTTTGCGGTAACAACTTTCTCCTTCTCCAGAATTTCACTTCGTGTCGTGTGTGTTTGTTTTGTTTGTGGCTGCCCGTGGATTGTATACGGAGACTGAGTAATGCCGTCGCCCGTAGGGCGTGGATTAGTCCAAATCCGTATTTACTTAGATTTGGGTTTGGTGTTTTTAGTTTAAGGATGCATTAGTCGCGTTGCGACTAAGATCAACTTAAACATTCGTCAAGGATACGTTAGTCTTGCTTTGGACTAAGATCAACCTGACGTGGTGATTCATTTAATTTATGGCCATCGGGACTCATCACCTCTCTAACATCGTTGAAGGATTACAACGATAGGTGTCAGAGGAGCTCAGAGATGTACCCTTGAACCAAAGCTGATTGAGGGTTTTATAGTCCATTTAAGTGCTTAAGGATACGTTAGCCGCATTTGGGGCTAAGATCAACTTAAATGGGATCGTTTAGATCCGGCAAAAGAGCAATTGGCTCTATTGTTCCAGTTTAGGAACGTAGTGGTCCCTTATTAGTTTAGGGACGTCTCGGTCCGATACCAGTTTAAGGACGTAGTGGTCCATTATTAGTTTAGGGACGTTTCGGTCCGATGCCAGTTTAGGGACGTAGTGGTCCATTATTAGTTTAAGGACATTTCGGTCCATCGCCAGTTTAGGGACGTGGTGGTCCGTCATTAGTTTAGGGACATTTCGGTCCGATGCCAGTTTAGGGACGTAGTGGTCCATCATTAGTTTAAGGACGTCTCGGTCCGATATTAGTTTAAGGACATCTCGGTCCGATATTAGTTTAAGGACGTCTCGGTCCGACATTAGTTTAAGGACGTCTCGGTCCAATATTAGTTTAAGGACGTCTCGGTCCGATATTAGTTTAAGGACGTTTCGGTCCGATATTAGTTTAAGGACGTCTCGGTCCAATATTAGTTTAGGGACATCTCGGTCCACGAGTTTAAGGACCCCGCAGTCCATATCGATGTGTGGTCGTTGGGACCCGTCACCTCTTTGACGTCGTTGAGGAATTACAACGACGGATGTCAAAGGAGTTCGAAGATGTACCCTCGAACCGGATGTAGATTGATTTAGGAGAGCCATTTTGCTCAGTCAATTTAATTTAAGGACTTATGGCCAAAATTGGGCTAAGTCCAGTTGAAATGTTCAACATTTTATTTGCTTTTGCATTGCATTTCTTTTTTATTTTTATTTTTATTTGGGCCTTGCCCAGAAAGGATGCAGAGTATCAATTTGTTTTGGGCTCTACCCTTTTAAGAATGATGCAAGGTATCAATTTTATTTGGGCTCTGCCCTTATATAAAGGATGCAAAGCATCAATTTATTTGGGCTCTGCCCATTTATTGCCTTGCAATTTATTTTGGCCTGTCAGGTCATTTTGATTTGGGCCTGGCCCTTCAAATAGTGCAAAGCACCAAGAATCTTTTGGATTCAAGAAAATGAGTGCAGAGCACTTTTTAATGATCTAAATTTAGATCAAAGAAGAGAAAAGAAAATCTTTTCTTTCTTTCTGTCTCAGAGAACCAGAGGTTCATAGCAAGTGCAAGGCACTATTTTTTATTTATTTATTTATCTGAGAACCAGAGGTTCATAGCAAGTGCAAGGCACTATTTTTATTTATTTGTTTATCTGAGAACCAGAGGTTCATAGCAAGTGCAAGGCACTATTTTTATTTATTTATTTATCTGAGAACCAGAGGTTCATAGCAAGTGCAAGGCACTATCTGTTGTGCGCACGTGCGTTGCACGTGGTGCCGCATGGCGGGCATACGTGCGTTGCACGTGGCGCACATGCGCATTATGAGGAGAAGCAAAGCTTCTATATATGGAGAACCAGCTCCTTTTAATATTATTAAATATTCTCATGCGGCACTACGTGCGTTGCACGTAGTGCCGCATGGCAGGCACACGTGCGTTGCACGTAGCGCACATGGCGCTTGCGCATATGCGCATTATGGAGGAGCATGCTCCTATCTTGGAGAACTAAGCTCCTTTGAGTATTGAATCCTTTGAGGATTTTTACTCTACCCTTTCTAAGAGGTATCCCCTCTTATTTATATGGGAGTGGTAGAGAAGCCAGCTCTCCTTTTCCCGATGTGGGACTAAAAAATGCATTCCCCATGTAGTAGAGCATTACTTTAGATTACACGTGTATAACACATTTGCTCATAACTTTTGATCTCGGATGAATTATGAGGCCCATAATATATCAAATCGAAGGTCTTTTCGAGATGCTTTCAATATCATCAGAATTTAGCTGTTTTTCGTTCCGGAGTTTGTCAAAATACAGCTCGGAAAATACTGGTTCGCATCTTCTTCCTTAAATCACATGTGCATAGACATTTGCTCATAACTTTTGATCCCGGATGAATTATGAGGCCCATAATATATCAAATCGAAGGTTTTATCGAGACGCTTTCGATACAAATAGAATTTATCCATTTCTCATTCAGGAGTTTGTCAAAAAACAGCCCGGAAGATACTGGTTCGTATTTCCTTAAGCGTATCGCTGCCATTTAATACCTTGGACTCTTTTGCGCAGAAATTTTTGGTGGGAACAAATGCCCCCCACTACTTTGCCCACGTAAGTATGTACGTGGGTGAAGTAGTGCAGAGTTATGCAGAGTTATGCATGGCGTATGGCCAGTTTTGGGTTGATGTATCACTTTCAGAATCTTGATCTGAGAAGATAACGAGCGGACACAAGCGTCGTCATTTATCTTTGACTCAAATCTCAACTCTTAAGGGATATAGTTCCAACCGTTAACTCCATGAGCCGCATCCTTATATTTCTTTTTTTGTCTCACTCTGGCGTGGAGTAGTTCATACGCTTATGAGTAAGTTCTCCATTTCAGTGGCATGTAGCTTTGGCAAGTGTGGCCCATAGATGGTCGGCCCATCTTGAATTCTTTGCAGGGCAGTGATGGCTGAGGAGACAGGGGTAGGATCTGCCACCTAAGGCTTTTCAACTTTACGAGCCGTGAGGGTCTCATAAAGACTTTTCTCCCTACGAGTCGTGAGGATCTCGTAGGTGTATTTTCTCCTTGGGAATCGTGAGGATTCCTAAGTGTGTTTTCTCTTATAAGTCGTAAGGATCCTATAAGAGAGTTTTCCCTCTTACGAGTCGAGAGGACCCGTAAGCGGTTGTTTCCCTCCTTATCGAGATTCGACTTTGGAGAGTGTGACCCGTGGATAGTATGCAAGAGACCGTTTTGGGCCGACTTGCAGGGTCCCAGTGCTTAGGAAACAGGTTTTTTAATCCTTACTGCCTAAGGCTTTATCTCACGAGTCGAGACGCATCGAGAAAATCTCGCAAAGACATCAATTTCCTCACGAGTCGAAACGGATCGAGCAGATCTTGCAAGAACATCTTAACGTCGCATTTAACCTCTGCTCTTTACGACAGAAGACCGTTAAGGTTGGTGGTACTTAGGGTTTTGGCCATCGTACCGTCGCATAAGCTGATATAGTCCTCGATAGGCAATCGTGCTGTTCGAGTAGCCCCGCGACTGTCGTGTCTCTGATCCCTTCGGGGGCTGGACAAGACGTCTTCAAGCAATCCTCCTTGGCAGTTTGACCGTCAGAAGAGCAAGCGCTAGGAATTTGCCATGCCGCTTTTTACTTGAGGTTAGGCTCATTTTGGAGAGCCCCGATGAGTCATAACCACTCCGCGCTGGTGTGGGGATGATCTCCGATAGTCTTTCGGGCTTTATATGAGTTGCCGTTAAGACCCTGAAGCTAGGAATTTGGCCTTTGCTTCGTTTGCTGGCATTGCGTCTGCTGTATCGAGACGAATGTTGCGGTGGGAACTAGGGATTTTGCCGTGGCTCCGTTTGTTTGATGACGTTACGTCTGCTGTGTCGAGACGAACGTTGGGGTGACATCTCGTCTGCTGTATCGAGACGGACGTCGAAGTGGTGACCACTCCACACTGGTGCGAGATGATCTCCGATTGTCTTTCCGGCTTTATATGACTTGCCGTTAAGACCCTGAAGCTAGGAATTTAGCCTTCGCTTCGTTTGCTGGCATTGCGTCCTCTGTATCGAGACGAATGTCGTGGTTGTCTCTAGGTTACTGGTGAACCGCCGAGGTTTGGAACTAGGGATTTTGCCGTGGCTCCGTTTGTTTGATGACGTTACGTCTGCTGTGTCGAGACGAACATTGGGGTGACATCTCGTCTGCTGTATCGAGACGGACGTCGAAGTGGTGACCACTCCACACTGGTGCGAGATGATCTCCGATTGTCTTTCCGGTTTTATATGACTTGCCGTTAAGACCCTGAAGCTAGGAATTTAGCCTTCGCTTCGTTTGCTGGCATTGCGTCCTCTGTATCGAGACGAATGTCACGGTGGGAACTAGGGATTTTGCCGTGGCTCCGTTTGTTTGATGACGTTACGTCTGCTGTGTCGAGACGAACGTTGGGGTGACATCTCGTCTGCTGTATCGAGAAGGACGTCGAAGTGGTGACCACTCCACACTGGTGCGAGATGATCTCCGATTGTCTTTCCGGTTTTATATGACTTGCCGTTAAGACCCTGAAGCTAGGGATTTAGCCTTCGCTTCGTTTGCTTTGGTGTGTCTGAATCCCTGCTGGAGGAAGAACGCTGAGGTTGATATTTCGTCTACTGTATCGAGACGAACGTCATGGAGGTGACCACTTCATGTGAGATGGTCTTCGATTGTCTTTCCGGTTTTATGTGAGTTACCGTTAAGACGTCGAAGTTAGGAATGTGGCCTTCGCTTCGTTTGCTTTGGTGTGTCCAAATCCTGTTGGAGGAAGAACGCCGGGGTTGATATATCGTCTACTGTATCGAGACGAACGTCAAGGAGGTGACCACTTTCTGTGAGATGGTCTCCGATTGTCTTTCCGGTTTTATGTGAGTTACCGTAAAGACGTTGAAGCTAGGAATGTGGCCTTCGCTTCGTTTGCTTACACTGCGTCTGGTATATTGAGACGAATGCTGAGGTAGAGCTGGGATTTTGCCATCACTCCGTTTTGTTTCGACCATGGGGTCTTTTGTTAACTTTGCATGTACACCCCGCTGGGCTGCGAAGGAACGCCGTTGTTGACATTGCGTCTGTTGTAACGAGACGAATACTAAGGTGGAGTTGGGATTTTGCCGTTACTCCGCTTTGTTTTGACCGTGAGGTCTTTTGTTGACGTTGCATCTGCCTCCAGCTGGACTGCGGAGGAACGCTGTTGTTGACATTGCGTCTACTGTATCGAGACGAATGCTGAGGTGAAGCTGGGATTCTGCCATCGCTCTGCTTGATGGTGTAACATCTGTGTCCTGTTGGAATGAGGAGGCACACCGTTGTTGGTCTCCAGGCTTTAGACGTGGCCATTGAGATTTGGAACTAGGGACTTTGTCATGGTTCCGTTTGTTGCGATTCTGAGGTCAATTGTTGACGCCATGTCTGCATCTAGTTGAAGTGAGGAGAAACGCTGTTGGTGATCTTTAAGTTGTCGATATTGACGTCGAGACCCTGAAGTTAGGGACCTTCCTTTGCTTCATTTATTGACATCGTGTCTGTAATATTGCGACAAATGTCGAGATGGTCTCTAGGTTATCTATGAACCGTCGAGATTTGGCTTCGCTTTCTGGTGGAGCCTGTTGGGAAGGTATTGTTCCCTTTTTATCTGTGCCCCTGGATTATATACAGGGATCGATGTGATTTCACCTGTAGGGCAAAAGTTTCATTCTTTCATTTTTTTTATTCTTTCCGCGATGCTCTATCATTTCAGCTTTTATATCGCGAAGGTCGCGATTGCCCAATCATTTCGGCTATTTTTCGCGGTGCCCAATCATTTCGGCTGTTTATTTTATTTTTACTCGCTACTTTTTATTGCGAGTTGCCCAATAATTTCGGCTGTTTATTTTATTTTTACTCGCTGTTTTTTATTGCGAGTTGCCCAATCATTTCGGCTATTTCATATGCATTTTTTTTTGGCTCGCTGATTTTTTTCTTTCTCGCGAGTAGGGGATTTGGGATCCGATACCAATCTTGGCATCAGCATCGCTGCGACTGGAATATTGCCAGGAGCGAATCATCATTTGCCATGAAAGGACTTGGAATTTGATACCGGTTTAGGCATCAGCATCGCTACAACTGAGATATTGCCAGAAGCGAATCATCATCTGCCTCCGTCGATGTTGAACAAAGGTGGCTTAGCGAACAGGGTTAAGATCCCGTCGACTGAGGCTTTTGACTTCATGAGCCGTAAGGGTCTCACAAAGGTATTTCTCCCTACAAGTCGTGAGGATCTTGTAGGTGTGTTTTCTCCTTGGGAATCGTGAGGATTCCTAAGTGCATGTTCTCTTGTAAGTCGTAAGGATCTTACAAAAGGGTTTTCTCCTTATAAGTCGAGAGAACTTACAAGTGTTGTTTGCTGTACAAGCATATCCCTAGTCACGGATGGGACTTTGTTAGGGAAATATTTATTCATGCCCGTGGATTGTATACAAGGGTCAATATTGGACTACTTGTAGGGCAATGTCGAAAGTTGTGGGGGTTGCTTAAGCACAGGTTTAGGCCTCTGTAACTTAAGACTTTCAAATCTTACGGGCTGTGGGGGTCCCATAAGAGAGTTCTCCTTACGAGTCGTGAGGATCTCGCAAGTGTATTTTCTCCTTAGGAATCGTGGGGATCCCCAAGTGTGTTGCTCCTTTGTGAGTCGTAAGGATCTCACGCAGGTGGTTTCTCCTTACAGGGTCGAGAGGATTCTATAAGTGTTTCTTTAACGAGGTTGCGCCCTTTCGGGTTTTCACAAACACTCGCCGGTAGCCCTGCTGTTTTTACTCACGGAGCCCTTTCGGGTTTTCATCCGTGCCCTTTTTGCTTATGGACATACCTTTATTTTTTCTTCTTTTTTTTTACGAGGTCGCGCCCTTTCGGGTTTTCACGAACACTCGCCGGTAGCCCTACTGTTTTTACTCACAGAGCCCTTTCGGGTTTTCATCCGTGCCCATTTTGGTTGTGGACGTACCGTTTTTTTTATCTTTTATTTTATTCTTTTTTTTTAACGAGGTCGTGCCCTTTCGGGTTTTCACGAACACTCGTCGGTAGCCCTGCTGTTTTTACTCACGGAGCCCTTTCGGGTTTTCATCCCTGCCCTTTTTGCTTATGGACATACCTTTATTTTTTCTTCTTTTTTTTTTTACGAGGTCGCGCCCTTTCGGGTTTTCACGAACACTCGCCGGTAGCCCTGCTGTTTTTACTCACGGAGCCCTTTCGGGTTTTCATCCGTGCCCATTTTGCTTGTGGACGTACCGTTTTTTTTATCTTTTATTTTATTCTTTTTTTTTAACGAGGTCGTGCCCTTTCGGGTTTTCACGAACACTCGTCGGTAGCCATGCTGTTTTTACTCATGGAGCCCTTTCGGGTTTTCATCCGTGCCCATTTTGCTTGTGGACGTACCATTTTTTTTTTTATTAACACGTCAGCCTGAAGATGCTGCGGGTTGGGAGTAGTTTAACGACGTTTCGGTCATTTGCAAGTTTTAGGACATTGCGGTCCGTCGTTAGTTTAAGGACATCTCGGTCCGTTGTTAGTTTAAGGACGTTTCGGTCCGTTATCCAGTTTTAGGACGTAGTGGTCCGTTAGGCTTTCTCTATGAATGAGCATGATGCCCCCGGCGTGTCCATATTTTTCGGAGCATGCGGTTGTGGCGGGTTCACCTTCCAAATTTCGGACAACGCGAACTTGCCCTGTTGGTATTGGTCTTCAACCCAGTTCTTGAAGACGTAGCAATCCTCGATCAGATGACCTACCGTTTGGTGGTAAGGGCAATAATTAGGATTATTAATATCGCCTGGCCGCAATGGACATTTTGGATTCGGCAGATTGATGAGTCTGTCGCACACTGCCAGCTTGAACAGTCCCCTTGTTTTATCTTGCGGAAACGAGTAAGGACGTTTCAACTTTTCCTGGAGGGATTGCCTCTTGTTGCTTTGGCAAGCAACCGGTCTAGGGTCACCTGATTGTTGGTGAGTGCTGGCGACGAGGGCCGTTTTTCTTTTTCCTTTATCCTTTTTGTTCGATCCTTTGTTTACGGGGCCGAGATTTTTTCCGAGTAGCATGCGATTGCACGGCTGAACGTTCTCGCAGATTCTCAACTCCTTTATTTTTGAAATAGATTCCCCGATGGAAGAGTTGGGGGTAGCTTCTTCGTCAGAGTCGCTTCCAAAGGTGATAATTTGTGATCCCTTGAAGTCGGCTATATGACAGTCGGCGGTGGCTCTTTTGCGCTCATATATCGCATTTTTCCGATGTCCACAAGCTTCACACTTTGTCCTGTCGAAGTGTTGCTTTTGAGCGACATACCCTTGCCACCAACAGTTAAAGGACTCGCAGTCTTCGGTAGGATGTATGATCTTCTGATGATATAAACAGAAGTTAGGGTGCATCTCTACCTCAGAGAAAGGATTTTCTTCGGAGGGCGGTAGCTTCATTCCTACTGATAGAGCTTTGGCGAACCGTTTCCTCGTCTTGAATTTATTTTTACCCGCAGTGTATGGCTTTTGATTTGACGGGAATACCTTGGTTCTTTCCAGTATGGCCATTTCATGCTCTTGATTGGCTTTTGCTTTCAAACGAATTTCATTTAGGAAGGCATCGATCAACTTGTCTGACGGCCGCGGAATTTCTGTTTCAGGGTCCGCCGTTGATTTCTCAGCGCAAGGATCCTCCTCCTCATCCGTCAGTGAATGAGAAATCACATGACAAGTCGCTACGTAGTCTTCGGATTCATCCGATAAGTTTTCTCCATTGTTTTCATCCTCGACGAAAGAACAAGTTGCCCCCGGCGTGTCCGTCTTCTTTGGAGAGTGCGGCTGTGGGGGGTTTACCTTCCAGCTTTCAGACAGCGTGAACTTGCCTTGCAGGTATTGATCCTCAATCCATCCCTTAAAGACGAAACAATCCTCAATCGGGTGACTTACCGTTTGGTGGTAAGGGCAATAATTAGGATTATTAAGATCGCCTGGCTGCGACAGACGCTTTGGACTTGGCAGATTGATGAGTCTGTTACGCACTGCCAGCTCAAACAGTCTTCTCGTTTTATTCTGAGGAAACGAGTAAGGACGTCCTAGCCTCTCTTCGAGGGATGGGCGTGGACGCACGTTGTTTTGGCGAGCGACCGGCTTTGAGTTGCTCGGCTGTTGCTGAGCGTTGGCGACGATGATCGCTTTTCCTTTCTCATTTCGGGGATCGGGTCTTGGAGGAGACGGTCTATGGCCCATCTGGTCCATTTGGGCTAATTTGTCGATCAAGGCCTGGAAGGTGGTCGGCCTGAAGAACATCATGAATTGCGAGATGGTCGCCTGCGGATCGAGAGTGCCCACAAACATGCCTACCGCAGGAGCCTCTTCTATGCGTTGTTCGCATTTCGACCATAGGTTCCGCCATCGTGTTGCGTATTGGACACATGTTTCGCCTGACCTTATCCTGGCATTTATCAGTGCTGTAATCGGGGTGCGTTCACTAGCACTTGCGAATCTTTGTGTAAACAGCAGTTCCATCTCTGCAAATGTTTTGACAGAGTCGTTAGGTAGCTCCGAATACCATTCAAAGGCTGTTTCTGCTAAGCTGCCGACGAATTGACGTAGCAACAATTTGTCACCGCCTCCAGTATTGCCGCATAAGGCCCTGAATTGAGCGACATGCTGATGCGGATTCCCTGTCCCTTTATATACGTGGAATTTAGGGATCGTATATCCTGGCGGGTAATTGATATGGTCATACCAGCTCGGATACGGTCGTCCGGTTCTAACAATTTGCCCAGCCGCTTCATTCGCCTGATGAACCCGGATCTGCTGAGCTATATATTCGTCTAGGTCAACTTTGGAGATTGCCTCCTCCTTGGCTGTTGATAGAGCCGGCGGAGGATTTGACGTTTCTCCCCTGTCGTCTTCAAGGACGATCGGAGGATCTTCGGCAGGAGGGTCCGGCTGTAACATCATCCCTACCATATCTTGGAAGAGGAACGCCATCTGTTTTATGTTAGCCGCTTGCTCTGCAGCTTCTTTGTCCCTCTTTTCGAGGACTCTGCGTAAAAAGTCAGCGTCGGTTTCTTGTTCTTGACGCTCATCCGAAGATGTTTCAGAGCTTTCTTTTGGCTCAGTGAGTGCAGCCATTGTAGTCATCATTTCCTGAAGCTTTTGTTGTTGCTCCTGGGCTTTCGTCACGGATCGGGTGAGCGGTCGGTGGCCCATAGAAGTGCGGCTTTCCTCCTTTCCAGAAGCCATATAAACAGTGTGCACCACCATGCCCCCAGACTTGGGGCGTTTGTGTTCGGTGTCTTTGCGATTTGCCGAAGACATAGGGGCTTCTTGCGGCCTCCTTTTTTGAGTGATTGGAGTTAAGGGAGCCGTTGTAGTGGGCACCCAAGTAGCTTTTGCTTTTTGTGCTTTGACAGAGTAATCCTTCCCCTGCCGAACCTTCATCTTTTTCTGTCGTCGGAGGCAGTCTTGATCGATCACCGACTCTTGAACTTGTCGCCAGACTTTGTAAATTTTAGAGGACAGCCGTTGAAGGGGCTGCTCTAGCTTCTTCTCTGGAATATTCTTCACAGATGAATGAGTTCGCTTTAGCACCGCAGTAGGAGAGTTTCTGCGCACCGAGTTCAGCAACTCAAAGCTGTTCTTGGTTGGAACAGCAGTATCGATCTCCACGATTAGAGTTGGAGGAGTAAGTCCAGAGGGGGAGTTGCCCCCAGCCTTCTTCACTCGGCGCCAGTAGCGACGTCGGGCATGTCGTGCTGATGGAGTTGTTTCAGCTATAGGGGTGACCTCCTCATGCCCCCTGTGTTGGTCAGAATATACCGGTACCAGCTTTTTAAAGATCGACGTCCGTTGAGCGGGGACGGCCAACTTGTCAGAAGCGGACTTCTGAACATGGGAAGCAACCTTGGTGATTTTGCCAGGAACGGGAGTTGGGATGGCTATCCGTTTCGGGATAACGCCTTCTGGTATGGCAGGCTTCTTCATGGGCCCGATGGAGCTCTGGCCTAATCCATTAAAACCTGAAGCAGTGGAGTTGGATGACTCGTTGAGAGGGGTCGCGGCAGTGGCAAGTCGGTCGAAGACCAACTTCTTTGGAGCTTCTTGCGATGTTATTGGGGCATTGAAGCTTATCAATGGGAGCATAGTCCCGAAGAACAATCCAGCGGTGGCCTGAGTTACTTGCTCCACTGGCATCTTGAAAAGGGAGGCCGCTTGGGGCCTATAAGTCACTCCTCCGGACGGGATGGAGCGAGAGATGCAGTTGCAGGTAGTGCAGTCTGAAGCCATTGATCTTCTGTTTCCTGCACGAAGCAAGATACCAAATCTTAGTACCTCGAATCCACAGGCAACCACAGCAAATCGCGATTCGTTCGCGAACACGACACACGAAGTGTGGAGTGGAAAGAGGAAAAGGTCCCACCGGGCGTGCCAGAATCTGTTCCCCTCCGAACGGCGGCCTGCGACGTTAGGACGTCACGTGCCTGAGGTTCGGGGCAGATGCTATTTGGTTTTTATCCGTCCACCTCTTCGAAGATGCCAAGTTGATTTATGGCACCGTGTATCGAAGGTTTAGACGGATGCGGCCGATGTAGCAGACTTTGTCAGATTCCCCCTCGCTTGAGGGTTTTTTGATTGTGGGGACGCTCTTCCCTGCAGGCGCAAGCCCCTGCAGTTAATTACGCTACCGCTTTGCGGTAACAACTTTCTCCTTCTCCAGAATTTCACTTCGTGTCGTGTGTGTTTGTTTTGTTTGTGGCTGCCCGTGGATTGTATACGGAGACTGAGTAATGCCGTCGCCCGTAGGGCGTGGATTAGTCCAAATCCGTATTTACTTAGATTTGGGTTTGGTGTTTTTAGTTTAAGGATGCATTAGTCGCGTTGCGACTAAGATCAACTTAAACATTCGTTAAGGATACGTTAGTCTTGCTTTGGACTAAGATCAACCTGACGTGGTGATTCATTTAATTTATGGCCATCGCGACTCATCACCTCTCTAACATCGTTGAAGGATTACAACGATAGGTGTCAGAGGAGCTCAGAGATGTACCCTTGAACCAAAGCTGATTGAGGGTTTTATAGTCCATTTAAGTGCTTAAGGATACGTTAACCGTATTTGGGGCTAAGATCAACTTAAATGGGATCGTTTAGATCCGGCAAAAGAGCAATTGGCTCTATTGTTCCAGTTTAGGAACGTAGTGGTCCCTTATTAGTTTAGGGACGTCTCGGTCCGATACCAGTTTAAGGACGTAGTGGTCCATTATTAGTTTAGGGACGTTTCGGTCCGATGCCAGTTTAGGGACGTAGTGGTCCATTATTAGTTTAAGGACATTTCGGTCCATCGCCAGTTTAGGGACGTGGTGGTCCGTCATTAGTTTAGGGACATTTCGGTCCGATGCCAGTTTAGGGACGTAGTGGTCCATCATTAGTTTAAGGACGTCTCGGTCCAATATTAGTTTAAGGACATCTCGATCCGATATTAGTTTAAGGACGTCTCGGTCCAACATTAGTTTAAGGACGTCTCGGTCCAATATTAGTTTAAGGACGTTTCGGTCCGATATTAGTTTAAGGACGTCTCGGTCCAATATTAGTTTAGGGACATCTCGGTCCACGAGTTTAAGGACCCCGCAATCCATATCGATGTGTGGTCGTTGGGACCCGTCACCTCTTTGACGTCGTTGAGGAATTACAACGACGGATGTCAAAGGAGTTCGGAGATGTACCCTCGAACCGGATGTAGATTGATTTAGGAGAGCCATTTTGCTCAGTCAATTTAATTTAAGGACTTATGGCCAAAATTGGGCTAAGTCCAGTTGAAATGTTCAACATTTTATTTGCTTTTGTATTGCATTTCTTTTTTATTTTTATTTTTATTTGGGCCTTGCCCAGAAAGGATGCAGAGTATCAATTTGTTTTGGGCTCTACCCTTTTAGGAATGATGCAAGGTATCAATTTTATTTGGGCTCTGCCCTTATATAAAGGATGCAAAGCATCAATTTATTTGGGCTCTGCCCATTTATTGCCTTGCAATTTATTTTGGCCTGTCAGGTCATTTTGATTTGGACCTGGCCCTTCAAATAGTGCAAAGCACCAAGAATCTTTTGGATTCAAGAAAATGAGTGCAGAGCACTTTTTAATGATCTAAATTTAGATCAAAGAAGAGAAAAGAAAATCTTTTCTTTCTTTCTGTCTCAGAGAACCAGAGGTTCATAGCAAGTGCAAGGCACTATTTTTTATTTATTTATTTATCTGAGAACCAGAGGTTCATAGCAAGTGCAAGGCACTATTTTTATTTATTTGTTTATCTGAGAACCAGAGGTTCATAGCAAGTGCAAGGCACTATTTTTATTTATTTATTTATCTGAGAACCAGAGGTTCATAGCAAGTGCAAGGCACTATCTGTTGTGCGCACGTGCGTTGCACGTGGTGCCGCATGGCGGGCATACGTGCGTTGCACGTGGCGCACATGCGCATTATGAGGAGAAGCAAAGCTTCTATATATGGAGAACAAGCTCCTTTTAATATTATTAAATATTCTCATGCGGCACTACGTGCGTTGCACGTAGTGCCGCATGGCAGGCACACGTGCGTTGCACGTAGCGCACATGGCGCTTGCGCATATGCGCATTATGGAGGAGCATGCTCCTATCTTGGAGAACTAAGCTCCTTTGAGTATTGAATCCTTTGAGGATTTTTACTCTACCCTTTCTAAGAGGTATCCCCTCTTATTTATATGGGAGTGGTAGAGAAGCCAGCTCTCCTTTTCCCGATGTGGGACTAAAAAATGCATTCCCCATGTAGTAGAGCATTACTTTAGATTACACGTGTATAACACATTTGCTCATAACTTTTGATCTCGGATGAATTATGAGGCCCATAATATATCAAATCGAAGGTCTTTTCGAGATGCTTTCAATATCATCAGAATTTAGCTGTTTTTCGTTCCGGAGTTTGTCAAAATACAGCTCGGAAAATACTGGTTCGCATCTTCTTCCTTAAATCACATGTGCATAGACATTTGCTCATAACTTTTGATCCCGGATGAATTATGAGGCCCATAATATATCAAATCGAAGGTTTTATCGAGAAGCTTTCGATACAAATAGAATTTATCCATTTCTCATTCGGGAGTTTGTCAAAAAACAGCCCGGACGATACTGGTTCGTATTTCCTTAAGCGTATCGCTGCCATTTGATATCTTGGACTCTTTTGCGCAGAAATTTTTGGTGGGAACAAACATACTACACTTACGGTCACAGAAAAGAAAGTGTAAAACTACAACAATTGGAATCCACAACCTCTTTAGACATCGCATGTCTAACACTTATAAACCCCGCATTTTAGTCCCATTATCGAAAACTCTTTTCAATATGAAGTGAGACTAAACCGCTAGATTTACAATATTCATTCAGTTATCTCATAACTGTGTGTGAATTCCAATTATTGTATCCCATTCCGGATAAATAGACATTATTAAAGTTTTCGAACGACCGATCAAATACCCAAGATTCACTAAAGCTCAACACTTGAGCGAAGTTCAAAAACTTGGCGTGTGACACAGTAGTAGCGGTCCAGCCGTAGAAGGGTCAAGCCAACGCCTCACATGTGGCACGCCGTACTGCCCCAAACCGTAAGGTTCAAAGGGCAGTTCAAGACGGTCACATAATCGAGTTAAGGTTTGTTGTCTTCTAGAGGGACCACCGCAAAAAGACTTGCACGTATCTCCAAAGTATTTAAACCCCGTGAAAAGTGAGCAAATGATACTCGTTCAAACACTTCACTACTTTCTAATTTACCCGGAAAAGCCACGAAATCAAAATTCCGATCGAACAGACGAGTCCAAAAACATCTCCAGAATTTTTCAGCACCAAAAACAGATTAAAAATATCCTAAAAATTATACTAGCAGAACTAGACATTACAACATAAGAATTATACATTGATAGAGGTGTACGGCCGCGGAACCGCGGCCTAAGCAAGCTTAGGCCGCGTTTCCGCGGCAGTAATGAGGGATCATGGAAATATTTTTATGCCGTAATTCTTAGTTTTTCCTGCTGTAATTTTTACATATTTTTAATTCTTAAAATAACCAGATTTTGAAAAACGTCCAGAGAGCATGCTAAAAGCCGTATTTTCGGTTCGATCGGACTTTTAACTTCGTGAAAAGGGCGCCTAATGTCCCAGGTCGGCTCTGATACCAATGTTGGTCAGGCAGCAACCCCATCTAATGGGGTCGCCGTGGCACCAACGGGTCCCTCAGCAGCTACTTTTTACGCATGCCCCCTCGCGAGGACTACAACCCGCCGGAACACCTTCCGGTCTCGGGACACCCTGGGGGTAAGAGCCTATGCTTCGCCACACTGTCACACAGTGAGAACCCCCCATAGGTCGACATCCAATGTCTAGTAGCTCTGATACCAATATTGGGTTAGCATAGCACCTCATGAAGGGTTTGGAAGCATCACATGAACCAAATATGTAGTCTTTAGGGTGCTAAGCTAATGAACAAAGAATCGTTCCTAGAATCGATTAGGGTTTCAAAATTTTCATATCGACATATGAAAGAAATGCTAGGGTTTAGAGAGTACAACCTTTGTAGCTCCCTACGCTAGACTCCTCGGCTACTTGGGGTTTGAAAGAACTCCGCTTAAACTCCTCGACGTCACCGATGATCCACCCGGAGTCCGCTTTGTCCAAGCTTGCGACCTTTTCCGATCAAGTGAACGAAATCGAGTCAACACTCCAAACAAGTGGGCTAGGCTTGTGTAGAATGGTGTTGTGGTTCTCTTTCTCACTTAAAAATCCTAACTTGTTGATTATATAGCTCACTACAAAAATCTAGAGAGCTATGAAGGAGGAAGAAGATGATGGCAACAATAGAAGATGATAAGTTCAACCACTAAAAGAAAAAATGGAAAATATATCAATATATATTTTCTATCTATCATTTCTAACCATGGTTGAATCATTATTGTACTATAGTTAAAACACAAAAGGAAACTTAACCTAAGGTTAAATGGTGGGTGAGAGTGGTTAGGTCAAAGGAAGAGTGTAGAAGAAATCAATAATGAACCCTTTTGTTTCCTTTTATGTTTTTTTGTATAAATACAATAATAATTCATAAAAAATACCATGGTGTGAGTCTTATATTGCCACCATTTTCATATACATCCAACCATGATAAATGTATGTATGCATGTATGTATGTATACACATCCATATGTGTATGAAAGGAGAAAGAAAGAAAGACATGCATGCATGCATACATCCATCCAACACAAGAAAGGAATTCAAGTGAGAAGCTAATGGTTAAATGATAAATCAACACTTGATTTATCAATCCGGCCATATCACATACGACCCCTACCAAAAAGCATGCCGCCCGATCAATATACGGTATTCTATACGCGCATTTTAATCGGGTCCATGCGCATATCGCATATGCGCACCACAACGTTTCGCCTGGACTAGGAAACTCCATTGTGGGACTCTGAGACTCGTCAACACGCCGGCAGTGGGTGATGATCATATCAAGCACCCCCAAGCCGTAAGCGGTCAGCTAAACGTAACGGCCACCCGGGTATTGAACGATCAGAAGAGAACAAGCGAACCTGCTACAACTCCCGTCGAGCCGATCGGCGACACTTCCCGTACAATCCGGTCTCCTCGTCTGATATGTCGCATATCAAGTCTAGGGGTGGTAAACGTCAGACCCCAATAACCGATAAGTCGTGCCGATGTGAGGCTCATAACAGGTCGAGAAACTACTGGTAACACTTACCAGCTGATCTCTGATCAGCCCTGGCCAGGGACTTCCCTATTACGGCCAATCGAGCACAGCGCAACATCAACCCCCAATACCGGGAGAGACGAAACCCCTCCTATCGCTCATTGCCTCCATGTGACTCGGGACTGTACCCAAAGACCACCGTTTTGCACGCCCTCATGGACGTGGTAAGGTGGAGATCAAAGCACAGTGGGAATCACACAAGACTCTATGACGATCTCGGGTCTACAGACTAACTTGCACAAGTATCACCTGAGAACTGCCATCTGACGTGAGGTATAATACCATCTGGGAGTTCTCGGCGAGTCCGTCCAGTGTACCCAGTCTCTACGGAGCACCCGTATACCATCTCTGATGTCAAACACCAATGGATATGGGATCATCCATCGCCCATCTCATGGGTCGAGAAGCGTATACGCTAGTCTACACTGGTATATCGATGCCCCGTCTCGATACACCCACGACTAGGGACCTTGAAGGATGTACCTATGGACTACCATGTCCCACTAGTATGATCTTCATCACAGTCCAGGTAGTCAAGTACACATCCTAAGGGCTTTACCAACATGTAACTATAAGACAGTTTAAAGAGACTAGTGTACATGTTAAGATAAAGAGCAACCAGATAGCATACTATCATATCGAGCAAGAAAGTCATCTCTATATATGTCCAAGCATCCAATATAATATACATCATCTGTACAATACTGGCCTCTAGGGCATACATACAACTAACAAAAGGCAACATCGGTCAGGCTATTAACGAACTGGCGGAGGAGAAGCGCATCATTGCCCCCAGTATTCCCGCATGAGGCTTTGAAGTGGGCGATGTGCTGATTCGCATTTCCCGTCCCGTCGAATCTTCCGAATTTGGGGATGACGTAGCCGCTAGGAAATTCTACCAGATCATACTGAGCAGGATATGGTCTCCCACTACCGTTGACATCTTTTTGCGCTTCGGCTTCGGCTACCAAGGTTTTGACTTTGTGAGTAACCAAATCCATGATTTGATCTTGAGTTAGCGGGCTATTATCGTCGGTAGCCAAGACATTTACCGAGATAGGATGCGACCGACTTTCGTGCGGTCCGCCCACCCTTGGATTTGAAGGAATAGGCGTTGGCTGCCTTGGGACACCGTTTCCCGGTTCACGAGCAGAGCCCTCCGCTTGATTGGGCGGCTGAGAGGCAAGTTGGGCCGTGAGCTGTAAGACGACGTTCGTCAAGTCGTCAATTTTGGAGTAGAGTTTGGCCATCTCCTTGTCTTTGCTTCTGAGCTGTTTTCGGAGCTCTTGAAGCAGCTCTTGCTCCGTGGTCCTGGGGCGGAAAGTCGGCTCTTCTTCTCTTTCCGAGCCCGACTCCTCAAGGACCGAAGGGTCTTTCCGCCTATCATCCTCATCAATAGGGTTTTCATCACCCAGTAGAGGCGGCAGTTCTTGGGAAGCGGCCACCACATTCAAGCCAGATTGGGTTTGAGATGTGGTAGCCCCGTCCTTGCTCTTGCTGCGCGTGCCCACCATGTAGACAGTGTGGACCTCATATCCAGTCGTCTCTTTCTCACTGGCGGGGAGCTTAGAGAAGACACCCGATCGAGCAGTGGTCAATGGCACCGCTGGAGCTTGCTCGGGACGTGTTGTAGCTTTATTGGTGCCGATGGCCTTGCCCCCAGCTGGGGCCATGGAGAGTCGTTTGGAAATGGACTTGCGCTTAGGCTGCGATGCCCTCGCGACCACCACATTTGGTCTCCTTCCTTTCGAGACCGGTTTGTCTGCCACCGGGGCTTGAGGAGCAGGGATGGTGCCAACTGGCATGAACATGATAGAGCCGAATGGTAGCAGCGGCTCCTCCCATTGTCGCCCGAGACTGGCCGGAAGGACCGTCCTAGAGTCTATCCTCATCGTGTAGGAGACGGGAGCTGAGTTCATCTTTGGAGACATCGTCGGAAGGTGATTGCTTGAAAATCTGCATGAAAGAGCATTATTTTAGTATAAATACAGGTATGTATAATGATTGAGTTCGCATGAATGCTTAACCCGAAATATGGGAGGAGAGATTGGTCCCACCGGGCGTGCCAGAATCTGTAGGGTGTTTTTCGTCACCCCATTGAGATGGGAATACGCTCGCGCTTGTCAGGCAAACTACAGATTCCCCCTGCCTAGGGTAGACGGGGGTTTATTGATTGTGGGGATCCGAATCTCCGGCAGCCGCGGACTAAGCTGCCGTTAATTACCCCTCGCCTTTGGGGCGAGGAAACCTCCGATTAACGGGTTAAACTGGTCATGCGAACTCAATGTGCAGTGTACGTGTGTTGTGTTTTGAAAAGGGGGGTTTGGATATATCGGGAACCACGCAGAGTTTTTACGGGGGTCCCGCTACCCGGATAGCGGGCTGGGGGTCAAGGGGGCTAGCAGCCCCCTTGCGGGATACGGGGCAGCTCCCCGTTAGAAATTTTTTCTAACAGGGACAGTGTCGTGGAGCACGTGTGTGTGCAAATATGTATACATATGTATATATATATGTATATATGTATATATGTATATATATAAAATAAAGAAAGGGGGAAAAGGCATCCAAAGGATGTGTGGGGGCAGCACATTGGGCGCTGTGCGCCTAGGTGCTGTGTGCTCAGGCGCTAGAGTGCCACGTGTCGGCACGTGGGCGCTCTGCGCTTGAGCGCTGGGCGCTTGAGCGCAAGCGCGCCACGTGTCGGCACGTAAACGCTTTGCGCTTGAGTGCCTGCGCGCCACGTGTCGGCACAGGGGAGACTTGCGCTCGAGCGCTTGCGCTTGAGTGCAAGCGCGCCACGTGTCGGCACGGGGGAGACTTGCGCTCGAGCGCTTGCGCTTGGGCGCAAGCACGCCACGTGTCGACACCGGGGCGACTTGCGCTCGAGCGCTTGCGCTTGAACGCAAGCGCGCCACGTGTCGGCACCGGGGCGACTTGCGCTCGGGCACTTGCGCTTGAGCGCAAGGGCGACTTGCGCTCGGGCACTTGCGCTTGAGCGCAAGCGTGCCACGTGTCGGCACGTGGGAGACTTGTGCTCGGGCGCTTGCGCTTGAGCGCAAGCGCGCCACGTGTCAGCACGTGGGCACTCTGCGCTTGAGCGCCGGCGAGAAAAAGTGGCTTTTAGCCTAAGAAACAGAAGCTATGCTTCAGAAAGGAAATATTTGTTATGTATATATGTATGGAGTTAAACTCCTGGGATGTTTTGAAGCTGATGAAGGGGGTTCTTCTTCTTCCTTCTGTTGTTTGGCCGGATCTTGAAGATCAAGAAGTAGGAGATTTTATAAATCACTCCTTTTTGAGATCTGATGGGAGGTCTGTGTTCCCCTTTGTGGGTTTTGTGGTGGAAAACTACTTAGTTATGGAAAAGAAAGAGTAAAACTCTTGATTTAATTCAAAAGAATTGAGAAGGTTTAGAACCTTGGAGAAGGGGCAGGAGGCACAAAGAACCCTAGTTTTTGGGGGAATGAAAAAAAGTGTGTTTTATTCATCATCATTTTGCCTTATATAGGCTTACATATTTACATATAGCCCCTTGGGCTTTACAAAAAATGGCATTTTAGCCATCCCATGGCTCATGTGCCATTTCATTTTTGCACATAAGCCATGGGCTTACAAAATATTGGCTTTGTGCCCGTTTTGTTTACATTCATGCATAAACAATTACATAAAAATTATTTATTACATGATTTTGTTGTTGGCATGGGGAGGCTGGTTGTGGGCTTGACTTGGGCATGGGCCCGCTCGACCTGGGCTTGGGCCCACCTGGCTTGGGGTTGACTTTGATTTTGACTTGGTTAACCGGGGTGTAAATTTTTACCCCAACAGTCTTCATTAGTGGGCTCGATCTCCGGAGTGTCCAGATCACCTGACGACATTCAAAGAAGAAAAAAAGAGAATGTCGTCAGCGAACAAATTGCTCGGTAAATCCCAAAGATAAAGGAGAAATAGAATAGACAGAAAGAGAAGGTAGCTTTTAAAATTGTATTATATGGTTAACGCTGTTGTTTGTAGTTTGGTACAGAAGGATGCCAGTGTATACGAGAGGAGTCTCTATATGCCAGAGACTATAGACAAGTGTAGTACAAGGAACCGTTTATGCCACGGTACAACAACAACTGGATTCAGTTTAGGTGTATTAAATCTTACTGTCTCGTGCTACTTCTGACACCTTCCATACCAATCTACCCCTTAAACCCCGAGATATCTTGTTGTATAGTTGTATTATATTGTCTTGTATTGTAAACTATATAGATTATATAATTGGGTGACTTACCGAAACCATGATATCAGTAAATGGATATAACTGGAGAATCATGGATGTAACTGGATAATCATGTAAATGTAAGTATATCCATAGTTCGGTTCAGTCAATATAGATTGAATAGATTGAATATATGTATTCAGGATTCATGTTGGATTGTCGATTGTTCTTGAATCATATTTAAATCAGATTATTAATGAGAAGACTCAGTCTGAGTCAGACAATTAGAAAAGTAAATTGAAATCCTGATTGTTTTGATGTTATTGGTAACTACTGCACATGGGCGGCAGGATTTGTGTATTTTTCAAAGACGATTACCGTTTTGATAACACCGTTGTTAAGTTGTCTATCTTAAATAGGCAAGCACCCACTTCTCCGGCTCCCTGAGGTTCAAGAGATTGGTCCCGCTTGTAAGTCGATGTACAACACCCCACGAGTTGCGGGAAGGCGGAAATATGAAAAACAATCTTGTTCTTTGAGTTAACATAGACTAACCGAAGAATCTTTGCTAAACTATAACTAACATATACATAGGAGTTCTTAACTACTATGAAAAGAGATTATACCTAGTGAACCTAGTTCTTCGTCTTTTCGTTATCCACCTCCTCCTCGGCCTCCTCTACGTAATAGACGATCCACCCGAGAGCTTCTATTCCAAGCTTCACCTCTAATCTTGAGTGTCACAACCCGAAAGTACGGAACATGACCGGCACTTAGACTACGAACGTCTCAAGGCGTACGTATGCTAAGTAAGCCGAAACCCAGAAATCCAAACCAAGAGAAGCAATAGAGAATAGGAAGAACCATATCAAATCAACCTGTATGCAACATAATATACAACGCCTAAAGGCGAGGATCACAACAGAAATGAAACACCAACCAGCAAGAAACCCATGGAAATATAACACGCGACTCTAAGGTCGAAAGAATAAATATCACTGGTCTCAATCTCAATAAAGTACAAGTTTTGGTTGATGGAACTTCTAGATACAACTGAAATATAATATACAAGGTATAATGATGGGTAAGATACAATAACCCACCTACTAGCAAGTCACCTGAAAGGTACAGTGCCCGCAAAGCCGTAATGAATCCGTACGGCAACACCTGCAAGAAACTGGGGCACAACGGGGGTGAGTTGCCAACTCGTGAGTAGAAAAAGATCTACGAACAGAAAATCGCATGTATGACGCAATCCTAGGTCATACGATCAATATATATATAATCCTCAAATATATAACCAGCAATCTCTAACCATGTCTAGGGTAAATATCTAACCCAAGTGTAAACCCATGTGTACATATCAGTGCATCAGGTGACAATATATCATATGAATAATGTATGAATGCATGAAACAGAATGCATGTACTGAAGAAAACTGCTTTCATAATTTTGTGAGATTTCTGTATTTTTAAAATGAGGTATCATAATGAAATCAGTATAAAACCGTGCCTAGCATCGGCACAAAACATAAATCTCAATATCTCGATATCTCTGTATCACAATCTCTGTACCTCAATATCTCAAATCTCAATATCTCGATCATAAATCCAGGGCGCCGTCAGTCCAGATCGGCACCTACCATCCATCTCATGACTACGACGGTATCCTCCGGATATCCGACTTGTCGGGTAATATCACCGGTCGGTCGTGCTCCCCTGTCAGGCTCAACGCCATCTCCTGCGATCTTCTTGCCCCGGGGTACCGCACCGGGCCCACCATGTACCCGAAACGGTTCCTCCACTCCTCGAATCGGGTCTCGAAATACATCAGCAAACTCATGGTGGACGACTCATACATCATGGAAAAACCGCATTTTTTTAATAAAAAGAGAAAGCAGTTTATATGTATGTTTTGCGGTTTTCCTCCAAATCCAGAAAATATCATGGAAACCCGAATCCAAATCATCAACAGCATGTGAAATCATGAATATGAGCATGAGAATCCATGAATGCAGCATATAATGAATAACAGTGTGCATGCAGTGGCAAGTAATAGCTACAATGTCAAGCCGGCATATGAGGCAATGCATTAATATCATGTCACTACTAGCTAACAAGCTAAATCAGGCAATAATATTTTCTAAGTGTACGTGACATGGCAATTACCGATGAAGATGTGTGTGCGACAGCAAATGAGTGTACGTGGTACATACGCATCATCGGTAATGGTGCTGGTGTCCTAGCAGCAGGATATCAATAATAGAATATGAATCAAAACAGTATGCGATGCAGAGCAACAATAATAATATGCGAGAACTGGAATACTGAACACCATGATCACTAAACTGCATCTAATGTCATAATGAGTCATATTGCTATACCACTAAAAGGCTGAGCTAAAGCTAACAGTAGGTAAGGGAAACCGCCTAACCTCTGAGTCGATACATATATATACATATATAGTCGGTGATCCCGCCTCGATCATATCACATCCGATACCATATCTCTATAATCGGTTATTCCCAAGTCAAGTAGGCGGATCAAACATCAAAATACAGCTCGTACGTAAATCCGTCGTACGCCATCCCCAAATCCGGGTACGGGTCAATATCACATTTATCATGTCATTCATCAAGTATTCTCTTTATCAAGATCATCATAATCTGGGTACCGACCTATTTCTAGTACAATACTAACATCCTCAACATAGTTAAGATCTGACTACTGATCGACAGTCTAGTATATATCGATACTATCCTCATATATCATCACAAGAGTATACATCGCCCAAGGCGGCCTATCATAAGTATCCTGACATATCATATCATATCCCATCGTATATCATAATCACATGTCGATCACATAATATATATGTCACTATTACTGTGGCATCATTATTCCTAAAATCCTCTAGGATATCAAGGTGTATCTTAATTATGAGTTTTATCATATCACCGATATCGTAATCTCAGATCAACTCATCGACTCATATCAATCCCATGTATCATCCTCAAATCCATGTGAACACATATCTATATAGAATCCCATAACCACATATGAACAAGGATGTATGCAAGTATGTATGTGTGTATGTATGTGTGTATGCATGTGTAGTGCACCACTACCCTATGGTTTCGTAACCTTTCACCCATCCAATATACCAATATCCATTTAACATCAATAATAATAATCCCAACAACAAATAATAATGGTAGGTGTGTATACACATCCGTATACATCACCTCGGACTGTGGGGGTGCTATACGCCATCCACCCGACTTCTCCCCGTAGATATAAATCTACTCACCTTGTTATATATGTGCCGGTGCCGATGTCACCATTTGCATCTCCAATGCCTCGACACCACGTGGGGTACCTACAAGGATATCACACGCTAAAACTCATGAAAACCATGTCGGAAACCAAAATGGTGCACACTACGCCCATAGGTAAAAACCTGTGACCTTGTGTGCAAAAACAGCCAATATCCGCCGTTGTTGACGTCCAAACGCCACCCGACAGATACGAATCATCGAATATCAAAATCCATACGAAAACGAGTCGTAAATCATATGCCAACTCATGAAAATGGACCCAGATTTTACCTTGGTTGGAATCAGTCAAAACTGCACATACCCAGGGTCAAGTTTTACATGAAAAGGGGCTGTGCACGCAAAACGAGTCAGTTTTATACTGCTCTGGCCGCAAATTGCGGCCAGGAGGATTAAATTTGCGGCCGTAACTTTGAATTGGTGGCTAGGGCTTTGGGTAGTGGTTCCAGGGTGCCTGCACAGATCACTGACATGCCTACTTTTCCCTAGAAGGTCCCGGGTGAAAGCAGGTTTCAGAAAGGCCTCAAAAATCGACAAAAATGCCAAAATACGCCAAGTCGAGAAACTCTGGTAAATTACTGGAAATTTGGGGTATTCTAGGGTTAACTGGTCTCAACTACACCTATTTAGGTTATACTAACGATCAAAATCACACTTGGTCAAGTCTCACTCAAGTTTTGCCTAAAGTAGCACTAAAAAATGGATATAACAGTAACTTTCAGTTTTAACTAACCATAACTTGATAAAAAGGAGTTGGGTTGCAAGATTATACCTCATGGGATCTTAAATGAAGGAGAAGGGAAGATGAAGGAAGGAGGAGGGGTGGGTTGCTGCTGCTAAGCTCCTGCTTGTGGCTGATCTCTTGTGTTGCTGCTGTTGCTATTGGTTTCAGCTGCAGCTTGCAAATCCCTTTGTTTCTTTGCTGTTGTTAATGTTTGTGTTGCTGTTGTTACAGCAGCAGTGGCTGCAGCTGATGGATTAGGGGGGTATAAGATGGTGTGGTGTGAATGTGAGAGGGATGTGAGTGTGGCTGTAGCAGTTTTGTTGCTGTGGCTGAACTGAGGATGTAAAGGGGGGGCTGAAGCAGTTTTGTTGCAGTTGCAGGTTTAGCTGCTGCTGATGCAGGGAGCTGAAAAGTGCTGATGTAGCTGAAGTGTTGGGGTGGTGTGTTGATGTTGAGGGCTGAAGTGTGCTGATGGGTGGATATGGGGGCTGATGTGCTGGTATTGGTTGATGTAAAGGGGCTGCTGTTGCAGGTTTTGGTGGCTGTTATGCTGCTGTTTGGGGTTTCAGCTGTGCTGCTGTTGGTTACAAGGGGCTGCTGGGCTAATGCTGGTGTAATGGGGTGGCTGAAGTGATGATGATAATGCTTGATATGGGGCTGGTTATTGTTTCAGCTGATGGGTAAAAAAGGGGCTGATGGTTGTTGATGTATAATGGGGGGTATGATGTAGTGTGTGAGAGGGAGAGGTAGTATGAAAGACACAAGGGGTAATGAAGGTTGAGTGGGACCATGCACACTCTAGCCACCTTTCTCTCTCTCTCTCCTACACAAGGTCAACCCATCACAAATCAAACCTCATTAACCTAACCAAAACACCAATTAACCCAATTACCCTAATCAAATGGTTCACCCACCATGGTCACCTAAGCATGGTTCAACCCTAAGCTCAACATGGGTCCAAAACATGAGACAAGTATGCAAGTGTAGGAAATGTTATGTGCACAATTTACACCAAAAAGCCAAAAATACAACTTAGCGATTTTTAATCGCGGTTAACACCAAAATAACATATATTCCATCATAAACACTGTAAAATGGCATATTTCCACAAAATCACCTATTTTAGAATTTCCAAAATTTTCTCTGGAATTTTCACCACTTATCGGTATTTAATTATACCGGCTATTAAAATATTCGTTAAAAATTAATATTAAATTATGAAAATTCCCAAAAATAATATTTTATTTTTTTGAAATGTTACAGTCTTCCCCCCTTAAAGAAATTCGGTCCCCGAATTTAAATTTAAACCCCCAAATTCTAAACATTTCAATAAAATGTCAAATTCAACGGGGCTCCGAAATCATCAATCCATTGAACGCATCATAGCGCAATACATGCGCATGAGTAACGAGCAGATAACTCGAAATCAAAACTCCGTCAAGCATCTCGCAATCATCGTAGTCAAGGTAAAACACGAATGCCAAATCCAAGGCAAAGCCAATATGCTATAATCGGAACTATGCATGTAAATACCAAATTCTTTGAAATCGATGTGCAATGCATATAACACTGCACAGTGGCGGACGCCTCTATAAGAAAATAATCATATATGTATATCTCTTTTGTTTAATATGCACGTCCCGCCGTTTTGAAAACAATTTAGAAGAGTTTTCCTCGTTTTAAACGTTTCGTGTCATATCAGACACGTATGTAAATGATGAGACTATAGCTCGCTTTTGGAAATTCCCTTGAAAACTGTCAATGCATGCAAAATATATCCAAGCACTGTCATCTGACCAGTCCTGCTCAGTACGAAAATCAATCACAATATCATAAAAATGTACTGCTCCATAGAAATCAATCCCCAAAATGCATATGAAAACCCTGTGCGTCCGGTGCGCACGGAAATCAAAATCCATACATGTGCCAAGCAGGTGCACAAAAACGACATCAAGGTGCAACGGTTGTGCACACAACATCGGTCATAGGCAACGTGCGTGCCTGACCGCAAAATCAGGTGCATCTGTCATGCACGAAAAATCTCGATTTAGTGCATCTAGTGTGCACCAAATCGCATCTCATAACCCGCGCTCAACATGCGCCACAAATCAAAATCCAGTGCATCCAAGTGCACAAAATACGAATCACTGCACTGCAAGCATATGTGAACTATACCGAGTGTAAAAACCAAATAGTGTGCGTGCATACGCACAAAATCAATTCAAATGTCTAAACCCCATAGAATCACAAACATGTGAAACCAAAGCATGAAAACGATATCAAGTGCAACATCTGTGCAAGAATCGTAAATACTCAATCATCAAAATCAAATCATGCGAATAATCACCCAAAACATTGAAATCAAGTATGGCGGAATAGTTCCGCTCAATCACAGCCTCCAAGAATCTCCGGCCAACTGTCGTGGTTACTTGTAGCATATCCCGTCGATGATCCTGAATTCTGGCCTGCTGGCGTGCGTAACATTGACCACTCCTGGGTCCAAGTCTTCTCTGTGAATTATCAATCTCACGATCCATCGGCTCATCGGCACTGTCAGGTGTGCTAACGGGGGGTCGATTCCGTTCTGGCACTTCTCTGGTCATCTTTCGGTCAATCATCGCGACCACTCGTAAGGCAACATGTCACTGGCGTCGGCCTCTGGCTCTCTGAATACACGTGACCCATCTGATCCTGGGCAAATATCATGGCAGCAGTGTCCTGGAAGGAAGTCTCATCTCTGCCAATTGTCCGGAAGTCATCGTTCTTTACCAAATCTGCTTCTTGCTTTGAAACGGCTGCATTCTCATCGTGACTCCTTCTGGAAGGTATATCCAGTACAATGCCTCGGCATGCGCATCGCATCTCTGATGTCGGTGGAGTGGAACGCTATCACATCTAGATCTGGTATGAACCTCTTTACTCCACTTTCCTCTAATGTCGACCGCTTCGGACTCGTCTCATCGTGGCTGCATGGACTGGGCTCCAATGGCTGTCCTCGTATCTGGAGTCTCCCAAGAAATGCATCTCACCATCTAGCATCCGAATTAAGTCGAGCCATCCGATCGAGTCGTCAAAACCTCATAATCCCCCAAGAGCTCAACATCTTGGGTACAGTGTAATAGTATCGAGTACATACCACAGCATCGGTGGTCCAGCCGTAGAAGGGAAAACCCAAGCCTCACTAATGGCGCCGCAGAACCGCCGCAAACCCGAAGGTTCAAAGGCTTTCATACGGTCATTAAGTCGAGTTAGGGTTTCATTCTTCTAGAGGGACCATAGAATTGCCTGCATGTCTTTCCGAATACTTTAAACTTGGAATAATAGGTTACTGACATTCGATCGTCTCTGTCGACTCTCAACGTCTCCGCGTGAAGTCATCTCTAGCTGGAACCAATCTATCTGATGTCCTCGCATCGGGGTAGCGAACAATCCACAAGTCCTAGTCATTTATCCTTGGTGACTAGCGACCTTCTATCATCTCTTAATACAACTTGTATTGCAATAGCTCCAACATCTGGGGCGATATCTCGTCGTCCGCAGCAACAACTGGCTCACCCATCTGCACGCTGGACGGTGCCTCAATCATCATGAGTAAGCAATACACCAACGATCATCAATATCCGGCTGGCCTCTGTCAGTGGCTCAATCCTCTGGTGCTAATCCGCACGTCCGAGTAATCTCATACAGCGATCCATCCATGCGTGTGGCGCGAAACACAATCAAGACACATCTCTGCAATCGTGTGTCGCCGGAACTATGCTCGGGTCAGCCCTCGTTCGTAACGAGCCCATGCTGACCGCAACTCTAGCCGTAGCTCTCCCTGCCCGTAATCGTGGCAGCAAACCCTAACTGGTACCGATGAAGCTAGATCAGGAAGGAATGTGATACTGAACAAAGAAATGTACATCCTAAGGCTCCTTAAGTGGAGTGGCGTATCGTAAATATGCCGTGGACATACCACGGTACGTCACTCTACTTTAGTCACCTATTCCATCAACCAAGGGTCATCCTATACTCCGAAGGTAAAACCTAACGCTCTGATACCAACTTTGTCACGACCCGAAAGTACGGAACATGACCGGCACTTAGACTACGAACGTCTCAAGGCGTACGTATGCTAAGTAAGCCGAAACCCAGAAATCCAAACCAAGAGAAGCAATAGAGAATAGGAAGAACCATATCAAATCAACCTGTATGCAACATAATATACAACGCCTAAAGGCGAGGATCACAACAGAAATGAAACACCAACCAGCAAGAAACCCATGGAAATATAACACGCGACTCTAAGGTCGAAAGAATAAATATCACTGGTCTCAATCTCAATAAAGTACAAGTTTTGGTTGATGGAACTTCTAGATACAACTGAAATATAATATACAAGGTATAATGATGGGTAAGATACAATAACCTACCTACTAGCAAGTCACCTGAAAGGTACAGCGCCCGCAAAACCGTAATGAATCCGTACGGCAACACCTGCAAGAAACTGGGGCACAACGGGGGTGAGTTGCCAACTCGTGAGTAGAAAAAGATCTACGAACAGAAAATCGCATGTATGACGCAATCCTAGGTCATACGATCAATATATATATAATCCTCAAATATATAACCAGCAATCTCTAACCATGTCTAGGGTAAATATCTAACCCAAGTGTAAACCCATGTGTACATATCAGTGCATCAGGTGACAATATATCATATGAATGATGTATGAATGCATGAAACAGAATGCATGTACTGAAGAAAACTGCTTTCATAATTTTGTGAGATTTCTGTATTTTTAAAATGAGGTATCATAATGAAATCAGTATAAAACCGTGCCTAGCATCGGCACAAAACATAAATCTCAATATCTCGATATCTCTGTATCACAATCTCTGTACCTCAATATCTTAAATCTCAATATCTCGATCATAAATCCAGGGCGCCGTCAGTCCAGATCGGCCCCTACCATCCATCTCATGACTACGACGGTATCCTCCGGATATCCGACGTGTTGGGTAATATCACCGGTCGGTCGTGCTCCCCAGCCAGGCTCAACGCCATCTCCTGCGATCTTCTTGCCCCGGGGTACCGCACCGGGCCCACCATGTACCCGAAACGGTTCCTCCACTCCTTGAATCGGGTCTCAAAATACATCAGCAAACTCATGGTGGACGACTCATACATCATGGAAAAACCGCATTTTTTTTAATAAAAAGAGAAAGCAGTTTATATGTATGTTTTGCGGTTTTCCTCCAAATCCAGAAAACATCATGGAAACCCGAATCCAAATCATCAACAGCATGTGAAATCATGAATATGAGCATGAGAATCCATGAATGCAGCATATAATGAATAACAGTGTGCATGCAGTGGCAAGTAATAGCTACAATGTCAAGCTGGCATATGAGGCAATGCACTAATATCATGTCACTACTAGCTAACAAGCTAAATCAGGCAATAATATTTTCTAAGTGTACGTGACATGGCAATTACCGATGAAGATGTGTGTGCGACAGCAAATGAGTGTACGTGGTACATACGCATCATCGGTAATGGTGCTGGTGTCCTAGCAGCAGGATATCAATAATAGAATATGAATCAAAACAGTATGCGATGCAGAGCAACAATAATAATATGCGAGAACTGGAATACTGAACACCATGATCACTAAACTGCATCTAATGTCATAATGAGTCATATTGCTATACCACTAAAAGGCTGAGCTAAAGCTAACAGTAGGTAAGGGAAACCGCCTAACCTCTGAGTCGATACATATATATACATATATAGTCGGTGATCCCGCCTCGAACATATCACATCCGATACCATATCTCTATAATCGGTTATTCCCAAGTCAAGTAGGCGGATCAAACATCAAAATACAGCTCGTACGTAAATCCGTCGTACGCCATCCCCAAATCCGGGTACGGGTCAATATCACATTTATCATGTCATTCATCAAGTATTCTCTTTATCAAGATCATCATAATCTGGGTACCGACCTATTTCTAGTACAATACTAACATCCTCAACATAGTCAAGATCTGACTACTGATCGACAGTCTAGTATATATCGATACTATCCTCATATATCATCACAAGAGTATACATCGCCCAAGGCGGCCTATCATAAGTATCCTGACATATCATATCATATCCCATCGTATATCATAATCACATGTCGATCACATAATATATATGTCACTATTACTGTGGCATCATTATTCCTAAAATCCTCTAGGATATCAAGGTGTATCTTAATTATGAGTTTTATCATATCACCGATATCGTAATCTCAGATCAACTCATCGACTCATATCAATCCCATGTATCATCCTCAAATCCATGTGAACACATATCTATATAGAATCCCATAACCACATATGAACAAGGATGTATGCAAGTATGTATGTGTGTATGTATGTGTGTATGCATGTGTAGTGCACCACTGCCCTATGGTTTCGTAACCTTTCACCCATCCAATATACCAATATCCATTTAACATCAATAATAATAATCCCAACAACAAATAATAATGGTAGGTGTGTATACACATCCGTATACATCACCTCGGACTGCGGGGGTGCTATACGCCATCCACCCGACTTCTCCCCGTAGATATAAATCTACTCACCTTGTTATGTGTGTGCCGGTGCCGATGTCACCATTTGCATCTCCAATGCCTCGACGCCATGTGGGGTACCTACAAGGATATCACACGCTAAAACTCATGAAAACCATGTCAGAAACCAAAATGGTGCACACTACGCCCATAGGTAAAAACCTGTGACCTTGTGTGCAAAAACAGCCAATATCCGCCGTTGTTGACGTCCAAACGCCACCCGACAGATACGAATCATCGAATATCAAAATCCATACGAAAACGAGTCGTAAATCATACACCAACTCATGAAAATGGACCCAGATTTTACCCTGGTTGGAATCAGTCAAAACTGCACATACCCAGGGTCAAGTTTTACATGAAAAGGGGCTGTGCACGCAAAACGAGGCAGTTTTATACTGCTCTGGCCGCAAATTGCGGCCAGGAGGATTAAATTTGCGGCCGTAACTTTGAATTGGTGGCTAGGGCTTTGGGTAGTGGTTCCAGGGTGCCTGCACAGATCACTGACATGCCTACTTTTCCCTAGAAGGTCCCGGGTGAAAGCAGGTTTCAGAAAGGCCTCAAAAATCGACAAAAATGCCAAAATACGCCAAGTCGAGAAACTCTGGTAAATTACTGGAAATTTGGGGTATTCTAGGGTTAACTGGTCTCAACTACACCTATTTAGGTTATACTAACGATCAAAATCACACTTGGTCAAGTCTCACTCAAGTTTTGCCTAAAGTAGCACTAAAAAATGGATATAACAGTAACTTTCAGTTTTAACTAACTATAACTTGATAAAAAGGAGTTGGATTGCAAGATTATACCTCATGGGATCTTAAATGAAGGAGAAGGGAAGATGAAGGAAGGAGGAGGGGTGGGTTGCTGCTGCTAAGCTCCTGCTTGTGGCTGATCTCTTGTGTTGCTGCTGTTGCTGTTGGTTTCAGCTGCAGCTTGCAAATCCCTTTGTTTCTTTGCTGTTGTTAATGTTTGTGTTGCTGTTGTTACAGCAGCAGTGGCTGCAGCTGATGGATTAGGGGGGTATAAGATGGTGTGGTGTGAATGTGAGAGGGATGTGAGTGTGGCTGTAGCAGTTTTGTTGCTGTGGCTGAACTGAGGATGTAAAGGGGGGGGCTGAAGCAGTTTTGTTGCAGTTGCAGGTTTAGCTGCTGCTGATGCAGGGAGCTGAAAAGTGCTGATGTAGCTGAAGTGTTGGGGTGGTGTGTTGATGTTGAGGGCTGAAGTGTGCTGATGGGTGGATATGGGGGCTGATGTGCTGGTATTGGCTGATGTAAAGGGGCTGCTGTTGCAGGTTTTGGTGGCTGTTATGCTGCTGTTTGGGGTTTCAGCTGTGCTGCTGTTGGTTACAAAGGGCTGCTGGGCTAATGCTGGTGTAATGGGGTGGCTGAAGTGATGATGATAATGCTTAATATGGGGCTGATTATTGTTTCAGCTGATGGGTAAAAAAGGGGCTGATGGTTGTTGATGTATAATGGGGGGTATGATGTAGTGTGTGAGAGGGAGAGGTAGTATGAAAGACACAAGGGGTAATGAAGGTTGAGAGGGACCATGCACACTCTAGCCACCTCTCTCTCTCTCTCTCCTACACAAGGTCAACCCATCACAAATCAAACCTCATTAACCTAACCAAAACACCAATTAACCCAATTACCCTAATCAAATGGTTCACCCACCATGGTCACCTAAGCATGGTTCAACCCTAAGCTCAACATGGGTCCAAAACATGAGACAAGTATGAAAGTGTAGGAAATGTTATGTGCACAATTTACACCAAAAAGCCAAAAATACAACTTAGCGATTTTTAATCGCGGTTAATACCAAAATAACATATAATCCATCATAAACACTGTAAAATGGCATATTTCCACAAAATCACCTATTTTAGAATTTCCAAAATTTTCTCTGGAATTTTTGATACTTATCGGTATTTAATTATACCGGCTATTAAAATATTCGTTAAAAATTAATATTAAATTATGAAAATTCCCAAAAATAATATTTTATTTTTTTGAAATGTTACATTGAGGTAACTAGGTTTCTTTAGTTGCTAATCAAAAGCACCTAGGTGATATAGAGTGAGGTAATGGATTAATTAGTCTATCTAATCCTTGATCTCAACACATGAGAGGGAAAGATTAGGGTTTGAAGAGAGAGAGAGAGCTTGAGAAGAGAGAAGGTGAGCAAGAGAATGAGAATGAGATAATGATCTCTCTTGAATATATGAAGCAAAATGATTTATCGAAATAAATAAATAAAATGATTAATCATCATCCTTCATTTATTCATATGGGTGATTCATCTCATGAGTCATTAGTTCAATAAATGAAGTATTAACTCCAAGGATGAATCACACAATGAGATATTAAAACAATAAATGCAAATGCCACCTAAACCCCCAAGTCATCATCCTTCTAGAAGCTTCCCGCCAAATTACGAAAACGCCCCTCCTATCCGTGAAAACACGGAAAAACTTTAGACTGTATAAATCCAATAATCCGATACTAGAATCTGGCTTAAACCAAAGCCGGCTAGTAAAAACTGTCCGAACGTCGTACGTGCGTAAACACACTTATGCGTCCGAACCTTTGTCGTAAAACCAGGCGACCTCTATATCGTTGCGCCTGGAGCAGGGAAACTCTCTGTGTGGGACTCTAAAGACTCGACTACTACGCTGGCAGTGGGTTTAACCACAGACCGCAAGCGGCACTAGCTGTACGTAACGGTCCCCAGGTAGATGTCGATAAGAAGGCCGATGAGGAAACCCATCCAAACTCCTACTGAGCCTGATGTAACAATCTCCGTACAGTCCGGTCTGTTCTTCTAAAACTATCGCATATCGGGCCTAGGGGGTGGCAAGCGTCAGTCCCCTAATAGCGGTATAAGTCGTGTCGGAGCGTAGCCCATTACATTTTGAGAAACTACTGGAACCTACCAGTAAATCTCGGTTGCCCTGGCCAGGGACTTTACGTAATGGCTCTCTGACACAGCGCGATATCAACTCCCAATACCGGGAGAGACGAATCCTGTCTAACCGCCACTGTCTCCAAGTGCTCGGGACTGCACCCAACTGCTACCTGTTTGCACGACTCCTTTGAGCCGTGGTAGGGTAGCAATCTAAGAACAGTGAGACACACTCGAGGCGAAGTAGCAGTGTCAAGTCTGCGGACTATGCTGTACTCATGTCACCTGGGAACTGTTAACTGACGACGGGTATAATACCAACCAACAGTTCCCTGCGAGTCCTGTCCGGTGTACCCGTAACCCAACGAGCACTTGTATACTATCTCCAGTACGACGTACTGATGGCTGTGGGATAGACCATCTCCCCAACTGGGATGAGAAGCGTACACACTAGTCTACTCCGGAGTATCGATGCCCTGTCTCGATAATCCTATGACTAGGGACCTGGAAAAGGATGCGCTTGTAGACTACCCAGCCTCCACTAGTGTGACTGCCATCACAACGCTGGTAGTCAAGCAAGATCCTAAGGGCTCTATCAATACGAACACACATATTAAGATAGATAAAACCAAGTAGCATACTACCATGTTTAGCAAGACTGTTATATAACTGTGAATATCCCAAGCTTCCATTAAGTAATATACAAGCTAGTATGATACAATAATGGCCCCTAGGGCATATACACTAACAATCTCCCACTTGCACTAGGGCCATGTACTGGCATGTCGAAGACCGATGATCTCGAGTTGCCTCTCGAACTGAATCTGAGGTATGGCCTTGGTGAATGGATCAGCAATGTTCTCTTCAGTAGCAACTCTCCGGACCTCGATCTTCCGGCGATCTATGATCTCTCTGATCAGGTGATACCGCCTTAAGATGTGTCTGGACTTCTGATGGGACCTTAGTTCCTTCGCTAAAGCTATAGCTCCGTTGTTGTCGCAATACAGAGGTATTGGATCAACAATGGTAGGAACCGCCTGAAGTTCTGTTAGGAACTTCTTCATCCAGACCGCTTCTTTTGCGGCATCGCAAGCAGTAATATACTCCGCTTCCATCGTCGAGTCAGCAACGGTGTCCTGCTTGGAACTCTTCCAGCACACCGCCCCTCCATTGAGGGTAAAGACATAACCTGACATGGACTTGGAATCGTTCTTATCACTCTGGAAGCCGGAATCAGTAAAGGCTTCCATCTTGAGGTCTTTTCCGCCATAGACCAAGAACATCTCCTTAGTCCTTCTCAGGTACTTGAGAATGTTCTTCACTGCTATCCAGTGCTTCTCCCCTGGGTCTGACTGATACCGGCTTACCACGCTTAGTGCGTAAGCTACATCTAGTCTGGTGCACAACATCGCATACATTATAGAGCCTACCGCAGAAGCTTAGGGTATAATAGACATGTGTTCCCTTTCCAAATCAGTCTTGGGAGACATCTCTTTGGAGAGGGTGATTCCGTGACAAGCAGGTAGATTACCGCGCTTAGAATCTTCCATACTGAATCTTTTCAGTATAGTGTTGATATACCTGGACTGCGAAAGTCTCAACATCCTCTTAGATCTATCACGATAGATCCGGATCCCCAGAATGTAAGAGGCATCACCCAGGTCTTTCATGGAGAACCTGTGTGACAAGAATTCTTTGACAGATTGTAGCATAGGAATGTCATTTCCTATCAATAGAATGTCATCTACGTACAAGACGAGGAATACGACAGTTCGTGCTACAACTTTACTATATATACATGGTTCATCTGGATTTTTGATAAAGTCATATTCTTTGACCGTTTCATTAAAACAGATGTTCCAACTCCGCGATGCCTGCTTTAGTCCATAAATGGACTTAAGCAACTTGCATACTTTCCCGCTGCTCCCACTCTGATTGAAACTTTCTGGCTGATCCATATAGACGCACTCTTCTAAATTACCATTCAGAAAAGCCGTTTTTACGTCCATCTTCCAGATTTCATAATCATGGAAGGCAGCAATAGCAAGAAGGACCCGAATGGATTTGAGCATAGCCACTGGAGAAAAAGTTTCGTCATAATCCAAACCAGGTTTTTGACGAAAACCCTTTGCAACAAGTCTAGCCTTATAGGTTTCTACCTGTCTATCTACACCAATCTTTTTCTTGAAGATCCATTTGCATCCTATGGATTTTACCCCATCTGGAGCAAAGTCCAAAGTCCATACTTTGTTGGTGTACATGGACTCCATTTCGGTCCGCATTGCATCTAGCCATCGTACCGAGTCGCCGCTCTGGATGGCCTGCTGGAAGCTAGTAGGTTCATCATCATCAATGATGCAATCCTCTCCATCCCCATCTATGAGAAAACCGTAGTATCTCTCAGGCGGATGAGACGGCCTACTACTTCTGCGGAGGGGTGCGGGAATGTCCTGTTCTTCTTGAACTACTAGTTCTACCAAATTTTCAGTAGTAGTTTGTGGTTCTGGAATTTCTTCCAGTTCTATTTCGCTTCCACTTGTTTCCTTTTCTAAAAACTGATGTTCTAGAAAATGGGCATTACGAGAAACAAAAACCTTTTGTTCCTCTGCGTAATAGAATAGATACCCCCTGGAGTTCTTTGGATATCCCACAAACTTACATAGTACTAATCGTGCCTCGAGCTTTTCCACATGCTGCTTTTTAACAAAAGCTGGACATCCCCATATCTTCAGATACTGAAGATAGGGTTTCTGCCCACTCCACATCTGATATGGCGTGGTAGGCACAGTTTTGGTAGGAACTATGTTCAAAAGATATGCCGCTGATTCTAGCGCATAACCCTAGAAAGATCGTGGTAACTCAGCATTACTCATCATGGAACGTACCATATCCAATAGGGTTCAATTCCGTCTCTCCGATACACTGTATGCTGTGGAGTGTATGGAGGAGTAAGCTGAGAGAGAATTCCTTTCTCTTTTAGGTAACCTAGGAACTCGGCACTTAAGTATTCACCAGCTCGATCAGATCTTAGTGTCTTGATACTTTTGCCGGTTTGGTTTTCTACTTCATTCTTATACTCCTGGAATTTCTCAAAAGCCTCGGATTTATGTTTCATCAGATAAATGAATCCGTACCTAGAGTAATCATCCGTAAAAGTAATGAAATCGGAAAAACCACCTCTTGCATGTGTAGACATTGGACCACATACATCGCTGTGTGTGAGTCCTAAGAGCTCGCTCGCTCTTACTCCATGTCCAGTGAATGGAGTCTTTGTCATCTTCCCTTTGAGACATGATTCACAAGTAGCATAAGTTTAATATTCGAACGAGTCCAAATATCCTTCTCTATGTAAGTTAGTTAACCTTGTCTCATTGATGTGACCTAGTCTACAATGCCATAAGAAAGCCTTATTTAAATCTGGAGACTTTCTTTTTAGTGTGTTCTGGACATTGAAAATCTGTAGTTGGTTTAAGACATATATACCGTTATTCAGTGTACCGGACCCAATCAAACTATGATTAAGGTGGATGTTAACAACATCACTTACAATCGTGAAATTATAACCTTTATTTGATAACAAGGAAACTGATATGATATTACACGTTAAGCTAGGTACACAAAAACAGTTATGTAAAACCAAAATATATCCACTCGTCAATCCCAGGTGTAATCCCCGACGGACACAGCTCCCATGCTAGCTCCGTTAGCAACCTTTAGGGTCATATCACCATCCTTCAGCACTCTATGGTTTCTCAGTGCCTGCAATGAATTGCATATATGAGATCCTGATCCGGTATCCAATACCCAGGAAGTAGAGTTGATTGACAGACAATTCTCAATTACAAACACACCTGAAGTCGAAGCCACAGCCTTCTTCGGCTCCTGGTTCTTGGCGTTCCACGCCTTGCAATCTTTCTTCCGGTGCCCTTTCCTATGACAATGGAAGCATTCATCCTGGGCCACTACTGGCACCGCAATCTTTTTCTTTCCCTTCGCTCCCACCTTACTAACACCTCCTCTAGGTTTGGTGGCGGCCTTCTTCTTCTTTCCTTTGGCCCTAGCCTTGGACCTGGAAGAAGAAGCACCGCTAACAAACATAGCGGGTGTTTCCCTTGCCTTCTGCAAGGTGCCCTCTGCACTCCTCAACATGTTAAGGAGTTCTGGAAGTTCAACTTCTTTTGTTTGAATGTTAAAATTCAGAATAAACTGGGCATAGGTGGAAGGAAGGGACTGGAGAATCAAGTCTGTATAGAGCTCATTATCCAAAGTCGTCCCAAGGTCTGCGAGCTCTTCAATATAGCCTATCATCTTTAGGACATGTTCTCCTACCGATGATCCGACGGCCAACCTCGCTTGAAACAAGTTCTTTGAGGTCTCGTATCTTGCTATACGAGATTGTTCTCCATAAAGTTCCTTTGTATGAGAAATATGACATCTAGATCCATATCCTCGTGCCTCCTCTGATGTTCATTATTCATCGAGGCAAGCACGATGCACTTGGCCTTCGCGCAATCTAAACCCAGGTTTTGCAGATTTCCTTATCCGCATTACTGGATTTGGGACCTGGGACTGCAGGTGCCTTAGTGGTGAGGACATACCCCAATCTGTCATAGGTCAAAGCCATTTTGACATTTCGCAGCCAATCTTTATAGTTTGGCCCTGTCAGTATATTTTTTTCTAATAGTAACTTAAGTCCAGTCATTTTCAGGGTCGCTGCAATTAGGAGAGAGAGAGAGAACACTTTAGCATGATGCTCTTGCAAGTTTAGAGTGGTTTTTAATTTATCTAAACTGGATGGCTCCCACTGTTTTTCGAATCCCTCCTTAAACCAAAAAGGAAGAACTAGCCAGGACTATTCTCACCGTACAATACTTGCTTAACCGTTCAGCCAGGCCAGTGTCGATACTTCGAGGGAGGTTTTCCAACGCTTTCGTGAAGTTCCTTAATTAAATAATCTCTTTTCTCTGGGGGCGAGCCCGAGCTGACACCTTTCTTGGCACCTACTTGGTTTATAGCATTGATCGTTAAGTGACGAATCTCCTGATGAGTAGCATATACTCACAGTAGGATCGGGATCCAAATATCATCGTGTGATAATGCTGAAGGAATCCTACCAACATTTATCACACTCCAAATGGTATGCATCTCTTTGCAAATTTCAGTTTCTTTAGAAATTCCCGATATAAATTTTTGCCCCATGCTCTTATAACCTTGGCATTAGGTCAAAATGTCATAAGTCACATGTCAAGTTCTACCCATCATTATCTTGTTAATTTGAACCCATCCGTACATATCCTTGACGTTCGGCCAAAATGATAATACGACTGTCCCAAACTAACTCATCTATCTATGCAACAAATGAATACCCAGCAGCTACCAAACACTATACCTTGGCGTTAGGTCAAAATACATAGTTTGAATACTACTGAATACCCAAATGAAATGACGGAGGGCTACGAATGGTTTTGGCGAAACCGTGAACGTGGTGAACTTGATATGACCGAAGGAACCTGATAGCTTTTAAAAGGAGTGGTTAAAGCTCCGCAATTAAAAATATCTTCTGTTTTAAAAATAACCGAGTGGTTTCTTTTAAACTGTTCCAACGATTCAACTTTGGTTTATTTTCTTTGCATTAATAATAATGCGTCCCATCATTAACCTATCATTGCAAAAAACAACGAAAATACAACGTTCTCTTATGCCATCCGCATTTGCCACTGGGTCCCATCATCACCCGTTAGGTTACTTAACTAACAACAGAGCGGGGGCTGGGCTAGCGCGGGTGTAAAACATAAGCGACGTCTAAATAGCTATCATATATAGATATTGTACATTCGTCAGACGCAATAATAGGCATTCCAAATCACAGATGAACATTATTGGATATGCAAGCAATCCGCGTTTCTTTTGAGCCTGTAACGAAAGACGGATTACACAGTTGTGATGAATAGCCATTACCCCACCCTAGACCCCTACGGATATGGCAAACTACCCGCCAAGTACCCGAAGTGAAGCGGTCTCCCTCAACAACGTGAGTAGGCCACTAAACACTTCAAAGTACCCGGTAGTTTGTGCACCCCACCTTGGGTCTATCCTAGGAGCAAAAATAGTAAAATGAAATAATACAATGGTGGCTAAAACCGCAATCTGGATGTGCCCTGCAAAATAATATTACAACATATTACAATTATATCGAATGAATGAATATAATAACCCATCTCAAACCCCGGCTAATCATCACAACAATCCAATCAAGTTCATAAACACAAACAGTTAAAACATTACAGAAATGTGCAACCCCCTGCCAACCGACATACTAGCAGTTAGGAGAGGTTTACGAACACATTATACAGTTCACAGATATAATCTAATTAGCAAACATCGTATAATTTCGATCAAGCAAACACATTAGATTCTACTCCAAAACTTCTCTGTGCACCTGAGACTTGAGCAGAAAATAAACATTCCAGAAAAGACAAAAACATCACAGAAGAGTTACTGGGGAGAACTGGGCTGAATCGGCTTCAACTCGGCCGCGGATCCGCGGCGGATCGGTGGGATCGGCCGCGGTACCGCGGCTGTTTAGCCGATTCATGAACCCATTTTTCTCCAGTAACCTTAAAATTCCCTGCTTGTAATTTTAGAGGCCCCTGAAAAAATTTTAGATCTCATTTTAAATTCGACAGAAACTATGTGATTTCGATGTTTTTTCCGGTTCGTTTTGCATTTGAAATTCTTACGACTTTGCTAATGAGTTAATTATTGTTTAGCAAGGCTCTGATACCACTGTAAGTTGATGTACAACACCCCACGAGTTGCGGGGAGGCGGAAATATGAAAAACAATCTTGTTCTTTGAGTTAACATCGACTAACCGAAGAATCTTTGCTAAACTATAACTAACATATACATAGGAGTTCTTAACTACTATGAAAAGAGATTATACCTAGTGAACCTAGTCCTTCGTCTTTTCGTTATCCACCTCCTCCTCGGCCTCCTCTACTTAATAGACGATCCACCCGAGAGCTTCTATTCCAAGTTTCACCTCTAATCTTGAGGTAACTAGGTTTCTTTAGTTGCTAATCAAAGGCACCTAGGTGATATAGAGTGAGGTAATGGATTAATTACTCTATCTAATTCTTGATCTCAATACATGAGAGGGAAGGATTAGGGTTTGAAGAGAGAGAGAGCTTAAGGAGAGAGAAGGTGAGCAAGAGAATGAGAATGAGATAATGATCTCTCTTGAATATATGAAGCATAATGATTTATCAAAATAAATAAATAAAATGATTAATCATCATCCTTCATTTATTCATATGGGTGATTCATCTCATGAGTCATTAGTTCAATAAATGAAGCATTAACTCCAAGGATGAATCACACAAATGAGTCATTAAAACAATAAATGCAAATACCACCTAAACCCCCAAGTCATCATCCTTCTAGAAGCTTCCTGCCAAATTACGAGAACGCCCCTCCTATCCGTGAAAACACGGAAAAACTTTAGACTGTATAAATCCAATAATCCGATACTAGAATCTGGCTTAAACCAAAGCCGACTAGTAAAAACTGTCCGAATGTCGTACGTGCGTAAACACACGTATGCGTCCGAACCCTTGTCGTAAAACCATACGACCTCTATATCGTTTCGCCTGGAGCAGGGAAACTCTCTATGTGGGACTCTAAAGACTCGAGTACTACGCTGGCAGTGGGTTTAACCACAGACCGCAAGCGGCACTAACTGTACGTAACGGTTCCCAGGTAGATGTCGATAAGAAGGCCGATGAGGAAACCCATCCGAACTCCTACTGAGCCTGTTGTGACAATCTCCGTACAGTCCGGTCTGTTCGTCTAAGACTATTGCATATCGGGTCTATGGGGCGGCAAGCGTCAGTCCCCTAATAGCGGTATAAGTCGTGTCGGAGCGTAGCCCATTACACCTTGAGAAACTACTGGAACCTACCAGTAAATCTCGGTTGCCCTGGCCAGGGACTTTGCGTAATGGCTCTCTGACACAGCGCGATATCAACTCCCAATACCGGGAAAGACGAATCCTGTCTAACCGCCACTGCCTCCAAGTGCTCGGGACTGCACCCAACTGCTACCTGTTTGCACGACTCCTTTGAGCCGTGGTAGGGTAGCAATCTAAGAACAGTGGGACACATTCGAGGCGAAGTAGCAGTGTCAAGTTTGCGGACTATGCTGTACTCATGTCACCTAGGAACTGTTAACTGACAACGGGTATAATACCAACCAACAGTTCCCTGCGAGTCCTGTCCGGTGTACCCGTAACCCAACGAGCACCTATATACTATCTCCAGTACGACGTACTGATGGCTGTGGGACAGACCATCTCCCCAACTGGGATGAGAAGCGTACACACTAGTCTACTCCGGAGTATCGATGCCCTGTCTCGATAATCCTACGACTAGGGACCTGGAAAAGAATGTGCTTGTAGACTACCCAGCCCCCACTAGTGTGACTGCCATCACAACGCTGGTAGTCAAGCAATATCCTAAGGGCTCTATCAATACGAACACTCATATTAAGATAGATAAAACCAAGTAGCATACTACCATGTTTAGCAAGACTGTTATATAACTGTGAATATCCCAAACTTCCATTAAATAATATACAAGCTAGTATGATACAATAATGGCCCCTAGGGCATATACACTAACACCGCTTAAACCTATGTTTACTAGGGTCCTTAGGGTAATTTAAAGAACTTGAGGGGGTTTTATGTAAAAATACTTTTATATACTTTTCAAAATACACCCCAAGTATTTAATTATTGTCTTAAGAGTTGTAATAATTGTAGATTTTATATTTGTGATATTTCTAGTGAAAATAACCCACTTTCATAATATATAATATTTATTTGTAATATTATACTTGTATGGAATTCATGGTATTTTAATGTATAGTGATTCTTGTGATTTTTGAAAAGAGTTGGAATATTTATATTATTACAAAATAGATATTTTAATGCTACTTATACATATATTTATATAAAAATAATTTTAATATATATTTTATATTTCTAGAAATCTCATTTTCTTAAGATGTTCGTATTTTAAATCTTTTGAGACCGAATGCTCCTTGCGGAGGTCTGTATCTCGCACTACTAAGCTCAGGGATATGCGATAATATGCACCATCCCAGTCGGGTTCCCCAAATTGGATTGTAGCGGCGCTTTGCAAAGATTTGTGTAAAATACTTGATCTTTTAGAAAATGGTTTTATTAATTCATGGTATTTATTTGAAATGTTTCGTTTTCCCGTATTCTAAGTTCCTGAAAGTATTGTGCTATGTTGCATATGACTGTTGTGAGGAGGTAGGTCATTACCTCGTGATCTACTTAAAAGTATAGCAAGTATGTGATGTTTTAATGTCGAAATAAAACTACATGGTATTTTAGTGAAAAAGTACGGTAAAAATTACAAATTGAAATAGATTGCCATGAAACTTGTTTAACATATTTGTTAATGTTTAATAGTCAACATGTAATGGTTTAACATGATTGTATTTAAGAAAAAGTGTGATTTTAGGAAGAACCGAATCGGAAATCGGATTTACTCCGATTCCGTCAGGTTTTAGAAATACGTATTTTAGAAAAGAGTAGAGAAAGGGGAAAGTGGGACTTACGGGTTTAGCTTAAAGAGGAGAGGGAGAGGGAGAGGGAGTGGACGTAGCTTCCCGTGCGTCGTTTCGTCGCTGGGATCTCCTAGGGTTGTCGCCGGAAAAATCGTCGGAGCTTCGCCTTTCGCTTCTTCCAAATTACACTAGGGTTCTAGAAAATTTCTTGAGAGTTTTGTTCAGAATTTTAGAGTGAGGGGGTAGTGTTTAGGGGTTGTATTTATAGGGTTAGGCTAGGGTTAGGATAGGTGAAAGGTTAAAATGAAAAAAATGTGATAAATTGTAATAAAATGTATTAAAAGTGGAGTAATTAGGATTTTAAAGTGTTTCTGTTACTGGTCTAAGGATTTAAACTATACAGGTGTGCAGGGAATACCAAAAGCCAAAATTTTCCTGTTGGTGACTCGGCAGTCCGGCCAAGTCCGGCCGGCGACGGCGGCCCGAGTCGGCCGGTCCGCCAGCCGAGTCAGGCGGCCGGAATCCTCCCCGACGGTCCATTAACCCTCTGGCACAGTTACTTTTCAGGGTGTAGTGGGGGGTTTTTGTGAGATATGCACGTGTAAACTGTTAGTATTCTAAAAATCCAAAATAAAACAATATTAAAAAATAATGTGGGGTATGAGATTTGAACTCTGGTGGCTTGGTTCAGCAGTGCAAGGTATTACCAATGAGCTACAAGCTCCTTCTTTTAATTAATTAGCAAAACAAATATTTATGGTACTCACAGAAATGCAAATACTCCAAGTATACATTAATTTTTAAACAAATTTTTGTATACTAAAATTGGAGTTGTTACACGAGCCGCCACGCCCCTCACAATGGAGGCGTTAGCGGTTCCTCCTCCCTCCAAACCTTATCAACGTCTTATCGGCTCGAATCAACATACTCACGTCGATGGTGGACACCCTCATCCCAGTTTAGGCGGCGGTCCCTGCTCACGAGGTCGCGGTTTCCCCCTAGGACAATGACACACGCAGAAGGGCCGATGCCCACTCTCCCCTCAGCATCACCGAGCGCCGGCGTGCCACCTCCAGCAACCACGGCCCACGCGCAGGCCATGATTCCATGACCCGCTGGGCTCTGGAAAGCTCCACACCCCGGTCTCGGGGAAGACTGGGCTATCGCCCCGAAGTCCGACGCGCGCCTACACCCTCTGAGTAGGTGTCGGTCAGCTCGTCTGTTTCCAGGCATGACCGATGTCTCCACTCGCGTCAAAGCCGCGGAGGTGCATGTCGGGACTACCCGAGAAGAATCTCGCTCGAGAATCTGAGAAATCTAATAGAGCGGGAATCGAACACGCACCATCACACAAACCAGGAGCGGGGACAGTCGCCACTCCGACTGTGCTGAATCCTCAGGTTATCACCACCGACTCGAGGCCCTCGAAAAGAAAATCAAGGGCATACGGCGAGACAGCCATCCGCCAGGCGAAGGGGCTAGGTATTCTACGGATTCTCTCACGAAGCCCTTCACCGATGAATTGCTGGCCGAACGTGTCCCATCCAAAAATAAGCCGTCTAAGGTAGCGCTCATTGACGGGAAGTCTGACCTAAAAGATCATTTGGACGCATTTACAGCGGGTATGAGCTTCCAAGATAACTCAGACGCAGCTCAATGTCGCGCTTTCCCACCACCCTAATTCGCACAAGTCGGGACTTGTTCCGAGGGGTGGCACCCCGCTCCATCTCGGCTTTTGATAAGCTGGCCACCCAGTTCCTCGATCACTTCATCGGGAACAGACGACAGAAGAGGACGGTCGATTACTTCTTTACCGTAAAGAGCGGGGACAAAGAATCCTTTAAGAGATATTCACTCGCTTCTACAATACTCTCCTCGAGGTCCCCGAGCACCGCGATGAGGTGGTTATCACCGCACTAAGGTCGGGTCTTAGACACAAAGAGTGGCTCCGCTCTTTTGCATTAGCGCAACCTAAGACCATAGCCGAAGTAAAAGCTTGGACCGAGCGGGAGATCCAACTCGAATCGGAGGTTAACTCAAATCTGTCCAGAGGCGACCAAACCGACCAAAAGAAGAGGGGCAAAGAAGAGAAGAAGATCGACCGACTAAAACTTTACTCCCTAAAGTTCCAGGATACACTCCTCTTAACATCTCTCAGACCGAGCTGTTGGAGGAAGCGAAAGGCGAAAGGTTCTTTAAGCTCCCGCCAGTTACCCAGAGGCGGAAAAACATCTCCGTGGCCCTTACCGCGCCTTCCATAGGATGCAAGGGCACCCGACCGAGCTTTGCTGGAAACTATCGAGCAAAAGGTCCACCAAACAACTTCCCTGCCACTGCCGAACTACTTCCCTGCCACCGCCGAACTGCTTCCCTACCACCGCACTAAAGTCGGGTCTTAGGCACAAAGTGTGGCTCTGCTCTTTTGCATTAGCGCAACCTAAAACCATAGTCGAAGTAAAAGCTTGGACCGAGCGGGAGATCCAACTCGAATCGGAGGTGAACTCAAATCTACCCAGAGGCGACCAAACCGACCAAAAGAAGAGGGGCAAAGAAAAGAAAAGAGGATTGACCGACCAAAACTTTACTCCTTAAAGTTCCAGGATACACTCCTCTTAATATCTTCCAGACCGAGCTGTTGGAGGAAGAGAAAGGCGAAAGGTTCTTTAAGCTCCTGCCAGTTACCCAGAGGATGGAAAACATCTTCGTGGCCTTTACTGCGCCTTCCTTAGGACGCAAGGGCACCCGGCCGAGCTTTGCTGGAAACTCTCAAGCAAAAGGTCAGCCGAACAGCTTCCCTGCTCGGTCCATCCCTAGCGGGTAACTTCCTATCCATCGACGCTAAGGATCTAAAGCCCTCCTCTCGAGACCACTGAGCAGCTACCCTGTCCGGTCCATCCCTAGCGGGTAGCTTCTTACCCATCTACGCTAAGGATCTAAAGCCCTCCTCTTGAGGCCACTGAGCAGCTTCCTTGTCCGGTCCATCCCTAGCGGATAGTTTCTTACCTATCTATGCTAAGGATCTAAAGCTTTCCTCTCGAGGCCACCGAGCAGCTTCCCTGCCCGGTCCATCCCTATCGGGTAGCTTCCTACTCATCTACGCTAAGGATCTAAAACCCTCCTCTCGAGACCACCGAGCAGCTTCCCTGCCCAGTCCATCCCTAGCGGGTAGCTTCCTATCCATCAACGTTAAGAATCTAAATCCTTCCTACAGAGGCCACCGTGCAAATTCCTACTCGGCTAATCTCTGAGGGGTAGATTCCTACCCTATGAAGATATGGATCTAGGACCCACATTGAGGAAGAATCAGTTATAGCCGACCTATTCTAACTTGGTTGATTGTCTACTTATACTAAAACACGTGGTCTCCATCTCGACTCCGAGGTAGGGACTGATACCGACCTTCCTAGCCTTGAGATATCTTCTGATTCATCCTAAATAAACGATCGCCACTTCGACACCGGGGAGCAGGAGGGAACCGTAACGACCTTCCTGCACTTGGCTATTATTCGACTTACACTCAATGCGTAATTGTCACCTAAAAAGCCTGGTATAGACCTACGACCTAACACTCACGGGAGGAGAAGACTGATGAGCTAAAACACTCATGCAGAAAACATACATTTATGCAGAGGAAAATAAGCTCAACCTTATTTATATTTCAAATTTGTGCAAGGTATTTCGGGCTCCTCAGCCTTACAAAAATGCCCGGAGGCTTACAAAATTTTAAAAATAAAAACAAAAACTCCCAAGGAAAGATAGCTCAGGCTGTGGGCTCCGCCGGGATTTCGCCCTGCTCGACACCGTCATTAGGGGCTGGGGCTTCGGTCTCTTGGACTGCTTCACCCCCTGCAACCACCTCGGTGTCCGCCCCCTGCGGCACGTCTTCAAAGAGCGGGTACTTAACGCGGAGCTCACCGTCGGCAAACTCCGGTATTGATGTCTTGACGGCGTCGAGGGCCTTATGCCAAACGATGGCCGAGGTTTCGGCGAGGTCGATGTAGAACTGGTCAGATGCCTTATATCTCTCTATGGAGTTCACCGCTTAGACCTCGGCAAGTTTCACCGCCTCGAGCGCCATTTAAGCATCCTTCCTGCTGGCATCCCTTGACTTCTTTATTATGTTCTAGAGTTTTCCAACCTCCTCCAACTTAGCCTGGATGGCCCGGTTGGATTCACTCAAAAGTTGATGAGACTCCTTGTACTTGGAATTTGTCAGCTCCTCGGCGACCACTTGAGTTTCGAGGGCGGCTATCTTCTCCTCAGTCTGCTGCTGATGAAAGCGCAGATCCTCCTCCCGCGAGGACGATTCGCCCATCTTCTTTATGGCCGGGGCTATCTCCTCGGATTCTATATTGACAATGAGAGTGCAGTGGTGGAGGACCTGAGGAAAGCAGCAAAAGGAGTTAGAAATGTTCAAACTAAAAAAATAATAATAATAAATTCTTAATGGAAAATGGATACCAACCTGAACCGCCTCCTGAGCAATGGCTGCTACCTAGGCCTTCAGGGTCCCGTGGGGAATCTTGCCCCCAGCTGCTTGCACCATGTCGGAGAGCAGGCTATCGGCGATGGAAAGCCCCGAGGGCACCCGGAAGCAAAAGTCCCCCTCATACACTGGAATTCCAATAGAGGGCGCCCGAGAGACCGTTCTTTTATGCCTTTTGAGGGGAACGTCGGTGGGTTCCTCCTACTCCCTCATCCGGGGCGCCAGGTCCCATGCATGCTTCTGGCTCCCTCTCGGTTGTTTTCCAGGGCTCGGGCCGCAGCGGAAGGCTTTGCCGGTAGAACTGGCTTCGGGCCCAAGCTCCAGCCGGGCCTGGACAAGATTCCGCCCCCGGTCTTCTTCTGAGACTTCACGGCCATGGTGGCTAAGAACTTGGTTCGGTCCATTTGTTCTACAAAGGGAGAATGCACAAAAAGAGTTAGTAACGCTGAAAAGGGCAAGCAAAATTTATTGAAGTCTAAATAGATCGTCTATGGCCCTAACTTACCCAGAAAGCGCACAGGGTTGAGTCCATCCCAGCTCAGAGCCTGCTCGGAAAGCAGGACATCGGCCCGCTGGATCGGCTCCCATGAAGACACCACCCTTGCCTCGGGTGAGGATGACAGTTTCTCCCTTAGGCAGTCGGCTATGTCCCACTATGTAGGAACATGCCAATCCTCACCTTCGGATGGCCCGACGAATACGAACTTCTCCTTCCATTCATGAATGGAAGAAGGAACGACTACCACTCCCGACCCGGCCATCCCTCCCTTACGTTTTTTGAAAAAAAAAAATACAACCAGCTCGACTCGTCCTTATCGGTGCCGGGGTGATTCTTATAATAGAGGAAAGAAACAAGAAGGGTCAAGCTGAAAGGCATGTCTTCAAGTTTCAACCAGACCAGAAACCCGAGGAGAATTCTCCACGAGTTCGGCGCTAGCTGGCCCTGGGCAAGATGGAAGCAACAAAGCACCTCATATACCTCGGTTAAGAAAGACAGACACATTCCTGCCCGGAATGTTTCCAAATACAGGGCGATCTCCTTACCCTGCACTTGGTCCATCCATTCACCCTCTCTGGCTAAACGAAGTGAATAGTTAGAGGGGAAATGGAATCGAGCCCGAATCTCGGTAAGCCCGTCCACATCCGTCAGGACGGAGGGCGCATCGCGAGCATTCCCGATGCGCACCTTAGGGGGCCTTGTCGCCGCCTGACGGCGAGCTACGTGGGTAGCCTTGACTCTTTAGGACGAGCCCGACACAGATGAAGCAGCAGGTGAACCCTCTCGACTATTTACATCCAAAGAGGTGGAAGACTCTCTGGACTCGGCTCCAACAACTGGAGCTTCATCATCCGACTCAATCCTAACTATTTCTACAGACTTCTCGAATGAAGGCATCTAACCCGATTCAAAGGAATGGGCTCGTCAAGAAAAAAGCACGGGTAATCCGATCTAAAAGGAAGGAGCGGTGAGCAATCTTTGACAACGAAAGTAAGTTATGGTGGAAATGTTGGCCCAAGAGGGTCCTCTCCTATTTATACACTCCAAATAAAGCATCCAACGGCCCATATCGGTTCTCGCCAAAATGAAGTGTCGCGTGTGCCAACCGTCAGAGCTCCACGTGGCGATCGGCCATTGGGGACGTCTTTTCGGTCACAGGTGACAGCGACAGCCTGTCGCGTTCACCAACCCACGTCGGACACGTGGCCTGCGGCCCATCAGACGAACGGGAGAATCAGCGCACCGTCATTAAATGCGCAATCATTTCACTGATCCATTGATATCATCGGAGATACACGGAAAGATCCAAGCTCCCGGGGAGGTGCCACATGGGTTCAAAGATCGAAACGACGCAACTGCCACACACCATGCCGCCCTGAAAAATCTGCACTAATGATTCTCGACAATAGACTGGGCCGAGAAAAACCAAGCAGGTCATTCTCGACCCGACCCATAAATAGATTGGAACGAGAGTGCGGGGCTAATGATGATGCTCACAAATGAGAATTCCTCAGATGATGACACATGGCAAATGACGTGTCATCCGCGACAGTCCACTAGACTCCTGGGGGCCAACGAGGTAAGATCAAAGTGGGCATTCCACCTCTTGCCCACGAGCAATCTAGCAGCCGAACTTGCACCCCTCCTCTTTTGCTCGCCTCCGAGCTATTGCAGAGCTGAGCTTCCTCGGCCTTCCGGCTTGTCTCCGAGCCATCCGCCGAGCTAAGCCTCCCCAGCTCTCCCGATCAAACGAGAACGCAGATCCTTAGCGCTTCCGCAACGGCTCCGCGTATCTCACCAAGGCGAGATAACCGCCGTCCACGTCCCATGCTGGCGCATCCTCCCATTAATGAGCGTATCCCGTCATTAATGGAGGGATCCCATCATTCACGCAGGCATAACGTCAGGAGCGTAACTGACGGCAAAGATCTCGCATCCGCTCGCTCCATGCGACCACTATAAAGACCCCTCTCTCAGACGACTCAGGTAACACAATTTTGATTCCAATAAGCCACTACTTTGCCAACATTCCTCGGCTCTAACTTGATCGTCGGAGGGTCCTACGGTGGTCATCCATTCCGGGACTTACTTGCAGGTAGCTAGGTTTCCACCTCAAACTCAACCCATTGAGATCCACACACTTTAGGAGATGACCTTCAACTCCAATCTCAACCATTCAACAACGCTCACTATAGATCGACGAAAGACAACATCTGAGGGAGATCGCATCTTCATCAATTACACACTAATACTTTGATATTATTATGAGGGCAAAGTTTTATAATTTTAAATTTTAACAATATATATGTTAGATGGATCAATATGGAATGTGTTCCATTTCACTCTTGGCTATATTTGTGCCTTAAAAGTTAAACATAATTCCATATAACAAATATATCATTTTTCTCCTTTCTTGTAGACTTCTTCATAGTCCATGAGAATTTGGACGATACCAATTGGTCATCTAGGACTATATCATTTTTTTGAATCAGAAATTTGACATTTATTTGGAGACAGTTGATGTCAAGTCCGGTTGGTCGTAAAACTTTATCATATTTTTATCGGAGCTTTGCTTCATAGTCGATCCCATGTAGATGGGAAAATGCTTAGATGATGATATATATTAGATGGTTCAACAAAAAGCTAACATAACAATAAATCCCTCAACACCCATCACAACTTCAGAGTTTTCGTGCACTGGCAAAAGTCATTTAACATGGAATCAGAGTTACCCGGATATGATTTCCACTGGGTGCGCATTATATGCGAATTAATTTATAAACTATAAAAACCGATGCGAAAAACCTAGGTTTCAACCCAAAAGGCCTTTGACCAGTGGAGGAATGCCAGAATATGAAAATATATCCCTCAACCATCATCACAATTTCGGGCTTTTGGTACAGTGGTAGGGAAATCTAGCATTATCCATATGTGTGGATAAAAAACCGACTCAGATTAAGGAACGAAACAATAGTTTCCACTATTATAAAGTCCTACTTAGTCCTCGTTCTCCACAATCATAAGAAACCATCTTCATGTGGATCAGGTCAGCTTATCAGATAAGATTCATAAGAAGACAGTTTGTCCGAGAAGTTCCTTAAATGAGAGTGAACTAAAATTTGGCATCTAAATCTTAGTGATTTGAGAGCCTAAAGTATATAAACCACGGCATGCAACACATATATACCTCAAGCTATCAATTATTCTGATTTCAGTTGAGCTAGCCTACCATGTTGAGAATGTAAACAATTGCGGTGATTCACTCTAAAAGAGGGAAAAGCCTTTAGACGACTGTTTCGTAGGGGCCACGAATATCCAAAGCAACATTGATGATACTCAAGATTGACGACCCCCAAGATCAGGACACGAGGCAGATGACGTGTCCCAAGACTGAGAAGAAAGGACCCACAGAGGCCGACCAGGCCGCCCTACACCCGACCTGCAAGCACAAGCTGGCCCTCCTCGAGGCCCCCTGCAAATCAGCCTCCTCGGCCATTCAGCTCGCCTTGAGCCGCCATAGGACCAAGATCCCTCGACCTCTTATAAGTCGCCACGGCCTTCGATCCAGCCGACTTAAAGGCCTCGGCCGACGCCCCCAGCTCCTTTCGGAGGATCTTTACCGTCTTCTTCAGGTTGCCGGCGAGCACCTGGGAGTCCCTGAGCTTGCCCTCGGCGATCGTGGCAGCCTCGCGATGCCGGGCGACCTCCCTTTTCCCGGCTGCCACCTCGCCCGCCTGGACGGCGATTCTCGCCGACATCGCCTCCTGCTCTCGCCTGGAGCTTTCTTGCAACGTGGGGAGCTGGCCCGCGGCCTCCACCGCCGGGGCTACTATCTCGGTCTCCACGCGGAGGACGAGAGCCACGTGCTGGAGAGTCTGGTAAGGCACAAAAAGAAGAAGGATCAGAAACATGAAGGAAAACACCAAATCTCACCGCGCAATGGGGGCTTACCTGCACGGCTTCCTGGGCGATCGACGCCAGCTGAGCTTTAAGGGTCCCCTCGGGAACCCGACCCCCGGCCGAGGTCTCTATCTTGTGGAGGAGGCTGTCCGCGACCGACAGCCCGGACGGCACCGCGAACCGGAGCCTCCTTCCTCCACCACGGTCGGCGAGGACCGGCCCCGGGAAGGTCTCCGGGAACTCCTCTTGAGCGGCTCCGAGGGGGAGCCGATCTCCTCTTCCGAGGCCGTGTCCTCCACAATCAAGGCCCGCTTCCGACCCGACGCTCTGCTAGGGCCCGGGACGGGATCCACCGCCGAACGTCCCTGAGGAACCGTCACCGGGGCTGTGGGAGCAGGGGAAGGCTGCGCCTGGGAAGAGCTGGCGCCCCCGGCCTTAGCAGACTGCCTCGGTTGGCGCATAGCATCTCGGAGAATGCTGAAGTCCATGGATCCTGCACGAAACAAACACCCAACTTATCAGCGACACGAGTAAAGCATAAACCCAGAAAGCAAGCCTAACTTACCGACGAACTCGGCGGGGCTAAGCCTGGCCCAGCTCAAGACCCTCTCGGATAGCAGCACGTCATGTCTGGGGATGGGCTCCCATGACGCCACTCTCACCGCGGCGGGGTCGTTGGACAGGTTTCCCGGCAGACACTTCTCCCTCGACCATTTGGTGGGCACCAGCCAGTCCTCGCCCTCGGGAGGGGAAACGAAGAAAATTTTCTTTTTCCAATCATGGATGGAGGAGGGCAAGGCCATGACCCCGGTCCCGGCAGCGACCCCGGGCCGCTTCCTAAAAGTAAAGTAAACCCATCTTGGGTCGCCCGCTCGACTGCCAGGGTGACTTTTGAAAACAAGGGAGGAATCGAGAAGGGAAAGACTGAAAGGAACCGCCTGCTGCCTCAGGGGGATCAGGAACCCAAGGAGAAGCCTCCACGCGTTCGGCACTAGCTGGCCGGGGGCCAAACCGAAGAAATTCAGAGCGGCGATGACCTCAGGAGAGAAGGGCAGGCACATTCAGCCCCAAAAAGCTTCCAAATACAGGGCAATCTCTCTGCCCCGTACCTGGTCTGCCCTCTCTCCCTCCTAGGCCAGACGAAGCGTGTAGCTCAGGGGAATGTGGAAGCGAGCTCGAGCGTTGGCGAGCTCATCCTCATGCCTCACCCAGCATGAGGTGCTGGGGCTACATCCACCGCCTCCTCCCTGGAGGCAGCCCCCGCCTCACGGCCCCGGGGAGAGGGCCCAGCCCCCTGCTCCCCGAGAGGACTCGGACACATCTAAAGGAACCCTGACATCTACTCCTACAACGTATACTGATTCTACAGGGGAAGACATCTAACCTGGGAAATAAATTCTTCAAAAGGTGGGAACAAAGGAGGGGAGACGAGCGCCGAGCAGCTGGGGCTTGAGAATGAGAAAATATGAGAGAGTAAGGGCCCTAGGGCGGGCCCCACCCGTATTTATTACCGCACACGGCCTCATCCAATGGCGCCCATCGTCTCCCGCTGAAACGGCTCCTTGCGCCCAGTGGCTCAGATCGCTCCACGTGGCAGCCCAGTGATTGACCGCGTCCCATCAGACGCTGCAGGCCTGCGCACGTCACATCAGCCAGTTGGCGCTCGACACGTGGACTGTCACTTCGACTGCAGAGTGCATGAACCGGCGCACCCTCCTTAAATGCAAAGATCTCGTCTTGATTCGCTAGTGGAAAAGACAACCGACGGCTCGAGGACTCATCCCGGCACCACCATGAGGAGGAGCCCACCTCGGGGGGCCCGACAGTCCACTTCTGACCCGACCCGCTAGCTGGTCGGGGCAAGAGTGGGGGCTAATGATGATACTCAATATTGACGACCCCCAAGATCAGGACACGTGGCAGATGACGTGTCCCAAGACTGAGAAGAAAGGACCTGCAGAGGCCGACCAGGCCGCCCTACACCCGACCTGCAAGCATAAGCTGGCCCTCCTCGAGGCCCCCTGCAAATCAGCCTCCTCGGCTATTCAGCTCGCTCCGAGCCACCATAGGACCAAGACTCCTCGGCCTCCCCGCTCATCCCGAGCTCCCTGCCGAGGCCGTCTTCCTCGGCCCTCCAACCAACTCCACCACTCACAGGCGTAACCGTCGCTCCGCAAATCTCACCATGCGCAGATTCCACTCCAGTAACATACCACGTTCCACGCCATCACGATCCCCATTAATGGGCGATCCGCTCTCTACGCGGGCGTGGCGTCGGGAGCGTAACTGCCGGCGAGATTCTCGCGCCTGCTGCTGCGAGCCACCTCCGTTATATAAACCCCATCACAGAGGGGTCAGGTAAGCCATTCTTGAGACTGGACACCGTTACTCTGCTCGGATCTCACCACTAACTTGAGCGTCGGAGGGTCCTCGGTGGTACCAAACCACCCCGGGACTTCTTTGCAGGTACTCGGCGACAGCCTCCTCACCCCACCTTCTCCTCTCAAAACCCATTGAGACCCACACGCAACGAAGGACAATCAACCAAGTTCATCTCGAGATCAACGGAAGACAACATCTGACGGAGGTCCGAAAAGGAACTCCATCAAACATCGTCCGCTTACAACCAAAACTACCATATTGCTCAAATATACTGTTTTTCAACCCCGGCTCGAGACTTGGCACAACTCTCTCTTAAACAATGTCGAACTCTTACCTTAAAAACTACATGCAAGAGAAAGGCTTTTCATAATCCTAAATGAATATCTTAGCAACCTATTCTCCTAATTCCCCAAGTTTGGTAAAAATGTCAAGAAGAAGTGTTAATAATTGATTAAAATTCCCATTAACCAAACAAGTTATCATCTTTCCCCCTTTGCTGAATAATTTTGGAAGCTTAATTGCACAATCTAAATCAAAGGTTAGGTTTTTAACTATAGATTAATCAAAGCAATGCCATTGCCATTAGGTTTTAGTGCTGGTACAAAATTCTTCAGCAAATTAGAATCAGTTTATGATTGAATATCTGACGAAAAATAATAATTCAATGATTGAATTCAACTTAATTGCAAAGGATTGAAATAAAAGCATACATTTTTTCCTTTGAGATTTTAGAACCTCCTCAGCTTTTGGATAAAAGGGGAGGAGATCGGGGGTTAATTAACTTAATTTACAGGTAAATATTTATGCGCTTAACCCCTCAATAAAGGTTTTATTGCATGCACACGTCTATTTGTGCTTTGGTTTTGGGATGTTTTCTGTTTCCATAACTTTTTTTCATAGAAAGAAATATTTACTTTTTAACTTTTTTAATTGACTTGCTTTAGTTCACTTTTTAAATATTTGGCATATAAAAGTGCTATTTGATGCGTCCGGCTATATAGCCAAGTGATAGGTGCTCTTGCAGTTGAGCAAGAGGTTCTGAATTCAAAAGATAGTAGGTTATGTTCTATTTATAAACTTCTTTTCTTTTCTACATCGCAAAATAATATTTAAATCTTCTTATTCAGGAAAAAAAGTGGTTTCGATGTTGATCTTATATATAAAGCTTAACCGTGTCTCCACATTAACAAACCTAAAACTATTAAGTCCTGACTGGCTAATACATCTATGTAAAACATGTGACTGAATGATATAAATTTTTTTTTACCGCAACGAAGCCCACCGGCCTCTCTTCGAAGCACTAAATGGGAGATCCCAGATTTGATCCCTGGTCTCCCTCTTCAAACTCCTATTGCCCACCACTGGACTGAATGATATAATTGACCTTTATCCTTTTTCTTTCTTTCTTTCCTTTTTCTTTTTTTTCTAGAAAGGTTATAATCAAATTTGATTGGGTATTGGAACCCTCCCCTTCCAAATAGGGATATAATCAGATCAAATATGGATTGGAAATAGATGTTACCATATACGTATACGGTAATCCAAGATAGATTTAAATACGGATACAGATAGTTATTGGAAATGAGAATTACTATCCGTATATGGTAAATGGAAGATGCAGATGTGAAATGAATATTGGAAAAATATACTTAATAAAACCAAAAATTACTTTTTTTGGTATCAGATACTGATGGAGATTGAAATCTCCCTCAGATGTTGTCCTCCGTCGATCTTACTGCAAGCGTTCCTGAACGGTTGGGATTGAGAGTGAAAATTGGACGTGTAGATCTCAATGGGTTGTTGTTGACGCCGAACTACCTGCAAGGAAAGTCCCGGGGTGGATGACCACCGTAGGACCCTCCGACGATCAAGTAAGTACCGAAGTATAAAGGCAGGGTAGCGGCGTATTGGAATCGATTTTGACTTACCTGAATCGTCTGGAAGAGTGGGTTTATATAGCGGTCGCATAGGAGAGATCTAGCACAAGGTTCCCGCCGTCCGTTATGCCCATAGCACGTTCGCGTTGATAGCGGGATATGCCCATTAATAGCGAAATACACTCGTTAACGGAGAAACGTGCCAGCGTGGGATGCGGGACGTGGAGCGGCGGGAATCTCATTCTGGCGGGACACGCGGTGCCGTTACAGGGGCGCTTGGGCTCCGTGCTCCGGGTTTGATAGGGAGGCCGAGGAGTCTCAGCTCGGTAGATAGCTCGGAGTCGAGCGAGGAGTCCGAGGAGTCTCAGCTCGGTAGATAGCCCGGAGTCGAGCGAGGAGGCCGAAGAGTCTCAGCTCGGTAGATAGCTCGGAGTCGAGCGAGGAGGCCGAGGAGTCTCGGCTGCCTCAGCGCATATGGGGGGTATTCCGGGGAGGCTTTTCCGAAAGGTCGAGCACCACCTTGTCACGGGGTCCCAAGGAAGACTTATAATGTGTCACCCTGATTCCCCGTCGTAGCCCCAGGGGTCCAGAGGGTATGCACTGACGACACATCATCTCTCACGTATCGCAATCTGGGGTGTTCCCGTTCATGAGCCTTATCATCAGCCCCCCACTCTCGCCCTGATCTATTTATGGGTCAGGGCCGAGAGTGGTAAGCCCGGCTTTCTATTTGTCAGCCGAAGATTTCCCTGTGATGGGCTGCCCAACGACGGCATGACGTTTAGCGGCGGCTCCTCTTAGGTTGCTGGATCCACGTGGCGGCTTACAAAGCGCCTCAGTTCCCGCTCGTATCTTTGGTGATGTTAGCGGATTAGCGAAATGATTGTGCTTTTAAAGAGGGAGAACCGTTTCGTTCACCCGCCGGTTGGATTACGTGCCACTCGTCCGCCGCTGGGTGGCGGGGTTGTGAGGAATCATCACTGAATCCTGTCGTGAGAAGACGTGTCCAATGGACGGTCGCAACGTGGAATCCTGATATCTGTTAGGAGCGACGCTTCGTTTTGGCGGGAACCGATTTGGGCTATTGGATGCCTTCTCGTGAAGTGTATAAATAGGAGAGGCTCTCCTATGGCTGACACTTTGCCCTAGTTGACCCTCATTGCCTGAAGATTGATCGGCGCTCCTCTGCTTAGGTCGGAACTTCAACAAAATTTTTCCTCGGCAAGTCCTTTCTTGAATCAGGTTAAATGTCTTCTTCCAAAATATTTGTTGACGTAGTAGGGATCGAGTCGGGCGATGAGGCTTCAGTTTCTAAAATCGAGTTCAGTAGGTCTTCTTCCTCCTTGGCTTCCGATAGCCGAGAGATTTCCTCTTCTTCTTCATCTTCTGAGGGGGGTGTCACTGTCATGCCCCACTTCCCAAAAGAAGGTGAAGGGTGACGTGGCATGGTCCGCAATCTAACTGTATTGAAAGTGGTCTATTCAATACAGTTACGTTAAGCGTATGAATATCTATAACATGCAGGATATGTACCAAAACAAAATAATAAAAGCGAAAGGCATTTATTTCCATTAACCAAACGTTATTATATCCCAGAAGAAAGAGTAAAATAAACCAATTAGTTTAATTACATTGAAGAATAGCAGAAGCAAAAGCCCTAAACACATAGGCAACAAAACAAAAATAAACTAGCTAATCTTCCGTCGTCAAGTCCGCATAATCTTCATTAGTTGGCTCCACACCTTGATCCTCGTCATAAAACTCATTCTCATCTAACGGACATTTCAAATATAGAGAGAGAAAAGGATAGTCCGTCAGTGAGTTGTACTCGGGTAGGATTACCTTATAAGGAAGTAAAGATATAGAAACGAGCAGGTGTACATAAGTATAATGTGTATGAGCCGATATGATGTATATAGGTATAAGGGTATGAGGTGTATACAAATAATACATGTTGGCCGAGGTATATGTGAATATGAGTATGTTTGTATGAGCTATATGTTAGGTAAAAGTTCGCATTAGTTTGTTAAATAAGGGGCCGGATACTCGCGATTATTCCGTTGTGGCCACGGAACAACAACTGCAGAAGTGAAATGTATCGTTTCACTTTCCGGGATCATGATCGAGTGGTAGGGAAATTCTAGTTTCGCATCTCCTTACCTAATCAAACTACCCATCCTCGTTATTCAGTGAAAAAAGTTTTGACGAATTTAAGTTAGTGTGTATATCATCTAGGCATGGAATTTCTACATTGTATGTCATCCACATAGTGGATTATTCGCCCTCAAATTAGGGTTAGTATTCATCCACATTGGACCATTTGCCCTCAAAGTAGGGTTAGTATTCGCCCGAATATCGGGTTAGTATTCGTCCACACCTTGGACCATTCAACCTGCCTGCAGGGATCTTAATTTATAAGTATTCCATATCTAAGTTCACGCATTCTAACCCTAACCGTATCATGTATGTCGTAAGCTTATATTCGAAAAGTTGATCTCATTTAATATGGCCTTCCACAACCACGCATTTTATCTTGTTATCTTTTAATGTCTGTAAGGTGTATCATATTATTTTATAGAACGCTTAGTTAATAAAGATCATAGCGTTTTAATGATAGTTATTGTTTATAAGAAAACCATGATATTTAGAGTAATTATCATTTTGAAAACCCATGGTATTTTAGTGAAAATACCTTTTTAATGAAAGATTATGGTATTTATTTGAAATTATCTTTTAATAAAATTTTAGGTATTCTTTTGGAAAATAACATTTATAAAGGTTATGATTTTTATTTGAAAATAGTCTTTTAATAAAGATCAAGGTATTTAAATGAAATTATATCCTTTTAGAATGGATTTAGGTATTTTATTGTAATTAATAATTTTATAAAGTTATGGTTTTTTTTATTTGGAGGTAACAATTTAGAAATACATTCGTGTTGGCTACCGCTGCATATGGACGGCAGGATTTGTGTCCTTTTTAGAGACGATTGCCTATCAACCACGAGATATTTACGTAAAACATTATCCTCTAAAAATTTGGGTGTTTTATTAAGGTTGATATTCTACACGAACAACTCCGCGTTGACAACTGCTGCACATGGACGGTAGAATTTGTGTCCTTTTCAGAGACGGTTGTATAGTAACCACGGGGTGTTTCATGTGAAATATTACCTTATTAGGGTATCTTATTAAACCTTAGTAAATAAACTAAGAAAAATTTTATATAAAAATATTCTCTCTAAGTGGAAGGGGGTTAAGTTGAAAACCATAGCATAATTATTTAAATTAGTATTACCCATTTTTAAAAGGAAAAGGATTTTAATAAAACTAAGGTAGTTGGGGAAGGAGAGCGCGAGTAAAAGTATATCGTTTTAGTGTGATTAAGGTATTTTATTCAAAATATTCTTATTTCATATGGGTGTTTTAAATATGTACCACATTTTAATAAAATGAGGGTAATTTGTGGAAGTAAGCTATTTCGAGATCTTATTTGTATTATAGGTAAGTGTGTGTACATAAAGTGTGGATTGATACCCCCTGAGTTATAACATCAAGCATATCATTTTCCATGTAGGGCGAGGATGCAATTTTTACGCATATAGGGATAGGTACAATTTTAAGCATGTGTCAAAATTATGATTAAGAGGTACCACAGTAGGCGCACATAAATATTTTTAACATCATTTTAAAATAAGGTTAGGGATTGGAACTTGAAACTAAGATCATTACAGGATAAGAATATGACAAACGAGTGGAGAGAGACGGATCCTACCTTTGGTTTGAGTTGGATGTCGACGGGTCGAAAACGTAGACTTACACTACGATCTAAATAACTTTGCCCTCGGATTTTACCTCAATGTTGGGGTGGAACCACAGCGTCGGCGTCGTCGAAATGAAGGCTTAGGTATTTTTTTCAGAATTTTCGGAGTTCTGTGGTGAGTATTTGAAGGTCTCTATTTATAGGGTCTTTCTCCAACAATAAAATCCAAAAATCTGGTAAAAATCAGCGCCCCAATCATTCGCTGATGATTCAGCCGCCGCCGCCTCTTCATCGTGGCCGTTGGATCTGGATCCAACAGCTCACGAGCCGCCGCTGCACGCGCCACGTAGCCGCGTGAGGGATTATGCGGTTTCGCGTAGTCCCCCCCCCCCCACGTGGGCACCGTAGGCGCACATAAATATTTTTAACATCATTTTAAAATAAGGTTAGGGATTGGAACTTGAAACTAAGATCATTACAGGATAAGAATGTGACAAACGAGTGGAGAGAGACGGATCCTACCTTTGGTTTGAGTTGGATGTCGACGGGTCGAAAACGTAGACTTACACTACGATCTAAATAACTTTGCCCTCGGATTTTACCTCAATGTTGGGGTGGAACCACAGCGTCGGCGTCGTCGAAATGAAGGCTTAGGTATTTTTTTCAGAATTTTCGGAGTTCTGTGGTGAGTATTTGAAGGTCTCTATTTATAGGGTCTTTCTCCAACAATAAAATCCAAAAATCTGGTAAAAATCAGCGCCCCAATCATTCGCTGATGATTCAGCCGCCGCCGCCTCTTCATCGTGGCCGTTGGATCTGGATCCAACAGCTCACGAGCCGCCGCTGCACGCGCCACGTAGCCGCGTGAGGGATTATGCGGTTTCGCGTGGTCCCCCCCCCCCACGTGGGCACCGCGGGCGTTTCTAGACCGTTGGATCTCCCATCCAATGGTCCCGATTAAAGGTTGGTTTTTAATATTTTTTTCTTTATAAATAAAAATTCTAACCGTCATTTAAAAAAAATCGAATTTGCTTTTAAAAAATTTGTTAAAATACGGGAAAAATATGAGAAAAGTTCCAAAATATATATTTTATTGTTATCTTCATTTTAAAAATGATTTTGGGCTAAAACTAAATAATATTTCTATATCTATGATATTTGTTAGTTATCATAACTATTAAAAATTTATTTTATTCTCGAAAATATTTTAATTACGAAAAAATTATTTTGAGTTATAATAAAAAAAACGTAAATTATTTTAAGGCGTTATAAAATTTTATTAAAACATTTTTAGTCCAGAAACATATAATAGATTTTTTTTGAAAAATCCTTTAATTGTGTTTTAGTGCTTTTACAATTACTCACATCACTTTAAAATAAAATAATTAAGATAAAATATTTTTTCCATCAAGAAATTTCGCAGTTAAATGCTCAGTACTAAATAAAATACTTTTTATTAGGAAAAAAAACACGGTTGTTACAATCTACCCTCTTTAAAACAATTTCATCCTCAAAATTATGAAAGTAGACGAAAGAGAAAAAAAATTCATAAGGAAAAACCCAAATAGGTAAGGATATCGTTCTTTCATCTCATCTTCTCTTTCCCAAGTGGAATCGCCTGGAGAGTCCTTCCTTCTCATGACCCTAACTAATTTGATCGTCTTGTCCCTTAAGATCTTCTCCTTCCGGTCCAGAATCTCAACCGGTTGTTGTTCATAGGTTAGGTCAGCCCCTACGGTGATTTCGGAATGATCCAAAACGTGACCTGGGTCGCCGACATATCTCCTCAACTGCGAGATATAGAAAACACTGTGTACGCTTTCCAGAGAAGATGGTAAGGCTAGGCGATACGTAACCTCCCCAACTTGTTTGAGAATATCGAAAGGACCTATGAACCATGGGCTGAGTTTTCCGCGTTTCCCAAATCGTATCACTCCCCGGTTAGGAGAAATCTTCAAAAACACATGTTCTCCTGGTTGAAATTCTAGTGGCCTTCTCTTCGCATCAGCCTAATGTTTCTGCTGATCTTGTACTATGCGTAATTGTTTCCTGATTGTTCTTATCACCTCTACTGTCTCGACAATCATCTCGGAGCCCAAAAGTTCTCGATCCCCAATATCATCCCAACTTAACGGTGATCTACACTTCCATACAAAGCGGTGAAAGACGCCATGCCGATACTAGACTGGTAGCTATTGTTGTAAGCAAACTCTACCAAGTGTAGGTGATCTTCCCAAGATCCTTTAAAATCCAACATACAGGCCCGGAGCATGTCTTCAAGAATTTGGATAACCCTTTCTGATTGGCCATTGGTCTGAGGATGGTAGGCGGTACTGAAACTCCGATGCATGCCCAGACTCTCTTGTAAACTTTGCCAAAACTGAGATCTAAAACGCGTATCTCGGTCGGACATAATGCAAATTGGCACTCCATGCAATCTGACAATCTCTTCCATATAACTCTTGGCGAGGCTTTTAGTTGATTGGCTGACTCGAAATGGAATGAAATGTGCCGACTTGGTGAGTCGATCCACTATCACCCATACTGCGTCGTTTCCCTTGGAGCTGCAAGGGAGTGCAGTCACAAAATCCATTGTGATATTTTGCCATTTCCATTCGGGGATCGGTAAGGGTTGTAATAGATCCGCCGTCTTGTGGTGTTCAGCCTTTACTTGTTGGCAAACTAGACATTTGGACACACTCTTGGCTATTTCTCGCTTCATCCCATGCCACCAATAGTTTTGTCTGAGGTCCTTGTACATCTTTGTTTCTCCCGGATGAACAGAGTATGGAGAACTATGTGCTTCTCTTAATAATTCTTATCTTATCTCGCTCTTAGACACACAAATTTTGTTCCCATACCTTAAAGAACCATCTTCGTGGATGATGAAGTTCGCCCGCAGATTCGTTTCCGCCTGTTCTCTGATCCTTTGCAATCTATTGTCCTCAATTTGAGCTGTCTTGATTCGTTCGACTAGCGTGGAGTGAATTTGCAGATACAAGAAGGATATGAGCATTCCTGGTATAATCATCGCAATCTCTAGTTCATTGAGGTCTTAACGATTCCTCCTATAGGAAGTCAGACTTGAAACCATTGGTTGGTGACTCAAAGCGTCCGGGACTTCATTCACCTTGTCCGGATGGTATTGCAAATTTATGTCGAAATCTGCTATTAATTATAGACATTTTCTCTGTCTCACGTTGAGTTACTGTCACGCCCTGCTTCCCATTTTACGAGCAGAGGACGCGACGAGGCCGCTACGTATTTACTCAGAAGTAAACACGCTACGCGTATCTAAGGAATATAAAATAAAATGTACATAAGAGACAAGATATAAATGAACATCAACTTTATTTATTAACATTCTTTTTACAATACAACTGAAATGGAAATACATGTACTGAAAGCAATGCCTAAACAATGACATAACAGAAATGAAAATGAAATGTAATGTACAAGTGAATCTAAAACTCCAGGTCTTTAGTAAACTGATCCAAGTCTTAGCTGCTGGGTTCGATCTCCAGTGAGTCCGAAACACCTGACGACATTCCAAATAAGAAGAAAAAGAATGTCGTCGGTGAACAAATCGCTCGGTAAGTCCCAAAGATGAGGGAGAAGTAGAATAGACAGAGAGAGTATAACTATTATAATGTTGATTGTTATGTTAATGTAGTTCTTTGTAGCTTGGTACAGAAATGCCAGTGTATACGAGAGGAGTCCAACTTTCCCCGTGGACTAAGGTATAAGGAGCACAAGGAACTGTTCAGCCATGGTACAACGGCGATGGAGATTCAGGTTAGGTGTATTATGGTTACAGTCTCGTGCCACTTTTAACACCTTCCGTACCAATCTACCCCTTTATAAACCCAGCGATGTCTTGATTGTATTGTTTGTATTGTATTGTTTTGTATTGGTAATTTGTATAGATGGATGACTTGCCGAAACCATGATATCAATAAATGGAACAGATATAATGGATGAACATGTAGATGGAATATATCAATGGTTCGGTTCGGTCAGTATAGATTGAATAAGCGGATTCATGTTGAATTGTTGTATTGTAGATTGCACTTGAATCACATTCAAGTCAGATTATATTAAAACTCAGTCTGAGTCAGACACTTTTAAAAGAACTTGAAATCCTGATTATTTTGGTGGTATCGGTAACTGCTGCACATGGACGGCGGGATTTGTGTCTTTTTCCAAGACAGTTACCATGTTGATAACACCGTTTGTTAAGTTGTCTACCTTAAATAGGCAAGCATACTATCTCCGGCTCCCTGAGGCTCAAGAGACTGGTCCCGCTTAAACCTATGTTGTCACGCTCCGCTTCTCAGAGTGCGCTAAGATCGGCACGTGACAGCGCCAACCATGCTACCAGTGGCTAGGAAGCATCCCTCCACAGTTACATTACGGCTGTCTATAGATATCAAGAACAGGAAAATAAATGAAACTATCTAGTACATGTCCATGAGCCAGAAATAACGAGTCAAGAAATAAAATGCGGAAGCAATAAAGTCAAGTAACAATGACAATCTGGAAAGTACGTCCCATATTACGGGCTCACATCAGGAAAGAAAGTGCTTGAATACAACTAAACTAACTAGCTACTAACAAGATCTTCACTGCTCAGCTTATTGGTCAAAATACTCCTGAACTGCCTGCGATAAAGATAAGGGATCTGGGCCATGCAAAACCCAGACGTCAGTGCGTCATGAGATCAAACGATAATAAATGAACAGGATACACGAGATATGCAGGCATGAATCATAAACAGTAACATGAATGTAATAAGTAAACACGGATATAGAACAGTGAAGTGTATCAATATATGTGACGTGCAGTGATCAATCTAAACTGTGCTACTGGGTTATCTATTCTAAAATTTGTTTGAAATCAATTAATGTAATCCTTCATATAACTCAAAGGATATGTCCCGTTACCCCCCCCCCCCCGGGACCACGGATCAGGAATATGTGAACCAAGAGTGGTTCTGTCCCGTTACCCCCCGGGACCACGGATCAAGAATATGTAAGAGTCACAAATGGCTCTGTCCCGTTACCCTCTGGGACCACGGATCAAGTAATACCCTTTTAGGTTATACTTTAGTTTACACTTTTGATTTCCCCATACCCCCAAGGTTATGTGTTCAAGTCAGGTATTGAAAATCTGGAGCTAATGCCAACACAGGATCAAGCAGGTACAGGTTTGTCTAAATAGACAACAGGATATGTCCGTAGGGACAACAGGTCAAGATTGTCGGCATTAGTAACAAGATCAGGTATCAAGTCAAGAAGTGGTATATCAGGTCATGACAGGTAATGCACATGTGTCAAGCGGATGCTCATAATAAAACTGTAGCAAGTACGGATGCACGATAAAAGAATGGATGCATAAATATTTATCAGAGGTTACATCATGACTATATAGGATGCACAATATCAAGCATGGGGTACTAATGTAACAATAATATGAGTTAATAAAATATGAAGTGTAACTAGGTATGCAGAATTAATGGTATGGACACAAATAAACATGGATGCAAAACTAACTATTAGGGATTGCAATTATAGCTCCATTACTAAGTAGGATGCACATTATTAAGCATGGGGTGTTATTACAATAATAATATGAATTAATGTGATCTATAAATGCATTTATATATATTTTAAATGAGATGGATGCAAACGGGTATCCGAAAACAGTAAAACTGTAAAATGGTAATGTGGGATGTACAACTAAGCAATATGAGATATAAATATTCCATTAGGTGCAGTATATTGTAATATAGTATGTAAAAAGATAGGTTTGCATGCACTAGATGTGAAATAACTTGTACGAATGCATACGGATGTCGTAAAACAGTAAAACTAAACATGGGATGCATGATTTAAAATACAAGTGTTATATTTATTCAAATTGATGTAAATAGAGTAACATAGCATGTAGCAAGATAAACTTGCCTCAACGGATCGCGAAATGGATATGTACGGCACGTCCAACGTCGGTAAAACGTCACAACGCACGCACGACACACGGGACGGGTCCAAGTAATGCAAGAGGGTGATCACGCAGGTAAGGTACGTCCACAGGGTCGTCTGGAACGGCAGTGACGCGACTCCAGCAACGCTAAAACAAGATTCAAGGAAGTAAGGAAAAAGAAAAAGAAAAAGAAGAAGAGGAAGAAGAAAGGAGATGGAAGCTCACTGGATTTTGTGATGGGGTCAGGGAGACGATGTGAGGGCGACGACGAGATTAACGGAGCTCCGGCGAGGCTAGGGTTTGGCTTGAGGAGTTAGGGTTTGGGCTCGGGTGTTGGTGCAGGCTGGGATCGGGTGCAGGGGTCTGGTGTAGGAGGGAGAAGAGAAGAGGAGAGGGAGAGGAGGAGATGGTGTTGGTGACGACGAGATGAGGTGATCATCGGCGATGAGGTGAGGGTGGCGACGATGGGTTCTGTGGTTAGGGTGCAGGGTGGTGGTGCTCGGGAAGGAGGAAGGAGAAGAAGATGACGAGGAGGAGGAGGAGAAGGGAATGGAGGCTCGGTTGAGGTCGAGCTTAGTGAAGGCAGAGGAGTTTTTAGGGTTAGGGTTGAAGAGTTTTTTTTTGGGTTTTCTCGTGGGGGTGCTCGGCTTTAAAAGAAAGAAGAAGGAGGGAAAGAAGAGATTTATGAAGGGAGTTGACGCTAAACGCGCGGGCGGTGACCAGAGCCGAGAAGCGAACAGTGTTTGCGAGAGGAGAGAGAGAGCGCGTGAGAGGAGAGAGAAAGAATAGAGAGAGACAGCCGGGGGGGGAGGGGAGACAGCGAGGGGGTCGAGAGAGAGAAAGGGAAAGAAAGAGGAGAGAGGAGAGAGAACTGATGGGGTCGAGAGAGAGAGAGTTGTTAGTGCTGTTAGGAAAAAGATTTTAAATAAAAAAAGATTTGTAAGTTAAAATAAATTTTAAATGTAATCGATTACATAAATATTATATTAAATAAAAAATTGGATTTTCTGGTAAATACAGATTTAGTCCAAAACACGCCCAGGTCGGGTCTAAAAATTCAGTTTCAAAATATGAAAAATATATGCAACGAACAAAACTAAAAATGAATATCCGGGTAACGATGCATACCCCTAAGAACGAATGCACGTACGTGCGCGTAGCCATCCAAACAAGTCCGTTTCACTGAATGGGATGAGAACAAGATGCGCGGATACTACCACGGGGTTAGTGGTATCATGCAGGCCATGCAATGTATTTATTATGTGACTTAAAATGTTATATTGTAAAAATGCAATTGCCAGATAAAATGCCAGTATGCAGTATTCATGAAAGTGCACAAGTTTATATAACAAGTCAGGATAAATCTTAAACTTGAATCAAGACAAGTTTCAAGCAAGCGGGTCGGGTCGGATGCAAATACAAATGCCAAATATACTATTCGCACCCAAAACACAATAAATCTGGAAAATACCGTAAATAAAGAAATACATGAACTAGAACTGGTATAAATGAACTAGGGTGTTACATTATACCCAACTACAAAAGAATTTCGTCCTCGAAATTCCCAAGACAAGAAAAGATAAACAATCAAGAATCTACAAGAATGGGTGTGGAAATTTCTGTCGAATCTCGTCTTCTCGTTCCCAAGTCGATTCTCCATGCAAGCGATTTTCCCAAGAAACAAGTACAAGAGGGATAACTTTGTTCTTAAGGACCTTTTCTCTTCGATCAGCAATCGACATCGGTCGTTCCTCAAAGGTTAAATCCTCTCTTACAGTCAACTCCGAATGATCTAGCACGTGTGTTTCATCTCGAATATACTTACGGAGTTGAGATACATGAAATACGTTATGAACATTCGCCAAAGATTGTGGTAAAGCCAATCGATAAGCCCCTTCTCCAACACGCTCCAAAATCTTGAAAGGCCCCACGAATCGAGGACTAAGCTTGCCTCGACTCCCAAAACGAATCACTCCTCTAGTCGGTAATATCTTTAAGAACACAAGATCACCAACCGTGAACTCTAGAGGTCTTCTCGATGTATCGGCCTAACTCTTCTGCCGATCTTGTACTGCCTTCATGTGATTACGGATAGTGTTAACTTTCTCTACGATTTTCACGATCAAATCCGGTCCCAACAATTTTCGTTCTCCAATATCGTCCCAACAAACAGGTGAACGACACTTGCGACCATACAACGCTTTGAATGGAGCCATTTGAATAGTCGCCTGAAAACTGTTATTGTAAGAAAACTCCACCAAGTGTAGATGATCCTCCCATGAACCCTTGAAGTCTAACATGCAAGCTCTCAACATGTCTTCAAGTGTTTGGATCGTTCTCTCCGACTGGCCATCTGTCTAAGGATGATAAGCTGTGCTAAACTTTAATCGCGTCCCCAAACTTTCCTGTAAACTCCTCCAGAAATGCGATAAGAATCGGGTGTCACGGTCAGACACGATACTCACAGGTACTCCATGCAACCTTACAATCTCCTGCATGTACCGTTCTGCCAACGCTTCCGTTGATTGACCAACTCGAAATGGTATGAGATGAGCTGTCTTGGTCAATCGATCAACAATCACCCAAACTGCATTGTTGCCCTTTGGACTCCGCGGTAAAGCTGTCACGAAATCCATGGTTATATGTTCCCACTTCCATTGAGAAATCGGAAGTGGTTGCAATAAACCAGCAACCTTTTGATGTTCAGCCTTAACTTGCTGACACACCAAGCACTTCGCCACAAAACGAGCAATCTCCTTTTTCATGCATTCCCACCAGAAATGCTGTCTTAGATCACGGTACATCTTCGTGCCTCCTAGATATACGGAATACGCGGAACTGTGTGCCTCTTTCATAACTTCTTCATGAATATCTATTTTTGGCACACACAAATGACTACCATATCGCAACGAACCATCTTCATGAATCAACAAGTCCGTTCGAAGTCCCGCTTCAACCTGTTCTCGAAACTTTCGCAATCTTGGGTCTTGCGACTGCGCTGTTTTAATATTCTCGACCAACGATGACTGTACTTGCAGCTGCATCAACTGTCCCGAAGAATGCGGTAGCACAATCTCCAACTCGAATCTCTGAAAGTCTTCGATAAGCTCTTTCTGTGCAGTCAACATCCGAATTGCTGGCAACCAACTAAGCGCATCCGGCACCACTTAACTTTCCCCGGATGGTACTTAAGATCAAGATCGTAGTCAGCCATCAGCTCCAACCATCTACGCTGCCTCATGTTAAGCTCTTTCTGCGTGAACACAAACTTTAAGCTTTTGTGATCGGTGAATACTTCGACCATTTCGCCCAATAAGTAGTGTCTCGAAATCTTCAAAGCGAAAATCACAGCTGCTAGCTCCAAATCTTGAGTTGGGTAATTCTTCTCATGGGTCTTCAACTGTCTTGATGCGTAAGCTATAACCTTCCCATGCTGCATCAAAACACATCCTAAACCTTTCCCAGATGCGTCGCTGTGAATCACCAATCCTCCAGAACCGTCTGGTACGGTCAAAATAGGAGCGGTTATCAATCTTTGCTTCAATGCCTCAAAAGCCGATGCACACTTTTCCGTCCATACGAATGGTACTTCCTTACGTGTAAGATTGGTCAAAGGCTCAGCCAAACAGGCAAAATTCTCCACGAATCTTCTGTAATATCCGGCAAGTCCAAGAAAACTTCTGATCTCTGCTACGTTCTTCAGAATCGGCCAATCTCGAACTGCTGCAATCTTCTCGGGATCAACGGCGATTCCATCTTCGGATACGACATGCCCCAAAAACTTCACTTCTTCAAGCCAAAACTCACACTTGCTCATCTTTGCATGCAATCTTTCTTGCCTCAATGTCTGCAGTGCGATCTTCAAGTGTTCCGCATGCTCTTTAATGCCCCTCGAGTAGACCAGAATATCATTGATGAACACCACTATAAACTGGTCCAAGAACGGTGAAAAGATTCGGTTCATCAAGTCCATAAATATCGCCGGTGCATTCGTGACTCCGAATGGCATCACTAAATACTTGTAGTGTCCATACCGAGTTCGGAACGCAGTCTTGCAAATATCTTCTGATTTAACTCGGACTTGATGATATCCGGATCGTAAATCCAGCTTCGAGAATACCCTCGCGCCATTGAGTTGCTCGAATAATTCGCCAATACGAGGGATTGGGTACTTGTTCTTAATAGTCAACCGGTTTAATTCTCGATAATCGATGTATATCCTCCTTATGCCATCTTTCTTCTTTACTAGAAGAACTGGAGCTCCCTAAGGTGAATTGCTGCTGCGAATCCAACCCTTCTCAAGTAATTCAGTAACCTGTTTCTTGACTTCTTCCAACTCCACTGGTGCCAATGGATAGTACGCCTTTGAGATTGGCGTTGCACCAGGAACAAGATCGATTGCGAACTCTACATCTCGTTTTGGCGGTAAACCCGAGATGTCCTCGAAAATGTCCATGAACTCTCGAACTACAGCTGGCGCTTCCTCCTTATCAACTTCCATCGATGAAAGAACACTGCTTGTCGGCCTAGCCCTAAACTCGACTGGCCCGACAGAACTGCTACCTCCAGCAAGAACAAACTCCGGATGTCCGGAAATCTGGAAAATCACTTTCTTTGCCCTATAATCAATATGGGCGTGGAAAGTGCCGAGAAAGTCCATTCCCAAGACAACATCATAACTGCCGGTATCGATCACCAAGAAATCTGCAAAACATAAATTGGTAAGCAATGAAACCGAGAGAAGCAAGGCAATATAATGACCATGAAACAAGGAAGTGAATCAAGACTAGGACTCTAAGTTACTTAAATAGAGTACCGCATTGTAACCATGCTGCAGTTCTTAGTTACAATCACATAACTCCGCAAGTCACCCAAATCCTAGTATCAGAATCAAAGGAATAGCAAAGGATAAACAATAAGGAAACAAAAAGATTTCAAGCCGAGATGCAAAGTTGTTTGCATATCGTCAAGACAAAGAATCAAGAGATAGATAAGATTCAAGAATCGTGAGAACAATGTGGCAGGACATGTCCCTAATTACGAGTTTTCTGATTCGTGTATTGGGTCCAATACCTAACTACAAAAAGAATCAAACCTGATTAACCTAAATCCTATGTCTCTGATACCAAACAGTCCCTGTCACGCCCCGCTTCCCAGAGTGCGCTAAGATCGGCACGTGACAGTGCCAACCATGCTACCTGTGGCTAGGAAGCATCCCTCCATAGTCACATTACGGCTGTCTATAGATATCAAGAAAGGAAAATAAAAGAAACTATCTAGTACATGTCCATAAGCCAGAAATAACGAGTCAAGAAATAATATGCGGAAGCAATAAATTCAAGTAACAATGACAATCTGGAAAGTACGTCCCATAATACGGGCTCACATCAGGAAAGAAAGTGATGGAATAAAACTAAACTAACTAGCTACTAACAAGATCTTCACTGATCGGCTTGTTGGTCAAAATACTCCTGAACTGCCTGCGATAAAGATAAGGGATCTGGGTCATGCAAAACCCAGACGTCAGTGCTGTAGGGTTCCTAGGCACTCTCAAGTGGTCTCACAAGGCATCAACCATGCCAATTTCAAAATTTACCGTGCCGAGAAACCCTAAACTACGGATCGTTTGCTAGAAATCTAGGCGAAAAGATAACAAGTTAACACTTAACTAAGAGAATACGGAAATACAACCTTTGTAGATCCGGTCCTCCACCTCCACGGCTCCGAGATGAGGTCCTCTCCGCTGTCCAAATCAAATCCGGGCTCTAGCGTCGGCTTCATCGGAGAACGAGCGGGCAAGGTCGTCGGCTTCGTGCCGAAGTTGATCTACGTCGAGGCATCGCTAGATCAAGCTCCACCTTCACCAAACCATGATAACTTGTGAAGGAAACACACTCTACTACTTGGCAAGAGGTAGAGGATGAAGAAATAGGAAGTGGGTAGACTTTAGAATTGGATTTCTCACTCATTTCCATCAATCACCATTGATGGAGCTTGCTTTCTTCAAGTGAAGAAAAAGAAGAAGAAGAAGGTAAATGTTATGATAAGTTAATTAAAAAAGAAAAGAATAAATCAATCCTTATCATAACATGACCATAGTTAAGTGTAGAGAACTAATCATGGTTTAATGCAATGGTTAGGGTTAAGCTAAAAGACAAAATGGTCATATGGTCAAAGCTTCATGAAGCTTCATCAAGCTTCATGAAAGAAAGAAAGAATGATAACCATTTTGTTTTCTTTTGTCATTTCATTTTAATCCAAATAAAAAGATAAATGAATGGACAAATAAATAGAAACCTTAACCATTTACTTAACCTAGGTTTAATTCTTTACACTAACCAATGTTGCATGCATCATCAAACATGATACAATCAAGTGCACAAAAATATATCGCATATACAATGCGCACAATCCAAGTGAGAAAATCCATTTAAAGTGAACCATTACTAGTTAATGCAAAGTAATATATCAAATATATAATTATACATTAAATCATTAAATCAACACTTGATTCAATGATCCGGTCATGTCGCACACAACCGACTAGTATACAATGTATCGGCTTATCGAATCAACGCTTGAATCGATAACTAGGTTATATCGCATACAACCATTCGATACATTCATCGCGAGAATGGAATACGGTATCACATACACGTATTATTCTCGGTCCCGCACATATCTCATATGCGCTCCTATTTCGTTTCTCTTGAGCCAGGAAACCTCTGTGTAGGACTCTAAAGACTCGTCAATACGCCGGCAGCAGATGATGATCATATCAAACACCCACAAGCCGCAAGCGGTCTGCTAAACGTAACGGCCACCCGGGTATTGAGCGATCAGAAGATCGACGAGCAAGCCCGCTCACACTCCTGTGAATCCAACCAGTAACACTACCGTACAGTCCGGTCTGTTCGTCTGATATGTCGCATATCTCGCCTAGGGGTGGTATACGTCAGACCCCAATAGCTCGATAAGTCGTGTCGATATGAGGTCTATAACACTTCGAGAAACTACTGGTAACACTTACCAGTAAATCACAGCAACCCTGGCCAGGGATTTCCTGTTATAGCCAATCGAACACAGCGCAACATCAACTCCCTATACCGGGAGAGACGAATCCCCTCCTATCGCTCATTGCCTCCATGTGACTCGGGACTGTACCCAAAAACCACCGTTTTGCATGCCCTCTTGGACGTGGTAAGATGGAAATCAAAGCACAGTGGGAACCACACAAGACTCTATGACGATCTCGGGTCAACAGACTACTCTGTACCAGTGTCACCAGAGAACTGCCATCTGACGTGAGGTATAATACCATCTGGGAGTTCTCGGCGAGTCCGTCCAGTGTACCCAGTCTCTACTGAGCACCCGTATATCATCTCTGATGTCAAACACCAATGGATATGGGATCATCCATCGCCCATCTGTATGGGTCGAGAAGGTACACGCTAGTCTACTCTGGTATATCGATGCCCCGTCTCGATACACCCACGACTAGGGACTTTGAAGGATGTACTTATGGACTACCATGTCCCCACTAGTATGATCTGCATCATAGTCCAGGTAGTCAAGTACAGATCCTAAGGGCTTTACCAACATGTAACAGAGAGACAATCAGCATACACGTTAAGGTAAAGGTCAACCAGATAGCATACTATCATGTCGAGCAAGAAAGTCCTCCCTATATATGTCCCAGCATCCACTACAATATACATCCAATGTACAGTAATGGCCTCTAGGGCATACATATAACTAACAATCTCCCACTTGCACTAGGGCCATCTGTAGCAGTGGTTGTAGTATCTCATACTCAACCATCCCATAAAAGTCTCTCTCTGGGAACAGGCCTTTGTGAGTGGATCCGCTATGTTGTCCTCTGAGTCTACTCTCCAAACCTCGATCACCCTGGAGATCAACTATCTCCATGATCAGGTGACACTGCCTTAGAATATGTCTGGATCACTGATGGGACCTGCGTTCCTTGGCATAAGCCACAACTCCATTGTCACACAATGGGAGGAACATAGTTCATCTCATGAACCAATATACACCCAAACAGCCTCTTTGGTAGCATCTTTAGTAGCGATGTATCCTGCCTTTATCGTCTAGTATGCCACGGTATCTAGCTTGGAACTCTTCCAACATACCGTCCCTTTACTGAGGGTAAAGACAATGCCTGCGACTGACATTCAGTCGTCTTTATCACCCTGGAACCCTTCCAGTGATTCTCCCCAGGATCGATTGATACCATCTCACTACAACTAGTGAGAATCCTAACATCCAATTAAATCTATCTCATAGATCCAAAACTCAGGATTTAGGAGGTATCATTTTGATCCTATATGGAGAATCATTGTGATAAGCGGAGATTGATCGAGCGTAGCATAGGAAACTCCTTCCCTATCAAGAGTATGTCATCCACGTACTCTACGAGGATCGTCACCATACTCCCTACTACCTTTTTGTATATACAAGGTTCATCTACCATTTTGATGATGTCAACTTCTTTGACTAACACATCAAAATAGACGTTCCAACTCCGCGATGCCTGCTTTATCCTATAAAGCATCTTGCACACGTTTCCGCTGCTCCCACTGTCTACGAGGCCCTCTGGCTGTGTACTTATAGACGCATTCTTCTAAAATATCATTTAGAAAAGCAGTCATGACACCCAACCGCCAGATATCGTAGTCATGGTATGTAGCCGTGGCAAGTAGTATCTGGATGGACTTAAGCATAGGTACTGGAAAAGGTTTCATCATTATCCACGCCTGGTCGATGACGAAAACCTTTAACTAGTCTAGCTTTGAAAGTCTCAACTTTTCCAAGTACACCAAGTAATCTTCTCAAGATTTACTTGCTCCTGATGGGGATTTAACCCTTCAGATATAGCAACTAAAGTCCATACTTTGTCGGTGTATAAGGATTCCATCTCAGATCACTAAGCATCCAGCCATTCTTATAGAGTCTTACTCCTGATGGCCAGCTCGAAACTAGTTGGGTCATCATCTCATGATGCAATCCTCGCTCCCACTGTCATAGAGAAACCGAAGTATCTCTCAGGTGGGTGAGGAACCCTACTAGATCGGCGGAGAGGCTGAGGTTCGTTGGTAATTATTGAATCCTTTGGTTCTGTCAAATCTTCTGCTGCAGTTTGTATAGCTGGAACATTTCCAGTTCTACTTAACAGACATTGCCTCGAGCTTGTCCGGATTTTGCTTTTAGACATAGGCCGGACAACCCCAAATCTTAACCAACTTAAGATATGGGCTCTTCCCTTTCTATATCAAATATGAAGTGGTAGGCAACTGATTTGATTCGAACCTTATTTAATAGGTATGCAGCTTCTCAAGTGCATAACTCCCAGAAGGAAAAAGGTAACTCAGTAGTACTCATCATAGAGCACACCTTATCATATAGGGTGTGAATGCTCCGCCCCGATATACCATCGTGCTATGGTGTATTCGGAGGAGTAATGCCGAGAGAGAATCTCATTCTCCTTTAGAATAGTCCAGGAATTCCGTGCTCAAGTATTCTCCTCCCTGATCACATCAAAGGACATAATACTTATACCCGTATACTGGTTCTCTACTTCTCGCTTATATTCTGTGAATATCTCAAAAGGCTCGGACTCATGTTTCAACAGGAACATATGACTGAATCTTGAGAGATTATCAGAGAGTATAATGAAGTATAAAGAATCAGTCCTGGCATGTGTAGACAGGAGACATTACATACATCATCATGTATCAGTCCCAAGAGTTCATTAACTCTTTCTCTGTTTCCAATAAACAGAGCTGGTGTCATTATATCTTTGTGACATGACTAGCGAGTTTCACAAGATGTAAATTCAAACTGATTTAAATATGCATCTAAATGTAACTTCAGCTAGTCGGGTCACATTGATATGACCTAGTCTACAATGCCTCAAGAAGGATTCGTTCATTTCTGAACTCTTCCTCTTGTGCGTGTTCCGTATACTAAAGAACTGTAGTTTGATTTAGAACATCAACGCTTTTAGATAACGTGCCTGAACCGATCAACTTTTGATATAGAAAATGTTCAAAACATTATCCAACAATACAAAATTTTATCATTTCTTTACTGATAAAGAGACTGGTATGATTTTGTATATCAGGTTCGGTATCTAATAACATTCGTTCAGAATCAATGTATTGGTAATACAGGGTGACAGTGACCAACAGACTTGGCTGCAACACTTGCCCCGTTTTCTGTCTCATGAAACTTATCATCTGTTCTCAGTTCTCTACCTTTCTCTAGCCCTATGTAACAGATTACATATCTGGGATCCTGATCTGGTATCACATACCCAGGACGTAAAGGATACTGAGAAACAGTTCTTTGTAACGAACACACCCGAAGATGATGCATCATATGCACTCTCTTCGTTTGGGCGGCACGGGAATTCTGGTATTCCCCAATTTCCTGCTCTGTCTTATAACATTTATAAGTTGGAGCGGGACCAACGTTCCCCAGCTCAGTATAACAAGCGGGTTCGGTCAAAAATCCGTTTTATTATCTTGATTAAGGCGTGATATGGTCGCTACCTGGAGAGAGAGAGAAGAAAACACTCAGCGTGCGCTCTGTCAAGAATAGATTGGTTATTATTTTATCTAATCAGGATGGCTCCCACTGCTTTTTATCAAATCTTCCTTCAAACCCTAAAAGGAAAGACTAGCCGGGATTAATTACACACTACAAGTTCGCCAATCTTTCAGCCAGGCCAGTGTCGGTACTTTGAGGGAGGTCCCCCGTGCTTTCGCACGAACCTAATTAATGTAAACCTCGTTTTCCCAGAGGCTTAACCTCGTTAACACCTTTCTAGACACCTACTTGATCGGCTAATTGTAATGTATAAAACTCTCCCAGGAGTAACTCTTACTCGCAGCGGGTATCGGGATCCAACTATCTCATAGAAGGTATGCAATCTCATTGCAAATTTCAACACTTGAAATTCCCGATAATTTTGCCCCTAGCGTCCTATGACCTTGACGCAGGCCAACAAACCATAGTCCGCTAGTCAAGTTCAACCCGTCATTTCCTGATTGAATTAAACCCATCCGCACGACCCTTGACGCAGGCCAACAAAGTCGCACGACTACCCTAATCCAATCACATCATATGCTTATGCAGATAAGCACCAGTTAGCTACCGCACACTACGCCTTGACGTAGGCCAACAAACGTAGCACGAATACTAACTACTACTTGTCTGAAATGACGGAGGGCTATGACAGGTTTTTCTGAAAACCCATTGCGTAATGAACTTGATATCGTTGCAGAATCAAATGATTTAAAAATGGAGTGCTTTTGAGGCTTTTCTAGTTTTGCTAAAGGAGTCACTCCCGGTGAAGGGATCGTCGGTCCTTTCCTCGTCGAATGAGGTGCGGGATATATCATATATACCTCTGTGCAAAGCAAAAACTCTTAAAAGCAATCAGAAGACAAACCGAGTGTGTAGCATCTGCCAGTTATTGCTAAAGGAGTCACTCCCGGTGAAGGGATCTCGGTCCTTTCCTCATCGAATAAGGTGCAGGATATATCACATATACCTCTGTGCAAAGCAAGAACTGTAGCTACCTGTTTTATTTTGAAATTCAATTCTACAACATCTTAGGTTTCTTTTATTTTCATTAATCACATTAATGAAGTCCCATCATTTAAGTACCTAATCATCACAGATAAATACGACGTACACTTATGCCATCCGCATTCGTCTCGATGTCCCCTCGTGCACCGTTAGGTTAGGTAACTAACGGCAGAGCAGGGCAGGGCTAGCGCGGGTGTAAAACATAAGTAACGTCTATATAATATATCATATATACTATATACTGTATCTATCACAGAACATCACATGATCACATCACAGATATCGCAGCAGAAGAAACATATGAAATATTGGATATACTAGGACGTCCGTGTTTTCAATACGAGCCAGTATAAAACACGGATTCCACGGTCGTGATGAATAGCCAAACCCACACCCCTAGACCCCTACGAGAGCGGCAAGTAACCCTACCAAATCTAGAGTTAGGAGACCCGGACTCGACTCCTCGAGTTGGTCTCCCACTGGATTCCAGAACCCGGTTACTTGTGCTCCCCTCCTTGGGTCTATCCTAGTGCGGAAAAGTAAATAATATACAAACGGTGACATCTTCCGCAACCTGGAAGTGCCCCAATAAAAGAATATTACATACAAGTTTTTACATGAATGAAAATGAAAAACACTCATCTCACATAAAAAACACCCGGCTATTCGAACACGACGATCCAATATAACATATCCAGCAACACATAACATCACATGTCATCAACGTAAGTAAATATGTCCATCCCAATTGTCGTTGACATATAGCAACGAAACCGGCGATATTACATATTACACTTACGGTCACAGAAAAGAAAGTGTAAAACTACAACAGTTGGAATCCGCAATCACTTCAGACATCACATGCCTGACCAAATGAATTCTTTAGACATCGCATGCCTAACAATTATAAACCCCGCATTTCAGTCTCAAAATCGAAAACTCTTTTCAATATCAAGTCGGGCAATTCAACAAGATTCCCGACATCCTGATCGAATGCTCGTCGCAAACTTCAGTAGACGGCCGCACCCCCGATACCGTCGACGAAGTGCACCAAGGCGGAACACCGCTACCGCGAGCACCCGAACGGATGCTTTCGGCGACGGGGTTCTCCTACAGTCACTTGGTCGGGGCTATGGAGTGTAGCTGTCTATTAAGTTTACCCGGCGAGTATCCGCGTACGCTACGTGATTGCGACGGACTTTTGATCGCATCAAAATTCCGTGGCAACCGATCAAGTGAGACTAAAGTGCTATGTTTATAACATTCATTCAGTTATCTCATAACTTCTTGTGAATTCCAATTATTGTATCCCATTCCAGATAAATAGAAAATGTTAAACTTTTCGATCGAACAGTCAAACACCCAAGTTTTCCCGATACAGATCAACACATGAAATATGAGTCTAACAACATTCAGTTCGTGCCTCAGTACCAACGGTCCAGCCGTAGAAGGGTCAAGCCAACGCCTCACATGTGGCACGCCGTACTGCCCCAAACCCGAAGGTTCAAAGGGCAGTTCAAGACGGTCACATAATCGAGTTAAGGTTTGTTGTCTTCTAGAGGGTCCATCGCGTTACTTGCACTACTTAGAATGTCGTTAAACTACGGAAAAATCCAACACTTGGAAATTTCCCGACAGGGGAAAAATTGGGTATTTATATCCGGTCGAACTTTTTAACATATTCTAAAATTTATCCGGAAAGCCACACAGACAAAATTTGATACTCCGATCAAAACACCGAATCCCCAAAACAACTCCAGAAAATTCAACTCTTGAATAAATTTTAAAAATACCCAGAGAACTCAGCACCTGAAACAATGAATTACTGTGCAAACAGTTAGGGCTGACGTCATCAATCTGCCGCGGAACCGCCGCCTAAGGCAGGCATCTGCCGCGGTTCCGCCGCAGTTTGCACTGTTCATGACCCCAATTTTGCGCCGTAATTCTTAGATTTCCCTGCTGGGTTTTCTGCATATTTTTAATTTGGAAAAATCCCAGTTTTTGAAAAAAGGACAGAGAGCATTTTTGTGATCGGGTTTCGGGTTCGTTCGGACTTCAAACTCCGTCTAGACTTCGCCTAAGGCTCTAGCTAGGCTCTGATACCACTGTAGGGTTCCTAGGCACTCTCAAGTGGTCTCACAAGGTATCAACCATGCCAATTTCAAAATTTACGGTGCCGAGAAACCCTAAACTACGGATCGTTTGCTAGAAATCTAGGCGAAAAGATAACAAGTTAACACTTAACTAAGAGAATACGGAAATACAACCTTTGTAGATCCGGTCCTCCACCTCCACGGCTCCGAGATGAGGTCCTCTCCGCTGTCCAAATCAAATCCGGGCTCTAGCGTCGGCTTCATCGGAGAACGAGCGGGCAAGGTCGTCGGCTTCGTGCCGAAGATGATCTACGTCGAGGCATCGCTAGATCAAGCTCCACCTTCACCAAACCATGATAACTTGTGAAGGAAACACACTCTACTACTTGGCAAGAGGTAGAGGATGAAGAAATAGGAAGTGGGTAGACTTTAGAATTGGATTTCTCACTCATTTCCATCAATCACCATTGATGGAGCTTGCTTTCTTCAAGTGAAGAAAAAGAAGAAGAAGAAGGTAAATGTTATGATAAGTTAATTAAAAAAGAAAAGAATAAATCAATCCTTATCATAACATGACCATAGTTAAGTGTAGAGAACTAATCATGGTTTAATGCAATGGTTAGGGTTAAGCTAAAAGACAAAATGGTCATATGGTCAAAGCTTTATGAAGCTTCATCAAGCTTCATGAAAGAAAGAAAGAATGATAACCATTTTGTTTTCTTTTGTCATTTCATTTTAATCCAAATAAAAAGATAAATGAATGGACAAATAAATAGAAACCTTAACCATTTACTTAACCTAGGTTTAATTCTTTACACTAACCAATGTTGCATGCATCATCAAACATGATACAATCAAGTGCACAAAAATATATCGCATATACAATGCGCACAATCCAAGTGAGAAAATCCATTTAAAGTGAACCATTACTAGTTAATGCAAAGTAATATATCAAATATATAATTATACATTAAATCATTAAATCAACACTTGATTCAATGATCCGGTCATGTCGCACACAACCGACTAGTATACAATGTATCGGCTTATCGAATCAACGCTTGAATCGATAACTAGGTTATATCGCATACAACCATTCGATACATTCATCGCGAGAATGGAATACGGTATCACATACACGCATTATTCTCGGTCCCGCACATATCTCATATGCGCTCCTATTTCGTTTCGCTTGAGCCAGGAAACCTCTGTGTAGGACTCTAAAGACTCGTCAATACGCCGGCAGCAGATGATGATCATATTAAACACCCACAAGCCGCAAGCGGTCTGCTAAACGTAACGGCCACCCGGGTATTGAGCGATCAGAAGATCGACGAGCAAGCCCGCTCACACTCCTGTGAATCCAACCAGTAACACTACCGTACAGTCCGGTCTGTTCGTCTGATATGTCGCATATCTCGCCTAGGGGTGGTATACGTCAGACCCCAATAGCTCGATAAGTCGTGTCGATATGAGGTCTATAACACTTCGAGAAACTACTGGTAACACTTACCAGTAAATCTCAGCAACCCTGGCCAGGGATTTCCTGTTATAGCCAATCGAACACAGCGCAACATCAACTCCCTATACCGGGAGAGACGAATCCCCTCCTATCGCTCATTGCCTCCATGTGACTCGGGACTGTACCCAAAAACCACCGTTTTGCACGCCCTCTTGGACGTGGTAAGATGAAAATCAAAGCACAGTGGGAACCACACAAGACTCTATGACGATCTCGGGTCAACAGACTACTCTGTACCAGTGTCACCAGAGAACTGCCATCTGACGTGAGGTATAATACCATCTGGGAGTTCTCGGCGAGTCCGTCCAGTGTACCCAGTCTCTACTGAGCACCCGTATATCATCTCTGATGTCAAACACCAATGGATATGGGATCATCCATCGCCCATCTGTATGGGTCGAGAAGGTACACGCTAGTCTACTCTGGTATATCGATGCCCCGTCTCGATACACCCACGACTAGGGACTTTGAAGGATGTACTTATGGACTACCATGTCCACACTAGTATGATCCGCATCATAGTCCAGGTAGTCAAGTACAGATCCTAAGGGCTTTACCAACATGTAACAGAGAGACAATCAGCATACACGTTAAGGTAAAGATCAACCAGATAGCATACTATCATGTCGAGCAAGAAAGTCCTCCTTATATATGTCCCAGCATCCACTACAATATACATCCAATGTACAGTAATGGCCTCTAGGGCATACATATAACTAACAAGTGCGTCATGATATCAAACGATAATAAATGAACAGGATACACGAGATATGCAGGCATGAATCATAAACAGTAACATGAAAGTAATAAGTAGACACGGATATAGAACAGTGAAGTGTATCAATATATGCGACGTGCAGCGATCAATCTAAACTGTGCTACTGGGTTATCTATTCTAAAATTTGTTTGAAATCAATTAATGTGATCATTCATGTAACTCAAAGGATATGTCCCGTTACCCCCCGGGACCACGGATCAGGAATATGTGAATCAAGAGTGGTTCTGTCCCGTTACCCCCCGGGACCACGGATCAAGAATATGTAAGGGTCATGAATGGCTCTGTCCCGTTACCCCCCGGGACCACGGATCAAGTAATACCCTTTTAAGTTACACTTTTGATTTCCCCATACCCCCAACGTTATGTGTTCAAGTCAGGTATTGAAAATCTGGAGCTAATACTAACACAGGATCAAGCAGGTACAGCTTTGTCTAAATAGACAACAGGTTAAGATTGTCGGCATTAGTAACAAGATCATGTATCAAGTCAAGCAGTGGTATATCAGGTCATGACAGGTAGTGCACATATGTCAAGCGGATGCTCATAATAAAACTGTAGCAAGTACGGATGCACAATTAAAGCATGGATGCACAAATATTTATCAGAGGTTACATCATGACTATATAGGATGCACAATATCAAGCATGGGGTACTAATGTAACAATAATATGAGTTAATAAAATATGAGGTGTAACTAGGTATGCAGAATTAATGGTATGGATACACAAATAAACATGAATGCAAAACTAACTATTAGGGATTGCAACTATAGCTCCATTACTAAGTATGATGCACATTATTAAGCATGGGGTGTTATTACAATAATAATATGAATTAATGTGATCTATAAATGCAGTTATATATATTTTAAATGAGATGGATGCAAACGGGTATCCAAAAATAGTAAAACTGTAAAATGGTAATGTGGGATGTACAACTAAGTAATATGAGATGTAAATATTCTATTGGGGGCAATATATTGTAATATAGTATGTAACAAGATATGTTTGCATGCACTAGATGTGAAATAAGTTGTACGGATCCATACGAATGTCGTAAAACAATAAAACTAAACATGGGATGCATGATTTAAAATACAGGTATTATATTTATTCAAATGGATGTAAATAGAGTAACATAGCATGTAGCAAGATAAACTTGCCTCAACGGATCGCGAAACGGATATGTACGGCACGTCCAACATCGGTAAAACGTCGCAACGCACGCACGACACACGGGACGGGTCCAAGCAATGTAAGAGGGTGATCACGCAGGTAAGGTACGTCCACAGGGTCGTCTGGAACGGCAGCGACGCAACTCCAGCGACGCTAAAACAAGATTCAAGAAAGTAAGGAAAAAGAAAAAGAAGAAGAGGAAGAAGAAAGGAGAAGGAAGCTCACTGGATTTTGTGATGGGGTCAGGGAGACGATGTGAGGGCGATGACGAGATCAACGGAGCTCCGGCGAGGCTAGGGTTTGGCTTGAGGAGTTAGGGTTTGGGCTCGGGTGTTGGTGCAGGCTGGGGTCGGGTGCAGGGGTCTGGTGAAGAAGGAAGAAGAGGAGAGGAGAGGGAGAGGAGGAGATGGTGGTGGTGACGGCGAGATGAGGTGATCATCTGCGATGAGGTGAGGGTGGCGACGATGGGTTCTGTGGTTAGGGTGCAGGGTGGTGGTACTCGGGAAGGAGGAAGGAGAAAAAGATGACGAGGAGGAGGAGGAGAAGGGAATGGAGGCTTGGTTGAGGTCGAGCTTAGTGAAGGCAGAGGAGATTTTAGGGTTAGGGTTGAGGAGTTTTTTTTTTGGGTTTTCTCGTGGGGGTGCTCGGCTTTAAAAGAAAGAAGAAGGGGGGAAAGAAGAGATTTATGAAGGGAGGTGACGCTAAGCGCGCGGACGGTGACCAGAGCCGAGAAACGAACAGTGTTCGCGAGAGGAGAGAGAGGGTGCGAGAGGAGAGATAAAGAAGAGACAACGACGGGGAGAGAGAAAGAGAGAGAGAAAGGGAAAGAAAGATGAGAGTGGAGAGAGTACTGGTGGGGTCGAGAGAAAGAGAGAGTTGTTAGTGCTGTTAGGAAAAAGATTTTAAATAAAAAAAGATTTGTAAGTTAAAATAAATTTTAAATGTAACCGATTACATAAATATTATATTAAATAAAAAATTGGATTTTCTGGTAAATACAGATTTAGTCCAAAACACGCCCAGGTCGGGTCTAAAAATTCAGTTTCAAAATATGAAAAATATATGCAACGACCAAAACTAAAAATGAATGTCCGGGTAACGAAAATGCATACCCCCAAGAACGAATGCACGTACGTGTGCGTAGCCATCCAAACAAGTCTGTTTCACTGAACGGGACGAGAACAAGATACGCGGATGCTACCACGGGGTTAGGGGTATCATGCAGGTCATGCAATGTATTTTTAAAATAGTTTATATGCCTTAAAATGTTATATTGTAAAAATGCAATTGCCAGATAAAATGCCAGTATGCAGTATTAATGAAAGTGCACAAGTTTACGTAACAAGTCAGGATAAATCATAAACTTGAATCAAGACAAGTTTCAAGCAAGCAGGTCGGGTCGGATGCAAATACAAATGCCAAATATACTATTCGCACCCAAAACACAATAAATCAGGAAAATATCATAAATAAAGAATACATGAACTAGAACTAGTATAAATGAACTAGAGTGTTACATATGTTTAGTAGGGTCCTTATTGTACTTTAGTATAACTTGAGGGGGTTTTATGTAAAAATAGTTTTGGTATAATTTCAAAATACACCTCAAGTATTTAATTATCATCTTTAGGGTTTTCATTGATGTATATTTTATAAATGTGACATTTCTAGTGAATAAAACCTAATTTCACAATATATGGTATTTATTTGTAATATGAATATTGTTTTGAATTATCATGGTAGTTTCATGTAATATTGAATTCTTTTCTTGAGTTTTGGAAACATGGAATAATATATATATTTAAAATAAATACTTTGGTAACATTTATATATACATATTTAACGAAATTAAATTTATTTATTTTCTTTTAAAAATCTCATTTTCTAAAGAAAAATGTATAAAAATTTCATCGAGATCGAATGCTCCTTACGGAGGTCTGCATCTTGCTCTACTAAGCCCAAGGATGCACTATAATCCGTACCATCCCGAACACGGTCCCCAAAATGGGTTGTAGAGGCGCAATTGCATGAAAATTGTTAATACATCTCTTTAAAATACACGGTTTTATAAGTTAAAGGGATTTATTTGTAAAGTCGTATTTCCCGTATTCTATTGTCCCAAAATCAATCGTGCTATGATAGAGATGTGTGTTGTGAGAAGGTAGGTCATTATCTCGTGAACTATCTAAAGGTATAGTAAGGAATAACGGTTATAATGTCGAAATGAATAGTTTGTGGTATTTTTATGTAAAAATGCGATAAATGTCACAAAAATGATTATTTTGATGTGAAACTTGTTTTGTTGAGTTTGTTAATGTTTGTTAAGCAATATGTGAGAATATGAAGTTATCTTGATTAAGAAAAATATAGTTTTATAAAGAAAACCGAATCGGAAGTCGGACTAACTCCGCTTCCGTTGGGTTTTAGTTTTGTAACTTTTTAAAGATGAAGATGAGAGGGGAAATGGGACTTACTGGCTTTAATGAGAGGGGGGAGGTAGGAGGAGGTCTAGAATTCGTCGGTGCTTTGTTTCGTTGCCTGAAACTCCTCATATAGTCGCCGGAACTTCGTCGGAGTTCCGCCCTTTGCTAACTTCACTTGCACACAAATAGAGACTTGGGAATTCTTGAGAGTTTTTGTATATAATTTTCAGTGTGAAGGGATGCAAAGTGGAGTGGGTATTTATAGGACAAATTAGGGTTTAGGGGGTGATGAAAAATGCATTTAAATTTGCATTAAAAATGGAATTTAAAGGGTTTGCAACTCGAATCCAAGCAATCTCTGGCACTTGTGCTGCTGCCAGGTCATCTTCAATGCTTTGAGCCCATTCCTCCGCTTCCAGAGGGCTCTCTTTTCCTGCGAACTGCTTGGGGTGAAAGGCCCTGAATTATTTCACTCTAGGTGCTTCTGCCTCAGGACGGTTCAACAAGATAGCAGTCTGCTGCTGTTGTCCCTCCAGGAGGCTATGAATCGCCTCAAGTAGTACCGTCTGCTTATTAATCGGAGCAGCTACGGCAGGTGTAATCGGTAGAGGTGGTGGAGTGTTATTAAAGTTGGTGCTAGTGTTGTTTAGGGAATCCATAATCTTGAAAGAAAAATTTGGGTTAGGACAGACTCAAAATATATGAAATTGGAAGATTCAAGGAATATGAATTGTAAAGAATGTTTTAGTTGCTGGTTCTTGTGTTATATTGTTTAGGACGTCCATGCAGAACTGACCTGCATGGTAGGGTTCCATACAGCTCGGACCTGCATGGGCCACCGACAAAACCTGCCATGCCCCGCTTCCCATTGTATGGGCAGAGGACGCGATGAGGCCGCTACGTATTTACTCAGAAGTAAACACGCTAAGCGTATCTAAGCAATATAATATAAAATGTATACAAGAGACAAGATATAAATGAACGACAACTTTATTTATTAATATTCTTTTTACAATACAACTGAAATGGAAATACATGTACTGAAAGCAATGCCTAAACAATGGCATAACAGAAATGAAAATGAAATGTAATGTACAAGTGAATCTAAAACTCCGGGTCTTTAGTAAACTGATCCAAGTCTTAGCTGCTGGGTTCGATCTCCAGTGAGTCCAAAACACCTGACGACGTTCCAAAGGAGAAGAAAAAGAATGCCATCAGCGAACAAATCGCTCGGTAAGTCCCAAAGATGAGGGAGAAGTAGAATAGACAAAGAGAGAGTATAACTATTATAATGTTGATTGTTATGTTAACATAGTTGTTTGTACCTTGGTACAGAAATGCCAGTGTATACGAGAGGAGTCCTACTTTCCCCGTGGACTAAGGTATAAGGAGCACAAAGAACCGTTCGGCCACGGTACAACGGCAATGGAGATTCAGGTTAGGTGTATTATGGTTACAGTCTCATGCCACTTTTAACACCTTCCGTACCAATCTACCCCTTTATAAACCCCGCGATGTCTTGATTGTATTGTATTGTTTTGTATTGGTAAGTTGTATAGATGGATGACTTGCCGAAACCATGATATCAGTAAATGGAACGGATATAATAGATGAATATGTAGATGAAATATATCCATGGTTCGGTTCAGTCAGTATAGATTGAATAAGTGGATTCATGTTGAATTGTTGTATTGTAGGTTGTACTTGAATCACATTCAAGTCAGATTATATTAAGATTTGGTCTGAGTCAGACACTTTTAAAAGAACTTGAAATCCTGATTGTTTTGGTGGTATCGGTAACTGCTGCACATGGACGGCAGGATTTGTGTCTTTTTTCAAGACAATTACCGTATTGATAACACCGTTTTTTAAGTTGTCTATCTTAAATAGGCAAGCATCCATATCTCCGGCTCCCTGAGGCACAAGAGACTGGTCCTGCTTAAACCTATGTTTACCAGGGTCCTTATTGTATTTTAGTATAACTTGAGGGGGTTTTATGTAAAAATAGTTTTAGTATAATTTCAAAATACACCTCAAGCATTTAATTATCGTCTTTAGGGTTTTAATTGATGTATATTTTATAAATGTTACATTTCTAGTGAATAAAACCTAATTTCATAATATATGGTATTTATTTGTAATATGAATATTGTTTTGAATTATCATGGTAGTTTCATGTAATATTGAATTCTTTTCTTGAGTTTTGGAAACATGAAATAATATATATATTTAAAATAAGTACTTTGGTAACATTTATATATACATATTTAACGAAATTAAATTTATTTATTTTCTTGTAAAAATCTCATTTTCTGAAGAAAGATGTATAAAAATTCGTTTCGAGATCGAATGCTTCTTACGGAGGTCTGCATCTCGCTCTACTAAGCCTAAGGATGTGCGATAATTTGCACCATCCTGAACGGTGTCCACAAAATGGGTTGTAGAGACGCAATTGCATGGAAATTGTTAATACATCTTTTTAAAGAAAACGGTTTTATAAGTTAAAGGGATTTATTTGTAAAGTCGTATTTCTCGTATTCTATTGTCCCAAAATCAATCGTGCTATGATAGAAATATGTGTTGTGAGGAGGTGGGTCATTACCTCATGAACTATCTAAAGGTATAGCAAGGAATAAGGGTTATAATGTCGAAATGAATAGTTTGTGGTATTTTTATGTAAAAATGCGATAAATGTCACAAAAATGATTATTTTGATGTGACAATTGTTTTTTTGAGTTTGTTAATGTTCGTTAAGCAATATGTAAGAATATGAAGTTATCTTGATTAAGAAAAATATAGTTTTTTAAAGAAAACCGAATCGAAACTCGGACTAACTCCGCTTCTGTCGGGTTTTAGTTTTGTAACTTTTTAAAGATGAAGATGAGAGGGGAAATAGGACTTACTGGCTTTGATGAGAGGGGAGAGGTAGGAGGAGGTCTAGAATTCATCGGTGCTTCGTTTCGTTGCTGGAAACTCCTTGTATCGTCGCCGGAACTTCGTCGGAGTTTCGCCCTTTGCTAACTTCACTTGCACACAAATAGAGACTTGAGAATTCTTGAGAGTTTTTGTATAGAATTTTTAGTGTGAAGGGATTCAAAATGGAGTGGGTATTTATAAGACAAATTAAGGTTTAGGGGGTGATGAAAAATGCATTTAAATTTGCATTAAAAATGGGATTTAAAGGGGTTTTTAATTCTCTGGAAAATGCAGGGAAAACAAATAGATAGGGGTTAAAGAGGGGAGTCCAAGGGTCTAGGGTTTACAAAAAAAATAGGGTTTGGGCTAGGGAAAACCGGCGGCACCGGTCTGGGAGGGATTCTCGCCGGTCGGATCCGAGGGGATAGGGTCTGGATTGGAGCCACGTGTCCATGACGCTTTAACTAGCCTATTTTACCTGTTTGATTATTCTGTAACTTACCCTATTACGTGTAGTGCACGTGCAAACTCTTGGGCTTCTAAAAGATTAAAAGAATTTAAAATAAAAAGATAATGTGGCTGATGGGATTTGAACTCTGGTGCTATGGTTCAGCAGTGCAAGGTCTTACCAATGAGCTACAAGCTCCTTCTTACTGTTCTAAAGCAAAACAAACTTATAACTCGTGTTCAGCCTTAGGTGTGCCTTTCTGTATTTTAAAAAATTCGTACAGAAAGTTAGGGTTGTTACATTCTACCCTCCTTATAAAAATTTCTTCCTCGAAATTTGTAAAAGGAAAATGTAACGGATTCAAGGAATGTTTGGTGATAGAAGTACTGATAGTGTATGGAAAAATAACAAAGTCGTACAATGGTTTGAAATGGTTGAAGAGACTTACCAGTGTTACCTTGGTCTACAGCCTCTGCTTCTTCGGCCGCTAAAAGGAAACCCTGACGCCGTGGTTCATTCCTCCTAGCTGGAGGCACATTCCTCTGTCCTTAGGGCATGTTTTTCTGCTCTCGAGGCATATTCCTCATTGCATGATGGAATTGGTGAGTAGGTTGTGCTGGTGGTGGAGCTGGGAGTGCAAGACGAGGTGTAGGAGTATGGATAGCTGGCCGCTGCGGGTGGTTGATAGGTGTGTGAGCTAGGTTGCGTCTATAAAGACAATTTCCAATTCCGTGATTGGATGCGTCACAAACTAATCACAGGACTTTTGCGTGCCAACAGTCCTTCACCAAATATCCTTCTCTCTTGCAATAGAAGAAAAAATCAGGACTCGGCTAGTTTATTATTTCTTCCGGTCTCCTGGGTTCAACAGTTGGCTTTGAAGAGGCTCCTCCTGCCATCTGGTTGGCAGGGCGCTTAACTCTGGCAGATTGGGGTCTACCCTTCTTCTTCACTACTGCCTCGTATCTTCGGGCAGCCTTCAAAGCCAAATCATGGGTTGGGAAATCCCCTGTAGCTAATGCAGCTTGGATTTGCGGGTCCAACCCTTGCTGAAATGTTCTAGCCCTGATCTCAGCAGTCGGTATGAGATGGGCCGCAAACCTTTTATGGTCTTGTGTTAGTTGTGTAGTATGTGATATAGAATCGAACATTGAGACATATCTTACCTGCTGAGCATAGTAAACTCAGCATCATACTCATCTACAGATTTGGTCCATATTGAATTTTGTTATAGATGGATGAACTGCTGCTCCATATCAAAGCGGGCAGTCTCAGGGAAGTATTTTGCATCGAATATGTCACGGGAAGTCTTCCATTCGATAGGGTGATGAAGACGGCTTTCTTCCGCCTTCTACCAAACCCGTGCATTATCAGTGAGCTGCAGCTTTGCAACTCGAACCCAAGCAATCTCTGGCACTTGTGTTGCTGCTAGGTCATCCTCAACGCTTTGAGCCCATCCTCCGCTTCCAGAGGGCTTTCTTTTCCTGCAAACTGCTTGGGGTGCAAGGCCCTGAATTGTTTCACTCCAGGTGCTTCTGCCTCAGGACAGTTCATCAAGATAGCAGTCTGCTGCTGCTGTCTCTCCAGGAGGATACGAATCGCCTCAAGTAGTATCGTCTGCTCATTAATCGGAGTAGTTACGACAGGTGTAATTGGTAGGGGTGGTGGAGTGTTATTGAAGTTGGTGCTGGTGTTGTTTGGGGAATCCATAACCTTGAAAGAAAAATTTGGGTTAGGACAGATTCAAAATATATGAAATTGGAAGATTCAAGGAATATGAATTGTAAAGAATGTTTTAGTTGCTGGTTCTTGTGTTATATTGCTTAGGACGTCTACGCAGAACTGACCTGCATGGTAGGGTTCCATACAGCTTGGACCTGCATGGACCACCAATAAAACCTATCACGCCCCGCTTCCCATTGTACGGGCAGAGGATGCGACGAGGCCGCTACGTGTTTACTCAGAAGTAAACACGCTAAGCGTATCTAAGCAATATAAAATAAAATGTACACAAGAGATAAGATATAAATGAACAACAACTTTATTTATTAACATTCTTTTTACAATACAACTGAAATAGAAATGCATGTACTGAAAGCAATGCCTAAAAAATGGCATAACAGAAATGAAAATGAAATATAATGTACAAGTGAATCTAAAACTCCGGGTCTTTAGTAAACTGATCTAAGTCTTAGCTACTGGGTTCGATCTCCAATGAGTCCAAAACACCTGACGACATTCTAAAGAAGAAGAAAGAGAATGTCGTCAGCGAACAAATCGCTCGGTAAGTCCTAAAGATAAGGGAGAGGCAGAATAGATAGAGAGAGAATATAACTATTATAATGTTGATTGTTATGTTAACGTAGTTGTTTGTAGCATGGTACAGAAAAAACCAGTGTATACGAGAGGAGTCCAACTTTCCCCATGGACTAAGGTATAAAGAGCATAAGGAACCGTTCAGCCATGGTACAACGGCAAGGGAGATTCAGGTTAGGTGTATTATGGTTATAGTCTCGTGCCACTTTTAAGACCTTCCGCACCAATCTACCCCTTTATAAACCGCACAATGTCTTGATTGTACTGTTTGTATTGTATTGTTTTGTATTTGTAATTTGTATAGATAGATGACTTGCCGAAACTATAATATCAGTAAATGGAACGGATATAATGGATGAACATGTAGATGGAATATATCCATGGTTCGGTTCAGTCGGTATAAATTGAATAAGCGGATTCATGTTGAATTGTTGTATTATAGATTGTACCTGAGTCACATTCAAGTCAGATTATATTAAGAATCAGTCTGAGTCAGACACCTTTAAAAGAACTTGAAATCCTGATTGTTTTGGTGGTATCGATAACTGCTGCACATGGACGACAGGATTTGTGTCTTTTTTCCAAGACAATTACCGTGTTGATAACACCGTTTGTTAAGTTTTCTACCTTAAATAGGCAAGCACCCATATCTCCGGTTCCTGAGGCTCAAGAGATCGGTCCCGCTTAAACCTATGTTAACTAGGGTCCTTATTGTACTTTAGTATAACTTGAGGGGGTTTTATGTAAAAATAGTTTTGGTATAATTTCAAAATATACCTCAAGTATTTAATTATCGTCTTTAGGGTTTTCATTGATATATATTTTATAAATGTGACATTTCTAGTGAATAAAACCTAATTTCACAATATATGGTATTTATTTGTAATATGAATATTGTTTTGAATTATCATGGTAGTTTCATGTAATATTGAATTCTTTTCTTGAGTTTTGGAAACATGGAATAATATATATTTAAAATAAGTACTTTGGTAACATTTATATATACATATTTAACGAAATTAAATTTATTTATTTTCTTGTAAAAATATCATTTTCTAAAGAAAAATGTATAAAAATTCCATCGAGATTGAATGCACTTTATGGAGGTCTGCATCTCGCTCTACTAAGCCCAAAGATGTGCGATAATACGCACCATCCCGAACGGGGTCCCCAAAATGGGTTGTAGTGGCGCAATTGCATGGAAATTGTTAATACATCTTTTTAAAGAAAACAGTTTTATAAGTTAAAGGGATTTATTTGTAAAGTCGTATTTCCCGTATTCTATTGTCCCAAAATCAATCGTGCTATGAGAGAGATGTGTGTTGTGAGGAGGTAAGTCATTATCTCATGAACTATCTAAAGGTATAGTAAGGAATAAGGGTTATAATGTCGAAATGAATAGTTTGTAGTATTTTTATGTAAAAATGCGATAATTGTCACAAAATTGATTATTTTGATGTGAAACTTATTTTGTTCAGTTTGTTAATGTTTGTTAAGTAATATGTGAGAATATGAAGTTATCTTGATTAAGAAAAATATAGTTTTTTTTAAAGAAAACCGAATCGGAAGTCGGACTAACTCCGCTTCCGTCGGGTTTTAGTTTTGTAAATTTTTAAATATGAAGATGAGAGGGGAAATGGGAGTTACTGGCTTTGATGAGAGGGGGGAGATAGGAGGAGGTCTAGGATTCGTCGATGCTTCGTTTCGTTGCCGAAAACTTCTCGTATCGTCGCCGGAACTTCGTCGGAGTTTCGCCCTTTACTAACTTCACTTGCACACAAATAGAGACTTGGGAATTTTTGAGAGTTTTTATATAGAATTTTCAGTGTGAAGGGATACAAAATGGAGTGGGTATTAATAGGAAAAATTAGGGTTTAGGGGGTGATGAAAAATGCATTTAAATTTGCATTAAAAATGGGATTTAAAGGGGTTTTTTAATTTTTTGGAAAATGCAGGGAAAACAAACAGATAGGGGTTAAAGAGGGGAGTCCAAGGGTCTAGGGTTTACAAGAAAAATAGGGTTTGGGATAGGGAGAACCGGCGGCACCGGTCTGGGAGGGATTCTCGCCGGTCGGATCCGAGGGGATAGGGTCTGGATTGGGGCCACGTGTCCATGATGCTTTAACTAGCCTATTTTACCTGTTTGATTATTCTGTAACTTACCCTATTACGTGTAATGCACATGCAAACACTTGGGCTTCTAAAAGATTAAAAGAATTTAAAATAAAAAGATAATGTGGCTGATGAGATTTGAACTCTAGTGCTATGGTTCAGCAGTGTAAGGTCTTACTAATGAGCTATAAGCTCCTTCTTGCTGTTCTAAAGCAAACCAAACTTATAACTCGTGGTCAGGCTCAGGTGTGTCTTTCTGTATTTTAAAAAATTCGTACAAAAAGTTAGGGTTGTTACAGTTCCTTTTGGGTGAAGATATACTTCAAGCTCTTATGATCGATGTAAATTTATATCCTCTCTCCCAATAAGTAGTGCCTCCAAATTTTGAGTGCGAAGACAACTACGGCGAGCTCTAAATCATGCGTTAGGTAATTTCATTCATGCACCTTTAACTGTCTTGATGCATAAGCCACCACCCTTCCATGTTGGTACAAAACACATCCCAAACCTATTCCCGAGGCATCGCAATGTATGTCGAAACCTCTAGTTCTATCGAGAATTATAAGAATGAGTGATGAGATTAACCGAGCCTTCAATTCTGCTAATGCTTCCTCGCAACCCTTGGACCATATATACGGCACATCCTTCCGAGTCAAGGTAGTCAGAGGTTCTGCAATCTTGGAGAAGTTCTTAATAAAACGGCGGTAATATCCGGCAAGTCCTAAGAAGCTTCTGATCTCTGTAACTGTTCTTGGTATTGGCCATGTCTGAACTGTGACAATCTTGGTCTGGTCCACTAAAATCCCTTCACTTGACACAACATGTCCTAAGAACGCTACCCTCTTTAACCAAAACTCGTATTTGCTGAGATTTGCATATAGTTGGTGTTGACGCAAGGTTTCGAGCACCGCACGTAAATGTTCCTCGTGTTCGTCCTGATTCTTCGAATACACAAGAATATCTTCAATGAAGATAACGACAAACTTGTCTAAGTATTCGTAAAACACTTGGTTCATCAAATTCATAAATACTGCTGGAGCATTGGTTACTCCAAAAGGCATCACTAGGAATTCATAGTGTCCATACCTAATCCTAAAAGCCGTCTTAGGTATATCAGACACATTCACTTTGAGTTGATGATAGCCCGTCCGCAAATCCAACTTTAAGAACACTCGAGATCCCTCCAATTGATCGAACATATCGTCTATCCTCGGTAAGGGATACTTATTCTTGATTGTTACCTTATTTAACTCTCGGTAGTCGATACACATCCGCTTAGTTCAATCCTTCTTAGGTACCAACAGGGGCACCCTAAGGTGATAAGCTCGGTCTAATAAATCCCTTATTGAGATGCTCCTCAATTTGTGTCCGAAGATCCTTCAATTCTGTTGGCCCTATCCGGTACGGTGTTTTCAATATAGGTTGAGTCCCCGACATCAAATCTGTAGTGAACTCGATTGCCCGATTTGGTGGTAAACCCGACACATCTGCAAACACGCCTTCAAATTCTCGTACAACCATCGGCATACTTTCCTCCCTCTGTACTGTGTATAACATCTCTTCTTTTCTCAGTACAGCTCGGTAAGTTGCTGGATCCAAGAACTTACTTCCACTCTCGAATATGAACATTAGGTGGTCAGGGATTTCATACACTGCCCTTCTTTGACGACAGTCGATGGTAGCGTAAAAAGTACTCAACCAGTCCATACCTAAGACCACATCGAAATTTAGAATATCTATCACCATAAAGTTGGCGTAGAAACCTCGACCGCAGATCACCATGGGACACATATCGTATCCCATAGTGAACTTGATCACACCGTTTCCCATTTTGACATTCCATTCAGTGATGAGAGGTGTCACTGGAATGGAACTGGCGTGTAGGGTGTTTTTCGTCACCCCATTGAGATGGTAATGCATGTGCGCTTGTCAGGCGCATTACAGATTCCCCCTGCCTAGGGTAGGCTGGGGTTTATTGATTATGGGGATCCTAATCTCCAGCAGCCGTGGACTAAGCTGCCGTTAATTACCCCTCGCCTTTAGAGCGAGGGAACCTCCGATTAACAGGTCAAACAGGTCATGCGAACTCGATGTGCAGTGTACGTGTGTTGTGTTTTGAAAGGGGTTTTAGATATATCGGGGGCCTCGCAGAGTTTTTATAGGGGTCCCGCTACCCGGATAGCGGGCTGGGGGTCAAGGGGGCTAGCAGCCCCCTTACGGGGTGCGGGGCAGCGCCCCGTTAGAAATTTTTTCTAACAGGGGAGAGTGTTGTAGAGTATGTGTGTGTGTATATGTATACACACACACACACACATATACACACACACACATATATATATAGAAAAGGGCATCCAAAGGATGCATGGGGAAAAGTGCCAGGACGTTAGCGCTTTGGGCGCTAGCGCTTCATGTGCCAGGAATGTGGGAGCTCGGGCGCTAGCGCTTCGGGCGCTAGCGCTTCGAGCGCTAGCACCTCACATGCCAGGGGCGTGGGCGCTCGGGTGCTAGCACCTCACGTGCCAGGCACGTGGGGCACCCGGGTGCTAGCACTTTGGACGCCAGGGCGCTAGCGCCTCACGTGCCAGGCACGTGGGCGCTCGGGCACTAGCGCTTTGAGCGCTAGGGTGCTTTGAGTGCTAGCGCCTCACGTGCCAGGCACGTGGGCGCTCGGGCGCTAGCGCCTCACGTGCCAGGCATGTGGGCGCTCGGGCGCTCGCAAGGCAAAAGGGACTTAGTCCCTGCAATGGGAGTTGTACTCCCATAAAGGAACACTTATTATTTTGTGTGTGTGTGTGTGTGTGTGTGAGGTTAAACTCCTAGGATATTTTGAAGATGATGAAGGGGCTTCTCCTCCTGGAGCCCTGGATCTTTCCCAAAGTGGGGTCTTTGGAGATGAGTCTCCTTCTTCCTCCTTTGTTGGCCGGCTCTTGGATAACAAGAGGGGTGAGATTTTAAAAATTTCTCCTTTTTAAGATCTGATGGAAGATCCAAGCTTCCCTTTGTAGGTTTTATGGTGAAAAACTAATTAGTTTTGGAAAAGGAAGAGTAAAACACTTGATTTAATTCAAAAGAAAGAAGAAGGTTTTGGAACCTTGAGGAAGGAGAAGATCTCAGATCTTGATTCTTTTTTGGGAGAGAGAAAAAAGTTGTTGAGATATTTCATTATCTTTGCCTTTATAAGCTATACACTTTGCATATAGCCCCTTGGGATTTACAAAAATGGCATTTTGCCTATCTCATGCCTCATGTGCTATTTCTTTTTGCACATAATTCATGGGCTTTACAAAAATTTGGCTTTATGCCCATTTTTCTTACATTTATTCATAAAATAAAATTAAAAGAAATACAACAAAATTATTTATTACAAAATTTTTATTTTAGCATGGGGGGAGGCCGGCCACTTCATGTTCGGGCTCGACCCGGGCATTGGCCCACTTGACCTGGGCTTGGGCCCACTTGGCTTGAGATTGACTTTGATTTTGACTTGGTCAACCGGGGTGTAAATTTTTACCCCAACAAATTGCCCCCATCAATAAATGCACACCACACATGTGGGTCGTGTGCATGAAATTGATGGATCTTCTTTCACGTGGAAGCGACTTGATTTGGTTCCCGCTTTTGGGAAGCTGGCACTGTCCTTTTCACGACATGGACGGTCGATTCTGCCTTTTTTACGACTCGGATGGTCGGTTCTGCCCTTTTTGCAACTTGGATGGTCGGTTCTGCCCTTTTAGCGACTTGGACGGTCGGTGTTGCACTTTTAGCGACGTGGACGGTCGGTGCTGCCATTTTAGCGACTTGGACGGTCGGTGCTGCCCTTTTTGCGATGTGGACGGTCGGTGCTGCCATTTTAGCGACTTGGACGGTCGGTGCTGCCCTTTTTGCGACGTAGACGGTCGGTTCTGCCCTTTTTGCGACTTGGACGGTCGGTGCTGCTATTTTTGCGACGTGGACGGTCGGTCCTACCCTTTTTGCGACTTGAACGGTCGGTGCTGCGCTTTTTGCGACGTGGACGGTCGGTTCTGCCCTTTTTGCGACTTGGACGGTCGGTTCTGGATTTGACTTACTCTGCTTCTTGCGGTGTCAGGGATGAAATTGACTTGTTTCCGAGATGGAATTTGATTCTGCCAGGGAGGTCATTAGTTGTTTTGCTGATTTGATGTGATTTGGATTGACATCAGCACCATTACACTGGAATATGGTACCAGGAGTGAATCATCATCTGTCATGACAGGATTTGGGGATTTTGGTTTTGGTTTGGCATCAGCACTGCTTACACTGGAATATGGTACCTGGAGCGGATCATCATTTGCCATGAGAAAATTTCCCTCGTTCCCAGTTTAACGACTTAGGGGTCATCTGTTCCCAGTTTAACGACTTAGAGGTCATCTATTCCCAGTTTAAAGACTTAGGGGTCATCTTTCCCAGTTTAAAGACTTAGGGGTCATCTGTTCCCAGTTTAAAGACTTAGGGGTCATTTGGATTGGAGTTTGGAATTTTTGGGTTAGGGTAGGCATCAGCGTTGCTAACACTGAAGCACATGTGCCAGTAGCAATTCATCATTTGCCTTTTCCTGTTGGGGAGCGATGGCTTAGGAGACAGGTTTAGGTCCCTATCACCTAAGGCTTTTCAATTTTATGAGCCGTAAGGGTCCCATAAAAGCATTTTCTCCCTACGAGTCGAAAGGATCTCGTAGGTGTACTTTCTCCTTAAGAGTCGTGGGGACTCCCAAGTTTGTTTTTCCTTTGTGAGTCGTAAGGATCCCACGAAGGTGTTTTCTTACGAATCGAGAGGATCTCGTAAGTTTGTTCTCCTCATGTATCGTGAGGACACATGAGTGGGCCTTCCTAAATAGAGCATAATTCCAAAGGCGGAGACCGGCCGCTGGACTGATGACTGCGGGGGGGTATGGGTATGATGAGAATTATTTGAGCCCGTGGATTGTATACGGTAGTCAATTTGGGGACTAACCGTAGGGCCGGGAGAATTTTGAGAAATTGGATTTTAGTTGGTGTTTGCATCGCTGCACTGGAATATGGTACCAGGAGCGACTCATCATTCACCGTTTGGGGATTTAGAATTTGGATCTTGTTTGGCATCAGCATTGCTGCACTGGAATAATGCCAAGAGCAACTCACCATTTGCCCCGGGAGGACTTAGGATTTGGTTCTTGGGTCGGCATCAGCGCTGCTAACACTGAAGCAATGCCAAAAGCGACTCATCATTTGTCGTTGCCCGTTGGGGAGCGATGGCTCAGGAGACAGGTTTAGATCCCTATCACCTAAGGCTTTTCAATTTTATGAGCCGTAAAGGTCTCATAAAAGCATTTTCTTCCTACGAGTCGAGAGGATCTCGCAGGTGTATGTTCTCCTTAGGAATCGTAGGGAACCCTAAGTGTGTTGCTCCTTTATGAGTCGTAAGGATCTTACGCAGGGATTTTCTCCTCATAAGGTCGAGAGGACTTTGCGAGTGTATTTTATCTCTTTTCACGAGTCTGCACCCTTTCGGGTTTTCACAAGCTCGCCGGCAGTCCTGCTATTTTTACTCACGGAGCTCTTTCGAGTTTTCATCCGTGCCCGTTTTGCTTGTGGACATACCGTTTTTTTTGCCGCTGGTGGGACCTTAAAAGAAGTCTCACCGGCAGAACTTAGGAGGGATAGGGGTCGTTTACGCCCGTGGATTGTATACGGTTTTGCAGGATGTATGATCCAGACCGTAGGGCCGGTGTTCTCAATTCGCCTGCGACTTGGAGCATTCACGCATAGTATTTCTTGAGATATCGGCCATTAATGGGTGGCATGGGCCTTTCTCCTTCGGCATTTATCAGCTGGTAAGATCCTCCATCAAACAGTTTCTCGATGACGTATGGTCCTTCCCAGTTTGGTTCGAATTTTCCCTTGGCATGTCGATTGGGGATGATCAGTCTTTTGAGGACCAACACCAATTCGCCTTTCTTGAAAGTGCGGAGACGGGTCATCTTGTCATAGGCCCGTGACATTTGGGCTCGGTACAGATCCAGATTTTGTTGTACTGCAAGCCTCTTTTCTTCGAGGGCGTCGAGGTCTTCAAGCCGAAGGAGCACGTTTTCCTCCTCCATCAACTCGTGCTGAACGGCCATTCTTAAGCTTAGAACTTCGACTTCGAGAGGGAGTACCGCCTCCACTCCGAAGAGCAATGAGTACGGAGTGGACTGAGTTGGAGTACGGTGCGTGGTACGATATGCTCACAACGCTTCGCGAAGTTTGAGATTCCAGTCTCTCTTGTTGGCTGAAGCATTTTTCCTCAGGAGCTTGCAAAGAGTCTTATTAAAGGCTTCGGCTAGCCTATTGGCTCTTGGATTATAGATGGAGGAATATCTCCAGTCTATCTTGTGCTGAGTAGCAAATATTGAGACTTTGAAACTCTTGAAAGAAGGCCCATTGTCGGAAATGATTCTTCTTGATGTACCGAAGCGGTATAGAATATTATGCTGGAAGAACATCAGAATATTTTCTTTCTTGACTTCTGTTAGCAGGACAGCTTCAGCCCATCTGGAGAAATAGTCAGTTGCGGCCAGTATGAACCGGTGGCTTTTGGATGATGGAGGATCAATTGGGCCAACAATGTCGGTGCCCCAGACTTCAAAGGGCCACGACGCCACCGTAGGATGCAACGGATTGGGATCCTTATGAATGAAATCACCGTGAATTTGGCAGATATGACATTTCTTTGCATGCTCCCCGCAATCCCGTATCATGGTGGGCCAATAATACCCAAGCCGTTTAATTTGAAGTCGCATCTTGGGGCCAGATTGGTGAGCACCGCAAACGCTCGAGTGAACTTCTTTCATGACCTTTTGGGCTTCGGTCGATGACAGACACCTGAGCCAGAGTTGGTCATATGACCTGCGGTATAACGTGTCATTTACAAACACATATCGCCGAGCTGCACTTTTCTTCTTCTTGAGCTTTTTGGATTTTGAGCCTGATAGAGCCGCATTGGCAGCTGGAATGGTAGGCTTCTTCTGCCCTTCCCATTCCGTCCTGGGCTCTTTCTGAAGTAGCTTTAGCATCTTCTTCATCTTGTTAGATACGTGCTTACTCCAAGGAGGCTGCGGTGAGTCGGTTTCATTTCTCAGGGCAGCGGGTTCGGCTGTCTGCTCCCAGAAGGCTTCAACTTATGTCTGTATAAAGTTGGTGGTTGCAACTTTATTATTCACCAACACACTTTTGGACAGCTCGATCTCTCTAGCCTTGTACTACTTCTCAATCCAGTCTTTGAAGATATAACAATCCTCGATCACATGGCTCACTACTCGGTGGTACGGGCAATACAGGGGATTGTCGGTCATTTTTGCTTCTTGAGGACTTTTCGACTCTGGCAATTGTAGACCGTTGTTCAAGACATCTTTAAATATCTTTCGGACCTTGTCCCTCCTAAAAGAGTAAACCCTGTTCTTTTTCTCCTCTAGGGAAGGCCCTTCTCCTCCCAGCACTAGCTTTCGAGACCGGTTAGTTTTGGATTCGCCCGCCCTTCGCTTTTCTTCATTGTCGGACGCATTGAAGACATTGGTACTGCTGGGATTCCCGCTTCTACGGTTGTCGTCCCGCTTGCTTTTCCAAGTCTTGTCTCTCTGAGAGTCCGGGGTAGACTCTTGCTTCGAGCGTTCCAGCATTTGGACTTTCTTGGTTAGCTCTTGAAACGTCTTGAGGCCTGCTGTACACAAGAATGGGACCATCCAATTGCTGAGGTTCCCAATGAGAAGACTGATGGACTGGTCCTGCTCCAGCGGCGGTTCGCACTTGACCGTGAAATTACGCTATCGGGCGATAAAGTCGGTGCTGCTTTCATTCTTCCCCGGCTTGATCCTCACAAGGTCAGCAATAGAGATTTTATCACTGACACTCATGAACCTTTGCCGAAACAGAGACTCCATTTGGGCAAAGGTAATGACGGACCCGTCTGGTATACTCGTGTACCGGTCAAAAGCGACACCGGTCAGGCTGTTGACAAACTGACGAAGAAAGAGTGCATCATTACCCCCTGTATTTCTACACGATTCTTTAAAGTGGGCGATATGCTGATTTGCATTTCCCGTCCCATCAAATCTTCCGAACTTAGGAATGACGTAGCCGCTCGGGAACTCGATCAGATCGTACTGTGCGGGATATGGCTGCCCACTACTGCCAATTTCTTTCTGAGCTTCAGCTTCGGCCACCAATGTTTTAACCTTGCTGCTGACCAAATCCATTATCCGGTCTTTTGTTAGCGGGATAGTGTTATCTGGGGCCAAGGCGTCCCCAGAAGCGGAATGTGGCCGGCTTTCGTGCGGCTCGACCAATCTTAGACCCAAAGGGACAGGCATCGGCCGCTTCGAATTGTCATCATCCAGCTCATGAGTAACGACTTGTGCTTGATTGGGAGGCACTCGAGCAATTTGAGCTGTAAGCTGCTTCACAACGTTCGTTAGGTCGTCAATTTTCGAATAGAGCTTGGCTATCTCTTTATCTTTGCTCCTGAGCTGTTTTCGAAGCTCTTGAAGTAGCTCTTGCTCCACGGTCCTGGGGCGGAAAGTCGGCTCTTCCTCGCTGTCCGAGCTCGACTCTACATGGACTGAGGGGTCTTTCTGCCTATCGCCCTCATCGAGAGGGTTTTCATCATCCAGCGGAAGTGGCTGTTCTTGGGAAGCGACAACCACATTCAAGCCAGATTGGGCTTAGGATGTGGTGGCCCCATCCTTGCATTTGCTGCGAAGGTTGTCGCTGGGGCGCCCGCCCGCCATATAGACCGTATGGAAAATATATCCAGCCGTCTTTTTATTATCGGCGGCTGATTTCACAGATCGCTGTCTTGACCCCTCTGTTTCGGTAGCGGGCAGTCGATTGAAGGCGGCTGGCCTGACCAGGTTCGTGAATGGTGCTGGCGCTTCTTTTCTGGATTTGCCCCGCTGCTTTCGCGCGGCACAGAGCGCCTAATAGACTCTTGAAGAGACAGTGTCATACTTTTTCTGTTGGGGCCGGGACACGTCTCTTTGTAGCGACGTTCGGACCGCTGTCTTCTTGATTCTAGCGGTCATGGTATTTTTCTGAACCCACTTCAGAGGTTCGAAGGAATTGCTGATTTTTACGGCCGATTCAGTCGCCGTCGTAGGATTACTCTGCTCTTGGAATCTCACACGACTCCACCTGGCCGGAGTCCTGGCCCTCTTGTTGGCTCGATACTTGAGCCACTTCTGCCTTAAATTTTCTGTTTTAAGCACTTGGCAGACTTCGGCTCTTCGGGAAGACGTCGTAGACCGATTGATAGAGAGGCCAAGGGAGACGCCCGATTGTGCATTTGTTGGAGTCATCGCCTGAGCTCGCCCGCAACATTTGATGTTGCCCTTTGTACCGAAAGTCTTGCCCCCAGCTGGAGCACCAGAGAGTCGTTCAGACACTATCTCAAGTTTCGGTTGTGGTGCCTTAGCGATCACAACATTCGGCCTCTTGCCCCTTGAGACCGGCTTAGCCACCTGTTTTGCCGGGATTTCTGCCAGATGAGTGCTTCCAGCAGGGTAGATGATGACGGAACCAAACTGACGGGGCAATTCCTCCCACTGTCGACTGATCTTGACCACGTACGAGATCAGGGTCGCGTTGGAAGCTAAATTCATCTTGGGAGATATTGTCGTTGAAAGTTGATTGCTGCAGGGAAAAACATTATTTCAGTACAAATATCGGCATATATGTTAAATGAGCTCACATGAACACTTGACCCAAGATATGGGAGGAAAGAAAGGTCCCACCGGGCATGCCAGAATCTGTAGGGTGTTTTTCGTCACCCCATTGAGATGGTAATGCGCGCGCGCTTGTCAGGCACATTACAGATTCCCCCTGCCTAGGGTAGGCTGGGGTTTATTGATTGTGGGGATCCGAATCTCCGGCAGCCGCGGACTAAGTTGTCGTTAATTACCCCTCGCCTTTGGAATGAGGGAACCTCCGATTAACAGGTTAAACAGGTCACGCGAACTCGATGTGCAGTGTACGTGTGTTGTGTTTTGAAAGGGGTTTTGGATATATCGGGGGCCCTGCAGAGTTTTTACGGGGGTCCCGCTACCCGGATAGCGGTCTGGGGGCTAGCCCCCTTGCGGGGTGCGGGGCAGCGCCCCGTTAGAAATTTTTTCTAACGCGGGATAGTGATGTAGAGTGTGTGTGTGTGTGTGTGTGTGTATACATACATACATACATACATACATACACACACATATATATATATAAGGGAAAAGGGCATCCAAAGGATGCATGGGGAAAAGCGCCAGGGCGCTAGCGCTTCACATGCCAGGCACGTGGGCGCTCGGGCACTACCGCTTTGGGCGCTAGCGCCTTACGTTCCAGGTGCGTGGGCTCTCGGGTGCTAGCGCTTTGGGCGCTAGCGCCTCACGTGCTAGGCACGTTGGCGCTTGAGCGTTTAGCGCTTTGGGCGCCAGGGTGCTAGCGCCTCACGTGTCAGGCACGTGGGCGGTCGGGCACTAGCGCTTTGGGCACTAGCGCTAGCGTCTCACGTGCCAGGCATGTGGGCGCTTGGACGCTAGTGCCTCACGTGCCAGGCACGTGGGCGCTCGGGCACTCACGAGGCAAAAGGGACTTAGTCCCTGCAATGGGAGTTGTACTCCCAGAAAGGAACACTTATTATTTTGTGTGTGTGTGTGTGTGTGTGTGTGTGAGGAGTTAAACTCCTAGGATATTTTGAAGCTGATGAAGGGGCTTCTCCCCCTGGAGCCCTAGATCTACCCCAAAGTGGGGTCATTGGAGATGGGTCTCCTTCTTCCTCCTTTGTTGGCCAGGTCTTGGATAACAAGAGGGGTGAGATTTTAAAAATCTCTCCATTTTAAGATCTGATGGAAGATCCAAGCTTCGCTTTGTGGGTTTTATGGAGAAAAACTATTTAGTTTTGGAAAAGTAAGAGTAAAACTCTTGATTTAATTCAAAAGAAAGAAGAAGGTTTTGGAACCTTGAGGAAGGAGAAGATCTCAGATCTTGATTCTTTTTTGGGAGAGAGAAAAAAGTTGTTGAGATATTTCATTATCTTTGCCTTTATAGGCTATACACTTTACATATAACCTCTTGGGATTTACAAAAATGGCATTTTGCCTATCTCATGCTTCATTTGCTATTTCTTTTTGCACATAAGCCATGGACTTTACAAAAATTTGGCTTTATGCCCATTTTTCTTACATTTATTCATAAAATAAAATTAAAAGAAATACAAAAAAATTATTTATTACAAAATTTTTATTTTAGCATGGGGAAGGCCGGCCGCTTCATGTTCGGACTCGACCCGGACATTGGCCTACTTGACCTGGGCTTGGGCCCACTTGGCTTGAGATTGACTTTGATTTTGACTTGGTCAACCGGAGTGTAAATTTTTACCCCAACATGGCGGTCGTAAACTTTTGTGCCATGAAGCAGTGTGACGCGCCAGAATCAAAAAGTGTGAGTGCAAGTGTAGAGGCTACTAGTAGGGTATCTACGTTTTATACGAAAAATAGGGATGAACCTAACAAGATATGCATGCACGAAAAAAAGAGGGTAACATGGAAGTATGATAGCAATAAAAAGTAGCGGTACCTATACTAACTTTCCCCATTACTTCAACCTCTTCCGTGGTCATAGTGAAGGCCCGTCGCTTTGGGCCGTTGCGCTGAGCTTGCTAGAAAGCCTGTTTCTGAGAGGGCAGGGGTGGTCTCCTAGCTGGCGGACCGTGTCCGATTGGCTTATTGGTGGGAGGAGGTCGGGCTCCCAGTTGATGCGCTCCATGATTGACTGGTTTGTTGTCAAGGACTAGTTGCCGTCTTCTCTGTGGACAATCCACTATATCATGGTCTGGTGACCCACAGATTACGCAAAGTTTGTTCAACACGAAGCAATCCCTCATGTGATGTCCGGCCCTACCACAATGGTTGCATATGACGGCTGGTTTTCTGAAGACAGTTGGTCCTGCTGGTCTCTTGGGTTGCTGTCTTCCGTTGAATCTGGAAGATGATCCTCCAAGAATTTGATTGGCCGGTCGCTTAATGCCAGACAAACGGCCATCCTTCCTTATGCGTCTCTGAAGGTCTTCAAATTTTCGTGCCGCCTCTAAGATTTCATCATAAGTTGAAAAGGTAGCAGAAGACATGGAGGACTATGTCTTCAGATCCAACCCTTGTCGGAATCTTTTAGCATAAAGTTCAGGGGTTGCCACCAGGTGATGCGCGAACCGACTTAATCTTGCAAACTCTGAAGCATACTCGTCCACCGACTTATCCCACATGCTCTCTTGTTGGAATTGTATAAACTCTCTTTCCATTTTTAGGTGTGCCACGACCGGAAAGTATTGAATATCAAAACGCTGTTTGAACGTTTCCCAATCGATAGGCTCCTTCAGTCTACTTTCCTCGGCCTCCCACTATATTCTGGCATTATCCGTGAGTTGTAGTTTGGCGATGTTCACCCACGCGTCCTTAGGAATTTGCGAGGCACCGAGATCATTGATTGTTCCTTTAAGCCATTTCTCAGCTTCTAAAAGAGTTTCCTTCACTGAAAAGATCTTAGGGTGAAGTGATCTGAATTGCTTCACTTCCACCGAATCATGAGGAACTAGGGTTAGTGACTTTCTTAAAATCTCTGCTTGTTGCTGCCTACTTTCTCGCATCTCCTGATGAAGGGCAGCTGTCTGCTGTTGCTGTTGCTCCAGTAGTCCTTTCATCATTTGTAGCATAGCTGCTTACTGAACAGCGGCTTCATTGACCCCATTTCCCCTTCTGTTGTGGTTATGGTGACGTCCGGCCATGATGATCTGAATCAGAAGAGGTTAGGTTACAAAAAGTCTAAGAATGACATAGAAAAGTAGCTTGCATGACAAGTGCAAGAGGAAAACTAATAATGAAAAAGCGAGAGGCACAAGGGCGAAATTGTTTGAAATTAAGATTTTATTAATAAAAGCTAAAGGAAATACAATGAAGATTAAATATGGCCCTATTGCTATACATATCATATTTGGTCCACTGAGGAACTAAGAAACTAAACATAACACGAACTAATCATAAATGTTTCGGTCATCGTCCATCAATTATGCGGTAGAAATTGCGCATTGTTGGCTCGGCGTTTGTTGACCTTTCTTGTAAAACTGTAAAAGAAGGGTGAGCCTGGTACATCCCGACGATAGAGTTGTGGAGTACGACGAACACATCGATAAGCATATCCCCGAATATAGAGTATCTCCCCAATAAACCATATGTGCGGACAGTATTCTCTTGGTTCCTCATCTTCCACAGGAATTTCCTCTTCAGCGGGGGCCTCCTCCTTGGGCTCTTCCTCCTCCTCTGGTTCTTCCTCCTCAACGATATCTTCCTCTTCAGCAGGGACATCCTCCTCAGGCTCTTCCTCCTTCGCATGAGGCTCCTCTTCTTCAGGTTCTTCCTCTACTGGGGCTTCTCCTTCTCCATCTCCCAAATGGCCATTGGAGATACTTGTTTGGGGACCCATTACCTCGTCGTCCAAATATCCAAACGTAGCTTCAAAGGTGATGTCCGACATGTTGTCCTCGTCTGAAAGGTTTGCCATGACCTGAAAGGAAAGGCCATGGTCATGATACAGAATGTTAAGGAAATGGCAAGGAACATGGAAAAATTATGAAATTGATACAAGTGGATGAGATTCACAAATATAATAAGTCAGTTAACAATTTCATTTTAGTACAAAAGAAGGACCTGCATGGGCCACCATTAAAACCTGTGACGCCCCCCCTTCCCAAAAGAAGGTGAAGGGTGATGTGGCATGGTCCGCAACCTAACTATATTGAAGGTGATCTATTCAATACAGTTACGTTAAGCGTATGAATATCTATAACATGGAGGATATGTACCAAAACAAAATAATAAAAACAAAAGGCATTTATTTCCATTAACCAAACTTTATTACATCCCAGAAGATAGAGTAAAATAAACCAATTAGTTTAATTACATCGAAGAAGGGCAGAAGCAAAAGCCCTAAACACGTGGGCAACAAAATAAAAATAAACTAGCTAATCTTCCGTCGTCAAGTCTGCATTGTTCACCGCCGAAAACAGAGACAAACCGGGATGGATCGTCTGGCTTGAATTTGGGGACAAATGCTATTTGGATTGATCTGTCCACCTCTCCGAAGATGCCAAGTTGATTTATGGCACCGTGTATCGAAAGTTTGGACGGATGCGGCCGTTGTAGCAGACTTCGTCAGATTCCCCCTCGTTTGCGAGGGCTTTTTGATTGTAGGGACACTCTTCCCTGTAGGCGCAAACCCCTGCAGTTAATTACGTTATCGTATCACGATAACCACTTTCTCCTGTTCCAGAGGTTCACTTCGTGTCGTGTGTGTTTGTTTTATTTTTGGTTGCCCGTGAATTGTATACGAAGACTAATTTATGTTGTCGCCCGTAGGGCGTGAATTAGTACAAATCCGTATATTTTTAGATTTGGGTTTAGATTGATTTAAGAATCGTTGATCCGTTTTGAGATCAAGATCGACTTAAATGTATACGAGCAGTTGGGGGCTCAGTTGTTTTTTGTTAAGGATACGTTAGTCCAATTTGAGACTAAGATCTACTTAACAAGGTGTTAGGATAATTTTTGTTTCAGATCCAACAAGAGAGCACTTGGGCTCTGTTGTTTTAGTTTAAGGACGTTTCGGTCCCTTATCGCCATTTTGGAGGCGAAGTTGTAGTTTTAAGATATTTTGGTCTGTAGATCACCTTTTTTGAGGCGAGGTTATAGTTTAAGGACGTTACGGTCCATTGTCGCCATTTTGGAGGCAACGTTTAGTTTAAGAATGTTTCGGTCTGAAGATCACCATTTTTGAGATGAGGTTTTAGTTTAAGGACGTTATGGTCCGTTGTCGCCATTTTGGAGGCAATGTTTAGTTTAAGGACATTTCGGTCCGTTGTAGTTTAAAGACGTTTCGGTCCGTTATCATCTTGCGCGCATGTGTATTTGTTACGCGACGGGATGAGCAACGATGATATAGGATGTATCCAGTTTTGGGAAGTGCACCAAAAAGCAGTTGGTTGTTGGGACCCGCCACCTCTCTGAAGACGTTGAGGAATTACAATGACATGAATCAGTTCTAGTTCAATTATACCAGTTCTAGTTCATTTATACCAGTTCTAGTTCATGTATTTCCTTATTTATGGTATTTTCCTGATTTATTGTGTTTTTGGTGCGAATAGTATATTTGACATTTGTATTTGCATCCGACCCGACCCGCTTACTTGAAACCTGTCTTGATTCATGTTTATGATTTATCCTAACTTGTTACGTGAACTCGTGCAATTTCATGAATACTGCATACTGGCATTTTATCTGGCATTTGCATTTTTACAATATAACATTTTAAGTCACGTAAAATATTTTAAAAATACATTACATGGCCTGCCTGATACCCCTGACCCTGTGGTAGCATCCGCGCATCTTGTTCTCGTCCCGTTCGGTGAAACGGACTTGTTTGGATGGCTACGTGCATGTGCGTGTATCCGTTCTTGTGGGTATGCATTTTCGTTACCCAGACATCCAATTTGAGTTTTGGTCGACATGTATATTTTTTATATTTTTGAAACTGAATTTTAGACCCGATCCGGGCATGTTTTGGACTAAGTTTGTATTTTCCAAAATCTCAAAATTAACTAATATTATATTCTTTACTAACTTCTAACTGTTATTATAATTATAGTTTAAATTTATTTTAACCAAAAGATTTTTAAAATCTCAACAACATCTCTCCTCCACTTATATTTATAATCCTACTAACCGACAAATTTATATCTCCTCTCGCACTCATTCTCTCTCTCCTCTCGTTCTTTTCTCTCTCTCTCTCTCTCTGCATAATTATGTATATATTATTTATTATATATTTTTTTAAAAACCCCATACTTTCCCAGCCCACGTCTCTTCTCTCTCTTCCTCCTCCTCATCTCCCGTCGCCTTCGCTTCGAAAACCCTAACCCTAGCCTTCACCCCCCATCGCCTCACGTCGACTCTCCACCCTCAACCTCCTCGTCCTCCTACCCTCTTCTCCCTCGTGTATCTCTCTCTCTTTCCACTCCCCGGCTCCAAACCCCGACAACCCACCTTCCATGAACCCATGAACCCAACAAACCACACCGACCTCGTCTCCTCACCGTCGTCACATCACGCCGACGACCTCCCCTCATCACCACCTCCTCTTCCTCCTCCACCTCCACTCCTCTTCCCTGCACAACCCACGCTTTCACCCTCGCCTCGCCTGCACCACCTCATCGCCGCCTCATGCCGCTGATCCCCGTCACCACGACCTTCCCTCTCGCCTCCCGATGCCACAACCATCACCAACATCACCTTCTTTCACCGACTGCAACTCACAACCCGATCAAGGAAACCCACAGAACCCCAAATCCGACGAGAACCCATCGTTGCCTCTGTTCTCACCTCGCCGGAGCTCCGACCACATCGTCGTCGCCTCGACTCCCTTGCCACTACCTCGTCCTCCTCTCTCCTTTCCCAAAAGAACTCGAGCATCCCCGAGCAAGAACCTGCACATCCAAACACAACCCAAGAATCCCACCGCCTCGCCGGAAAACCCTGCTTGCATCCTCACCTTCGACGGTCCATCGTCGACGTCACCCCCTTGCTACCTCCTCTGACTCCAGAGCACAGAACCCCAGAGTTCATTGAACCAGTTCCCCTCTCTTCTCCCTCTTCTTCTTATTCTTCTTTTCTTGCTTTTTCTTGATCTTGTTTCTTTTCCGATGATCACCCGCCGGAGCCGTACTCGTCGCTGACGATCCGAGTGATCCAGCGAACATACCTTTGCCTGTATGATCACCCGCTTGCCTTGCTTGGACCCGTCCCGCGTGCCGCGTGTGCGTTGCGACGATTTACCGACGTCGGACGTGCCGTGCGTATCCGTATTGTGATCCATCGAGGCAAGTTAATCTTGCTACATGCTATTTTACTATATTCTATATCCATTTGAATAATAACACTCCATAATGATTAGTTATGCATCCACATTATCATTTCGGCATGTTTTACTGTTTTCGGACATCCGTATGCGTCCGTACAAGTTATTTCACATTTAGTGCATACGAACTCATCTTGTTACATACTATACTACAATATACTGTATCCACTTGAATATTTCCATTTCATATTATTTAGTTGTGCATCCCGCATTTTCCAGTTTATCATTTTACTGTTATATGACGTCCGTGTGCATCCGTATCATTATTTACATGTCTAGTCGCATGCTAAATCATCTTGCTACATGCTAGGTATAGTATTATGCATCCATATGAGTAAAATGTTGTCCGTTTATCACATTGTACATCCATACTAAAAGTTTGTTGTTTTCGGATACCCGTTTGCATCCATATCATTTAAGATATATATAACTGCATCTGTAGATCACATTAATTCATATTATTATTATTGTAACACCCAATGTTTAATAATGTACATCCCACTTAGACTTGAAGCTGTAAATGTAACCCCTAATCGATATTTGTGCATCCATGCCATTAATTCTATAACTATTCGCATACCATGTCACATTATTATATATTGTTGTTATATTGACACCCCATGCTTGATATTGTGCACCCTACATAGTCATGATGTAACCCCTGATCGATATTTGTGCATCCATGCTTTTATTGTATATCCGTACTTTCACCCTGATTCAATACTTGCTACAGTTTGATTATGAGCATCCGTTTAACACCTATGCACTACTTGACATGACCTGATACACCACTACTTGACATGACCTGATACGTGTACACTACCTGACGTGACCTGATATATCACTACTTGACATGTTACCTGATTTTGTTTCTAATGCCGACAATCCTGACATATTGTCCTGATGGACATATCTTGTTGTCTGTATAGACAAACTTGTTCCTGCTTGATCCTGTGTTGGCATTAGCTTTAGATTTATCAATACCTGACTTGAATACATAACTTGGGGGTAAGGGGAAATCAATGATGAAACTTGACTTGTAACTCAACAGTTCGACGCTTATACTGATCAGTTTTGGGGGCTAGGCCAGTCCCGGAATGATGTTGCTGACATCATTCGTCTGTATATGTTTCCTGTTTGTGCTTAGCGGCACGTCTCGGATTCAGCCCCGAGAGTCTGGACTGTGGTCCCGGGTACGCACGGGATACTATTGAGTTACATCGACGATTCATTAAATTGATTTCAAAGACTTGAGTGTAGTTAACCCAGTTGTTTAGTTCTGATTACTCACCGCACGTCACATGTGCTTATACCTTCCACTGTTCCTTGTTCGTGTTACTTTTATACTTTTATTACTGTTCATACTCATGCCTGCATGTCTTGTTACCTCCTGATTATATTATTGATGATATTATAACGCACTGACGTCTGGGTTTTGCATGGCCCAAATCCTCTACCTTTGTCGCAGGCTGATCAGGAGTATTTCTGCCGGCAGGCCGAGCAATGAGAATCCAGTTAGTATCAAGTTTTACTTTCCAGATGTTATTGCTCATTGGATTTATTGCTTCCACATATTATTTCTTGACTCGTTCATTCTGGCTCATGGACATGTACTAGATAGTTATTTTACTTTCCTGTTCTTGATATCTTATAGACAGCCGAAATGTGACTGTGGAGGGATGTTTCCTATCCACAGGTAGCATGGTTGGCTCTGTCACATGCCGATCTTAGCGCATTCTGGGAAGCGGGGCGTGACAGGGTTTGTTTGGTATCAGAGCCATAGGATTTAGGTTAATCGGGTTTGATTCTTTTGTGGTTTGGTATTGGACCCAATACACGAATCAGAAAACCGGTAATTAGGAACATGTCCTACCACCTTGTTATCGTGATTCTTGAATCATATCTTTCTTTTGACCCATGTCTTGACGATATGCAAACAACTTTGCATCTCGAGTTGAAATTCTTTTGGTTCCCTATTGTTTCTTCCGTCTTATTCCTTTGATTTTGATACTAGGATTTGGGCGACTTGAACAGAGTTATGTGATTGTAACTATGAACCGCAGCATGGTTATAATGCGGTACTCTATTTAAGTAACTTGGAGTCCTAGTCTTGATTCATTTCCTTGTTCCATGGTTGTTTTATTACCTTGGTTCTCTCAGTTTCACCAGTTCATGTTTTGCAGATTTCTTGGTGATCGATACCGGCAGCTATGATGTTGTCTTGGCAATGGATTTTCTCGGCACTTTCCAGCTCACATTGATTGTAGGGCAAAGAAAGTGATTTTCCAGATTTCCGGACATCCGGAGTTTGTTTTTGCTGGAGAAAGCAGTTCTGTCAGACCAATCGAGTTTAGGGCTAGGCCGACACACAGTGTTCTTTCGTCGATGGAAGTTGATAAGGAGGAAACACCAGCTAGTTCAAGAGTTCATGGACGTGTTCGAGGACATCTTAGGTTTACCGCCAAACGAGATGTGGAGTTCGCGATCGATCTTGTTCCTGGTGCAGCGCCAATCTCAAAGGCGTACTATCCATTGGCACCAGGAGAGTTGGAAGAAATCAAGAAGCAGGTTACCGAATTGCTAGAGAAGGGTTGGATTCACAGCAGCAATTCACCTTGAGGAGCTCCAGTTCTTCTAGTCAAGAAGAAAGATGGCACAAGGAGGATGTGTATCGATTATCGAGAATTAAACCGGGTGACTATTAAGAACAAGTACCCGATCCCTCGCATTGGCAAATTGTTCGAGCAGCTTAGTGGCGCGAGGGTATTCTCGAAGCTGGAATTTCGATCCAGTTATCATCAGGTCCGAGTTAATCAGAGGATATTTGCAAGACTGCGTTCCAAACTCGATATGGACATTACGAGTATTTAGTGATGCCATTCAGAGTCATGAATGCACCGGTGATATTTATGGACTTGATGAACCGAATCTTTTCACCGTTCTTGGACCAGTTTATAGTGGTGTTCATTGATGATATTCTGGTCTACTCGAGGAGCCTAGAAGAGCATGCGGAACACTTGAAGATCGCACTGCAGATATTGAGGCAAGAAAGATTGTATACAAAGATGAGCAAGTGCGAGTTTTGGCTGGAAGAAGTGAAGTTTTTGGGGCATGTTGTATCCGGAGATGGAATCACCGTTGATCCTGAGAAGATTGCATCAGTTCAAGATTGGCCGATTCCGAAGAACGTAGCAGAGATCAGAAGTTTTTTTGGACTTGCTGGATATTATGGAAGGTTCGTGGAGAATTTTGCTCGTTTGGCTGAGCCTTTGACCAAGCTTACGTGAAAGGAAGTACCGTTCGTATGGACGGATAAATGTGTGTCAGCTTTTGAGGCGTTGAAGCAAAGATTGATAACCGCTCCTATTTTGACTGTACCAGACGGTTCCGGAGGATTGGTGATTCATAGTGACGCATCTGGAAAAGGTTTAGGATGTGTTTTGATGCAGCATAGGAAGCTTATAGGTTACGCATCGAGACAGTTGAAGATCCATGAGAAGAATTACCCAACTCATGATTTAGAGCTAGCAGCTGTGATTTTCGCTTTGAAGATTTGGAGACACTACTTATTGGGCGAAAGGGTTGGAGTATTCACCGATCATAAAAACCTAAAGTACATGTTCACACAGAAAGAGCTTAACATGAGGCAGCGTAGATGGTTGGAGCTGATGGCTGACTACGATCTTGATCTTAAGTATCATCCGGGGAAAGTTAATGTTGTGCCGGATGTGCTTAGTCGGTTGCCAGCAATTCGGATGTTGACTGCACAGAAGGAGCTTATCGAAGACTTTCGGAGATTCGAGTTGGAGATCGTGCTACCGCATTCTTCAGGACAGTTGATGCAGTTGCAAGTACAGTCGTCGTTGATCGAGAGCATAAAAGCAGCACAGTCACAGGACCCAATATTGCAGAAGTTTTAAGAACAGGTTGAAGCTGGACTTCGAACGGACTTGTTGATTCATGAAGATGGTTCGTTGCGATGTGGTAGCTGTTTGTGTGTGCCGAAAGGAGATATTCGCGAAGAAGTTATGAAGGAGGCACACAGTTCCGCATATTCCGTACATCTAAGAGGCACGAAGATGTACCGCGATCTAAGACAGCATTTCTGGTGGGAAGGCATGAAAAGGGAGATTGCTCGCTTTGTAGCGAAGTGCTTGGTGTGTCAGCAAATTAAGGCTGAATATCGAAGGGTTGCTGGTTTATTGCAACCACTTCTGATTCCTCAATGGAAGTGGGAACATATAACCATGGATTTCGTGACAGCTTTACCGCGGAGTCCAAAGGGTAACAATGCAGTTTTGGTGATTGTTGATCGATTGACCAAGGCAGTTCATTTCATACCATTTCGAGTTAGTCAGTCAACGGAAGCGTTGGCAGAATGGTACATGTAAGAGATTGTGAGATTTCATGGAGTACCTATGAGCATCTTGTCCGACCGTGACACCCGATTCTTATCGCACTTCTGGAGGAGTTTACAGGAAAGTTTGGGGACACGATTGAAGTTTAGCACAGCTTATCACCCTCAGATAGATGGCCAGTCGGAGAGAACGATCCAAACTCTTGAAGATATGTTGAGAGCTTGCATGTTGGACTTCAAGGGTTCATGGGAGGATCATCTACACTTGGTGGAGATTTCGTAAAACAACAGTTTTCAGGCGACTATTCAGATGGCTCCATTCGAAGCAGTGTAGGGTCGCAAGTGTCGTTCACCTGTTTGTTGGGACGATGTTGGAGAACGAAGATTGTTAGGACCGGATTTGGTCGTGCAAACAGAGGAGAAAGTTAATACTATCCGGAATCACATGAATGCAGCACAAGATCGGCAGAAGAGTTGGGCCGATACATCGAGAAGACCTCTAGAGTTCACTGTTGGTGATATGGTATTTTTGAAGATATCACCTACTAGAGGAGTGATTCTTTTTGGGAGTCGAGGCAAGCTTATTCCTTGATTCATCGGGCCTTTCGAGATTATGGAACGTGTTGGAGAAGTGGCTTATCGATTGGCCTTACCACCATCTTTGGCGAATGTTCATGACGTGTTTAATGTATCTCAACTCCGTAAGTATGTTCGAGATGAGATGCACGTGCTGAATCATTCGGAGCTGACTGTAAGGGAAGTTTTGACCTTTGAGGAACGACCGATATCGATTGTTGATCGAAGAGAAAGGTTCTTAAGAACAAGATTATCCCTCTCGTACTTGTTTCTTGGGGGAATCGCTCGCATGGAGAATCAACTTGGGAACGTGAAGAAGAGATTCGACAAAAGTTTCCACACCTCTTCTTATAGATTCTTGATTGTTTATCTTTTCATGTTCCTGGAAATTCGAGGACAAAATTCTTTTTATAGTTGGGTATAACGTAACACCCTAGTTCATTTATACCAGTTCCAGTTCATGTATTTCTTTATTTATGGTATTTTCCTGATTTATTGTGTTTTGGGTGCGAATAGTATAGTTGACATTTGTATTTACATCCGACCCGACCCGCTTGCTTGAAACCTGTCTTGATTCATGTTTATGATTTATCCTGACTTGGACTCGTGCACTTTCACTAACTTCTAACTGTTATTATAATTATAGTTTAAATTTTTTTAACCAAAAGATTTTTAAAATCTCAACAGCATCTCTCCTCCACTTATATTTATAATCCTACTAACCGACAAATTTATATCTCCTCTCGCACTCATTCTCTCTCTCCTCTCGTTCTTTTCTCTCTCTCTCTCTCTCTCTCTCTGCATAATTATGTATATATTATTTATTATATATATTTTTTAAAAACCCCATACTTTCCCAGCCCATGTCTCTTCTCTCTCTTCCTCCTCCTCGTCTCCCGCCGCCTTCGCTTCGAAAACCTTAACCCTAGCCTTCACCCCCGCCGTCGCCTCACGTCGACTTTCCACCCTCAACCTCCTCTTCCTCCTTCCCTCTTCTCCCTCGTGTATCTCTCTCTCTTTCTACTCCCCGGCACCAAACCCCGACGACCCACCTTCCATGAACCCATGAACCCAACAAACCACACCGACCTCATCTCCTCACCGTCGTCACATCACGCCGACGACCTCCCTTCATCTCTACCTCCTCTTCCTCCTCCACCTCCACTCCTCTTCCCTGCACAACCCATGCTTTCACCCTCGCCTCCCCTGCACTACCCCGTCGCCGCCTCACGTCGCCGATCCCGTCACCATGACCTTCCCTCTCGCCTCCCGATGCCACAACCATCACCAGCATCTCCTTCTTTCCCCGACTGCAACTCATAACCCGATCCAGGAAACCCACAGAACCCCAACCCCGACGAGAACCCATCGTTGCCTCTGTTCTCACCTCGTTGGAGCTCCGACCACCTTGTCGTTGCCTCCACTCCCTCGCCACCACCTCGTTCTCCTCTCTCCTTTCCTAAAAGAACCCGAGCATCCCCGAGCAAGAACCTGCACATCCAAACACAACCCAAAAATCCCACCGCCTCGCCGGAAAACCCTGCTTGCATCCTCGCCTTCGACGGTCCATCGTCGACGTCACCCCCTTGCTACCTCCTCTGACTCCAGAGCACAGAACCCCAGAGCTCATTGAACCAGTTCCCCTCTCTTCTCCCTCTTCTTCTTATTCTTCTTTTCCTGCTTTTTCTTGATCTTGTTTCTTTTCCGATGATCACCCGCCGGAGCCGTGCTCGTCGCTGACGATCCGAGTGATCCAGTAAACATACCTTTGCCTGTATGATCACCCGCTTGCCTTGCCTGGACCCGTCCCGCGTGCCGCGTGAGCGTTGCGACGATTTACCGACGTCGGACGTGCCATGCGTATCCGTATTGTGATCCATCGAGGCAAGTTAATCTTGCTACATGCTATTTTACTATATTCTATATCCATTTGAATAATAACACTCCATAATGATTAGTTATGCATCCACATTATCATTTCGGCATGTTTTACTGTTTTCGGATATCCGTATGCGTCCGTACAAGTTATTTCACATTTAGTGCATACGAACTCATCTTGTTACATACTATACTACAATATACTGCATCCAGTTGAATATTTCCATTTCATATTATTTAGTTGTGCATCCCGCATTTTCCAGTTTATCATTTTACTGTTATATGACGTCCGTGTGCATCCGTATCATTATTTACATGTCTAGTCGCATGCTAAATCATCTTGCTACATGCTAGGTATAGTATTATGCATCCATAAGAGTAAAATGTTGTCCGTTTATCACATTGTACATCCATACTAAAAGTTTACTGTTTTCGGATACCCGTTTGCATCCATATCATTTAAGATATATATAACTGCATCTGTAGATCACATTAATTCATATTATTATTATTGTAACACCCCATGTTTAATAATGTACATCCCACTTAGACTTGAAGCTGTAAATGTAACCCCTAATCGATATTTGTGCATCCATGCCATTAATTCTATAACTATTCGCATACCATGTCACATTATTATATATTGTTGTTATATTGACTCCCCATGCTTGATATTGTGCACCCTACATAGTCATGATGTAAACCCTGATCGATATTTGTGCATCCATGCTTTTATTGTACATCCGTATTTTCACCCCGATTCAATACTTGCTACAGTTTGATTATGAGCATCCGTTTGACACCTATGCACTACTTGACATGACCTGATACACCACTACTTGACATGACCTGATACGTGTACACTACCTGACGTGACCTGATATATCATTACTTGACATGTTACCTGATTTTGTTTCTAATGCCGACAATCCTGACATTTTGTCCCGATGGACATATCCTGTTGTCTGTATAGACAAACCTGTTCCTGCTTGATCCTATGTTGTCATTAGCTTCAGATTTATCAATACCTGACTTGAATACATAACTTGGGGGTAAGGGGAAATCAATGATGAAACCTGACTTGTAACTCAACAATTCGACGCTTATACTGATCAGTTTTGGGGGCTAGGCCAGTCCCGGAATGATGTTGCTGACATCATTCGTCTGTACATGTTTCCTGTTTGTACTTAGCAGCACGTCTCGGATTCAGCCCCGAGAGTCTGGACCGTGGTCCTGGGTACGTACGGGATACTATTGAGTTACATCGACGATTCATTAAATTAATTTCAAAGACTTGAGTGTAGTTAACCTAGTAGTTTAGTTCTGATTACTCACCGCACGTCACATGTGCTTATACCCTCCACTGTTCCTTGTTCGTGTTACTTTTATACTTTTATTACTGTTCATACTCATGCCTGCATGTCTTGTTACCTCCTGATTATATTATTGATGATATTATGACGCACTGACGTCTGGGTTTTGCATGGCCCAGATCCTCTACCTTTGTCGCAGGCTGATCAGGAGTATTTCTGCCGGCAGGCCGAGTAGTGAGAATCCAGTTAGTATCAAGTTTTACTTTCCAGATGTTATTTCTCATTGGATTTATTGCTTCCGCATATTATTTCTTGACTCATTCATTCTGGCTCATGGACATGTACTAGATAGTTATTTTACTTTCCTGTTCTTGATATTTTATAGACAGACGTAATGTGACTGTGGAGGGATGTTTCCTATCCACAGGTAGCATGGTTGGCTCTGTCACGTGCCGATCTTAGCGCACTCTGGGAAGCGGGGCGTGACAGTTGGTTTTTTGTTAAGGATTCGTTAGTTCAATTTGAGACTAAGATCTACTTAACAGGGTATTAGGATAATTTTTGTTTTAGATCCATCAATAGAGCACTTGGGCTCTGTTGTTTTAGTTTAAGGACGTTTCGGTCCCTTATCGCCATTTAGGAGGCGAAGTTGTAGTTTTAGGATATTTCGGTCTGTAGATCACCATTTTTTAGGCGAGGTTATAGTTTAAGGACATTACGGTCCGTTGTCGCCATTTTGGAGGCAAAGTTTAGTTTGAGGATGTTTCGGTCTGAAGATTACCATTTTTGAGGTGAGGTTTTAGTTTAAGGGCGTTATGGTCCGTTGTCGCCATTTTGGAGGCAACGTTTAGTTTAAGGACATTTCGGTCCGTTGTAGTTTAAGGACGTTTCGGTCCGTTATCATCTTGCGCGCACGTGTATTTATTACGTGACGGGATGAGCAACGATGATATAAGATGTATCCAGTTTTGGGAAGTGCACCAAAAAGCAGTTGGTTGTTAGGACCCGCCACCTCTCTGAAGACATTGAGGAATTACAACGACATGTATCAGAAGTGTAGAGAGATGTACCCTTGAACCAATTCCTATGTTTGAGGGAGACGGGATTAATGGTAAACCTGGAAATCATTAGTCGTATTTTGAGACTAAGATTTCCTCAGGGGAATGTTGGATGAATATCGTTTTGGGATATCATCAATTGGAAGATCGATAGTCGTATTTGGGACTGAGATCAGTTTAGGAAATATTGAACTTATGGGTTCGATTGATCTGGGTTAGGGACCTAGCCAACTTGGGCTTGGTCCACTCAATTTTCTTTTTATTTGAAAAGGAGTGCTAAGCACTTATTTGGGCTCGGTCCTCTTTTTTTTTGTGCAAAAAATGTTGAGCACATATGTAAGTTCTGACGCTCACACCTAGCCATATGAGGTTTTTAGTCATGTGGATTTGTCCAATAAGTGTTAAACACTTTACTCTTTTTTATCTCTTATGGAGTGCTGAGCACTTTTTATGGCGCCCATGTGCGAAGCACGTGAGATGCTAGGCGCTGCCTAGTAAATGTCAAGCACTTTTTATTCTGTGGTGTCTACATGAGGGACACGTGAGGCACTGGGCACTAGACGCCGCTCACTGAGTGCTAAGCACTCATTTATTTTGTAGCACCCACATGAGAGGCACGTGGGGCGCTGGGCGCTGAGCGCCAGTCACTGAGTGCTAAGCACTCTTTATTTTTTTCTGAGGCGCCCAAGTCGGTGGAACGTGAGACGCTGGGCGCTGAGCGCCGCTCACAGAATGTTAGGCGCTCCTTTATTTTGTAGCGCCCACGTGAGGGTCACGTGGGGCGCTGGGCGCTGAGCGTTGCTCACTGAGTGTTAGGCACTCCTTATTGAGTGGCGTCCACGTGAGAGGCACGTGAGGCGCTGGGCGGTGATTTTTCCTTGTATATTTTGTTCTGAGGAGTTCAATTTCCTGGTTCTTTTCTGAATCTTTGATCTTCAAGAGCAAGTTTGTCCCGATGAGAATTAAATTCTCAACTTGTGTGAGACTTGTCTTGTGGATCTCAGATCCAGAGAAAGAACTAAGTTCTTTTTTTAAAGGAGTAAAACCCTTCAATAGGTAAACGAGATACTTTGATCTCTCCTCTTTTTTATTTACCTAGTGCTTTTCTTCTGAGAAGTGAGATCTTCTTCTTTCTTCCTTTTTGAAGCTTTCTGCTTTGTTTTTTTCGAAGCTTATGGGGGGATTCCTCCTTTTTAGACTTGAAGTCTTGGGTCCTTTATATAGTAGAGGCAAGTCTATTGATTAGTTGAAGAAATTTCTCATTAAGAAATCCTAATTGATTTTGGGGATTTTACCCACCATTGGATTTTTGATCCAAGGACTTCTGTTTTATAGAAAGTATTTTCGTGTTTTTAACAAGATTAGGAAAATATTTATACATACAAAATTTATTCTGCAGATCGGTGATTTTTAATCACCATTGGATTTTTAATCCAATGGTACTCTGTTTTACAGAGGGCAATCATTCTTGTTTAGAAAGATTTGAGAAATATTTTCTCTAAACAAAATTTAATTCTGCATCATGATGATTTATCATCTCCGTTGGATCTTTGATCCAACGACTCTGCTTATCAGAGAGTAGAATTTAATTCTACAAGGCGCCGGTGCTCACGTGTTGTACACGTAGGCGCTAATTAAGGTTTTAATTCTCTCATGTGCTTTGCACATTGGCGCCTATGTGAGGAGCACGTGCGGTGACAATAAGAGTTTTTAACTCTGGCACTGGCGTCCTCGTGGAAGGCACGTGAGGTGCTGCCTCTTGAGTTTTGAACAGAGCTTTGCTCTTTTATTGGGGGAAACACACATAATTTTCATTAGTTGGCTCCACACCTTGATCCTTGTCATAAAACTCATTCTCATATAAAGGAAATTCCAAAGATAGAGAGAGAAAAGGATAGTCCGTCAACGAGTTGTACTCGGGTAGGATTACTTCATAAGGAAGTAAAGGTATAGAAACGAGCAGGTGTATATAAGTATGATGTGTACGAGCCGATATGATGTATATGGGTATAAGGGTATGAGGTGTATACAAATAATACTGTTTTCCCTAATCAGAGCAAAGCTCTGTTTTAAAATTCAAAATTTAAAAATTGAAGCAACGCTTCAGATTCAGCACGCTGCGCGCCACGTGTCAAACACAGATGCGCTAGCACCAGGTACGCTGCGCCCTAGGCAGCACACCTCCAATCAGAGCAAAGCTCTGTTTTAAAATTCAAAATTCAAAAATTGAAGCAACGCTTCATATCTAGCGCTAGGCGCACTGTGCGCCACGTATCAAACACGGGTGCGCTAGCGCAGGCTGCACTGCGCGCCACGTGTCAAACGTAGGTATGCTAGCACAAAGTGCACTGCGCTTTTAGCAGCGCACCACGTGCAAAGCATGGGTGCGCCAACGCTGGAATTATAAAATTCCCCACCGTTAGATCAAAAGATCTAATAATAATGATAAATTATTAATTAATCAGAATTAAAATTATGTTATGGAAAGATCTTTCCAATCTTGTTAAAAACAAGAAGATTGCCTTCTGCAAAACAGAAGCCCTATGATCAAAGATCCAACGGTGGGGAAATATCCCCAAATCAATCAGAGAAAGATTTCTTTAACTGATTTAACAAATCAATTTGCCCTATATAAAGGCCCCAAGACTTCAAGTCTGATATAGAGAAAACCCCCCTACAAATTTTGAGAAAACAAAAAAAGAAAGAGAGCAAGCTCTTGAAAGAAGAGTATTTCTTCAAGGTAAAGAATGATTCTTGAACAAAGAGATGAAATCATCTCATTAAAACAGAAGAATTATCTTCTTAAAAGATCATAGATCTATAAAGACCAAGGTCTTTCATAAAAGAGATCAAAAGATCTCATCACATAATAAAAAAGAACATATTCTTCACACAGATCATTGATCTACAAAGGCAAAGCCCTTTCAAAAATAAGAACTATTGTTTTTGAAACTTGAGGCAAAGTCTCCTTTAAAAAATATATATATAAATTTGTTCACAGATCATAAATTCGATCAAATGCGCTTTGCGCTATTGAAAAGTGCCTTGCACTCTTGAACTGCACTTCTGCGCTCCTTGGACCGGCGCTCAGCGCCAAAATGCGCCACGTGTCAACCACGTATGCAACTTGCGCTTTGCGCTTCTAAAATAGCGCACTGCGCTCATGGGCTGGCGCTCAGCGCCAAGTGCGCCACGTGTCACTCACGTGTGTGCCACTGAAATAGCGCACTATGCTCATAAATTGAAAGCGCAATGCGCTCATAAACTGGCGCAATGCGCCCATCATCTGACGCTTAGCACCAAGCGCGACACGTGTCCTTTTTGAGTGCGCTACTTGGCAGAAGCGCAATGCGCTCTTTAATTGGCGCAAAGCGCCTGGCGCGCCATATGGCGCGCTGTCAGAACACACATTGTTCTGATAAATGCTATGAATTCAATACAAGACAAAAAAAATGTCAGGATCCAATGCTCAGCCTTATTAAAAGGGCCAAGCCCAAATAAAGGCTCAACAGCCCAGAACAATAAAATGTTAAAGATTTTAATCTTATTGGACTTAGCCCAATATTGGCCGTAAGTCCTCAACTTATATTGAACTGAGCCTATCTGCTCACGAATATTTAACAGATCTCAATCCTAAACTGGATTACAGATCTTTCCACCAACTCACACCGGTTCAAGGGTACATCTCTTTACTCCTCTGATATCTGTCGTTGTAATCCTTCAATGTCTTCAGAGAGGTGACGGGTCCCGACAACCACATACTTCACAGACTGTGGGGTCCTTAAACTCATAGACTACGATGTCCTTAAACTTCATAGACTATGATATCTTTAAACTACGGACTGTGGGGTCCTTAAACTCATGGACTACGATGTCCCTAACCTCGGACTGTGGGGTCCCTTTAAACCCGCGGACTACGATGTCCTTAACCTGGACCGAGATGTCCTTAAACTAACAATGGACCATAATGTCATTAAACTAATCGACCGCAATGTCCCTAAACTAAACAATAGAGTCTAAATGCTCTGTTGTTGGATCTAAACGATCCCGTTAAGTTGATCTTAGTCCTTAAGCTAACAATGGATCGTAATGTCATTAAACTAATCGACCACAATGTCCCTAAACTAAACAATAGAGTCCAAATGCTCTGTTGTTGGATCTAAACGATCCCGTTAAGTTGATCTTAGTCTAAAATTATACTAACGTATCCTTAACCAACGTTTAAGTTGATCTTAGTCCCAAATGAGGCTAACGTATCCTTAAACACAACCCCCAAACTCAAATCTAAGAAGATACGGATTTGGACTAATCCACGCCCTACGGACGACAACATAAATTAGTCTCCGTATACAATCCACGGGCAACCATAAACAAAACAAACACCCACGACACAAAGTGACCATCTAGAGAAGGAGAAAGTTGTTACCGCGATGCGGTAGCGTAATTAACTGCAGGGGCTTGCGCCTGCAGGGAAGAGCATCCCCACAATCAAAACCCCCTCAAATAGGGGGTGTTCCCCTCCGAATGGCGACGCACAGGACCGCTGGGTCCTTTCGCTGAGATTCGGGACAGATGCTATATGGTTTTATCCGTCTACCTCTCCGAAGATGCCAAGTTGATTTATGGCACCGTGTATCGGAGGTTTAGACGGATGCGGCCGATGTAGCAGATTTCGTCAGATTCCCCCTCGCTAGAGGGGTTTTTGATTGTGGGGACGCTCTTCCCTGTAGGCGCAAGCCCCTGCAGTTAATTACGCTACCGCGCGCGGTAGCCACTTTCTCCTTCTCCAGAATTTCACTTCGTATCGTGTGTGTTTGTTTTGTTTGTGGTTGCCCGTGGATTGTATACGGAGATTGAATAATGCCGTCGCCCGTAGGACGTGGACTAGTCCAAATCCGTATTTACTTAGATTTGGGTTTGGTGTTTTTAGTTTAAGGATGCATTAGTCGCGTTGCGGCTAAGATCAACTTAAACGTTCGTTAAGGATACAATAGTCCTGTTTGAGACTAAGATCAACTTAACATGATAATCCATTTAATATCTGGCCATCGGGACTCGTCACCTCTCTAACGCCGTTGAAGGATTACAACGGCAGATGTCAGAGGAGTTCAGAGATGTACCCTTGAACCAAAGTCGATTTGGAGTTTTATAGTCCATTTAAATGTTTAAGGATACGTTAGCCGTATTTAGGGCTAAGATCAACTTAAATGGGACCGTTTAGATCCGGCAAAAGAGCATTTGGTAGCTCTATTGTTTCAGTTTAGGGATGTAGTGGTCCATGTTCCAGTTTAGGGACGTGGTGGTCCATCGCCAGTTTAGGGACGTGGTGGTCCAATATTAGTTTAGGGACGTTTCGGTCCGATATTAGTTTAAGGACATCTCGGTCCGATATTAGTTTAGGGACGTTTCGGTCCAATATTAGTTTAAGGACATCTCGGTCCACTAGTTTAAGGACCCCGCAGTCCATATTGACATATGTGGTCGTCGGGATCCGTCACCTCTCTGACGTCGTTGAAAGATTACAACGATAAGTGTCAGAGGAGCTCGGAGATGTACCCTCGAACCGGATATAAATTAATTTAAAAGAGCAGTCGTGCTCAGTCAATTTAATTTAAGGACTTACGGCCAAAATTGGGCTAAGTCCAATTGAAAATGTTCAACATTTTATTTGCTTTTGCATTGCATTTCTTTTTTTTATTTTTATTTAGGCTTTGCCCAGAAAGGATGCAGAGCATCAATTTGTTTTGGGCTCTGTTTTTTTAAGAATGATGCAAGGCATCAATTTTATTTGGGCTCTGCCCTTGTATAAAGGATGCAAAGCATCAATTTATTTGGGCTCTACCCATTTATTGCCTTGCAATTTATTTTGGCCTGTTAGGTCATTTTGACTTGGGCCTGGCCCTTTTAACAGAGAAAATGCATTGCATTTACAGGCGCTTTGCGCCAATTAAAGAGCGCAAACGCTTATGACATGACACGTGTCAAGCTCTGGTGAGCGCAAGCGCAACAGCGCAGTGCGCTGCGCTGTTGCGCTGCTGACACGTGGCGCGCTCTAGTGAGCGCAAGCGCAACAGTGCAGTGCGCTGCGCTAGTGCACTGCTGACACGTGGCGCGCTCCAACTCCAGAGAGCAAAGCTCTTATTTCAAGAGCGCATAGCGCAAGTGGTTTAGATGCTGACACGTGGCGCTCTCCCAAGAGCGCAACAGCGCAGTTTGCAAGTGCAAAGCACCAAGAATCTTTTAGATTCAAGAACAGAAGTGCAAAGTACTATTTGATTTCTTGATCTAATTTAGATCAAAGCAAAGTACTATTCCATTCTCGCGATGAATATATATCGATTGGTTATATTCGATATAACCTAGTTATCGAATCATTGATTCGATAAATCGATACATTGTATACTGGTCGGTTATGTGCGACATGACCGGATCATTGAATCAAGTGTTGATTTAATGATTTAATGTATAATTATATATTTGATATATTATTTTGCATTAACTAGTATTGGTTCACTTTAAATGGATTTTCTCACTTGATGTGCAAGTTGTATATGTGATATACTTTTGTGCACATCTTTGTATCATGTTTGATGATGCTTGCTCATTTGGTTAAGTGTAAAGAATTAAACCTAGGTTAAGAAAGTGATTAGGGTTTTAATTATCCATTCTTTTATTTATTGATTTTGGAAAAAGAATGGGATAAGAATACAAAATGGTTGCTTTCATTCTTGAACCTTTGTGAAGCTTCATGAAGCTTTGACCAAAGTGACCAATTTGTCTTCATGCTTAACCCTAACCACTCTTCTAACCTTGGTCAATTCTCTACACCTAACCATGGTTCCTATTATGATAAGTATTCATTTCTTTTTCATTTTTAAAGGACTTATCATAATATTTCCTTCTTCTTGATCTTCTTCTTCAAGAAAGAAAGCTTGATGCCATCAATGGCAACTTGAGTTCTAAAGTGAGAAATCCAATGCTAAAATGAACCCACCTCCTATTTCTTCACCCTCTACCTCTTGCCAAGTTGTTTTGGGTGTTTTCTTCACAAGTTTCACAAATTTGTGAAGTCGGAGCTTGAACTTGTGATGCCTCGACGTAGATCATCTTCGGCACGAAGCCGACGACCTAGTCCGCCCATTTCTCCGATCAAGCCGACGATTGAGTCCGGGATTCGAGATGGACAGCGAGAGGACGCCTACGTGGAGCCAAGGAAGTGGATATCCGGATCTACAAAGGTTGTAGCTTCTTATCTTTAGTTAAGTTGTTAACTAGATTCGTATATCGCCTAAATTTCTAGTCGACGATCCGTATTAGGGTTTCTCGGCACCCATAAAATTTGAAATTTGCATGGTTGATGCCTTGTGAGACCTCTATAGTGTGCCTAGGAACCCTACAGTAGTATCAGAGCCTAGCTAGAGCCTTAGGCGAAGTGTAGACGACGTTTGAAACCCGATCGAACATCGAAACCCTAATTTTCCATGCTCTCTGGACATTTTTCAAAAACTGGGTTTTTTCCAAATTAAAAATATGCAGAAAAATCAGCAGGGAATCCTAAGAATTACTGTGCAACACGTGTCCATGATTCCTCAAAAGTGCGGCGGAACCGCGGCAGAAGCATGGCTTCTGCGGCGGTTCCGCGGCCGTATGATGACGTCACCCATCCAATTTTGCACAGTAACTCCCTTTATTCAGTGCTGAGTTCTCTGGGTATTTTTAAATATCACTCAAGAGTTGAGTTTTCTGGGGTGTTTTGGGAGTTCGATGATTCGATCGGATTATCATATTTTGTCTATGTGGCTTCCGGATAATTTTTTGAATATGTTAAAAAGTTCGACCGGATATAAATACCCAACTTTTCCCCTGCCAGAAAATTTCCAAGTGTTGGATTTTTCTGTGGTTTAAGGACGTTCTAAGTAGTGCAAGTAATGCGATGGACCCTCTAGAAGACAACAAACCTTAACTCGATTATGTGACCGTCTTGAACTGCCCTTTGAACCTTCGGGTTTGGGGGAGTACGGCGTGCCACATGTGAGGCGTTGGCTTGACCCTTCTACGGCTGGACCGTTGGTACTGAGGCATGAAGTGAATGTCTTTGATCCTATTTCATGTGTTGAACGGTTTTGGGAAAACTTGGGTGTTCGAATGTTCGATCGGAAAGTTTAATATTTTCTATTTATCCGGAATGTGATACAATAATTGGAATTCACAAACAGTTATGAGATAACTGAATGAATGTTATAAATCTAGCGGTTTAGTTTCATTTGATATTGAAAAGAGTTTTCGATAATGAGACTAAAATGCGGGGTTTATAACTGTTAGGCATGTGATGTCTAAGTATTTCATTTGATTAGGCATGTGATGTCTAAAGAGGTTGCGGATTCCAACTGTTGTAGTTTTACACTTTCTTTTCTGTGACCGTAAGTGTAATATGTGATATCGCCGGTTTCGTTGCTATATGTCAACGACAATTGGGATGCGCATATTTACTTACGTTGATGACATGTGATGTTATGTGTTGCTGGATATGTTATATTGGATTGTCGTGTTTGAGTAGCCGGGGTTTTTTTATGTGAGATGAGTGTTTTTCATTTTCATTCATGTAAAAACTTGTATGTAATATTCTTTTATTTGGGGCACTTCCAGGTTGCGGAAGTTGTCACCTTTTGTATATTATTTACTTTTCCACATTAGGATAGACCCAAGGAGGGGACCACAAGTAACCGGGTTCTAGGGTCCAGTGGGAGACCATCTCGAGGAGTCGAGTCCGGGTCTCCTAACCCTAGAATTGGTAGGGTTGCTTGCCGCTCTCGTAGGGGTCTAGGGGTGTGGGATTGGCTATTCATCACGACCGTAGAATCCGTGTTTTATACTGGCTCGTATTGAAAACACGGACGTCCTAGTATATCCAATGTTTCATATGTTTCTTCTGCTGCGATATCTGTGATGTGATCATGTGATATGTTCTGTGATGGATACTTTATATAGTATATATGATATATTATATAGGCGTTACTTATGTTTTACACCCGCGCTAGCCCTGCCCCGCTCTGCCGTTAGTTACCTAACCTAACGGTGCACGAGGGGACATCGAGGCGAATGCGGATGGCATAAGTGTACGTCGTATTTATCTGTGATGTTTAGGTATTTAAATGATGGGACTTCATTAATGTGATTAATGAAATAAAAGAAACCAAAAGATGTTGTAGAATCAAATTTTAAATAAAACAGGTAGCTACAGTTCTTGCTTTGCATAGCGGTATATATGATATACCCTGCACCTTATTCGATGAGGAAAGGACCGAGATCCCTTCACCGGGAGTGACTCCTTTAGCAATAACTGGCAGATGCTACACACTCGGTTTGTTTTTGGTTGCTTCTATAGTTTCTGCTTTGCACAGTGATATATATGATATATCCCGTACCTCATTCGACGAGGAAAGGGCCGACGATCCCTTCACCGGGAGTGACCCCTTTAGCAAAACTAGAAAAGCCTCAAAATCATTCCATTTCAAAACTTCATTTGATTCTACAACGATATCAAGTTCATTACGCAATAGGTTTTCAGAAAAACCTGTCGTAGCCCTCCGTCATTTCAGATAAGTCCTGTTTAGTATTCGTGTTGCGTTTGTTGACCTTGTCAAGGCGCAGTGTGCGGTAGCTAACCAGTATTTATCTGCTTATGCATATGATGCAGATTGAGTTAGGATAGTCGTACGGCCTTGTTGACCTTGTCAAGGGTCGTGCGGGTGGGTTTAATTCAATCAAGAAATGACGGGTTGAACTTGACTTACGGTCTATGGTTTGTTGACCTTGTCAAGGTCATAGATCGTTTGGGGCAAAAGCATTATCGGGAATTTCAAGTGTTGAAATTTGCAATGAGATTGCATACCTTCTATGAGATAGTTGGATCCCGATACCCACTACGAGTAAGAGTTACTCCTGGGAGAGTTTTACACATTACAATTAGCCGATCAAGTAGGTGTCTAGAAAGGTGTCAACGGGGTTACGCCTCTGGGAAAACGAGGTTTACATTAATTAGGTTCGTGCGAAAGCACGGGGGACCTCCCTCAAAGTACCGACACTGGCCTGGCTGAAAGATTTGCGAACTTGTAAGTGTGTAATTAATCCCGGCTAGTCTTTCCTTTTAGGGTTTGAAGGAAGATTTGATAAAAACTAGTGGGAGCCATCCTGATTAGATAAGATAAAAACCAATCTGATCTTGCAAGAGCATACGCTAAAGTGTTTTCTTCTCTCTCTCTCCAGGTAGCGACCATTTCATGCCCTAATAAAGATAATAATATGGATGTATTGACTGAACCCGCATGTTATACTGTGCTGGGGAACGTTGGTTCCGTTCTTTCTTATAAGAGTTAAAGGAATGAACAGGATATAGGGGAATACCAGGATTCCCATGCCACCCGATTGAAGAAAGTACATGATGATGCATTTTCTTCGGGTGTGTTCGTTACTGAGAACTGTTTCTCCATTTCCTCTATGTCCTGGGTATTAGATACCGGGTCAGGATCCCATATATGTAATCAGTTACATGGGCTAAGGAAAGGTAGAGAACTTGGAGAAGGTGATAAAGACATTAGAGTTGGAAATGGTGCAATTGTTGCAGCTAAGACTGTCGGGGAATATCACCTTGAATTACCTACTGGTAATACATTGGTTCTGAACGAATGCTATTACATGCCGAACCTGATATGCAACATTATATCGGTTTCTTTATTAAGTAAAGAGGGATAATTTTGTATTACAGGATAATGTTATGAACATTTTCCGTAACCAAAAGTTGGTTGGATCAGGCACGTTGTGCAATGGCATTTATGTTCTAAATCAATCAACAGTTCTGAGCATAACAAACACACACAAGAGGAAGAGTTCAGAACTGAACGAATCCTTCTTGTGGCATTGTAGACTGGGTCACATCAATGCGACACGACTAGCTAAGTTGCATAAGGATGGATATTTGAAACCATTCGAATTTTCATCTTATGACACTTGCCAGTCATGTCTCAAAGGCAAGATGACCAAAACTCCGTTTAGGGGACACGGAGAAAGAGTTACCGAACTCTTAGGACTGATACATAGTGATGTATGCAGTCCTATGTCTACACATGCCAGGGATGGTTCTTCATACTTCATTACATTCACTGACGATCTCTCTAGGTTCGGATATGTGTTCCTGATGAAACACAAATCAGAAGCTTTTGAGAAATTTAGAGAATATAAACAAGAAGTTGAGAACCAAACCGGAAAAAGTATTAAAATCCTTCGATCTGATCGAGGAGGTGAATACTTGAGCAATGAATTCCTGGACTTCCTAAAAGAGAATGGGATTCTCTCTCAGCTGACTCCTCCATATACACCACAGCACAACGGTGTATCAGAACGAAGGAACCGCACCCTATTAGATATGGTGCGCTCTATGATGAGCACAGCTGAGTTACCTATTTCCTTTTGGGGATATGCGCTGGAAACAGCAGCATACCTATTGAATCAAGTTCCATCTAAATCTGTACCTACCACACCATATGAGATATGGAGTGGGAAGAGGCCATATCTTAAACGAGTTAAGATATGGGGTTGTCCAGCCTATGTCAAAAGACAAAATCCGGACAAGCTCGAGGCACGGTCAGTTCTTTGCAAGTTTGTGGGATATCCAAAGAACTCATATGGGTATTTTTTCTACCACAGTGAGGAACAAAAAGTGTTTGTTGCTCAACATGCCACCTTTTTAGAAAAGGAATTCCTTGAAAAAGAAATTAGTGGCAAAGTGGTAGAGCTGGAAGAAGTTTCAGATACACAAACCATAACTGAAGATTTAGTGGAACCAGAAGATTCAGAAGCTCCCAATGAACCTCAGCCTCTCCGCCGATCTAGTAGGGTTCCTCGCCAACCTGAGAGGTACTACGGTTTTCTCATGGATGGTGGGAGCGAGGATTGCATCATGGAGGATGATGACCCAACTAGCTTCGAGCAGGCCATCACGAGTAGGGACTCAGTGAAATGGCTGGATGCAATGCGGTCCGAGATGGAATCCATATACACCAACAAAGTATGGATTTTGGATGTTGCTCCTGAAGGGGTAAAACCCATCGGGAGCAAGTGGATCTTCAAGAAAAAACTTGGTGTAGATGGGAAAGTGGAGACTTTCAAAGCTAGACTTGTAGCAAAGGGTTTTCGTCAAAGACCAGGTGTGGACTATGACGAAACCTTTTCTCCAGTGGCTATGCTTAAATCCATCCGGATCATGCTTGCCATCGCTGCATATCATGATTACGAAATCTGGCAAATGGATGTTAAGACCGCCTTTCTAAATGGTGATTTAGAAGAGTGCGTGTACATGACTCAGCCAGAGGGCTTCGTAGACAGTGGGAGCAGCGGGAAGGTGTGCAAGCTGCTTAAATCCATTTATGGATTAAAGCAAGCATCGCGGAGTTGGAACATCTGCTTTGACGTCGTTATCAAAGAGTTTGATTTCGTCAAAAACCCAGATGAACCTTGTATCTACAAGAAGATAGCAGAGAGTAAGGTAGTCTTCCTCGTATTGTATGTGGACGACATACTCTTGATAGGAAATGATATTTCTATGCTGCAATCGGTCAAGCTCTTCTTATCACAAAGATTCTCAATGAAAGATCTTGGTGATGCCTCCTGCATATTGGGAATAAGGATCTATAGAGATAGATCCAAACGGATATTGGGATTATTCCAATCCAGGTACATTGACACCATACTAAAGAGGTTTAGTATGGAAGAATCCAAGCGTGGGAACTTGCCCACGATCTCTGGAGTCACTCTCTCCAAAGAGATGTCTCCCAAGACTGATTTGGAGAGAGCTCGCATGCAAGGGATAACCTATGCTTCGGCTGTAGGCTCTATCATGTACGCGATGCTATGTACCAGACCCGATGTAGCATACTCACTAAGTGTAGTGAGCAGGTATCAAGCTGATCCTGGAGAGAGTCACTGGACAGCTGTGAAGAGCATTCTCAAGTACTTGCGAAGGACTAAAGAGATGCTCTTGGTGTATGGTAATGGAGAACTCCAAGTGGAGTCCTTTACCGATTCGAGCTTCCAGAGTGATAAGGACGACTCTAAGTCGCAGTCGGGATTTGTCTTTACCCTTTACGGAGGGGCGGTTAGCTGGAAGAGTTCCAAGCAGGAAACCGTGGCAGACTCGACGATGGAGGCTGAATACATCGCTGCCAACGATGCTGCCAAAGAGGCTGTCTGGATCAAGAAGTTCATTACTGAACTTGGAGTGGTTCCATCCATTGAGCATCCAATACCTTTGTATTGCGATAACAAGGGAGCGGTGGCTTTGGCCAAGGAACCCAGGTCCCATCAGCGATCCAGGCATATTCTGAGGCGGTATCACCTGATCCGGGAGATAGTTGATCGCCGGGAGATCGAGGTCAGGAGAGTTGACACGAAGAACAACACGGCGGATCCACTCACGAAGGCCATTCCCCAGATACAGTTTGAGAGACTCTTCGGGATGCTCGGTATGAGATACTACAGCAGCTGGCCCTAGTGCAAGTGGGAGATTGTTAGTTGTATGTATGCCCTAGAGGCCAGTATTGTACAGATGATGTATATTATATTGGATGCTTGGACATATATAGAGATGACTTTCTTGCTCGATATGATAGTATGCTATCTGGTTACTCTTTATCTTAACATGTACACTTGTCTTTTTATACTGTCTTATAGTTACATGTTGGTAAAGCCCTTAGGATGTGTACTTGACTACATGGACTATGATGCAGATCATACTAGTGGGGACATGGTAGTCCATAGGTACATCCTTCAAGGTCCCTAGTCATGGGTGTATCGAGACGGGGCATCGATATACCAGTGTAGACTAGCGTATACGTTTCTCGACCCATGAGATGGGCGATGGATGATCCCATATCCATTGGTGTTTGACATCAGAGATGGTATACGGGTGCTCAGTAGAGACTGGGTACACTGGACGGACTCATCGAGAACTCCCAGATGGTATTATACCTCACGTCAGATGGCAGTTCTCAGGTGACACTTGTGCAGGTTAGTCTGTAGACCCGAGATCGTCATAGAGTCTTGTGTGATTCCCACTGTGCTTTGATCTCCACCTTACCACGTCCATGAGGGCATGCAAAACGGTGGTCTTTGGGTACAGTCCCGAGTCACATGGAGGCAATGAGCGATAGGAGGGGTTTCGTCTCTCCCGGTATTGGGGGTTGATGTTGCGCTGTGCTCGATTGGCCGTAACAGGGAAGTCCCTGGCCAGGGCTGATCAGAGATTTGCTGGTAAGTGTTACCAGTAGTTTCTTGACCCGTTATGAGCCTCACATCGGCACGACTTATCAGTTATTGGGGTCTGACGTTTACCACCCCTAGACTTGATATGCGACATATCAGACGAACAGACCGGACTGTACGGTAAGTGTTACTGGTTGGATTCACAGGAGTGTGAGCGGGCTAGCTCGTCGATCTTCTGATCGCTCAATACCCGGATGGCCGTTACGTTTAGCAGACCGCTTGCGGCTTATGGGTGCTTGATATGATCATCATCTGCTACCGGCGTATTGACGAGTCTTTAGAATCCTACACAGAGGTTTCCTGGCTCAAGCGAAACGAAATAGGAGTGCATATGAGATATGTGCAGGACCGAGAGTAATGCGTGTATGTGATACCGTATTCCATTCTCGCGATGAATATATATCGATTGGTTATATTCGATATAACCTAGTTATCGAATCATTGATTCGATAAATCGATACATTGTATACTGGTCGGTTATGTGCGACATGACCGGATCATTGAATCAAGTGTTGATTTAATGATTTAATGTATAATTATATATTTGATATATTATTTTGCATTAACTAGTATTGGTTCACTTTAAATGGATTTTCTCACTTGATGTGCAAGTTGTATATGTGATATACTTTTGTGCACATCTTTGTATCATGTTTGATGATGCTTGCTCATTTGGTTAAGTGTAAAGAATTAAACCTAGGTTAAGAAAGTGATTAGGGTTTTAATTATCCATTCTTTTATTTATTGATTTTGGAAAAAGAATGGGATAAGAATACAAAATGGTTGCTTTCATTCTTGAACCTTTGTGAAGCTTCATGAAGCTTTGACCAAAGTGACCAATTTGTCTTCATGCTTAACCCTAACCACTCTTCTAACCTTGGTCAATTCTCTACACCTAACCATGGTTCCTATTATGATAAGTATTCATTTCTTTTTCATTTTTAAAGGACTTATCATAATATTTCCTTCTTCTTGATCTTCTTCTTCAAGAAAGAAAGCTTGATGCCATCAATGGCAACTTGAGTTCTAAAGTGAGAAATCCAATTCTAAAGTGAACCCACCTCCTATTTCTTCACCCTCTACCTCTTGCCAAGTTGTTTTGGGTGTTTTCTTCACAAGTTTCACAAATTTGTGAAGTCGGAGCTTGAACTTGTGATGCCTCGACGTAGATCATCTTCAGCACGAAGCCGACGACCTAGTCCGCCCATTTCTCCGATCAAGCCGACGATTGAGTCCGGGATTCGAGATGGACAGTGAGAGGACGCCTACGTGGAGCCAAGGAAGTGGATATACGGATCTACAAAGGTTGTAGCTTCTTATCTTTAGTTAAGTTGTTAACTAGATTCGTATATCGCCTAAATTTCTAGTCGACGATCCGTATTAGGGTTTCTCGGCACCCATAAAATTTGAAATTGGCATGGTTGATGCCTTGTGAGACCTCTATAGTGTGCTTAGGAACCCTACAGCACCGCCCCTCGTGCTGATACTCCATCTGAAGAGGCCCCTGTCGCCCTATCCACTGCCCGCAGAGAGGTGGCGTGCGCAATTCGGAGCGCAAACGGTAGATCCGCTTCAGGTAATATTTCTCTCAGAGTTTTTTGTTATAAGGATTTTTAATGTCATTGGTCCTTATATCCCTTATCTTGCAGGGCCGAGTCCGATCGAGGGGGAGGCGGAAACCGTTGATCCCAAAGAAACAGAGGAGGCGGTACCTGCCGAACTCGAGCCGACGCTGGGCAACATCGTTGTGGCTTTGGAGCCTGAGGTGGAGGTCGAGGGGCCTGCAGCCGAGAAGGTCATTGATGCCGAACCTGAAGCGGTGGCAGATGATATGATCATTATAACTGAACCGAGGGTGGTGGTGGACGAGGCGCTTGAGGCCGGCGACCTCGTGGTGACAGTGGACGATACAACCGCGACTACTGAACCTGAGAGAGTAGTGGGTGAGGCAGCCATGGTTCCCGAGGATGAGTCAACCGCTCCTTCTCTGGAATCTGGCAATACTCCAGTCATAGCCCTCCCCGTCTATTGTCCTCCGCCGTCTCCAGGTCTCGCGAGCACCACGACGGTTCCTATTGAGTCAGGTGATGAGGCCACGGGCGGTGGTCTCATGTCAATAGAGGAGGGAATCGCCTCCGTTTCAGCCGGCAGCTCATCAGGTAAATCCCAAGTTGCTATCTTCTTTTTTTTTTATCTTTCAATCCTTTCTGACAAATTTGCATCTGTTGTAATGCAGGTGCAGCCAGTGCCGATGCCCCACTGCTTGAGGGAGCGCCTTCAACGACTGCCTTGGCGGTGGCCACCTCTCAACCCTCTTTCATACCTTCGAAGATGTTGGAAGGTATGGGTTTGTAATTTATTAATCTTATCTTCCAGACACATAATTTGTGTACTAAAGTTATACTGTTGTGTCTTTCAGGAGTGCTTTTTGACCACCTTTATCTAGTGTTGCTCCCACACTTCTCCTTCCCATCTGAATTCGCCCCCCCTCTGGTGGCGCTGGTGAGTACCGTTCCCGATTGATATCTTTGTTTTTCAGTGGTAGACTTATTTCTAGCTCACTCTTGTCCTGACCGCAGTGTTACAAATCGAAGGGGGAGAAGAAAGATCGATTGCGCCACCGGCCCTTCCGGCCTTGCCACCTGCTTCAACCGGTATAGTAAACTATCTTATCAATGACTTTCTCCGTGTCTATTGAATCATCATCTAATCACACTTTGTCCTTTTCAGCTGTCGTTCCAGTCTCGGTGCCTTTTGAGTCTCGTATTACAATACCGGACGGCCCTTCCCAGAGACGTCCGTCCTCAAAAGGTGCGGCGAATAGTCTGTGCATGTTGAGTGACTACATCGAGGAACTCGACGTTGAGGCTCCTACATCTGCTGAGGACTTCGCTACGACGGTTAACCCGATGTTGGTGATATTTGCCACCTTCCATGACGAGGGCATTGTCGCCTCTTGGGTTAACCATTGTCGGGAGATTGAGGCTTGCCTTCATCAGCTAGAGTCGATGCGTCCATCCCCAGAGACTTTGGCCGTGAGCACTCAACGGGGAGCATGGCTCGAGCAAAGCACTTCTCATTTCCGTCATTTGGAACAAGAAGCAGCTTTGAGGCTGAAGGAGTGCCAAGAATCTTCAAGCGAAACTGCTCGCCTGCGTGCTGAAGTTGAGGCAAACGCCGCTGAGGTGAAGGCCGTCTTCGAGGGCCTTCTGGAGCGCATCTCAAATGGGCTGAGACTGAAGCGGGCACTTGATGTCGCCGAGCATGACACTCCAGGCCGTGAAGCTGCTCATCAGGCCGTCAGGGATCAACTTGCATCTGTCGCACAGCAACGGGCTCAAGTGGAGGCGGAGTTGGCAGTGGTGTCCAGTCGGGAAAAGGCATGGAAGGAAGTGTGCGAACAACTGATAAAGCTACTTAAGACGCTTCCTTCCCAGTAGCTGCCTTTGTATCAATGTATTTGTAATGTTTTCCTTTTAAATAATATGTATCCATTCTTTATTCTTTTGTACGATTCATCTTGTATTTGATTGAAGTCAATGAATAAAGATACACATTTTCTTTTTGCAATGTCTTGTACTATCTCTTTGCTTTCTCCCTTTGTATCATGATGTTTTCGATGAACCTAATTGGCCGATAACTTAATTTCTCCAAGAGATAGCGATGGCTTAGGCCGCAGGTTCAAATCTGCCGCCTAAGACTTTTCAACTCTATGAGCCGTGAGGGTTTCATAGAGACTTTTCTCCCTACGGATCGAGAGGATCTCGTAGGTGGGTTTTTCTCCTTAGGAATCATGAGGATCCTTAAGTGTGGTTTTCTCTTATAAGTCGTAAGGATCCTACAAGAGTATTTTTCCCGCTTACGAGTCGAGAGGACCCGTAAGCGGTTGTTTCCCTCCTCGTCGAAACTCGACTTTGGAGAGTGAGACCCGTAAATAGTATGCAAGAGACCATTTTGGATTGACTTGCAGGGTCCCATTGTTCAGAAAGCAAGTTTTTTAGTCCTTGCTGCCTGAGGCTTCATCTTGCGAGTTGAGACGAATCGGGAATTCTCCCGCGGAGACACTGATGGCTCTGCGAGTTGACGTGGATCAGGAGGCTCTCGTCACGGAGTGTTTGTATCCGTGAGTCGAGGAGTTTGCTAGGGATTATTTGTTTCCCAAGCGCCAAGGATTATTTGTTTCCTTGGGGTTTGAAACGAGTCGAGAATTTCCCACGGAGGCACTGGTGGCTCTGTGAGTCGACGCGGATCAGGAGGCTCTCGTCAAGGAGTGTTTGTATCCGTGAGTCGAGGAATTTGCTCGGGATTATTTGTTTCCCAAGCACCAAGGATTATTTGTTTCCTTGGGGTTTGAAACGAGTCGAGGATTTCCCACGGAGGCACTGGTGGCTCTGCGAGTCGACGCGGATCAGGAAGCTCTCGTCAAGGAGTGTTTGTATCCGTGAGTCGAGGAGTTTGCTCGGGATTATTTGTTTCCCAAGCGCCAAGGATTATTTGTTTCCTTAGGGTTTGAAACGAGTCGAGGATTTCCCACGGAGGCACTGGTGTCTCTGCGAGTCGACGCGGATCAGGAGGCTCTCGTCAAGGAGTGTTTGTATCCATGAGTCGAGGAATTTGCTCGGGATTATTTGTTTCCCAAGCGCCAAGGATTATTTGTTTCCTTGGGGTTTGAAACGAGTCGAGGATTTCCCACGGAGGCACTGGTGGCTCTGTGAGTCGACGCGGATCAGGAGGCTCTCGTCAAGGAGTGTTTGTATCCGTGAATCGAGGAATTTGCTCGGGATTATTTGTTTCCCAAGCGCCAAGGATTATTTGTTTCCTTGGGGTTTGAAACGAGTCATGGATTTCCCACGGAGGCACTGGTGGCTCTGCGAGTCGACGCGGATCAGAAGGCTCTCGTCAAGGAGTGTTTGTATCTGTGAGTCGAGGAGTTGGCTGAAGACACTGGTTTCTTCGAAGTTGGAATGAACCGTCGAGATTTGGCTTCGTCTTCTGGCGGAGCTTGTTGGGAAAGTATGGTTCCCTCTTTGTTTACACCCTTGGATTGCATATAGGGATCGATGTGATCTTAACTGTAGGGCCAAAGTTTTATCATCATTTTTTTTGTTTTATCTCCGCGATGCTCTATCATTTCAGCTTTTATATCGCGAAGGTTGCGATTGCCCAATCATTTCGGCTATTTTCGCGGTGCCCAATCATTTCGGCTATTTATTTTATTTTTACTCGCTGCTTTTTATTGCGAGTTGCCCAATCATTTCGGCTATTTTGTATGCATGTGTGGCTTACTGGCTTTCCGCCGTAAACCTGGAATTAGACACCGATTTCGGCATCAGCACCGCTACAACTGGGATATTGCCAGGAGCGAATCATCATCTGCCTCTGTCGATGTTGAACAAAGGTGGCTTAATGACCAGGGTTAGGGTCCTGTCGTCTAAGGCTTTTAACTTCATGAGCCGTAAGGGTCTCACAAAGGTATTTCTCCCTACAAGTCGTGAGGATCTTGTAGGTGTATTTTCTCCTTAGGACTCGTGAGGATTCCTAAATGTTCGTTTCCTCTGTAAGTCGTAAGGATCCTACAGGAGGGTTTTCTCCTCATAAATTGAGAGGATTTACAAGGGTTGTTTACCGTGCGAACATATCCCCAGTCACGGATGAGACTTGGTTAGGGAAATGTTTATTCGCGCCCGTGGATTGTATACAAGGGTCAGTATTGAGCCACTTGTAGGGCAATATCGGAAATTGTGGGGATTGCTTAAGCACAGGTTTAGGTCTCTGTAACTTAAGACTTTCAAATCCTATAAGCCGTGAGGGTCCCATAAGAGAGTTCTCCTTACGAGTCGTGAGGATCTCGCAAGTGTATTTTCTCCTTAGGAATCGTGGGGATCCCTAAGTGTGCTGCTCCCTTGTGAGTCGTAAGGATCTCGCGTGGGTGGTTTCTCTTTATAAGGTCGAGAAGACCCTATAAGTGTCTTTTAACGAGGTTGCGCCCTTTCAGGTTTTCACAAACACTCGCCGGTAGCCCCACTGTTTTTACTCACGGAGCCCTTTCGGGTTTTCATCCGTGCCCTCTTTGCTTATGGACATACCGTTTTTTTTTTATTCTTTTTATTTTCTTTTTCTCTCTTTTTTTTTACGAGGTCGCGCCCTTTCGGGTTTTCACGAACACTCGCCGGTAGCCCTGCTGTTTTTACTCACGGAGCCCTTTCGGGTTTTCATCCGTGCCCATTTTAATTATGGACATACCGTTTTTTTTTATTATATTTTTTCTTTATTTATTATTATTTTTTTATTCATCTCGTCAGTCTAAGGATGCTGCGGTATTAGTTTAAAGACGTTTCGGTCCGCTATTAGTTTAAGGACATTTCGGTCCGCTATTAGTTTAAGGACGTTTCGGTCCGCTATTAGTTTAAGGACGTTTCGGTCCGTTGGCCAGCTACTACTTATAGAGTTTTGGGCTTGGGAAGACAGAGAGCACACATAGTCGTCGTCATCTATCATTGACCTAGGCTGTGGCTCATTAAGCGTAGTATCTCTTTAAGAAGCGACCGTTTATTGGCCTGAAAGGCCTTTCACCGTGCATATCTATGAGTAGATAGGCCCCGCCCTGGTAAACCTTATCTATGACGTACGGGCCTTCATAGTTTGGCTCGAATTTTCCCCGCTTGGCGCGATTGGGGATCATAGGCCTTTTGACCACTAGCACAAGCTCGCCTTGGCGGAATGTCCTTGGTCGGGTCAGTCTTTCATATGAGCGCGTCATCTTTGCTTTATAGGCCTCCAGATTTTGTTGCGCCATGAGTCGTGTTTCTTCAAGGGCGTCAAGTTCCTCAAGCCGAAGGTGAGAATTTTCTTCGTCCGTCAGCTCGTAATGGACTGCCACTCGTAGAGAGGGTAATTCTATTTCGAGGGGGAGTACTGCTTCCACGCCGAACACCAACGCGTAGGGCGTTGTGTTCGTGGCTGTTTTGAATGTAATTCGATACGCCCAAAGAGCCTCTTGCAGTCTTTCGTGCCAGTCCTTCTTATTTCGGGACACCGTTTTCTTTATGATTTTCGTCAAGGTCTTGTTAAAGGCCTCGGCAAGACCGTTAGCTCGCGGATTATAAACCGAGGAATATCTCCAGTCTATATTGTGTTGTTGCGCGAAGCGACTGATCTTGTAGCTTCTATAAGCAGGCCCGTTATCGGAGATAATCCGTCTCGGCGTTCCAAACCGATATATGACGTGCGTTTTGAAGAAATGGAGGATATTCTCCGTCTTCACCTCTCTCAGCGGTACTGCCTCTGCCCATTTGGAGAAGTAGTCAGCCGTCGCCAGGATGAAACGATGTCCCCTAGACGATGCTGGTTCGATAGGGCCGACTATATCAGTTCCCCACATTTCGAACGGCCAGCTAGCCACCGTTGGATGCAATGGATTTGGATGCTAATGGATGAAGTCCCCATGAATTTGGCATGAGTGACACTGCTTCACATATTCGAGGCAGTCCTGAATCATCGTGGGCCAGTAGTAGCCCATCCGTTTGATCTTCAACTTCATCTTTGGGCCCGCTTGGTGAGAACCGCAGATTCCGTCATGAACTTCCTGAACGACTCTTTTCGCTTCGTCTGGTCCTAAGCATCTCAGCCACAGAAAATCAAATGACCTCTTGTATAGAGTATCATTGACGAAGGCGAAGGACAGAGCACATTTCATGAGTTGATGTCTTGCAGATGCCTCTTCGGGCATTCGATGGGACTTGAAGTAGTCTATAAAGATTTCCCTCCAATCCTCAACCTTCTCATGGTCTTTTATTTGTAAGGTCACTTGTTCATTCGCTCCCTTCTCTTCAGGTGATTCCGGAGGTATTTCTGCGGGGGCGAGCACCCGACGACTTTGTATCATGATTCTAACATCATCGAGGTTCTCGTCAGCCATTTCTTTAGCAAGTTTGGCCAACGCGTCTGCTTTGCTGTTTTCCGCACGCGGTATGTTCTCCAAAGTATAGGAGGGAATTTAGGTCAGCAGTTGTTGCACCTTTTCACCGTATTTTACCAATTCCGGTTTGCATGTTTGGTAATCGCCGTTCACTTGACTAACGACTAGCTGGGAGTTCCCATATATGAGGAGGCTTTCAATTCCCATACCGATGGCGATCTCGAGACCTGCTATCAAAGCTTCATATTCAGCTTCATTATTCGTTCTCAGCTCTGTTAAGGAGAAAACGAAGCACATTATTCCTCCTTGTGGGGTCACGAAGATAAGGCCTACTCCCGATTTGATCATTGGCGTACTTTGTTTGTGCTTTTTCATGGAAGACGCCCCATCGAAATAAAGCTCCCAACGGGTATCACCACCGTCGATTGCGTCAAACGCATGTTTATCTGGCAAATCGCAATTCAGAGGAGAATCGGCAGGTATCGGGTGCTCAGCAAGGAAGTCGGCGATGGCCTGGCCTTTTAGTGCCTTCAAAGGCTGATATGTTATCGAGAACTCCATCAAGAGTAGGGCCCATTTGGCGATTCGTCCCGTCAATATGGCCTTTGACATTATATATTTAAGAGGGTCCACCTTTGAAATGAGACGGACTTCATGTGCTAATGCATAATGTCTAAGCTTTGTTATTGCGAAGATCAACGCCAGGCAGTGTTTTTCAATGGGAGGGTAGTTGCTTTCTGCCCCCAGCAGAACCCGACTTAAGTAGTAGAGTGCTCTTTCTTTTCCCTGGTCATTCTCTTGTGCCCATAATACGCCTAAAGAACCTTCGAGGGCAGTTGTATAAAGGATAAGAGGTTTCCCCTTAACCGGGGCAGCCAACACTGGAGGGTTTTGCAGGTATTGGTTAATCTCGTCCAGCGCGCCTTGGCATTTGTGATCCCAAACGAATGGGGTTCCCTTCTTCATCAGGTGGCTATAAGGACGGCACTTTCCTGAAAGATTAGCTATAAACCACCGAATGTATGCGAGCTTTCCTTGGAGAGATCGCAGCTGCTTAAGAGTTCTTGGCGAAGGCATCTCCATAATCGCCCTAATCTTAGACGGGTCTATTTCGATACCCCGGTGTCGAACGATGAACCCCAGGAATTTGCCCGAGGAAACCCCGAATGCACACTTAAGAGGGTTCATCTTCAAATTGTATTGTCGAAGGCGTCGAAATACAGTCTTTAGATGCTCGAGATGTCCCTCGTATGATTTGCTTTTAACAACAAGGTCGTCGATATAGCATTCGATGATTTCGTGTATAAGGTCGTCGAAAATCTTCATCATAGCCCTCTGATAGGTGGCACCGGCGTTCTTTATACCGAAGGGCATTACCTTATAACAGAATATTCCCAAAGGAGTCCGGAAAGCCGTATGTTTCTGGTCTTCAGGATGCATTTTTATTTGATTATACCCTGATGAGCCGTCCATGAAGGAGAAAATCTCATGCGTGGACGTATTGTCTATCATCAGTTCGGTGACTGGTACTGGGAAATCATCTTTCGGGCAGGCTTTGTTGAGATCCCGGAAGTCCACGCATATGCGCACCGTCCCATTTTTCTTCATCACTGGGACGATATTAGCAATCCATTCAGGGTATTGAACCTCCTGGATAAAGCCAGAGTCTATCAACTTTTTGACTTCAGCGTTGATGCTCATCTCGAGCTCGAGCCGCATTTTTCTCGGCGCTTGTTTAACTGGCTTGACACCCGGGGATATCGCCAGTCTATGTACAGCAACTTCTGGATCTAGTCCTGGCATCTCGGAATAGTTCCATGCGAAGCAATCTTTATGCTGTACAAGGACGTCCTTTAACGCAGCCACCCTCTCTTCAGACAGCAGCTCGCTGACAAAAGTCGGTCGCGGATCGTTTACCGTCCCCAACTCAATTTTCTTGAGGTTATCTGCAGTGGTATGTACTCCATCCTCCAGTTCTTTCGGAGCTGGGGGAAATTCTGAGATTACCTCATCATTGTTGTTTTCGAGGCACCAGGGAAGGCTGTCCAGGTTTTCGGGTCCTTCTTTTAGTGTTGTTATCATGTGACATGCACGAATTCGTTTCCAATCCCAATGTGGAACTGGTTTTTCTTTCGTGGCCTTGGGCTCGTGCTTTTGTGGTGGCGCTACCCTCCATTTGTCAGACAGAGCAAATTTACCAAGCTGATACTGATCTTCGACCCAATTCTTGAAGGTGAAGCAATCTTCAATGGGATGACCTATTACTCGATGGTATGAGCAATAGTCCGGGTGTGAGACTTCGCTCGCTTGCTCGGGATGTTTAGACTCCGGCAATGTGAGCATTTGATGTTTTAGAGCAAGATCAAGTATCCTCTTCGTCTTGTCCCGAGGGAACGAGTATGCTCGACCCATTTTCTTCATGAGGGATAAATTGATAACGCTCGATTCTCGTTTGCGTGGCTTCTTAGCCCTGCTTTGTTGCTGTTGAGCGCCTTTTTGGCTTTTCAGTTTGTTTCTGCCTCCGCGTCGAGCCCTTTTTATAACAGGTTGACGGGGGGCGGCATTTTCGTCCTTTTCGGCCTGTTGGAGAAGGCGTTGCGTCTTCGCTTTCTCGTAAATGGCCGTCTCGCGGTTGTGATCATCTCGGACTTTTTGACCAGCTTCTCTTATAAGCCTGTCCATTTGTTCTTCAAATGATGGACCGGGCAATTTTTCATCAGGAACTTTTGCTGGCTTAGAATTAGCGCCCTCCCATTGAGCATCTGCTTCTTCATTGAGGTCATTCATGACGTAACAGCTGTTTAGTAGCTCTCGTTTCCTTGACCAGATGTATCCGAGCCCTTTTGTTTCCATTCTCCCGTTAGGCAGTTTACGTTGAGTCCCGGGGACGTTCCAGACCTTGTCATAGAATTTGGCTTTTCTAACGGTCTGTTGGAAGGGTATTCTTTGGCGTTTCAACAGCCTCTTCAAGCCCTCTGTATAATATCTGGGTAGACGGATGGGCTGAAGCCTGTCCAGCGTTGGATCCGCACCATGCCAAATCTCTTTTTCCACCTTGTTTTCTTCAGAACGGTAGAATAGGATTGCCTTCTCGCCTTTTCGTCCGGGAGGGATATAAAATGTCTGCAATTCTTCCACGCTGTCGGTGTCGAGCGCATCCAGTTCTTTATAATGTTCAAGGGGCACCATGGCTATCTGCAGACTTCGCTCTTCATCAGCAGAAGCTCGTATTGAAAGCCGAGCAGGGAATACAGCATGAACTTCATCCTCCGAATCACTACCGAAGATCAATGAAGGAGCGGATGGTCTCGGCTTGGTGTATTGGGGCGGGCCCGAATAAATTATATCCTCCTCCTCCTCGGTATCACTGCCGAAGACAGGGATGGTTGCGTTAGTCTTGTTCTCCGGCTTGTGACACCTTTCCGTGTCTTCGAAACTCGGCAAGAAGTATTTGGCATCCTCATACTTGCGAACTTCATTTACGGAAAATGGATTCAATTCTCCTGCCACAGTGTACTCGAGACCGTCCCTACAATATTTCATACACTGATGCTGTGTAGAAGGGATGATATTGTACTCGTGTAACCATGGTCGACCGAGTAGGGCATTGTAGCACGTCTTGGCATCTATGACGTAGAATTTAATATCTGTGACGAGCAACCCGAAGTGTAACGTCAATATCACAGATCCAAGAGTCTTTGATGATTGGGAGTCGAACCCGGAGATGGTGATTTTGTCTCGGGCGAGGTGCTGGACACTCATGCAAATTTCCTTTAACACCCGCACATTGAGTAGATTAACAGACGATCCGTTATCGACCAAGATTTTACCTATCTTTATGTCATGGCAGTACCCTGAGACATAAAAGGGACGATTGTGTTTGCACGTCCCTAGGAGGAGTTCTTCATCACCAAAAGCAACGTCGGCCGTGTGCACCTCTTCTAGTTCATCCTTCATCTTTTCTTCGGCCAGGAAGGCTTGGAACTAGTCCGGCTCTTGTAGCGCCTTAATCAAAGAATCCCTCGCCTCCTTTGATAGTAATAAGGCATCAAGAATGCTGAGTTGTGAGGGTAGCTTTCTCAGATGCGCTAAGACGTTGTAATCTACCTTATTTCTCTTCGGCGGGTTCTTGGCGTTTAACTCTTCCGCAACTCGGTCATCCAAGGCGATGTCTTCGGAGACCTTCTCTTTCCCTTTGTCTTTCTTGTTTAGAGGTCCGAGATTCTTCTCAGGTAGCGTCCGATTGCGTAGCTGGATATTCTCGCAAACCCTCGGTCCTTCTTTTCCCAAAGTGGATTCTTTAAAGAGGGGGCCAAGCTCTAGCTCCTCATCAGAATCGCTCCCGAATGTGGGCACTCATGATCTTCCGGCGTCAATCATGCAATAATCACCGGTAGCTCTGTTAAGCCCTTTGATCGTTCCGTTCTGCTCTCGGCGAGTCTTGCGCTTTTCCCACTTAAACTGTTGCCGGTGAGCAACATATCCTTGCCACCATCTGTCGAAAGCGTTGCACTCTTCAGTGGGGTGCGATACTTTCCGATGATATAAGCAATAGGAGGGGTGGCTTTCCATTTCACCAGTAACGCTTCCCTCGGAGGATGGCAGCTTCATACCCATAGAGACGGCTTTAGCAAACCTCCTGCTCATCTTGAATTTGCTTTTATCCGCTGTGGGTGCACTTTGCTCCAGCGGGGGTGCACTTTGCTCCAGCGGGAGTGTCTCAATTCTTTTGTCAAGGCGTTGGCGTTTGGCCTTTTCGAATATAGTCGCCTCGCGCTCCCGATCAGCTTTGCTTTTTAAGAACGCTCCATTGAGGAATGCATCAATTACTTCATCCGACGGCTCCGGAATTTTTGGTTCAGGATTTGCCCCCAGCTTTCCAGCACGAGGAGTCTCTTCATCGTCTATGAACGAATGGGAAATCATATGGCAGCTTGCCACATATTCCTCGGACTCATCCGACGAACTACCTCCCTCATCTTCCTCTCGAAAGACATGGCTGAGGAACTCTTGGAACGTAATGGGGGTTCGTGCCTTCTGGTTGTATTCTTCCAGCGCGTCAATTTGTTTTTGCAAGTCTGTGCGCTTGTCACCAGACTTCACGTGCTTCTTCGACTTCTTCTTTTTTTTGAAGATTTCGAGGGCTGGTTATGAATGTTCGGGCCACTTCCATCAGTCTTTTGAGTCGAGCGAGGTTTCAGCATTCCTTCAATAATTTGCGGTTCCAATGGGTTATTCCATTTGATTGCCGGGCATGTTTGAAGATCATTTAGCATCCTCTTCGTTTTAGCCGACAATACAACCTGCCAAGGAGCTTCCTCAACGACGGAGCATGTTGCCCCCGGCGTATTCGTCCCTTTAGAGGTGTGGGGCTGTGGGGGATTCACCTTCTATTTGTCAGATAACGCAAATTTGCCCTGTCGGTACTGGTTTTAAAGCCAATTCTTGAAGACGTAGCAATCTTCGATCGGATGGCCTAGTACTCGATGATAAGGGCAGTAGTTAGGCTCGTTGACGTCATTTAGTTGCAACGGACGTTTTGGATCCGGCAGATTTATGAGTCTGTTGCGCAACGCCAGCTCGAATAACATCCTCGTTTTATCGCGGGGAAAGGAATAAGGACGTCCCATCCTATCCTCAAGGGGCACGTAAGGGCGCATATTATTTTGACGAGTAACCGGCTTCGAGTCGCTCGGTTGTTGTTGAGCATTAGCGACAACGATCGCTTTTCCCTTCCCTTTGTCATTTAGGGAGTCCGGCCTTGGAAGAGGGGGTTTATGACCCATTTGATCCATTTGCGCTAGTTTGTCAATCAAGGCTTGGAAGTTAGTCGGCTTGAAAAACATCATAAACTGCGAGATGGTTGCTTATGGATCGAGGGTTCCCACGAACATACCCACCGCGGGAGCTTCTTCAATGCGCTGCTCACACTTCGACCATAAGTTCTGCCATCGTATAGCGTACTGAACCCACATCTCACCGGGTTTTACCCTGGCGTTAATCAGTGCTGTCATCGGGGTACGTTCACTGGCGCTTGCAAAACGCTGAGTAAACAACAGCTCCATCTCCGCGAAGGTTTTAATAGAATCGTTCGGGAGCTCAGAGTACCATTCGAACGCCGTATCTGATAAACTTCCAACAAACTGGCGAAGCAACAGCTTGTCGTCACCGCCGGTGTTGCCGCAGAGTGCCCTGAACTGGGCAACATGATGGGGAGGATTGCCCGTCCCTTTGTAGACATGGAACTTGGGAATTGTGTAACCGGGTGGGTACTTGATTTGATCGTACCAACTCGGATATGGTCTCCCCGTTTTCACGATCTGGCCGGCTGTTTCGGTTGCATGATGAACCCGGATCTGCTGAGCTATGTATTCGTCCAGATCGGCTTTGGAGATTGTCTCTTCTTTAGCTGCTGACAGAGCTGGCGGAGGATTCGACGTCTCTCCCCTATCATCTTCAAGGATGATCGGGGGATCTTCAGCAGGTGGATCTTGTTGAATCATCATACCCACCATATCCTGGAACAGGAGGGCCATTTTCTTTATGTTGGCTGCCTGTTCCGCAGCTTCTTTATCCTTCTTCTCCAGTACGTGACGAAGGAATTCAGCGTCAGTTTCTTGTTCTTGACGCTCGTCCGAGGACGTTTCAGGGGTTTCTTTTGGCCCTGTAAGTGCGGCCATAGCGTTCATCATTTCTTGGAGCTTCTGCTGCTGCTCCTGAGCCTTGGTCACTGACCTCGTGTGCGGTCTATGACCTGTTGATATGCGGCTATCTCCATTCCCGATGCCATATAAACTGTATGAACTATCATGCCCCCTGACTTATGGCGTTTGGGTTCGCCATTTTTAACTTTTGCCGCGGGCGCGGGGGTTTTCTCCGGTCTTCTTCTTTTGTGGGCCGTTGAAGTGGAGGGGGCCGTTGCAGTAGGCATCTTGGTGATTGTTGTCCTTTGTTGTTTAATAGGATGGTTCTTTTCTTTTTGCACCTTCACCTTCTTCTGTTGACGAGAATGACCTGGGTCAATCACGGAGTCTTGAACCCTACGCCAAACCTTGTATATTTTTGAGGAGAGCCGTTGAGGGGGATGTTCTTGCTTCGTTTCTGGAGCTCTCTCCGCAGGTGGAGGAGATCTCTTCAATGTAGCGGTTGGAGAGTTCTTCCGTACCCTTCTCAGCAGCTCAAAGCTGTTCCCAGTTGGAACAGCAGCGTTGACTTCCACCACTGGAGCCGGTGGAGTTAGCCCTGAGGGAGAGTTGCCCCCTGCCTTCCTCACTCGTTGCCAATGGCGACGTTGAGCATGACGAGCCGTTGGGACTGGCTCGGAGATTGAGACATCTTCTTTTTGCCCCCTGTTTGAATGAGGCGTCGCCGGTGTTAACCTCTTAAAGACTGAGGTTGTCTTTTGAGGGGTGATATTCAACCTGTCGAAGATAGATCCTCGAGTAGGGGGAGGAGCAGGAATCGTCAGCCTTGAAAAGACTGACTCTTTGACAGGGGAAGCCGCCTTGACGACTTCTGGAGCAACAGTTATCGCCTTCCTCGGGACAGCCAATTTAGAGTTCTGATTTAGCCTGGTGAAAACAGAGGCTGTCGGTTCGGTAGTGAGCGACCCATTGACAGAGGCCGTCATAGCAGTGAGCCGGTCGAAGACCGACTTTTTGTTCACTTTCGGTGCAGGTATTGGCGTAGGGAAGCTTGTAGGTGGGATCATGGCCCCGAAGAACAGACCAGTGGTGGCTTGGGTCACCTGGTATACCGACAGAGTGAGGAAGGAAGCCGCTTGGGGCCCATATGCTACACCTCCGGGGGAGGTGGAGCGTCCATTGCAGTGGCACTTCGAGCAATTGGTGCAGTTAGAGGCCATTGAATCTTGAGTTCTGCGCCAGGAAAAAGACCAAATCTTAGTAACTTGAAATCCGAAGGCAACCATTTAACAAACCGCGATTGGTTCGCGAGGACGACACATGAAGTGTGGAGTGGAAAGAGGAAAAGGTCCCACCGGGCGTGCCAGAATCTGTTCCCCTCCGAATGGCGACGCACAGGACCGCTGGGTCCTTTCGCTGAGATTCGGGGCAGATGCTATATGGTTTTATCCGTCTACCTCTCCGAAGATGCCAAGTTGATTTATGGCACCGTGTATCGGAGGTTTAGACGGATGCGGCCGATGTAGCAGACTTCGTCAGATTCCCCCTCGCTAGAGGGGTTTTTGATTGTGGGGACGCTCTTCCCTGCAGGCGCAAGCCCCTGCAGTTAATTACGCTACCGCGCGCGGTAGCCACTTTCTCCTTCTCCAGAATTTCACTTCGTGTCGTGTGTGTTTGTTTTGTTTGTGGTTGCCCGTGGATTGTATACGGAGACTGAATAATGCCGTCGCCCGTAGGACGTGGACTAGTCCAAATCCGTATTTACTTAGATTTGGGTTTGGTGTTTTTAGTTTAAGGATGCATTAGTCGCGTTGCGGCTAAGATCAACTTAAACGTTCGTTAAGGATACAATAGTCCTGTTTGAGACTAAGATCAACTTAACGTGATAATCCATTTAATATCTGGCCATCGGGACTCGTCACCTCTCTAACATCGTTGAAGGATTACAACGGCAGATGTCAAAGGAGTTCAGAGATGTACCCTTGAACCAAAGTCGATTTGGAGTTTTATAGTCCATTTAAATGTTTAAGGATACGTTAGCCGTATTTAGGGCTAAGATCAACTTAAACGGGACCGTTTAGATCCGGCAAAAGAGCATTTGGGAGCTCTATTGTTCCAGTTTAGGGACGTAGTGGTCCATGTTCCAGTTTAGGGACGTGTTGGTCCATCGCCAGTTTAGGGACGTGGTGGTCTAATATTAGTTTAGGGACGTTTCGGTCCGATATTAGTTTAAGGACATCTCGGTCCGATATTAGTTTAGGGACGTTTCGGTCCAATATTAGTTTAAGGACATCTCGGTCCACGAGTTTAAGGACCCCGCAGTCCATATTGACATATGTGGTCGTCGGGACCCGTCACCTCTCTGACGTCGTTGAAGGATTACAACGATAAGCGTCAGAGGAGCTCGGAGATGTACCCTCGAACCGGATATAAATTAATTTAAAAGAGCAGTCGTGCTCAGTCAATTTAATTTAAGGACTTACGGCCAAAATTGGGCTAAGTCCAATTGAAAATGTTCAACATTTTATTTGCTTTTGCATTGCATTTCTTTTTTTTATTTTTATTTAGGCTTTGCCCAGAAAGGATGCAGAGCATCAATTTGTTTTGGGCTCTGTTTTTTTAAGAATGATGCAAGGCATCAATTTTATTTGGGCTATGCCCTTGTATAAAGGATGCAAAGCATCAGTTTATTTGGGCTCTACCCATTTATTGCCTTGCAATTTATTTTGGCCTGTTAGGTCATTTTGACTTGGGCCTGGCCCTTTTAACAGAGAAAATGCATTGCATTTACAGGCGCTTTGCGCCAATTAAAGAGCGCAAGCGCTTATGACATGACACGTGTCAAGCTCTGGTGAGCGCAAGCGCAACAGCGCAGTGCGCTGCGCTAGTGCGCTGCGCTGTTGCGCTGCTGACACATGGCGCGCTCTGGTGAGCGCAAGCGCAACAGTGCAGTGCGCTGCGCTAGTGCGCTGCGCTGTTGCGCTGCTGACACGTGGCGCGCTCCAACTCCAGAGAGCAAAGCTCTTATTTCAAGAGCGCATAGCGCAAGTGGTTTAGATGCTAACACGTGGCGCTCTCCCAAGAGCGCAACAGCGCAGTTTGCAAGTGCAAAGCACCAAGAATCTTTTAGATTCAAGAACAGAAGTGCAAAGCACTATTTGATTTCTTGATCTAATTTAGATCAAAGAAAAATAAGTTTTTTCTTGTTTTTCTTATCTCAGAGAACCAAAGGTTCATGAAAAGTGCAAAGCACTATTTTTTGTTTTATTTTATTTTTATTAAAGATCATTGATCTTGTTTTTAGATCTATGATCTATTCATAAGAGAACTTTCTCTTTTTTCTAAAGGTTTTACCTTTTTTATTCTTGAGGAGTTTCTCAGAGTTCTCTTCTCTCCCTTTTTTTTTAGAAAGATGTTGATGCCTTTTAATTGAGGCCTAGGGTCCTTTTTATAGTGCCCATAAATTAGTTAAATTTGTTAAAGAGATCTTTCTCTGAGTGATTTGGGGAATTTTCCCCACCGTTGGATCTTTGATCCAATAGCTTCTGCTTTGCAGAAGAAAATCTTCTTGTTTTAACAAGAACAGAAAAGATTTCTTAAAATTTTAATTCTGTTTGGCGCAGATGCCCCAGCGCGTGACACGTGTCGCGCAGCGCACAGCGCAGCGCCACTTGCGCTAGGGCATCTGCGCGTGACACGTGTCGCGCAGCGCCACTTGCGCTAGGGCATCTGCGCTGACACGTGTCGCGCAGCGCACAGTGCAGCGCAACTAGCGCATCTGCGCTGACATGTGTCGCGCAGCGTAGTGCCTGCGCAACTGAAGCGTTGCTTCCTTTAATAGAGCTTTGCTCTGATTGGGTGCGCCTTCTTGGGCGCTGCGTTGACGTATCAGCGCCCGACATATGGCGCGTTGCGCCCGAGACTTGAAGCGTTGCTTCAGAATATTTGAATTTTGAATTTCAACAGAGGTTTGCTCTGATTGGGCGAAACAGGGGGAATCTGACGAAGTCTGCTACATCGGCCGCATCCGTTTAAACCTTCGATACACGGTGCCATAAATCAACTTGGCATCTTCGGAGAGGTGGACGGATAGCACCAATTAGCATCTGCCCTCGAATTTCAGGCCTGACGTCCCAACGTCCCGGTCGCGTCTTTCGGTGGGGAACAGATTCTGGCACGCCCAGTGGGACTTTTTCCTCTTTCCACTCCACATTTCGTGTGTCGTGTTCGCGAACGAATCGCGGTTTGATATGGTTGCCCTTAGGTTCGAGGTACTAAGATTTGGTTTTTTGCTTGGCGCAGAAAACGAAACATCAATGGCGTCTACTTGCGCGAAGTGTTCCAACTGCAATTGCAACTCATGCTCCGCTTCATCTGGAAGCATAGCTTACGGGCCCCAAGCGGCCTCCCTGTTCACAATGCAGGTGGACCAGGTGACTCAGGCCACCACTGGATTATTTTTCAGGACCATGCTCCCATCTATGAGCTTCAGCGCCCCTGTACCATCGCAAGAAGTTCCCAAGAAGTCGGTCTTTGATCAGCTTGCAACTACAGCGGCCCCCCTCAACGGGTCGTCCAGCTCCAGCGCCTCAGTCTTCGCCAGATTGGGCCAAAGTTCATGCGGGCCCATGATGAAGCCTGCAGTTCCAGAAAAGGTTATTCCGAAGAGGATAGCCATCCCTGCTCCCGAAGTCGTCAAGGCGGCTTCTCCTGCCAAAGGGTCGGTCTTTACAAGACTGACTGTTCCGGCTCCCACTCCGGCTCCCGTCCCTGCTCAAAAGTCTGTCTTTGACAGATTAGATACTGCTACTCAACGGACGTCGGTCTTCAAGAGGCTGGTACCGGCAACGCCTCACCAGAACAGGGGGCATGATGAAGCCATCCCTATCACCGAACCAACACCATCGGCTCGACACGCTCGACGTCGCTACTAGCGCCGAGTAAGAAAGGCCGGGGTCAACTCCCCCTCTGGGCTAACTCCACCAGCCCCAACGGTGGAAGTCAATGCTGCTGTTCCAACCGGGAACGGTTTTGAATTGCTGAACAAGGTGCGTAGGAACTCTCCTACCGCCGTACTGAAAAGATCTCCTCCACCGGTGGAGAATGTTACAAAAACGAAGCCAGAGCAGTCCCCTCAGCGGCTGCCCTCCAAAATTTACAAAGTCTGGCGACAGGTCCAGGAGTCAGTGATTGATCAAGATTACACTCGCCGACAGAAAAAGGTGAAGGTTCAACAGGAAGAGAACCGTCCTGTCAAGCCACAAAGGACGGCAACTACCTGGGTGCCTGCTGCAACGGCCCCCTCAATGTCAATTGCTCAAAAGAGAAGGAGGCCAAAGAAAGCCCCTGTAACTACGACAGACCACAAAGACGCTGAGCCCAAACGCCCCAAGTCTGGGGGTATAAAGGTGCATACTATTTACATGGCTTCCGGAAAAGAGGAAAGCCGCACTTCGACGGGTCACCAACCGCTTACCCGATCCGTGACAAAAGCCCAGGAGCAGCAACAGAAGCTTCAGGAAATGCTGATGCAAATGACCGCACTCACCGGGCCAAAAGAAAGCCCGGAGGCGTCATCAGAGCAGCATCATGAGCAAGAAACCGATGCTGATTTCCTCCGCAGAGTCCTCGAAAAGAAAGACAGAGAAGCAGCAGAACAAGCGGCTAATATAAAAAGAATGGCGCTTCTCTTCTAAGACATGGTCGGGATGATGTTACAGCCGGATCCTCCAGCTGAAGACCCTCCGATCATTATTGAAGACGACAGAGGGGAGACATCGAACCCTCCTCCGGCTCTTTCAGCAGCCAAAGAGGAAGCCATTTCCAAGGCCGCTCTGGATGACTATATTGCTCAGCAAATACGAGCTCACAGGGCGAATGAAGCGGCCAGCCAAGTTGTTAAAACTGAGCAACCGTATTCAGGCTGGTATGACCAAATAAAGTATCCGCCGAGATATACGATCCCTAAATTTCATGTATACAAAGGGACGGGCAATCCCCACAAGCATGTCGCCCAGTTCAGGGCTCTTTGTGGCAACACTAGGGGTGATGATAAACTTTTGCTTCGCCAATTCGTCGACAGCTTGTCAGAAACGGCCTTCGAATGGTACTCTGAACTCCCGAACGACTCCGTCAAGACTTTTGCGGAAATGGAGTTATTATTCACGCAAAGATTTGCAAGCACTAGCGAGCGCACCCCAATCACAGTATTGATTAACGCCAGGGTAAAGCCAGGCGATACATGGGTTCAATACGCAATACGATGGCGGAATCTGTGGTCGAAATGCGAACAGCGCATCGAAAAAGCACTGGCGGTGGGTATGTTCGTGGGCACTCTGGACCCTCATGCAACCATCTCCTAATTCATGATGTTCTTCAAGCCGACCACGTTCCAAGCCTTGATCGACAAGTTGGCCCTAAATGGACCAGATGGGTCATAAACCGTCTCCTCCAAAACCGGACTCTCGAAATGAGAAGGGAAAGGGGAAGCGATCGTCGTCGCCAATGCTCAACAGCAGCCCGGTAGCCCGAGACCAGTTGATCGCCAAAATAACAGAACTCGATCTCTCGAAGATAAAATGAGACGCCCTTACTCGTTCCCTCGAGACAAGACGAAGAGGTTATTCGAGCTTGCACTGCACAACAAGCTCATCAATCTGCCGGAGCCAAGACGCCTAGCGCAACCCGGCGACATTAGCAATCCTAACTATTGCCCTTATCACCGAATGTTGGGCCATCCGATCGAGGATTGTTACATCTTCAAAAGCTGGATAGAAGATCAGTACCAGCAGGGCAAATTCGTATTATCCGAGAATTGGAAGGTGAACCCGCCTCGGCCACACAATCCCAAGAATACGGATACACCAGGAGCATCATGCTCTTTCGTAGAAGAAGCTCCATAGGAGGTCGCTCTTTCAGCCAAGACGAAAAGAATGCTGAAGGATCTACACACATGTCCGGCAATTAGGTGGAAAAATCCACTAGAACCTGAGATCATCAAAGGGATGCTGAAGCCGCGCCCAACTCCAAAGATTGGTGGTGATAGCCAAAGCACTCACACCCAGCTGTCGAAATTTTCGAAGAAGAAGAAAAAATCCAAGAAGCCGTGAAGCCTGGTGACAAGCGCACGGACCTGCAAAAACAGATTGACGCGTTGGAAGAATATAATCAAAAAGCGCGGATTCCAATCACACTCCAAGAATTTCTCAGCCACGTCCTTGAGGACGGAGATGATGACAATGGAGAAGACTCGTCGGATGAATCTGAAGGTTATGTAGCAAGCTGCCATGTGATCTCTCACTCATCAATAGACGATGAAGAAGCTCCTTGCACCGAGAAACTGAGGGAAAATCCTAAACCAGAACTTCTAGAGCCGTCTGACGAAATAATTAATGCATTCCTGCACGAAGCTCTTCTTAAAAGCAAAGCTGCTCGAGAGCGTGAAATGGCCATACTTGAAAAAGCCAAATGCTGGCGACTGGACGAAAGAGTTGAAACACTCCCGCCAGATCAAAGTACATCCGCCGCAAATAAAAACAGGTTCAAGACGAGGAAAAGGTTCGCTAAAGACATCTCGATGGGAATGAAGCCGCTACCCTCCGAAACGAACGCTCTCGGTGAAGCGAAAATGCATCCTAGCTACTGCTTATATCATCGAAAGATTATGCACCCCACTAAAGTGTGCGACGCTTTTAAAAGGTGGTGGCAGGGATATGTTGCTCACCGACAAAATTTCAAGCGGATCAAACGCAAAACCCGTCGGGAGCAAAGAAATACGACCGAGGAGCATAAAAGAACTACCGGCAACTGTCACATGGTCGGCGCTGGGGGATCGCAAGTTCTCACCTTCGGGAGCGACTCTAACGAAGAAATGACTCTTGGCCCTCTCTTTAAAGAGTCCATCTTAGGAAAAGAGGAAGAACCGAAGACCTGTGAAAATATTCAGCTGCGCAACCGTACGCTGCCCGAAAAGAATCTTGGGCCCTCGAACAGTGAGTCAAATAGAAAAGATAAGGGAAAAGAAAAATTCCCTGAGGATATCATCCTTGATGACCAAGCCGTCGAAAAACTGACAGCCAAGGACCCGCCAAAGAAAAGTAAGGTGGACTACAACGTTCTCGCACACTTGAGGAAGATACCCTCGCAGCTCAGTATTCTTGACGCCCTTCTGCTATCCAAAGAGGCGAGAGATTATTTAATCAAGGTACTACAGGAACCCGAGCAATTCCAAGCTTTCCTTATCGAAGAAAAGATGAAGGACGAGTTGGAAGAAGTACACACAGCCGATATCATCTTCGGCGATGAAGATCTCCTCCTTGGGACATGCGAGCACAACCGTTCCCTATATGTCTCCGGATACTGTCATGATATCAAGATAGGTAAAATCCTGGTCGACAATGGGTCCTCCGTCAATCTCCTCAACGTAAGGGTGTTAAAGGAAATCTGCATGAGCGTTCAATACCTCGCTCGCGATAAAATCACCATCTCCGGATTCGACTCCCAGTCATTACGGATGCTTGGGTCTATAATATTGACGTTACGCTTTAGGCTGCTCATCACTGATATCAAGTTCCACGTCATTGATGCCAAGACATGCTATAACGCTTTACTCGGCCGGCCTTGGTTACACGAGTACAACATCATCCCCTCTACACAACATCAGTGTATGAAATATTTTAAAGATGGTCTCGAGTATACTGTGACAGGAGAGCTAAACCCAATCTCCGTGAATGAAGTCTGCAAGTACGAAGATGCAAAATACTTCTTACCAGACTTTGAGGACACGGAAAGATGTCACAAACCGAAGAACAAAGCTATCACCACCATTCCGGTCTTTGGGAGTGATACCGAGGAGGAAGAAGAGATAGTTTACTCAGGTCCGCCCTAGTACAATAAGTCAGGACCGTCCACTCCTATGTTGATCTTCGGCAGTGACTCGGAAGATGAGGTCAATGCCATATTCTCTGCTCGGCCATCAATACAAGCCTTCGCTGATGAAGATCAAAGTTTGCAAGTTGCCATGGTTCCACCAAAGTATCATAAAGAGCTAGACACGCTTAATACCTACAGTGTGGAAGAACTGCAGACATTATATGTCCCTCCCATGCGAAAAGGTGAAAAAGCGATCCTATTCTACCGATCCGAGGAAACCAAAGTGGAGAAAGAAATCTGGCATGGCGCGGATTCTACACTTAACAGGCTCCAGCCCATCTGTTTGCCCAGATATTATATGAACGGACTAAAGAGACTCTTGAGAGGCCAAGGTGTACCCCTTAAGCAAACTGCGCGACAAGCACGGTTCTATAACAGGATCTGGAACGTTCCCGGAACTCAACGAAAGTTGCCCAACGGAAGAATGGAAACGACCGGGCTTGGGTATGTTCAATCCAAGAAACGGGAGTTACTCTGCGACTGCTACGTCATACATGACTTTGATGAAGAGGGAGATGCTCTGTGGGAAGATGCTAACCCTGAACCAGAAAGAATTCCCGCTATGAAAATGCCCAGTCCGTCGTTCGAAGAACAAATGGACAAGCTTATAAGAGAAGCGGGTCAAAAGGTTCGAGACGATCATAATCGCGAAATGGCCATCTACGAGAAAGCCAGGACACAGCGCCTCCTTCAACGGGCTGTGAAAAATGAAAATGCTCCTCCTTGCCAATCCGTTATATAAAAGGCCCGAAGAAGAGGAAGAAATAAACCGAAGAACAGGAAAGGCATTCGACAGCGACAAAGCGGGTCCAAGAAGCCACGTGATCGGGAATCGAGCAATTCAGATTCGTCTCTTATAAAGAAAATGGGTCGAGCATACTCTTTTCCCCAGGATAAAACACGGAAGATACTTGATCTTGCCATAAAACATCAAATGATTACCCTCCCGGAGTCCAAGCACCCCGAGCAAGCAGGAGAAGTCTCTCACCCAGACTATTGCTCCTATCACAGGGCAATAGGACATCCTCTCGAAGACTGCTTCATATTTAAAGACTGGGTAGAAAACCAGTATCAGTAAGGCAGGTTCGCTCTATCCAGCAGCTGGAGGGTAACCCCGCCGCAGAAGCATGAACCCAAAGCCGCGAGAGCAGAACCAGATCAACATCGGTCTTGGAAGCGATCTCGTACCTGCCACGTGATAATGCTGTCGGTAGAAGAGCCCGAGAATATGGATGAACTCCCCTGGTGCATGGAAAACGATGAGGACGAGGTAATCTCAAAATTTCCACCGACACTAAAAGAGCTGGAAGATGGAATACATACTACTGCAGATAACCTCAAGAAAATTGATTTGGGGACGGCAAGTGCCCCGCGGCCGACGTTCGTCAGTGAACTGTTGTCTGAAGAAAGGATGGCTACGCTAAAAGACGTGCTCATGCAGCATAAAGATTGCTTCGTATGGAACTATTCTGAGATGCCAAAATTAGATCCAGAGATCGCTGTGCATAAATTGGCGATATCCCCGGACGCCAAGCCGATCAAATAAGCACCGAGAAGAATGAGACTCGAGCTTGAGATGAGCATCAACGCCGAGGTCAAGAAACTAATCGACTCCGGTTTCATTCAAGAGGTTCAATACCCTGACTGGATCGCCAATATCGTCCCAGTGATGAAGAAGAATGGGACGGTGCGCATATGTGTGGACTTTCGGGATCTCAATAAAGCCTGCCCGAAAGACGACTTCCCAGTAGCGGTCACCGAGCTGATGATAGACAATACGTCCACTTATGAAGTCTTCTCCTTCATGGACGGCTCGTCAAGATACAATCAGATAAAAATGCATCCCGAGGACCAGAAGCACACCGCTTTCCGGACCCCTTTAGGCATATTCTGCTACAAGGTGATGCCCTTTGGTCTAAAGAACGCCGGCGCCACCTATCAGAGAGCCATGACGAAAATTTTTGACGACCTCATACATGAAATCGTCGAATTCTATATCGACGACCTTGTGGTGAAAAGCAAATCATACGAGGAACATTTAGAGCATCTGAAAATCGTATTTCAACGCCTTCGGCAATATAACTTGAAAATGAACCCTCTCAAATGCGCGTTCGATGTCTCCTCAGGAAAATTATTAGGATTCATCATCCGACATCGAGGCATCGAGATAGATCCATCAAAGATCAAGACGATTATGGAAATGCCTCCGCCAAAGACTCTCAAGCAATTGCGATCTCTCCAAGGAGAGCTCGCATATATCCGGCGATTCATAGCCAACCTCTCAGGCAAGTGCCGTCCTTACAGTCACCTTATGAAGAAGGGAACTCCTTTCGTTTGGGATCGCAAATGCCAAAACGCACTGGACGAAATCAAGCAGTACCTGCAGAATCCGCCAGTACTGGCCGCTCCCGTTAAAGGAAAACCTCTCATCCTGTACACAATGGCCCTCGAAGGTTCTTTAGGTGCGCTGTGGGCACAAGAGAACGATCAAGGGAAAGAAAGAGCTCTCTACTATCTGAGTTGAGTTCTCCTGGGGGCAGAAAACAATTTATCCCCCATCGAAAAACACTGCCTAGTGTTGATCTTCGCGGTAACGAAGCTCAGACACTACGCGTTGGCGCATGAAGTCCATCTCATATCAAAAGTGGATCCTCTCAAGTATTTGATGTCAAAAGCCATATTAACAGGGCGGCTCGCTAAATGGGCCCTGCTCTTGATGGAGTTCTCGATAACTTATCGGCCTCTTAAGGCAGTGAAAGGCCAGGTCATCGCCGACTTCCTCGCTGAGCATCCGATACCTGCCAAATCTCCCTTGAACTGCGAACTGCCAGACGAACACGTGTTTGACACGATCGCCGGGGAAAGAATAGAGAATGATTCCCGATGGGAACTTTACTTCGACGGGGCGTCTTCCATGAAGAAGCGCAAACAAAGCACCCCTATAATCAAATCCGAGATAGGCCTCATCTTCGTGACTCCACAAGGAGGGATAATGCGCTTTGCCTTCTCCTTAACAGAGCCGAGGACGAACAACGAAGCCGAGTATAAAGCTTTGATAGCAAGTCTCAAGATCGCCATCGACATGAGAATTGAAAACCTCCTCATATACGAAGACTCCTAGCTGGTCGTTAGTCAAATAAACGGCGACTACCAAACGTGCAAGTCAGAGTTAGTAAAGTACAGCGAGAGGGTGCAGCAACTGCTGACCCAAATTCCTTCCTACACCCTGGAAAACATACCGCGTGCGGAAAATAGTAAAGTAGATGCATTAGCCAAGCATGCTACAGAACTAGCTGACGAAAACCTCGATGACATGAGGATCGTTGTGCAAAGCCGTCGAGTTCTTGCTCCGGCAGAAGTATCTCCGAAGTCATCCGAAGAAAAGGGAGCGACCAAGCAAATGGCCCTACAAATAAAAGACCAGGAAAAGGCTAAGGATTGGAGAGAAGTCTTTATAGACTACTTCAAATCCCGTCGAAAACCTGAAGATGCGTCCTCGAAACATCAGCTCATGAAGCGAGCTCTATCTTTCGTCTTTGTTAATGATACTCTGTATAAGAGATCGTTCGATTCTTTGTGGCTAAGATGCCTGGGACCTAAAGAGGCAAAGAGAGTCGTCCAAGAAACTCACGCGGACTCTGCGGTTCTCACCAAGCCGGCCCGAAGATGAAGCTGAAGATCAAACGGATGGGTTATTATTGGCCAACGATGATCCAAGACTGCCTCGAATACGCGAAGCAGTGCCATTCGTGCCAGATTCACGGGGACTTTATCCATCAGCAGCTAAATCCACTATATCCAACAGTGGCTAGCTGGCCGTTCGAAATGTGGGGGACTGACATAATCGGCCCCATCGAACCAGCATCGTCCAGAGGACATCGATTTATTTTGGCAACAACTGATTACTTCTCCAAATGGGCAGAAGCAGTACCGCTGAGGGAAGTGAAGACGGAGAATATTCTCCATTTCTTTAAGACACACGTCATTTATCGGTTTGGAACTCCACGACGGATCATCTCCGATAACGGGCCAGCCTATAGAAGCCACAAGATCAGCCGCTTCACATAACAGCATAACATAGACTAGAGATACTTCTCAGTCTATAATCCCCGAGCTAACGGTCTAGCTGAGGCTTTTAACAAGACCTTGACGAAGATCGTGAAAAAGACGGTATCTCGAAATAAGAAGGACTGGCATGAGAGACTGCATGAAGCTCTCTAGGCGTATCGAACTACGTTCAAAACGGCCACTAACACAATGCCGTATGCATTGGTATTTGGTACAGAGGCGGTACTTCCCATCGAGATAGAGCTACCCTCTCTACGGGTGGCAGTTCACTACGAGCTAACAGACGAAGAAAATGCCCACCTTCGACTTGAAGAGCTCGACGCCCTTGATGAAACTCGGCTCATGGCGCAACAAAATCTGGAGGCTTACAAAGCAAAGATGACGCGCACATACGAAAGATTGACTAGGCCGAGGACATTTCGCCAAGGCGAACTCATGCTAGTGGTCAAAAGACCTATGATCCCCAATCGTGCCAAACGGGAGAAATTCAAGCCGAACTATGAAGGCCCGTATATCATAGACAAAGTCTACCAGGGTGGAGCTTACCTACTTTTGGACATGCATGGTGAAAGACCTTTCAGGCCAATAAATGGTCGCTTCCTAAAGAAATACTAAGCCTGACGAGTCACGGCCTAGGTTAATGATAGATGACGATGACTATGTCCGCTCACTATCTTCCTAAGCCCAAACTCTTTAAGTAGTAACTGGCTAACGGACCGAAACGTCCTTAAACTAACAGCAGACCGAAACGTCCTTAAACTAACAACGGACCGAAACGTCCTTAAACTAACAGCGGACCGAAACGTCCTTAAACTAACAATGGACCGAAACATCCTTAAACTAACGACGGACCGAATCGTCCTTAAACTAACGACGGACCGAATCGTCCTTAAACTAACGACGGACCGAAACGTCCTTAAACTAACAATGGACCACTACGTCCTAAAACCAGCTGTTGACCGAGACGTCGATAAACTACGGTAGATTACAGCATCCCAAGGCTGATACAAAAAAAAGAATAAAAAAAGAATTAAAAAAAGAGAAAAAGGGTATGTCCATAAGCAAAAAGGGCGCGGATGAAAACCCGAAAGGGCTCCGTGAGTAAAAACAGCAGGGCTACAGGCGAGTTTTGTGAAAACCTGCAAGGGCGCAATCTCGTTAAAAGACACTTGCAAGGCCCTCTCGACTTTGTAAGGAGAAACCACCTGCGTGAGATCCTTACGACTCACAAGGGAGCAACACACTTAGGGATCCCCACGATTCCTAAGGAGAAATTACACTTACGAGATCCTCACGACTCGTAAGGAGAACCCTCTTATGGGACCCTCACGGCTCATAAGATTCAAAAGTCTTAAGCTACAGGGATCTGAATCTGTTCTTAACCGGCCACCACAACCTCCAATTTTGCCTTACAAGCGGCTCAACGCTGACCCTTGTATACAATCCACGGGCGCGAATAAACATTTCCCTAACAAAGTCCCATCCGTGACCAGGGATATGTTCGCACGGTGAACCCCCTTGTAAGCCCTCTCGACTTATAAGGAGAAAACACTTTTGTAAGATCCTTACGACATATAAGAGATCATACACTTGGGAATCCTCACGATTCCTAAGGAGAAAACGCACTTACGAGATCCTCACGACTCGCAGGGAGAAATACCTTTATGAGACCCTTACGGCTCATGAAGTCAAAAGCCTTAGTCGATAGAATCCTAACCCTGTTCGCTAAGGCACCTTTGTTCGATATCGATAGAGGCAAATGATGATTCGCTCCTGGCAATATCCCAGTTGTAGCGGTGCTGATGCCGAAATCGGTGTCTAATTCCAAGCTTGCAGTGAAAAGCTAGCGAGCCACACGTGCATACGAAATAGCCGAAATGATGGGGCAACTTGCAACGAAATCAGCAAGTAAAATATATGCATACAAAAATAGCCGAAATGATTGGGCAACTCGCAATAAAAAGCAGCGAGTAAAAATAAAATAAATAGCTGAAATGATTGGGCAACTCGCAATAAAAAGCAGCGAGTAAAAATAAAATAAATAGCCGAAATGATTGGGCACCGCGAAAAATAGACGAAATGATTGGGCAATCGCGACCTTCACGATATAAAAGCTGAAATGATGGAGCATCGCGGAAAGAAAAATATATATATAAAATGAAACTTTTTGCCCTACAGGTGATATCACATCAATCTCTGTATACAATCCAGGGGCGCAAACAAAGAAGGAATCACACATTCCCTTCCCAGGCTCCATCAGAAAAAGAAGCCAAATCTCAACGATTCACAGACAACTTAGAGACCACTTCAATATTCAGCTCATTACAACAGACAATACGTATCCACATGACCCCGTTTCGGAAATACGTCATCCACATGACCCCGTCACGGAAATACGTCATCCACATGACCCCGTCACGGAAATACGTCATCCACATGACCCCGTTTCGGAAATACGTCATCTACATGACCCCGTCTCGGAAATACGTCATCCACATGACCCCGTCGCGGAAATACGTCATCCACATGACCCTGTCTCGGAAATACGTCATCCAAATCACCCCGTCTCGGAAATACGTCATCTACATGACCCCGTCGCGAAAATACGTCATCCACATGACCCCGTTGCGGAAATACGTCATCCACATGACCCCGTCTAGGAAATACGTCATCTACATGACCCCGTCTCGGAAATACGTCATCCACATGACCCCGTCTCGGAAATACGCTATCCACATGACCCCGTCTCGGAAATACGCCATCCAAATGACCCCGTCTCAGAAATACGCCATCCAAATGACCCCGTCATGGAAATACGTCATCCACATGACCCCGTCACGGAAATACGTCATCCACATGACCCCATCTCGGAAATACGTCATCCACATGACCCTGTTGCGGAAATACGTCATCCACATGACCCCGTTGCGGAAATACGTCATCCACATGACCCCGTTGCGGAAATACGTCATCCACATGACCCCGTCTCGGAAATACGTCATCCACATGACCCCGTCACGAAAATACGTCATCCACATGACCCCGTCACGGAAATACGTCATCCACATGACCCTGTCTCGGAAATACGTCATCCACATAACCCCGTCTCGGAAATACGTCATCCAAATGACCCCGTCATGGAAATACGTCATCTACATGACCCCGTTTCAGAAATACATCATCCACATGATCCCGTCTCGGAAATACGTCATCCATATGACCCCGTCTCGGAAATACGTCATCCACATGACCCCTCTCGGAAATACGTCATCCACATGACCCCGTTGTGGAAATACGTCATCCACATGACCCCGTTGCGGAAATACGTCATCCACATGACCCCGTCTCGGAAATACGTCATCCACATGACCCCGTCACGGAAATACGTCATCTACATGACCCCGCCTCGGAAATACGTCATCCACATGACCCCGTGTCGGAAATACGCCATCCAACTGACCCCGTCTTGGAAATACGTCATCCACATGACCCCGTCTCGGAAATACGTCATCCAAATGACCCCGTCTCGGAAATACGTCATCCACATGGCCCCGTCATGGAAATACGTCATCCACATGACCTCGTTTCGAAAATACGTCATCCACATGACCCCGTCTCGGAAATACGTCATCTACATGTCAATCTCACTAATCACTTACGGGTCCTCTCAATTCGTAAGGAAGAAAACTCTCTTATAAGATCCTTACGACTTATAAGGAAAAACGCACTTAGGAATCCTCACAATTCCTAAGGAGAAAAGACACCTTTGAGATCCTCACGACTCATAAGGAGAAAAGTCTTTATGAGACCCTCACGGCTCATAAAGTTGAAAAGTCTTAGGTAGTAGATCTGAACCTGCTTCCTAAGCCATCACTACCTCTTGAAGAGTTCAAGATGAAATGTTCTTTATTATCTATAGGCCACACTTGCCAGAGTAACATACCAACAACACAACAAAGAAAAGAAAACGACAGTGGGAGATAAGAAAAATGTGTCTTTATTCATGAACTCATTTGAATACAAGATACATCATATAAAAGAATAAAAAATGGGTACATGTTATTCAAAGATTACAAGTGTGTAATTGGTACAAAACAGCTACTGAGAAGGAAGCGTTTTCAATAAGTCCGTAAGCTGCTCTCGCACTTCTTTCAGTGCCTTCTCATGATCATCCGTCGCGGCCAGCTCCGCTTCGATTCGAATCCTTTGTTGCGAGCATGATGAAATCTTCTCATCGATTTTCCGTTGGGCAGCTTCGCGACTCTGCGTAACCCGCTTGATAGAGTCGAGCTTCCGTCTCAATACAAGCCCGTCCGAGATACAATGCTGCAAGGTGTCAAAGACGGCTCTCAGTTGTGCGGTGTTCGCTTCAACCTGGGCACGTAATTGGACAGACTCAGCGGAAGCCTCCTCGCGTTCCTTCTGCCTCAAGGTCGCTTCTTGTTCGAAATGGCGGAGGAAGGACACGCTCTGCTCGACCCATGCGGCCCGCTGGGAGTTCAAAGCCTGAATCTCAGGGGCAGGATGCATAAGCTCAAGCTCATGCAGGCAGGCCTCAATCTTCCTGCAATGATTAACCCAAGACTCGACGACGCCTTCATTATGGAAGTTCATAAGTGTCGCCAGCATTGGATTGACCTCGGCAGCGAAATCTGCGGCGGATGTAGGAGCCTCCGCGTCAAGCTCCTCGACGTATTCGCTCAGCATACGCAGAATGGTCACAACACCTTTTAAGGATGGACGTCTGGAAAAGGGCCCTGCCGGCATTATAATAAGAGACTCGAATGGGGCTTCTACAAAATAAATCATAGTCAGATGTCGGCTCAAGAAATAAAGAAATACACGAAAAATAGAGTCTACTATACCGGCTGCAACAGGGGGCAGAGCTGGGAGTACTGGTGGCGCAACAATAGCCTCGTCCCCGCCTTCGATTTATAAGGCTACAAGTAATACAAAGAGGGATTAGCAATAATGTGACTGCCCATTAAAGAAAGGACGTCATTTAGAAAAGATACTCACCGACACCACCAGGCGGACTAATCTCTGATAGGAAGGACAAGTGTGGGCGCAGCATCTGATACAGGTGGTCAAAAAGGACTCCTGTAAGGACGCAGTAATGCAACGTCAGTACATAAATTATACAGCCTAAAAATAAGACTGATGGGTCACGAATCTGCACCTTCCAACATCTAAGATGGTACGAGAGAGGGTAGAGGAGGTGTCACCGTCAAAGCGGTAGCTGATGGCGCTGCCTCAGGTAGCGCAATCTCAACGCTCGCCACACCTGCCTTAGAAACAAGATAAATACTATCAGGAAATATTGAAAAGGATTGCAGAATAAAAATAAAAGCAATGACCCAAAATCTACCTGATGAGTCGCCAGTCGGAACCGCGACGAGGGCGTCACTTGATACAGCAACTGCTTCATCCTCTTCCATCGGGATGGTCTCACCTCCCGTCGCCTCATCCCCTGACTCTACAAGAGTTGTCGTAATGCTTGCGATGCCAGGAGATGGCAAAGAGCCGCAGGCGGAAAGAGCGACGAACGGGGCAGTGCCCGACTCTTGAGAAAGAGTGACTACGATGGGCTCGGCGGCTGTACCCGTCTCACCCATCGTCACCTCAGGTTCGACGGCTATAGCCATCTCACCCATCGCCATCTCGGGCTCGGCAATGGTGGTCATCTCACCTACCGCCATCTCAGGCTCGGCGATCGTGACTGTCTTACCCTCCGCTACCTCGAGCTCGGCGATCGTAGCCATCTCGCCTACCGCCGCCTCGGGTTCGGAAATCATGACTACCTCCTCTACCGCTACCCCAGGCTCAGCAGTCGCCGCCACTTCTTCGGTAAGACTCGGCCCTGCAAGATAAGATACATGAGAACTGATATTTAAAACTTTGACAACGGAACCCCGTGTCACATTACCTTGAGTTGGTCTTCCGACTGCTTCCCGAGCCGCACGTGCTGCCCGTCTATAGGTAGTGGACAAGGCAGCCAGGGATTCCTCTGAAGGAGTAGGGTCAGGGGTAGCAGTGCTCGAACCCGCACCCGCGGCCAAGGCAGCACTACGCTCCCTTGCCGCGTGCATTCGGCGCTTCCTTTCCGCCCGGGCCGTCAGAGCGGATCTTCTGGACGCCTCCATCAATAGGACGCCGTCATCTGCGCCAAGGGTTACCTCTGGAGCCGTTATAGCTTCCATCATCGGTCGTTTGAGTAAGGACTCTTTTGGCAGTGCCGAAGAGGCCGGGACTTCGTTGGCTGGCCCGGGAAGAATCTCCGCATCACCTTGCAGGATTGGCATTGTGGTCCCTGCGATAAGAAGGGGTTAGATTGTCCATAAGAAAGGAGAATGAAGATGCAATGAGCTGAGACATACCAATGCCCAACAAGGCACGATTCCTCTCCTCCTCCTCAAAGGTCCTAAGGGAAGCCGCCAGAGCCTCTTCAGTAGTAAAGCCTGTTACAGAAGGAAAAATGTCAGTCAAGACATGATAATAAAAATAAAGATATGATGCAATAACAAGGTGCGACTGATGTTTACTAGATTGCACGAGGGTGGCCATTTCCGCTTGGTGACTTGCGGATCGCACAGAAGCTGCAATAGCAGCCTCGAGATCAGTATCTTCCGGCACTATGAAGAGACCTTCGTTGGTCCCATATTCGCTCAGGCCCTCGTTATAAGAAGCATGAGGCTCCAGGCCGAGTACAGCATCTAGAGAAAGGACCGACTTCTTCTTCCTCTTTTACGCGCGAGCTCCAGTCGCAGCAAGCACAAGCTTACGCTTAGTGGGCACTTTGGGGCGACGAGTCCCGATATCTGAGCCCACGCCAGATTCGGGGGAAACTACATTTACCGTCTCCGCGGGAGCACGGGGCACCGGTGGTACATCCACCATCTCCACGGGAGCACGTGGCACCGGTAGCTCAGGCCTGTCCTTGGGGACTTCAATCACGGAAACTCCTCTTAGCGGAGGAATGACAATGGCCCGGCACTTCAAGAGAAGGTTTCGGTCACTAGCAGGGGGTGCACCCTTACGGTCAAGTAGCAGTCGCTTCTCCTCCCTGATAACAGCACCCGTTGCATGTTGATACCAGGCCACGTATACGTTAAGGGCCCTCGGGACGCAACTCGGTTCACTGATAAAGAAGTGAGATCCCGTATTTAAGCGCATGAAATGATGCAGCGCGTCCCGCATTCCCTCTGCAGTGGCAACGGGTTCTACTAAGAAAGCCTCCAGCGGGACTCCTTGATTATAACTCAGCTACTGGGCAAAATGATAGGGGTTGTATCTCGTGAATAGCGCCGCATCATTTTGCCTGAATACAAGAAAGCCCGGCCTGATGGAGTACAAATGGAGAATCTCCCGGGCTTTCAACATGGAGGTCCTGTCCTTAAAAATGTCTTGCAATGACAGCACTGCCTTGGAAGTTTCCTGGATGATGGTCAAGACTTTGTCCATAAAAGACATACCATCTCCGACCGTGCGCGGACAAAGGAGCAAGCCCCTAGCTTCCCGCTGTGACGGACTCACGATGGAGGCATCAACCAGCCGCATAATCCGAGGGAACTTGCATCTCTCGTAAAACGAAGGTCTCTTATGAATGCCGAAGACCCCGAGCACGTGCATCTCCATTCATGAAGTGAAGTAATGCATCAGGAAGTTGGCAGGATGCACCCCCGGTTCAGTGGTATCCGCTGCTATGCTAAGACCGTGGTATAAGTGGGCTAACCCGGCGATCCCGATGGCCACTTGTATTCCGGCAACCATGCGATGCGCGGGGTAGAAGACGGAAGGCCTCATGTAACGAGGATGCATAGGGAGCGCGAACCAGCTCAACCATAGCCCAAGAAACCCATGAAAGAACGCCTCCTCGTCAATGCCCAGAGCGGCGATTTCTGACAGAAGGATGATCGCAGCGTCAGGAAGAAAGAAGCCCTTCTGATCAGCTTCCAGTACCGGCTGACGGTCCAAGCCAAAACCAAAGGGATCATCGAGCTTAGCAAACTTTTCACCTCGTCGCGACAAAATCTCCGGGCGAAGAAACCGGGAAATGAAGTCTGCAAAACTGAACCCCGGCCTCCGGATTCAAGGAAGAAGCTCTCGTACAGGTTCAACACCTTTATCAGGCTGGGGAACTGGTGCTGAATGGCGTTCTCTGGCGTGAGGCCCATCACTACTGGCTTGGTGGCAAAAACGTATTCATCCGGAGGAAGCAGCTCCTCATAGTGCTCCCCCCTGACTGGTAGACCAGAAACCTCGACGAATTCTTCCAAGGAAATGGAGACCTCTCTATCCAGTAGAAGGTAGGTATGGGTCGGGATGTTCCACTGCTCCAAGAACGCCTTAATACACCACATGGGAGGTGCAGAATATTGGAACAACGAAGCGTAGACCGCAGGGTATAGCCCAAGCCTCAACAGCTGCGATTTCTTTGCCGACAAGATATACCGGGCCCACTGCAAGTACCCGGCCGGATGACGGGGAGTTAGCCCGATGTTGTAGGGCTGTCTCTAAGGGTGCAACTCGCCTTGGCATATGTGCCGCCCCAGGGTATCCAAAACCGCCGGCGGCTGCATGGGTACTGCGGCGATCGAAAGCTAAAGAAGACCCTCCAAAGTCCAATTAACCACCTCCATGGCATAGTTCACCGGGGGTGCATCCGCATACGGGATCGCCGAGATAGGCTCCGACGGCATCGCACAAGAGAAGCTATGACGGCCTCTGATAATCTGGTCGTACCATCTACCCCACAAGTAAAGATTTTTGTGTTCCGGGTCACGGTCTTTGATGAGCGCGAGAACCTCCCGGTCCACAGGTGCCTCAGGGAATCCTCCCTCTGAACGGACGAATGGAAACGTAGCATCGAAAGACATGTCGCCTGCAAAAAAGGGGGACAGAAGTCAATTGTCGGTGCTATAATTTAATTTAGATTTTGACACTCGGTACTTTAAAATTCGTACCACACTGCAATGTAGTGGAAATGGGACCAAAGGGGGACCCACAAAATCTAGATGACAATGCATCAATTAATAAAGCAGCCTCATCATTGGATGAAACTGTTAATTAAATGAGGAAATCCTCAGGAAAATTCTCATTAAATGAGAGATCCTTCAGGAAAAGGAGAAAATCTCCCTTTGAGAGCAATGCTCTATGATAGAGTGACACTTGTCAAACTCTGATCATGAAGGAATAAAAATTCCTTAAGAGCTTGGCTCTGTAATGATAATGGAAAAATCCATCAGAAAAGAATTAATTAAAATTAATTTTTATGAATTAAAAAATTCTAGGATCTTCAAGATCCATGAAAAAACTCTTAAGAGTTCTTCATCAAAGATTAAGAAATCTACATGTTATCAAAAGAGCAGAGCTCTGATTCATGGGTTAAGAAACCCCAAGAAAAGATCTTTTTAGATCTATGGGTTCATGAGAGCAAAGCTCTGTTAATGAAACCCTAAATGGGTTTTCTTTAGATCAAAGATCTATGAAGAGTAAGGCTCTGATTAATGGGTGAAACCCTAATTTATTAAAAAAATTAAATTTTACCTAAGTTTTGATAGAGTTCTGACTCTTGAAAAGTTCTTAAACTGAAGAGCAATACTCTGAATAAAAATTCTCAAAAAGAAGATGAAAATCATCTAAGGGACCAAAGTCCTATTTATAGGCATTGAACTGCCTCTTCAACTTCTGAGTTGATCCAAGGGCTCAGATGCTGCCACCGCTGCACTCACGTGTGCGCCACGTGAGCACAACAGTGGGGGGCATTTGTTTCCCCCATTCAGAGCAAAGCTCTGTTTTAAAATTCAAAATTTAAAAATTGAGGCAACGCTTCAGATTCAGCGCTAGGCGCGCTGCACGCCACGTGTCAAACACAGATGCGCTAGCGCCAGGTACGCTGTGCCCTAGGCAGCGCACCCCCAATCAGAGCATAGCTCTGTTTTAAAATTCAAAATTCAAAAATTGAAGCAACGCTTTAGATCTAGCGCTAGGCGCCCTGTGCGCCACGTGTTAAACACAGGTGCACTAGCGCAAAATGCGATGTGCTCTGCGCTGCGCGCCACATGTCAAATGTAGGTGCGCTAGCGCAAAGTGCACTGCGCTCTGAGCAGCGCACCACGTGCAAAGCACGGGTGCGCCAACGCTGGAATTATAAAATTCCTCACCGTTAGATCAAAAGATCTAATAATAATGATAAATCATTAATTAATCAGAATTAAAATTCTGTTATGGAAAGATCTTTCCAATCTTTTTAAAAATAAGAAGATTGCCTTCTGCAAAACAGAAACCCTAGGATCAAAGATCCAACGGTGGGGAAATATTCCCAAATCAATCAGAGAAAGATCTCTTTAATTGATTTAACAAATCAATTTGCCCTATATAAAGACCCCAAGACTTCAAATCTGATATAGAGAAAACCCGTACAAACTTTGAGAAAACTAAAAAAGAAAGAGAGAAAGCTCTTGAAAAAAGATCATTTCTTCAAGGTAAAAAGAATGATTCTTGAACAAAGAGATGAAATCATCTCATTAAAACAGAAGAATTATCTTCTTAAAAGATCATAGGTCTATAAAGACCAAGGTCTTTCATAAAAGAGATCAAAAGATCTCATCACATAATAAAAAAGAACATATTCTTCACACAGATCATTGATCTACAAAGGCAAAACCCTTTCAAAAATAAGAACTGTTGTTCTTGAAACTTGAGGCAAAGCCTCCTTTAAAAAAATATATAAATTTGTTCACAGATCATAAATTCGATCAAATGCGTTTTGCGCTATTGAAAAGTGCCTTGCACTCTTAAACTGCGCTTCTGCGCTCCTTGGACCGGCGCTCAGCACAAAAATGCGCCACGTGTCAACCACGTATGCAACTTGCGCTTTGCGCTTCTAAAATAGCGCACTGAGCTCATGGGCTGGCGCTCAGCGCTAAGCGTGCCACGTGTCACTCACGTGTGCGCCACTGAAATAGCGCAATGCGCTCATAAATTGAAAGCGCAATGCTCCCATAAACTAGCGCAATGCGCCTATCATCTGGCGCTTAGCACTAAGCGCGACACGTATCCTTTTTGAGTGCGCTACTTGGCAGAAGCGCAATGCGCTCTTTAATTGGCGCAAAGCGCCTGGCACGCCATGTGGCGCGCTGTCAGAATACATATTGTTCTGATGAATGCTATGCATTCAATACAAGACAAAAAAATGTCAGGATCCAATGCTCAGCATTATTAAAAGGACAAAGCCCAAATAAAGGCTCAACAGCCCAGAACAATAAAATGTTAAACATTTTAATTTTATTGGACTTAGCCCAATATTGGCCATAGGTCCTCAACTTTTATTGAACTGAGCCCATCTGCTCACGAATATTTAACAGATCTCAATCCCAAACTGGACTACAGATCTTTCAACCAACTCACACCGGTTCAAGGGTACATCTCTTTACTCCTCTGATATCTGTCGTTGTAATCCTTTAACGTCTTAAGAGAGGTGACGGGTCCCGATAACCACACACTTCACGGACTGTGGGGTTCTTAAACTCATGGACTACGATGTCCTTAAACTTCATAGACTACGATGTCTTTAAACTACGGACTGTGGGGTCCTTAAACTCATGGATTACGATGTCCCTAACCTCGGACTGTGGGTCCCTTTAAACCCGCGGACTACGATGTCCTTAACCTAGACCGAGTTGTCCTTAAACTAACAATGGACCGTAATGTCATTAAACTAATCTACCGCAATGTTCATAAACTAAACAATAGAGTCCAAATGCTCTGTTGTTGGAGCTAAACGATCCCGTTAAGTTGATCTTAGTCTAAAATTAAACTAACGTATCCTTAACCAACGTTTAAGTTGATCTTAGTCCCAAATGAGGCTAACGTATCCTTAAACACAACCCCCAAACCCAAATCTAAGAAGATACGGATTTGGACTAATCCACGCCCTACGGACGACAACATAAATTAGTCTCCGTATACAATCCACAGGCAACCACAAACAAAACAAACACCCACGACACGAAGTAACCATCTGGAGAAAGAGAAAGTTGTTACCGCGATACGGTAGCGTAATTAACTGCAGGGGCTTGCGCCTGCAGGGAAGAGCGTCCCCACAATCAAAAACCCCTCAAATGAGGGGGAATCTGATGAAGTCTGCTACATCGGCCACATCCGTTTAAACTTTCGATACACGGTGCCATAAATCAACTTGGCATCTTCGGAGAGGTGGACAGATAGCACCAATTAGCATTTGCCCTCAAATTTTAGGCCTGACGTCCCAACGTCCCGGTTGCGTCTTTCGGCGGGGAACAAATACATGTTGGCCGAGATATATGTGAATATGAGTATGTTTGTGTGAGGTATATGTTAGGTAAAACTTCGCATTAGTCTGTTAAATAAGGATCCGGATACTCGCGATTATTCCGTTGTGGCTATGGAACAATAACTGGGGAAGTGAAATGTACCATTTCACTTTTCAAGATCATGATCGAGTAGTAGGGGAATCCGAGTTCCGCATCTCCTTACCTAATCAAACTACCCATCCCCGTTATTTAGTGAAAAGAGTTTTAACGAATTTGAGTTAGTGCGTATATCATCTAGGCATGGAATTTCCATATTGTATGTCATCCACATATTGGATTATTCACCCTCAAAGTAAGGTTAGTATTCATCCACACATTGGACCATTCGCCCTCAAAGTAGGGTTAGTATTCGCCGGAATATCAGGTTAGTATTCGTCCACACCTTGGACCATTCACCCTGCCTGTAGGGATCTTCATTTATAAGTATTCCATACCTAAGTTCGCGCATTCTAACCCTAACCGTATCATGTGTCATGTATGTCGTAAGCTTGTATTCAAAAAGTTGATCTCATTTAATATGGCCTTATACAACCACCCATTTTATCTTGTTATCTTTTAAAGTCTGTAAGGTGCATCATATTATTTTATTGAACGTTTAGTTAATAAAGATCATAGCGTTTTAATGATAGTTATTGTTTATAAGAAAACCATAATATTTAGAGTAATTATCATTTTGAAAACCTATGGTATTTTAGTGAAAATACCTTTTTAATAAAAGATTATGGTATTTATTTGAAATTATCTTTTAATAAAGTTTTAGGTATTCTTTTTGGAAAATAACATTTATAAAGGTTATGGTTTTTATTTGAAAATAGTCTTTTAGTAAAGATCAAGGTATTTAAATAAAATTATATCCTTTTAGGATGGATTTAGGTATTTTATTGTAATTAATAATTTTATACAGTTATGGGTTTTTTTATTTGGAGATAATATTTTAGAAATACGTCCGTGTTGGCGACTGCTGCACATGGACGACAGAATTTGTATCTTTTTCAGGGACGATTGCCTATCAACCACGAGGTATTTACGTAAAACATTATCCTCTAAAAATTTAGATGTTTTATTAAGGGTGATATTCTACACGAATAACTCCGTGTTGATAACCGCTGCACATGAACGGCAAGATTTGTGTCCTTTACAGGGACGATTGTCTAATAACCACGCGGTGTTTCATATGAAATATTACCCTATTAGAATATCTTATTAAACCTTAGTAAATAAACTAAGAAAAATTTTATATAAAAATATTTCCTCTAAGTGGAAGGGGGTTAAGTTGAAAACCATAGCATAATTATTTAAATTAGTATTACCCCTTTGTAAAAGGAAAAGTGATTTTAATAAAACTAAGGTAATTGGGGGATGAGAGCGTGAGTAAAAGTATATCGTTTTAGTGTGACTAAGGTATTTTATTCAAAATATTCTTATTTCATATGCGTGTTTTAAATACGTACTACATTTTAATAAAATGAGAGTATTTAATGAAAGTAACCTATTTCGAGATCTTATTGGTATCATAAGTAAGTGTGTGAAAATAAAGGGTGAATTGATACCCCCTGTGTTATAACATCAAGCATATCATTTTCCATGTACGGCGAGGGTGCAATATTTACGCATATAAGGATAAGTTAATCAAACCATTTTAAGCATGTGTCAAAATTATGATTAAGAGGTACCACAATAAACGCACAGAAATATTTTTAACATCATTTTAAAATGAGGTTGAGGATTAGAACTTGAAACTAAGATCATTACAGGATAAGAAGATGACAAACGAGTGGAGAGAGGCAGATCCTACCTTTGGTTTGAGTTGGATGTCGACGGGTCGAAAACGTAGACCTGGGCTACGATCTAAATAACTCCATCCTCAGATTTTTTCCTCGATGTTGGGGTGGAAGCACAGCGTCGGCGTCGTCGATACGAAGGCCTGGGTATTTTTTTCAGAATTTTCCGAGTTCTATGGTATGAGAAATCAGTATTTGAAGGTCTCTATTTATAGGTTCTTTCTCCAACAATAAAATCCAAAAATCTGATAAAAATCCTCTAAAAATCCACGCCCCAATCATTCGCTGATGATTCAGCCGCCGCCGCTGCCTCATCATGGCCGTTGGATCTGGATCCAACGGCTCACGAGCCGCCGCCGCACGCGCCACCTGGTCGCGTGAAGAATCATGCGGTTTCACGTGGTCCCCCACGTGGGCGCCACCGGCATTTCTGGACCATTGGATCTCCCATCCAATGGTCCCGATTAAAGGTTGGTTTTTAATATTTTTTCTTTATAATTAAAAATTCTAACTGTCATTTAAAAAAAATCGAATTTGCTTTTAAAAAATTTGTTTAAAATATATAAAATACGGGGAAAATATGAGAAAAATTCCAGAAAATATATTTTATTGTTATCTTCGGTTTAAAAATGATTTTGGGCTAAAATCTAAATAATATTGCTATATCTATGATATTTGTTAGTTATCATAACTATTAAAAATCTATTTATTCTCGAAAATATTTTAATTAAAAAATAATTAATTTGAGTTATAATAAAAAATACGTAAATTATTTTAAGGTATTATAAAATTTCATTAAAACATTTTTAGCCCAGAAACATATAATAGATTTTTTTGAAAATTCCTTTAATTGTGTTTCAGTACTTTTACAATTACTCGCATCTCTTTAAAATAAAATCATTAAGATAAAATATTTTTTCCATTGAGTAATTTCGCAGTTAAATACTCGCTACTAAATAAAAGACTTTATTAGAAAAAAAAACACGGTCGTTACAGTCGCCCTTGTCTCGCGTCGTCGGGAAGCAACAAGGGCCCCCAAGGTGCGCATCGGGAACATCCGCGATGCGCCCTCGGTCTTGAACTATCTGGATGAGCTTTCTGACATCCGTGTTTGATTTCATATCCCCTCCGGCTATTCATTTCGTTTGACCAGGGAGGGTGAACGGGCAGACCAGATACAAGGTAAAAAGATTGCTCTGTACCTCAAAGCATTCCCGGAAGGGATGAGTATGCCCTTCCCGCCTGAAGTTTGCGCCGTGCTCCTTTGTTTCCACCTTGTCCCGGGCCAGCTAATGCTGAATTCATGGAGAATCCTTCTCGGATTTCTGGTCCGGCAGAAGATTGATCGGATCCCCTTTGATTTGAGCATCCTTCTTTCCTTTCTTTGTTATAAAAACCACCCAGTACCAGTAAGGAAGAACCGAGCTGGGTGTATCTTTCATTTAAAAAACATAAGGGTAGGGTGGTCGGGTCAGGAGTAGTGATTTTCCCTTCCTCCATCCATGAATGGAAGGAAAAGTTCATCTTCGTCGGGCCACCGGAAGGTGAGGATTGGCCGGTGCCCATCCAGTGGCATAGGGCCGATTGTCCTAGGGTTAGGCAGTTGAACACCACCGATGCAAGAGTGGTGCTGCGGTGGGAACTGATCCAGCGGGCTGATGTCCTGCTTTCCGAGCAGGCACTGAGCTAGGCTAGGCTCAGTCCTGTGTGCTTTGTGGGTAAGTCAGGGCCTTCGTCGATCTATCTAGACTTTGTTAAAATTTCGTTGTTGATCTTTTTCCTTATGTGTTCCTCGCAGAGCCTATGGATCGTCAGAAAATTATGGCTGCCATGGCTGCCAAAGCCCAGGGGAGAAAAAGCGGTGGCTCCAGCTCGGCACAGCCTCTCCAAGTACGGCTCCTCGGCAAGCTCCTCCTACCAAGGCTTCCGCAGCACCCCCAGTTCCGGAGCAACACCGTGGAGGAGGTCACAAGCACGTATGGGATGCGGCACCCCGAGCCAGGACGAAGGCGCCGCCTGCACCCGAATCCCCCCTCAAGAGGCACAAGAGGGTGGTTTCTCGTCCGCCTTCGACCGGGATTTAGGTGCAGGAAGGCTGCATCGAGGTGCCCTCGGGGCTCTCTGTGGCTGACAGTTTACTGGCGAACATAAAGAAGGCGGCAGGGGCCAAGATTCCCCGAGGCACGATGAAGGCCCAGGTGGCCGCGATAGCTCAGGAGGCTGTTCAGGTTGGTAACTCATTTCAAGAATTTCTCAAGTGTTTTTTACTCGGTTTTTAGCTTTTTAACATGGTTCACGTTTTCCTCAGGTCCTCCAGCACTGTGCCCTCCTTGCTGCAATGGAGTCCGAGGAGGTGGCCCGGACGATGAAGAAGACGGGCGAATCTTCCTCGCAAGAGGAGGAGCTTCTTGGCCGACTGCAACAGGAGGAAGAGAAGGCGACTTTCCTCGACTCTAGGTTGGTCACGAAGGGTCCGATGGTTGTCAAGTTGAAGGAGTCCCATTGGCTCCTGACTGAATCCAACCGGGCTATCCATGCCTAGGTGGGGGAGGTCAACGGGCTCTACGATGCCATAAAGAAGTAGAAGGACTCATTCAAGCGGGATGCTCGGGCAGCCTGCGAGGCGGCAAAGCTTGCGGAAGGGAGAGAGGAAAAGGCCGTGGAGGAGTATAAGACCTCGGACCAGTTCTACCTCGACCTCGCGGATTCCGTAGCCGTTGGGTGACACAACGCTCTCGACACCGTTAAGGAAGCCGTGCCTGGGTTCGACAATCGGGAACTTCGCACCCGATATCCTCTAGCCGAGGAAGTGCCACAGGGCAAAGGAGCCGAGCCAGCCGAAGAGCAGGTGGCGGCGGTCATCGACGCCGAGCTGGAGGTCGCTATTATAGCCCCCGATAGTAGCGCCGAGCCAGGGGGACCGGCCGAGCAGGCGACATGAGCTCTCTCTGCCTTAGTTATCAATTTCGTACGCCTCCGAACATTTTTGTAAAGCTGGGGAGCCCATAATACCTTGTACATAATTTTGAATGTGAATAAAGTATTTTTAGCTCGTAAGTGTTTTTGTCTCCGAAGCCTTTTTATCCTGCAAGTCCTTTTATTTTGCAAGTGTTTTTAGCTCGTTAAGTGTTTTTATTTTCGCAAGAGTTGGGCAAGCACGACGTAAAAGCTAAGCCAAGCATAGACAGACCAGCGTTCACCCTTTTCCTGGAGTCGAGGCGATGATCGTGCATCAAGTATGAATCGAGTGATAGCTAAGGGTAGGTAGGCCGGTGCCCTCCCTTTCCCCGGAGTTGAGGCGATGATCATACATCGAGTATGAATCGAGTGATAGCCAAGGGTAGGCAGACCAGTGCCCCCTATATATAGGTCTTAAGCGGGATGAACAGGAAACTAATCATCTACCTCTTAACGAGGGATTTGGATACGCGGATTTGCCGGGCAAGAAGCTGCCCTTAGCGGTTGAGCCGAGCAGGAAGCTACTAGGATGCCTCTTGTCGAGGGGTTTGGATCCGCGGATTGGTCGGGCATGAATCTGCCCTCAGCGGATGAACCGAGCAGGAAGCTACTCGGATGCCTCTTGTCGAGGGCTTTGGATCCGCGGATTTACCGGGAAGGAAGCTGCCCTCAGCGGATGAACCGAGTAGCTACTCAGATGCCTCTTGTCGAGGGCTTTGGATCCGCGGATTTGCCGGGCAGGAAGCTGCCCTCAGCGGATGAACCGAGCAGGAAGTTATTCGGTTGCTTCTTATCGAGGGCTTTGGATCTGCGGATTTGCCGAGCAGGAAGCTGCCCTTAGCGGATGAACTGAGTAGGAAGCTACTCAGATGCCTCTTCTCGAGGGCTTTAGATCCGTGGATTTTCCGGGCAGGAAGCTGCCCTCAGTGGATGAACCGAGCAGGAAGCTACTCAGATGCCTCTTGTCGAGGGCTTTGGACCCGATAGTTATTCTTTTGAATGTCGTTCAACCTTCCTTGACCTGTATAGGAAGAATGGTGACCGTTACGGATGACACATGGTCGTTCCTTATCGGGAAGGTGCGATATTCTGTGATTTGCATTGTTGCGCGAGAGGATCTCAGCCGTTAGAAGATTGTTGCTGAGGCTATAAATATCGAAGGTATGTTCTCACCTTCAAATTTCCATATTAGCTTCTTCCTAGTCGTGTGTTTCTTCAAGATGGCCGGCCGCGTATACAACCTCAGGGAGATCGTATCTCAGGAAGATGTGTATTTTATAATCTCGATCGTTCCGAAGAGACGTACAAGGCGGTGATAGGTCTCTTGGAGGGCCATTGTAGGCACCTACTTCCCCGACGATCTCCTCTCCTTCAAGTGCTAATTTACACAATATGGAGGTCTTCCCCGAGTCTATACTTGTTGGGGTAAAAATTTACACCCCGGTTGACCAAGTCAAAATCAAAGTCAACCCCAAGCCAAGTGGGCCCAAGTCCAGATCCAGTGGGCACACGCCCGGATCGAGCCCGAACATGAAGCGGCCGGCCTCCCACCGCGCCAAGATAAAAATTTTGTAATAAATAATTTTGTTGCATTTCTTTTAGTTTATTTTATGGATAAATGTAAGAAAAATAGGCATAAAGCCAAATTTTTGTAAAGCCCATGCCTTATGTGCAAAAAGAAATGGCACATGAGCCATGGGATAGGCAAAATGCCATTTTGTGAAGCCCAAGGGGCTATGTGTAAAGTATATAGCCTATAAAGGCAAAGATAATGAAATATCTCAACAACTTTTTTTCTCTCTCTAAAAATTTTCTTCAGATCTGAGATCTTTTTCTCCTTCTTCAAGGTTCCAAAACCTTCCTTTTTTCTCTTGAATTAAACCAAGAGTTTTACTCTTCTTTTTATAAAACAAATTAGTTTTTCACCACAAGACCCATAAAGGGGAACTCAGATCTTCTACTAGATCTCAAAAAGAAGAGATTTTTAGAAATCCCATATCTCTTGATTTTCAAGATCCAGCTAACAGAGGAGGAGGAGGAAGAACATCGTTCACTAAAACAAAAAAAAACACTCAGGAGTCCAACTTCTCTCTGATTTCTCTTCTGAGAAATTTTTTTAGGCTAAAAGTCTCTTTTTCTCGCCGGCGCTCAAGCGCAGAACGCCCGCGTGCCGACATATGGCGTGCTTGCGCTCGAGCGCGAGTCGCCCCCGTGCCGACACGTGGCGCGCTTGCGCTCCAGCGCAAGCGCTCGAGCGCAAGTCGCCCCCGTGCCGACACGTGGCGTGCTTGCGCTCCAGCGCCCAGCGCTCAAGCGCAGAGCGCCCACGTACCGACACATGGCACTCTAACGCCTGAGCGCACAGCACCTAGGCGCACAGCGCCCAAGGTGCTGTCCTCATGCATCCTTTAGATGTCTTTTCCCCTTTTTATATATATACATGTATATCTGTACATATGTATACATATTTACATACACACATACTCCACGACACTGTCCCTGTTAGAAAAAAATTTCTAACGGGGCGCTGCCCCGCACCCCGCAAGGGGGCTGCTAGCCCCCTTGACCCCCAGCCCGCTATCCGGGTAGCGGGACCCCCGTAAAAACTCTGCGTGGCTCCCGATATATTTAAACCCCCCTCCAAAACAAAACACACGTACACTGCACATTGAGTTCGCATGACCAGTTTAACCCGTCAATCGGAGGTTCCCTCGCCCCAAAGGCGAGGGGTAATTAACGTCAGTTTAGTCCGCGGCTGCCGGAGATTCGGATCCCCACAATCATTAAACCCCGGCCTACCATAGGCAGGGGGAATCTGTAGTATGCCTGACAAGCGCGCGCGTATTCCCATCTCAATGGGGTGACGAAAAACACCCTACAGATTCTGGCACGCCCGATGGGACCAATCTCTCCTCCCATATTTCGGGTTAAAACGTTCATGCGAACTCAATCAATATACATATCGATTGCCTATACTGAAATGATGTTCTTTTTTCCATCTAGTAATCAACCTTCGACGACAATGTCTCCCCAGACGAATTCAGCTTCCAACATGACCCCGATTCCGCACGTGGTCAAGATCAACGCTCGTGTGGTTCTCCCTGCAAGCCTCAGTCGACAGTGGGAGGAACCGCCCCGCCAGTTTGGCTCCATCATCATCTACCCTGCCGGAAGCGCTCATCTGGCGGAAATCCCGGCGGAACAAGTGGCCAAGCCTGTCCCAAGGGGCAAGAGGCCGAATGTTGTGATTGCTACGGCACCACAACCGAAACTTAAGATGGTGTCTAAACGACTCCCTGGCGCTCTAGCTGGGGGCAAGACTTCCGGTGCGAAGGGCAACATCAAATGTCGCGGACGAGCTCAGGCGATGACTCCAACAAATGCATAATCGAGTGTATCTCCAAAGCCCTCCATCGCCCAGTCTACGTTGTCTTCCCGAAAAGCCGAAGTCTGCCAGGCGCTTAGAACAGAAAAGTTAAGGCAGAAGCGGCTCAGGTATCGAGCCAACAAGAGGGCCAGGGCTTCGGCCAAATGGAATCGTGTGAAGTTCCAAGTGCAGGGTTGCCCTGCGACGACGGCTGAGTCGGACGTAAGAATCAGCAATTCCTTCGAGCCTCTGAAGTGGGTTCAGAAAAACGCCATGACCACCAGAATCAAGAAGACAGCGGTCCGAACAGAGCTACAAAGAGACGTGTCCCGGACCCAACATAAAAAGTATGACACTGTCTCTTCAAGGGTCTATCAGGCGCTCTGTGCCGCACGAAAGCAGCGGGGCAAATCCAGAAAAGAAGCGCCAGCACCATTCAAGAACCTGGTTAGGCCAGCCGCCTTCAATCGATTACCAGCTACCGGAGCAAGGGGGTCAAGACAGCGATCCGTGAAATCAGCTTCTAATGATAGAAAGACGGCCGGATACATCATCCATACGGTCTATATGGCAGGCGGACGCCCCAGCGACAACCTTCGCAGCAAAAGCAAGGATGGGGCTACCACATCCCAAGCCCAATCTAGCCTGAATGTGGTCGCCGCCGCTCAAGAACAGCCGCCCCCGCTGGATGAAGAAAACCCTCTCGATGAGGATGATAGGCAGAAAGACCCCTCGGTCCATGCAGAGTCAAGCTCGGACAGTGAGGAAGAGCCGACTTTCTGCCCCAGGACTGCGGAGCAAGAGCTGCTTCAAGAGCTTCGAAAACAGCTCAGGAGCAAAGATAAAGAGATGGCCAAGCTCTACTCGAAGATTGACGACTTAACGAACGTGGTGATGCAGCTTACGGCTCAAATTGCTCGAGCACCTCCCAATCAAGCACAAGCCGCTACTAATCAGCCGGGTGATGACAATCCGAGGCAGCCAATGCCTGTTCCTTTGGGACCAAGACTGGTCGAGTCGCATGAAAGCCGGCCGCACTCCGCTTCTGGGGACGCCTTGGCCCCAGATAGCACTATCCCGCTAACACAGGATCGGATATTGGATTTGGTCACCAGCAAGGTTAAAACATTGGTGGCCGAGGCTGAAGCTCAAAAAGAAATCGGCAGTAGTGGGCGGCCATATCCCGCGCAATACGATCTGATTGAGTTCCCAAGCGGCTACGTCATTCCTAAGTTCGGAAGATTTGATGGAACGGGGAATGCAAATCAGCACGTCGCCCACTTCAAAGCATCGTGCGGAAATACAGGGGGTAATGACGCGCTCCTTCTTCGTCAGTTTGTCAACAGCCTGACCGGTGTCGCTTTCGACTGGTACGCGAGCATACCAGACGAGTCCGTCATTACCTTTGCCCAAATGGAGTCTCTGTTCCGGCAAAGGTTCATGAGCGTCAGTGATAAAATCTCCATTGCCGACCTTGTGAGGACCAAGCCGGGGAAGAATGAAAGCAACACTGACTTTATCGCCCGATGGCGTAATCTCACGGTCAAGTGCGAACCGCCGCTGGAGCAGGACCAGTCCATCAGCCTTCTCATTCGGAACCTCAGCAATTGGATGGTCCCATTCTTGTGTACAGCAGGCCTCAAGACATTTCAGGAGTTAACCAAGAAAGTTCAAATGCTGGAACGCTCGAAGCAAGAGTCCCCGCCGGACTCTCAGAGAGACAAAACCTGGAAAAGCAAGCGGGACGACAACCGTAGAAGCGGGAGTTCCAGCAGTACCAATGTCTTCAATGCCTCCGACAATGAAGAAAAGCGAAGGACGGGCGAATCCAAAACCAACCGGTCTTGAAAGCCATTGCTGGGAGGAGATGGGCCTTCCCCAGAGGAGAAAAAGAACAAGGTTTACTCTTTCAGAAGGGACAAGGTCCGCAAGATATTTAAAGATGCCTTGAACAACGGCCTACAATTGCCGGAGTCGAAAAGACCCCAAGAAGCAAAAATGACCGACAATCCTCTGTATTGCCCGTACCACCGAGTAGTGAGCCATACGATCGAGGATTGCTATATCTTCAAAGACTGGGTCGAGAAGCAGTATAAGGCTGGAGAGATCGAGCTGTCCAAAAGCGTGTTGGTGAACAATCAAGTTGCAACCGCCAACTTTATACAGACAGAAGCCTTCTGGGAGCAGACAGCTGAACCTGCTGCCTGACAAACGAAACTGACTCATCGCGGCCTCCGTGGATTACGCACATATCTAATAAGACGAAGAAGATGATAAAGCTACTTCGGAAAGAACCCAGGACGGAATGGGAAGGGCAAAAGAAGCCTACCAGTCCAGCTGCCAATGCAGCTCCATCAGGCTCAAAATCCAAGAAGCTCAAGAAGAAGAAAAGTGTAGCTCGGCGCGAAAAAGAGCCTGCAGGGAGATCGACCATTCAAAAATATATTGATTCCCTCGAAGAATATGAACAAAAAGAAAGAACATTGATTCAATTGGAAGAGTTCTTCCCTGTACAAGCGGCTGAAATTCTGGAGGAGTTAGAAGAAGACTCCAATGAAGAGATCCCGGTAGTGACTTGCTACGCCATCCATCTTGGCAGCGACTCCGAGGATGAGCTCTGTTTTCCCGAAGAGGACGAGGAGCTCACCACAAAGGCCAATCAAATCCATCTCAGAAGCGGCAGGGCTCTACCGCAAAATCAGTGCAATGCCCCAAAAGGAAAGGAAAAACAAGTCGCTAATGAAGAAGATGGTAGAGAACTGGCTGATGAAAACATAGGTCCTTCCTCGGTGGACTATAATGTCTTGGCACATCTCCGAAAGCTTCCGTCTCTCCTGAGCATCTACGACGCCTTGGTCCTATCTAAGGAGCTTAGAGATGTTCTCATTCACGCTCTACAAAACCCCGAGCAGTATCAGGCTCACTTTGCGGAAATTAATATGAAAGAAGCCCAGCACGCTTTGCATGCCGCCGCAGTCACATTTAAGGATGAAGACTTGCTACTGGGAACGGCTGAGCATAATCGGCCGCTTTACGTGACCGGGTACAGCGATGGAGATCGGATTAATCGCATATTGATTGATCCGGGGTCTTCGGTGAACATCATGAACTTGCGGACGCTGAAGAGTTTGTCAATGGACGTCCGACACCTGTCAAGGGAGAGGATTGTCATTCAAGGCTTCAACCAAAATTGCCAGCAAGTTCTGGGGTCCATAGCTCTGCCAATCAAATTCGGGGATCTGCAGACCGAAGCTAAGATATACGTGATCGACGCCGACACGTCTTATAAGATTCTCTTGGGGCGGCCGTGGCTCCACGATTACGGCATCATTCCGTCAACTCTCCATCAATGCATGAAGTATACTAAAAATGGCGAAGAAAGACGCATTGACGGAGACATCCAGCCGTTCGGTGTGCATGAAGTCCGATATGAAGATTCTCGGTACTTTATGAACCACCAAAATGCTAAGCCACAACTGACTGAAGATAAAGCGGCCCCAAGACTCAAAAGCAAATCTGAGCCGGCTGTCACTTTCAAAAGCAAAAACGTCCAAGTACGCCCGTATTTCGGTAGTGACACTGATGAGTCCGACGCTGGAAGTCCGTCTTTCCGTAAAACTCGCCCTCGTTTCGGTAGCGATACGGACGAATCTGATGCTGAAGGCCCATCTAGAAGTAAAGTCCGCCCTCATCTTGGCAGTGACACTGAAGAGTCAGAAGAAGAGGACCTGCTGTGCAACAGCTGTGCAGATTGGCCCCCCATGCAGCAAGCGAAACTACGAGAGACCTTCGAAGTCGCAGAAGGGTCCTTAGCCGCCACAAGGGTGCCGGAACAGATGTGCAAAGAGCTCGATGCGTTGTCAGTCTCCACCGTGGACCAGCTGAAAACTTTCTACGTTCCCGGGAGGAAAAATGGACAGAAGGGCATCATGTTTTACGGGTCAACCCCCGTTGTGCACCCGGACGATCTTTCTGTCGCGTGCCTTCCCTATGAGAGAGGCATAAGAGCCGTCCTCAATCCCAGATACTATGCGCCCGAGATGCGGGAATACTTTAAGAAGTGCGGATGCCGGTTATATCAAATGGAGTCCGAAGCAAAGTTTTACGAAGGGCTATGGTATCCGCCCCAGGTCCGAGCACTCATCGATGGACGAATTCCAGATAGACGGGGCATAGGCTACATTCAACCTGATTCCAAAGCGTGCTACATGATCCATGTTGGCGAGGCCAGCAAAAGATCAAATGATGATGACGAGATAGCCGAGCCAGAAGAAGCTCCTCAAGAGCTCGAAGATGGTGGACAAGCAACCTTTGACGAGCTAACCAAGATTGACTTAGGAACGCCCGATAATCCAAGGCCAACCTACATCAGCTCGCTCTTGTCAGAGGAAATGAAAGCGCAGATAATTGCCCTGCTGCATGAGTTCGTCGACTGCTTCGCGTGGACATACAAAGAAATGCCAGGCCTTTCCCCTGAAGTGGCTGTGCATAAGCTGGCTATATCTCCTGATGCTAAGCCAGTCAAATAAGCTCCTCGAAGAATGAGAAGGGAACTAGAGGAAAAAGTCATCGAGGAAACCAAGAAGCTCATCGACGCCGGCTTCATCAGGGAAGAGAAATATGCGGACTGGATCGCATGCATAGTCCCAGTGAAGAAGAAAAATGGGCAGATCCGAGTTTGTGTCGATTTCAGGGACCTCAACAAGGCATGTCCTAAAGACGACTTCCCGCTACCGGTCATGGAAATGATGGTCGATGACACCTCAAATTACGAGTTGTTCACCTTTATGGATGGCTCGTCTGGATACAATCAGATCAAGATGTCGCCTGAGGATGAGAAGCACACAGCATTTCGAACCCCGATCGGAATATATTGCTACAAGGTAATGCCATTCGGACTGAAGAACGCAGGTGCTACATATCAAAGGGCAATGATTAATATCTTTGATGACCTAATCCATAAAGTCGTCGAATGTTATGTTGATGATCTGGTCGTCAAAACTAAAGCCAAGGCCGACCACATCCAAGATCTTAGGATTGTTCTCACCAGACTGAGGGAATACGATCTGAAGATGAATCCTCTGAAATGCGCTTTTGGCGTGTCATCGGGAAAATTCCTGGGCTTCATAGTCCGACATCGAGGGATCGAGGTTGACCCATCAAAGATAAAGGCCATCATGGAGATGCCCCCTCCGAAAAGTCTGACGTAGCTAAGATCTTTTCAAGGCAAGCTTGCTTATATAAGGAGGTTTATCTCAAATTTATCGGGGAAATGTAGGCCCTTCTCAAAGCTCATGAAGAAAGGAGCTCCTTTTATCTGGGATGCCGAATGTCAAGCAGCGTTCGAAAGCATCAAACAACACTTGTTGCACCCTCCAGTGCTGGCTGCTCCCATTCCAAATAAACCGTTGATTCTCTACACTGCCGCGCTAGATGAGTCACTCGGTGCGCTCCTCGTCCAAAATAACGAGGAGGGAAAGGAAAATGCCCTCTACTACCTCAGTCGAACTCTAGTCGGGGCGGAACACAACTATTCCCCAATCGAAAAGCAATGCCTGGCTCTGATATTTGCTGTGAAGAAGCTGAGGCACTATCTGCTGGCTCATCGGGTTATGCTGATCTCCAAGGTCGACCCGCTCAAACACTTGATGACCAAAGCAAGCCTAGCCGGCAGAATGGCAAGATGGGCTGTCATGCTGCTTGAATTTGACATAGTTTATACTCCTCAGAAAGCAGTAAAAGGGCAGGCTCTTGCAGACTTTCTCGCTGCTAATCCCATACCAGAAGGGTCGCCGCTAAATTGTGAGTTACCCGACGAACAAGTGCTGCACCTCGAGGAAGATAGGCCATGTTGGGAGCTCTACTTCGATGGAGCCTCATCAATAAGGAGCTCCGGCAGATCAAGCGTCCCGGAGGTAAAAGCGGGGATAGGATTGGTGTTCATCACGCCATCAATGGGAACCCTACGGCGTTCTTTCGCTCTCACCGAGCCTCGAACGAACAATGAAGCTGAGTATGAAGCTCTGATAGCTGGTTTAGAGCTCGCCATAGAAATGGAAATCCTTCGGCTACGGGTTTACGGTGACTCCCAGCTTGTCGTCAACCAAGTAAGCGGCAATTATAAGATATACAAACCCGAATTAGCTCGGTACAGAGGCCGAGTGGTGGAACTCATGAAACGGTTCACTCACATTGAACTAATGAGAGTCCCTAGAGCGTTGAATGGAAAGGCTGACGTACTCGCTCGCTTAGCCAAGGAGCTGGCTAATCCTGACATGGACGAAATTCTGATCACAGTCAGGAGCCGATAAATTCTACCCCCAGTCTCTCTATGGGAAGAGGAAAGCGCGGAACAGAAGAGCAGTCCTGCCGAAGAAGCTTCGATCATCCAAGACGAGCCCGATTGGAGAGAACCCTTCATAGAGTACCTCCGATACGACAGGCTGCCCGAAGAAAAATCTGCGAGGATTCAGTTGAAGAAGAGAGCTCTCCGATACGTGTTTGTAAATGATACGTTATACCGCAGGTCATATGACCAACTCCGGCTCAGGTGCCTGTCATCGGCCGAAGCCCAAAAAGTCATGAAAGAAGTTCACTCAGGCGTTTGCGGTGCTCACCAATCTGGCCCCAAGATGCGACTTCAAATCAAACGGCTTGGGTATTACTGGCCCACCATGATACGGGATTGCGGAGAGCATGCAAAGAAATGTCAGATCTGCCAAATCCATGGTGATTTCATTCACAAGCATCCCAATCCGTTGCATCCTACGGTGGCGTCGTGGCCCTTCGAAGTTTGGGGCACCGACATTGTTGGCCCAATTGATCCTCCGTCATCCAAAGGCCACCGGTTCATACTGGCCGCGACAGACTACTTCTCCAGATGGGCTGAAGCTGTCCCGCTAAAAGAAGTCAAGACAAAGGATATTCTGACATTCTTCCAGCATAATATTCTATACCGCTTCGGTACACCAAGAAGAATCATTTCTGACAACGGGCCTTCTTTCAAGAGCTTTAATGTCTCAAGGTTCACTACTCAGCACAAGATAGACTGGAGATATTCCTCCATCTATAATCCAAGAGCCAATGGGCTCGCCGAAGCCTTCAATAAGACTCTATGCAAGCTCCTGAGGAAAATACTTCAGCCAATAAGAGAGACTGGAATCTCAAACTTCATGAGGCGTTGTGGGCATATCGTATCACGCACCGTACTCCAACTCAGTCCACTCCATACTCATTGCTCTTCGGAGTGGAGGCGGTCCTCCCCCTCGAAGTCGAAGTTCCAAGCTTAAGAATGGCCGTCCAACATGAGTTGACGGAGGAAGAAAACGTGCTCCTTCGACTTGAAGAACTCGATGCCCTCAAAGAAAAGAGGCTCGCGGTGCAGCAAAATCTGGAGCTATACCGAGCCCAAATGTCACGGGCCTATGACAAGATAACCCGTCTCTGCGCTTTCAAGAAAGGTGAATTGGTGTTGGTCCTCAAAAGACCGATCATCCCCAATCGACATGCCAAGGGAAAATTCGAACCGAACTGGGAAGGACCATACGTCATCGAGAAAGTGTTCGACGGAGGATCCTACCAACTAATAAGTGCCGAGGGAGAAAGGCCCATGCCACCCATCAATAGCCGATATCTCAAGAAGTACTACACATGAATGCTCCAAGTCGCAGGCGAATTGAGCACATCAGCCCTACGGTCTGGATCAGACATCCTGCAAAACCGTATACAATCCACGGGCGTAAATAACCCCTATTTCTCCCAAATCCTGCCGGTGAGACTACTTTTAAAGTCCCACCAGCGGCCAAAAAAAAAAGAAAAAGAAAAAAAAGAAGAAGAAATAAACGGTATGTCTACAAGCAAAATGGGCACGGATGAAAACCCGAAAGGGCTCCGTGAGTAAAAACAGCAGGACTACCGGCGAGTCTGTGAAAACCCGAAAGGGCGCAAACTCGTGAAAAGAGATGAAATACACTCGCAAAGTCCTCTCGACCTTGTGAGGAGAAAACCCCTACGTGAGATCCTTACAACTCACAATGGAGCAACACACTTAGGAATCCTCACGATTCCTAAGGAGAAAATACACCTGCGGGATCCTTATGACTCGTAGGGAGAAAATGCTTTATGGGACCCTCACGGCCCATAAAATTGAAAAGCCTTAGGTGATAGGGACCCAAACCTATCTCCTAAGCCATCGTTCCCCAACGGGCAACGGCAAATGATGAGTCGCTCCTGGCATTTCGCTTCAGTGTTAGCGGTGCTGATGCCGACCAAAAACCCAAATCCCAAGTCCTCCCAAGGCAAATGATGAGTTGCTCCTGGCATTATTCCAATGCAGCAATGCTGATGCCAAACAAGATCCAAATTCCAAGTCCCTAACCCCAAAGTGGCGAATGATGAGTCGCTCCTGGCATTATTCCAGTGTAGCGATGCAGACGCCAACCAAATTCCAAATCCCATACCCCAATGGCGAATGATGAGTCGCTCCTGGTACCACATTCCAATCTAGCGATGCAGACGCCAACAAAGCCCTGAAATTTTTTCGGCCCTACGGTCTGGATCATACATCCTGCAAAACCGTATACAATCCACGGGCGTAAAACAATCCCAACCTCTCCTAAGTCCTACCGGTGAGACCACATTCAAAGTCCCAAAAAAAAATCCCAAATCCTCTCGGGGCAAATGATGAGTTGCTCCTGGCATTATACCAGTGTAGCAATGCAGATGCCAAACAAAAACCAAAATCCCAAAATCCTCTAAATGACAGATGATGATTTGCTCATGGTACCATATTCTAGTATAGCGATGCTGATGTCAACCTAAATCAAAATCAAAAAGTCAACTTTCACTCCGACACCGCAAAAATCGGAGCAAGTCAGAATCCAATCTCGACACCGCAAGAAGCGGAGCAAGTCAAGTCTACCCCTGACACTGCAAGAACCAGAGCAAGTCAAATCAAGCACCGACCGTCCAAGTCACTAAAAGGGCAGCATCGACCGTCCAAGTCGCAAAAAGGGCAGCATCGACCGTCCACGTCGCAAAAAGGGCAGAACCGACCGTCCAAGTCATTAAAAGGGCAGCATCGACCGTCCAAGTCGCAAAAAGGGCAGAACCGACCGTCCACGTCGCTAAAAGGGCAGCACCGACCGTCCAAGTCGCTAAAAGGCCAGCATCGACCGTCCAAGTCGCAAAAAGGGCAGAACCGACCGTCCAAGTCGATAAAAGGGCAGCACCGACCGTCCACGTCGCTAAAAGGGCAGCACCGACCGTCCAAGTCGCAAAAAGGGCAGCATCGACCGTCCAAGTCGCAAAAAGGGCAGCATCGACCGTCCACGTCGCAAAAAGGGCAGAACCGACCGTCCAAGTCGCAAAAAGGGCAGAACCGACCGTCCACGTCGCTAAAAGGGCAGCATCGACCGTCCAAGTCGCAAAAAGGGCAGCATCGACCGTCCAAGTCGCAAAAAGGGCTGCATCGACCGTCCATGTCGTAAAAAGGGCAGTGCCAGTTTCCCGAAAGGTGGGAACCGAATCAAGTCGCCTCCACGTGAAAAAAGATCCATCAATTTCATGCACACGACCCACATATATGGTGTGCATTTACTGATGGGGGGCAATTTGTTGGGGTAAAAATTTACACCCCGGTTGACCAAGTCAAAATCAAAGTCAACCCCAAGCCAAGTGGGCCCAAGTCCAGATCCAGTGGGCACACGCCCGGATCGAGCCCGAACATGAAGCGGCCGGCCTCCCACCGCGCCAAGATAAAAATTTTGTAATAAATAATTTTGTTGCATTTCTTTTAGTTTATTTTATGGATAAATGTAAGAAAAATAGGCATAAAGCCAAATTTTTGTAAAGCCCATGGCTTATGTGCAAAAAGAAATGGCACATGAGCCATGGGATAGGCAAAATGCCATTTTGTGAAGCCCAAGGGGCTATGTGTAAAGTGTATAGCCTATAAAGGCAAAGATAATGAAATATCTCAACAACTTTTTTTCTCTCTCTAAAAATTTTCTTCAGATCTGAGATCTTTTTCTCCTTCTTCAAGGTTCCAAAACCTTCCTTTTTTCTCTTGAATTAAACCAAGAGTTTTACTCTTCTTTTTATAAAACAAATTAGTTTTTCACCACAAGACCCATAAAGGGGAACTCAGATCTTCCATTAGATCTCAAAAAGAAGAGATTTTTAGAAATTCCATATCTCTTGATCTTCAAGATCCAGCTAACAGAGGAGGAGGAAGAAGAACATCGTTCACTAAAACAAAAAAAAACACACTCAGGAGTCCAACTCCTCTCTGATTTCTCTTCTGAGAAATTTTTTTAGGCTAAAAGCCTCTTTTTCTCGCCGGCGCTCAAGCGCAGAGCGCCCGCGTGCCGACACGTGGCGTGCTTGCGCTCGAGCGCGAGTCGCCCCCGTGCCGACACGTGGCGCGCTTGCGCTCCAGCGCAAGCGCGCGAGCGCGAGTCGCCCCCGTGCCGACACGTGGCGCGCTTGCGCTCAAGCGCAAGCGCTCGAGCGCAGAGCGCCCACGTACCGACACGTGGCACTCTAGCGCCTGAGCGCACAGCACCTAGGCGCACAACGCCCAAGGTGCTGTCCCCACGCATCCTTTGGATGTCTTTTCCCCTTTTTATATATATACATGTATATCTGTACATATGTATACATATTTACATACACACATACTCAACGACACTGTCCCTGTTAGAAAAAAATTTCTAACGGGGCGCTGCCCTGCACCCTGCAAGGGGGCTGCTAGGCCCTTGACCCCCAGCCCGCTATCCGGGTAGCGGGACCCCCGTAAAAACTCTGCGTGGCTCCCGATATATTTAAACCCCCCTCCAAAACAAAACACTGTAAGTCTACGTTAGCGCCCCGGCAGTCTACAGACGCCAATTGCGGAATAAAACTTTTTAACTTGGCGCTATCGTAAACTTTAACCCGGATCTGCCATTATTGCTAAACTAACAAACAGTAAAGAGTGTAGAAATGTTGTACCGACTGATCCGAGTCCTCCGGTCTTCATCTCCACTCCGATCTCCTCGCGGGATCTCCGTCCGTCTCCTCCTCGTCGGAAAGGGCACCACATCGCCTGTAGCTTTTACGGGCTCCCACCTCAATACCGAGGAAACTCGGGCGCGAAGCTGGCGAATCGACGCGTCCAAGATTTGCTGTAGGAAGTGTAGTGTAGAGGCTACTTGTCTCTTTGGGGTTTGTTGCCTTTGGATGGAGGAATGAAGATTGAACTTTGGAGGGAAATGAAGCTCTCAATTTCTTTTGCATACAAAATGATATGAACAAATATATCTCCTCACAAATGAAAAACACTCTCTCATTCTCCAAAAATGTGGCCGGCCAATGTCAAGAGCATCAATGGGAGAAAAAGCAATCAACCATACTTAAACTATGAAGGAGAGTGAGTGTAGGAAAAGGTGGAGAGTGACCATATCAAGGGACATACACCATGCTTCAAGTAAACCCACCCATACCTCCATCAAATCATAATAAATGCAAGCATGGTGCAAAAGATAATGAAAACTATCATAATCAATGGTTTTGCAAGAAACCCCCTCCATAAAGATTATTTGCACAATTGCAAATAACCCCCTCCATCGAAAAAGTCCGGCCGGGAAAGAAGAAACGAAAACCGGCCGGAACGGAATGCAAACTGGCAACTCCAGAAAACTGGTCCCGTAATAAATTACAGGAAAACCCCGACACTGTGCATACACACCCGCATCTGTATTCCGACCGGATACAAATGCAATGAGACAAAATCTACACAGTACTAAACTAGGACCGGCTTAAACCAAAGCCGGCTAGTAATATCCGTTCGATCCTGGGACGTGCAATACCGCACGTATCTGATCGAACCCTGCCATATACCTATACGGCTACTAGTACAAACCGTCCGATCCTGATCCGTGCAATACCGCACGTATCTGATCGGATCCTGCCATATCTCCATACGGCCTCTACAGCGTTTCGCCCGAAACTTGAGTAACTGAAAGTGTGGTGGACTCTAAAGACTCGTCAATACAATGGCTGTGGATTTAACCACTAGCCCGTCAGAGGTATAAGCCAATACGTAACGGGCCACCAGCTATTGACTAAAAGGGACGTCGATGAGCGAACTCATCCTGACACCCTACTGAGCCTGTCAGTGACAATATCCGTGCAGTCCGGTCCGTTCGTCTATGAGTATCGCATGGCGGGCCTAGGGGGTTGGTAAAAGTCAGACCCCCAAAAGCGGTACAAGTCGTGTCGGAGTGTAGCCCAGAACACCCTGAGATACTACTGGAATACCTACCAGTAAATCTCCTTGCCTTGGCCAAGGACTTTGTGTAATGGCTCTCCTAGACACAGCACGACCTCACCCCCAATACCGGGAGAGACGAACCCCTGAAGATTACGCTCACTGCCTCCATGTGGCTCGGGACTGTACCCAACTAAAACCTGTTTGCACGACTCCTTTGAGCCGTGGTAGGGTAGTAATCAAAGTACAGTGGGAACTCACACGAGACAAATGACGATCCCCAGGTCGATGAACTAACCTGCACACATGTCACCAGGGAACTGCCATCTGACGTCTGGTATATGACCAACTAGCATGTTCCCGGCGAGTCCTGTCCGGTGTACTCATAACCCAATGAGCACCTGTATACATCTTAGGTGATCCAACTGACACCAGTGGCTTGTGAGACCGGCCACCGCCCCTCGTCGGGGTCTCGACTGTATACACTAGTCTACTAATGGAGTATCGATGCCCGGTCTCGAAACTCCCACGACTAGGGACCTTTTAAGGATATGCTTGTAGACCCCCAGCTCCCACTTATATGATCGCCCTCATACTGCTGGTGGTCAAGCAAGAATCCTAGGGGCTCTATCAACGTGTAATAGCGACGTGTCATGTCACCTAAAGCAGTACACGATGATAAAGGTAAACCAGATAGCATACTATCATCTCGAGTAAGACTGTCCTACCGGGATAGGTCCTCCCTCAATCATTACAATCACGTACCTGTGACCTAATAATTGACTCTGAGGGCACTATCTCCAACAATCTCCCACTTGCACTCAAGGCTAATTATTGCGATGTCGCATACTCACAGCCCGTGTGATACCGAACATCCAACTCCTCTACTAGTCAGTCTCACAAAGCTCGTTTGCGGAACTATTGCGTTCGAGGAATAGCCTCAGTGAGTGGATCCGCTTAGTTGTTTCTTTCTATGTCTCTCTATATCTCAAGTTCGCGGAGAAACCCATCTCCCGAAATGAGCAATACCTGTCTTAGAATGTGCCTGGATATCTGATGGGACATAGCTCATAAATGAACTCCAAATCCAAACTTCTTAGACTGTATCGTCAACTGAACTTAATCAGTATCCTGCGCGCCATGCCTCCCTCAGTATTGCCTTGGATCACCTGTCCAAAATACTGCCCCTCGTCAGAGGGAAAACTATAACTCTGACAACCTCCTTGTCGTCCATGTCACCTTGGAAGCCTGGAATGATAACTGTTTCCCGAATGAGGCTGTCGTTATCATATCCCTAGAACATCCACTTATGTTCTAAAACTGCTTCCGACTGTTTCTCCAGGATTGGATTAATGTCAACTTATTGCATCTAGTGCAAGAACAACATCTGGTGTGGTACTTGACATCTCATGATTGACTCAATTGCCTAAGCAAGTGATCTGCCAATTATGCACGTCCCTCTCCCCTTTAGTCTGTAAGACACCTTTGGAGAGGGTGACTCCATCACCTGCAGGTATACTACCGTGCTAGGAGTCGTCCATTCTAAATACTCTTAGAATGCTGTCAAGGTACCCTGATTGAGAAACCACCCAAATCTAGATCTAAAACCATAGATCTAGTAACCAGTATGTCTGATATAATGTCCAAGTCCTTTGTGGAGAAACCACTGTGTGACGACCAAAGTATAACCGATCGTAGTGTAGGAGTTTCTTTTCCTACTCTGTGTATATCATCCAAATACCAGGATATCACACCCTACTACCTTCTCAACAGATCCATCCCCTATTCTGATGAAGTCAAACCGATGACTGTCACGTCAGAAATAGATGATCTTTCTCCGCTACATCTGCTCTAGTCTATAAATAGACATAAGCAACCTGTCCACCAATGCTTCCGCTGCTCCCACTGACTACGACAACCCTCTGGCAGAGTCATATACACGTACACTTCTGAAGCGAGTTCAGAACGACGCTATACTCATCCTCCCGCCGGGTCTTGTAGCCTGGAACAACAGCATTGGTAATTGTGGGTAAACAAGAACTTCCCCGTCACCGTCCTTGAGGCTACCGTAGTACCTCTCGGGTGCCTGAAGTTACCCACCATATCTGCGGAGTGGCCAATGGAATGTCAATCCAGATTGAATCTTTAGGTTCCTTATCAAATCTTCAGTAATCGTTTGTGGTTCTGGAATCACTTCCAGTTCTACCATACTCCCACTACTGTTTTCTGAAAAAAAACATTTTTAATAAAACTGTGGCGAGTCTAGAACAATATCGCTATTGTTCATCCAGATGGTAGAAAGTCAACCCTCGTCATAGCCTGGGTCAACCCACAAACAGCCATTACAGAAACGTGCCTTGAGTTGTCCAGTGTCTGGTTTTAATCATAAACCGGACAACTCCCCGTACCTTAACATCGTTAAGATATGAACTGTTCTATATCCAATATAAAAACAGAGGCACTGATTTAATTGAACCAGATTCAAACATGCAGCTGTCCCCAGCGCATGTCAACTAAATGGAAGGAGGCCGATCAGCGTTACTCAACTTAGGAATACTTCCAATTATGAGTAACCTGAAAGAGAAGCAAGCTCTCTTTATCATTACTATCAACTGAATACCATACACAAGTATCTACATCTTCGATCTCTTTGAAGAATCCCGATACTTGCTATACCTGGTTCTCTACTCTATTCAAATACCTATAACTTCTCCAAATTCGGACCCTGTGTTTCCACGAAACACCTGTCTAAAAAAATTAGAGAAGTCATAAGTAAACTGAATGTAGTACGAGGACCAACCCCTCTGTCCTGATGGACCCTGGACAACATACAATACTCTGTATAAGTCTCTTGAGTCTGATAACTCATTCACTGTGTGTCGTAGGTTGAAAACTGTACTTATGGTTAAGAAGAATTACACCGCTGTTTAATGCTCCTTACCTAACCATCCACTGATATAGGTAAATGTCGTAGACATAATTTCAGAAAGGTATATCTCACTCTATGAAAATAGACGTACAGATATATCAATTTGAAATTGGTGCATAACAGCGGATATTCAAAACCAAATATTTGCCAACCGGCAAACAGCCCAGGTGATTTCCTCAAATATCACCGATTACAACGAATCCCGATATAATGAGGATGATCACCCAATTCCCAATAACCTACTCCCACTCATCATCTGTAAAACCATACAGATGTGAGAATCATACCTGGTAAATACATACCCTGGAGTAAGTATCTAATCGGGAAATCAGTTTTCTTTTAACAGTACACAGTGAAACTGAAACATTGAAATGTTTCGGTGGGGTATCCCGGTATTCTTAGTAATGCCTCTTCCATTATCCAAATTCACAACTATAACCGTATAATTCTTTGCCACCTCTCCAAATCCCTTCATATGTCTTTAGTCTTTACCTTCTGCACACCCCTTTAGGCCAAATGGTTTTCTTCCTTCCCTACCGTTCGGCACCAGCCTATGGTTTGGAAGAAGACTATCCAATAAGCATAAAGGGTGTACTGTCCTAATCCTAGGAGCACTCGCAACGCGAGAGAAGGTGAAGATAAAAGACACCTGAATGTACTTTATTCCTATTTCTCCTGGACCAGAATCCATCCCCGAACTGGAACAAGTTCCATTCGAGTTCGTATATAACCATACGATGGAGTATCCAAATAAACTGTGGATCTTCGTAGTGATACGGAGTGTCCTGGAGAAATACAAAGGTGATGTGGGAGTGGTAACGAAATATTTGGTTTGGTCGTGAATATCTGTTGCAATTTACTTTGCCCTCTTACTAATCCCTTGCTTTGTCTGAACTTAATACCTTCTGCACACCATCGTTATGCTAATTGGTTTTCTTCATTCCCTACCGGTCGGCACCAGCCTAAGGTTTGGAAGAAGACAATCCAATTTGCGTAATAGGTGTACTACCCCTAAACCAAGGAGTACTCGTAACCTGAGAGAGGGTAAAAGGAAAAGACAACTGAACAATCCTATCCGTTTTCTCCAGAACCAGAAACCATCCTCGAATTCCTTCGAGTTCGTATCTAACCATACGATGGTTTTGTCCAATGGAAGTGGACGTTCGCAGTAATACGGGGTGTCCTGGAGAAAAGGGTAAAAGTAGGAGTGGCAATGAGGTCTGCAACTCTGACAATCCAAAAGCCAGTGTTAAGAAGGTTCGGTCAACTTGGTCACTGAGTCAAAGTCTTAGGGTCGGGTCAATGGTCGCTGCCAAAGAGAGAGAGAAAAGAAACACTCAGCGTGCACTCTAACCTAGATCAGAATGGTCACCAATTTATCTAATCTGGAATCCTCCCACTGTACCTCAAATTCTCCTCCAAACCTAAAAGAAGAATTAGTCGGGGTCACCCGAGGAGTAAACTAACTCATCAGTGGGAATCGGGATCCAACTATCATTGCATGATAACGTGACGGAATCCGCTCACGCTATCACACTCCAGAAGGTATGCGCATATCTGGCAAGTTTCAGTACTTTTGAAACTCCCGATGTGATTTCTGCCCCATGCTCTTATGACCTTGACTAAGGCCAACAAATCATAAGTCACATGTCAAGTTCTACCCGTCATTGTCCAGGTTGATTTGAACCCACCCGTACAAGCCCTTGACTAAGGCCAACAAGGCTATACGACTGTCCCAAACCAACGCATCTATCTATGCAGCATATGAATACCCAACAGCTACCAAACACTGTGCCTTGACTAAGGCCAACAAACACAGCTTGAATACTATTGACTACCCATATGAAACGACGGAGGGCTACGAATGGTTTCTGGCGAAAACCTTTAACGTAGTGAACTTGATATCGTTGAAGGAACGAATAGCTTTTTAGAAAATATAGTGACGAAAACCTTTACTAAAGAGGTCACTCCCGGTGAAGGGATCTCGGCTCTTTCCCCGTAGAATGGGGTGCTGGATATTCATAACCGAATATCTCGATGCAAAGCAAAAGTAATCGGCTATAGTGAAGTTAATGCCCTGACGCAAACTTCTGTCCAAGGGGTCACTCCCGGTGAAGGGATCTCGGCCCTTGCCTCGTCGACTGAGGAGCAGGATATTCTAAATGAATACCACGATGCAAAACAAAAGTGAACGTCCTTGCAATAACAGCTTTTTGAAAAGTGTTCCAACAACATCAGAATAGGTTTGTTTAACTTGCATTGATCCGAATCAATGCAGTCCCATCAATTGATCACACCACAAAGAACGAAAATATACTGACGTATGTATATGCCATTCGCATTCGCCACTGGGTCCCGTCATCACCCGTTAGGTTAGCTAACTAACGGCAGAGCGGGGACTGGACTAGCGCGGATGAAAAACATATACAACATCTACTAATATATATACCAATATATAGTATTTCGCTCAAGGCGTGAATAAAATGCAACATCACAGACAATGAACAGCATCACAGAAACAATACAGATATCTGGGATCCCCGGGTTTCACAGAGCCGCTGAAACCCGACGTTCCCCTGGTCGTGTGGATAGCCTGTGCAATGAAATCCTAGACCCCTACGGGCGCGGCAAGTCACCCGCCAAAACCTGAAGCGAGGCAGCCCCCTTCAGCGCCGTGAATGGACCACCCAGCACTTCACGGAATCCGGCAACTTGGGCACCCCTCCTGGGTCAAACCTGTACCCCCTACGAGTGCGGCGAATAGCCTGCCAATCCTAGAGTGAAGCCCCCTCCGTCCCAATGCCATGAGATGCGGGCTTGCTGCCCTCTAGAACCCGGCTATCCGTGCACCCCTCCGCGGGGTAATCCTAGTACAAAAAGTAAAATATACATACACCGGGTACATCGACCGCAACCAGGTCGTGCCCCAAAAGAATAATACAATCAGGCAGTGACGGCAGTCCACATGTCGGACGCTCGCCCCGCAATATCAAATGTACATAATACAACAAAACTGTACTAGTATTGCATCCAGGCTATCCCCCACGACCGATCCGCAACATCACAGCAAATACATAGAACATCAACGTGAAAATCACGTTCGCAAATCCGTCTAACCGGGCTATAGCAGTTAGACCGGATTTACCGATCGAGTGACATTCACGGTCGCAGATATAATGTAAATACTGTGAAAAACTAACGTGTTTAAATTTCGATCGACAAAATATCAAGAAGTGGGCCCCACGACTTACTGGTGAACAGTAACAAAATCTGGGCAAAAATGATATATATCAAAAACCCCAAAATCCCACATAGAACAATCTGACAAAACTTGGGAGCACGTGCTCCCCACGTGGCCGCGGTTGCGCGGCCTAACCAAGGGTTTGGCCGCGCTTCCGCGGCGGCTTCTAGGGATCACGACCCCAAATTTTGTCGTCATTCTTAGAAGTTCCTGCTCTGATTTTTAAGACATCCAGAAATCAATTTTGAGACCGTTTAAAAACAACAGAAACTGTCGGCTTGGATTTTTGTAGTTTTCGATTTCCGGTCGGATCGAAGTTTTAAACGCGTTAGCACAAGTTAGCATAGCAAAATGGTGAGGCTCTGATACCACTGTAAGTCTACGTTAGCGCCCCGGCAGTCTACAGACGCCAATTGCGGAATAAAACTTTTTAACTTGGCGCTATCGTAAACTTTAACCCGGATCTGCCATTATTGCTAAACTAACAAACAGTAAAGAGTGTAGAAATGTTGTACCGACTGATCCGAGTCCTCCGGTCTTCATCTCCACTCCGATCTCCTCGCGGGATCTCCGTCCGTCTCCTCCTCGTCGGAAAGGGCACCACATCGCCTGTAGCTTTTACGGGCTCCCACCTCAATACCGAGGAAACTCGGGCGCGAAGCTGGCGAATCGACGCGTCCAAGATTTGCTGTAGGAAGTGTAGTGTAGAGGCTACTTGTCTCTTTGGGGTTTGTTGCCTTTGGATGGAGGAATGAAGATTGAACTTTGGAGGGAAATGAAGCTCTCAATTTCTTTTGCATACAAAATGATATGAACAAATATATCTCCTCACAAATGAAAAACACTCTCTCATTCTCCAAAAATGTGGCCGGCCAATGTCAAGAGCATCAATGGGAGAAAAAGCAATCAACCATACTTAAACTATGAAGGAGAGTGAGTGTAGGAAAAGGTGGAGAGTGACCATATCAAGGGACATACACCATGCTTCAAGTAAACCCACCCATACCTCCATCAAATCATAATAAATGCAAGCATGGTGCAAAAGATAATGAAAACTATCATAATCAATGGTTTTGCAAGAAACCCCCTCCATAAAGATTATTTGCACAATTGCAAATAACCCCCTCCATCGAAAAAGTCCGGCCGGGAAAGAAGAAACGAAAACCGGCCGGAACGGAATGCAAACTGGCAACTCCAGAAAACTGGTCCCGTAATAAATTACAGGAAAACCCCGACACTGTGCATACACACCCGCATCTGTATTCCGACCGGATACAAATGCAATGAGACAAAATCTACACAGTACTAAACTAGGACCGGCTTAAACCAAAGCCGGCTAGTAATATCCGTTCGATCCTGGGACGTGCAATACCGCACGTATCTGATCGAACCCTGCCATATACCTATACGGCTACTAGTACAAACCGTCCGATCCTGATCCGTGCAATACCGCACGTATCTGATCGGATCCTGCCATATCTCCATACGGCCTCTACAGCGTTTCGCCCGAAACTTGAGTAACTGAAAGTGTGGTGGACTCTAAAGACTCGTCAATACAATGGCTGTGGATTTAACCACTAGCCCGTCAGAGGTATAAGCCAATACGTAACGGGCCACCAGCTATTGACTAAAAGGGACGTCGATGAGCGAACTCATCCTGACACCCTACTGAGCCTGTCAGTGACAATATCCGTGCAGTCCGGTCCGTTCGTCTATGAGTATCGCATGGCGGGCCTAGGGGGTTGGTAAAAGTCAGACCCCCAAAAGCGGTACAAGTCGTGTCGGAGTGTAGCCCAGAACACCCTGAGATACTACTGGAATACCTACCAGTAAATCTCCTTGCCTTGGCCAAGGACTTTGTGTAATGGCTCTCCTAGACACAGCACGACCTCACCCCCAATACCGGGAGAGACGAACCCCTGAAGATTACGCTCACTGCCTCCATGTGGCTCGGGACTGTACCCAACTAAAACCTGTTTGCACGACTCCTTTGAGCCGTGGTAGGGTAGTAATCAAAGTACAGTGGGAACTCACACGAGACAAATGACGATCCCCAGGTCGATGAACTAACCTGCACACATGTCACCAGGGAACTGCCATCTGACGTCTGGTATATGACCAACTAGCATGTTCCCGGCGAGTCCTGTCCGGTGTACTCATAACCCAATGAGCACCTGTATACATCTTAGGTGATCCAACTGACACCAGTGGCTTGTGAGACCGGCCACCGCCCCTCGTCGGGGTCTCGACTGTATACACTAGTCTACTAATGGAGTATCGATGCCCGGTCTCGAAACTCCCACGACTAGGGACCTTTTAAGGATATGCTTGTAGACCCCCAGCTCCCACTTATATGATCGCCCTCATACTGCTGGTGGTCAAGCAAGAATCCTAGGGGCTCTATCAACGTGTAATAGCGACGTGTCATGTCACCTAAAGCAGTACACGATGATAAAGGTAAACCAGATAGCATACTATCATCTCGAGTAAGACTGTCCTACCGGGATAGGTCCTCCCTCAATCATTACAATCACGTACCTGTGACCTAATAATTGACTCTGAGGGCACTATCTCCAACAAACACAAGTACACTGCACATTGAGTTCGCATGACCAGTTTAACCCGTCAATCGGAGGTTCTCTCGCCCCAAAGGCGAGGGGTAATTAACGGCAGTTTAGTCCGCGGCTGCCGGAGATTCGGATCCCCACAATCATTAAACCCCGGCCTACCCTAGGCAGGGGGAATCTGTAGTATGCCTGACAAGCGCGCGCGTATTCCCATCTCAATGGGGTGACGAAAAACACCCTACAATACTGTTGGATATAGTGCCCTCAGAGTCAATTATTGGATCACAGGCACGTGATTGCAATGATTGAGGGAGGACCTATGCCGGTAGAACAGTCTTACTCGAGATGATAGTATGCTATCTTGTCACGCCCCGCTTCCCAGAGTACGCAAGATTGGGCACGTGACATAGCCAACCATGCTACCTGTGGGTAGGAAAAATCCATCCACGGTCACATTACGGTTGTAGAGATATCAAGAACAAAATAATAACTAATCTAATACATGTCCAAATCCATAATAACAAGAATCAATAAACAATAAGTGCGGAAGCAAATGATCCAATACAATAAATAGACAGTACGTCCCATAATGCGGCTCACATCTGGAAATGAAATGAAATAAATAAACTAAACTCTAAGGAACTCACAGTTCAGCCTGCTGGCTGAAGTACTCCTGCTCGGTCGACGATAGTGGTACGGAATCTGGGCCATACAAAACCCAGACGTCAGCGCGTCATGTCATCAAGTATATAATATAAACATGGTAATAAACAATGCGGGTATGAACATGAATAAAGTAGTACTAAGAAATAACAGAGTAGGGTAATGTGCAATGGTGACTAAACTGTCCTATCAGGTTTCTACTCTATAGTCTTTGAAATCAATTGATGAATCGTCGATGTAACTCAATAGTATCCCGTGCGTGCCCGGGACCACGGTCAAGGTCCTCGGGGCTGAATCCGAGACGTGTCGCTAAGCAGTAATAGGTAGTAGGATGGATGAGTGATGTCAGCATCATCACTCCCGGACTGGCCAAGCCCGTAAGACTGATCAGAACAAGTATCGAACTGTTGAGTTACAAGTCGGTTTCACCTTTGATTTCCCCATACCCCCAAGTTATGTATGTCAGGTCAGGTATTCAGTAGTCCAGGATTAATGTCAACACAAAATCCGGTAAAAGCAGGTCTGTCTGGATAGACAGCAGGAATGGTCCAAAAGGACCCCAAGTCAGGTTTGTAGTCCAATAGGTTGAGTCGGTATGTATATGGTGTCATGTCCGGTGTATCAGTACATGTGTCAGGTGTATCAAGATCGGGTCAATATGTGATGCAATCAAATGTATGCTGATAACAGGTATAGTAACGAATAAGGAACAACAGCAGGAACAGTAAATAACAATATTATTCCATGTAAACACAGTGATGCTTTGTATTCTCTTATTAACAGGTTCGAGCACCCTTGGGGTGCAATAATCACAGTGTAGCGCAATATTAATAATAGCAGGCAATAAAGATATAAGTGTGCGACTATTAACCTCTAAATAGTAAAATGATTAGCAGGTAGTTGTTATAAAGGTTAGGTGGCAAAATACGATTTAGGTGGCAGTATTATAATATACATCATATTTCATCCAAAGAGATAAGTAGCAATACTAGTTAATATAGCAAGTTTGTGAGTCAAGCATTTAATTAGTTTAACGTAGCATGTAGCAAGAAATCTTGCCTCGACGGTTTCGCAAACCGGAAAGCACGGATGCAAAGTCGGCAGAAAACACGAGACGGGTGCACGGGCCATGGATCGAGTCCCAACAGCGAACAACGGGACCACACGGACCAGGGTACTTCGCTGGAGCGTCGGGTCCAAACGACGGCACGGTCGGAATCCGGCAAAAGTCAAAACAACGAAGTTAGCAAACGCGATATACGTAAATAAACGACCAGCGAGGGGGTTTAGCACAAAGGAAAGATAAAGGGATGCATACAGGGAAGAACCAGGGAAACCACGACGGGCTCGACGGCGATGGGACGCCGGCGAGGCGGCGATGGGACGCCGGCGAGGCAGCGACGGCGATGCAGCAAAGGCTGGAAAGCTTCCTGGTTCTCTGGAAGAGGTGGTGCGGTGAGTATGGGGTTTGCTGGCCTGCTCTGGTGATCGAGGGAAGACGGAGGCGGTCGGAGGTGGCTCTGGCGACGACGGCGAGGACCGACGACACGTTTTCCAGTGACCCGGGGTTGGTGCTAGGGTCGGCTCGGGTTCTGTGGTGGTCCGGCGAGGGGAGGAGGAAGAAGACGACGAGGTCGGGACGAGGAGGAAAGGAGGAAGTCACTGGCGTCGTCGGCTATGGGAGGCGGCGTCGACGGCGAGATCTGCGGCCGGGTGATGGCGTCGGGGTTAGGTGCAGGCGCGGAAAGAGATGGATGAAGGAGGTAGGAGGGTGCGGCTAGGCTGGGGAGGCGATGACGGCGACGGCGAGGTCGCGGGGAGGTCGGCGGCGCAAGTACGAGGAGCTAGGGTTAGGGTTGCGAGAGGTTCTCGCGAAAGTTTTCCTCGTGAGGAAGAAGGAGGAACAGTGGGGGGTTTTATATATATAGGAAGAGAGAGAGAGAGGTTAGGATTGGAGAGAGAGAGAGAGACAGATTGTTTAGAGATAGAGAGAGATTGAGATTAGAGAGAGAGAGAGAGAGGCGGTTGAAGGGGGCCCCACGAGACGAGTTGGGTGCTCGTGATAGGCTGGGGAGGAAATTTAAAAGATTTAAAAGAAAGGATTTAACGTTATATATTAACAGAATGAATATTACGAGTATAATTTTTAGTTTTATAATATATTTAATTAAATGGGCATTTCGGCGCTAAATGAAACATTTCCAAATCGCGCCCGGGTTGCGCCCAAATGTTTCAAATTCAAATTACAAGATTTTAAGCGAGTTCCAAATTTTGAAAAGAGGTGTTTTGTAATTAAAATGCATGCCCCCAAGTCGGACACTTGTACGCGCGCGTAGTCGTCCAAACTTGCCCGTTTAGCCGAATGGGACGGAATCTCGACGTGCGGACGCTACCACGCAACTAGTGGCGACGAGTAGGCCAACATGGATATTTTTAATTTCATTTTAGGTGTTAAAATTTGTTATGTGCCAAAATGACTTAACCGGTTAAAATTTAGCAATAAACACCAGATAATCAAGATAATTGGAATGAGCAATATATAACCCTCAACTAGTAATATAAATAGTATTATTGGGCTCGGGTGTTACATCATACCCAACTACAAAAAGAATTTCGTCCTCGAAATTCCAAGAATACAAGATAGCTAACTACTGGAAAAGGTGAGGGAATTTCTGCCGGATCTCGTCTTCTCGCTCCCAAGTGGATTCTCCATGCGATCGATTACCCCAAGAAACTAGCACAAGAGGGATAACCTTGTTCTTAAGAACCTTTTCTCTTCGGTCCTTGATTTCAACTGGTCGCTCCTCAAAGGTTAGGTCCTCCCGTACAGTCAACTCCGAATGATCCAAGACATGAGTCTCATCACGAACATACCCCCGTAGTTGAGACACATGAAACACATCGTGCACTCCTGCCAATGACTGTGGTAACGCCAAACAGTACGCTACCTCTCCAACACGCTCCAATATCTCGAAGGGTCCAACGAATCGAGGACTAAGCTTTCCCCGACTTCCAAAGCGAATCACCCCTCTAGTCGGTGATATCTTCAGGAATACCAAATCACCCACGGCGAACTCTAGAGGTCTTCTTGACGTGTCGGCCCAACTTTTCTGTCTGTCTTGAGCCGCCTTCATATGCTTCCTGATTGTATTCACCTTCTCGACTATCTGTACCACCAAATCTGGTCCTAGTAACCTTCGTTCACCAACATCATCCCAACAAACCGGTGAACGGCACTTACGACCATACAACGCTTCAAACGGAGCCATCTGAATAGTCGCTTGGAAGCTATTGTTGTACGAAAACTCCACCAGGTGTAGATGATCCTCCCAAGAACCTTTGAAGTCCAACATGCAAGCTCTCAACATATCTTCAAGGGTCTGGATCGTTCTCTCCGATTGTCCATCAGTTTGAGGATGATAAGCTGTGCTAAACTTCAAACGAGTCCCCAAACTTTCTTGTAAACTACTCCAGAAGTGCGACAAGAACCGATTGTCCCGATCGGACACGATGCTCACCGGTATTCCATGCAATCTTACAATCTCCTGCATGTACCGCTCTGCCAAAGTCTCCGTCGATTGACCAACCCGAAAAGGAATAAAGTGAGCTGCCTTGGTCAACCGATCGACAATCACCCATACTGCATTGTTGCCCTTTGGACTCCGCGGTAGAGCCGTCACGAAATCCATGGTTATATGTTCCCACTTCCACTGAGGAATCGGAAGTGGTTGCAACAAACCAGCAACCCTTTGGTGTTCGGCCTTGACTTGCTGACACACCAAGCACTTAGCCACGAAGCGAGCAATTTCCCGTTTCATACCTACCCACCAGAAGTGCTGTCGAATATCTCGGTACATCTTTGTCCCTCCTGGATGTACAGAGTAAGCTGAACTGTGTGCCTCCTTCATAAGCTCTTTATGCACATCTCCTTTTGGCACACACACACGGCTACCATATCTCAACGAACCGTCTTCATGGATCAGTAAATCAGTTCGTAGTCCGGCTTCAACCTGCTCTCGAAACTTTTGAAGTCTAGGATCTTGCGATTGTGACGCTTAAATCTTCTCAACTAAGGATGACTGTACTTGCAATTGCATCAACTGCCCCGTAGCATGTGGTAACACAACCTCCAAGTCAAATCTCCGAAAATCCGCAATGATCTCCCTTTGTGCAGTTAATATCTGAATTGCTGGTAACCGACTTAGCGCATCCGGCACGACATTAACTTTTCCCGGATGGTACTTAAGGTCAAAGTCGTAGTCGGCCATCAGCTCCAACCATCTGCGTTGCCTCATGTTCAACTCTTTCTGAGTGAACACGTACTTCAAACTCTTGTGATCTGTAAAGACTTCGACTCTCTCGCCCAAAAGGTAGTGTCTCCAAATTTTCAGGGCGAAGATCACGGCTGCAAGCTCCAAGTCATGAGTCGGATAATTCTTCTCATGAGTCTTCAGTTGTCTCGATGCGTAAGCCACGACCTTCCCATTCTGCATCAAAACACATCCCAATCCTTTTTCCAGATGCGTCGCTGTGAATCACCAGTCCTCCTGAATTATCCGGTACGGTTAGGATAGGGGCGGTTATCAACTTCTGCTTCAACGTCTCGAAGGCCAATGCACATCCCTCCGTCCAAACAAACGGTACCTCCTTACGCGTAAGCTTGGTTAACGGCTCAGCTAAACGAGCGAAGTTCTCCACAAATCTTCTGTAGTATCCGGCGAGTCCAAGAAAACTTCTTATCTCCGCAACATTCTTTGGAGTTGGCCAATCTCGAACTGCTGTAATCTTCTCGGGACCAACAGTGATTCCATCGCCCGACACAACATGCCCCAGAAACTTCACCTCTTCCAGCCAGAATTCGCACTTACTCATCTTCGCAACCAATTTCTCTTGTCTCAGCGTCTGCAGTGCGATCCTTAAATGCTCAGCGTGCTCCTCCGGACTCTTCGAGTACACCAGAATATCGTCAATGAATACCACAATAAACTGGTCCAAGAATGGTGAAAAGATCCCGTTCATCAAATCCATGAATATTGCCGGCGCATTAGTCACTCCGAAGGGCATCACCAAATACTCGAAATGTCCATATCGAGTTAGAAACGCCGTCTTGCAAATGTCTTCTTCTTTCACTCGAACCTGATGATATCCGGATCGCAAATCCAGCTTCGAGAATACCCTCGCGCCACTAAGCTGCTCAAAAGTTCTCCAATGCGAGGGATCGGGTACTTGTTCTTAATAGTCACCCGGTTTAATTCTCGATAATCGACGCATAATCTTCTTGTGCCATCCTTCTTCTTTACTAAAAGAACTGGAGCTCCCCCAAGGCGAGTTGCTGCTTCGAATCCAACCCTTCTCAAGTAATTCACCAACTTGCTTCTTAACTTCTTCCAATTCCTCTGGTGCCATCGGATAGTAAGCTTTAGACACTGGCGCTGCACCAGGACTAAGGTCAATCGCAACCTCCACATCTCGCTTCGGCGGTAAGCCTGACATATCTTCAAACATATTCATAAAGTCACGAACAACTGCCTGCTCTTCTTTACTATTAACTTCTATAGCTGCAAGAACACTGTTTGTCGTCCTAGCCCTAAACTCGACTGGCCCGACAGAACTGCTTCCTTACCGCAACTGCTGTCTGCATCGTTGGCCGCGAAAGGTCCAGCGAGACTACTGAGCCTCGTCCACTCTGCTGCATGTACATCCACAGCTGCTCCATTTTGTCTCAGCCCAATACATTTCTCATCCATTTCCTCCCGTGCAGTCCGCGGGAAGAACTTCTCCAAGGAACCTTTAGAGAAATCCGCCCAACTGATTGGCTTGGACAAGCGGGTCTCCTCCACAAGCCACCACTCTCGGGCGTAATCCACCAGCTGAATGCGCACTACATCAACTCTCTTGTCTTCAGGGATCTGTGCCGCAATCAATAAATTCTCCGTGTCACTAGCCACTGCTCGGCTGGTAACAGCTCCTTTAAACCAGTAAAAGTAGTAGGACCCACACGTCTGAAATCTGCCACGGTCCCTACCCGGTCAACTGGTCTAATTCCAATCTCGTTCACAGATTGCTGAACGATCTGCAAACCTTCCTGAAACGAGTCCGCTTACTGCTGGATCAGCTCGGGCTATTTCTTTGATTTCCAGCATTCCTCTTATCACTCCAAGCATGGCGGCTTCGTTCACACGCCTCTGGTACGTCTTCAACTTCTTACCTGTCATAATCCTGAACTCAAAACACCCAATATTAGCATGATGATAGATTCTGAATATGGATCAAGGCTAGAACTTCAAGATACTTAAATAGAGTACTGCATTGTAGCTATGCCGCGGTATCATAGCCGCAATTACTTAACTCCACCCAAGTCGCCCAAGTCCTAGGGATAACAAGAAATCAGGTTTTCGAATCGATATGCAAAGAAAGTTTGCACATCAGAAAAGATATAATCAGGAAGAATGTGATTCAAGAATGGTAAAACGGTCAAGGTGGCAGGACATGTTTCCTAAACACGGGTATTCTGATTCGTGTGTTGGGTACAATACCCAACTACAAAAGAATCAACCCGACTATCCTATGGCTCTGATACCAAAAGAACCATGTCACGCCCCGCTTCCCAGAGTACGCAAGATTGGACACGTGACATAGCCAACCATGCTACCTGTGGGTAGGAAAAATCCATCCACAGTCACATTACGGTTGTAGAGATATCAAGAACAAAATAATAACTAATCTAATACATGTCCAAATCCATAATAACAAGAATCAATAAACAATAAGTGCGGAAGCAAATGATCCAATACAATAAATAGACAGTACGTCCCATAATGCGGCTCACATCTGGAAATGAAATGAAATAAATAAACTAAACTCTAAGGAACTCACAGTTCAGCCTGCTGGCTGAAGTACTCCTGCTCGGTCGACGATAGTGGTACGGAATCTGGGCCATGCAAAACCCAGACGTCAGCGCGTCATGTCATCAAGTATATAATATAAACATGGTAATAAACAATGCGGGTATGAACATGAATAAAGTAGTACTAAGAAATAACAGAGCAGGGTAATGTGCAATGGTGACTAAACTGTCCTATCAGGTTTCTACTCTATAGTCTTTGAAATCAATTGATGAATCGTCGATGTAACTCAATAGTATCCCGTGCGTGCCCGGGACCACGGTCAAGGTCCTCGGGGCTGAATCCGAGACGTGCCGCTAAGCAGTAATAGGTAGTAGGATGGATGAGTGATGTCAGCATCATCACTCCCGGACTGGCCAAGCCCGTAAGACTGATCAGAACAAGTATCGAACTGTTGAGTTACAAGTCGGTTTCACCTTTGATTTCCCCATACCCCCAAGTTATGTATGTCAGGTCAGGTATTCAGTAGTCCAGGATTAATGTCAACACAAAATCCGGTAAAAGCAGGTCTGTCTGGATAGACAGCAGGAATGGTCCAAAAGGACCCCAAGTCAGGTTTGTAGTCCAATAGGTTGAGTCGGTATGTATATGGTATCATGTCCGGTGTATCAGTACATGTGTCAGGTGTATCAAGATCGGGTCAATATGTGATGCAATCAAATGTATGCTGATAACAGGTATAGTAACGAATAAGGAACAACAGCAGGAACAGTAAATAACAATATTATTCCATGTAAACACAGTGATGCTTTGTATTCTCTTATTAACAGGTTCGAGCACCCTTGGGGTGCAATAATCACAGTGTAGCGCAATATTAATAATAGCAGGCAATAAAGATATAAGTGTGCGACTATTAACCTCTAAATAGTAAAATGATTAGCAGGTAGTTGTTATAAAGGTTAGGTGGCAAAATACGATTTAGGTGGCAGTATTATAATATACATCATATTTCATCCAAAGAGATAAGTAGCAATACTAGTTAATATAGCAAGTTTGTGAGTCAAGCATTTAATTAGTTTAACGTAGCATGTAGCAAGAAATCTTGCCTCGACGGTATCGCAAACCGGAAAGCACGGATGCAAAGTCGGCAGAAAACACGAGACGGGTGCACGGGCCACGGATCGAGTCCCAACAGCGAACAATGGGACCACACGGACCAGGGTACTTCGCTGGAGCGTCGGGTCCAAACGACGGCACGGTCGGAATCCGGCAAAAGTCAAAACAACGAAGTTAGCAAACGCGATATACGTAAATAAACGACCAGCGAGGGGGTTTAGCACAAAGGAAAGATAAAGGGATGCATACAGGGAAGAACCAGGGCAACCACGACGGGCTCGACGGCGATGGGACGCCGGCGAGGCAGCGACGGCGATGCAGCAAAGGCTGGAAAGCTTCCTGGTTCTCTGGAAGAGGTGGTGCGGTGAGTATGGGGCTGCTCTGCTGATCGAGGGAAGACGGAGGCGGTCGGAGGTGGCTCTGGCGACGACGGCGAGGACCGACGGCACGTTTTCCAGGGACCCGGGGTTGGTGCTAGGGTCGGCTCGGGTTCTGTGGTGGTCCGGCGAGGGGAGGAGGAAGAAGACGACGAGGTCGGGACGAGGAGGAAAGGAGGAAGTCACTGGCGTCGTCGGCTATGGGAGGCGGCGTCGACGGCGAGATCTGCGGCCGGGTGATGGCGTCGGGGTTGGGTGCAGGCGCGGAAAGAGACGGATGAAGGAGGTAGGAGGGTGCGGCTAGGCTGGGGAGGCGATGACGGCGACGACGAGGTCGCGGGGAGGTCGGCGGCGCAAGTACAAGGAGCTAGGGTTAGGGTTGCGAGAGGTTCTCGCGAAAGTTTTCCTCGTGAGGAAGAAGGAGGAACAGTGGGGGGTTTTATATATATAGGAAGAGAGAGAGAGAGGTTAGCATTGGAGATAGAGAGAGACAGATTGTTTAGAGATAGAGAGAGATTGAGATTAGAGAGAGAGATAGAGAGAGGCGGTTGAAGGGGGCCCCACGAGACGAGTTGGGTGCTCGTGATAGGCTGGGGAGGAAATTTAAAAGATTTAAAAGAAAGGATTTAACGTTATATATTAACAGAATGAATATTACGAGTATAAATTTTAGTTTTATAATATATTTAATTAAATGGGCATTTCGGCGCTAAATGAAACATTTCCAAATCGCGCCCGGGTTGCGCCCAAATGTTTCAAATTCAAATTACAAGATTTTAAGCGAGTTCCAAATTTTGAAAAGAGGTGTTTTGTAATTAAAATGCATGCCCCCAAGTCGGACACTTGTACGCGCGCGTAGTCGTCCAAACTTGCCCGTTTAGCCGAACGGGACGGAATCTCGACGTGCGGACGCTATCACGCGACTAGTGGCGACGAGTAGGCCAACATGGATATTTTTAATTTCATTTTAGGTGTTAAAATTTGTTATGTGCCAAAATGACTTAACCGGTTAAAATTTAGCAATAAACACCAGATAATCAGGATAATTGGAATGAGCAATATATAACCCTCAACTAGTAATATAAATAGTATTATTGGGCTCGGGTGTTACATATCTGGTTTATCTTTATCATCGTGTACTGCTTTAGGTGACCTTACGAGTCGCTATTACACGTTGATAGAGCCCCTAGGATTCTTGCTTGACCACCAGCAGTATGAGGGCGATCATATAAGTGGGAGCTGGGGTCTATAAGCACATCCTTAAAAGGTCCCTAGTCGTGGGAGTTTCGAGACAGGGCATCGATTCTCCAGAGTAGACTAGTGTATACAGTCGAGACCCTGACGAGGGGCGATGGCCGGTCTCACAAGCCACTGGTGTCAGTTGGTTCACCTAAGATGTATACAGGTGCTCATTGGGTTATGAGTACACCGGACAGGACTCACCGGGAACCTGCTAGTTGGGATTATACCTGATGTCAGATAGCAGTTCCCTGGTGACATGTGTACAGGTTAGTTCATCGACCTGAGATCGTCATTTGTCTCGTGTGAGTTCCCACTGTGCTTTGATTACTACCCTACCACGGCTCAAAGGAGTCGTGCAAACAGGTTTTAGTTGGGTACAGTCCCGAGCCACATGGAGGCAGTGAGCGGATCTGCAGGGGTTCGTCTCTCCCGGTATTGGGAGTGAGGTCACGCTGTGTCTAGGAGAGCCAGAACATGAAAAGTCCTTGGCCAAGGCAGGAGATTTGCTGGTAGGTATTCCAGTAGTATCTCAGGGTGTTCTGGGCTACACTCCGACACGACTTGTACCGCTATTGGAGGTCTGACTTTTACCAACCCCCTAGGCCCACCATGCGATGCTCATAGACGAACGGACCGGACTGTACGGATATTGTCACTGACAGGCTCAGTAGGGTGTCAGGATGAGCTCGCTCATCGACGTCCCTTTTGGTCAGTAGCTGGTGGCCCGTTATGTATTGGCTGATACCTCTGACGTGCTAGTGGTTAAATTCACAGCCATAGTATTGACGAGTCTTTAGAGTCCACCACACACAGTTACTCAGGTTTCGGGCGAAACACTGTAGAGGCCGTATGGAGATATGGCAGGGTTCGATCAGATACGTGCGGTATTGCACTGATCGTGATCGGACGGATTTTACTAGCCGGTTTTGGTTTAAGCCGGATCCTACTATTAGATAGTGTAGATTTTGTCTCTTTGTATTTGTGTTCAGTGGGAATACAAATGCGGGCATGTATATGCAGTAGCAGGGTTTTCCTGTAATTTATTACAGGATCAGTTTTCTGAAGTTGCCAGTTTGCATTCCGTTCCGGCCGGTTTTCTTTTGTTCCTTCGCGGCCGGACTTTCCGATGGAAGGGGTTATTTGCACATTTGCAAATAACATTTTGTGGAGGGGTTTTATTGCATTATGTGGCTTTCTCATCATGAGATTCAATATTGGTCTCATCCTTTGATTTATTGTCATGGTTTTGGTGAAAGGATTGAAAAGGGAAATGAGAGTGACTAAAATCTTTGATTATCTTTTCTTTTCTGGATATTTATTCTTTTTCCTCCACCCATATGTAGAGGGGGCCGGCCATTTTGAGTGAGGGTGAGGTTCATTTCATTGAGAGAGGGAAATTGATACATCTCATTTTTTGGCATGCTCACAAAACCCTTCTCACCTCTCCAAAGTTCTTTCTTCACCTCCATCCAAAGGCAACTTCAAAACCCCAAAGAGACAACCCACTACACTATATCTACAGCAAATCTTGGACGCGTCGGCTAGCCAACTTCGTGCCCAAGTTGCCTCGGTCAAGAGGTGGGAGCCCGTAAAAGAATCCGGCTACGTGGTGCCCTTTCCGACGAGGACGTGACGAACGGAGATTCCGCGGGAGATCGGAGTGGAGACGAAGACCGAAGGACACGGATCGCTTGGTATAACTCTTCATCCATCTTTTAGTTTGCTAGTAGCTAGGTTAATGGCCCGATCCGGGTTAAAAGTGCGCGGTGGTGCCGGTTTGCTGGTTTGCAAAGTTTTTGTTTCCGCGTTTCCGGCGTCGGATCGACGGCCGGGGCTCCGCCGCGGACTTACATTGGTATCAGAGACACGCCATTAACCATGCCTAGCTTGCTCTAGTATGTTTAAAACCCGATCGAACAAAAATCGCCAAAAACCGTATTTTCCAATGCATCGTGTTTCTGTCGAAATTTTTTCTGCTCCAAAAATTTTTCAGGTCGTTGAAGAAACATATACAGAGAATTCTAAGAACACGGAAAAAATTTGGTGACTTGATTCGTCTATACGGCCGCGGAACCGCGGCCATAACCTTACTTTGGCCGCGGTTCCGCCGCATTAATATAGCTTCGTTGCACCATTTTTTTCCAGTGGGTCCTAGTCTGAGAAATGGGGTTTTTGGAACATTCTTTTTGGGCCCAGATTTTCTGTAAGTGCTACAGTACTGTTTGGGGCCCACTTCGGTGAATTTGTTCGATCGGATATTTTAAACATGCTAGTTCACAGTATTTACATTATATCTGCGACCGTGAATGTCACTCGATCGGTAAATCCAGTCTATCTGCTATAGCCTTTTTAGACGGATTTGCGAACGTGACATTCACGTTGATGTTCTGTGTGTTGCTGAGATGTTGCGGATCGGTCGTGGGGGATAGCCTGGATGCAATATTAGTACAGTTTTGTTTTATATGTACATTTGATATTGCGGGGCGAGCGTCCGACATGTGGACTGCCTTCACTGCCTGTTTGTATTATTCTTTTGAGGCACGACCGGGTCGAGGTCAATGTACCCGTTGTATGTATATTTTACTTTCTGTACTAGGATTACCCCAAGGAGGGGTGCACGGGTAGCCGGGTTCTAGAGGGCAACGAGCCCGCATCTCATGGTGTTGAGACGGAGGGGGCTTCACTCTAGAATTGGCGGGCTGTTCGCCGCACTCGTAGGGGGTATAGGGTTGACCCAGGAGGGGTGCCCAAGTTACCGGATTCCGTGAAGTGCTGGGTGGTCCATTCACGTCGCTGAAGGGGGCTGTCTCGCTTCAGGTTTTGGCGGGTAACTTGCCGCACCCGTAGGGGTCTAGGATTTCATTGCACAGGCTATCCACACGACCAGGGGAACGTCGGGTTTCAGTAGCGGCTCTATAAAACCCGGGGATCCCAGATATCTGTATTGTTCTGTGATGCTGTACATTTTTATGATGTTGCATTTTATCACGCCTTGAGCGAAAATTATATATTATATATATACTAGTAGATGTTGTATATGTTTTGCATCCGCGCTAGTCCAGTCCCCGCTCTGTCGTTAGTTAGCTAACCTAATGGGTGATGACGGGACCCAGTGGCGAATGCGGATGGCATATACGTACATCATTATTTTCGTTCTTTTTATTGGTGTGATCAATTGATGGGACTGCGTTGATTCGGATCAATGCAAGATAAACAAACCTATTCTGATGTTGTTGGAACACTTTTCAAAAAGCTGTTATTGCAAGGACGTTCACTTTTGTTTTGCACAGTGGTATTCAGTTGGAATATCCTGCTCCTCAGTCGACGAGGCAAGGGCCGAGATCCCTTCACCGGGAGTGACCCCTTGGACAGAAGTTTGCGTCAGGGCAATAGCTTCACTATAGCCGATTACTTTTGCTTTGCATCGTGGTATTGAGTTGGAATATCCTGCAACTCATTCTACGGGGAAAGAGCCGAGATCCCTTCACCGGGAGTGACATCTTTAGCAAAGGTTTTCGTTACTATATTTTTCTAAAAAGCTATCCGTTCCTTCAACGATATCAATTCATTACGTTAAAGGTTTTCGCCAGAAACCATTCGTAGCCCTCCGTCGTTTCAGACGGGTAGCACGTAGTATTCATGCTATGTTTGTTGGCCTTCGTCAAGGTATAGTGTATGGTAGCTGCTTGTTACTTTTCTGCTGCATAGATAGATGCGTTGGTTTGGGACAGTCGTATAGCCTTGTTGGCCTTCGTCAAGGGCTTGTACGGGTGGGTTCAAATCAACCTGGATAATGACGGGTAGAACTTGACATGTGACTTATGATTTGTTAGCCTTCGTCAAGATCATAAGAGCATGGGGCAAAAATCCACATCGGGAGTTTCAAAAGAACTGAAACTTGCCAGATATGCGCATACCTTCTGGAGTGTGATAGCGTGAGTGGATTCCGTCACGTTATCATGCGATGATAGTTGGATCCCGATTCCCACTGATGAGTTGGTTTACTCCTCGGGTGATCCCGGCTAATTCTTCTTTCAGGTTTGGGGAAGAATTTGACATTACAGTGAGAGGTTTCCAGATTAGATAAAGTGATAACCATTCTGATCTAGGTTAGAGTGCACGCTGAGTATTTCTTTTCTCTCTCTCTTTGGCAGCGACCATTGACCCGACCCTAGACTATGACTCAGTGACCAAGTTGACCGAACCTTCTTAACACAGGCTTTTGGATTGTCAGAGTTGCAAACCTCATTGCCACTCCTACTTTTACCTTTTTTCTCCAGGACACCCCGTATTACTACGAACGTCCACTTCCATTGGACTAAACCATCGTATGGTTATATACGAACTCGAAGGAATTCGAGGATGGTTTCCGGTTCTGGAGAAAACGAATAGGATTATTCAGTTGTCTTTTCCTTTTACCTTCTCTCTCAGATTTGCGAGTACTCCTTGGCTTAGGAGATAGTACACCTATTACGCAAATTGGATAGTCTTCTTCCAAACCTTAGGCCGGTGCCGAACGGTGGGGAATGAAGAAAGCCAATTAGCCTAAACGGTGTACAGAAGGTATTAAGTTCAGACAAAGCAAGGGATTAGTAAGAGGGCAAAGTAAATTGCGACTGCTATTCACGACCAAACCAAGTATTTCTTCGCCAATCCTAAATCACCTTTGTATTTCTCCAGGACGCTCCGTATCACTACGAAGATCCCAGTTTATTGGATAATCCATCGTATGGTTATATACAAACTCGAAAGGAACTTGTTCCAGTTCGGGGATGGATCCTGGTTCAGGAGAAATAGGAATAAAGTTCATTCGGTTGTCTTTTATCCTCACCTTCTCTCGCATTGCGAGTGCTCCTAGGATTAGGACAGTACACCCATTATGCTTATTGGATAGTCTTCTTCCAAACCATAGGCTGGTGCCGAACGGTAGGGAAGGAAGAAAACAATTTGGCCTAAAGGGGTGTGCAGAAGGTAATGACTAAAGACATATAAAGGGATTTGGAGAGGTGGCAAAGAATTATACGGTTATAGTTGTGAATCTGGATAATGGAAGAGGCATTACTAGGAATACCAGGATACCCCATCGAAACATTTCAATGTTTCAGTTCCACTGTGTACTGTTAAAAGAAAACTGATTTCCCGATTAGACACTTGCTCCAGGGTATGTATTTACCAGGTATGATTCTCACATCTGTATGGTTTTACGGATGATGAGTGGGAGTAAGTTATTGGGAATTAGGTGATCATCCTCATTATATCGGGATTCGTTGTAATTGGTGATATGTGAGGAAGTCACCTGGGTTGTTTGCCGGTCGGCGAATATTTGGTTTTGAATATCCGTTGTTATGCACCAATTTCAAATTGATATATCTGTACGTCTATTTTCATAGAGTGAGATATACCTTTTTGAAATTATGTCTATGACATTTACCTATATCAGTGGATGATTAGGTAAGGAGCATTGAACAGCGGTGTAATTCTTCTTAACCATAAATACAGTTTTCAACCTACGACACACAGTGAATGAGTTATTAGACTCAAGGGACTTATACAGAGTATTGTATGTTGTCCAGTGTCCATTAGGACAGAGGGGTAGGTACTCGTACTGTATTCTGTTTACTTATGACTTCTCTAGTTCTTAGACAGGTGTTTCGTAGAAACGCAGGGTCCAATTTTTGAGAAGTTATAGGTATAAGAATAAAGTAGAGAACCAGATATTGCAAGTATCGGGATTCTTCAAGGTGATCGAAGATGTAGATACTTGTGTATGGTATTCAGTTGATAGTAATGATTAAGAGAACTAGCTTCTCTTTCAGGTTACTCATAATTGGATGTACTCCTAAGTTGAGTAACGCTGATCGGGCTCTCTTCCATTTAGTTGACATGCACTGGAGACAGCTGCATGATTTGAATCTGGTTCAATTAAATCAGTGCCTCTGTTTCTATATTGGATATAGAACAGTTCATATCTTGATATTGTTAAGATACGGGGAGTTGTCCGGCTTATGCTTAAAACCAGACTCCGGATAACTCAAGGCACGTTTCTGTAATGGCTGTTTGTGGGTTGACCCGGGCTATGACGAGGGTTGACTTTCTACCATCTGGAAGATCAATAGTGATATTGTTCTTAACTCGCCACAGTTTTAACAAAAAAGGATTTTTCAGAAAACAGTAGTGGGAGTATGGTAGAACTGGAAGTGATTCCAGAACTGCAAACGAAAACTGAAGATTTGATAAGAACCTAAAAATTCAATCTAGTTTGACATTCCATTGGCCACTCTGCAGATAAAGTGGGTAACCTCAGGCGCTCGAAAGGTACTTCGGTATGCTCAAGGACGGTAGCAGGGAGGTTCTTGTTTACCCAGACTTTCCATTGCTGTTGTTCCAGACTGTAAGACCCGGCAGGAGGATGAGTATAGCGTCGTTCTAAACTAGCTTTAGAAGTGCACGTGTATATGACTCTGCCAGAGGGTTGTCGTAGTCAGTGGGAGCAGCGGAAGCATTGGTAGACATGTGGCCTATGTCTATTTATAGACTAAAGCAGATATAGCGGAGATAGATCATCTATTTCTGATGTGACAGTCATAGGTTTGACTTCATCAGAATAGGGGATGGATCTGTTAAGAAGGTAGTAGGGTGTGATGTCCTGGTATTTGATGACATACACAGAGTAGGAAGTAATATTCCTATACTACGATCGGTTATACTATGGTTGTCACACAGTGGTTTCTCCACACAGAACTTGGATATTATATCAGACATTCTGGTAACTAGATCTATGGTTTTAGATCTAGATTTGGGTGGTTTCCCAATCTGAGTACTTGGACAGCATTCTAAGAGTATTTAGAATGGAAGACTCCTGGTATGGTGGTGTACCTGCAGGTGATGGAGTCACCCTCTCTAAAGGTGTCTTACAGACTAAAGGGGAGAGGGATGTGCATGATTGACAGATCACTTGCTTAGGCAATTGAGTCAATCATGAGATATCAAGTACCACACCAGATGTTGTTCTTGCAGTAGATGCAATAAGTTGATATTAGTGCAATCCTGGAGAAACAGTCGGAAGCAGTTTTAGAACATAAGTGGGTGTTCTAGGGATATGATAACAACAGCCTCTTTTAGGAGACAGTTATCATTCCAGGCTTCCAAGGTGGCCTGGACGACAAGGAGGTTGTCAGAGTTATAGTTTTCCTTCTGACGAGGGGCGGTATTTTGGACAGGTGGTCCAAGGCAATACTGAGGGAGGGATGGCGCAGGATACTGATTAAGTTCAGCTGACAATACAGTCTAAGAAGTTTGGATTTGGAGTTCATTTATGAGCTAGGTCCCATCAGACATCCAGACATATTCTAAGACAGGTATTGCTCATTTCGGGAGATGGCTTTCTCCGCGAACTTGAGATAAAGAGAGACATAGAAAGAAACATCAGAGCGGATCCACTCACTGAGGCTATTCCTCAAACGCAATAGTTTCGCAAACGAGCTTTGTGAGACTGACTAGCAGAGGAGTTGGGTGTTCGGTATCACACGGGCTGTGAGTATGCGACATCACAATAATTAGCCTTGAGTGCAAGTGGGAGATTGTTGGATATAGTGCCCTCAGAGTCAATTATTGGATCACAGGCACGTGATTGCAATGATTGAGGGAGGACCTATGCCGGTAGGACAGTCTTACTCGAGATGATAGTATGCTATCTGGTTTATCTTTATTATCATGTACTGCTTTAGGTGACCTTACGAGTCGCTATCACACGTTGATAGAGCCCCTAGGATTCTTGCTTGACCACCAGCAGTATGAGGGCGATCATATAAGTGGGAGCTGGGGTCTATAAGCACATCCTTAAAAGGTCCCTAGTCATGGGAGTTTCGAGACAGGGCATCGATTCTCCAGAGTAGACTAGTGTATACAGTCGAGACCCCGACGAGGGGTGGTGGCCGGTCTCACAAGCCACTGGTGTATTTGGTTCACCTAAGATGTATACAGGTGCTCATTGGGTTATGAGTACACCGGACAGGACTCGCCGGGAACCTGCTAGTTGGGATTATACCTGATGTCAGATAGCAGTTCCCTGGTGACATGTGTACAGGTTAGTTCATCGACCTGAGATCGTCATTTGTCTCGTGTGAGTTCCCACTGTGCTTTGATTACTACCCTACCACGGCTCAAAGGAGTCGTGCAAACAGGTTTTAGTTGGGTACAGTCCCGAGCCACATGGAGGCAGTGAGCGGATCTGCAGGGGTTCGTCTCTCCCGGTATTGGGGGTGAGGTCGCGCTGTGTCTAGGAGAGCCAGAACATAAAAAGTCCTTAGCCAAGGCAGGAGATTTGCTGGTAGGTATTCCAGTAGTATCTCAGGGTGTTCTGGGCTACACTCCGACACGACTTGTACCGCTATTGGGGGTCTGACTTTTTCCAACCCCCTAGGCCCGCCATACGATGCTCATAGGCGAACGGACCGGACTGTACGGATATTGTCACTGACAGGCTCAGTAGGGTGTCAGGATGAGCTCGCTCATCGACGTCCCTTTTGGTCAATAGCTGGTGGCCCATTATGTATTGGCTGATACCTCTGACGTGCTAGTGGTTAAATCCATGGCCATAGTATTGACGATCTTTAGAGTCCACCACACACAGTTACTCAAGTTTCGGGCGAAACGCTGTAGAAGCCGTATGGAGATATGGCAGGGTTCGATCAGATACGTGCGGTATTGCACGGATCATGATCGGACGGATTTTACTAGCCGGTTTTGGTTTAAGCCGGATCCTAGTATTAGATAGTGTAGATTTTGTCTCTTTGTATTTGTGTTCAGTGGGAATACAAATGCGGGCATGTATATGCAGTAGCGGGGTTTTCCTGTAATTTATTACAGGATCAGTTTTCTGAAGTTGCCAGTTTGCATTCCGTTCCGGCCGGTTTTCTTTTGTTCCTTCGCGGACGGAATTTCCGATGGAGGGGGTTATTTGCACATTTGCAAATAACTTTTTGTGGAGGGGTTTTATTGCATTATGTGGCTTCCTCATTATGAGATTCCATATTGGTCTCATCCTTTGATTTATTGTCATGGTTTTGGTGAAAGGATTGAAAAGGGAAATGAGAGTGACTAAAATCTTTGATTATCTTTTCTTTTCTTCAATTGGATATTTATTCTTTTTCCTCCACCCATATATAGAGGGGGACGGCCATTTTGAGTGAGGGTGAGGTTCATTTCATTGAGAGAGGGAAATTGATACATCTCATTTTTTGGCATGCTCACAAAACCCTTCTCACCTCTCCAAAGTTCTTTCTTCACCTCCATCCAAAAGCAACTTCAAAACCCCAAAGAGACAACCCCTACACTATATCTACAGAAAATCTTGGACGCGTCGGCTAGCCAACTTCGCGCCCGAGTTGCCTCGGTCAAGAGGTGGGAGCCCGTAAAAGAATCCGGCTACGTGGTGCCCTTTCCGACGAGGACGTGACGGACGGAGATTCCGCGGGAGATCGGAGTGGAGACGAAGACCGAAGGACACGGATCGCTTTGTATAACTCTTCACCCATCTTTTAGTTTGCTAGTAGCTAGGTTAATGGCCCGATCCGGGTTAAAAGTGCGCGGTGGTGCCGGTTTGCTGGTTTGCAAAATTTTTGTTTCCGTGTTTCCGGCGTCGGATCGACGGCCGGGGCGCCGCCGCGGACTTACATATACAACACCCTATCTCCGCAGTTAATGAACGAGGCATTTGATAAAATGTATACGGTCCATAAGTTTGGTCCGATCTCGAAGAGCAGGCGGGACCGCTCGGTGGACCTTTGTCACGTCCCAAAGGTACAGAACGTGACTGGCACTTAAATTATGAAATGTCTCAAGACGCAACGTAATCTAAGTAAGCCAAAACCCAGAAATCTAAACCATTAACAAAAATAGAGCGAAGGAAAAAAAACCTTATATAAGAAAAAGTGTAGTAAATTGAAGTTGCATTAAAGCATTTTTAAAACCTTAAATTTTCCAAAAAATTCGGCAGAGTCTCCTTTGTAAATGCTGGCCCCCAAATGGATACAAACACGAATATATATACATGAAATGAATAATGGCATCCCCAAGAGAGAGCTAGCTCTTCGCCCAAGGCGAAAACACAACCACACGCAATATATATATAATCATCAAGCAAATGAGCATAAAGAAACACAAAAGTAAGAATGCATAACGTCGGCTCAAGTGAGCTCGACCCCAGAAAACAACATATACACAAATCTCACGGTCTCATCACTAGGTCGCCTATACAATGGTGAAAGTGGTAGATGGAGAATACTAGATACAAATAATAGTACAAGTGGAGACAAAGTAATCCTCGCAACCCACCTATGAGCAAGATCGCAAGTCCGAGCAAAAGAAACCAAGAAAGGCACGCCCGCCGCTACAATGCTGACGGGTACGACCTGCAAGATACTGTGGCACAACGGGAGTGAGTTGCCAGCTCGTGAGTAGTAAGTAATATCTAATAAGGCTATCGTAAGAATATACACAAATGTGTCACAACCTACATATCTGGATATGATGCGATGCACTAGTATGTATGCACATGAATGCATAATTAACACGAAACCTTTATATGTATGGTACGAGAAAGCCTGTATTCTTAACTTAGAAAAACTTCTATAAAATAGTTGAGGTATCATCAATGAAATCATCAGAAAACTGTGTCAAATATCGACACAAAATATGGGTATATCAATGTCTCAATATATCAATGTCTCAATGTCTCGATAGCTCGGGCTCCGTCAGTCCGGATCGGCCCATATCATCAAATCTCACGACTGCGGTCGGTATCCTCCGGATATCCACCGCGCCAGACATCACCGGTAGGTAGTCTTCCCCTGCCAGGCTCATCGTCTACAACTCGAGATTCTTGCCCCGGGATACCATACCGGGCCTACCATGTACCCGAAACGGTTCATCCTACTCCTCGAATCGGATCTCGAAAACAAACGGCAATCATTAAAACTCATAGTGGACGACACATACATCACGAGAAAACCGCAACTTGTATTTTAAAATGATAATAAGTATATGAAATTCTTGCGGTTTTCCCCAAAATCCAGAAATCTTATAAATACTGAAGTCCTCGAGAAAAATCACAATACATAAACATGTAGGAAAATGATAATGTCTATGATATCCATAACATGAAATGTAATTTATGACTAGAAAACTATGTATGCATGATGATGAAATGCGGTAGATATATGACTAGCAATCCTTCGTATTAATCTTGATGAAATGGAAAACACAACTACCAATTTAAGTATCATGTATGATGCAAATATTTTGATACTGATCTAGCAAGTTCTAAAGTGTTTGTGGTATAGCAATTACCAAAGGCGTGTGTGTTCATATGAATAGTGCACGTGCAGCATGAACCAATGCTAATAGTGCAAGTATCCTATAAGATGATACCGCATATTTGCATATATATGAGATGGTGCGATGCAATGAGATGTTTAACTGGGTAACTACGCATATAAAAATGCAAGTATTACAAATAATCCTAAACTATGGGCGCCTCACGCCATCCAGACGATTCCCCCATAGATGTGCACATCTATTCACTCGGACGTCTCGGCTAATCAGATCCGATCACAGCTTTGTGTTTTCGCGCCGCGTCGCGTACTTCCACAACCGATCCTAGAATTGCACAAACACAATATATGAGGCAAAAACTCTGAGAAGGTATGAGGACAAATGATACGAAGAATAAACATCCTCAAGCTAGACTTGTGTGCCCAAAACGTATACAACATCGCCACAACCTCAACTAAGACCCCTATACGAGATAACCACCAAGCCGAGAACCCGATCGTACCGTTCGCGCATCACAACACATTCTATAACATAGAAAATTCATTGTATACTACCCAAATCCCTAAACTAAATTGAAAACCATTAGTTCTAAAAACCTAGTAAGCAACCAAATTGGGAATTTGGTGCAAACATCGTGGATTAGCGATCTAGTGGCCACAATCTCAAGTAAACATCCAAACTAAACCCACTAGATAGCAACTACACTTGGCTAACCTAGTTGTGATGCTTAAAACCCTAACTCAATTTCAAACCCCTTTTCTTAAATTTCCAAATTTGCTAAATAAAACCATATTAACACTTAATTACTTTGGATTCAAGTAATTACCAACAAAATAAGTATTAGGTTAAGATTATACCTCACAATTTTCTTTGAGACCTAACTTGTAACTTACCTCCAAAATGGTTTCATACTTCAACATCCATGCTAGAATAGGCTTAGGAGAATTTGATGAAGAATTAGTTTTGAGTTTGTGAGTTTTTGTGTGGATTTTTCTTGGATTTTTGATGAATTCTTGATGAAATGAGATGAAGAATTGAGTGGGGATTTAGGGGGGTTCACTGCAGGAGGGCTCGGCCTCATGGGGGAGTGAAGACAAGTATGAGTGTGTAGAAATATCTATGGAAATAAAACCCTCAAGTCTCATTAAATGCATTCACACCATTTCTTTATTAATCCCTTTTTAAATTTTTCTCTTTTCATTTGAGGTGAAGAAATTGGGTGGGGGGGGGGGGGAAGGGGGGGTCCTGCAGGTCTCGGCCATAGTGAGGGAGTGAGGATGTGTGGGTGATTGTATAGAAATTTCCATGATAAATACACCCCTCGAGTTTCATAAATGCAAGTTACATCATTTACTAGTTTTATTTTATTTTATTTTATTTTTCTTTTGACCCTAGAAACAACTAGAACTTGGAATAACTTGATCAAAAATTATGTTACAAACTAGGTTTTAGTTTGTCATGGTTCTTAAATATATAATTAACCCATTCAAATTTGTATTTATCTAATTTAATATATATTTAAAAGCTTAAAATAATATTTAAAATAATTAATTAAGGAAAAATATTTAAATAACTAGAAATTTATAAGTGACTAATTATTACCAAATACTAGCAATTACATATCTAAATTAAGTATAATTAGGCCTATATTGAAAAATAATTATAATTACGTTTTACGGAAAATACCAATTATTTACCGATTATCGGAAAATTACCTAAACGATTTTTAAAACGTTACAACCTTCTTCTTGAGTGTTTCCAGCAAAAGTTGGTCTTTGCATCTTGCTCGGTGGATGGGAACCCCGACGAGTCCGTGGCTTCTAGGGTCCACGGGTACCGTCAGAGGGAGCAGGCGGAGGCTTCCTGGGCTCGGCTGGAGGAACTTTCTTCCGAGTATCATCGCCAATGTTATCTTAATCCTCTTCCTCCTTTGCTGTAATAGTTGTAAGACTGGGGAGCCCATAATACCTCTGAATAAATAAATTTGTCCTCGGTTGAGATGTATTGTCTCTTTCTTTCTTTCTATACCCTTTTTTGAGACTTGTGGCTCCTCCGACCTTAAGCTCGGGGCCGAGTAAAATAATGAAGGGCTTGAGCCCCGAGATGGTGCCGAAGTCTATTTTGTGAGAGGACTTAGTTTGGAAAACTTAGCCAATGCGGAAAGGAATTGCATTATTCAAAAGAGGGTACTGATGGCGTTAGGAGGGGGAGTAGGACCGCCCCCGCCTCTGTTATGGGGACGGGACGGCTCATGCTTGGATCGTCGCGGTCGTCGCTTGCCATTGAATCGAAGGCGGGAGATCAAATTTTTGTGGTGGAAAAGTCTTTCGTTCTCACAGACGACGCCAACTGATAGAGGTTGAAATCGCCCTTAGATGTTGTGCTCCATCGATCTGCTGCAAGCATTCTTGAACGGTTGGGATTGAGGGTGAAAATTGGATGTCTGGATCTCAATGGGTTGTTATTGACGCCGAGCTACCTGCAAGGGAAGTTCCGGGGTGGGTGACCATCGTAAGACCCTCTGACGATCAAGTAAGTACCGAGATATAAAGGCAGGGTAGCGGCGTATTGGAATCGATTTTGGCTTACCTGAATCGTCTGGAAGAGGGGGTTTATATAGCGGTCGCGTGGGAGCAATCCGACGCGAGGTTCCCGCCGTCCGTTACGCCCTTATGGCACGTTCGCGTTTATGGCGGGATATGCTCATTAATAGCGAGATACGCTCGTTAACAGAGAATTTCATTCTGGCGGGATACGCGGAGCCGTTACGGGGGCGCTTGAGCTCCGTGCTCCGGGTTTGACAAGGAGGCAAGGAGTCTCAGCTTGGTATATAGCTTGAAGTCAAGCGAGGAGGCCGAGGAGTCTCAGCTCGGTAGATAGCTCGGAGTCGAGCCAGGAGGCCGAGAAGTCTCGGCTGCCTCAGCGCATATGGGGGGTACTCCAAGGAGGCTTTTCCGAAAGGTCGGGCACCACCTCGTCACGGGGTCCCGAAAAAGACTCGAAATGTGTCACCCTGATTCCTTGTCGTAGCCCCCAGGGGTCCAGAGGGTATGTGCTGACGACACGTCATCTCCCACGTGTCACAATCTGAGGTGTTCCCGTTCATGAGCCTCATCAGATACGGATTCAGAACGAATATTGTGGTTACCATATTCATATCCGGAGGCTGTTAACGGATGCGGATACAGATTCAGAGAGTCGGTTCGGATTATCAGTATTCATTTACATCCTTACTTCCAATCCCATGAGATCCTTAATTACAGCTTGAAACGTTAAAATATCACAACACACACCAATATTTCTTTATAGTAATATACTAATTTGGTACAGAAATTGGAAATTAATTTCAATAATTCCACCTTGCCCCCACTATTCACTTAACATTATATATCTTGAATTTTATAGACAAATATGAGGTTTTGATGAAGTTGTGAGGATGATTATGGAAAATCATTGGAATGGCAAAACTTCCCTTTAGTCATGTTTTGCCATCAACCCAACTTCCATTACTTGCAGTTTTACAATTTACTCAAAAATTACAAATCTACCATCAATTTATAATCTTACATGGATTTTCACTAATATACCATGCATTCTCAAATTTAAGAACATTGCTTATTTGGCATCGATCTATTTATTACAAAAATACCATGAATTTCCCATCGTTTTTTAAAAACATTTCATGAACTTTTTCCAAATAAATATCATGAACTTCACAATGTTTTCTAAATCTATACCATGAACTTTTTTACATCAAATAAATATCATGAGTTTACGGATTTTTTCACATAAATACCATGGTCTTTGCTTACAAATAAATAACTTTCAATATTTTCCAGATAAGTACCATGTAATTTTTTCTTGCAGATAAAAAACCACAAACTTTCAGATTTTTGCAGGTAGATACATTGGGCTTTTTTTATTACAAATATATATATCATTAACCTTGTTTATTACCCAAAAATACAACGTGTTTGAGATAAATGTTATGGACTTTGTTTGTTTTTGGAAATAAATACTATGAGCTTTAACCATTTTTCAGATAAATACCATGGCCTTTATGTTTGCAAATAAACACCATAGACTTAGTTTCTTACTACTAATAAAAATATCGTAGACTTTTACATTGATAAATCTTGAACCATATAAAAATATCACGTTATATAATCAATTTTTCAATGTATAAAGGTTACAAGGATTATTCGTAAATACTAGAGGACGGGCAGGGTTTAACCCTAGTATATACCTATTCTCACATGTTGAAAAGCTAGAATTATCAAATCCAAGAGATTCCACATTACTTGATTAATTATACAATCAATCCTTGATTATGTTAAAGGACATGTTTTGTTTTGTTTTGTTTGTACTTAGTGGTAACAGCAAATACAATGTGCTTTGTCTCAGATTTAAGTACAAGTTAAGATATGCTTTGATATTTTCAAAGCCAACAAGTTGGCCTCTGGATCACAAAATGGCCATCATTTGAGGCTGGAAAATTTTTGGATGGAACAAACCTAATATTAATATTAAATTTAGTAATTTCTTACACTTGACTTGGTTTTTATGTTTGCTTCGTTTCATAGATTCTTCCAACGGCACAAAAAAAATCCCTACAAACCAAGGACCGGTCGTTTAAATATGTCAAAAAGTTTTATTGGAACCAGGAAATCAACACCAAAATAATCAACATATAAGACATGATTTTCTAGTGTTGTGAGTCAGTGCATCAAAAATGTTTTTTTTTCAAAAATTGCGAAAATGATTGTGATCTGTTGTAGCAGGTTTAAGGATGGTTGAGTTTTATTTTTTAAATTTGAATGACACGTGTCTCTTTCAATAAGGACAATGGATAAGACACAAAAAAGTATTTAATACTCTCTTCTTTGTATGTCATGCATATGCATGCTCATTTTTAAAATTTTATATTAAACTAAATAAAACTATTATTTTTTGTTTCATATATTAAACTAAATGAAACTTATTATCTAACAAGCGAAACAATTTTCTTTACAAGTGGTGCTTTTATATTTCCTAGTGGAACTTTAAAATTTTAAGAAAGAACCTGCATACACATGACAGAGAAAGAAGAGAGCATTAAATGCCTCTTTTGTCTTATTCATTGTTCTTATTGAAAGAGACATGTGTCATATCCCGATCGGTCCAATTCGTGATAAAGTAAATCTCCAACTTAAAAATTTCATAATTTTCACATACGGTGTCAGAATTAACTCAAACTTTGTTCGTTAGATTCGTATTAAAATTCTTTTTCAAATGAGCACCATATATTTTGGATGCAGCCCACATCAAAATGTTCCATTTAGAAAGTCCCATTTATTCAACAGTCCCACTCAGTAAACAAAGGTCTCATTTAGAAAAACAGTACCACTTGGAAAAATTCTTAATGAAAATTCATTCTAAATTAATAAATCAATAATTCCACTTGGTAGATTAATAGTTTCACTTACAATATTTATAGTTTCACTTACGAATTTTTTAGTCCCACTTGAAAACGTTACAACAATTAAGCCTTACAGATATATTTTACAATACATAAAAGGCTATAATACACATTAACTTAAACACTTGATATGTTAACATCATAGATCGCATCCGTAAGGCTGTAATTTTATTTTGTTCGTAAAATTTTTGATATAATTATTTGAAATTAATAATTATAACGGCTAAATTCTAAAGATTTGAATACAAAAATTCAATTTCAACCTTACGGATATATTTTACAATACATAAATTGGCTATATACTAAAAATTACGACCATTTGATTCTTGATCATAAACTCACAAAATTAATGCATAAAGAAAAAATAATCTTAAAAGCTTACGATGAAAGGATCATATGAACTTCAAAAAATTGAATTTTTTATTTAGACTATTTTATCATCATATATCAAATCGGTACGGTTAGATTTGAAAAGAAAAATACATATTTATTACTCAAAATTCAATCTTGATTGATTAGATAATATGTAAAACGATTAAGGCAGCTACGCACTAGTTAAAATTGAACTTTGAGTCCCATATAGGTATTTTTTTTAAATCCAACAGTACCGATTTGATATATGGTGATAACATAGCCTAAATAAAAAAATACATTTTTTTAAATTTCATTTGGGCATCCATTCAAATTATTTGATTTTTTTGTGTAAGCTATCTTAAAATCGTAGATCGCATTCCTACGGTTGTAATTTTGTTTTTGTTTGTAAATTTTTTGATATAATTATTGGAATTTAATAATTATAACGGCTAAATTCTCAAGATCCGATTTCAAAAATTCCATTTCAATCTTACGGATATATTTTACAACACATAAATATGCTACGTACCAAAAATTAACTGATATGAATGCCACTTGTTTCTTGATCATAAACTCATAAAAATAATGCACAAAGAAAAAATAATCTTAAAAATTTATGATCCATGGTCCAGATGAACTTCAAAAAAATTAAATTTTTTATTTAAGCTATTTTATCATCATATATCAAATCGGTACGGCTGGATTTAAAAAAGAAATATACACATTTATGACTCAAATTTCAACCTTGATTAGCTACATAACATGTTAAGGTTGAAATTTGAGTCGATAATATGCTTTTAAGGTTATTTTTTCTTAGTGCATTAATTTTATGAGTTTATGATTAAGGACAAATGGTCTTCAAATTATTTGATTTTTTTTGTGTAAGCTATCTTAATATCGTAGATCACAAAATTAATCTGATTTGACGGCCATTTGTTTCTTAATCATAAACTCGCAAAATTAATACACAAAGAAGATAAAATCTTAAAACCTTATGATCGAGACTTAAGTGAACTTAAAAAAAATTGAATTATTTTATTTAAGCTATTTTATCACCATATATTAAACCGGTACATTTGGATTTAAAAATAAAAATACATATTTATGACTTAAAGTTCAATCTTGATTGGCTAAATAACATGTAAAACTATTAAGATTGCTGCGAACTAGTTAAGGTTGAATTTTGAGTTCTGTATAGGCATTTTTTTTAAAAAATCCAACCGTACCGATTAGATATATGGTGATAAAATAGCGACTTCAAAAAAATTCAATTTTTTTGAAGTTCAATTAGGTCTCGATCATAAGCTTTTAAGATTATTTCTTCTTTCTGCATTAATTTTGTGAGTTTATGATCAAGAGACAAATGAACTTCAAATTATTTGATTTTTTTGTGTAAGCTATCTTAATATCGTAGATCGCATCCGTACGGTTGTAATTTCGTTTTTTCCGTAAATTTTTTGATATAATTGTTGGAATTTAATAATTATAACGGCTAAATTCTCAAGATCCGATTGTAAAAATTTCATTTCAATCTTACGGATATATTTTACAACACATAAATATGCTACATACCAAAAATTAACTTTACATTAGGTCATTGTGACCTGTGTAATCCGGTTCATCGGATTCAAAATAGACGGATCACATTTTTTATAATTTTCTCTTTTATGTAATTTTGGTGTATCGAACCATAACGCTGATTTTCTATGTAACGATAATAACTTCTCAAAACTTTTCTTCAAGATCCAAAGTATACAACTACAATGCGAAAGTGACACAAAACAAGTTGTAGAGTCAGGATGCCTATAGGGCCAGGCCGGGTCTGGCCCGAGTTGACCGAACTTCGTGCTGGGCTTAGGCCCGACCCAAAGCCCCTAAACCCGAACCCAGCCCAGCCTGTGGCCCGGCTTGGATTGGGTCGGGTCAGGTCGGCCAAAACGGACCGGCTCGTTTAAAAAAATTTAAAAATATTTTTAAAGTAAATTTTTACTTTTATGAAAAAATCAGGAAACTTTTTTAACCCGAACTTCGTGTAGGTCCCGGAGTAGACCTAAATATTCTATCAATTAAAAAATATTTTTAGGGGGACATAAGTTGGCAAATCTTACCCCTCATATAATTGCCAAAAAAATTTAAAATACAATTCAATAAAAAAAATAACTGGTTAGCTCCTATCGGAGTTTACTCTTCATCGATATCGGAATCTTCAAAACTCTTAACATGTTGTTGTCTAGTTTCTATATCGAACCAATTTTTTTGGCACACTGCGATCTCTAATGCGTCATCTGACAGCCTTGCTCTGTTGTTGCTTAGAATCCTACTACCTGCACTAAAAGCAGACTCCGAAACTACTGTGGACACCGGAGTTGTTAGTAAATCACAAGCCATGGCAGAAAGCACATGATACATGTGTCCATGTGTTTTTCACCAATCCAAAATATCAATATTATCTATTTGATCCACTGTGAGAAAATTACTGAAATCAGTTTGCAAATATATTGTAAGCTCATTATAAGTAGAAGAACTTGAAACGGTTTTTCTTTGTTTTATCTGCTGCAAAAATTGAAATATTCATTTTTGGAAGTTTGCTGTGAAGAGCAAAATAAAGAAGAAGTTTTTTTACTGTACTGTGCATCATAAATGGCATACAATTTATGCAAATAAGAATCTATAACATTTTTATAATCTCCTATATCAGTACCTAAGTTTTCATGGTATCCATCTAATAAAAAATAAATTATCTTTTTTAAGCATAGGATAAAAAAACAGAAGCTAAACAAAACAATACAGGAACTTTTCGCCAATATTTATTCAATTTCGTAAACATGCTATGTAACATTCCAGCAAATGTACTTTCAATATCAATTACATGCAAATTAATAATCTTACTAATATAAAATAACTGTTCTACTGCTAAACATATAGTAGAATAATACATACCAGATAAACATTTAGTTGCATTATAAAATATTTATAAAAATTTCAAAACATATTCACAAACAAACCAAATATAATCCTTTAAATTATTATTGAGTATTTGTTCCTCATAAAATAAAGTAATGGGCTCCCGATATTTTAAAACACATTTCAATATCTCATAAGTGGAATACCACCTAGCTTGAATGTTGAATTTGAAAGATTTAAATTTTAAATTTAACTGGGTATAAGTTTGCTTAAAAATTTGTTTTCGGGGTCCAGAAGTTTCAATAAATATCAATTCATCCTTAAGTTTCACTAAATGAGAATCAATTATACTTAGACCATCATGCAAAATTAAATCTAAACTATGGCATGCACATCTTTGAAGAAATAATTCTCCAATCAAAACAAAATTTAAATTATTTTTTAAAATTAATATACCAGAATTATTATTAGTAGAATAATCAAAACTAACGGAAAATATTTTATTTTGAATATTATATTCACGTACAGTAGTCAAAATACAATTACTTATATTATTTCCACTATGTGGATGCTCCATTTTTTAAAAACCAATAATTATTTTATGTAAAAACTAATCATTATCAATGAAATATACAGTAACACAAATATAACTCATACCCCATTTTGTAGTCCAAATATCGGAAGTTAATGCAATTTTAATCGTAAAATTTGTAAAAATATCAATCAAATTGGTTTTACCATCATAAAAAAATTTTAAAACATCGCTTCTGAGTGTTGTTCTAGGTACTCTTTGAAATGCTAGATTATATGTATTTTTTACCCTTTTATCAAATTTTTCGTTTTCTGTAAAACCAAGTGGTTGTTCTAACATGTATGACATATCTTGCAAGTTCTCTTCTATTAATATCTTGCGAATAAGAAAAACTAGTTAAAAAGTTAAACGGCATACTTAGAATCATCTCCAGAGAATCTGCTTTTTCGTGTTTGATTAAATGTCTCTTTAGATGGGTAGTTCTATCTGAAGTGGCACAAGTAAAATCTACTCGGCAATGAGTGCAAACTGCCCGTTCGCCTTTACCAGCAACTGTTTGTACTACAAAATATTTCCAAACATCAGAAGTTTTAGCATTTTTATCTTTAGAGGCAAAAGCTCTTGCTTCTGAAACGGCAGGAGCAGAAACTTCTTTATGGACATTACTTTGTGACGTAGCAGAGATCTCATAATTAGAAATTCATAGTTAAGAGAATAAGAATCAAAATTAGTTTGCAGCATATTGGTTAATCTTTGTCTTTCTTTTGAATTCATATCTATTTAAAATGAATGTCTCCGTGAAGATGAAGCACCCATGTTACCTTGTGAAGATAAACCTGAAATTCTTAATTAAAAATATTAATAACAGAAAAAGAGAGATGATAAAAAATATACGAGAAAAATATATAATCAATACACAAAAAACCCTGATTCCAAATAGCAAGATCAAATTAGTGAAACTGAAGTGAAAATTGAGACTACGGAAATGAAGATTGCGTGTGTAACACCCTAGTACGGTTATACGACATTAATTGGTATTTTAACACTTATTTTATATTTCTTCTATTTTATCTATTGGGTCGCGAATGATTCGAATACTAGTAGTCTTTATCCGACCCGACCCGCAAGTTTAGAACACAATATGGTACAAGATTGTATCTGAGATTTAACAGTAAAGTATATTTATGTGAATCTAGTATAATACCAATATTATATTTTTAGATCTTTATATATCATATATCTAGATCATCATATATCTTTTAATATCCATAAATTAAGAATAAGTTATATTTTGTTAATTGTCATCATATAGTTGCCATCCCATATCTTATTTTGGTTTTATCTTTTACATTTAAAATCTCAAAATATCTAATATCAAATATTTACTAAATTTAGATATATTTTTAGAATCCTTTTAAATCTTAAATTAGGGGTATGAGTTATTTAAAATATATTCTTGCATTAAAATTGAGAAGTTTACATATATGAATTATTTTCCAAAATACATTTTAATGAGATTTTGGTGGAAATTGGTTGTAATTTGATATTATCTATATACATTAAAATTAATATATATTTATAACCTAATTTAAACTATACTATATATATTTATATTAAACAAAAACCTCTGTTTTTCTTTCTCTCTCCACATAACATATCTCTCTCTCATCAATTTATATATTCTCATTCTTCGTTCTTCAAGCCCACACCCATTCTCGTCGACGTAACTCTAGCCGAATTCTTGAATCTTAACCGAGCCATCAAAATTTGGTGTTGATTTGTATAGCATCGTGTTATTTCCGTTCATCGCGTTTGTTTCGAGGCAAATTTACAGCTTGTTACATTCTATACTTTATGTAATTTACTTATATATTGTCGTACTATCATCATCATCATCATCATCATACAGCTATATCTATATAATTTATATACCGTAGTTATTTAACGTTAATCAGTTTTATAATATACAATGTATGTATGTTTACAAGTTGCGATATGCTATAATTATATCTATAAATATATATATATATCGTCGTAATATTTCTTATTATTATTATTATTTAGTTTATAATCTGTATTTTATAACGTTATACAAAATATAGTTTGAAAATATTATAGTTTACATGTGAAATGTCGTCGCAAAACGGATACGACAAATCAGAAATTTATTGTACACCTTACCTTATAAAATTCATTATAAATTATAGAAAAATTATCAGCATACGTTTTTTAGTTCGTTACGAAGTTAACCCAGAATACTATAACCCTATGCAATATTTACTTGCAAAATAAATTGTTTAAATAACGTAAACTGTAAATAAAAATAGCTCTGAACTGTTGTCCAGGGAAATTCCAGCAGCAAACTTTCAATTTCGAATGTTCATAACTTTTTTTAGGAACAATATGAGATATTTTAAATTATAAAAATGAAAACCTTATTGAATTATCTTTGTTTTGGTATAGTTTGCATATCTTGAGAAGCGGGGCGTGACAGTATGGTTCCAATTTTAATAGTAAACTTTTCGGAAAGTAAAGAAAGTGATTGGGAGATTGAAAATTTTGTTGTTGTGAATTGTGAGAAGTATAGATAGGTATTTATAGAGTTTTGGATTAGCGGTATGGAAATGTATAATTTTGAGTGAACGGATTTTAGATAATTTTACAATTCCCACTTTAATTCAAATTTCCACGCTTTATTAAAAAACCCATCTCCATTCAAGAAAAAACCCATCCGAAGAATTTGACAGGCCCCCACCCCTAACCCCCCTCTCCCCACAAGGCCAAACGCCCAAATTCAAATTTGAATTTGGCAGGTTGGCCGGGCCGCTACCAACTGGCCTGGCGTGGGACCGGGCCTTGGCCTTGGTTGGGCCGGCCCGGGCCTATCATGTAGCCGGCCCGCAGGAGGTCTGGCCCGTTAGGCACCTTGATTGTAGAGTTGCTATTTTTATAGCTTTACCCTTAAATGCTGCTTTCCAATGCTTATAAAGAATGGCGTTAGATTAATACGAGGAAGATTAATGCATTAAAAGGGGGAGGGGGGGGGGGGGGGGCATGATGCATGTTCAAAGGATATATAACTACCAACTTTGCAAGTAATAAAATCCAAATTGGGTTTGATTAATTGAATCGGCATAAAAATATTCATATTCCATGTATAAGATCCAACGGTTTATACAAAGGAATGCAACAAACCGGTTGGGTTTAATCCAAGTATCCTATCCATCGACTCTAATGACACCGAGTATCTCGATTCAGTGTAATCTATACTTTCCTTAAATCTCACATATTCACCGTTACGGTTTGGTAAAAGCTGGTTGTGATTATAGGAAACAACCAATTTTGAAGTTGTACAAGAAACGGAATGAGAGCTTATGAAATTGGTTTTTGATGCGATGACATTTTTATACTTCAGCTTTAAAATTCAAAACATTATTGTTGGCGCTAGCGACATCTTGACTCCCAAGTTGAAAAGATGGTTCGGTCTTAGATTATAGGCTGCGGACTTGTTTTGTAGGCGACCAATTTACCTTGATTTTTAATCTAAATAAATTATATCATGTAGACATAAAACAAAAAGTATAGATCACATGGACTAAAATTAATTCAGATCTAACTCAAGAAAATGACATGCATGGAGGCATATATACATGGTACTTGATATTGTAATATATGAAGGTGCCGACCTATACCAAAAACACCTTTATAGACCAACATGGCCAAGAAAATGTTGGCCGCTTCAAAGCATGCAAAGCTTTCATCATACAATAATGCCACTACTTATTGCCTACATTCATAAATATTATACTTAATTAAGGTTCCATTTTAAATTATTAATTCTTGGTTAATTATCCAAAGAATAATAATAATAATCCAAAAAGGTAATTGTGAGGAATCTTATTAAGATGTTTGATGTTCATCATGTTTGATCAATTTTGTCCAGTTAGATGTCCCCATTGTATATCATAAAAATATGTTTATGTGATATGCTGACATGGAATGCAAGTTTCTATACTGTATGTTTCCAATGGAATAGTTTATCTGATAAAAACTATACCGTCTCTATTTATAATCCTAAAAGAAATGATATGACAAGTTGTTTATTTCTTATATAAATAAATGTGATCATCAAGGTGTTGATAAAACATCTGCAATATGACGACACATCAGAGTCGACACCGTAGATATATTTTTATATGCATCTCAACTCTCAAATGCCCAATTGTACAATAAAGTTATTCTATGAGGGTGAAAATTTACAAATAAAACATATTGATAAACCCTCTATGTTTAACAAAAAGTAATTATTATTGTTATGCACTACATCCTCATGAAAATTTTAGATCACAGGTCTTTCCTCCCCATAGTAACTAATCATATTAATTTGAATACACATAGAACAAGATCAAAATTCCCAACTCGACTATATAAACAATTTCAAATATTTGTGATTATCGAGTTTAAACAACCCTTTTTCCATCCATATATCTATTTTTCTTTCACAAGAGGGAAAAAAAATAAAAAAATCTTTGAATGTATATTATTTCTAATTCATTCTATGTGTGTTTGAACATTTAACATCAGTTCTTTGCTCATGTGGTTAATTTGGGCTAGAGTTTTGGGTAGAGAGTTCACATTGTTTTATTGACTTTGAGCATTTCATGTATACAAATCTACAAGGAATATATATGAAAACTACACAATCCATTGAATTGTCGAAGATGATGAAGAGAAAATAGTGTTCAAATTCATGTTTAGCTACAAAAGTAGACATTAGACAAACTAACAAGTCAATATTTGATCCAAGATTAGCAGATAGTGTGTCTATAATGAGTCTAGATAATTTCTATCATGAAACACCAATTTATATTAAATTTCTTTTTCATGCAAGTTAAAGAGAGATTTGAGGATAATCCATCAGTCAAAGCATGTGCCCAACAAATTCAAAGCACCTAATTTAGGGCTACTGATAGATGGTTTTCATGCGTATACTTTTATCATAGCATTTTAATATTTTCAGTCAAAAAAATAGTCAAGAAACAATTTATATTTAGAAGTGAAATTGAGACGTAAATATCAAAATTAATCTAAACCATCCATCTGTTAAGTGTATGAATAATGAATAAATGCAAATTTGACGCTAAACAGGTGCATTCCTCATTCTACATGAACCACACACTTCAAATATCGGCGTCAATTGATATGTCTGTTTCGCCCATTATACACACTAACAAAGGATATTCTTCCAGGGAAACATTTTGCAAATTTGTTTCTTGAAGATCATACTTCATCATTTTTATACATTAGTGATAGTGTGTGTGTGTATAGATTCCAAAATTCACATTTCGCAGTAAATAAAAAACATTTTGGATCTTTTATTATGCTGATAGAGCAAACCATCATTTTTATACATTTGTTTCTTGAAGATCAACAGTACCGCTTGCAGGCGTAACCGCCATCCAGCGAATCTCGCCATGCGCGAGATCTCTGCCGGCCACATCCCACGTTCCACGCCACCACGATCCCCCATTAACGAGCCTGTCTCGCCATTAATAGGAGGTTCCGCTCATCACGCGGGCGTGACGTCGGGAGCGTAACGGCCGGCGTGATTCTCGCGCCTGCCTCGCTTGCTGCCACCGCTATATAAACCGCTTCTTCAGACGGTTCAAGTAAGCCATTTTTACTCAACTAAGCCGTTACTCTGCTCGGATCTCTAGTTTAACTTGACCGTCGGAGGGTCCTCGGTGGTACAACCATCCCGGGACTTCCTTGCAGGTAGCTCGGCAACCATAACCTCAAACACATTGAGATCCACACGCTTCAGGAGCGACAGCCTCCAGATCCAATCTCAGCCACCCATCGCCGCCATCAGCAGATCAATGGAAGGTAACATCTTGGTGCGATCCAGGTCGCGTCAGCTGGCGCCGTCTGTGGGAACTCCTTGATTCCACAAAAACAAAAGTTCACTTTCCGACCTCAATCCAATGGAGAGCGATCATCACGACGATCCAAGCACCAGTCGCCGTCTCCCCCTCAACGGAGGCGCGGACGAACCTCCTCCGCCGAATGCCATCAACGCCCTCGCCGGCCGGATAAATCAACTCGCGTCCATCGTGGAAGCACTCGTCCGCGTCCAAACGGCAGGGCAAGATTGCCAAGTCGCCGCTCCCCTGCCTCGGGACCCGGACCCCTACAGGGGGAGAGAAGACTCCGTCCGCGTCGGCACTGCCGACCACCGCGTCGCTACCTCCCACGGCCGCAGATCTCCCGGGCCAATACGTTCTGATGCCCGCTGGGCGCCTCACAGTTCTACGCCGAGATCCGTCGCCAGAGCGCCTCGTTTATGAGATCCTCCGCGCACCTGTCCCTCTCGAGGAGATGTCTGTCAGCTCGCCTGTTATTAGGCATGACCGACACCCCCTCCCTCGACGGGGTCACGCGGGCGGGACTCGCTGTGGCGGCTCGAAGGCCACCTTACCGGGGGATCTAAGGAACCTCATTGAGAGGAACCGGAGCCACAGCCAGACGCGGACCTCCAACAGCAGAGGCCTAGGATCAGAATGCGCCGAGTCGTCGGGGTACCGCGGTCGACTCGACGCCCTCGAGAAGAAGATCGAGGGTCTGCATCGGGAAGGTCACCGTTCGAGCGACGGGGCTAAGTATACCACCGACTTTCTCACAAAACCGTTCACCGAGGAGCTGCTCGCCGTCCACGTCTCATCCCGTAACAAGCCTCTGTTTCCCCCAATCAGAGCAAAACTCTGTTTTAAAATTCAAAATTTAAAAATTGAAGCATCGCTTCAGATTCAGCGCTAGGCACGCTGCGCGCCACGTGTCAAACACAGATGCGCTAGCGCCAGGTGCGCCGCGCCCTAAGCAGTGCACCCCCAATCAGAACAAAGTTCTGTTTTAAAATTCAAAATTCAAAATTCAAAATTGAAGCAACGCTTCAGATCCAGCACTAGACGCGCTGCGCGCCACGTGTCAAATACGGATGCGCTAGCGCATGCTGCGCTGCGCTGCGCGCCACGTGTCAAACGTAAGTGCGCTAGCGCAAAGTGCGCTGCGCTCTGAGCAGCGCACCACGTGCAAAGCACGGGTGCGCCAGCGCTGGAATTAAAAATTCCCCACCGTTAGATCAAAAGATCTAATAATGATAAATCATTAATTAATCAGAATTAAACTTCTGTTATGGAAAGATTTTTCCAATCTTGTTAAAAACAAGAAGATTGCCTTCTGTAAAACAGAAGCCCTAGGATCAAAGATCCAACGGTGGGAAATATCCCCAAATCAATCAGAGAAATATCTCTTTAACTGATTTAACAAATCAATTTGCCCTATATAAAGGCCCCAAGACTTCAAGTCTAATATAGAGAACCCCCCCTAAACTTTGAGAAAACTCAAAGAAAGAAGAGCAAGCTCTCAGCAAAAGAAGATCATTTCTTCAAGGTAAAAAGAATGACTCTTGAACACAGAGATGGATTCTTCTCATAATTAGAAGAATTATCTTCTCAAAAGATCATAAATCTACAAAGACCAAGGTCTTTTATAAAAAGAGATCAAAAAATCTCATCATAAAAACAAAAGAAGTATTTACTTCATTCACAGATCATTGATCTACAAAGGCAAGACCCTTTTAAAAAAAAATAATAAGAACTGTTGTTCTTGATTCTTGAGGCAAAGCCTCTTTTAAAGTACATAAATTTGTTCACAGATCATAAATTTAATCAAATGCGCTTTGCGCTATTAAAAAGTGCCTTACACTCTTGAACTGCGCTTCTGCGCTCCTTGGACCGGCGCTCAGTGCCAAAACGTGCCACGTGTCAACCACGTATGCAACTTGCGCTTTGCGCTTCTGAAACAGCGCACTGCGCTCATGGGCTGGCGCTCAGCGCCAAGGGCGCCACGTGTCACTCACTTGTGCACCACTAAACTAGCGCAACGCGCTCATAAATTGAAAGCGCGATGCGCTCATAAACTGGCGCAATGCGCCCATCATCTGGCGCTTAGCGCCAAGCGCGACACGTGTCCTTTTCATGTGCGCTACTTGGCAGAAGCGCAATGCGCTCTTTAATTGGTGCAAAGCGCCTGGCGCGCCACGTGGCGCGCTGTCAGAACACACATTGTTCTGATAAATGCTATGCATTCAATACAAGATAAAAAAATGTCAGGATCTAATGCTCAGCATTATTAAAAGGGCCAACCCCAAATAAAGGCTCAATAGCCAGAATAAACAAAATGTTTATTAGACTTAGCCCAATATTGGCCATAAGTCCTCAACTTATATTTAATTGAGCCCGTCTGCTCATAAATATTTAACAGATCTTAGTCCCAAATTGGACTACAGATCTTTCAACCAACTCACACCGGTTCGAGGGTACTTCTCTTTACTCCTCTGATATTTGTCGTTGTAATCCTTCAACGTCTTCAGAGAGGTGACGAGTCTCGACAACCACATATTTCACGGACTGTGGGGTCCTTAAACTCATGGACTACGATGTCCTTAAACTTTATAGACTATGACATCGTTAAACTACGGACTGTGGGGTCCTTAAACTCATGGACTGCGATGTCCTTAACCTCGGACTGTGGGGTCCTTAAACTCATGGACTGCGATGTCCTTAACCTCGGACTGTGGGGCCCTTAAACTCATGGACTACGATGTCCTTAACCCGGACTGTGGGGTCCTGAAGCCCACGGACTACGATGTCCTTAACCCGGACTGTGGGGTCCTTAAACTCATGGACTACGATGTCCTTAACCTGGACTGTGGGGTCCTTAAGCCCATGGACTACGATGTCCTTAACCTGGACTGTAGGGTCCTTAAGCTCATGGACTATGATGTTCTTAACCTTAGACTGTGGGGTCCCCAACTCACGGACTACGATGTCCTTAACCTGGACCACCATGTCCTTAAACTGGTAATCGACTACAATGTCTCTAAACTAAACAATAGAGTCCAAATGCTCTTTTGTTGGATCTAAATGATCTCGTTAAGTTGATCTTAGTCTAAAATTAGACTAACGTATCCTTAACTAACGTTTAAGTTGATCTTAGTCTCAAATGAGGCTAATGTATCCTTAAACCAAACCCCCAAACCCAAATCTAAGAAGATACGGATTTGGACCAATCCACGTCCTACGGGCGACAACATAAATTAGTCTCCGTATACAATCCACGGGCAACCTAAAACAAAACAAACACCCACGACACGAAGTGACCATCTGAAGAAGGAGAAAGTTGTTACCGCGATGCGGTAGCGTAATTAATTGCAGGGGCTTGCGCCTGCAGGGAAGAGCGTCCCCACAATCAAAAACCCCTCAAATGAGGGGGAATCTGATGAAGTCTGCTACATCGGCCGCATCCGTTTAAACCTTCGATATACGGTGCCATAAATCAACTTGGCATCTTCGGAGAGGTGGACGGATAGCACCAATTAGCTTCTGTCCCGAAATTCAGGCAAGACGAACCTGTGCGGTCGCATCTCCGTGTTTCGGCGGGGAACAGATTCTGGCACGCCCTGTGGGACCTTTTCCTCTTTCCACTCCACACTTCGTGTGTCGTGTTCGCGAACGAATCGCGGTTTGCTATGGTTGCCTGTAGATTCGAGGTACTAAGATTTGGTGTCTTGCTCCGTGTAGAAAACAGAAGATCAATGGCTTCAAACTGCACTAACTGCAACTGCAACTCTCGCTCCGTCCCGTCCGGAGGAGTGACTTACGGGCCCCAAGCGGCCTCCATCTTCGCTATGCTGGTGGAACAGGTGACTCAGGCCACCACTGGGCTATTCTTCAGGACCATGCTCCCACCGATGAGCTTCAATGCCCCGATGTCGTCGCAAGAAGCTCCAAAGAAGTCGGTCTTTGATCGGCTTACAACTACCGCAGCCCCTTTCAACGGGTCGCCCAAGTCCAATGCCTCAGTTTTCAGCAAACTGGGCCAAAACTCGAATGGGTACATGAAGAAGCCCGCGATACCTGAAGCGGCCATCCCGAAGCGGATAGCCATTCCTGCTCCTAAAGTCGTCAAAGCAGCTTCCCCTGCTAAAGGGTCGGTCTTCACAAGACTGTCCGTTTCAGCTCCTACTCCATGCGAAGTCACGAAGGCTGCTTCCCCTGTTCGAAAGTCGGCCTTCGCAAGACTGACTACCCCCTCTCAACGGACGTCAGTCTTCGACCGGCTAACGCCAATAACAGCCTCTCCTCAAAACAGGGGGCATGACAAAGTCATCCCCATAACCGAACCAACACCATCTGCGCGACATGCTCGCCGTCGTCACTGGCGCCGAGTACGGAAGGCTGGGGGTAGGTCTCCGTCTGGATTTACTCCACCAGCTCCAACGGTGGAGATCGATGCTGTTGTTCCAACCAAGAACAGTTTTGAACTGCTTAACAGGGTGCGTAGGAATTCACCCACCGCCGTACTGAAAGGATCTCCTCCTCCCGTGGAGAATGCACCGAAGGCAAAGCCGGAACAACCCCCTCAGCGGCTTTCTTCCAAAGTTTACAAAGTCTGGCGACAGGTTCAAGACTCGGTAATTGATCAAGATTACCCTCGCCGACAAAAGAAAGTGAAAGTTCAGCAAGAAGAGAACCATCTTGCCAAGCCACAAAAGGCAACAGCTGTTTGGGTGCCCGCTACAACGGCCCCCTCAACTTCGACCGCTCAAAAGAGAAGGAGGCCAGGAAAAGCCCATGTGACTACGGCAGACCACAAAGACGCTGAGCCTAAACGCCCCAAGTCTGGGGGCATAATGGTGCATACTATTTATATGGCTTCCGGAAAAGAGAAAAGCCGCGCTTATACGGGTCACCGACCGCTCACCCGATCCGTGAAAAAAGCCCAGGAGCAGCAACAGAAGCTTCAGGAAATGCTAACGCAAATGGCCGCACTCACTGGGCCAAAAGAAAACCTTGAGGCATCATCGGAGCAGCGTCATGAACAAGAAACCGACGCTGACTTCCTCCACAGAGTCCTCGAAAAGAAGGACAAAGAAGCAGCAGAACAAGCGGCAAATTAAAACGAATGGCGCTTCTCTTCCAAGACATGGTCGGGATGATGTTACAACCAGAACCTCCAGCTGAAGACCCTCCTATCATCATTGAAGACGACAGAGGGGAGACATCGAACCTTCCTCCGGCTCTTTCAGCAGCCAAAGAGGAAACCATTTCTAAGGCTGCTCTGAATGACTACATTGCTCAGCAAATACGAGCTCACCAGGCGAATGAAGCGGCCGGCCAAGTCGTTAAAACTGGACGACCCTATCCGGGCTGGTATGACCAAATAAGTTACCCGCCGGGATATACGATCCCCAAATTCCATGTGTACAAGGGGACGGGGAATCCTCACCAGCATGTTGTTCAATTCAGGGCTCTTAGCGGCAATACCGGAGGTAACGACAAGTTGTTACTTCGTCGGTTCGTCGGCAGCTTGGCGGAAACGGCCTTCGAATGGTATTCAGAGCTTCCCAACGATTCCGTCAAAACTTTTGCAGAGATGGAGCTACTATTCACCCAGCGTTTCGCGAGTGCTAGTGAACGCACCCCAATAACAGCATTGATCAATGCCAGGGTGAAGCCTGGAGAAACATGGGTCCAATATGCAATACGATTGCGAAATTTGTAGTCGAAATGCGAGCAGCGCATCGAAGAAGCGCCTGCGGTAAGCATGTTCATGGGTACTCTTGACCCTCAAGCAACTATTTCCCAATTCATGATGTTCTTTAAGCCGACCTCGTTCCAGGCCTTGATTGACAAGCTGGCCCAAATGGACCAGATGGGTCATAGACCATCTTCTTCAAAGACGGATCCTCGGAATGAAAAGGGGAAAGGAAAAGCAACTTTCGTTGCCACTACTCAACAACAGCCGAGCAACTTAAAGCCGGTTGTTCGCCAAAACAACGTGCGTCCACGCCTATCCCTCGAGGAAATACTGGGACGTCCTTGCTCGTTTCCCCAGGATAAAACGAGGAGACTGTTCGAGCTGACAGTGCGCAACAGACTCATTAATCTGCGAGATCCAAAACGTCCGTTGCAGCCAGGTGATGTCAACAACCCTAATTACTGCCCTTACCACCAAGCAGTAAGCCATCCAATCGAAGATTGTTTCGTCTTCAAAGGCTGGATTGAAGACCAATACCAACAAGGCAAGTTCGCATTATCCGAAAACTGGAAGGTGAACCCGCCACAACCTCACGCCCCTAAAAAAGTGGACGTGCCGGGGGCATTGTGCTCATTCATAAGGGAAGCCCCATGGGAAGTTGTTCTTTCGGCAAAGATGAAAAGAATGTTGAAGGATCTCCAAACGTGCCCGGCAATCAGGTGGAAAAATCCACTGGAGCCTGAGATCGTCGAGGGAATGCTGAAACCGTACCCAACTCCAAAAATTGGTGGTGATAGCCAAAGCATTCATACCCAGCCGTCAAAGTCTTCAAAGAAGAAGAAGAAGACCCAAAAGCCCGTGAAGCTTGATAACAAGCGCACAGACCTGCAAAAACAGATTGACGCTTTGGAAGAATATAACCAGTAGGCGCGGACCCCGGTCACACTCCAAGAATTTCTCAACAATATCCTTGAGAACGGAGATAACGACAATAACGACAGGGATGACTCGTCAAGAGAATCTGAGGACTATGTGGCAAGTTGCCACATGATCTCTCATTCGGCGTTAACTAATGAAGAAACGCACTCGGCGGTAGAAGACAGCATAAAAGAGCCGGGGGCAAGATCGAAGCCAAAACCCTTGGAACCGTCTGACGAGATGATCGACTTGCTACTGAACGAAGCCCATCAGAAAAGCAAAGCCAATCGAAAGTGTGAACTGGCTATATTCGAAAAAGCCAAACGCCGACGACTGGAGGAAAAGGTCGAGACACCCCAACTGGAGCAAAGCATCCCTATCGCCAGCAAAAGCAAGCTTAAAATAAGGAAACGATTCGCTAGGGCCCTGGCAATAGGAATGAAGTTGCCCTCTTTTAAAGGAAATTCCCCTGGCGATATACGTCTTGAAGAAGCGGACATATATCCTAAGTTCTGCCTATACCATCAGAGGATTGCACACCCTACCGAGGAGTGCATAGCCTTTAAAATTTGGTGGCAGGGATATGTTTCCCATCGACGACACGTTCAACGAGTGAAGCGCAAGGCCCGTCAGGAACAGAAAAGCACGACAGATGAGCGCGAAATAGCTGCTAGCAACTGTCACATAGCCGACACCAAGGGATCGCAAGTTATCACCTTTGGAAGCGACTCTGATGAAGAAATTGCCCTCAGCCTTCTCTTCAAGGAATCCACTTCCGACACAAAAGATGCGAAGATTTGCGAGAAAATCTAGCTGCGTAATCGTACGTTGCCCGAAAAATTTCGGACCTATGACCGAAACGTCGTTAAACTACTACCAACCCACGGCATCCCCAGGCTGACATGGTGTTAAAAAAAACGAAAACAGTATGTCCATAAGCAAAATAGGCACGGATGAAAACCCGAAAAGGCTCCGTGAGTAAAAACAGCAGGGCTACCGGCGAGTTTTTGTGAAAACCCGAAAGGGCGCAATCTCATTAAAAGACACTCACAAGGTCCTCTCGACTTTGTAAGGAGAAACCACCTGCGTGAGATCCTTACGACTCACAAGGGAGCAATACACTTAGGGATCCCCACGACACCTAAGAAGAAATTACACTCATGAGATCCTCACGACTCGTAAGGAGAACCCTCTTATAAGACCCTCACGGCTCATAAGATTTGAAAGTCTTAAGCTACAGGGATCTGAACCTGTTCTTAAGCAACCACCACAACCTCCAGCACTGCCCTACAAGCGGTTCAGTATTGACCCCTGTATACAATCCACGGACGCGAATAAACATTTCCCTAACAAAGTCCCATCTGTGACTAGGGATATGTCTACACAGTGAGCAACCTTTGTAAGTCCCTTCGACTTATAAGGAGAAAACACTCTTGTAAGATCCTTACGACTTATAAGAGAATACACACTTTGGAATCCTCACGATTCCTAAGGAGAAAATGCACCTACGAGATTCTCATGACTCGTAGGGAGAAATACCTTTATGAGACCCTTACGGCTCATGAAGTCAAAAGCCTTAGTCGACAGGATCCTGACCCTGTTCGCTAAGCCACCTTTGTTCGATATCGACAGAGGCAAATGATGATTCGCTCCTGGCAATATCCCAGTTGTAGCGGTGCTGATTCCGAAATCGGTGTCTAATTCCAGGCTTGTAGCGAAAAGTCAACGAGCCACACATGCATACGAAATAGCCGAAATGATGGGGCAACTTGCAACAAAATCAGCAAGTAAAAATGTATGCATGCAAAAAGCCGAAATGATTGGGCAACTCGCAATAAAAAGCAGCGAGAAAAAATAAAATAAATAGCCGAAATGATTGGGCACCGCGAAAAATGGCCAAAATGATTGGGCAATCACGACCTTTGCGATATAAAAGCTGAAATGATAGAGCATCGCGGAAAGAAAAATATATAAAAAATTTCTGCCCTACAGGTGATATCACATCAATCCCTGTATACAATCCAGAGGCGCAAACAAAGGAGGAATCACACCTTCCCTCCCCAAGCTGCATCAGAAACAAAGCCAAATCTCGACGGTTCTAGGATAGCCTAGAGATCATCAATAGCATTCCTCCCCATTCCAGCAGGATTCAGATGCTGTAATCAACCCTGGAGCCATGGCTTAGTCCCTAGTTTCAAATCTCGACGGTTCACCAGCAACCTAAAGACAACAGCGACATTCGTCTCGATACAGCAGACACAATGCCAGCAAACGAAGCAAAGGCCAAATTCCTAGCTTCAGGGTCTTGACGGCAACTCATATAAAACCTGAAAGACCATCGGAGATCATCTCACACCAGTGTGGAGTGGTCACTATCTCGACGTTCGCCTCGATACAGCAGACGATATGTCACTACAGCGTCCTTCCTCCAACAGGATTCGGACACGCCAAAGCAAACGAACCGAAGGCCAAATTCTTAGCTTCAGGGTCTTGACAGGCAACTCATATAAAACCTGAAAGACCATCGGAGATCATCCCACACCAGCACGGAGTGGTCACCACCTCGACGTTCGTCTCGATACAGCAGACGAGATGTTACTACAGCGTTCTTCCTCCAGCAGGATTCAGACGCAACAATCAAACAACGGAGCCACGGCAAAATCCCAACTCCACCTCAGCATTCGTCTCGTTACAGCAGACGCAATGTCAACAACGGCGTTCCTTCGCAGTCCAGCAGAATGCAGACGTGACGTTAACAAAGGACCTCATGGTCAAAACAAAGCGGAGTGATAGCAAAATCCCAACTCCACCTCAGCATTCGTCTCATTATAGCAGACGCAACGTCAACAAAAGACCTCACGGTCAAAACAAAGCGGAGTGATGGCAAAATCCCAACTCCACCTCAGCATTCATCTCGTTACAGCAGACGCAATGTCAACAACGGTGTTCCTTCGCATTCCAGCAGGATACAGATGCAACGTCAACGAAAGACCTCACGGTCAAAACAACGGAGCCATGACAAAGTACCTAGTTCCAAACCTCGACGGTTCACCAGCAATCTAGAGACAACCGCGACATTCGTCTCGATACTGCAAACGCAATGCCAACAAATGAAGCGAAGGCCAAATTTCTAGCTTCAGGGTCTTGACGGCAACTCATATAAAACCTGAAAGACTACCGGAGATCATCCCATGCTAGTGCGGAGTGGTCACCACCTCGACGTTCGTCTCGATACAGCAGACGAAATGTCACCCCAGCGTTCTTCCTCCAGCAGGATTCAGACGCGACAATCAAACAACGGAGCCACGGAAAAATCCTTAGTTCCAAACCTCGATGGTTCACCAACAACCTAGAGACAACCGCGACATTCGTCTCGATACAGCAGACGCAATGCCAGCAAACGAAGCAAAGGCCAAATTCCTAGGTTCAGGGTCTTGACGGCAACTCATATAAAACCTAAAAGACTATCGGAGATCATCTCACACCAGCGCGGAGTGGTTATGACTCATCGGGGCTTCCCAAATGAGCCTAACCTCAAGTAAAAAGTGGCATGGCAAAATTCCTAACGCTTGCTCTTCTGACAGTCAAACTGCTGAGGAGGATTGCTTGAAGACGTCTTGTCCAGCCCCCGAAGGGATCAGAGACACGACAGTCGCAAGGCTACTCGAACAGTAAGATTGCCTATCGAGGAATATATCAGCCAACGCGACGGTACGACGGACAAAACCCTAGTAAACCCTAACGGACCTCTGTCGTAAAGAGCGGAGGTTACCTGTGACGTTAGGATATTCTTGCGAGAACTGCTCGATTCGTCTCGACTCGTGAGGATATTAGTGTCTTTGCGAGAACTTCTCGATTCGTCTCGACTCGTAGGGAAAAGCCTTAGGCAATGGGGGTAAGAACCGGTTTCCTAAGCACTGGGGCCCTGCAAGTCGGCCCAAAATGGACTCTTGCATACTATTCACGGGCCACACTCTCCAAAGTCGAATCTCGACAAGGAGGGAAACAACCGCTTACGAGTCCTCTCGACTTGTAGGAGGGAAAATTCTCTTGTGAGATCCTTACGACTCTCAAGAGAAAACGCGCTTAGGAATCCTCACGATTCCTAAGGAGAAAATACACATGCGGGATCCTCTCGACTCGTAGGGAGAAAAGTCTTTATGAGACCCTCACGGCTCATAAAGTTGAAAAGTCTTAGGTAGCAGATCTGAACCTGCTTCCTAGGCCATCATTACCCCTCGAAGAAGCCAAAACAAGATGCTCACCCTATCATCTGCCGGCTATGTTTGCTAAGGTGATATGCTGATAACAAAAGAAAGAAGAAAGCAAGAAATAACACAAGACATTGCGGAAAAAGTGTATCTTTTATTTATGAGTTCAATTGAGTACAAGCTACGTCATCTGAGAAGATAAAGAAAAATGAATACATTTTATTCAAAATTTACAAATGGCGCAAACACAACTATTGGGAGAGAAGCGTCTTAAGTAGGCCAATCAATTGCTCACGCACTCTCCTCAGCCTCTCGTCATGATCAGCTGCCGCGGCCAACTCTGCTTCAACCTGAGCTCGTTGCTGCAAATAGGACGAAAGCTGCTCCTCGACTGCCTGCTGAGCTGCCCCACGATTTTGTGCATCCCGCTCGACGACGTCGAGCTGCTGCCTCAGTATTAACCCGTCAGAGATGCATCGCAGAAAGCCTTCAAAGATAACTTTCAACTGTGCAGCATTTGCATCAACCTGAGCACGCAGTCGGGCAGATTCACTCGAAGTCTCTCCGCACTCCTTACGTTTTAAAGCCGCCTCTTGTTCAAGATGACGGAAATAGGGAGTGCTCTGCTCAACCCACGCAGCCTGCTGGGTGTTCACGGCCAGGACCTCTGGAGCAGGACGTCCAACCTCGAGCTCATGCAGGCAAGCTTCAATTTCCCTGCAATGATTAACCCAAGACTCAACGACGCCCTCACTATGATAATTCACGAGCGTCGCTAGCATAGGGTTAACCTCCGCGGCAAAATCCGCAGCAAATGTGGGAGTCTCCACGTCAAGATCCTCATTATAGTCGCTCAACATGCGCAGACTATTTGTGGCGCCCTTCGAGGATGCACGTCGAGAAAAAGGGCCGGCTGGCATTATGGTGTGAGACTCGAACGGGGCTGGAGTCGATGTGACCGCTACAAAACAAATCACAATCGGATGTCGTCTCAAGAAATAGAGAAAATACACGAACAATAGAGGCTACTATACCGGCTGCAACAGGGGGCAGAGCTGGGAGTACTGGTGGCGCAACGATAGCCTCGTCCCCTCCTTCAATTTGTAAGACTACAAGCAATACAAAGAAGAATTAGCAATAATGTGACTGCCCTTTAAAGAAAGGACATCGTTTAGAAAAGATACTCACCGACACCAGCAGGCGGACTAATCTCTGACTGGAAAGAGAAGTGTGGGTGCAGCACCTGATACAGGTGATAAAAAAGGACTCCTGCAAGGACGCAGTAATGCAATGTCAGTATATAAATTATACAGCCTAGAAATAAAACTGATGGATCACAAATCTGCACCTTCCAACATCCGAGATTGTACGAGAGAAGGTAGAGGAGGGGTCACCGTCAAAGCGGTAGCGATGGCGCTGCCTCGGGTAGCGCAACCTCAACGCTCGCCACGCCTGCATTAGAAACGAGATAAATACTGTCAGAAAAGATTGAAAAGGATTGCAGAATAAAAAGAAAACAATGACCCAAAATCTACCTGGTGAGTCGCCGGTCGGAACCGCGACGAGGGCGTCACTTGATACAGCAACTACTTCACCCTCCTCCATCGGAATGGTTTCGCCGCCCGTGGGTTCATCCCCTGACTCCACGAGAATCTTCGTGATACTCGCAGCGCCTGGCAACGGCAGGGATCCGCAAGGGGAAAGAGCCACGATTGGAGCAGTTCCCGACTCTTGTGAAAGAGTGACTACCTCGAGCTCGGCGACCATGGCTACCTCCTCTACCGCCACCTCGGGCTCAACAATTGTAGCCATCTCACCTGCCGCTACCTCGAGCTCGACAATGGTAGCCATCTCACCTACCGCCATCTCGGGCTCGGCGATCGTGACTGTCTCACCCACCGCTACCTCGAGCTCGACAATTGTATCCATCTCGCCTACCGCTTCCTCGGGTTCGGCGATCATGGCTACCTCCTCTACCGCTACCCCAGGCTTAGTGGTCGCCACCACTTCTTCGGTAAGACTAAGCCCTGCAAGATAAGATATATAAGAACTGAAAGTTAAAACTTTGACAACAGAACCCAATGTCACATTACCTTGAGTTGGTCTTCCGATTGCTTCCCGAGCCTCACGTGCTGCCCGTCTGTAGGCAGTGGACAAGGCAGCCAGAGATTCCTCTGAAAGAGTAGGGGCAGGGGTAGCAGTGCTCGAACCTGCACCCGCGGCTAAGGCAGCGCTACGCCCCCTCGCCGCGCGCATTCTTCGCTTCCTTTCCGCTCGGGCCGTTAGAGCGGATCTTCTAGAAGCCTCCATCAACTGGACGTCATCATCCGCGCTAAGGGTTACCTCTGGAGCCGTTATGGTATCCGTCATCGGTCGTTTGAGTAAGGCCTCCTTCGGCAGTCCTGAGGAGGCCGGGACTTCGATGGTTGGCCCGGGAAGAATCTCTGCATCACCTTGCGGGATTGGCATTATAGTCCCTGCGATAAGATAAAGAAGGGATCAGATTGTCCATAAGAAAGGAGAATGAAGATGCAATGAGCCGAAACATACCAATGCCCAACAAAACGCGATTCCTCTCCTCCTCCTCGAAGGTCCTGAGGGAAGCCGCCAGAGCCCATTCAGTGGTAAAGCCTGTTACAGAAGAAAAAATGTCAATCAAGACATGATAATAAAAATAAAAATATAATGCGATAACAGAAGTTACGGCTTATACTCACTTGATTGCGCGAGGATGGCCATTTCCTCTTTGTGGCTTGTGGATCGCACAGAAGCTGCAATGGCGGCCTCGAGATCAGTATCTTCCGGCGCTATGAAGAGACCCTCATTGGTCCCGTATTCGCTCAGGCCCTCGTTATAAGGAGCATGAGGCTCCAACCCGAGTACAGCGTCTAGAGAGAGGACCGACTTCTTCTTCCTCTTCTGTGAGCGAGCTCCAGTCGCAGCCAGCACAAGCTTACGCTTGGTGGGCACTTTGGGCGACGAGTCTCGATATCTGAGCCCAAGCCAGATTCGGGGGAAGCTACATTTACCGTCTCCGTGGGAGAACGGGGCACCGGTAGTACATCCACCATCTCCACGGGAGCACGGGGCACCGGTAGCTCAGGCCTGTCGTCAGGGACTTCAACCACGGCAGCTTCTCTTAGCGGAGGAAGGACAATGGTCTGTCGCTTCAAGGGGAGATTTCGGTCACTAGCAGGGGGTGCACCCTTGCGTCGAGTAGCAGTCGCTTCTCCTCCCTGATAACAGCACCCATTGCATGTTGATACCAGGCCACATGTACATTAAGGGCCCTCGGGACACAACTTGGCTCGCTGATGAAGAAGCGAGTTCCCGTATTCAAGCGCATGAAATGATGCAGCGCGCCCCGCGTTCCCTCTTCGGTGGCAGCGGGTTCTACTAAGAAAGCCTCCAACGGGACTCCGTGATTGTAACTCAGCTGCTGGGCAAAACGATGGGGGTTGTATCTCATGAATAGCGTCGCATCATTTTGCCTGAATACAAGAAAGCCCGGACTGATCGAATATAAATGAAGAATCTCCCGGGCTTTCAACACGGAGGCCCCGTCCTTAAAAATGTCTTGCAGTGACAGCACCGCCTTTGAAGTTTCCTGGTCGATGGTCAAGACTTTGTCTGTGAAAGACATACCATCTCCGACCGTGCGCGGACGAAGGAGCAAGCGCCTAGCTTCCCGCTGTGATGGACTCACGATGGATGCGTCAACCAGCCACATAATCCAAGGGAACTTGCATCTCTCGTAAAACGAAGGTCTCTTGTGAATGCCAAAGACCCCGAGCACGTGCAGCTCCATCCATGAAGTGAAGTAATGCATCGGAAAGTTGGCAGGATGCACCCCCGGTTCAGTGGTATCCGCCGCTACGCTAAGACCATGGTATAAGTGGGCTAACTCGGCGATCCCGATGGCCACTTGTATTCCGGCAACCATGCGATGCGCGGGGTAGAAGACGGAAGGCCTCATGTAACGAGGATGCATAGGAAGCGCATACCAGCTCAACCATAGCCGAAGAAACCCAAGAAAAAACGCTTCCTCATCAATGCCTGGAGCGGCGATTTCTGACAAGGGGACGATCGCGACGTCAGGAAGAAAGAAACCCTTCTGATCAGCTTCCAGTATCGGCCGACGATCCAAGCCAAAGCCGAAGGGATCATCAAGTTTAGCGAACTTTTCGCCTTGTCGCGACAAAATCTCCGGGCGAAGAAAACGGGCAATGAAGTCCGCAAAACTGACCCTCCGGCCTCCGGATTCAAGGAAGAGGCTCTCGTACATGTTCAACGCCTTTATCAGACTGGGGAACTGGTGCTGAATGGCGTTCTCTGGCGTGAGGCCCATCACCACTGGCTTGGTGGCAAAAACATATTCATCCTGAGAAAGAAGCTTCTTGTAGTGCTCCCCCCTGACCGGTAGACCAGAAACCTCGGCGAATTCTTCTAAGGAGATGGAGACCTCTCTATCCAATAGGAGGAAGGTATGAGTCGGGATATTCCACTGCTCCAAAAACGCCTTAATCCACCATGTGGGAGGTGTAGAATACTGGAACAACGAAGCGTAAACCGCAGGGTATAAACCGAGCTTTAGCAGCTGCGATTTCTTCGCCGACAAAATGTACTGGGCCCACTGCAAGTACCCGGCCGGATGACGGGGAGTTAGCCCGATGTTGTAGGGTTGTCCCCAAGGGTGCGACTCACCCTGGCATATGCGCCGCCCTAAGGTTTCCAAAGCCGCCGGCGGCTGCATGGGTATGGCGGCGATCGAAGGTTGAAGGAGACCCTCCGAAGTCCAATTAACAACCTCCACGGCATAGTTCACCGGGGATGCATCTGCGTACGGGATCACCGAGATAGGCACCGAAGGCATCGCACAAGAGAAGCTTCGACGACCTCTGATAATCTGGTCGTACCATCTACCCCATAAGTGAAGATTTTTGTGTTCCAGGTCACGGTCTTTGATGAGCGCGAGAACCTCCCGGTCCACAGGCACCTCAGGAAACCCGCCTTCTGAACGAACAAACGGGAAAAAGAGATCGAAAGACATATCGCCTGCAAAAAAGGGGGGACAGAAGTCAACTGTCAGTGCTATAATTTAATTTTAAATTCTGACACTCGGTACTTTAAAATTTGTACCACACTGCAATGCAGTGGAGAGGGACCAAAGGGGGCCCACAAAATCTGGATGACAATGCATCAATTAATAAAACAGCCTCATCATTGGATGAAACTGTTAATTAAATGAGGAAATCCTCAGGAAAATTCTCATTAAATGAGAGATCCCTCGGGAAAAGGAGAAAATCTCCTTTTGAGAATAATGCTCTATGACAGAGTGACACTTGTCAAACTCTGGTCATGAAGGAATAAAATTCCTCAAGAGCCTGGCTCTGTAATGATGATGGAAAAATCCATCAGAAAAGAATTAATTAAAATTAATGAATTAAAAAAAATCTGGGATCTTCAAGATCCATGAACAAACTCTTAAGAGTTCTTCATCAAAGATTAATAAATCAACATGATTCAAAAGAGCAAAGCTCTGTTCATGGGCTAAGAAACCCCAAGAAAAGATCTTCTTAGATCTATGGGTTCATGATCTGAAGAGAGCAAAGCTCTATTAATGAAACCCTAAATGGGTTTTCTTTAGATCAAAGATCTATGAAGAGTAAGGCTCTGTTAGTGGGTAAAACCCTAATTTATTAAAAGTTTTAAAATTTACCTAATTTTAACAGAGTTTTGACTCTTAAAAGGTTCTTAAACAGGAGAGCGATGCTCTGAAGAAGAGATAATTCTCAAGAAAGAAGATGAAAATCATCTAAGGGACCAAAGGTCCTATTTATAGGCATTGAACCGCTTCTTCAACTGCTGAGTTGATCCAAGGGCTCAGATGCTGCCACCGCTGCACTCACGTGTGCACTACGTGAGTGCAACGGTGGAGGGCATTTGTTTCCCCCAATCAGAGCAAAGCTCTGTTTTAAAATTCAAAATTTAAAAATTGAAGTATCGTTTCAGATTCAGCGCTAGGCGCGCTGTGCGCCACGTGTCAAACACAGATGCGCTAGCGCCAGGTGCGCTGCGCCCTAGGCAGCGCATCCCCAATTAGAGCAAAGCTCTGTTTTAAAATTCAAAATTCAAAATTGAAGCAACGCTTCAGATCTAGCGCTAGGCGCGATGCGCGCCACGTGTCAAACACGGGTACGCTAGCGCATGCTGCGCGCCACGTGTCAAACGTAAGTGCGTTGCGCTCTAAGCAGCGCACTACGTGTAAAGCACGGGTGCGCCAGCGCTGGAATTAAAAATTCCCCACCGTTAGATCAAAAGATCTAATAATGATAAATCATTAATTAATCAGAATTAAAATTCTGTTATGGAAAGATTTTTCCAATCTTGTTAAAAACAAGAAGATTGCTTTCTGTAAAACAGAAGCCCTAGAATCAAAGATCCAACGATGGGAAATATCCCCAAATCAATCAGAGAAAGATCTCTTTAACTGATTTAACAACTCAATTTGCCCTATATAAAGGCCCCAAGACTTCAAGTCTGATATAGAGAAACCCCCCATAAACTTTGAGAAAACTCAAAGAAAGAAGAGCAAGCTCTCAGCAAAAGAAGATCATTTCTTCAAGGTAAAAAGAATGACTCTTGAACAAAGAGATGGATTCATCTCATAATTAGAAGAATTATCTTCTCAAAAGATCATAGATCTACAAAGACCAAGGTCTTTTATAAAAGGAGATCAAAAGATCTCATCATAAAAATAAAAGAAGTATTTACTTCATTCACAGATCATTGATCTACAAAGGCAATGCCCTTTCAAAAAAAAAAAATAAGAAGAACTGTTGTTCTTGAATCTTGAGGCAAAGCCTCTTTTAAAGAATATAAATTTGTTCACAGATCATAAATTTGATCAAATGCGCTTTGCGCTATTGAAAAGTGCCTTGCACTCTTGAACTGCGCTTCTGTGCTCCTTGGACCGGCACTCAGCGCCAAAACATGCCACGTGTCAACCACGTATGCAACTTGCGCTTTGCGCTTCTGAAACAGCGCACTGCGATCATGGGCTGGCGCTCAGCGCCAAGCGCGCCACATGTCACTCACTTGTGCGCCACTAAACTAGCGCAATGCGCTCATAAATTGGTGCAATGCGCCCATCATTTGGCGCTTAGCGCCAAGCGCGACACGTGTCTTTTTCATGTGCACTACTTGGCAGAAGCACAATGCACTCTTTAATTGGCGCAAAGCGCCTGGCGCGCCACGTGGCGCGCTGTCAGAATACACATTGTTCTGATGAATGCTATGCATTCAATACAAGACAAAAAAAATGTCAGGATCTAATGCTCAGCATTATTAAAAGGGCCAAGCCCAAATAAAGGCTCAATAGCCAGAATAAACAAAATGTTTATTGGACTTAGCACAATATTGGCCATAAGTCCTCAACTTATATTTAATTGAGCCTGTCTGCTCATGAATATTTAACAGATCTTAGTCCCAAATTGGACTACAGATCTTTCAACCAACTCACACCGGTTCGAGGGTACATCTCTTTACTCCTCTGATATTTGTCGTTGTAATCCTTCAACGTCTTCAGAGAGGTGACGGGTCCCGACAACCACACATTTCACGAACTGTGGGGTCCTTAAACTCATGGACTACGATGTCCTTAAACTTTATAGACTATGACGTCTTTAAACTACGGACCGTGGGGTCCTTAAACTCATGGACTACGATGTCCTTAACCTCGGACTATGGGGTCCTTAAACTCACGGACTACGATGTCATTAACCCGGACTGTGGGGTCCTTAAACCCATGGACTACGATGTCCTTAACCTGGACTGTAGGGTCCTTAAGCCCACGGACTACGATGTCCTTAACCCGGACTGTGGGGACCTTAAACTCATGGACTACGATGTCCTTAACCTGGACTGTGGGGTCCTTAAGCCCATGGACTACGATGTCCTTAACCTGGACTGTGGGGTCTTTAAGCCCATGGACTATGATGTCCTTAACCTTGGACTGTGGGGTCCTCTTAAACTCACGGACTACGATGTCCTTAACCTGGACCACCATGTCCTTAAACTAGTAATCGGCCGCAATGGCCCTAAACTAAACAATAGAGCCCAAATGCTCTTTTGTTGGATCTAAATGATCTCGTTAAGTTGATCTTAGTCTAAAATTAGACTAACGTATCCTTAACTAACGTTTAAGTTGATCTTAGTCTCAAATAAGGCTAACATATTCTTAAACCAAACCCCCAAACCCAAATCTAAGAAGATACGGATTTGGACTAATCCACGCCCTACGGGCGACAACATAAATTAGTCTCCGTATATAATCCACAGGCAATCAAAAACAAAACAAACACCCACGACACGAAGTGACCATCTGGAGAAGGAGAAAGTTATTACCGCGATGCGGTAGCGTAATTAACTGCAGGGGCTTGCGCCTGCAGGGAAGAGCGTCCCCACAATCAAAAACCCCTCAAATGAGGGGGAATCTGACGAAGTCTGCTACATCAGCCGCATCCGTTTAAACCTTCGATATACGGTACCATAAATCAACTTGGCATCTTCGGAGAGGTGGACGGATAGCACCAATTAGTATCTGCCCCGAAATTTAGGCAAGACGAACCTTCGAGGATACGCCCGGTACCCACGAAGCTCGGTACCTTATGTCGGGCATAGATACCAATAGACATCCGGGGGGCTCGAGCTGCACGAATAAGAACGTCTACTAGCATATATTTTTTCAGAGCAATGTACATCTTTTTTGAGATCTTTTGTTTATATAAAAAGGGATCAATAGAGCATTGCAGAAAAGAAAAAGAATTTTATTCATTCAAGAGGTACTATAGGCTCCTCAGTCGTACATAAAAAAGAAAGAAAATTACAATAGCGGGGGAACAGGGTGCAGAGAACACTGCTCGTGGTACTCTGACGATATATCCGCCAGCCGAGCCCTCACAGCACCCAGCCTCTGCCTTCGATCGCCCCCACGAGCGTCGGCATCGCGCCTCAATTGGTAGCACTCACGGACGAGCGCTTCCGAGCGGTCTAGCCGACTCGCAGAGATCAGGCCGAAGCGCCTCAGAGACCTTAGCTTGCCCATGGCCTCGTCGAACAGCATTTCGGATAAGGGGTTGTAAAGCCCCGGCGACGCCCTCCAGATGGAGTACATCAGCAGCTGAAGGAGGGAGGACCGCCGGGGGAGCAATCGGCCAAAGTAGTCCTCGATCCTGCCGATAACCAACTGCACCGTGTCTTTGGTGCAATACGGGTCATAGAAATAGACGTCCTCAAAGTTTATGATGTCTTCGATAGTGAAGGGGAAGTCCTGCATTTTGCGTTTGGGATATGAGGGGCCTGTAAACAACACCCCCTCAGTTTTATAGCCCCCAAACGCCCCCAGAGTTCAACGGTCGCCTGCAATTGTACCGCCACGCGGCAGACACCGCGCCGCTCGATGCGAAATCGAAACGACGCGACTCTGGCGCTCTATCTCCTCTACGCGTTCGTGGCACGTGTCAATCGCGACTGTCCATCTTTCCGAAGCCCTCACCTATAGGCAGCCCAGGAGCTACCCTGCTCGGCTATCCCTGGCCGGTAGCTCGCCTACCCCACAACGCCAGGGATCTAAGCCCTTTCAAAGAGGCGACCGAGCAGCTTCACTGCTTGGTTCATCCTTGGCAGGCCTCCCACGGTCCCTCCACCGCCGAGGATCAAAGCCCTCACGAAGAGGCAGCCCAGCAGCTACCCTGCTCGGCTATCCCTGGCCGGTAGCTCACCTACTCCACAACGCCAGGGATCAAAGCCCTCACCAAGAGGCATCCGAGCGGCTACCCTGCTCGGTTATCCCTGGCCGGTAGCTCCCCTACCTCACAACGCCAGGGATCAAAGCCCTCACCAAGAGGCATCTGAGCGGCTACCCTGCTCGGTTATCCCTGGCCGGTAGCTCCCCTACCTCACAACGCCAGGGATCAAAGCCCTCACCAAGAGGCAGCTGAGCGGCTACCCCGCTCGGCTATCCCTGGCCGGTAGCTCCCCTACCTCACAACGCCAGGGATCAAAGCCCTCGCCAAGAGGCAGCCGAGCGGCTACCCCGCTCGGCTATCCCTGGCCGGTAGCTCCCCTACCTCACAACGCCAGGGATCAAAGCCCTCGCCAAGAGGCAGCCGAGCGGCTACCTTTCTCGGCTATCCCTGGCCGGTACCTCCCCTATCTCACAACGCCAGGGATCAAAGCCTTCACCAAGAGGCACCGAGCAGCAACCCTGTTCGGCCATCCTTAAGGACAAAAAGCCCTCGCCAAGAGGTACCGGGCAGTAACCCTGCTCGGCCATCCTTAGTAGGCCACTTACGGCCCCTCTCGCGCTAAGGATGAAAAGCCCTCGCAAGAGGCAACCGAACCCACCCTTGTTCGGTTATCCCTGGCTGGTAGCTCCCTACCCCAATAAACCAGGGATCAAAGTCCTCACAGAGGCAACCGGACCCGCCCTTGTTCGGTTATCCCTGGCTGGTAGCTCCCTACCAAACCATTGGTCAAAGCCCTCGCCAAGGGGCACCGGGCAGTAACCCGCTCGGCTCGTCCTTAAGGATCAAAGCCCTCGCAAGACGCAACCGGGCCCGCCCTTGCTCGGTTATCCCTGGCCGGTAGCTCTCTATCCTAACAAACTAAGGATCAAAGCCCTCGCCAAGAGGCACCAAGCAGCTACCCTGCTCGACTGTCCTTAGTAGGCCCCTCACGGCCCCTCCCGTGCTAAGGATCAAAGCCCTCACCAAGAGGCACCGAGCAGCTACCCTGCTCGGCCCCGTCCTTAGTAGGCCCCTCATGGCCCCTCCCGTGCTAAGGATCAAAGCCCTCGCCAAGAGTCACCAAGCAGCTACCCTGCTCGGCCCCATCCTTAGTAGGCCACTCATGGCCCCATCCTTAGTAGGCCACTCACGGCCCCTCCTGCGCTAAGGATCTATGCCCTCGCCATGAGGCACCGAGCAGCTACCCTACTCGGCACCGTCCTTAGTAGGCCACTCACGGCCCCTCCAACAACTAAGGAACATCAACTTAACAAGAGGCATCCGGCCTATCAACGTCTTAGCGATCTCCACGTTGACTTCGGGGCCATGGAGATACCGTCTTCCCCCCGGTCCTCGTACACTCGGCAAGTGATCAGATTCAAGTCGATGAGCAATCGCTAGACGAGGAACGCGCCGAACATGAAAGTAGTACTGTGCAAATACAGGTGTCTACCAACGAAAGGAAGTACAAGCACAAAGCACAAACACTGCAGCGAAAACAAAAAAATATTTATTCAAAAAGCCAAGAGTCTTTACAAGGGTATTATAGGCTCCCCAGCCTTATAAAAATGCCCGAAGGCCTACAAAATACCCGACGCGACAAAAGAAAAGACAAAGAGAAGACGAGGGGATTCAGGCCATATGGCCGGGTGCGATATCGATGAGCTCGATGTCCACCACGACTAGGGATGCGTCCGTCGCAGGAGCCTCGGTGTCGCCATCGCCGAGAATCCCTTCCTCGGCAGTGCTCCCGGGGGAATCCCCCTGCTCGTCATCCTCACGGGGATATTCAGCAAACTCCGGCACCCGGGCCTTGACGGCGTCAAGAGCCTCGTGCCAGATGAGAGTGGTGGCCGAGGCTAGGACGGTGTAGAACTGCTCCGACTTCTGGAAGTTCTCCACCGCCTCCGCCGCCCTGAGGTCGACTCTCTTCGTTGCCTCTACCGCAGCTCCCAACTCCTTTCGGAGGGTGCTCACTGACTTCTTCATGGTGCCTACGAGCACCTCGGAGCCCTGAAGCTTGGCCTCGGTGACCTGGGCAGCCTCGTGGAACCTGGCCACCTCTTGCTTCGAGGCCGCCACCTCCTGCATCACCGCCGCCGCCTCCTGCATCGCGGCCGCTGCCTCCTGCCTCCCGGCAGCCACCTCGTCCTCGAAGGCAGCGACCCTCGTCATCACCGCCTCTAACTCCCGCTTCGAGCTCTCCCCCAGCAAGGAGAGCTTGCCCGCGGCTCGCATCGCCTGGGCTATCTCCTCCTCCTCCATCCAGGCGACGATATCGATGTGCTGGAGGACCTGAAGAAATCGGAGGGGGGTCAGAAAGAAAAAAGGGCATCAAATCTCCCAAGCAATGAGACGATATACGAGCGCTAACCTGTAGGGCCTCTTGGGCGATGGACATCATTTGTGCCTTCAGCGTCCCCCCAGCGACCCGGCCCCCGGCCGACCTCTCCATGTCGTGCAGCAAGCTGTCAGCGACGGAAAGCCCCGAGAGCACCTCAAAGCGGAGCTCCCCCTTATCCACCAAGATCGGAGAGGCCGGGGTCTGCGGAACTACTCTGGGGAAACACTTGAGAGACGACGGCGGAGAGCTCGTCTCCACCTCCGAAGCTCGGGCGTCCTCTCCCCGAGCCTTTTTTCTGCTCGGCACCTGTCTGGGCCCCGGGCTCGATCCGCACTCGAGCGCTAGGGCGGGACGGCCGCTGGGGAAGCTGGGACCGGAGTCTGACGGGAAGAGCTGGCCCCTCCAGCCTTCGACCCATTCTTCGGCTTGCGCATGGCTGCTCGGAGGAGGCCCGCATCCATGGTTTCTGCACAAGACAAGATATAAGGGAGTCAACGACAAAAACAAAGTAAAAACAAATACAAGCTCCTAACTTACCGATGAACTGGGCGGGGCTGAGCCCGGCCCAACTGAGGGCCCACTCAGAAAGCAGCACATCAGCCCGAGGAATAGGCTCCCACACCGCCACTCTCGCCGCGTCGGGGTCATTGGATGGATTTCCCTGCCAGCACCTATCCCTAGACCACTCGACGGGTATGGGCCGGTCCTCACCCTCTGGCGGCCCGACGAAGAAAAACTTCTTCTTCCAATCATGGATGGAAGAAGGCAGGATGATAACTCCTGACCCGGCTACACTCCCCCGCTGCTTTCTAAAGGGGAGGTAAACTCACCTCGGGTCACCCGCGCGAGTTCCGGGATGACTTTTGTAAACGAGAGAGGAGGTAAGGATGGACAGACTAAAGGGGATCATCTGCAGCTTCAGCCAGACCAGGAACCGAAGGAGAATCCTCCAGGAGTTCGGCACTAGCTGGCCCGGGGCTAACCCAAAGTAATTTAATGCAGCTACAACCTCAGGAGAGAAAGGCAGGCGCATTCCGGCCCAAAGGGCTTCCAGGTACAAGGCGATCTCTCTACCCCTCACCTGATCTGCCCTCTCTCCGTCTTCGGCCAATCGTAGCGTGTAGCCAGAAGGAACATGGAAATGAGCCCGAGCGGTAATAAGCTCGTCCTTGTATCTCACAGAGGACGACGCACCAAGAGCATCCGCCGCCACCGCTCCGGGAACCTCCCCAGACGCGCGCCCTCAGGAAGAGGATCTGACCCCAACTTCCTAGAGAGGCTCCAACCCGGGGGAAGAATCCCTAATATCTACCCCTACAACATCTACAAACCCCTCAAAGCAAGACATCTAATCTGATGGGAAGAAATCCTCAAGAAGAGGAAACGCTGAGATCCAACCTAAAGGGGAGAGCTCCGAGCTAACAAGACTCAGAATGAGGAAAGTGGGAAGAGAGAGACCCCGAATCAGGCCTCCCATCGATTTATACAGCCGGCGTCCTGATCCAGTAGCGACGGTCGACTCCCGCCAAAATGATTCAGTATACTCGACGGCCACGATCACTCCACATGTTGCAAGAAAATTGGCAGCATCCTATCGGATGCCAGAATACTGCGGCACGTCACATCAGCCAACCGGCACCCAACACATGGCCTGTCGCTTCAGCAAAAGGGCATACGATCCAGCGCACCCTCTTTAATGCGGAGATCTCGCCCTGATCCGCTGACATCACCCGGAAAAACAACCGATCGCCCAGGGACACGTCCGAAGATATCTTCGAAAAGAAGCTCACCTCGGATGACCCGGCAAACCACTCTCGACCCGACCCGTCAGCTGGTCGAGATGAGAGTGGGGGGCTAATGATGATACTCGATATCGAAGATCTCCCAGATCAGGACACGTGGCAGATGACGTGACCCGAAGCTCACAAGAAAGGACCTACAGTGGCTGACCAGACCACTCCTGTGTCCGTCCTACAAGCAAACGCTGGCTCACCTCCGAGCCCAGCACAATTGGCCTCCTCGGCCCCACAGCTCGTCTCCGAGCTATCACGGGGCCGAGCCTCCTCGGCCCTCTCAGCTCGCCTCCGGGCTCGAGCAAAACAAAGATACCTCGGCTTTCCCGCTCCTCCGCGATCTCTCCCACCAAGGTCATCTTCCTCGGTCTCATCGATCGACCAACAGCACCGCTTGCAGGCGTAACCGCCATCCTGCGAATCTCGCCATGCGGGAGATCTCCGCCGGCCACATCCCACGTTCCACGCCACCACGATCCCCCATTAACGAGCCTGTCTCGCCATTAATGGGAGGTCCCGCTCATCACGCGGGCGTGACGTCGGGAGCGTAACGGTCGGCGTGATTCTCGCGCTTGCCTCGCCTGCTGCCACCACTATATAAACCCCTTCTTCAGATGGTTCAAGTAGCCATTTTTACTTAACTAAGCCGTTACTCTGCTCGGATCTCTAGTCTAACTTGACCGTCGGAGGGTCCTCGGTGGTACAACCACCACGGGACTTCCTTGCAGGTAGCTCGGCAACCACAACCTCAAACCCATTAAGATCCACACGCTTCAGGAGCGATAGCCTCCAGATCCAATCTCAGCCACTCATCGCCGCCATCAGCAGATCAACGGAAGGTAACATCTTGGCGCGATCCAGGTCGCGTCAGCTGGAGCCGTCTGTGGGAACTCCTTGATTCCATAAAAACAAAAGTTCACTTTTCGATCTCAATCCAATGGCGAGCGATCATCATGACGATCCAAGCACCAGCCGCCGCCTCCCCCTCAACGGAGGCACGGACGAATCTCCTCCGCCGAATGCCATCAAGGCCCTCGCCGGCCGGATAGACCGACTCGCATCCATCGTGGAAGCACTCGTCTACGTCCAAACGGCAGGGCAAGATCACCAAGTCGCCGCTCCCCTGCCTCGGGACCAGGACCCCTACAGGGGGAGAGAAGACTTCGTCCACGTCGGAACTGCCGACCACCGCGTCGCTACCTCCCACGGCCGCAGATCTCCCGGGCCAATACGTTCTGAGGCCCGCTGGGTGCCTCACAGTTCTACGCCGAGGTCCGTCGCCAGAGCGCCTCGTCCTGAGATCCTCCGCACGTCTGTCCCTCTCAAGAAGATGTCTGTCAGCTCGCCTGTTACCCGGCATCACCGACACCCCCTCCCTCGACGGGGTCACGCGGACGGGACTCACCGCGGCGGCTCGAAAGCCACCTCATCGAGGGATCTAAGGAACCTCATTGAGAGGAACCGGAGCCACAGCCAGACGCAGACCTCCAGCAGCAGAGGCTTGGGATCAGAATGCGCCAAGTCGTCGGGGTACCACGGCCGACTCGATGCCCTCGAGAAGAAGATCGAGGGTCTGCATCGGGAAGGTCACCGTTCGAGCGACGGGGATAAGTATGCTGCTGACTCTCTTACAAAACCGTTCACCGAGGAGCTGCTCGCCGTCCACATCTCCTCCCACAACAAGCCCCCAAAGGTCTCCCTCTTCGACGGCAAATCTGACCCGAAGGACCACTTGGATGCATTCACCATGGGAATGAGCTTCCAAGACCACTCCGATGCCGCCCAGTGCCGAGCTTTCCCAGCCACTCTCATCCGCTCCAGGCGAGACTGGTTCTGAGGACTCGAGCCGCGCTCGATCTCAACCTTCGACGAGCTGGCCACACAATTCCTCGGCCACTTCGTCGGGAACAGGCGGCAGAAGCGCACGGTTGACCATCTCTTCACGATCAAGAGCGGGGACATGGAGACGTTCAAAGCATACGTCACCCACTTCTACAATGCCTTTCTCGAGGTCCCAGAGCACCGGGATGAGACGGTCATCACGGCTCTGAGGTCTGGTCTTAGACACAAGGAGTGGTTGCGCTCCTTTGCATTAGCACAACCTAAAACCATGGCCGAGGTAAAGGCCTGGACCGAGCGCGAGGTCCAGCTCAAATCCGAGGTAAATGCAAATCTCCCCCGGGCAGAGCAAACCGACCAAAAGAAAAGGGCAAGAGAAGAGAGAAGGAGACCTGAGTAGCAAAAGCCCTATCTCCCAAGGTTCCAGGAGTATACCCCACTCAACGTCTCCCAGGCGGTGCTACTAGAGGAGGCCAAGGGCGAGGGGTTCTTTAAGCTCCCCCCAGTCCCGCGAATGGCCTCAAAGCGAACCCGGGGCCCCTACTGCGGGTTCCACAGGTCGCTAGGCCACTCCACGGAGAGCTGCAAACAACTCCGAGACTATATTGAAGAGCTCATCCGTTCGAGGCACCTCGCAGCGTACTTAAGGGACAAGCGGCAAGCTGACCGTGAGTAGGAGCAGCGTCCCCCTCCCGCCGAGCTGACCATCGGCCAGATCATAGTAATGTCAGTGGAGGATACGCCTGGTACCCACGAAGCTCGGTACCTTGTGTCGGGCATAGATACCAACAGACATCCGGGGGGCTCGAGCTGCACGAATAAGAACGTCTACTAGCATGTATTTTCTTTTCAGAGCAATGTACATCTTTCTTGAGATCTTTTGTTTATATAATAAAGGGATCAATAGAGCATTGCAGAAAATTATGAAAACCAAATTCAATAAATACTATCATCTTTAGAAAACTCATTATATCATTAATTAAATTTTAAAATAAACCTTTAAAAAAATTTGAAATGTTACAAGCTCAAAAGTTTGAAGTAGGATTTTATATTATATTTAACAATTAACAAGTACCTCATGCCATGTACGGGCATAGGGTGTTGTTCAAAAAATATGCTATCGCATAGATGACCAGAATCGTAAAGGAAAGTTCTACGCCATCCCCGGCAACGGCGCCATTTGATTGCAAGCGATTTACTGTTTTGCATATCTTTAATTGGACTTTAAGGGGCTTTTTGACCAATTCAGATTGGGTGGGGATTTCATCACCCTTCCCAGGACCCCAGAAATCACATAAGGCATTTGCATTGACCAATCTTTAATTAAAAAATACTAGACTCAGCCCTAAGGACTTCGAGCTCAATAGGAAAAGGACTAATATAGGCATCGACCGTTTATCCTAACTGACTTGGCGGTGTCTAGGCTAGTGGTTATTAATTAGGCCCACTGTAGTGGTGGTTCCTTCCCACTTACCTGGCCGTACTTGTCCGTGAAGAGGCGGTTTGAGGTCCTATTTCTAGCCCTAGTTAGGAGCTGTCTAGTAGACCTTGGCGACCCTAGATCTAGGTCTGATTGTGCATTTCTGGTTGATTACATTTGTGTTTAAGCCCTTTATCGATATTTTTTTTTCTGCAAACAGTCTCAAATAAAGAGAAAAAGAAAAAAAGGAAAATTTTTATAAAAACTTGCAAAAATTTTGTCGCTAAGAAATCCTTGCACCCCACTTGCACCACCTACCTTCTTTCTTTCCCTCTTCTTCTAACATGGGTACTCCACATAAAAAATCATTAACCAAACTTTGGTATCCCGAACCTAATTTTGCGTCATATGTTAATTTGTTCGGTCAATTTAAAAACGATCCTTCCTTGCCAAAAATTTCGTTGAAAGATCAAATAGAGGCGTCTAGGAGAAATAGTTTGACTTTTCAACCTACCTTGTGTCAACCGAGTCAACCTTTACCACCTACATATGTTGATACCACTTCGTTAAGTCCTTCTGTCACTCCTAGGCCGATGTCCATTGCTGAGCATATTGCTCAATCTCGCAGTCGATCTTTCACCCCTCTCCACTCGTCTAGTTCTAGGGATCAACACGACTATTCACCTTTTTATTCATATGTTGATCCTACCCCTGTCCAACCACCCACTTCCTACAAGTCATACCCGACTTTCCTACCTTCACTAGACACTGTTTTGACGCATCCATTAGGGAGTTCACGTATCCAACCAATTTTGAATCTTTTACTGAAACCCCCTCACCACCTAAGTCTAGTTTGGAAGAGTCGTTGGAAGCGTACATTGCAGCAACGAATAAAATGACTAGGAATGTGGAAGCATCTTTAGCCGCCCTTATGCAACCGAGTGAACCGGTAGCTAGTGTCCCGCTAGCTCCAAATTTTTCAATGTATAAGGAGGCGGTTGGACAGAATAAGAATGAGAGAGGATTTTCAAATCAAACCTACCCGTACCCAATTGAAGCCCACAACTCCGGTTTTCCATCGATTGTTCTAAAAGATTCACCTGTTGAAAATAAAAACGAGTTGTGTGATTTTGTAGTGTTTGATTTGCTAGATTGTGAGGAACCCCTTTCGAGTGAAACCGCACCTAAACCTTTCGATCTTTACACCTCCCATCTAGAATCTAAATCGATAGATATCCATGCTTTTGATGAGGTGTCTAAAGAAATTGATTTTCACTTGATTGAGGATATTGACGCCGGGAATATTTCGGATGATGAACCTGTCGATTTAATTGAGATTTTATGTTCAAATCATCATCCTGAGTTATTAAATGTTTCTCCCGAATCTCATATGCATCTAGATTTTGATGATAATGGCATGGATGAGTTGAATATTGAGGATAGTATTGAGGAGAGTCTTGAGGATAATATTGAGGTTGAATCATTTTTGTTTGATGTGTCTGATTTTCCAATTCATCCTCCTGAACCTTTGACTGTTATATCACCCTCTCTCCTTCCCATCGTTCCGACCCCGCTTGAAGACTGTGAGCTTGAAACCTTTTCCTTTGAATCTGACACAATTCTCACAGATGATAACACCTACAAGTGTTTCACTTTTTCGGACGATGTTGATGACTCACCGTCCGAGTTTGAGTCCTTTACATTTTCAGATGAGCCACCAGACTCGGTTGATTATAGTAGTTTCGAACCAATAATGGAATCTTTCAAGTTCGAAACAGTTTACTACGGTGAGAAAGATACTATCCCTAATTCACTCCCTTTCGTCTCTCCTATTGTCCCGACCGTACAAATGACCGTTACGCTTTCATTTCCTATACCAAGTTCGGCGTGCCCATGTTTTCTTGCGAATCTTGAGGGATTTGACCCTATTTCACGAAGAGTTGATAGGTTAGCGCAATCGCTTTTAACACATCAGTCATCACAAATTGCGCTAATTTATTCGCTTGATTTACATCCTCAAGATCGTACTCCACTTCCTTCTTCTTTTCGCCATTCTTCTCCCCCACCGAGACCATATTCTACCATTCTTCTTTCCACACGGTCTCGCGTGCTTCTCATTTTCTTGCACCAACTATACCATTTCCACGATAAGATTTTTGAATGATTGGTGCTAACTTTTGGCTTGTGCAAGGCCAAGCTTAAGTTTGGGAGAATCTTTGTATATATGTAAATATTTTTTGTTTTCTTTTCTATAAAAAATAAAAAAAAATTTCAAAACATTAAAAATATAAAAATTATAAATAAATAAACAGGGGAGTGCCGGTATTTTGAATCTCTTGGTTTAGCATGACAGTGAGGACACTGTCAAGTTCAAGTTTGGGGGTATGCTCGGTACGTCTTCATCCTTCGCATTCATTTGTATATATTTTTGCATTTGCATATTTATTTGAAAACCCATAAAAATTGAAAATTTTCAAAAATTATAAAAATTATTGTATTCAATATTGACTAATTGACTTGAGTTTGACAATTAGGTTAACTGGCTAGGAACAACTTGATCTTAGACTTAGTAAATTAAAAACCCTAAAGATAACATTCCTTAAAGTTTAATGGTAGAGAGTATATGCCTTGTAGTTTATTTAGAAATAGGCAAATTTTGGGTTCACTTCTTGGGCTAAGTCAAAACAAGGGAAGAGTATTGATGCTTTTATTAGAGTATAAGTTTGAAAAATAGTTCCTAGCTTAAATCTAGATTCTGAAAACGTATACCCTACAATTTGCACAATCACGAACCTTGAAACTTGGAATAGTAGAAGAGACCTTGAAATGCTCTTGTCTAAAGTCCTTGGTACGAAGAAAATAAAAGAAAAAAAAGTGAATAAAGGAAAAAAATGGACACTGGTTTTTGTGATTACTTACGGCTGTAAAAAAATAGAAAAATATTTAGCGAGGGTGCTTCATCACCTAGTGCCTTAGACCAACTGGTTTGGGAGTCACTGCTAAAGCCTTGGGTGTTGCAAAACTAGAAAATACGCTTTAAAGTGCTAACGCATCTTGTAATCGGTTGTTGGTACCTCAAGAAGTATTAACGGTCGCATGAAGGATGTGTAAGCAAATTTCATTTAAAAATTCACTAATTAATAAGTGCTTTGGACAATGGACGAGAGTACAATTGCTTGATTTGAATTTCCAAGTGTAGGGGTGATATTTACACACACGTGGGGATATGTGATTAGAGTTTCGATAAGAGAAAGGAATGAAGAATAGAACTTGTATTTTTAGTAAGGGTTGATAGAAATTCCTAAGTGGAGATGGAAACCTAGAAGGAAAACTTAAGAAATGCTGAAAGCTAAGTAGTCTACAGGATATATATAATCTTAAGTTAGATGATGAGGAAGCGTGAAGAATATGGGTGGATAATTTACAAGTAAAAGATAATAGAATTCCTTTTAGAAAACCTAAATGAAGAACAAAAGTCAATGGGCCGAATTGATAGGATTTTGTGGGTAGTATCCGCTGAAAACCCTCAGGAGACAACACTCCTCCTACTAGGGACACCTAGAGGTTTAACGGCTTGTTGCACGAGCTCAGTGCAATGGCGTTTCCCTGCGAAAGTGTGGTTAGGATTTTAGTGAATAAAAATAAGTTTGCTCGAGGACGAGCAAAAGATAAGTTTGGATTTTGGCTCGTCCTCGAGCATCACATGTCCAAAAGTTTAAATTTTTATGGTGCTAAATGAACATGCAAAGGAATCGATCCTAGAAAATTAGGGTTTCGAAACAATTAAGCTAATAAAGATTAGGGTTTGAAGGCTACAACCTTTGTAGCTCCCCTTTTGCTTGACTCCTTGATCTCTAGGGTGTTGGAAGAAGTTCCACTTGTAGTCCTCTTTCGTCCACGACGATCCACCCGAAGTTTCCCGTCCAAGCTTGCAACTTTGGAAAAGCAAAGAGAACACTCTAATCAAGTTGGCTAGACTTGAGTAGAATGATGTTGTGGCTAAGGATCTCACTTCAAAAACCTTTCTTTGTTTGTGTTTGACTCACTAGAAAAAAACTAGAGAGAAAAAGATGAAGGAGGATGAATATGGTGGCTATTTTCAACTAGAGGTGAAAAATAATAACCCTTAAGTGAAAAGAAATGAAATATAACCTTTTATATTTTATTCCTTCTCACTTTCAACCATGATTAAATGATGGATAGTTAATTTAACTTGGGTTTTAAATGATAAAGAGAAGGATAACCCTAGGTTAGTGGTAGTTGAGCATGGTTAGGTCAAAGGAAGAATGTAGAAGCTAGAATGATTATCCTTTCCTTTTCATTTTCTTTTAAATCCAAAATCAAATTATAATCCATAATTTAATCCATGGTGTGAGTTTTATATTGCCACCATTTCCATATGCTAACAACCATGATGGATGGGTGTATGTATGTATACATGTATGCACATCCACATGTGCATGAAACTAGAATGAAAGAAAGAAACACATGCATGCATGCATACATCCATCAAACCCTAGAAAGGTTTCAAGTGAGAAAACTAATGGTTAAATGATAAATCAACACTTGATTTATCTATCCGGTCATATCTCATATGACCCCACCAAAAGCAGTTCACCCGATCAATGTTCGGTATCATATACGCACATTTTAATCGGGTGCTTGCGCATATCGCATACGCGCACCACAACGTTTCTCCTGGACTGGGTAACTCCTTTGTGGGACTCTAAGACTCGTCAATATGCCGGCAGAGGGTGATGATCATATCAGGTACCCCCAAACCGCAAGCGGTCAGCTAAACGTAACGGCCACCCGGGTATTGAGCGATCAGAAGAAAACAAGCGAACCTGCTACAACTCCCGTCGAGCCAACCGGCAACACTACCGTACAGTCCGGTCTCTTCATCAGATATGCTGCATATCGAGCCTAGGGATGGTCACGTCGACCCCAATAACTCAATAAGTCGTGCCGGTGAATGGTCTATAACAGATCGAGAAACTACTGATAACACTTATCAGCAAATCTCAGCAGCCCTGGCCAGGGACTTGTTGTTATAACCAGTCGGGCACAGCACAGCATCAACTCCCAATACCGGGAGAGACGAAACCCCTCCTATCGCTCATCGTCTTCGTGTGTCTCGGGACTGTACCCAACGGCCACCTGTTTGCACGATTCAGTAGAGCCGTGGTAGGGTGGCAATCAAAGTACAGTGGGAGAGCACACAAGACTCCATGACGATCTCGGGTCTACAGACTAACCTGTACCAGTGTTACCTGAGAACTGCTATCCGACGATAGATATAATTCCATATAGGAGTTCTCGGCGAGTCCGTCCAGTGTACCCAGTCACCACTGAGCACCCGTATATGATCTTGATGTCAAACACCAATGGATATGGGATCATCCATCGCCCATCACATGGGTCTAGTATCATATACGCTAGTCTACTCTGGTATATCAATGCCCCGTCTCGATATACCTACGACTAGGGACTTTTCAGGATATGCTTATAGACTACAGATGCCCCACTGGTATGATCTCCATCATAATCAGAGCAGTCAAGCCAATATCCTCAGGGCTTTATCAGCATGTATGAATGAATAGAAGCATGATCAAATCAACATGTCAGATAAAGAAGAACCAGATAGCATACTATCATGTCGAGCAAGAGTGCATACTAAATATATATATACATGTATAGATACATCCACTATCATATAATGGCCTCTAGGGCATACATATATCCAACAATCTCCCACTTGCACTAAGGCCAGTTATTGGCGTATCTCATACCCAACATCTCAAAAAGTCGCTCATGCTGCGGCTGAGGGAGGGCCTTGGTGAATGGATCCGCGGCGTTGTTCTTTGTGTCTACTCTCTTAATCTCGATCTCGCGGCGATCTACAATCTCCCGGATCAAATGAAAGCGCCTCAGGATGTGTCTGGACCGCTGATGGGATCTGGGCTCCTTGGCTAACGCCATAGCCCCATTATTATCACAATACAAGGGTATTGGATCAATAATGGTTGGAACTACTCCTAACTCCGAGACGAACTTCTTCATCCAGACGGCTTCCTTGGCGGCATCATTTGCAGCAATGTACTCAGCCTCTATCGTAGAGTCTGCAACGGTATCCTGTTTAGAACTCTTCCAACTTACCGCCCCTCCATTGAGGGTAAATACAAACCCTGAGATAGATTTGCTGTCATCCTTATCGCTCTGGAAGCTCGAATCGGTAAAGGCCTCCATTTGGAGATCTGTATTACCATACACCAAGAACAATTCTTTAGTCCTTCGTAAGTACTTAAGAATGTTCTTCACAGCTGTCCAGTGGTTCTCCCCTGGGTTGGATTGATACCTGCTTACAACACTAAGTGCATAAGCTACATCTGGGCGTGTACATAACATCGCATACATTATAGATCCTACTGCCGAAGCATAAGGTATAATGCTCATGCGAGCTCTCTCTTCATCGGTCTTTGGACAAGAATCCTTGGAGAGAGTGACTCCATGGCAAGCGGGTAAGGTACCCCGCTTGGAGTCTTCCATACTAAATCTCTTTAGGATGGTGTTGATGTACCTGGTTTGGGACAATCCCAATAACTTTTTGGATCTATCCCTATAGATCCTTATGCCCAGGGTGTATGTGGCATCACCCAGGTCCTTCATGGAGAACCTTAGTGATAAGAATGATTTGACCGACTGTAGCATAGGAATATCATTTCCTATCAGAAGAATGTCATCCACGTACAATACGAGGAATGTGACAGCTCTTCCTACAGCCTTCTTATAAACACAAGGTTCATCTGGATTTTTGATGAAATCAAACTCTTTGATAACATCATCGAAACAGATGTTCCAACTCCGAGATGCCTGCTTTAACCCATATATGGATTTAAGCAATCTACATGCTTTCTCGCTGCTCCCACTGTCAATGAAGCCCTCTGGCTGATCCATATAAACGCATTCTTCTAAATCTCCATTTAGAAATGCTGTTTTAACGTCCATCTGCCATATTTCATAGTCGTAGTAAGCAGCAATAGCAAGTAGGATCCGAATGGATTTAAGCATGGCTACGGGCGAAAAAGTTTCGTCATAGTCCAAACCTGGTCTTTGACGAAAACCTTTCGCCACAAGTCTTGCCTTATAGGTCTCTACCTGCCCATCCACACCAATCTTTCTTTTAAAGATCCATTTGCACTCTACAGGTTTTACCCCAGGGGGTACAACGTCCAAAGTCCATACTTTGTTGGTGTACATAGACTCCATTTCGGATCTCATGGCATCCAGCCACTTCACAGAGTCACCACTCGTGATAGCTTGCTGAAAACTGGTAGGATCATCATCATCCATGATGCAATCTTCTCCGTCACCATCAACGAGGAAACCGAAGTACCTCTCCGGTGGGCGAGAAGTCCTACCAGACCTACGGAGTGGTCGAGGTTTTTCAGTTTCTGTTGCAACAGCCGGTTCAGCCAAATCGTCATTTGTAGTTTGTGTCTCCAGAACCTCTTCTAGATCTACTACCTTGCCATCATCTTTATCTGTGAAAAACTCTTTTTCCAAGAATGTGGCATACTGAGAAACAAACACTTTTTGTTCCTCTTTGTGGTAGAACAGATATCCATAAGAATTCTTTGGATATCCCACAAAGTTACACATGACTGACCGTGTCTCGAGTTTGTCCGGATTCTGCTTTTTAACATAGGCCGGGCAACCCCAAATCTTAATTCTTTTAAGAGATGGTCTTTTCCCATTCCATATCTCATATGGCGTGGTAGACACGGCTTTGGTTGGAACCCTGTTTAGCAGAAACGCTGCAGTCTCCAATGCATGCCCCCAAAACGAGACTGGTAACTCAGCGTCACTCATCATGGACCGGACCATATCTAATAGGGTCCTATTCCGTCGTTCTGACACACCGTTGTGCTGTGGTGTGTAAGGAGGAGTGAGCTGAGAGAGAATCCCATTCTCTTTTAGGAAGTTTGCAAATTCTGTACTGAGATACTCACCACCTCGATCTGATCGAAGCATCTTAATACTCAAGCCGGTTTGTTTTTCTACTTCTTGTTTATATTCAATGAATTTCTCGAAAGCTTCGGACTTGTGCTTTAATAAAAATACATGACCGAATCTTGAGAAATCGTCGGTGAATGTAATGAAGTATGAAAAACCGCCTCTAGCCTGTGTAGACATTGGCCCACATACATCACTATGTATGAGGCCAAGGAGCTGAGTAGCTCTTTCTCCGTGTCCGGTAAACGGAGTTTTGGTCATTTTACCCTTGATACAAGACTGGCAAGTCGCATAAGATTTATATTCAAAAGAATTTAAATATCCATCTTTGTGTAACCTGTTTAGTCTTGTTTCGTTAATATGACCAAGTCTACAATGCCAAAGAAAAGCTTCATTTAATTCTGAAAGTTTTCTTTTATTAGTGTTTTGTATACTGAAAACTGTGTGTTGATTTAGGACATATATTCCTTTATTAAGCGTACCATACCCAACCAACATTTGATTCAGGTGAATGTTCATAACATTGTTCTGCAACACAAAATTATATCCTTCATTGTCCAACAAAGAAACGGATATTATATTACATAGCATACTTGGTACAAAATAACATGGATTCAAAATCAAAATACATCCAGACGGCAACCCCAAGTGATACTCTCCCACTGCGACTGTATGTACATTGGAACCATTTCCAACGTGGAGAGTATGGTCACCTGTCTTCAAAACCTTGCTATTTCTCAGCCCCTGCATAGAATTGCAAATGTGAGAACCTGAACCGGTATCCAATACCCAGGAAGCAGAGTTTATAGAAAAACAGTTTTCAGTCACAAACGCACCTGAAGCAGAAGCATCACCATGCTTCTTCTTGAGACTTAAGTACTCCGTGCAATTGCGCTTCCAATGTCCTGTCTTGTGGCAATGAAAACATTCGCCCTTCCCCGAGTCTCCAGCCTTGGACTTTCCCTTTCCCTTCACCTTTTTAACTCCGCCCTTAGGATTAGTGGGTTTCTTCTTTTTCTTTCCCTTGGCCTTAGCTTTCGGGCGAGAAGAAGAAGACTGTCCAATAGTCATAACGGGAGTTTTTGCTAACTTCATAGTGCTCTCTGCACTCCTTAACATATTAAGGAGTTCAGGGAGGTCCTTCTCCATGCCATGCATGTTGAAGTTCACTATGAACTGAGCAAAGATGGAGGGGAGGGACTGCAGAATAATATCTATATATTGTTCATTGTCCATCGTCCATCCAAGGTCCTCAAGCTCTTCTATAAGAGCTATCATCTTCAGAACATGGTCTCCTACTGGTGTGCCAGGGGCCATTCACATTTGAAACAATTTCTTTGATGCTTCGTATCGTAATACGCGGGATTGCTCCCCATACAACTCCTTTGTATGGAGCAATATACCGTGAATGTCCATGTCCTCGTGCTGCTTTTGATGTGTGTTATCCATCGATGCAAGCGCGAGGCATGTGGCCGTGGCACAGTCAGCGTCCCATGTCTTGCGGACTTCAATGTCCCCAACTGAGGATTTTGGACCAGGGACGGGCGGGGCTGAAGCCGTGAGGACATATGATACTTTATCATAAGTCAAGGCGATTTTCAGATTCCTCAGCCAGTCTTTATAGTTGGTCCCATTCAGTTTGTTTTTATCTAGTAAAAGCTTGAGTCCAGTCATGGGTATTTGCCATTAAGAGAGAGAAAAGAATACACTCAGCGAAAGCTCTTGCATAGATTAGATTGGTTTATTATCTTGTCTAATCGATGTTTCCCACTGCTTTTATTGAGTTTTTCTTTCAAACCTAAAAAAGAAAAACTAGCCAGGATTAATTACAGTCTACAACTTCGCTAACCGTTCAGCCAGGCTAGTGTCGGTACTTTGAGGGAGGTTCCCCGTGCTTTCGCACGGACCTAATTAGAGGAAACCTCGTTTTCCCAGAGGCGGAGCCCCGTTAACACCTTTCTAGACACCTAATGAGTTAGCTAATTGTAAACTGTAAAACTCTCCTAGGAGCAACTATTGCCCACAGTGGGATCGGGATCCAACCATCACATGGAAGGTATGCAATCTCATTGCAAATTTCAACACTTGAAATTCCCGATGTAATTTTTACCCCTAGTACTTATGACCTTAACTATGGTCAACAAATCATAAGTACCAGTCAAGTTCTACCCATCATTTCTTGATCAATTAGACCCACCCATATGACCCTTAACTATGGTCAACAAAGTCGCATGAATGTCCTAATTAATCTGCATCATATGTAGTGTAGGAAGACATCACTTAGCTACCGTACACTACGCCTTAACTAAAGTCAACAAACGTAGCACGAATACTAAGTACTCTACTTCCTAAAATGACGGAGGGTTGCGAATGATTTTTAAGAAAATCTTTAACGCTTTGAACTTGATATCGTTGTAGAATCAAACAGTTTTCAAAAGGAGTGGCTTAAGCTCCGCATTTTTGAAATGTAGCTTTTTCATAAATAGCCGAGTAGTTTTCAAATCAGATTCTACAATATCTTTTTAGGTTTATTTTCTTTACATTAATCACATTAATGTAATCCCATCATTTAAGTCCTTAAGTCAATCACAGAAAAGAAACGAAAATAACACTTACGCTTATGCCATCCGCATTCGCCGCAATGTTCCGTTATGCACCGTTAGGTTACTTAACTAACGGCATACCGGGACGGGACTAGCGCGGGTGTAAAACATAAGCAACGTCTACTATATATCATATATATAATATGTCATTCGTCTCAGATATCACAGAACACAGGCAGCAGAAACATAGATATAACGTGGGATATCCTAGGACGTCCATATTTAGTATTTAGCCAGAATAGAAAATACGGATTCCACAGTCGCGATGAATAGCCAAGCCCACACCCTGGACCCCTACGAGAGCGGCAAGTGACCCTACCAATTCTGGAGTTTAGGAGACCCGGTCTCGACTCCTCGAGATGGCCTCCCACTGAACCCCAGAACCCGGTCACCTGTGCTCCCCTCCTTGGGTCCATCCTAATGCGGAAAAGTAAATAATATACAACACTGGTAACACAACCTCAACCCGGAAGTGCCCCAAATAAAAGAATATTACATTACATTTGAATTTACATGAATGAAAATATAAAACTCTCATCTCACATAAAACCCCCGGCTATTCAATCGCGACAATCCTGCACATCATATCTCAGCAACACATAATATCTCATATCATCAACGTAAGTAAGTATGCATACCCCAATTGTCGTTGACGTATAGCAACGAAACCGGCGATATCGAACATACTACACTTACGGTCACAGAAAAGAAAGTGTAAAACTACAATATTTGGAATCCACATTCTCTTTAGACATCATAAATGCGAGATATCACATATTTCGTATTTCATGCCTAAACTATATGAATTCCACATATTGTATCACATTCCAGACAAACAGACAGTATTAAAGTTTTCGAACGAACGATCAAGTACCCAAGATTCACTAAAGCTCAACACTTGAGCAGGGTTCAAAAATCCGGAGTGTGACACAGTAGTAGCGGTCCAGCCGTAGAAGGGTCAAGCCAACGCCTCACATGTGGCACGCCGTACTGCCCCAAACCCTAAGGTTCAAAGGGCAGTTCGAGACGGTCACATAATCGAGTTAAGGTTTGTTGTCTTCTAGAGGGACCACCGCAAAAAGACTTGCACGTATCTCCAAAGTATTTAAACCCCGTGAATAGTGAGCAAATGATATTCGTTCAAACACTTCAATACTTTCTAATTTACCCGGAAAAGCTATGAAATGAAAATCCCGATCGAATTGACGAGTCCAAAACCATCTCCAGAATTTTTCAAAACTAAATACAGATTAAAAATATCCAAAAAAATATACAAGCCGATTCATGAATTACTGTAAAAAAATTATCCATCAATTAATATAAACGGCCGCGGAACCGCGGCCTAAGCAAGCTTAGGCCGCGTTTCCGCGGCAAGAATCACTGTTCATTGAATAATTTTTGTACCGTAATCCTTATTTTTTCCTGCTGTATTTTTTACATATTTTTAATTCTGAAAAATGTCAAATTTTAGAAAATTTCCAGAGAGCACCCTAAAAAGCCGTATTTCGGTTCGATCGGAGTTTTAACTTTGTAAAAAGGTCACCTAATGTTCTAGGTCGGCTCTGATACCAATGAAAGTTTTTTCTAGCACCCTATGAAGAGTTTTGAAGCATCACATGTCCAAAAGTTTAAATTTTTATGATGCTAAACGAACATGCAAAGGAATCGATCCTAGAAAATTAGGGTTTCGAAACAATTAAGCTAATAAAGATTAGGGTTTGAAGGCTACAACCTTTGTAGCTCCCCTTTTGCTTGACTCCTTGATCTCTAGGGTGTTGGAAGAAGGTCCACTTGTAGTCCTCTTTCGTCCACGACGATCCACCCGAAGTTTCCCGTCCAAGCTTGCAACTTTGGAAAAGCAAAGAGAACACTCTAATCAAGTTGGCTAGACTTGAGTAGAATGATATTGTGGCTAAGGATCTCACTTCAAAAACCTTTCTTTGTTTGTGTTTGACTCACTAGAAAAAAACTAGAGAGAAAAAGATGAAGGAGGATGAAGATGGTGGCTATTTTCAACTAGAGGTGAAAAATAATAACCCTTAAGTGAAAAGAAATGAAATATAACCTTTTATATTTTATTCCTTCTCACTTTCAACCATGATTAAATGATGGATAATTAATTTAACTTGGGTTTTAAATGATAAAAAGAAGTATAACCCTAGGTTAGTGGTAGTTGAGCATGGTTAGGTCAAAGGAAGAATGTAGAAGCTAGAATGATTATCCTTTCCTTTTCATTTTCTTTTAAATCCAAAATCAAATTATAATCCATAATTTAATCCATGGTGTGAGTCTTATATTGCCACCATTTCCATATGCTAACAACCATGATGGATGGGTGTATGTATGTATACATGTATGCACATCCACATGTGCATGAAACTAGAATGAAAGAAAGAAACACATGCATGCATGCATACATCCATCAAACCCTAGAAAGGTTTCAAGTGAGAAAACTAATGGTTAAATGATAAATCAACACTTGATTTATCTATCCGGTCATATCTCATATGACCCCACCAAAAGCAGTTCACCCGATCAATGTTCGGTATCATATACGCACATTTTAATCGGGTGCTTGCGCATATCGCATACGCGCACCACAACGTTTCGCCTGGACTGGGTAACTCCTTTGTGGGACTCTAAGACTCATCAATACGCCGGCAGAGGGTGATGATCATATCAGGTACCCCCAAACCGCAAGCGGTCAGCTAAACGTAACGGCCACCCGGGTATTGAGCGATCAGAAGAAAACAAGCGAACCTGCTACAACTCCCGTCGAGCCAACCGACAACACTACCGTACAGTCCGGTCTCTTCGTCAGATATGCTGCATATCGAGCCTAGGGATGGTCACGTCGACCCCAATAACTCAATAAGTCGTGCCGGTGAATGGTCTATAACAGATCGAGAAACTACTGATAACACTTATCAGCAAATCTCAGCAGCCCTGGCCAGGGACTTGCTGTTATAACCAGTCGGGCACAGCACAGCATCAACTCCCAATACCGGGAGAGACGAAACCCCTCCTATCGCTCATCGTCTTCGTGTGTCTCGGGACTGTACCCAACGGCCACCTGTTTGCACGACTCAGTAGAGCCGTGGTAGGGTGGCAATCAAAGTACAGTGGGAGAGCACACAAGACTCCATGACGATCTCGGGTCTACAGACTAACCTGTACCAGTGTTACCTGAGAACTGCTATCCGACGATAGATATAATTCCATATAGGAGTTCTCGGCGAGTCCGTCCAGTGTACCCAGTCACCACTGAGCACCCGTATATGATCTTGATGTCAAACACCAATGGATATGGGATCATCCATCGCCCATCACATGGGTCTAGTATCATATACGCTAGTCTACTCTGGTATATCAATGCCCCGTCTCGATATACCTACGACTAGGGACTTTCCAGGATATGCTTATAGACTACAGATGTTCCACTAGTATGATCTCCATCATAATCAGAGCAGTCAAGCCAATATCCTCAGGGCTTTATCAGCATGTATGAATGAATAGAAGCATGATCAAATCAATATGTCAGATAAAGAAGAACCAGATAGCATACTATCATGTCGAGCAAGAGTGCATACTGAATATATATATACATGTATAGATACATCCACTATCATATAATGGCCTCTAGGGCATACATATATCCAACACATGGGTAGCCGTTACGTAAAGCTAATGCCGCTGACGTGCTTATGGTTATGGATTTATCCAGTAACGCACTGTCGGCGTACTGTCGAGTCTTTAGAGTCCCACACAGAGAGTTTCTTTGGTTCGGGCGAAACGATATAGAGGCCGTATGGTTTTACGGCAGAGGTTCGATCACATACGTGTACTTATGCATGTATGATGTTCGGACGGATAGTACTAGCGGGCTTTGGTTTAAGCCGGATCCTAGTATTATATTCTTGGATTAACTTTGTCTCTTTGTATTCGTATTTTTCGGAATATGGATACGGGTATGTATATACGGTGAGGGGTATTCTTGTAATTATACAAAGGTGCTTCTAGAAGAAGACACCTCATTATTTGTTTTAACCATTTAATTAAATGGTTAATGAGGTGGAGGGTGAGGTGTTACATGATAATAAATGAAGCATGGCTACTTGGTGACTCGTGTAGTAACTCATGGTTTAATATTGATTCATGGTTGATATTTTGTGTAGATATTTTTGTGTTTGCATTATTATCTACAACACTTAGCCATTCTTCATTCTATTATGCTCATTATCAACACTCTCATTTTTCCTCCAAGCTCTTTTCTTCTACCTCAATCCCTAATAGTCTCATGTGTTGAGAAACCTAGGGTTCTTGAGACAAATCAATCCATCATCACTCTCTACATTATCTAGGTTACTTAGATTAGCATACTAAGTAAACTAGTTACCTCAGTTTAGAGGTAGGAGCTCAAAGTAGACACTCTCGGATGGATCATCTTTAACGTGAGGAAGCCGTCAATCAAGCTCGATCATGGAGGCCACTAGGAGTATACTAAAAGAGAGGAGTGAAGACCCGAAGGACTTGAGCCTCTTGGTATAAATTTCTTTCATAGTAGTTTTCTTCTTTAAATGCTAGTTAGTTTTATGGTAGATCCGGTTTAGGGTTATTCTAGCGCCAGTGTAAACTTGTATAAAAAAAATTGTTCCGCAAATGGCCACGGATGATGGCCAGGGCGTAAGTGTTACCCAACATGGTATCACAGCCAGCCCATAAAACCTACACTAGCAGTTTTAAACGATGTTAAAGTAACGAAACCGAAACAATTCCGAAATACGAAACCTAATTTTCAAGTTTCTATCAAATTTTGCAAAGTCTCTAAATTTTTTTTAAACAGCTGCAGAGTGCTCTTTGTGTTGTACTTAGAACACCAGAGAAAAACGAGCAAATAATTCAAAAAATTGCCCGGCGAAAAACTCATTTTGGTCGGCCTGGCTGGTTCTACTGTTTCCTAAAATGCTCGTTTTTGTTTGGTTTTCTATATCACTTGGATTTAGGGTTTCAGGATATGTTTGATTTTGCCCAAGTTTGATATTCTGTTATCTTTGTGATTGGGGCAATTCGAAGTATTTCAAAGTAGTTATTTTAACGTCGTTTATAGGTTTCAGTACATACACATCTATCTGCGACCGTGAATATCATTAGAGCGGTATAACCCTTCTAACTGCTATATGTTCTTGTCACGACCCAGAATTTAGCTCATGATCGGCATTTAAATCACACAACGTTTAAAGGCGTAACGTAATTCAAGTAAGCCGAAGCCCAGAAATCTAAAACTTTTTAGGGAAAATAATAGAGGTGAAGTTTTTAAAATAATGGTATAATGAAATCAAGTTTTTCTTTAAATGCATAACTATGATATATGAAAAGGCAAGTGAATTATACACTAGTTGAAAACATATTTTTCGTCCTTTTAAAAATTTGGGCAGCACCTTCCTTGTAATTTTTGATCCAAAACCCCATACAAGCAATATATATAGGCATCCCCAAGCGGGAGCTAACTCTTCGCCAATTAGCGGAATCACAACCACGGAATAAACATATACACGACGCCCTACGGTGAAGATCAACACAGAAGAATAAATAGAGCAAGACATCATCATCTCAAAGAAGCGAACATACACCCATCGCTCTAAGTCTCGCAAATACACCAGTCTGTCTAGGTCTACCAATATACAAATTTTAATTTTTGATTGATGGTGTTTATCTAGATATAATAGAAATAATAAGTACAAGAGTAGGCACGATCCAGCGTGTGTCCCACCTACCAAAGCAAAACACCCAGAAGGAACTGTGTGCCAGCAATGCTGCTACTGATCCAAGCGGTCAAACTTGCAAGAAAACTGTGGCACAACGGGAGTGAGTTGCCAACTCGTGAGTAGAAAATATCAGCAGGTAGAAATCGAATAACAACAATTCCTAGGTCATACTATATCATGATGGTAATACTATGATATCTAGGATAACCATGTATGCATACGTATCAACAATATAATCGATGCCAGTCACAACATGTAAAAGATCAAACGTCTGAAATCATGTGCCTGTATGTATAAGGAAAATCAACCAACCTGTGTCCATCAACGACACATCAATATCATGGAAACTGAGTGTCCAACATCGACACTCGAAAACATCATGAAACCCGTGTCCAGTATTGACGCGTAAATCCTCATATCTCAGGCGCCGCATTCTCTGATCGACCCTTAGGCGCCGCATCCTCTGATTGGCCCTTATATCCATCTCACGACTCCGGTCGGTATCCTCCGGATAACCGCCGGGTCCAAACTATCACCGGTAGGTAGTGCTCTCCTGCCAGGCTCATCGTCTACATCTCGGGCTTATTGCCTCGGGGTACCTTACCGGGTCCATCATGTATCCGCAGACAGCTCATCTAACTTCTCGAATCGGGTATCGAAAACAAGCTCAGAACCGAGAAAAACTCATGGTGGACGCCTCAAAATCACATCACGAGAAACCACATTTTTAAAACAATTCATAATTTCCCTTGAAATATATCCGCGGTTCTCAAATCCAGAAATCTCATGAAAACAATATCTCAATGCATGCAACCCTAAAGAACGATGTATGCAACATAGAACGGTAATGTGAGCATATCAAATATATCATGTAAACATGTCATATGATAGTACTGAACAGTTAAGAATAATATCATGATATAGCCATTCTACTGTGTAAGTGGCATAACAATTACCGATGATGAATGTGTGTGAGCCGGCAAATCTGTGTAAGTATAACGTGCGCATCATCGATAATTGTGCAGGTGTACTAGCAGACGATATCATAACAAATAGTGGAAGCACAGGTATATATATAAAATGTAATGAGAGTAAAATGAACATAACAGTAAGGTAAATAGTAACACAACATGCTAAGATATATCTCGATACACGAGCCATACAATTATCATATCTAAAATAACACGAATCTTTATTTTTTAGAAAAGTAGGGACTACGGTCTTTTTAAAGAAAGAAATACCTTTTGAAATCCGTAGCGTCTCTCGGTTTGTCATTTGAAAATGTACATGATTCGTTAGTTTTGAAAATAGGTATGACTCGAACCCTATTCTAATATCTACATAAGTAATTAAAAGACTAAAAGGCTAAACTAATCCCGAGTCAAAAGTACGGATCAATCATCATATATACATCTCATATGGTATAGTCCGTCGTACGGCCTCCTCAAAATCGAGGGTACGGGTCAAATATCATATATCATAATTCGTACGGTATGATCTGTCGTACGATATCATAAATAAGGGTACGGATCTAAGGTCACGTACAACATATAACTCTTTATTCTCATATATATATATATATATATATATATATATATATATATATATATATATATATATAACTCAAGTCACATCTATATCAAACTCATATCATGTCTTGGAAAAATTATCTATATTCTCATATCGTCTCACATCCGTATATCGACATATTAAACCAAGTCATCTTATTTCATCACATTCTCTTTTCATCATATGAATATCTCACATCAAGTCATCTTGCATATACATCACATTCTCATTTGTATATATGTAAAATTTTATATCATCTATTGGCATACGAATATAACATGTACATTGCCTTGCATTCTCAAGCCAACATATCCACTAATGTCATCTTTTATCATATCATCTCATACTAAAACCTTTAATCATGATCGTAAGTTTGTAGCATATCTTTTCTCCAAATCATAATTTATATATTGATTTTCCATATCAATGGCTGCGGGGGTGCTATACGCTATCCACCCGACTTCCCACGTAGATATAAATCTACTCACTTGCCAAACTCCTTACTTAGCCGAGGTCGATGTGCTTTGTCATCTCGGAATCCACGCGAAGGTACCTACAATCAATATACAATCGTAGCGTTATTAGAACCAAGTCCGAAAACCGATACGGCACACGAATTACTTATAGGTTAGAACCTATAGCTTACGCATGCAAGAATAACCATATAATCCTCGTCGTTGACGTACAATCGTACAACGACCAAATCACATCAAGAAATTGATAAATCCAAGTTTCAAATATCGGAAAACATTGTCAAAATCAACTCAAAAAGCTCCCAGATTTTAGCACAGGTAGACTAGGACAAAACAACCAATACAGTAGCTGGGTTATAAGGAGTGTGAGCTGCAGGAAAAACCCCATCACCAGAACCCAAAATTGGGCCGGTGAGATATGCTACAGTAACGGGTGGCGCCAGCCATATCTTTGAATATGGGTCTTGTTCTTCTGTGGTAGTCTTCTAGTGGTCTAACTAGGTCGATGTAGTTGTTTGATCTTCTTATGAACATCCCAACTTGCTCCAGATTCCATTAAATCCTCAAAAACTCCACAAAACCGATATCGGAAAATTGCAGTTTTCGTATTTGGGGTTCTAGCTCAAGTCTAGACCAGAATTCTAACACTAAAAGGGTTTTGTAGCCACAACTAAACCTCAGTTACACTTTCACAAACAAAATATCCCTAAACCTCTTCTTGGAAATTTCAAAGATCACTAATCTATATCAGTTTTACTCTAAACTATTATAGGGTGTAAAGAAACTAAAAACTTAACTAAAAGAATAGAAATATACCTCATTTGGCAACTCAAGAAATTTCTTGGGTTGCCCAAAGTGCTCAAAACCTTGACTTGATCCTACCATAGTGTTTGTAGTGAGCTTGTGCACAATATTTGTGAAGGGGGTATAAGGTTTGGCTAAGTTTTTAGGTGTTTTTGTAATGATACAGGAGATGGAGGGATGAGGGAGATGAAGGAGGAAGAATGGAGGAGATGAAGGAAATGAGAGGTGAAGGGAAAAATGAAAAGTGAAGTAGTAGCCATGGTTCACTCTCTCTCTCTCTCTCTCTCTCTCTCTCATGCCATACCTACATGTCCCCTCTTTGACTTTTCTTCTCTTTTATTTTCTCTTTTTCTCATTAAAACCAAATATCAAGCATACAAAAGAAGCAATATGCAACAAAATGCAACATGTCATGGTGCACTAGCCATGGATATTTAAAAATACAGATTTAGCTTAATCGTGATTAATAGTGCACTAATCAAGTTTAATTTAAACTTACATATAATTAATTATAAAATGACCAAATCCAATAAATATCTTTTTAATAATTAAACCATATTAATCTCCAATTATTTTCCAAATATTGGTATATAATTATACCATTTTAAGAAAACCCCAATTCGCAAATCGAATAGTTTTCGTGAAATATATTATTTTAATATTTAAATTCAAAAAATAATATTTTATATTTCTGAAATGTGACAGTTCTATTAGACGAGTTTGCGAACATGATATTCACGTTGATGTTTGTGTTTATGCTGAGGTTGTAGTTAGATTGTCGTGGTGGATAACTTGATGATGCAATGATAGTTGTACAGTTGTGATTCATTTGTATATTCATATTGCAGGACGAGCGTTCGACATGTGGACTGCCTTTTTGCCAGATTGTATATTATTTGTTTGGGACATGACCGGATTGAGATCGATGTCACCATTGTACATATTATTTTTCTTTTTTGTACTAGGATTACCCAGCGGTGGAGTGCAAGAATAGCCGGGTTCTACAGGGAAACAAGCCCGCATCTCATGGCGTTGAGACGGAGGGGGCTTCACTCTAGAATTGGCGGGCTATTCGCTGCACTCGTAGGGGGTATAGCATGACCCATGGAGGGGCGCTCAAGTTACCAGATCCCGTGAAGTGTTGGGTGGCCCATTCACTTTGTTGATTGGGGTTGCCTCACTTATGGGATTGGCGGGTAACTTGCCGCACTTGTAGGGGTCCAGGTTTTCATTGCACAGGCTATCCACACGATCGGGAACGTCCGGTTTTATTTGCGGCTCAAATGAAACCCGATGCTCCAAGTTTATCCACCATTTTGTGTTGCTTGCTGAGATTCTGTGATGTTGCTTATTATCATGCCTGGAACGAATGTTATATATATTTATATATATACTGGTAGATATTGTATATGTTTTGCACCCTTGCTAGTCCAGCCCCCGCTCTGCCGTTAGTTAAGTAATCTAACGGTGCATGACGGGGCCCCGTGGCGAATGCGGATGGCATATACGTACATTGTATTTTCGTTCTTTTCTGGTGTGATAGGTTATTTGATGGGACCGCATTAATTTTGATTAATGCATGAAAAGAAACCTAAATGATGTTGTTGGAACAAATTTTGAAAAACTACAGTTATATTCTTTCGCTTTGCACAGTGGTATTTAGTCGTGAATATCCAGCACCTCATTCCAGAAGGCAAGAGCCAAGATCCCTTCGCAGGGAGTGACCTCTTGAGAAAAAGTTTATACTGTAGATTACTCGATTTTTTCAAAACCAAAAGTTTTCAAAAGCGGAGCCTAAACCACTCCTTTTCAAAACTGCTCAGGTTCCTTCAACAATATCAAGTTCATTACGTTAAAAGGTTTTTCGCCAAAAACTCAGCCGTAGCCCTCCGTCATTTTAGATAAGTAGTATTTAGTATTCGTGCTATGTTTGTTGGCATCCGTCAAGGCATAGTGTACGGTACCTAAATAATACTTATTTGCTGCATTAAGATGCAATAATTTAGAACAGTCGTACAACTTTATTGGCATCCGTCAAGGGCAAGTACGGGTGTGTCTAAATTGATCAGGACAATGACGGGTAAAACTTAACTTGCGCTTTATGATATATTGGCATCCTTCAAGGTCATAAGACACCTGGGGCAAAAACCACATCGGAAGTTTCAAATATACAGGAAACTTGCAGATTCAGCATACCATCTGGAGTGTAGTGAATGGAGTGGATTCCATCTAGGTCATCACACAATGATAGTTGGATCCCGATCCCACTGATGAGTAGGATTACTCTTGGGAGATTATTTCACTTAACAATCAATGCTATAAACCAAGTAGATATCTAGAACAGTGTTAGCGGGGCTGCACCTCCAGGGAAAAAAGGTTACATAATTAAGGAATTTTGCGAAAGCGTTGGAAAACCTCTCTCGAAGTACCGACACTAGCCTGGCTGAAAGGTTAAGCAAGTATTGTAACGTGCAATTAATCCTGACTAATTTTCCTTTTAAGGTTTGCTGGAGAATTCGAGAAAACAGTGGGAGCCATACTGATTAAATAAACTAATAACCAATCTAATCTTGCAAGAACGCATACTAAGTGTTTCTTTTCTCCCCCTCCAGATAGCAACCATTTCACGCCCTAATCAAGATAATAAAATGTATCGCTTGACCGATCCGAATTCTTATTCGAGGCTGGGGAACATCGGTTTGGCTCTGTCTTATGACGACGGTCATGAGTATGAGCAGAGGAAAGAGGATTGCATGAATTTCTTGATGACCCCAACGAAGAAGAAGCATACTATTGCATCTCCTTCAGGTGTTCTTGTTATTAAGAACTATTTTTCCGTCTGTCCTACCTCCTGGGTACTAGAAACCGGATCAGGATCTCATATCTGTAACTTATTGCATGGACTGAGAAAAAGTAGGATAGTTGGACCTAATGATATATCCCTAAGAGTGGGGAACGAAGCACAAGTTGATACTGTTGCCGTCGGTGAATATCACCTAGTGTTGCCAAATGGCAATACTATGATTTTGAACAATTGCTACTATGTACCTTCTATGGTCTGCAACATCATATCAGTTTCTTTACTTGATAAAAATGGATATAACTTTGTTCTTGATAGAAATATCATGAACATTTACCTTGATAAGGTATTGGTTGCAGAAGGTATACTGTGTAATGGTATCTATGTTCTAAATGTAAACACAATTTTCAATGTACAAAACACACGCAAGAGGAAGAGTTCAGATACGAACGAATCCTACTTGTGGCATTATAGATTTGGTCATATCGGAGAGAAAAGACTAACTAAGTTGCATAAAGATGGTTTTTTGAATACGTTCGAATTTTCATCTTATGAAACCTTTCAGTCTTGTCTCAAGGGAAAGTGACCAAATCACCTGGACACGGAGAAAGTGCAGCAGAGCTCTTAGAACTCATACACAGTGATGTATGTGGTTCGATGTCTATACATGCACGGGGTGGGTTCTCGTACTTCATCACATTCACTGACGATCTCTCTAGGTTCGGATATGTGTATCTTTTGAAACATAAATCTGAAGCTTTTGAGAAATTCAAAGAATTCAGAAACGAAGTAGAGAACCAGACTGGCAAAAGTATCAAGATCCTCCGATCTGATAGAGGAGAGGAGTACTTAAGTATGGAATTCCGGAGATTTCTGAAAGAGAATGGTATTCTCTCTCAGCTTACTTCTCCGTATACACCACAGCACAACGGTATATCGGAGCGGAGGAACCGTACCCTATTGGACATGGTCTGCTCCATGATGAGTAATGCAGAATTGCCTTTTTCATTCTGGGGGTTCGCCCTTGAAACGGCTATATATCTATTGAATAGAGTTCCTACCAAAACCATGCCTACCATCCCATATGAAACATGGGAAGGGAAAAGTCCATACCTTAATTTTATTAAGATACAGGGTTGTCCGACTTATGTTAAAAAACAAAATCCGGATAAGCTTGAGGTACGATCAATTCTTTGTAAGTTTGTAGGATATCCTAAGCATTCATAAGGATATATGTTCTACCACACCGAGGAACAAAAGGTGTTTGTTGCTCGCCATGCTGTCTTTTTAGAGAAGGAATTTCTTGCAAAAGAAATTAGTGGGAGCGCGGTAGAACTGGAAGAAATTCCAGAGGGACAAACTATAACTGAAGATTTGGTAGAACCAGAGAATTCAATAATTTCAAACGAACCTCAGCCGCTCCGCAGATCTAGTAGGATTTCTCATCCGTCCAAGAGATACTATAGTTTTCTCATAGACGGGGATCGAGAGGATTGCATCTTGAAAGAAGATGAACCTACTAGTTTCAGGCAGGCTATTATCAGTAGGGACTCTGATAAGTGGCTGGATACTATGCAATCCGAAACGGAATCCATGTACACCAATAAAGTGTGAACTTTGGAAATTGCTCCATCTGGGGTAAAACCCGTTGGATGCAAATGGATCTACAAAAGGAAAATTGGTGTGGATGGGCAAGTGGAAACCTATAAGGCTAGAATTATTGCAAAAGGTTTTCGTCAAAGACCAGGATTGAACTATGACAAAACTTTTTCTCCAGTGGCTATGCTCAAATCTATTCAGATCCTACTTTCCATTGCTGCCTTCCATGACTATGAAATCTGGCAGATGAACGTAAAAACAACTTTTCTAAATGGGAGTTTGGAAGAGTGCATTTATATGGATCAGCCAGAAGGTTTTATAGACAGTGGAAGCGGCGGGAAGGTGTGCAAGTCGCTCAAATCCATTTATGGATTGAAGCAGGCATCGCGGAGCTGGAACATCTGTTTTGATGAAACAGTCAAGGACTTTGACTTCATCAAGAATGAGGATGAGCCATGTATTTATAAGAAGATTGTAGGACAAACTGTCGTATTCTTAGTCTTGTACGTGGACGACGTTCTTTTGATAGGAAATGATATTCCTATGCTACAATCGGTCAAGCTGTTCTTGTCACAAAGGTTCTCCATGAAGGACCTGGGTGATGCCTCGTACATTCTGGGGATCAAGATCTACAGAGATAGACCCAAGATATTATTAGGACTTTCGTAGTCCAGGTACATAGAGACCGTACTAAAGAGATTTAGTATGGAAGATTCTAAGCCCGGTAATATACCCACATTGCACGGAATCACCCTCTCCAAAGAGATGTCTCCTAAGACTGATGAGGAGAGGGTTCGCATGAGCATTATACCCTATGCTTCGACGGTAGGATCTATAATGTATGCGATGCTATGTACAAGACTAGATATAGCTTACGCGCTAAGCGTAGTGAGCCGGTATCAGTCGAACCCAGGTGGGAACCACTGGACAACAGTGAAGAACATTCTCAAGTACCTGAGAAGGACTAAGGAGATGTTCTTGGTTTTCGGTAATGGAGACCTAAAAGTCAAGTCCTTTACCGATTCAAGCTTCCAGAGTGACAAAGATGACAATAATTCTGTCTCGGGTTTTGTATTTACCATCAACGGAGGGGCGGTGTATTGGAGGAGCTCCAAACAGGACACCGTCGCAGACTCGACGATGGAGGCTGAATACATTGCTGCAAACGATGCCGCAAAAGAAGTGGTCTTGTTCATTACTGAACTTCAGGCAGTTCCGTCCATTGTTGATCCAATACCTCTGTATTGCGATAACAATGGGGCTATAGTTTTAGTGAAGGAACCACGGTCCATCAGAAATCCAGACACATCTTAAGGCGGTATCACCTGATCAGGGAGATCATAGATCGCCAGGAGATCGAGATCCGGAGAGTGGATACAAAAGATAACACGGCGGATCCATTTACAAAGGCCCTCTCTCAAGCACAGTTCGAGCGACTTTTTGAGATGTTGGGTATGTGGTACACCAGCAGTTGGCCTTAGTGCAGACGTTGGGTATTCGGTACGTCTTTAGTGCAAGTAGGAGATTATTGGATATGTATGCCCTAGAGGCCATTATTGTATATGTATACATGTGGATGCTAGGGATATGTATGTACATGACAATCTTGCTCAGTTATATAGTATATTATTTAAGTTATCTTTATCAACATGTGTGTATTTCTTTCTTATGATGCTTTATGTTGTTTGCACATATTGATAAAGACTCGATACAGTAGTATACTATTATGGTTTGACTTTATCTTAACATATGCATATATTATATATGTCGACCATATGTTGATAAAGCCCGTAGGATCTTGCTTGAATACCAGCGTTATGATGGCGATCATACTTGTGGGAGCTGGGTAGTCTATAAGCACATCTTTAAATGTCCCAAGTCGGATGAGTGTCGAGATTGGGCATCAATACTCCAGAGTAAACTTGCGTATACGTTTCTAGACCCCGACGAGGGACGGTGGTTGGTCCCACAACTATTGGTGTGATCACCTAAGATTGTATACGGGTGTTCACTGGGGGTGAGTATACTGGATGGACTCGTTGAGAACCTCTAGATGGTATTATACCTATCGTCAGATAGCGGTTCTCATGTGACATGTGTACAGGTTAGTCTTTGGACCTGAGATCGTCATTTGTCTCATGTAAGTTCCTACTGTGCTTTGATCACCCTACCACGGCTCTACTGAGTCATGCAAACAGGTTTTGGTTGGTTACAGTCCCGAGCCACATGGAGGAAGTGGGTGATTGTCAGGGATTCGTCTCTCCAGGTATTAGGAGTCAATATCGCACTGTGTTCGATTGGCCAGGACCATAAGACCTTGGCCAAGGCAGTTGGGGGATTTACTGATAGGTTGATCAGTAGTTTCCCGGATTGGGCCCGAGCCACATCAGCATGAATTATCGGGTTATTAGGGTCTGACATATACCACTCACTAGACCCGGTATGCGATACTCTTAAACGAAGAGACCGGACTTTACAGAGATTGTCACGGATAGGCTCAGTTGGGATCCAGATGAGTTTGCTCGTCGGCTTTCCTTTTTCAACAGGTACACGGGTAGCCGTTACATACAGCTAGTGCCGCTGACGTGCTTGTGGTTATGGATTTATCCAGTAACGCACTGTCGGGGTACTGTCGGGTCTTTAGAGTCCCACACAAAGGGTTTCTCTGCTTCGGGCGGAACAATGTAGAGGCCGTATGGTTTCACGGCAGGGGTTCTATCACATACGTGTACTTGTGCACGTATGATGTTCGGGCGGATAATACTATAGGGCTTTGGTTTAAGCCGGATCCTAGTATTATATTCTTAGATTAATTTTGTCTCTTTGTATTCGTATTTTCAGAATACGGATACGGGTATGTATATACGGTAAGGGGTATTCTTGTAATTATACAAGGGTGCTTCTAGAAAAAGACACATCATTATTTGTTTTAACCATTTAGTTAAATGGTTAATGAGGTGGAAGGTGAGGTGTTACATGATAATAAATGAAGCATGGCTACTTGGTGACTCATGTAGTGACTCATGGTTTACTATTGATTCATGGTTGATATTTTGTGTAGATATTTTTGTGTTTGCATTATTATCTACAACACTTAGCCATTCTTCATTCTATTATGCTCATTATCAACACTCTCATTTTTCCTCCAAGCTCTCTTCTTCTACCTCAAACCCTAATAGTCTCATGTGTTGAGAAACCTGGGTTTTTTGAGACAAATCAATCCATCATTACTTTCTACATCATCTAGGTTACTTAGATTAGCATACTAAGTAACCTAGTTACCTCGGTTTAGAGGTAGGAGCTCAAAGTAGACACTCTCGGGTGGATCATCTTTGATGCGAGGAGGTCGTCGATCAAGCTCGATCATGGAGGCCAATAAGAGCATACTAAAGGAGAGGAGTGAAGACCCGAAGGACTTGAGCCTTTTGGTATAAACTTCTTTCATAGTAGTTTGCTTCTTTAGATACTAGTTAGTTTTATGGTAGATCCGATTTAGGGTTATTCTAGCTTCAGTTTAAACTTGTATAAAAAAATTTGTTCCGCAAACGGCCACGGATAATGGCCAGGGCGTTAGTGTAACCAAACAACATAATCATTCACTAGTATGTGCCCGCGAATGATTGTGTTCCTTATATGAAGAGTTCGATCTCTTCTTCTCAATCTCAAATCTCACTTTGTGTGCCGCTCTCTCTCTCTCGCTCTCTCAGATCTTAACGCCATCACCATCTCTATCTTTCTCCCTCTCAGGTCTCAGTCTCGCTCTCTCTCAATGTCGGGATCTTCATATGCAGGATTGCCATCAATCGATGAAATCAAGAGGTGCATCTCTTACACCGTCGTGAAATCTGTATACACGAGGATAAACTACTCTAGTTACAAAAGCATTCTCTATCGATTATGGGAGGGTATGAACTGGCCGATAAAAATCGATCTTGAAATCCTGTGGCTCTTGCACTTAGCCGTATTGTTAGCGCTCTCGTCTCCCACTGAAGAAGTAATCCATGACCACCTTGGAGAAGTAAATCGTCGTCTTCACTTCTTTCATTTTATGGGTCTTCTTTCTGGTCGCAATATCGAATACTCTGCAAGCTCTCTCTACCGCATTTTTATATACCATCGGACTTTAAACCATCTCGAACTCACTCAAGATTCCATGGTAGGTGATGGGGCCATTAATGTAATTATAGAGCAGATCAATTCTGTTACTGCGAAGTTCAGTACCGACGAGGATTTATTTCTGAAATTTTATTGATGAATTATGGTATTGTTACTGTTCTTACTATCTATTTTGTTTGTGACATTTGCGTGTATGTTGTAGATGTGTGTAGTATATGTGTAATATATTGTGTATGAACTTGTGTTTGTGTGAGAGAGAATTAACGCTTGAATTAAAATGAATTAAAGTATTTTTTTTGTAAAGAATTAATGTTTGAAAATCGGACAGCACCTCCTTCATAAATTTTGGAAAAAAAATCATGTACAAGAATAGTAAAATAATACCATCCACAGACGGAGCCAACTGAATGCCTAAACGGTGGAGACACAATCCAAACAATATATACGACACCCAAACGGCGAAGACCAATAAGCTGAAAATAATAAACACTGTAAAATAAATAAAGTTAATCCAACTCCACATGAGTTCGACTACAACACAATACTTCATGCAATCTAACGAAATCGTTGCAACATCCCTGGTGTCCTCTTCTTCGCTACAGGACGTCGAGCCTGTGATGGTCCAGCTTCATCAGCGACAGATAGCTGAGACGGCTCTAGGTATGATGGTCCATGCTTGTACTCATCGGGATGCTGAGATGGCTCTAGGTATACCCGTTTAAGTCTTGTTCGTTCATATGTGATAGGAATGGTTGGTGCGGACACAGGTGGTGGAGTCACGGGTGGTGCAGGCACGGTTGGTGCGGAAATGGCTGGTGCAGACACGGGTGGTGCAAGCAGGCCGGTGGATGTGTGAATCTGTGCCTCATCATCACACTCCTGATGAGGGACTTGATGTTCATAAAGTAGCTCGCCGAGTCTCTAGTGCCCCTGATCCCCTCATCAGCTATATCCTCTAACGCGTAAATAGTTTAGACCTATATTGATCATAAATAAGATAGTGAATTTATTAAAAATAAGAATATAGTTTTATAAGGTTTGATATAAAGTTACAAAATCTCTCTCTATCGGTCCTCGAGGCGTATATGAGGTGGGTGGAGGGACGGCTGTGATGACGAATCTGTGGGTAATCATCCAATACCAGGTAAGGTACTGATGTATTGGTATACCCGGACCTATCTCATTGGCTATATGGTTTATCCAACCGTACCAGCGACCCACCCAAATATGATACTTCACAAGCTAAGCATCTCCAGCTAGCATTCCACCTTAATGTGGTGTCCACTCCACCGTGCCTGGTATGTGCTGCCTCAAGCCAAACTAGCAAAAGACACGATCTGGAATATGCATCTGAATAACATTATTGCAGATGATCAGCGTTCGTACATGCCAAAAGCCGACGCTTGCCAAGCATAATGGATGCTGAGTGCCCAACATGTCAGGTGTGTACGGTGTCCACGTAACAGATGACTCTTCTATGACATCGAACTCGTTGCGGTAGAAGCGGAGGCTACGATCCGGTGTCACATCCCATGACCTGATCACATTCCACCTACATAGAGATTACACACAAGTTAATATTCCAAAAAAACTTGAAATTTGACATACACGCATAGGTTCAATTACTTACTGGCAAATATATGACCTTTGGCCATCTAAAGCGAACTAGGTCGTAATGGTCGGGCGACCAATAGAGAGATATGTTCATGACCATATCTGAAATAAAATATGATTTACATTGAATATCAATTTAATTACATAAAATTAGTAGAATGCGGCTTTAAGTATTTTATATCTGAAAAAGCGTCAAACAACCCCAGAAACTCTTCTACTCCATCAATACAGCCATCATGGGCTCGTTGTAGAGGAATGACAGAACTGCACCCCCACGATAAAGTGACACACTGGTCGAGATCAGCTAAAAGCACTAGCACTAACTCTTCTTTTACTCCTATCCGGGATAAGTGAACCCTTATCTGATGTAAAATATAGGCATGTGCGTGCTACTCGATCGCCGCAAGTGTTGTAGTATCCATGGTAGGCTCATCACTAAACTCCTCCCGCAGCAAACTCAAGTTAATGGTACTGTCTATTCTCTACTCAGCAGGCGAAATCCTATCCAACAAGCTGGGACATAAATCTGACCAATCGTGGTTGTACTCTACAGCAACCACATGTCCGTCTATAGGCAGACCAAGCAGCACAACGACGTGCTGCAGGGTGATATTCATCTCACCAACTTTAAAATGAAATGTGGAGGTCTTTGGTCTCCATCTATCTACCAAAGTCGTAATCAAGGCTCTATCCAGACGTATATACTCTAATCTGGATAGAAGATAAAAGACTGCCCATTGTAGCTCAACCTGCACACGGGCATCTCCACATGGGATTCTGCTGCTCTGGACTGAATGGTCAACGTACGTAATCACCTAATCGCCTACCACCATCTTTCGAAAGAGCCCATCTATTTTCTTCATTTTTAAAACTATTTTCAATTTAAGCATCTACTCTTGGACATATACGTTTAAGTTCCTCTCTCAGCTCTGTATATGTCAAGTCATCTTGTGCACATGCAATTTGAGAGAACAAACTCTGCAAGGTTTTGCCACTAAATCTAACAGTTGAGAAGTTAGCTCTGATACGTCGTATACAATAATGAAGACTATGAGGTTCCAGCCATGAATTTCTTAGTACGGTCGGAATCCCTCTCATCCGGTCAGATATAAAAGTAATGTGCCTTCCCCGCACGGATGGAATGTAGAGATGAATACAAGTAATGAACCACTCATAATTTTCTGTGGTTTCACCTCCAACTATAGCATATGTCAAAGGATAAAGGCTATCATTTGCATCAGCACCAGTAGCAATGAGCAAAGTCCCTTTGTATCTTCCGTATAAGTGTGTCCCATCAATACTGACAATGGGACGACAATAAGTGAAACCATCAATGGTCGGTCAAAATTCCCAAAATGCACCGGTAAAATATCACATTCTTTCTGATATTGATGCGTTGGTTATCTTGAAGACGGTCCCAAGATTAATAGATTTGATGGTAGCAAAATATCGTGGCAAATGTTTATATGAATCTTTCTAATCTCCATATATTTTAGACAATGCCTTGTTCAACACATTGCATACCTTCATATAATTTATTTCAATGAATTATATATCTTTTATAAGCTCTTGAATCGTTTTGGGGGTCAAATCGACATCCGCTTTCACGAAAGGCAAGAACATGTTATATAAGAATGTAGAAGTGACCTGTTTGTGATTTGAATTCACTACAGGATTCACACAAATATGATTACCCACATACTTCTTTATCCGCCGATGTCCTGTCGGTAATTTTTTCGAGATATATACATGAAGCCTCCACAGGCAGTTTGAGTCTGTTTTACAAACAGCGGTGTACTTGGTCATGATAGTCTGGGTTGGTTTAAAAGAAACTCCGTATTTAATTGACCAAACGCTGATTGCCTGAATTAACTTCTCCTTATTCTCGAACAAATTGCCGACCTTCAACCCACTTTCAATATCGACTGCCGAAAGCTTATCAGTACGAAAGTTGAAATTCTCCATTACCATTGTAGATAACATGTGAGCATCAGTCATGTTATCTGGAAGTGGATCTTCAAACGCAACGAAGTCATTATTAACACATGAATTAGTAATTCACTGCCTATCATTCTCATCATCAGGGACATGTGCAATTTGCATGCTATCTTGTGCTTGAATCTTGTTCTCATCACTAACATTATCATCATCATCACTTTCATCTCCATTATGTTCAAACACCGTTGTATCTGTAGCAGGTACATCGGTTGGATGTGCAGAACCAACATTAGGTACTTAGATGGTACTTGATGTTCCGGTTTCATACCGAAGAAATCCTGACCTATCGTCTATAAACGGTGTCTATCCCGTATTGTACGACTACATGTGCTCGATATTTTGGGGTAGAATATTGAAGCCGAAGCTTGGCGTTGGCATGCAATTAAAATCGAAATTTAGCGGTGACATGCAATTATAACCGCCCAGCGGTACATAAAAATTGCACTCAAATTTATGAATACTTAGTAACTATAGCATACCTCCACTCTCAATAAATAGTGTTCCGCTAAATGTACATACGGTATAAAGATATGCAAAGTAACATATACTTCGTAAACTGTCAATTCACTGGCATTCCACTTTATATGCCTTCACCTACGTAATTTTGAACTCTATACCGTTTATCATTATGGGAGACATAAGGCCGGTAGAATCAGCATTCATATTGAGCATGCGTGTGATTTCTCCTTGCGGGTAATAGTCGGATGCTTGAAAAGAAAGATCAGACACTTCAGAAGAAGGTTCGGGCAGTCGAGCGGACATCAATATCTCCTTCTTTACAAACAGCTCAATCGATTTCGATTCCGATGCAAGCATGACTTATGTATTCTCGTCATCGGATACTCAATGGCGGTATATTCATGCTCCATCGGCCATTTTCATATTAAGAAGATATTGAACTCTAACAGATTGATTTTGGTAGCTTTGTACATATTTGGCACAGCTCGTTGTATGTGCCAGACTTCTTGATTCTAGTCATCTTAGTTTTTCCTTCGACATATTTAGGAATATTATTTTTTCTAATCGATAATTGGTGTAATGCTCTAGTACGGTTATACAATATTAATTGGTATTTTAAAACTTGTTTTATATTTCTTTTATTTTATTCCTTTGTGTTGCGATGGATTCGAATGGTAGAGAAAGTTATCCGACCCGACCCACATATGTGAAATCCATTATGGTGCTAAGTTATATTTTATTAATATTTATCGTAAACTAGATCCATGAGAATCTAATATATATATATATATATATATATATATATATATATATATATATTATGCATATATCTTTTGGTAGCCACAAGTTAAAGATAATCTATATTGATTAACCATCATCATATGGTTAAGCATCTCATATCATATTTTTAGTTTTTATCTATTACATTTAAATCTCGTGAAATTTAGATACCAAATATTAATTAGATTTATATATATTAAAATCCTTTTAAATCTTAAATGATAAATGAGGGGTATAAGATATTTAAATTATATTCTTGTATTATGTTTAAAAAGGTTACATATATGTATTATTTTCCAAAATATATTTTTGATGAGATTTGGAAGAGACGGAACGAAATTTGATATTATCTGCATACTATTAGTTATAATTTAACTATAATATAATAAATATAACTTAATATAGATATATATACAGTACTATATATATATATATATATATATATATATATATTATATATTTTAGTATTTAAAAAATGAAAACAAAACCTCTCTCTCTTCCTCTGTAACGACTATGAACTCACTGTACAGAAATTTTCTTGTTATTGTACAGAAAAGAGTATTACAGCCTGTATAAGAGTTAAAAGTTATTTTTGATAAATAAAATCAAGAAATAACTTGTAGCTCATTGGTAAAGCCTCTGCACTGCTGCGATATAGCCTGTGTGTTCGATTCCCATCAGACACAATTATTTTTTTCAGATTTTTCTTTTTAATCTTTGGAAGCCCAAGAGTTGCACGTGCAATACATAGGGAAATGAAAAGTTTTAGAAAAATCAAACAGACGCAATGAGGTGTATGTTTACCGCCGAACACAGAGACGCGACTGCGTAGGTTCGTCTTGCCTGAATTTAGGGGCAGATGTTATTTGTGTTAGTTATATGTATGCCCTAGAGGCCATTACTATACATAGGATGTATATTGTAGTGGATGCTTGGATATATATAGGGAGGACTTTCTTGCTCGACATGATAGTATGCTATCTGGTTGCTCTTTACCTTAACGTGTACACTGATTGTCTCTCTGTTATATGTTGGTAAAGCCCTTAGGATGTGTACTGGACTACCTGGACTATGATGCGGATCATACTAGTGGGGACATGGTAGTCCATAAGTACATCCTTCAAAGTCCCTAGTCGTGGGTATATCGAAACGGGGCATCGATATACCAGAGTAGACTAGCGTATACCTTCTCGACCCATACAGATGGGCGATGGATGATCCCATATCCATTGGTGTTTGACATCAGAGATGATATACGGGTGCTCAGTGGAGACTGGGTACACTGGACGGACTCGCCGAGAACTCCCAGATAGTATTATACCTTACGTCAGATGGCAGTTCTCTGGTGACACTGGTACAGAGTAGTCTGTTGACCCGAGATCGTCATAGAGTCTTGTGTGGTTCCCGCTGTGCTTTGATTTCCACCTTACCACGTCCAAGAGGGCGTGCAAAACGGTGGTTTTTGGGTACAGTCCCGAATCACATGGAGGAAATGAGCGATAGGAGGGGATTCGTCTCTCCCGGTATAGGGAGTTGATGTTGCGCTGTGTTCGATTGGCTATAACCGGAAATCCCTGGCCAGGGTTGCTGAGATTTACTGGTAAGTGTTACCTGTAGTTTCTCGAACTGTTATAGACCTCATATCGATACGACTTATCGAGCTATTGGGGTCTGACGTTTACCACCCCTAGGCGAGATATGCGACATATCAGATGAACACACCGGACTGTACGGTAAGTGTTACTGGTTGGATTCACAGGAGTGTGAGCGGGCTTGCTCGTCGATCTTCTGATCGCTCAATACCCGGGTGGCCGTTACGTTTAGCAGACCGCTTGCGGCTTGTGGGTGTTTGATATGATCATCACCTGCTGCCGGCGTATTGACGAGTCTTTAGAGTCCTACACAGAGGTTTCCTGGCTCAAGCGAAACGAAATAGGAGCGCATATGAGATATGTGCGGGACCGAGCATAATGCGTGTATGTGATATCGTATTCTATTCTCGCGATGAATGTATCGATTGGTTGTATGCGATATAACCTAGTTATCGAATCAAGGATTGATTCGATAAGCCGATACATTGGATATTAGTCGGTTATATGCGATATGACCGGATCATTAAATCAAGTGTTGATTTAATGATTTAATGTATAATTATATATTTGATATATTACTTTGCATTAACTAATATTTGTTCACTTAAAAAGGATTTTCTCACTTGATGTGCACATTGTATATATGATATATTTTTGTGCACTTGATTGTATCATGTTTGATGATACATGATAGTTTGTGTGTATGATTAAACCATGGTTATGTTAATGGTTAGGGTTTTGTTTATTTACTTATTCATTTATTTATTTATTCATTTTGGAAGATAAATAGAATGGTGGCTTATTTTGTTTCTTTCATGAAACTTCATGAAGTGTTGAAAGCTTGACCATTTTATTTGTTTCCTTTAACCTAACCATTCAACCTAACCATGGTTTATTCTCTACACCTAACTATGGTTGCCATTATGATAAGTATCATATTATTTCCTATTTTAGAATAACTTATGAGATATTCTTTCTTCTTCTTCTTCTTCTTGAACAAAGAAGAAAACCTTGCTTCCATCAATGGCAACTTGAGAAAAAGAGTGAGAAATTCAATTCTAAAGTGAACCCACTTCCTATTTCTTCATCCTCTACCACTTGCCAAGTAGTATAGGGTGTTTTCTTCACAAGTTTCATGGCTTGGTGAAGTTGGAACTTGATCTTGTGTTGCCTCGGCATAGATCATCTTCGGCATCGAAGTCGACGACTTAGCCCGCCCATTTCTCCGATGAAGCCGACGCTAGAGCCCGGGATCCGATGATCGCAGCGAGGGGACTTCATCACGGAGCTTTGGAGGTGGAGGACTGGATCTACAAAGGTTGTATTTCCGTTCACTTAGCACTAAAGTAGTTTAGTTGCTTGTTGTATCGCCTAAAATCTAATTAACGATCCGTATTAGGGTTTCTCGGCACTTGTAAAATTTGAAATTGGCATGGTTGATGCCTTGTGAGACCTCATTAGTATGCCTAGGAACCCTACAGTGGTATCAGAGCCTAGCTAGAGTCTTAGGCGATGCGTAGACGGAGTTAGAAGTCCGATCGAACCGAAACCCTAATTCAAAGTTGCTCTCTGTATATTTTTGAAAATCGGGGATTTTTTAGAATTAAAAATATGCAGAAAACTAAGCAGGAATATCTAAAAATTACTGTGAATTTCGAGCACCTGATTCAATCAAAGTGCGGCGGAACCGAGGCATTAGCATGGCTAATGCGGCGGTTCCGCGGCAACTTTGCCGCTTCTCCCAATGATCTTTGCACAGTAATTCTTATATTTTGTTGCTGTATTTTCTGGGAGTTTTTAAATCTGACTCATGAGTTGAGTTTTCTGGGTTGTATTAGGGACTCGGTGTTTCGATCGGATCGTCTAATTTTGTCTGTGTGCTTTTCCGGATAATTTTAGAGTATGTTAAAAAGTTCGACCGGATATAAATGCCCACTTTTTCCCCTGCCGGGAAATTTCCAATTGTTGGATTTTTCCGTAGTTTAATGACGTTCTAAGTAGTGCAAGTAACGCGATGGTCCCTCTAGAAGACAACAAACCTTAACTCGATTATGTGACCGTCTTGAACTGCCCTTTGAACCTTAGGGTTTGGGGCAGTACGGCGAGCCACATGTGAGGCGTTGGCTTGACCCTTCTACGGCTGGACCGTTGGTACTGAGGCACGAAGTGAATGTTTTTAAACTTATTTCATGTGTTGAGCTGTTTCGGGAAAACTTGGGTGTTCGTTTGTTCGATCGGAAAGTTTAACATTTTCTATTTATCCGGAATGTGATACAATACTTGGAATTCACAAGTAGTTATGAGATAACTAATATGAATGTTATAAACATAGCACTTTAGTCTCACATGATCGGTTGCCATGAAATTTTGATGTGATCAAAAGTCCGTCGCAATCACGTAGCGTTCGCGGATACTCGCCGGGTAAACTTAATAGACAGCCTCACCCCATAGCCCCGACCAAGTGACTGTAGGAGAACCCCGTCGCCGAAAGCATCCGTTCGGGTGCTCGCGGTAGCGGTATTCCGCCTTAGTGCACTTCGTCGACGGCGTCGGGGGTGCGGACGCCTACTAAAGTTTGCGACGAGCATTCGATCAGGATGTCGGGAATCTTGTTGAATTGCCCGACTTGATATTGAAAAGAGTTTTCGATAATGAGACTAAAATGCGGGGTTTATAATTGTTAGGCATGCGATGTCTAAGTATTTCATTTGATTAGGCATGCGATGTCTTAAGAGATTGCGGATTCCAACTGTTGTAGTTTTATACTTTCTTTTCTGTGACCGTAAGTGTAATATGTGATATCGCCGGTTTCGTTGCTATATGTCAACGACAATTGGGATACGCATGTTTATTTACGTTGATGACATGTGATGTTATGTGTTGCGGGATATGTTATATTGGATCGTCGTGTTTGAATAGCCGGGGGTTTTATGTGAGATGAGTGTTTTTCCTTTTCATTCATGTAAAAACTTGTATGTAATATTCTATTATTGGGGCACTTCCAGGTTGCGGATGATGTCACCATTTGTATATTATTTACTTTTCCGCATTAGGATAGACCCAAGGAAGGGAGCACAAGTAACCGGGTTCTGGGGTCCAGTGGGAGGCCATCTCGAGGAGTCGAGTCCGGGTCTCCTAACCCTAGAATTGGTAGGGTTGCTTGCCGCTCTCGTAGGGGTCTAGGGGTGTGGGATTGGCTATTCATCACGACCGTGGAATCCGTGTTTTATACTGGCTCGTATTGAAAACACGGACGTCCTAGTATATCCAATATTTCATATGATATTTTCTGCTGCGTTATCTGTGATGTGATCATGTGATATGTTCTGTGATGGATACTGTATATAGTATATATGATATATTATATAGATGTTACTTATGTTTTACACCCGCGCTAGCCCTGCCCTGCTCTGCCGTTAGTTACCTAACCTAACGGTGCACGAGGGGACATCGAGGCGAATGCGGATGGCATAAGTGTACGTCGTATTTATCTGTGATGTTTAGGTAATTTAAATGATGGGACTTCATTAATCAGATTAATGAAATAAAAGAAACCTAAAGATGTTGTGGAATCGAATTTCAAAAATAAAACAGGTAGCTACAGTTCTTGCTTTGCATCACGGTGTTCCTTGTAGAACATCCTGCACCTTATTCGATAAGGAAAGGACCGAGATCCCTTCACCGGGAGTGACTCCTTTAGCAATAACTGGCAGATGCTGCACCCCTCGGTTTGTCTTTTGATTACTTCTATAGTTTCTGCTTTGCACAGTGATATATATGATATATCCCGCACCTCATTCGACGAGGAAAGGACCGACGATCCCTTCACCGGGAGTGACTCCTTTAGCAAAACTAGAAAAGCCTCAAAAGCACTCCATTTTAAAATCATTTGATTCTACAACGATATCAAGTTCATTACGCAATAGGTTTTTAGAAAAACCTGTCGTAGCCCTCCGTCATTTCAGATAAGTTGTATATAGTATTTGTGCTACATTTGTTGGCTTTCGTCAAGGTGTAGTGTGCGGTAGCTATATGCTGCTTATCTGCTGCATACGATGCGATTGGATTAGGGTAGTCGTGCGGCTTTGTTGGCTTTCCTCAAGGGTCATGCGGGTGGGTTTAATTCAATCAAGAAATGTACGGGTTGAACTTGACTAGCGGGCTATGGTTTGTTGGCTTTCGTCAAGGTCATAGCACGTTAGGGGCAAAATATTATCGGGAATTTCAAGTGTTGAAATTTACAATGAGATTGCATACCTTCTATGAGATAGTTGGATCCCGATACCCACTGCGAGTAATTGTTACTCCTGGGAAAGTTTTACAGATTACAATTAGCCGATCAAGTAGGTGTCTAGAAAGGTGTCAACGGGGTTACGCCTGTGGGAAAACGAGGTTTACATTAATTAGGTTCGTGCGAAAGCACGGGGGACCTCCCTCAAAGTACCGACACTGGCCTGGCTGAAAGATTGGCGAACTTGTAATGTGTAATTAATCCCGGCCAGTCTTTCCTTTTAGGGTTTGAAGGAAGATTTGATAAAAACAGTGGGAGCCATCCTGATTAGATAAAATAAATAACCAATCTGATCTTGCAAGAGCGCACACTGAGTGTTTTCTTCTCTCTCTCTCCAGGTAGCGATCATATCACGCCTTAATCAAGATAATAATACGGATTATTGACCGAACCCGCTTGTTATACTGAGCTAGGGAACGTTGGTCCCGCTCCAACTTATAATTGTTATAAGACAGCGCAGGAAATTGGGGATTACCAGAATTCCCGTGCCGCCCAAACGAAGAAAGTGCATACTGATGGATCATTTTCGGGTGTGTTCGTTACAAAGAACTGTTTCTCTGTATCCTCTACGTCCTGGGTATTTGATATCGGATCAGGATCCCAGATATGTAATCTGTTACATATGGCTACAGAAAAGTAGAGAACTGAGAACGGGTGATAAGTTTCATTAGACAGAAAACGGGGCAAGTGTTGCATCCAAGTCTGTTGGTCACTGTCACCCTGTATTATCAGTACATTGATTCTGAACAAATGCTATTAGATACCGAACCTGATATATAAAATCATATCTGTCTCTTTATTAGTAAAGAAACGATAAAATTTTGTATTGTTGGATAATGTTTTGAACATTTCCTATATCAAAAGTTGATCGGTTCAGGCACGTTATCTAAAAGCATTGACGTTCTAAATCAAACTACAGTTCTTAGTATACGAAACACACACAAGAGGAAGAGTTCATAATTGAATGATTCCTTCTTGAGGTATTGTAGACGAGGTCAGATCAATGTGACCCGACTAGCTAGAGTTACATAAAGATGCATATTTAAATTAGTTTGAATTTACATCTTGTGAAACTCGCCAGTCATGTCACAAAGATAAGATGACCATAGCTCCGTTTACTGGAAACAGAGAAAGAGTTAATGAACTCTTGGAATGATACATGTTGATGTATGTAGGTCCCCTGTCTACACATGCCAAGACCGGTTCTTTGTACTTCATTACATTCTCTGATGATCTCTTTAGATTCAGACATATGTTCTTGTTGAAACACAAGTCCGAACCTTTTGAGATATTCACAGAATATAAGTTAGAAGTAGAGAACCAATATGGGTATAAGTATTATGTCCTTTGATGAGATCAAGGAGGAGAATACTTGAGCACGGAATTCCTGGACTATTCAAAAGGAGAATGAGATTCTCTTTCAGCATTACTCCTCCGTATACACCATAGCACGATGGTATATCGGAGCGGAGCAATAGCACCCTATATGATATGGTGTGCTCTATGATGAGTACTACTGAGTTTCCTATTTCCTTTTAGGAGTTATGCACTTATGAAGCTGCATACCTATTGAATAGGGTTCCGATCAAATCAGATGCCTACCATTTCATATGAGATATGGAAAGGGAAGAGCCCATCTCTTAAGTCAGTTAAGATTTGGGGTTGTCCGGACTATGTCTAAAAGCAAAATCCGGACAAGCTCGAGGCAAGATCTGTTATGTAGATCTGGAAAGGTTCCAGCTATACAAACTAAAGCAGATGATTTGGTAGAACCAAAGGATTCAATAGCAACCAACGAACCTCAGCCTCTCCGCCGATCTAGTAGGGTTCCTCACCCACCTGAGAGAATACTTCGGTTTCTCTATAACAGTGGGAGCAAGGATTGCATCATAAGATGATGACCCAACTAGTTTCGGGCTGGCCATCAGGAGTAGGACTCTGTAAGAATGGCTGGATGTTTAGCAATCTGAGATGGAATCCTTATACACCAACAAAGTATGGACTTTAGTTGCTATATCTGAAGGGTTAAATCCCCATCAGGAGCAAGTATATCTTTAGAAGATTACTTGGTGTAGATGAAAAAGTTGAGACTTTCAAAGCTAGACTTGTTAAAGGTTTTCGTCATCGACCAGGCGTGGATAATGATGAAACCTTTTCCAGTGGCTATGCTTAAGTCCATCCGGATCCTACTTGCCACGGCTACATACCATGACTACGATATCTGGTTGCTCTTTACCTTAACGTGTACACTGATTGTCTCTCTGTTACATGTTGGTAAAGCCCTTAGGATGTGTACTTGACTACCTGGACTATGATGCGGATCATACTAGTGGGGACATGGTAGTCCATAAGTACATCCTTCAAAGTCTCTAGTCGTGGGTATATCGAAACGGGGCATCGCTATACCAGAGTAGACTAGCGTATACCTTCTCGACCCATACAGATGGACGATGGATGATCCCATATCCATTGGTGTTTGACATCAGAGATGATATACGGGTGCTCAGTGGAGACTGGGTACACTGGACGGACTCGCCGAGAACTCCCAGATGGTATTATACCTTACGTCAGATGGTAGTCCTCTGGAGACACTGGTACAGAGTAGCTGTTGACCCGAGATCGTCATAGAGTCTTGTGTGGTTCCCACTGTGCTTTGATTTCCACCTTACCACGTCCAAGAGGGCGTGCAAAACGGTGGTTTTTTGGTACAGTCCCGAATCACATGGAGGCAATGAGCGATAGGAGGGGATTCGTCTCTCCCGGTATAGGGAGTTGATGTTGCGCTGTGTTCGATTGGCTATAACCGGAAATCCCTGGCCAGGGTTGCTGAGATTTACTGGTAAGTGTTACCTGTAGTTTCTCGAACTGTTATAGACCTCATATCGACACGACTTATCGAGCTATTGGGGTCTGACGTTTACCACCCCTAGGCGAGATATGCGACATATCAGACGAACAGACCGGACTGTACGGTAAGTGTTACTGGTTGGATTCACAGGAGTGTGAGCGGGCTTGCTCGTCGATCTTCTGATCGCTCAATACCCGGGTGGCCGTTACGTTTAGCAGACCGCTTGCGGCTTGTGGGTGTTTGATATGATCATCACCTGCTGCCGGCGTATTGACGAGTCTTTAGAGTCCTACACAGAGGTTTCCTGGCTCAAGCGAAACGAAATAGGAGCGCATATGAGATATGTGCGGGACCGAGCATAATGCGTGTATGTGATATTGTATTCTATTCTCGCGATGAATGTATCGATTGGTTGTATGCGATATAACCTTGTTATCGAATCAAGGATTGATTCGATAAGCCGATACATTGGATATTAGTCGGTTATATGCGATATGACCGGATCGTTAAATCAAGTGTTGATTTAATGATTTAATGTATAATTATATATTTGATATATTACTTTGCATTAACTAATATTTGTTCACTTAAAAAGGATTTTCTCACTTGATGTGCACATTGTATATGTGATATATTTTTGTGCACTTGATTGTATCATGTTTGATGATACATGATAGTTTGTGTGTATGATTAAACCATGGTTATGTTAATGGTTAGGGTTTTGTTTATTTACTTATTCATTTATTTATTTATTCATTTTGGAAGATAAATAGAATGGTGGCTTATTTTGTTTCTTTCATGAAACTTCATGAAGTGTTGAAAGCTTGACCATTTTGTTTGTTTCCTTTAACCTAACCATTCAACCTAACCATGGTTTATTCTCTACACCTAACTATGGTTGCCATTATGATAAGTATCATATTATTTCCTATTTTAGAATAACTTATGAGATATTCTTTCTTCTTCTTCTTCTTCTTGAACAAAGAAGAAAACCTTGCTTCCATCAATGGCAACTTGAGAAAAAGAGTGAGAAATCCAATTCTAAAGTGAACCCACTTCCTATTTCTTCATCCTCTACCACTTGCCAAGTAGTATAGGGTGTTTTCTTCACAAGTTTCATGGCTTGGTGAAGTTGGAGCTTGATCTTGTGTTGCCTCGACGTAGATCATCTTCGGCATCGAAGTCGACGACCTAGCCCGCCCATTTCTCCGATGAAGCCGACGCTAGAGCCCGGGATCCGATGATCGCAACGAGGGGACTTCATCACGGAGATTTGGAGGTGGAGGACCGGATCTACAAAGGTTGTATTTCCGTTCACTTAGCACTAAAGTAGTTTAGTTGCTTGTTGTATCGCCTAAAATCTAGTTAACGATCCGTATTAGGGTTTCTCGGCATTTGTAAAATTTGAAATTGGCATGGTTGATTCCTTGTGAGACCTCATTAGTGTGCCTTGGAACCCTACAATTTGATGCTATCCGTCCACCTCTCCGAAGATACCAAGTTGATTTATGGCACCATGTATCAAAGGTTTAAATGGATGCGGCCGATGTAGCAGACTTCGTCAGATTCCCCCTCGTTGAGGAGTTTTTGATTGTGGGAACGGTCTTCCCTGCAGGCGCAACCCCCTGCAGTTAATTACGCTACCGCATCGCGGTAACCACTTTCTCCTTCTCCAGATGGTCACTTCGTGTCGTGTGTGTTTGTTTTATGTTTGGCTGCCCGTGAATTGTTTATGGAGACTAATTTAAGTTGTCGCCCGTAGGGCGTGGATTAGTCCAAATCCGTATTTTCTTAGATTTGGGTTTGGGGTTGTGTTTAAGGATACATTAGTCTCATTTGAGACTAAGATCAACTTAAACGTATGTTAAGGATACGTTATTCTAATTTCAGACTAAGATCAACTTAATGGGATTGTTTAGATCCGACAAAAGAGCATTTGGGCTCTATTGTTTAGTTTAAGGACATTACGGTCCATAGTTTAGGGACATTACGGTCCAAGGATAAGGACATCATAGTCCATAGGCTTAAGGACCCCACAGTCCGAGATTAAGGACATCATAGTCCATGGGCTTAAGGACCCCACAGTCCGAGGTTAAGGACATCACAGTCCATGGGCTTAAGAACCCCACAGTCCGAGGTTAAGGACATCACAGTCCATGGGCTTAAAGACCCCACAGTCCGAGGTTAAGGACATCACAGTCCATGGGCTTAAGGACCCCACAGTCCGAGGTTAAGGACATCACAGTCTATGGGATTAAGGACCCCACAGTCCCAGGTTAAGGACATCACAGTCCATGGGCTTAAGGACCCCACAGTCCATGGACTGTGATGTCCTTAACCCGGACCCCACAGTCCGGGTTAAGGACATCATAGTCCATGGGCTTAAGGACCCCATAGTCTAAGGTTAAGGACATCATAGTCCATGGGTTTAAGGACTCCACACTCCAAGGTTAAGGACATCATAGTCCATGGGTTTAAGGACCCACAGTCTAAGGTTAAGGACATCATAGTCCATGGGTTTAAGGACCCCACAGTCCAAGGTTAAGGACATCATAGTCCAAGGTTGGAACACTATCTTCAGATGCTCCCAATATTTCTCGTGCGATTTTCTTTTCACCACAAGGTCGTCAATATAGCACTCGATGATTTTGTGTATGAGGTCATCGAAAATCTTCGTCATGGCCCTCTGATAGGTGGCACCGGCGTTCTTCAGACCGAAAGGCATCACTTTGTAGCAGAACATGCCCAGCGGGGTCCGGAAAGCGGTATGCTTCTGGTCTTCGGGATGCATGTTTATTTGATTATATCCTGATGAGTCATCCATGAAGGAGAAGACTTCGTGAGTGGACGTGTTGTTTATCATCAGCTCGGTGACCGGTAAGGGAAAGTCATCCTTGGGACATGCTTTGTTGAGATCCCGAAAGTCTACGCAGATGCGCACTGTCCTATTTTCTTCATCACTGGGACGATGTTGGCAATCCAGTCAGGATACTGAACCTCTTGGATGAAGCCGGAGTCAATTAGCTTCTTGACCTTAGCATTGATGCTCATTTCAAGTTCGAGCCGCAATCTTCTCGGTGCTTGTTTGATCGGCTCGACGTCCGGAGATATCGCCAATTTGTGGACGGCTATTTCTGGATCCAATCCGGGCATCTCGGAATAGTTCCATGCGAAACAGTATTTATACTGTATGAGCACGTCTTTGAGCGCTTCAGACAACAGTTCACTGACGAACGTCGGTTGTGGGTCGTTTGCCGTTCCTAAGTCGATTTTTCTGAGGTCATCTGCAGTAGTATGTATCCCATCTTCCAGCTCTTTTGGCGCCGGTGGAAATTCTGAGATCAACTCATCTTCATCGTTTTCGAAGCACCATGGGAGGTCAGCCATATCCTTGCCTATTCCTTCTTCTAACAGCGTTATTGCGTGATAGGTACGAGATCGCTTCCAAGACCGATGTTGATCTGGCTCTACTCTCGTGGCTTTCGGTTCATACTTCTGTGGCGGGGTTACCTTCCAACTGCTGGATAGAGCGAACCTGCCGAGTTGATACTGGTCTTCTACCCAGTCTTTGAACGTGAAGCAGTCTTCGAGAGGATGTCCTATCGCTCGGTGATAGGAGCAATAATCCGGGCGATGGACCTCGCCTACTTGCTCGGGGTGTTTGGACTCCGGGAGTGTCATCATCTGATGTTTTACGACAAGATCGAATATCTTCCTTGTCTTGTCTTGGGGAAAAGAGTATGCTCGACGCATCTTCTTTACAAGAGACGAATCCAGGTTGCCCAATTCTCGATCGCGCGGCTTCTCAAACCCGCATGGCCACTTTCGGACATTTTTTTCATTCTTTAATTTATTTCTACCTCTGCGTTGGGTCTTTTGTATGACGGGCTGACGACGAGGGGCATCGTCATTTTTTGTAGCCTGCTGAAGGACCCCACAGTCCAAGGTTAAGGACATCATAGTCCATGGGCTTAAGGACCCCACAGTCCGAGGTTAAGGACATCATAGTCCATGGGCTTAAGGACCCCACAGTCCGAGGTTAAGGACATCATAGTCCATGGGCTTAAGGACCCCACAGTCCGAGGTTAAGGACATCATAGTCCATGGGCTTAAGGACCCCATAGAGGTTAAGGACATCATAGTCCATGGGTTTAAGGAACCCACAGTCCATGGAAAGTCTGGTTGTCGGGACCCGTCACCTCTCTGAAGACGTTGAAGGATTACAACGACAAATATCAGAGGAGTAAAGAGATGTACCCTTGAACCAATATTGGTTGGGGGAATCTACAGTTGGATTGATTTAAGGATCGTTAATCTCGTTTGGGATTAAGATCAACTTAAATGTTTGTTAAGGATACATTAGTCTAATTTTAGACTAAGATCTACTTAACAGGATCATTTAGATCCCACAAAAGAGCATTTGGGCTCTGTTGTTTAGTTTAGGGACATTGTGGTCCAAGTTCAGATGCAAACATGGGTTTAGAAATGCACCAGATAGTTATTGGTCATTGGGACCCACAACCTCTTTGAAGACGTTGAAGAATTACAACGACATGTATCATAGGTGTGAAGAGATGTACCCTCGAACCAAAGTTGATTGAAAGGCTCTGGGTTTTGCTTTGAATGTCATATGAGATGACCAATTTTAGAAGACAAAAGTGTATTTGAGGTTCCGTCAAAAGAAAGGGGTACTGCCTTTAGAAAACTTGGCTAGCTCAAGCTAAGATTGACTTGGATATAGTGTTAAACACTATAGTACACTCAGCTATCACGTGCTCCCACGTGATGCGCTCAGAATAGTGTTAAACACTAGGGATGCAGGGAACAAAATAGTGTTAAACACTAAAAAAGAAGCGCTCACGTGGGGTCACGTGAGACGCTTGAGTATTGGGCCCAAACTTCCTTTATTTTGTTCTCAGAATATGCAAGTAAGTGTTAAACACTTAGCTTTTATGGCCATCACGTGTAGGCACGTGATGGGTATCCATGTTTTGGATATTGAAGTGTTTGTTAGAGGTCACGTGGGGGCACGGGAGGGTGCCCAAAGTCTGTTCTGCCTTTATTTTGATAAATTTGTTCAAGGGTCACGTGGGAGCACGTGACCTAATCTTATTCATTCTCTTTTGATCATTGAGGGGGAGAGTCACGTGATGCCACGTGATCATGTTGGGTACTTTGATCTTTTTACGTGCATGGAGAGATGAATCCCTTGTATAAGAATTAAATTCTTTTATAGGGTTAAACCCTAATTTTATTTAAAGGAATTAAATTCCTATATATTTGGAAGAATTAAATTTTTTAAACCCAATTCTCCCTCTGAGTTTTGGATCTGCATGGCAGAATCTTCCCGATGAGAATTAAATTCTCAACTTATGGGGAGATCTGCTTCTGCAGATCTTCAACCAAAAGAAGAACTAAGTTCTTATTCAGAAGAGTTAAACTCTTAGATTGAGAATTAAATTATCTTTTTATTTTGTGGGAGCTTATAGGATGATCTCTTACCTAGGATTTCTTTCTTTTCTAAAGAAACCTTCTTTTCTCTCTGGAGAATTAAATTCTCTTTTCTTTTTTATTCTCTCTCCGTTGTTGTATCTCTCTCTTCTTCTTCTTTTTTCTTGGCTCCTATTTTTAGGAGAAAGAAAAGAATCAGTTTGTTTAGTCAATCTTTCATTAAAAGATTTTGATTGATTTTGTAACCAACATGATCTACTCGGTGAATTTTATTCACCATTTGATTTTTAATTCAAAAGATATTTTATTTGTTGTTCCTGGCAGATTTTAGGAAAATATTTCCTTGTATAGAATCTTTCTATAAATTGGTGATTTTAATCACCATTGGATTTTTAATCCAACGGTGCTCCAGTTTACAGAGCGCAATCCTTTTTATTTGGAAAGATCTAGGGAAATATTAGGGTTTTTTATTTCCCTCTTAATTAGAATTTAAATCTATTAGTTTAGAAGGTTTAGTGCCTATCACGTGTTAGCACGTGACCCCTTTCTTTCCATTAACTCAAAGAGTTTTTTTAAGACCCTATCACGTGGTGGCACGTGACCCACTGATTTAGCATTTAACCAGAATTTAATTCCATTATTTTAAAGAACTCGGGAACTCATCACGTGTCGGCACGTGACCCCTGGTCACGTATGGGCACGTGATGCCCCATTAGGGTTTTTTCTTGCTGTTTTATTATACCTTTTAATTCCTTTCAGTGGGTTTAAAGGCCCATCACGTGTGGGCACGTGACCCCTTTTGATCAGAATTCAATTCTATTAGTTTAAAGGGTTCAGGAACCCATCACGTGCTGGCACGTTACCCCATCTCAAATTGTGTATCTCAGTGCCTATAACTTTGCTCATAGAAGGTCACGCATCCCCACGTGATGCCCGATCACGTGTGGACACGTGATGCTCCTCTTGTGTATTTCCTTGCTGCTTTATTCAGTTCCCATGAGGGAACAAATGCCCCCACAGCGTTGTTCTCACGTGTTTGCACATGAGTGCAACGCTGTCATCTTTGTGGCCGTTGGATTTGCCTAGAGAAGGGGGCAGATGAACCATTTCCCATCACATCCTATAAATGCGAGGGTCTCTTCAGAAGCACCTCCACTCTTTCATCTTCTTCCTTGTTCATTTTCCTTTGAGAATTTAATTCTCTTCCTCAGAGCTCAGCTCTCTGTTCCAAAAAGTTTCAGAGTTTAACTCTGTTTAAGAAAGGATCTTTTCTTCAGGTAATGGTTTTGAACGACCGAAGAACTTTTACATATAAAAACTCTTTGGATTTTAAATCCACACCAAGGGTTTTTCCCTTCAACAAAAGCCCATCTTTCCAAGTTCTTTAAGAATGTCCGATCTTTAAATAATAAACCCCCTCTGCTAGGCGTTTCTCTGATCTTAGGGGATTGATGATGATACTTGTCTGCCTCTAGAATTTAATTCCATTCCAAAGAGCTTAGCTCTGAAAATTTTTCTGGGAATTTAATTCCTCTATTCAAAAGGAATTTAATTCCTCTAAAGAACTTAGTTCTTAAAAGAAGACTTCTTGGGATTTTTCATCCTGAGTAGTTCTTGCAAAAATAGTTTAGGAGAGATCCTTCTTGATTTGCACAGAGTTTCTGCAATGGGTTTTCTCCTTGGGGAATGTGTAGAGTTGTTTGAATTTATTAAGAATCTTCCTTTTGTTCTCATAATGATTATCCAGCCTCATTATTAGTGAGCCGCCATATTGATTTTGTGGGGGCTCCTGTGTTTTGCAACCAATGGTCCCATGAAATAAGTGGCTTGTCGTTTTCTTCCACTATCTTTACACACACGCACACACACACACACACACACACACACATGTATGGGTTTCATTAACAGATTCCCCTTCCTTTGTTTTAGGAACAATGGCTTCTCTTTCATACTTCCCTTTTACCCGCTCGGATGCTGCCTTTCCTCAGTCACCGTCTGACGAAGAGGCGATGGCGATGATTAGAGCCCATGACCCGGATCGCACCGGTCTGCTTTTGTGGGGAACCTGGTACGGTCATATCATCCAGGGTCGCCGGAGTTTTATTTGCAGGGAGCCAATGGAACCTCTTCGTCCTATATTGCCGATGGAACGCCCACAGACTGCTTATGCAGTAGAAGTGACCAATTGGACTCTTTCGGGCCGGCTAGAGCCCTCTACTTCTTGGATACCTAATCAGCCCCTGCCAGCTATAGACATCTTAGGGCGTCGGATTTCCTAAGGTGAAGCTCGACCTTGGGAGCAGGTTTATAAAGTGGGTATCACCCCCCGGCACCCAGTGGGCTACCTTATTTGGGCTCGCTAAATTCTTTCTGTCCACCGTGCAAGACTGCAGAAGGTTAGACTATATCAGGCGGTGTATGCATCGCTCTTTCATTACCATGCTCCCCACGTCTGGTGGATCAAAGCTTTCTTGAACCATTGGAATCTGCCCACCAACACCTTCCTGCTAGGGGATCGAGAAGTGTCTATCTCATTGGATGAATTCCGTGAGATTTCAGGACTGCCCATTAGGGGGGAGCATTACGAGGAACTGTTGCCTCCAGATGAATACGTTTTCTCTACCATGACGGGTATGCTCGATGGTCTGACAGCCAAAACCGCTGTTCGTCATAGGTATCCCAGTCTGATCAAGGCCCTGGGAATTTTCGACAGATTATTTGCGAAGTCAGAAGGGCAAGGTGTCACTTTCGAGAGCTTTATCGCTTATTTTATTCGGGGGGATATTTTATCCAAGGAGGCCCCGAAGTTTGCGAGCATTGACGACCCTTTTGGGTTCGGGTTGAATAAACTGCCGGCCAAAGAAGAAGATCTACCGCAGTTCTACATTCCGATCATGTCAGCCGTATCTTTTGATGCAATTGCAGCCCCTGGCATAGACGAAGAGACCTTCTTTGTCGGCTTTATTATCCTTTGGCTCAGCTGGTTTGTGATACCGTCACACCGACACTTCATGAGAGCTTTCGTCTTTTATCTCGCCCATCGTGTAGCTGAAGGGGCAAAGTTGGACATCGGTATCACGGGACTATCGCATCTTTATCACGGGTTAAGTGTTGCGGCCAACACTTCGGCTCCATGTGTAGATGTTGTGAATCTTCCCCTTCATTACATCATATCTTGGATTGAAATGCACGTGCTGGGGGTATTCGCGGCACATCAACGGCCGAACTTCTATGATTCCTATACTTTCCCCCGATTTATGAGATTGGTTGATACCTCCGCTCTCGATCCGACTCAATTAGGGGCCCTCAGTGCTCTGCTTAATACATATACCCACGAGGGAGGAATGATGTTTATTGATCGCGTTCTTTCTGCTCCGGCGGGGCCTGTCCAACAGTTATTCGACTTGTTAAAAGGGGGAGCACCCTCTTTAAAGCCTAGGGAGATCATGCATCTGTACTCGATCAGGCTGGGCTATTTGGTGTTTCATCAGAATTATACAGCTCTCCTTATGCGGTATAATCCGTACCGCTTTGCCCGGCAACTGGGCTATTATCAGGGCGTCCCATTTGAAGCGTTCTTGGTTGAGCCTACTTCATCGTTAGGAGTTATTCATGACGTTATTCATCATTTTATGCGGATGAATACTGGCTCCGTGTTCATGATCCCAGAACCTGACTATCTCCCCAGGTTTGTGGGCTCCTTTGTGGGATGGTATCGCCACCGGATTGGTCCTATCATTGCTGAGGAAAGGCGAGTGTTCTTTGAATATAAAACTCCTGCCCCAACTCAAGCTGCTCACGTTCCGTTGCGACCACGGTCAGTCGTTCGCCCTCTTTTGAGAGATGGTGGTGTGGTCATCATCTCGTAGGCCGCAGAAACCGAGTCGATTCCTCCCACTGCAGGGATGCCGATGCGTACTAGAGCTCGAGCAAAGGCTTTCGCCGAGGTACCAGTGGCAGTTCCATCAGTTGCAGTGTCATCGATGGCAGTGTCATCATCGGTAGTACCGCCAAAAGAGGATACTGGAAGCAAGATTGGGGAACGTCGCACCAAAGCGCCGAAGGGAAAGAAGCGATCGTCTTCTGGTGTTAGCTCTGGGTCAAAGAGGCGAAAGAAGACAGTCACCAATCTGCTCGACTTTTTAGTGGAATCCGAGCCTATCTTTCAAGATGAACCAATAGCTATGCAAGAGCCGGATGGTGGTCTTCTTTTTCCAGGTTCATCTGCCGAGGAAGCCGCACAATTGGCTGAGGCTATAAGACGCTCTCAGGATGAGACTAAAAATGTGAGGGTCCCGAAGAGGCCTTATCCTGCTATTATCTTCTACGAAGATCCTCCATCGATACGGCGGACATTTATAGGTCCTTTGGAAGAGGGAGGCGAGATAGCCCTTAAGCGGCCTATCTCGGCCGATGCCGAAGATGAGCTGTCGTTGTGGACTGGTGGCCACGAGTCTACCCTCGAACCCTGGCGAGCATAAATTCTTGAGAAGGAACGCTGACTTGAAAAATCCATACTAGAAGCCTCCTAGCGCATTGGTATACTTATACATCTTTTTGTAGTATTTTGCACTGCTTATATATATATCCTTATCTTCGTGAAAACTTTGCAGGGACTTCGGCAATGGCAGAGAATCTGAGTTCGAGTCGCGCCTTGACTAAGGACTCTGTAAACATCCCCGATGAGACACCAATAAGTGTGGAGGGGGTCGATACAGCTGTTCTTCCTGCCACGGAGCCCTATTGGTGGTTTCCGTTCTCCCGGTGCTTGCTCTCCCGGAAGAGGCATTTTCATTGACCGCAGATTCAATGGATCTTTCTGGGGACGGCCCGGGGACTATGGGAGAGGTAGTCGAGGCCACCATCCTTTTATTGGAGCCTGAAGCGGTGGCTACTGCACCTCAATTGGAAGATGTTATATCGGCTCATGTCCTCGATGATGTGCCTGGAGGCATGGAGGAGGCTGCCGAAGCTGCTATCCCTCCAGTTCAGAGCGGGAGGAGCATCGAAGGTAGCCTTCTATATTTTATTTTAATAATCTCTCCATCATCTGAACCTTTCTGTCTTTTCAGAATTACGCGGGTTGGCGGCGTCTATCGCTGATCTGTCTTCTGGAAAATCCTTTCAGCGTTTGCTAGAGATGGCTGCTCCGCAGGTAATATCCCCTCAACGCATCGTCCTCTCTTCCGGGCAAGGTTAGTGTTATTTGCCTTCTTCTTACAGCATTATTATTATTTCATATAACGATACTGATGTCTTCTGTAGTTCCGGAAGCCGATGACGAAGTTGAGATTCTTGACGGGCCTGGGGATCTTCTGGACCCTTCTTGCATGACTGTAGGTAAGTAAAGTTTCGACATTGTTCCATCTGCTCTTTGCTTGCAAGTCTCGCTGATTGTTTATAAATATTAACAGCTTTGCCAGTTCTTACCACGCTGGAATCTCGCATCGTCATGCCACCCGGCCCCTATGCTGTACGTGACTCTGAACGGATGGCAAAGCTAAGCCTTCACCTTTGTCAGCTCTGATCAAAGACCTTCGTGCTGGTAGTTTGATCACGGCCGAAGAATTTGCCGCCGAAGCCAACAGTTCTCTCCCCTTTCTTGCTGCTTACCATAGCGAAACGTTGGTGCAAGTCTGGGTCGAGTTTTGTCATCGAGTGGAGGCTTGTTTGCATAGTCTAGAATGTACGCGCCTTCCTTCAGAGGTTATGGCTGCAAAGGTGAGCTTGCGGGGGCTGATTAAACGGTGCGCCGCAAATATGTTGTCATGCGAGAAGAGGCTCAGCCGAAAATTTTCAGAGAGGAAGCTGGCTTCAAATGCATTGGTGTAACCCTTCGAAAATCGTTTAGGCAGTTTTTCGGTAATCGGCAAATTTTTCGGCTTTTTCCGTAAAAAGTCAAAATTGATATTTTTCATTGTAGACCTAATTATACAAAATTTACGTAAGATATTACTATAATTTTGTCACTAAAATGTCACTTATAATTTTCTAGTTAAATAAAAAAAAATTCGTAATTAATTAATTTTTTTTATTATTTTAAGCCTTTTTAAATACATTTAATTAGGGATAAATACAAATTTAATTAGGTAAATTTCTTAATTAGGAGTCTTTATAAGCTAAAATATGGTGTTAATAAAATTATATCATGTCTTGCAAACTTTTGGTTTAAAGGGGGGAAAATTATGAAAAAAATGATGAAAAAAGGGTTTTTTTTGTAAAAAGGTTGATATGAAAGCATGAAATGATATCATATGATGTTGTAATGACCTAGAAACTTCCCCAAAATTTCCCCACTTCCTCCTCTACCTGCTGGCCGACCCTCACCTGCAGTTTTTCCCCATTTTCCCACTTCATTTTGCTTCATTTTCTTGCAAAAAATTCATAAAAATTCACAAATTTCTTTCTCCATTCAAACCAAAACCCTAATCCTTTCTCTCTCAACCCAAATTGGTTCAAAAACATGATGAAAGGAGGTTTCTTGGTGACTTGATCATGCTAGGATTCAATTGGTGAGGTAAAAATTCTAAACTAGTTTGCTAACTTGTAGTTTATTTGTGCTAAAATCTAATTTTTAAGTATTAATTTAGTGTAAATCTTTGTTCATGAAAAATCAAGAGAAGGTTTTGATTTTTAAAAATTAGGGTTTGTAGCATAATGGTTGGATTATGTTAGGGATGGTTATCTAATTGATTAGAATGGTTAATGGTGTAATTATATGCTTGCTAAATCGACAAATTTCGATGTTTGTATCAAATCGGCTAGAAATTCGCTTACTAGATTTTTGTAGAAATTAGAATGCGACCGAAATGCGTTATGTTAGCGATATAATTAGCTTCGTATAGGACTATTAGAATGCGCGAACGCGGGGTTTCGTCTAGTCAGGTTGTAGTTTTGTCGATTTCCCCGAAATGACGATTTTAGTGAAAGGATTGCGATTTTCGTGCGTTTTTCCGCGCACTGAGTGCATGCTACGATTAATTTGAGAGCGTGGATAATTGTATGTTGTGACTTGCATTGTGTTAGGTTTTGTAATCTTATGCTTGATATTGTGCAAATATAGGATCGGTCGGGGAAACTTCGGACACGGCGTGAAAAGGCAAAGCGGTGGCCGGATCAGATTAGCGGGGATTTCAGGTGAGTAGATGTATTCATCTATGAGGGAATCGTCTGAATGGCGCGAGGCGCCCCCCCTAGTTAGGATTTCCTTATCCCTTGCAAGATTCATATTGTTAGTTAGCTTATCCATTCATGTACACTGCATACCCTAATAGCGAACAGTATATTAGATTGCATGGACATTCATCCATACTTATGCGATATCACTTTGTAGGACACGAACACCATTACCATTGGCATCTGCAGCACGCGCACTATTCATGTGACACACACGCCTTTGGTAATTTCCATGCCACGTGCACGATAGAACCTGTTTATCTTAATATCGTCACCTGCATTCATACTTGATATATGAAACTGCATCGCATGCACATATCTCGCATCATCATCATATTTACATAGAACTCTAGCCAAAATTCACATCATACACATTGATATCATAGACATTTATCATATATATAACATGTGGACATTATGATTTTCTTGAGGATTTCAGTTTTGCTGCGATTTCTGGATTTTTGGGGAAAACCGCAAGAATTTAACAAAAGCTTATATTTATCATTTTTAAAACAAAGTTGCGGTTTTCTCGTGATGTATGTGTCGTCCACCATGAGTTTTCATGTTTTCTGTTGGATTTCGAGACCCGATTCGAGGAGTGGATGAACCGTCTCGGGTACATGGTGGGCCCGGTATGGTACCCCGGGGCAAGAAGATCGAGTTGTAGACGATGAGCCTGGCAGGGGAAGACTACCTACCGGTGATGTCTGGCGTGGCGGATATCCGGAGGATACCGACCGTTGTCGTGAGATTTATGATATGGGCCGATCCGGACTGACAGAGCCCGATATTGAGACAGATATGATTCCTTTTTGGTGTCGATGCTTGACACGGGTTTTCAGATGATTTCTTGATGATATTTAGCTATTATACAGATATTCATGTTCTAAAGTTAAGAATTCCATAACCTTAGCAGTTAAAACACTTAAAGACTTAATAATGACATTGCATACCTGTGCATGCATACTAGAGATATTATAGCACATATGGACATGCATGTTGTGGTGCATTGCGTGCATTCTTACGATCGCCTTATTAGATGTTATATTTACTCACGAGCTGGCAACTCACCCCCGTTGTGCCACAGTGTCTTGCAGGTCGGACCCGTCAGTCTTGTAGCGGCGGGCTATCTTGTCATCAGTTCCTTTTGCTCAGACTCGCGACATCGCCCGTAGGCGGGTTACGAGTATACTTTATTTCTTTTTGCTTTATCATTGTATCTAGTATTCTCCATCTACCACTTGTATTGTATATGCGACCTAGTGATGAGACTGAGAGACTTGTATATTTGTGGTTCTTTTGGATCGAGCTCACTTGAGCCGACGTGTGTTTTCTGGTATTTTGCGTTTCTTTATGGTCTTCTCTTGATATTACTATTATATTGCATGTGGTTGTGATCCGCCTTGGGCGAAGAGCTAGCTCCCGCTTGGGGATGCCATTTTTATGATTACAGGTTTATTATCTTGTTGTACCCATTTTGGGGGATAGAAAATACAGGGGAGACTCTGCCGAAATTTTCGGAAATTTTTGATGTTTTAAAAAGGGATTCTATGCAACTTATTTGATTTAAAAACCGTTTTCATTTAAGGTTTTTCCTTCACTCTCTTTTGATTTTGGTTTAGATTTTCTGGGTTTTGGCTGACTTTGGTTACGGTATGCCTTTAGACGTCTCGTAATCTAAGTGCCAGTCACGTTCCGTACTTTCGGGTCGTGACAAAGTTGGTATCAGAGCGTAGGTTTTACCTTTCTGAGTGTAGGACGACCTTGGTAGATGGAGTAGGTGACTTAAGCAGAGTGGCGTAGCGTGGGTATGATCCGCGGCATACTTACGATACGGTACTCCGCCTAAGTAACCTTAGGACATAATTGCTTGTATTTCCTTTCTTGATTCCTTGCATTCCTTGATCCAATTGCAATGTCCTTATCGGTCCTGTTTCTTATTCCAGCTTCGATGCCGCCAAAGACTACGAGAGCTCAACGGGCTGCCGCTAGGGATGAGATTCGAGCGGGCTCGTCTGAGGCGAGGATCGAGCGGGAGGATACGCCTACCCCTCAGTGTCCCACTGATCCGCCTTATCCTGACCGTATTGCCAGATTAGAGGCCGGCATGCAAGAGTTGCGGCAGATGATGGGATCTTTAGTTGAGTCCAGCCGGGCACAGAGATCCGAGGACGTTCCTTCCACCGCACAGACCACGATCGTACCTGCTGCACAGATGGTCACTCCTGCTGCTACTACGGAGACTATCCCTGTTTCACTACAGGAGTTCATGAGATTGAGACCTCCAGCTTTTACCGGTACAGATGCGACAGAGGACCCACAGGCATTTCTTGATAGGATGGCTCGGATTTGCCGTTCGTTGAGGTGTTCTGAGGATAGATTAGTGGAGTTTGCGAGTTTTCGTCTGGAGGGTCTTGCCCAGACATGGTACGACTCAGTAGAGAGAGGCCGAGCTGCAGGTCTGCCTTCTATGACCTGGGATGAGTTTACAGCTGCATTTCTTGCCCGTTTTCTTCCGGAGAGTGTCCGAGATGCTCGAGCCCGTAGTTTTAAGTCTTTGCGCAAGACTCCTGGGATGACAGTGTCGGAGTATGATATACAGTTTACCCAGTTGTCTCGATATGCTCCGTACCTAGTCGACATAGAAGAGAAGAGAATAAAGAGGTTTGTGCGAGGGCTTGATACACAGCTATTCCTTGCCATCGGCACCCAGCACTTTGATACATACGCAGCCGCGATGGATGCAGCCTTACTTTTGGAGGAGCGTATTTCTGAGACTCCGGTCGCTTCTGGGCCGAAGAGGATCCGTACTGATACGCCAGCTCAGCGGCAGATGGGTAGACACCGCGATAGATTGTTTCCGAGAGATGGTGGAGGCAGAGGATTGAGACGAGGTCAGTTATTTGGTTCATATCCACAGACCCAGCAGTCGTCTCCAGGATGTTTTCGGTGTGGGAGTCAGTACCACCGTGTCAGAGACTGTACCATGGGACGCCAGGGCGCGGCGACAGTCCCGCATGTGACTTTACCACCCTCACCACCTTCGCAGAGAGCTTTACTTCCTACTCCTGATAATGCTTCACGCCAGCCAGATGCTTCCAGAGGCCGTGGGCGTGGCGGTCCAGTTCCGAGAGGACGAGGCGACAGAGGCAGAGGCAGAGGCCGAGGTAGAGGCAGAGGACAGCCAGCTATTAGTGGTGGACAGGCCCGAGTGTTCGCATTGACTCCTCAGGATGCACAGGCATCCAATGCCGTCGTGACAGGTACTCTGCCAGTATGTTCTTTTGATGCACGGGTATTATTTGATCCAGGCTCCACACATTCCTATGTTTCCACGTATTTTGCACCGAGGTTGGGCCGGGAGTCTTCTCCGTTAGATCAGCCGCTTGTCGTTATTACCCCGGTAGGCGAGTCTTTTGTTGCCCGTTTTGTGTACCGATCTTGTTCCGTTCGTATCGGGGAGAGAGATTCTTCAGTAGATTTGATTCTCCTCGATATGCTAGACTTTAACGTTCTTCTTGGTATGGACTGGCTAGCCACCTATTATGCATCCGTGGACTGCCGTGAAAAGGCAGTCAGATTCAGTTTTCCTGGTGAGCCGGTTCTTATTATTCAGGGAGATCGTAGTGCTACCCTTCCCAGCTTGATTTCTTCTCTTCGCGCTGGTCAGCTCTTAAGGAAAGGGTGTCAGGGATTCTTAGCCTATGTTTGTGATACTAGCTCCACAGAGGTTCCGTTGGACCAGGTCCCTGTTGTGAGAGAGTTTCCTGATGTATTTCCTGACGAGCTGCCTGGTCTGCCACCAGAGCGCGAGATTGAGTTCTGTATTGACTTGATCCCTGGCACGGGGCCTATTTCTATACCTCCTTATCGGATGGCCCCGGCGGAGCTGAGAGAGCTAAAGGATCAGTTACAGGACTTGCTGGACAAAAGGCTTATCCGACCGAGTGTGTCACTTTGGGGTGCTCCCGTCCTGTTTGTTAAGAAGAAGGACGGAAGTATGCGTTTATGCATTGATTATCGTCAGCTGAACCGGGTTACTGTGCGGAACAGGTATCCCCTACCCCACATTGATGACTTATTTGATCAGCTCCAGGGTGCAGGGTTTTTCTCGAAGGTTGATTTACGGTCAGGTTATCACTAGTTGCGGGTTCGGAAGGAGGATATTCCGAAGACCGCCTTCCGTACTCGTTATGGTCATTACGAGTTCTTGGTGATGTCGTTCGGGCTCACCAATGCCCCGGCAGCTTTTATGGATTTGATGAACCGCGTATTCAGGCCGTATCTCGATCAGTTCATCATTGTGTTCATTGACGACATCTTGGTTTATTCTCGGAGCCGGGAGGAGCATGAGCAGCACTTACGTATCACATTGCAGACTTTGAGGGAGCATCGGCTGTTCGCCAAATTCTCCAAGTGCGCATTCTGGCTAGACAGTGTCGACTTCTTGGGTCATATGGTGACGAGAGATGGTATTTGCGTGGACCCGAAGAAGATCGAGGCAGTTCAGCGTTGGCCTAGACCGGTATCAGTCACAGAGGTTCGCAGTTTTCTAGGTCTGGCCGGCTATTATCGACGTTTTGTCCAGGATTTCTCCCGCATTGCTGCACCGTTGACCGGGTTGACCCAGAAGGGGGTTCCTTTTGATTGGACCCAGGCATGTGAGGATAGCTTCCAGCAGTTGAAGACTCGTCTGACTACTGCTCCAGTGTTAGCATTGCCTTCAGGATCAGGCGGGTTCGTGGTATATTGTGATGCTTCTAGAGTGGGGCTGGGCTGTGTATTGATGCAGCACGACAGAGTTATCGCGTATGCTTCTCGGCAGCTGAGGAAACACGAGCAGAACTACCCCACCCATGATTTAGAGATGGCTGCAGTGGTATTTGCACTTAAGATCTGGAGACATTACCTATACGGTGAGTCGTGCCAGATATTCACTGACCACAAGAGTTTGAAGTATATCTTCCAGCAGCGAGACCTGAACCTGAGACAGCGCCGTTGGATGGAGTTGGTGAAGGATTATGACTGCGAGATTCTATACCATCTGGGCAAGGCGAATGTGGTGGCAGATGCTTTCAGTAGGAGGCCCGGAGGTAGCTTATCTTGTTTGAGCGCAGTACAGATGCAGTCGACGGCGGATTGGCAGGTTTTATGTGATAGCAGAGTGCAGTTCGAGTTCACTCCTACAGGGGGACAGCTAGCCCATTTCAGAGCACGCCCACAGTTACTTGACCGTATTCACGAGGCACAGTCCGGCGATGCCCGTATCTTAGAGATTATTGAGCAGATTCGGCAGGGCAGAGTTTCTGAGTTCGTGATTGATGATCAGGGGATACTTCGATTTGGGACTCGACTGTGTGTGCCAGATTCAGAGGGACTGAGGCGTGATATTCTCGAGGAGGCACATAGATCCGTATACAGTGTGCATCCAGGTTCCACCAAGATGTACCGTGATTTGAGAGAGGTTTACTGGTGGGACGGGATGAAGAAGGATATTACATACTTTGTGTCGAGATGCCTGACTTGTCAGCAAGTCAAGGCTGAGCACCAGAGGCCAGCCGGCGAGTTACAGCCTTTGCCCATCCCTGAGTGGAAGTGGGAGCAGGTCTCCATGGACTTCGTTGTGGGTCTACCCAGGACCAGTCGAGGGTATGACTCTATTTGGGTGATTGTGGATCGATTGACGAAAGCGGCTCACTTCCTGCCAGTGAAGACCACTTTTGGATTTTCTCAGTACGCCCAGGTTTATATTGATGAGATAGTGCGACTGCATGGTGTTCCGACTTGCATCGTGTCCGACCGTGGCACCCAGTTTACCAGCCGATTGTGGCAGAAACTACAGGAAGCTTTAGGCACCCGATTGAGTTTTAGCACAGCCTTTCATCCTCAGACTGACGGTCAGTCGGAGCGTACGATTCAGACTCTTGAGGACATGCTCAGAGCTTGTGTTTTAGATTTCAGTGGTAGCTGGGATCGTCATTTGCCTTTGATCGAGTTTTCCTACAATAATAGCTTCCAGGAGACGATTCAGATGGCACCTTTCGAGGCTTTATATGGGAGGAGATGTCGATCGCCTGTATGTTGGACAGAGCTCAGGGAGAGCAGTATTTTGGGGCCGCAGGTTATGCAGGAGACGACCGAGAAAATACAGCTGATTCGGGACAGGATGAGAGCGGCACAGAGCAGGCAGAAATCTTATGCTGACAGGCGCCGTCGCCGACTCGAGTTCGCTATTGGCGATCATGTTTTCCTGAAGGTCTCTCCGATGAAGGGTGTGATGAGATTTGGGCGGAAAGGGAAACTGAGTCCTAGATATGTTGTTCCTTTCGAGATCCTAGAGCGTGTTGGTCCAGTCGCTTATCGGTTAGCTCTTCCGCCCAGCTTCCCCGATGTTCACCCCGTATTCCATGTCTCGATGCTCCGCAAGTACCTTCATGATCCTTCCCAGGCGATTCAGCACCAGACGATCCAGTTAGAGAGTGATCTTTCTTTCACCGAGCAGCCGGTTGTCATCTTGGATCAGCAGGTGAAGAAATTGAGGTCGAAGGTCATACCGTCTGTCAAGGTTCTTAGGCGTGGCCCGAACAGCGAGGAGGTCACCTGGGAGACCGAGGTCGAGATGAGGAAGAGATATCCCCATCTTTTTGAAGGTACGCGTAGTTAAATTCTAAATTCGGGGACCGAATTTCTTTAAGGGGAAAGATTGTAACCCTTCGAAAATCGTTTAGGCAGTTTTTCGGTAATCGGCAAATTTTTCGGCTTTTTCCATAAAAAGTCAAAATTGATATTTTTCATTGTAGACCTAATTATACAAAATTTACGTAAGATATTACTATAATTTTGTCACTAAAATGTCACTTATAATTTTCTAGTTAAATAAAAAAAAATCGTAATTAATTAATTTTTTTTATTATTTTAAGCCTTTTTAAATACATTTAATTAGGGATAAATACAAATTTAATTAGGTAAATTTCTTAATTAGGAGTCTTTATAAGCTAAAATATGGTGTTAATAAAATTGTATCATGTCTTGCAAACTTTTGGTTTAAAGGGGGGAAAATTATGAAAAAAATGAAGAAAAAAGGGTTTTTTTTGTAAAAAGGTTGATATGAAAGTATGAAATGATATCATATGATGTTGTAATGACCTAGAAACTTCCCCAAAATTTCCCCACTTCCTCCTCTACCTGCTGGCCGACCCTCACCTGCAGTTTTTCCCCATTTTCCCACTTCATTTTGCTTCATTTTCTTGCAAAAAAATCATAAAAATTCACAAATTTCTTTCTCCATTCAAACCAAAACCCTAATCCTTTCTCTCTCAACCCAAATTGGTTCAAAAACATGATGAAAGGAGGCTTCTTGGTGACTTGATCATGCTAGGATTCAATTGGTGAGGTAAAAATTCTAAACTAGTTTGCTAACTTGTAGTTTATTTGTGCTAAAATCTAATTTTTAAGTATTAATTTAGTGTAAATCTTTGTTCATGAAAAATCAAGAGAAGGTTTTGATTTTTAAAAATTAGGGTTTGTAACATAATGGTTGGATTATGTTAGGGATGGTTATCTAATTGATTAGAATGGTTAATGGTGTAATTATATGCTTGCTAAATCGACAAATTTCGATGTTTGTATCAAATCGGCTAGAAATTCGCTTACTAGATTTTTGTAGAAATTAGAATGCGACCGAAATGCGTTATGTTAGCGATATAATTAGCTTCGTATAGGACTATTAGAATGCGCGAACGCGGGGTTTCGTCTAGTCGGGTTGTAGTTTTGTCGATTTCCCCGAAATGACGATTTTAGTGAAAGGATTGCGATTTTCGTGCGTTTTTCCGCGCACTGAGTGCATGCTACGATTAATTTGAGAGCGTGGATAATTGTATGTTGTGACTTGCATTGTGTTAGGTTTTGTAATCTTATGCTTGATATTGTGCAAATATAGGATCGGTCGGGGAAACTTCGGACACGGCGCGAAAAGGCAAAGCGGTGGCCGGATCAGATTAGCGGGGATTTCAGGTGAGTAGATGTATTCATCTATGGGGGAATCGTCTGAATGGCGCGAGGCGCCCCCCCTAGTTAGGATTTTCTTATCCCTTGCAAGATTCATATTGTTAGTTAGCTTATCCATTCATGTACACTGCATACCCTAATAGCGAACAGTATATTAGATTGCATGGACATTCATCCATACTTATGCGATATCACTTTGTAGGACACGAACACCATTACCATTGGCATCTGTAGCACGCACACTATTCATGTGACACACACGCCTTTGGTAATTTCCATGCCACGTGTACGATAGAACCTGTTTATCTTAATATCGTCACCTGCATTCATACTTGATATATGAAACTGCATCGCATGCACATATCTCGCATCATCATCATATTTACATAGAACTCTAGCCAAAATTCACATCATACACATTGATATCATAGACATTTATCATATATATAACATGTGGACATTATGATTTTCTTGAGGATTTCAGTTTTGCTGCGATTTCTGGATTTTTGGGGAAAACCGCAAGAATTTAACAAAAGCTTATATTTATCATTTTTAAAACAAAGTTGCGGTTTTCTCGTGATGTATGTGTCGTCCACCATGAGTTTTCATGTTTTCTGTTGGATTTCGAGACCCGATTCGAGGAGTGGATGAACCGTCTCGGGTACATGGTGGGCCCGGTATGGTACCCCGGGGCAAGAAGATCGAGTTGTAGACGATGAGCCTGGCAGGGGAAGACTACCTACCGGTGATGTCTGGAGTGGCGGATATCCGGAGGATACCGACCGTTGTCATGAGATTTATGATATGGGCCGATCCGGACTGACAGAGCCCGATATTGAGACAGATATGATTCCTTTTTGGTGTCGATGCTTGACACGGGTTTTCAGATGATTTCTTGATGATATTTAGCTATTATACAGATATTCATGTTCTAAAGTTAAGAATTCCATAACCTTAGCAGTTAAAACACTTAAAGACTTAATAATGACATTGCATACCTGTGCATGCATACTAGAGATATTATAGCACATATGGACATGCATGTTGTGGTGCATTGCGTGCATTCTTACGATTGCCTTATTAGATGTTATATTTACTCACGAGCTGGCAACTCACCCCCGTTGTGCCACAGTGTCTTGCAGGTCGGACCCGTCAGTCTTGTAGCGGCGGGCTATCTTGTCATCAGTTCCTTTTGGTCAGACTCGCGACATCGCCCGTAGGTGGGTTGCGAGTATACTTTATTTCTTTTTGCTTTATCATTGTATCTAGTATTCTCCATCTACCACTTGTATTGTATATGCGACCTAGTGATGAGACTGAGAGACTTGTATATTTGTGGTTCTTTTGGATCGAGCTCACTTGAGCCGACGTGTGTTTTCTGGTATTTTGCGTTTCTTTATGCTCTTCTCTTGATATTACTATTATATTGCATGTGGTTGTGATCCGCCTTGGGCGAAGAGCTAGCTCCCGCTTGGGGATGCCATTTTTATGATTACAGGTTTATTATCTTGTTGTACCCATTTTGGGGGATAGAAAATACAGGGGAGACTCTGCCGAAATTTTCGGAAATTTTTGATGTTTTAAAAAGGGATTCTATGCAACTTATTTGATTTAAAAACCGTTTTCATTTAAGGTTTTTCCTTCACTCTCTTTTGATTTTGGTTTAGATTTTCTGGGTTTTGGCTGACTTAGGTTACGGTACGCCTTTAGACGTCTCGTAATCTAAGTGCCAGTCACGTTCCGTACTTTCGGGTCGTGACAGTTGGGGGAACTTCAGGTTGAACTTACGGCCAAGACCACTCGTGCGTATGAACTCTGGCGGATGCTTCAAGAAGCTATCAGGGAGGTGGTAGCTATTGATAAAGCCGTCATTTTTACCCGCGAGATGGTTGAAGCCCACAAGGTCACTGAACAGGAGCTTGAAAGTCGGCTTGCCTTATACCAGGCCCAACAGTCTCAAGTGGAGGCCTGTCTCGTAGCGATAACAAATTATGAAGCCGAGGCCCAGTGGAAAAATGATGAACTGATAAATTTGTTACATCGTCCGCCGGCTTGAAAAATTGTATATTTTTCCTTTTATTCTTCTTTTGTACATACTCCTGAATGAGAGTATATTTTTTTATTCTTTCGTAGATTGTAATTTGTATTCATTTTGATTCATGAATAAAAGACATAGTTTTCTTGTCTCCTTGTGTCATTTTTCCTCTTTGTTGTATTGTCGCTATGTTACTCTGGCAAGCATAGAGAATGTTTCGTCCTAGCCTTCTTGTAGGGTATCGATGGCTTAGGAAGCAGGTTCAGGTCTGCTGCCTAAGACTTTCCAACTTTATGAGTCGTGAGGATCTCAAAAAGATTTTTCTCCCTACGAGTCGAGAGGATCTCGTAGGTGTATTTTCTCCTTAGGAATCATGAGGATTCCTAAGTGCGTTTTCTCTTGAGAGTCGTAAGGATCTCACAAGAGAATTTTCCCGCCTACAAGTCGAGAGGACTCGTAAGTGGTTGTTTCCCTCTTTGTCGATGTTCGACTTCGGAGAGTGTGACCCATGAATAGTATGCAAGAGTCTATCTTGGACCGACTTGCAGGGCCCTAGTACTTAGGAAACAGGTTTTTTAATCCCCATTGCCTAAAGCTTTGCTTTACGAGTCGAGACGAATCAAGAAGTTCTCACAAGGATGTCCTAACATCACAGTTAACCTCTGCTCTATACGACAGAGGTCCGTTAGGGTCTGTGGTACTAGGGTTGTGTCCGTTGTACCGTCGCGTTGGCTGATGTATTCCTCGATAGGCAATTTTGCTCTTCGAGTAGCCTTGCGACTGTCGTGTCTCTGATCCCTTCAGGGGATGGACAAGACGTCTTCAAGCAATCTTCCAGGTAGTATTACCGTCGAAAGAACAAGCGTTAAGGATATTCCGTGTCGTTTTTTACTTGAGGTTGGGCTCAGTTTAGGAGCCCCGATGAGTCATGACCACTCCATGCTGGTGTGGGATGATCTCCGATAGTCTTTCAGGTTTTATATGAGTTGCCGTCAAGACCCTTGCCTTTGCTTTGTTTGCTGGCATTGCGTCTGTTGTATCGAGACGAATGTCATGGTGGTGATCACTCCGCGCTGGTGTGGGATGATCTCCGATAGTCTTTCAGGTTTTTTATGAGTTGCCGTCAAGACCCTGAAGCTAGGAATATTGCCTTTGCTTCGTTGTTTTAGCACGCCCGAATCCTGTTGAAGGAAGAACGCTGTGGTGACATCTCATCTGCTGTGTCGAGACGAATGTCGAGGTGGTGACCACTCCGCGCTGGTGTGGGATGATCTCCGATAGTCTTTCAGGTTTTATATGAGTTGCCGTCAAGACCCTGAAGCTAGGAATATTGCCTTTGCTTCGTTTACTAGCATTGCGTCTGTTGTATCGAGACGAATGTCACGGTGGTGATCACTCCACGCTGGTGTAGGATGATCTCCGATAGTCTCTCAAGTTTTATATGAGTTGCCGTCAATACCCTGAAGCTAGGAATATTGCCTTTGGTTCGTTGTTTTGACCCTGGGGTCGATTGTTGACGTTGCGTCTGCATCCTGCTGGAGTTGAGAAGAAACGTCGTTGTTGACACTGCGTCTCCAGGATGTAGATGTTGCTATCGAGACTTGTCTCTCTTTCTGATGGAATATGATAGGATGATATGGTTCCCTCTTTGTTTGTGCCCCTGGATTGTATACAGGAATCGATGTGATCTCATCTGTAGGGCAAAAAGTTTCATTTCATTTCATTTTTTTTATTTCTTTCCGCGATGCTCTATCATTTCAGTTTTTTATATCGCGAAAGTCGCGATTGCCCAATCATTTTGGCTATTTTTTCGCGGTGCCCCATCATTTCGGCAATTTTTCTTTTTACTCGCTGCTTTTTTTTAATGCGAGTTGCCCAATCATTTCGGCTGTTTTGTATGCATATATTTTACTTGCTGATTTCATTGCAAGTTGCCCCATCATTTCGGCTATTTCATATGCATTTTTGACTCGCTGATTTTTTTTATCGCGAGTATGGGCTTGGAATTTGATACCGATTTAGGCATCAGCATCGCTACAACTGGGATATTGCCAGGAGCCAACCATCATTTGCCTTTGTCAGTTCGAACAAAGGTGGCTTAGCAAACAGGGTTAAGATCCTGTCGACTAAGGCTTTTGATTTTATGAGCCGTAAGGGTCTCATAAAGGTATTTCTCCCTACGAGTCATGAGGATCTCGTAGGTGCGTTTTCTCCTTAAGAATCATGAGGATTCTTAAGTGTATGGTCTCTTATAAGTCGTAAGGATCTCACAAGAGTGCTTTCTCCTTATAAGTCAAGAGGACTTACAAGTGTCGTTCGCCATATGAAGATATCCCTCGTCAGTGGTGGGACTCTGTTAAGGAAATGTTTATCCGTGCCCGTGGATTGTATACAAGGGTCAATATTAAACCGCTTATAGGGCGGCATTGGAGGTTGTGATGGCTTAAAAATAGGTTCAGATTCCTGTAGCTTAAGGCTTTTGAATCCTATGAACTGTGAGGGTCTCAAAGGGGAATTCTCCTTACGAGTCGTGAGGATCTCGTAAGTGTAATTTCTCTTTAGGAATCGTGGGGATCCCTAAGTGTGTTGCTCCCTTGTGAGTCGTAAGGATCTCACGCAGGTATTTTCTACTCACAAGGTCGAGAGGACCTTGCAAGTGTCTTTTAACGAGATTGCGCCCTTTCGGGTTTTCACAAAACTCGCCGGTAGCACTGCTGTTTTTACTCACAAAGCCCTTTCGGGTTTTCATCCGTGCCCATCTTGCTTATGGACATACCATTTTCTTTCTTCTCTTTTTATTTATTTTTTTTATATTTTTTTTTATTATTATTATTTTTGTGTCGGACTTGGGATGCTGCGGTCCGTAGTAGTTTATAGACGTCTCGGTCAATAGCCAGTTTTTAGGACATAGTGGTCCATCGTTAGTTTAAGGACGTTTTGGTCCGTCGTTAGTTTAAGAATGTTTCGACTCGTCGTTAGTTTTAGGACATTTCGGTCCGTTTGCCGGCTACTACTTTTAGAGTTTGGGCTTAGGAAGATAGCGAGCGGACATAGACGTCGTCATCTATCGTTGACCTAGGCCGTGACTCGTTAGGCATAGTATTTTTTCAGGAATCGACTGTTTATTGGCCTGAAGGGTCTTTCGCCATGCATATCCATGAGCAGGTAAGCCCTACCTTGGTAGACTTTGTCTATGATGTACGGGCCCTTGTAGTTCGGCTCGAATTTCCCCCGTTTGGCATGATTAGGGATCATAGGTCTCTTGACTACTAGCACGAGCTCGCCTTAGCGGAATGTTCTCGGCCTAGTCAATTTCTCATACGAGCGCGTCATCTTTGCTTTGTATGCCTCCAGGTTTTGTTGCGCCATGAGCCGGGTTTCATCAAGGACGTCGATCTCCTCAAGCCGAAGGTGAGCATTTTCGTTGTCGGTTAGCTCATAGTGAACCGCCACTCGTAGAGAGGGTAACTCTATCTCGAGGGGGAGTACCGCTTCCGTGCCGAATACCAATGTATACGGCGTTTTGTTTGTGGCCATTTTGAACGTAGTTCGATACGCCCAGAGTGCTTCATGCAGTCTCTCGTGCCAGTCCTTCTTATTTCTGGACACCGTCTTTTTCACGATCTTCGTCAAGGTCTTGTTGAAAGCGTCAGCTAGACCGTTAGCTCGAGGATTATAGACCGAAGAGTATCTCCAGTCTATATTATGCTGTTGTGCGAAGCGGCTGATCTTGTGGATTCTGTAGGCTGGCCCATTATCGGAGATAATCCATCGCGGAGTGCCGAACCGATAAATGACATGTGTCTTGAAGAAATGGAGGATATTCTCCGTCTTCACTTCTCTCAGCGGTATTGCTTCTGCCCACTTGGAGAAGTAATCGGTTGTTGCCAGTATGAACCGATGTCCTCTGGACGATGCTGGTTCGATGGGCCCGATTATGTCGGTTCCCCACATTTCGAACAGCCAGCTAGCCACCGTTGGATGTAGTGGATTTGGATGCTGGTGGATAAAGTCCCCATGAATTTGGCACGAGTGGCACTGCTTCGCGTATTCAAGGCTGTCCTGGATCATCGTGGGTCAATAGTAGCCCATCCTTTTGATCTTCAGCTTCATCTTTGGCCCGGCCTGATGAGAGCCGCAGAGTCCATTGTGAGTTTCTTAGACGACTCTCTTTGTTTCTTCCGACCCTAAGCATCTTAGCCATAGAGAGTCGAACGATCTCTTGTATAGAGTATCATTGACGAAGGCGAAAGACAGAGCTCGTTTCATGAGCTGATGTCTTGAGGATGCATCTTCAGGTGTTCGTTGGGATTTGAAGTAGTCTATAAAGACTTCTCTCCAATTCTTAGCATTTTCCTGATCTTTTATTTGTAAGGCTGTTTGCTTGGTCGCTTCCTTTTCTTCAGGTGATTCCGGAGATATTTCTGCAGGTGCAAGAACCCGATGGCTTTGTACTACAATCCTTACATCGTTGAGGTTTTCGTCAACCAGTTCTTTAGCAAGTTTGGCTAACGCATCCGCTTTGCTATTTTCCGCACGCGGTATGCTTTCCATGGCGTAGGTGGGAATTTGAGCCAGCAATTGTTGCACTTTCTCACCGTACTTTACCAACTCTGGTTTGCACGTTTGATAGTCGCCGTTTACTTGGCTAACGACTAGCTGGGAGTCTCCGTATATGAGGAGGTTTTCGATTCCCATATCGGCAGCGATCTCAAGACCTGCTATCAAAGCTTCATATTCGGCTTCATTGTTTATCCTTGGCTCTGTTAAGGAGAAGGCAAAGCGCATTATCCCTCCTTGTGGAGTCACGAAGATGAGGCCTACCCCTGATTTGATTATGGGGGTGCTTTGTTTGCGCTTCTTCATGGAAGATGCTCCATCGAAGTAGAGTTCCCACCAGGTATCATTCTCTCTTCTCTCCCCGTCGATCGTGTCAAATGCGTGCTCGTCAGGCAATTCACAGTTCAAAGGAGAATCGGCACGTATCGGATGCTCAGCGAGGAAGTCAGCGATAGCCTGGCCTTTCACTGCTTTGAGGGGTCGGTATATCACCGAGAATTCCATTAAGAGTAGGGCCCATTTAGCGAGCCGTCCAGTTAATATGGCCTTTGACATCAAATATTTGAGAGGATCCACCTTTGATATGAGATGGACCTCATGTGCCAACGCATAGTGTCTGAGCTTCGTTATCGCAAAGATCAACACCAGGCAGTGTTTTTCAATGGGGGAGTAATTGTTTTCTGCCCCCAGGAGAACTCGACTCAAATAGTAGAGGGCTCTCTCTTTCCCTTGGTCATTCTCCTGTGCCCATAGCGCGCCTAAGGAACCCTCAAGGGCGGTCGTATACAGGATGAGGGGCTTTCCCTTGACCGGGGCGGTCAGTACCGGCGGATTCTGCAGGTATTGCTTAATTTTGTCCAGTGCGATTTGGCATTTGCGATCCCAGACGAACGGAGTTCCCTTCTTCATTAGGTGACTGTAAGGACGGCACTTGCCGGAATGATTGGCTATGAATCGCCGGATATACGCGAGCTTCACTTGGAGAGACCGCAGTTGCTTCAAAGTTCGTGGAGAGGGCATTTCCATAATCGCCTTGATCTTTGACGGGTCGATTTCGATGCTTCGATGTCGTACAATGAACCCTAGGAATTTACCTGAGGAAACTCCGAACGCGCATTTCAGAGGGTTCATCTTCAAGTTGTATTTCCTAAGACGTTGGAACACTATTTTCATATGCTCCTAATGTTCCTCGTGCGATTTGCTTTTCACCACAAGGTCGTCAATATAGCACACGACGATTTCGTATATGAGGTCATCGAAAATCTTCGTCATGGCCCTCTGATAGGTGGCGCCGGCGTTCTTCAGACCGAAAGGCATCACTTTGTAGCAGAATATACCCAGCGGGGTCCGGAAAGCGGTATGCTTCTGGTCTTCGGGATGCATGTTTATTTGATTATATCCTGATGAGCCGTCCATGAAGGAGAAGACTTCGTGAGTGGACGTGTTGTCTATCATCAGCTCGGTGACCGGTACGGGAAGGTCATCCTTCGGACATGCTTTGTTGAGATCCCGAAAGTCTATGCAGATGCGCACCGTCCCATTTTTCTTCATCACTGGGACAATGTTAGCGATCCAGTCAGGATACTGAACCTCTTGGATGAAGCAGGAGTCAATTAGCTTCTTGACCTCAATATTGATGCTCATTTCAAGTTCGAGCCGCAATCTTCTCGGTGCTTGTTTGATCGGCTTGACGTCCGGAGATATCGCCAATTTGTGGACGGCTATTTCTGGATCCAATCCAGGCATCTCGGAATAGTTCCATGCAAAACAGTCTTTATACTGCATGAGCACGTCTTTGAGCGTAGCCACCTTCCCTTCAGACAACAGTTCACTGACGAACGTCGGTCGTGGGTCGTTTTCCGTTCCTAAGTCGATTTTTCTGAGGTCATCTGTAGTAGTATGTATCCCATCTTCTAGCTCTTTTGGCGCCGGTGGAAATTCTGAGATCAACTCATCTTCATCGTTTTCGAAGCACCAGGGGAGGTCAGCCATATCCTTGTCTATTCCTTCTTCTAACAGCGTTATTGCGTGACAGGTACGAGATCGCTTCCAAGACCGATGTTGATCCGGCTCTACTCTCGTGGCTTTCGGTTCATACTTCTGTGGCGGGGTTACCCTCCAACTGCTAGATAGAGCAAACCTGCCGAGTTGATACTAGTCTTCTACCCAGTCTTTGAATGTGAAGCAGTCTTCGAGAGGATGTCCTATCGCTCGGTGATAGGAGCAATAATCCGGGCGATGGACCTCGCCTACTTGCTCAGGGTATTTGGACTCCAGGAGTGTCATCATCTGATATTTTACGACAAGATCGAATATCTTCCTTGTCTTGTCTTGAGGAAAAGAGTATGCTCGACCCATCTTCTTTACAAGAGACGAATCCAGGCTGCCCAATTCTCGATCGCTCGGCTTCTCAGACCCGCTTGGCCACTGTCGGACTTTTTTTCATTCTTTAATTTGTTTCTACCTCTGCGTCGGGTCTTTTGTATGACGGGCTGACGACAAGGGGCATCGTCATTTTTCGTAGCCTGCTGAAGGAGGCATTGCGTTATGGCTTTCTCGTAAATGGTCATTTCGTGGATATGGTCATCCAGGGCCTTTTGACCTGCTTCCCTTATTAGCTTGTCCATCTGTTCTTCAAACGACGGACTTGGCACTTTCATGACGGGACCTTGTTTTGGTTCAGGGTTAGCATCTTCTACTAGATCATCTCCTTCTTCATCAAAATCATGTATGACGTAGCAGCCATGGAATCGCTCCCGTTTCTTGGATTGGACATATCCAAGCCCGATCATTTCCATTCTCCCGTTAGGCAGTTTTCGCTAAGTTCTGGGGACGTTCCAGATCTTATTGTAGAACTGAGCTCGTCGAGCAGTCTGTTTGAAAGGTACGCCTTGGCGTCTCAACAGCCTTTTTAATCCTTTTGTGTAGTATCTGGGCAGACGAATGGGCTGGAACCTATCAAGTGGAGAATCGGTGCCATGCCAGATTTCTTTTTCCACTTTGGTTTTCATGGATTGATAAAATAGGATCGCCTTTTCATCTCTTCGCCTGGGAGGGACGTAGAACATCTGCAGTTCCTGCACACTATAGGTTTCAAGTGCATCGAGCTCTTTGTAATGCTCTTGCGGAACCATGGCAATTTGCAAACTTCGATCATCGCCGGCGAAGGCTTGTATTGATGGCCGAGCAGAGAATACTGCATTGATTTCGTCTTCAGAGTCACTGCCGAAGACCAACATAGGGGTGGACGGTCCCAGCTTGGTGTATTGGGGCAGCCCGGAATAGACTATCTCTTCGTCTTCCTCGGTATCACTCCCGAAGATCGGAATGGTGGTGATAGCTTTATTCTTCGGTTTATGGCATCTTTCCGTGTCTTCGAAATCTGGTAAGAAGTATTTTGCATCTTCGTACTTTCGGACTTCATTCACGGAGAATGGGTTTAGCTCTCTTGTCACGGTATACTCGAGACCATCCTTGAAATACTTCATACACTGATGTTGTGTAGAAGGGATGATGTTGTACTCGTGTAACCAAGGCCTGCCGAGCAAAGCATTGTAACATGTCTTGGCATCAATGACATGGAACTTGACGTCGGTGACCAGCAACCTAAAGCGTAACGTCAGAATCACAGACCCGAGCGTCCGTGATGACTGAGAGTCGAATCCGGAGATAGTGATCTTATCCCGAGCGATGTGTTGAACGCTCATGCAGATCTCCTTCAACACTCTTACATTGAGAAGGTTAACGAAGGATCCATTGTCGACTAGGATTTTTCCTATCTTGATGTCATGATAGTACCCGGCGACATATAGCGGACGGTTATGCTCGCACGTCCCCAAGAGGAGGTCATCATCGCCGAAAGTGATGTCAGCAGTGTGCACTTCCTCCAACTCGTCCTTCATCTTTTCTTCGGCGAGGAAAGCTTGAAACTGTCCGGGGTCTTGTAACGCTTTGATTAGGGAATCTCGCGCCTCTTTAGATAGTAGAAGGGCATCGAGAATGCTCAACTGTGAAGGAATCCTTCTTAAGTGTGCTAGAACGTTATAATCCACCTTGCTTTTCTTGGGCGGGTCCTTGGCTGCCAGCTCTTCGACGATTCGATCGTCGAGGGCAATATCCTCAGGGACTTTTTCCTTCCCTTTATCCTTTTTGTTCGATGCTTTGTTTGACGGTCCGAGATTCTTTTCAGGTATTGTGCGATTACGCAGCTGGATGTTCTCGCAGGTCTTCATTTCTTCTGCCTCGGAGGTAGATTCCTTGAAGAGAGGTCCAAGGGGTATTTCTTCATCAGAATCGCTCCCAAAGGTAGGAACTTGCAATCCCTTGCTATCAACCATGCGACAGTTTCCGGCAGTTCTTTTGCGCTCATTTGTCGCGTTCTTCTGCTCTCGACGCGTCCTGCGCTTCATTCGCTTGAAATGCTGCCGGTGGGCAACATATCCTTGCCGCCAGTTTTTAAAGGCGTTGCACTCCTCAGTAGGGTGTGTAGTCCTCTGATGGTACAAGCAGTAATTTGGATGTGCATCCCCTTCATCAAGGTGTACCCCATCAGGAGTGTCTCCTTCAGAGGGTGGCAGCTTCATTCCCATCGATATGGCTTTGGCGAACCATTTCTTCGTCTTGAACCTGTTTTTGATGGCGACAGAAGTACTTTGATCTGGTTGGGGTATTTCATGACCCATAACTTCTTTAAATTGACGCCGACTCCTGGACTTTTCGAATATAGCTATTTCGTGTTCTCGATCATCCTTGCTCTTCTGACGGGCTTCGTTCAGCAGTAGGTCGATGATCTTGTCAGACAATTCCAAGGGTTTTGATTCCGGTTCTGGATCTGCCCCCAGTTTCTTTGCATCAGGCGCTTCTTCACCATCCATCGACGAGTGAGAGATCATGTGGCAGCTTGCCACATAACCCTCATTTCATCTGTCGAGTCCTCTCCCCCATCATTGTCATCGTCTCTGTCTTCAAGGATGTGGTCGAGAAAATCTTAGAGCGTGACCGGGGTTCGCACCTTCTGGTTATATTCTTCCAGCGCGTCGATGTGTTTTTGCAGGTCCATATGCTTGTCAACAAGCTTCACGGGCTTTTTGGTTTTCTTCTTTTTCCTCAAAGACTTTGAAGGCTGGGCCTGAGCGTTTTGATTATCGCTACCAATTTTTGGCATCGGGCGCGGCTTCAGCATTCCCTCGATGATCTCAGGTTCTAGCTGATTTTTCCACCTGATCGCCGGGCATGTTTGAAGATCTTTCAGCATCCTTTTTGTCTTGGCTGAAAGAGCGACCTCCCATGGAGCTTCTTCAATAAAAGAGCATGATGCCCTCGGCGTGTCCCCCTTTTTAAGAGTGTGCGGTTGAGGCGGGTTTACTTTCCAATTCTCGGACAGTGCGAATTTGCCCTGTTGGTATTGGTCCTCAATCCAGCTTTTAAAGCGAAGCAATCTTCAATTAAATAGCTTACTGCTCGGTGGTAAGGGCAGTAATTGGGATTGTTAGCATCGCCGGGCTGCAGCGGACGTCTTGGATCTGGCAGATTAATGAGCCTGTTGCGCACTGCCAGTTCGAACAGTCTCTTTGTTTTCTCCCGTGGAAACGAGTAGGGACGTCCTAGTCCCTCCTCGAAGGATTGGCGTGGACGCACGTTGCTTTGGCAAACAATCGGTTTTAAGTTGCTCGGCTGTTGTTGAGTATTGGCAACAAAGGTCGCTTTCCCTTTGCCCTTTTCATTCCACGGCTCTGTCCTTGAAAAGGAAGGCTTATGACCCATCTGGTCCATTTGGGCCAGCTTATCAATCAAGGTCTGGAAGGTGGTCGGCTTGAAGAATATCATGAATTGGTATATGGTCGCCTGCGGATCGAGGGTTCCCACAAACATGCCCACTGCAGGAGCCTCTTCGATGCGATGTTCACACTTCGACCATAAATTCCGCCACCGTATCGCGTACTGGACCCAAGTTTCTCCCGGCTTCACCCTGGCATTGATCAGCGCCGTGATTGGGGTACGTTCGCTAGCGCTCGCAAAACATTGGGTGAACAGCAGCTCCATCTCTACAAATGTCTTGATAGAGTCATTCGGGAGTTCCGAATACCACTCGAATGCTGTCTCCGACAAGCTGCCAACAAACTGGCGAAGCAGTAGTTTATCATCACCTCCAGTGTTGCCGCACAGAGCTTTGAATTGAGCAACATGCTGGTGCGGGTTTCCCTTCCCCTTATATACATGGAATTTAGGGATCGTATATCCCGGCGGGTACTTTATTTGGTCGTACCAACCCGGATAGGGTCGTCCAGTCTTAACAACCTGACCAGCCGCTTCATTCACCTGGTGAACTCGTATCTGCTGAGCGATGTAATCATCCAGGGCGGCTTTTGAGATAGTCTCCTATTTGGCTGCTGAACAAGCCGGAAGAGGGTTCGATGTCTCCCCTCTGTCATCTTCGAGGACAATCGGAGGGTCTTCAGCCGGAGGGTCTTCAGCCGGAGGATCCGGCTGTATCGTCATCCCGACCATGTCTTGGAAGAGAAGCGTCATTCGTTTTATATTGGCCGCTTGTTCCGCTGCTTCTCTGTCCTTCTTTTCGAGGATTCTGCGGAGGAAGTCGGCATCGGTTTCCTGTTCATGACGCCTCTAGGCTTTCTTTTGGCCCAGTGAGTGCAGCCATTTGCGTTAGCATTTCCTGAAGCTTCTGTTGCTGCTCCTAGGCTTTTGTCACGGATCGCGTAAGCGGTCGATGACCCGTAGAGATACGGCTATCCTTTTTTCCGGATGCTATATAAACAGTGTGGACCACTATGCCCCCAGACTTGGGGTATTTAGGTTCGGCGCCTTTGAGATTGGTCGTAGGGATCTTCTCCGGCCTTCTCCTTTTGTGGGCGGTTGAAGTCGAGGAGGCTGTTGCAGCGGGCACCCAAGTAGCTGTCGCCTTCTGTGGCTTGACAGGGTGGTCTTCTTCTTGCCGAACCTTCATCTTTTTCTGTCGGCGGGAGTAATCTGGATCAATCATCGAGTCTTAGACTTGACACCAGACCTTGTAAACTTTAGAGGACAGCCGCTGAGGGGGCTGCTCTGGCTTCACCTTTATGATCTTTTCAATAGGCGGAGGAGACTTTTTTAGCACGGCAGTTGGCGAGTTCTTACGGACCCTCCTGAGTGGTTCAAAGCTGTTCCTAGTTGGAACAGTAGCATCAATTTCCACCGTTGGAGCCGGCGGAGTTGATCCAGAAGGGCAATTGCCCCCAGCCTTCCTTACTCGGCGCCAGTGGCGACGTCGAGCGTGTCGAGCCGACGGTACTGGCTCAGCTATAAGGGTGGCTTGATCGTGCCTCCTGTTCTGGTCAGGTGCTGTTATTGGCGCCAGCCTATTGAAAACGGACGTCCGCTGAGCGGGGATAGCCAACCTGTCGAATGCAGACTTTCGAGCAGGAGCAGTCTTGGTGACTTCGTTTGGAGCGAGAGCCGAAACAGCCAGTCTTGCAAAGACCGACTCCTTAGCAGGGGAAGCCGCTTTGGCGGCTTCAGGAGCAGGAATGGCTATCCTCTTCGGGATAACCCTTTCCGGTATCGCGGGCATCTTCACAGGCCCATTGGAGCTTCGGCCCAATCTGTTAAAGACTGAGGCGCTTGGTTTGGGTGACCCGTTAAGAGAGGCCGCAGTAGTGGTAAGCCGATCAAAGACCGACTTCTTCTGAGCTTCTTGCCATGGTACAAGGGCGTTGAAGCTCATCGGCGGGAGCATGGTCCCGAAGAATAGCCCTATGGTGGCTTGCGTCACGTAGTCCACTGGCATTGTAAAAACGGAGGCCGCCTGAGGCCCATAGATCACTCTTCCAACAGGGACGGAGTAAGAGTTATTGCCGTTGTTGCAGCTTGTGCAGTTGAAAGCCATTTGATCTTCTGTTTTCTGCACGGAGCAAGATACCAAATCTTATTACTTCAAATCCAAAGGCAACCATGTCAAACCGCGACTTGTTCGTGAAACACGACATACGAAGTGTGGAGTGGAAAGAGGAAGAGGTCCCACCGGGCGTGCCAGAATCTGTTTACCGCCGAACACAGAGACGCGACCACGTAGATTCGTCTTGCCTGAATTTAGGGGCAGATGCTATTTGGTGCTATCCGTCCACCTATCCGAAGATGCTAAGTTGATTTATGGCACCATGTATCGAAGGTTTAAACGGATGCGGCCGATATAGCAGACTTCGTCAGATTCCCCCTCGTTGAGGGTTTTTTTATTGTGGAGACGCTCTTCCCTGCAGGCGCAAGCCCCTGCAGTTAATCACGCTACCGCGTCGCGGTAACCACTTTCTCATTCTCCAGATGGTCACTTCGTGTCGTGTGTGTTTGTTTTACGTTTGGTTGCCCGTGGATTGTATACGGAGACTAATTTATGTTGTCGCCCGTAGGGCATGGATTAGTCCAAATCCGTATTTTCTTAGATTTAGGTTTGGGGTTGTGTTTAAGGATACATTAGTCTCATTTGAGACTAAGATCAACTTAAACGTATGTTAAGGATACGTTAGTCTAATTTCAAACTAAGATCAACTTAACGGGATCGTTTAGATCTGACAAAAGAGCATTTGGGCTCTATTATTTAGTTTAAGGACATTACGGTCCATAGTTTAGGGACATTACGGTCCATGGTTAAGGACATCATAGTCCATAGGCTTTAAGGACCCTACAGTCCAAGGTTAAGGACATCATAGTCTATAGGCTTAAGGACCCCACAGTCCGAGGTTAAGGATATCATAGTCCATGGGTTTAAGGACCACACAGTCCGAGGTTAAGGACATCATAATCCATGGGCTTAAGGACCCCCACAGTCCAAGGTTAGCGACATCATAGTCCATGGGCTTAAGGACCCTACAGTCCAAGGTTAAGGACATCATGGACCCCACGGTCCAAGGTTAAGGACATCATAATCCATGGGTTTAAGGACCCCACAATTCAAGGTTAAGGACATCATAGTCCATGGGTTTAAGGAACCCACAGTCCATGGAATGTCTGGTTGTCGGGACCCGTCACCTCTCTGAAGACGTTGAAGGATTACAACGACAAATATCAGAGGAGTAAAGAGATGTACCCTTGAACCAATATTGGTTGGGGGAATCTGCAGTTAGATTGATTTAAGGATCGTTAATATTGTTTGGGATTAAGATCAACTTAAATGTTTATTAAGGATACGTTAGTCTAATTTTAGACTAAGATCTACTTAACAGGATCATTTAGATCCAACAAAAGAGCATTTGGGCTCTGTTGTTTAGTTTAGGGACATTGCGGTCCAAGTTCAGATGCAAACATGGGTTTAGAAATGCACCAGATAGTTATTGGTCATTGGGACCCACCACCTCTCTAAAGACGTTGAAGAATTACAACGACATGTATCAGAGGTGTGAAGAGATGTACCCTCGAACCAAAGTTGATTGAAAGGCTCTGGGTTTTGCTTTGAATGTCATATGAGATGACCAATTTTGGAAGACAAGGGTGTATTTGAGGTTCAGTCAAAAGAAAGGGGTAATGCCTCTGGAAAACTTGGCTAGCTCAAGCTAAGATTGACTTGGATATAGTGTTAAATACTATAGTACACTCAGCTATCACGTGCTCCCACGTGATGCGCTCAGAATAGTGTTAAACACTAGGGATGCAGCGCACAAAATAGTGTTAAACACTAAAAAAGAAGCGCTCACGTGGGGTCACGTGAGACGCTTGAGTATTGGGCCCAAACTTCCTTTATTTTGTTCTCAGAATATGCAAGTAAGTGTTAGACACTTAGCCTTTATGGCCATCACGTGTGGGCGCGTGATGGGTATCCATGTTTTGGATATTGAAGTGTTTGTTAGGGGTCACGTGAGGGCGCCCAAAGTCTGTTCTGCCTTTGTTTTGAGAAATTTGTTCAAGGGTCACGTGGGAGCACGTGACCTAATCTTATTCATTCTCTTTTGATCATTGACGGGGAGAGTCGCGTGTTGCCACGTGATCATGTTGGGTACTTTGATCTTTTTACGTGCATGGAGAGATGAATCCCTTGTATAAGAATTAAATTCTTTTATAGGGTTAAACCCTAATTTTATTTAGAGGAATTAAATTCCTATGTATTTGGAAGAATTAAATTCTTTAAACCCAATTCTCCCTCTGAGTTTTAGATCTGCATGGCAGAATCTCCCCGATGAGAATTAAATTCTCAACTTATGGGGAGATCTACTTCTACAGATCGTCAACCAAAGGAAGAACTAAGTTCTTATTCAGAAGAGTTAAACTCTTAGATTGAGAATTAAATTCTCTTTTTATTTTGTAGGAGCTTATAGGATGATCTCTTACCTAGGATTTCTTTCTTTTCTAAAGAAACCTTCTTTTCTCTCTGGAGAATTAAATTCTCTTTTCTTTTTTATTCTCTCTCCGTTGTTATATCTCTCTCTTCTTCTTTTTTTCTTGGCTCCCATTTATAGGAGAAAGAAAAGGATCAGTTTGTTTAGTCAATCTTTCATTGAAAGATTTTGATTGATTTTGTAACCAACATGTTCTACTCGGTGAATTTTATTCACCATTGGATTTTTAATCCAAAAGATATTTTATTTGTTGTTCCTGGAAGATTTTAGGAAAATATTTCCTTGTATAGAATCTTTCTATAATTTGGTGATATTAATCACCATTGGATTTTTAATCCAACGGTGCTCCACTTTACAGAGCGCAATCCTTTTTGTTTGGAAAGATCTAGGGAAATATTAGGGTTTTTGATTTCCCTCTTAATTAGAATTTAAATCTATTAGTTCAGAAGGTTTAAGAGCCTATCACGTGTTAGCACGTAACCCCTTTCTTTTCATTAACTCAGAGAGTTTTTTTTTAAGACCCTATCACGTGGTGGCACGTGACCCACTGATTTAGCATTTAACCAGAATTTAATTCCATTATTTTAAAGAACTCGGGAACTCATCACGTGTCGGCACGTGACCCCTGGTCACGTGCGGGCACGTGATACCCCATTGGGGTTTTTTCTTGCTGTTTTATTATACCTTTTAATTCCTTTCAGTGGGTTTAAAGGCCCATCACGTGTGGGCACGTGACCCCTTTTGATCAGAATTCAATTCTATTAGTTCAAAGGGTTCAGGAACCCATCGCGTGCTGGCATGTGACCCCATCTCAAATTGTGTATCTCAGCGCCTATAACTTTGCTCATAGAAGGTCACGTGTCCCCACGTGATGCCCGATCACGTGTGGACACGTGATACTCCTCTTATGTATTTCCTTGCTGCATTATTCAGTTCCCATGAGGGAACAGTGTACACACCCAAATACACACGTGGTACGAATCTCGAGGCAGGACATTCAAATCCGACCACCCATTCTCCCCTTTTGGCCGGCGCTAACGGTCGAACTTGCTCCAATTTGCTCCGTGCTTTACAAACGCACCCCTTCGACTCCCCTGCACTGTTTGATTTCCCTGCAATCAAACAGAGACCCTTCAATTCACCATTTAACACCTCTTTAATACTTTTTAATCCAAAATTTAATTACCAAACCCTAATTCTCTACTATAAATACCACCCCATGTCCTATCTCCCATCTATTCTGAAAATTTCTAGCCCAATCACCTCCAAAGTTCCTAAGTGCAAGAGGGGTCAAGTGGAGTTAGCAACCAAGCTCCTTCCGTCAAAGATCGAAGCTGTTTCCGGAGTTCCCGCGATGCCACGAAGCCCCCTCTCTTCTTCCTTACCCTTTTCTCAATATTACCAAACCGTAATTCCCTCTCATCTCTTATTCTTTTCATCGCAATTCATCTCCTAAAAAGATATCGGTAAAGTGGAATTACATCCGATACTTTTCTTTTTAAACTAGAAACTCTATTTTCCTTTATACGTTGATCAATCTAATTTTACCACCATTGTAACTTTAATTACAATATTTTAGCTTCAAGTTTAACCAAAATTCTCATGTGAAACAAATATAAACGAACTTTTCATTAAAATACCTTGAATTTTAGTATCATCGCATTTTCGATAACAGTTAAAACGATACCTTTAGGAAAACTTCACGGGGTAGCAACCTATCTCACATGCACACTTTGGTTTCATAACACGATGTCTATATATATGTATGGTTGTTTCAAAGAAATGCTTTTCATTAAAATACCACATCTTTTAAAAACCAGGTTTCTTTTAAAGCGGTATTTTGTAATCATTGGCAAATACGCCTCTACAACCCTCGTTAGGGGACCCGCTAATGGATGGTGCGGATTAAAGCACATCCTTTGGATAGTAGAGCAAGATGCAGAACTCCTCACGGAGTATTCGATCTCGAAAGGAAATAAAATACGGTTTTTAAGAAATGCGAATTTTCTAAACAAAAATAAATTTTTGAAAAATTATATAAAAAACTTATAAATCCGTATTTTCAATAAAACATATTTTGAAACTATATTTTTAAAAATGAAAGATTAAAATGTTAATAAAATACCACCAAGTTACCAAATATGGCTAGTTTTCAATAAAATACCATAAACTTTTAAAAACTAAGTATTTATCATTAAAATACTCCAATAATTAAAATACATGCTAAGAAAATCCTAAATGTTATAAATCACCCTCGAGATTTATTTTTATACTATATTAAAGTATTTTTTTCATACAACCCCCTCGAGATATGCAAAACAATATTTTAAGGACTCTAGTTTAATATAGGTTTAAGCGGGATCAATTCTTTTGAGCCCTAGAGAACCGAAGAAAGTGAGTGCTTGCCTATTCAGCTTAGACAACTTAACAGAGTTATCAATGGCAATTGCCTTGGAAAAAGACACAAATTCTGCCGTCCATGTGCAGCAGTTATCGATTACTCCTGAACATAAGAAAGTCAAGAGTTAAATCCGCTGACAAGTGTCTGACTCAATCTGAGTCCAAACACAAACCAGAATCCAAAATCAAACATGAACTTGAATACTTGATCATGAACCTGAATACTCGAATTCAAACATCAAACTCAAATTTGCATACTTGACTTGACTTGATCGAACCATGGTTATAACTTGACATGAATTCTTGAACACATGATTAGATCCTGAACATGAACCTGAACATTTTATATCCATGGATTCGGCGATGACCTGTAATCTTAATCTATACAGTACAATACACGGGATAAAGGGTTAAATTGGTACGGAACGTATATCGTGGCACGAGAGGTCACTTAAAAGACACCTACATGAATTCAAGTGTCGTTGCCCCGTGGGTTATGACATGGCCTTGTGCTACATGTTACCATAGTCCACGAGGTAAGATGGACTTCTCTCATATACATGAATATCTTCTTTATCAAACTACAAATAACCATGTTAGAATAACTACCTTATACATGTAAATGATCATATACAATTTTACATGTCCTCTGAGTTCTTATTCATATGATATACTATTTTTCCTACTTCTTTTGGGACATACCAAGCGCTAGTTCACTGACGACATTACTTTCTGTTTCTTTCTATGGGATGTTTGTCAAGAGGACCGGACTCTGAGGAGATAGAGCTGAGCCGGGAGGACTTGGACCAGCTTGCTGCACAGCCAGATTACTAGCTCTTTCAAGCCTGCACTTACTTTCTGTATGCCATTATTTAGGCATTGCTTTGTTTACTGTATCTTTTATTTCAAACAATTGTATATAAAGTTGAATGTAAATTAAATTGTTGTTTCATTTTATTACTCTTGACATTCTTGTTCATTGTTATATTGCTTAATTACGCTTAACGTATTTATTTTCCTAATAAATACGTTATGGGCTAGCTACGTCACCGTTTCTGTATACTGGGAAGCGGGGCGTGACAGGCTTTGTTGGTGGCCCATGCAGGTCAGTTCTGCATGAAGTCATAACCAATATATCACAAGAATTATAAGAATCAGTAAGTATACATTCCTTACATTTCAAATTTCTTGAATTTATCCTAACCTTTCCTTTTCTATCAAGGTGATGGATTCTCCTAACAACACCAGTACCAACGTCAATGGCAATACACCACCACTTACCTTACCGCCTCCCCCTACCATTGCCGCTCCAATCAACGAACAGATGGTGCTTTTAGAAGCCATCAAAAGTCTTTTGGAGGGCCAGCAGCAACAGACTGCTATTCTCGTGAACCGCTCGAAAGCCGAAGCACCTAAAGTAAAGCAATTTCGTGCATTGCATCCCAGGAATTTTTCAGGGAAGAAAGTCCTCTTAAGGCTGAAGAATGGGCCCAGAGTATGGATGACGACCTTACCGTAGCACAGATACCAGACATAGCTTGGGTTCGCGTGACCAAGCTCCAGCTCACTGACAATGCAAGAGTCTGGTGGAAAGCTAAAGAAAGCCGTCTCACACAACCCATAGAGTGAAAGACGTTCCGCGATTTGTTCGATGCAAAGTTCTTCCCCGAGACTGCTCGGTTTGAGATGGAGCAACAGGGCATCCACCTGCAACAAGGCTCCATATGGGTAAAATCAATGGATGAATATGATGACGAATTCATTATGCTTAGCAGGTAAAGAATTTGTATCAAATTCTGTTCCGTAAAACACATCACTATCCTGATATCAACATCTTATCAGGTTCGTAGCACACTTGATCCTGACCAATGAGATTCAGGCTAGACAATTCCAACAGGGCTTAGACCCGGAGATTCAGGTGGCATTAGCCACAGTCAACTATCCAATTCATGAACTCGCCCTGAAGGCAGCACGTCGTTACGAAACTGTGGTCAAGAAGAAGGGTAAGCCCCAAACAGTTGGAATCAAACGCTCTGCTACACAGATGATAGGAGGAGTCTCTTCTATGCCAACTTTTGCACCTAGGAGGTCAGGAGGATCGTTTAACCAGTCCAGTCCAGATTTCTGTTTGTACTGCAAGAGAATTGGACACTTGGCGAAGGACTGCAGGTGTGCAAATGGCCGTGTTTGATTTGTGGCGAATCTACTCACGTGATATGATCATGCCCATATCGTATTAACAAAGCACCAGCACCAAGACCAGCAATTACAGCCCCGCATAGGGTTACGAGGCACACGTACAAGGGTCTATAAGGCATCAACCATGCCCGATTTAAAATTTAGCCGTGCCGAACAACCCTAAACCAAGATCTTAGACTAGAGATTAGGCAAAACAAAGCATGTTAAACACTTTAACATCTAAGATTTTGGGATTACAATCTTTGTAGTCCGGTCCTTCACTTCATAAGCTCCGTGTTGTGGTCCCTTCGCTGCGATCATCAAGTTCCGGACTCTCGAGAGGCTCCACGAAGAGAAAGATGCAAGCTTGTTTCCGATCTTCGATAACAAAGATGATCTACCTTGAAGTTTCATTAACACAAGCTCTCACTCACTAAATGAAGTGAACACTCTAATCTAAATGGCTAGGATAGATTAGGATGATGAAATATGATTTTAGCTCTCATTTATTATAATAATCTCACTCAAAATCATCACCTCTCAAAAAGCTAGAAAGCTTTTCAAGCAAAGAAGAAGAAGGAAGAAGATGAACTAATCCTTTTGTGATGAACAATGAATAACTCTAGTGAGGTTGAAAAATGCAACCATGGGTTAAGTAACCCTTGTAGAGATTTTACTAAGCTTAAAAGGTGTAGTTGGGTTAAGGAAATATCTTGCAAAATATCATAACAAATATCTTTGCAAGAAACAAAAGCAAAGCTTCTAGAAACTTCTAGAAAAGCTTAACCCTAATAACACCCTAACCATGTTTAATCTCCACTAAACATGTTGCATTAATAACCATATTATGTTACAATATTATATATCACATATATAATATTTATTGCAACAAAATAAAATAATGCAATTAACATATATCGCATATATATCAATGTATTACCCGAGTGAGAAAAAGAATCTTTTAGTGAGCTTATATCAGTTAATGTAATTTAATATATCAAATATATAATTATACATTAAATTATCAAATCAACACTTGATCCGATAATCCGGCTATTTCATAAATAACCGACTAATATAATCTGTATCAGTTCATCGAATCAACACTTGATCCGATGACCCGGCTATATCACATATACCCGGCCGATATCTCATATCGCGAGAATCTAGTACGGTATCACATACACGTATTGTTCTCGGTCCCACACATATCACATATGTGCTCCTACTCCGTTTTGCCTGAGCCAAGAAACCTCTATGTAGGACTCTAAAGAATCGTCAATACGCCGGCAGTAGCTGATGATCATATCAAACACCCACAAGCTGCAAGCGGTCAGCTTAATGTAACAGCCACCCAGGTATTGAGCGCTCAGAAGATCAACAAGTAAGCTTGTACATTCTCCTGTGAATCCAGTCAGTAACACTCCCGTACAGTCCGGTCTCTTCGTCTGATATGTCGCATATCTCGCCTACGGGTGGTAAACGTCAGACCCCAGTAGCATGATAAGTCGTGTCGATATGAGGTCTATAATAGTTCAAGAAACTACTGATAACACTTACCAGTAAATCTCAGCAACCGTGGCCAGGGATTTCCAGTTATAGCCAATCGAACACAGCACAACATCAACTCCCTATACCGGGAGAGACGAATCCCCTCCTATCGCTCATTGCCTCCATGTGATTCGGGACTGTACCCAAAAGCCACCTTTTTGCACGCCCTCTTGGATGTGGTATGATGGAAATCAAAGCACAGTTGGAATCACACAAGACTCTATGACGATCTCGGGTCAACAGACTACTCTGTACCAGTGTCACCAAAGAACTGCCATCTGACGTGAGGTATAATACCATCTGGGAGTTCTCGGCGAGTCCGTCCAGTGTACCCAGTCTCCATTGAGAACCCGTATACCTTCTCTGATGTCAAACACCAATGGATATGAGATCATCTATCGCCCATCATATGGGTCAAGAAGCGCATTCGCTAGTCTACTCTGGAGTATCGATGCCCTGTCTCGGTACTCCCACGACTAGGAACATTTGAAGGATGTACTTGGCGACTACACTGTCCTCACTAGTATGATCCGCATCATAGTCCTCGTAGTCAAGTACTCATCCTAAGGGCTTTATCAACATGTAACATAGAGACAATAATAGTACATGTTAAGATAAAGAGCAACCAGATAACGTACTATCATGTCGAGCAAGAAAGTCCTCCCTATATATATCCAAGTATCCACTACAATATACATCGTATGTACAGTAATGGCCTCTAGGGCATACATATAACTAACAATCTCCCACTTGCACTAGGGCCATCTGTTGTGATATCGCATACCCAACAATTAGCTGCGGTTGAAGTATCCCATAAAAGTCTCTACTGGGAAAAAAGGCCTTTATGAGTGGATCCGTGCTGTTGTCCTCTGTATCTACTCTCCTAACCTCGATCTCCCTGGAGATTAACCATCTCCATGATCAGGTGATACTGCCTAAGAATTATATCTGGATTTCAGATGGGACGGGGGTTCCTTGGCATAAGCCGCAACTCCATTGTCACACAATGGTAGGAACGAAGTTTATCTCATGAACTTATATATCCAGACTGCCTCTTTGGTAGCATCCTTGGTAACGATGTATCTTGCCTTTAATCGTCTAGTAAGTCACGGTATCTAGCTTGGAACTCTTCCAACATATCGTCCCTCCACTGAGGGTAAAGACAATGCCTGCGACTGACATTCGGTCGTCCTTATCACCCTGGAACCTTTCCAGTGATTCTCCCCAGGATCTATTGATACCATCTCACTACACCTCGTGAGAATCCTAACATCCAATTAGATCTATCTCATAGATCCAAAACCCAGGATTTTAGGAGGTATCTCCTTGATCCTATATGGAGAATCCTTGTGATAAGTGGAGATTGACCGAGCGTAGCATAGGAAACTCCTTCCCTATCAAGAGTATGTCATCCACGTACTCTATGAGGATCACCACCATACTCCCTACTACCTTTTTGTATATACAAGGTTCATCTACCATTTTGATGAAGTCAAACTCTTTGACTACCACATCAAAACAGATGTTCCAACTCCGCGATGCCTGATTTATCACATAAAACATCTTGCACACATTTCCGCTGCTCCCACTGTCTACGAAACCCTCTGGCTGTATATTTATAGATGCTCTCTTCCAAATCAACATTTAGAAAAGCAGTCATGACACCCAACTGCCAGATATCGTAGTCATGGTATGTAGCCGTGGCAAGTAGGATCTGGATGGACTTAAGCATAGCTTTGAAAGTCTCAACTTTTCCATGCACACCAAGTAATCTTCTCAAGATATACTTGCTCCTGATGGGGATTTAACCCTTCAGATAAAGCAACCAAAGTCCATACTTTGTTGGTGTATAAGGATTCCATCTCAGATCGCTAAGCATCCAGCCATTCTTATAGAGTCCCACTCCTGATGGCCTGCTCGAAACTAGTTGGGTCATCATCTCATGATGCAATCCTCGCTCCCACTGTCATAGAGAAACCGAAGTATCTCTCAGGTGGGTGAGGAACCCTACTAGATCGGCGGAGAGGCTGAGGTTCGTTGGTTACTATTGAATCCTTCGGTTCTACCAAATCATCTGCTGTAGTTTGTATAGCTGGAACTCCTTCCAGTTCTACCTCATGACCACTAATTTCTTCACAAGAAATTCCCTTTCACAAAGGTGGCATGTTGAGAAACAAAACATCTTTTGTTCCTCGGTTAGGTAGAAGATATTCCCTTGCAAATACTTAGGATATCCAACAAACTTTCACAGAACTGACTTTGCCTCGAGCTTGTCCGGATTATGCTTTTAGACATAGGCTGGACAACCCCAAATCTTAACATACTTAAGATATGGGCTCTTCCCATTCCATATCATATATGAAGTGGTAGGCAACTGATTTGATTTGAACCCTATTCAATAGGTATGCAGCATCTCAAGTGCATAACTCCCAAAAGGAAATAGGAAACTCAGTAGTACTCATCATAGAGCACACCATATCAAATAGGGTGTGTTTGCTCCGTCCCGATACACCGACGTGCTGTGGTGTATACGGAGGAGTAATGCTGAGAGAGAATTTCATTCTCCTTTAGAATAATCCAGGAATTCCGTGCTCAAGTTTTCTCCTCCTTGATCTCATCAAAGGACATAATACTTATACCCGTTTTTGGTTCTCTACTTCTAACTTATATTCATTGAATTTCTCAAAAGTTCCAGACTTGTGTTTCAACAGGAACATATGTCCGAATCTTGAGAGACAATCAGTGAATGTAATAAAGTACAAAGAACCGGTCTTGGCATGTGTAGACAGAGGACCTTCATACATCAGCATGTATCAATCCCAAGAGTTCACTAACTCTTTCTCTGTTTCCAATAAACAGAGCTGTGGTCATCATATCTTTGTGACATGACTGGCAAGTTTCACAAGATGTAAATTCAAACTAATTTAAATATATATCTAAATGTAACTTAGCTTGTCGGGTCACATTGATATGACCTAGTCTACAATGCCTCAAGAAGGATTCGTTCATTTCTGAACTCTTCCTCTTGTGTGTGTTCTGTGTACTAAGAACTGTAGTTTGATTTAGAACGTCAATGCTTTTAGATAACGTGCATGATTCGATCAACTCTTGATATAGGAAATGTTCAAAACATTATCCAACAATACAAAATTATATCCTTCTTTACTAATAAAGAGACTGATATGATGTTGTATATCAGGTTCGGTATCTAATAACATTCGTTCAGAATCAATGTATTCTGGTAATACAGGGTGATAACTGCCAACAGACTTGGCTGCAACACTTGCATCATTTCCAACTCTTGAAACTTATCACCCGTTCTCAGTTCTCTACCTATCTGTAGCCCATGTAACAAATTACATATGTGGGATCCTGATCCGGTATCAAATACCCAGGACGTAAAGGATACTGAGAAACAGTTCTCGGTAATGAACACACCCGAAGAAGATGCATCATCATGCACTTTCTTCGTTTGGGCGGCACGGGAATTCTGGTAATCCCCTATTTCCTGCTCTGTCTTATAACAATTATAAGTTGGAGTGGGACCAACGTTCCCTAGCGCAGTATAACAAGCGGGTTCGGTCAATACATCCGTATTATTATCTTGATTAAGGCGTGACATAGTCGTAACCAGGAGAGAGAGAGAAGAAAACACTCAGCGTGTGCTTTTACAAGATTAGATTGGTTATCAATTTATCTAATCAGGATGTCTCCCACTGTTTTAGTCAAATCTTCCTTCAAACCCTAAAAGGAAAGACTAGCCGGGATTAATTACACTCTACAAGTTCGCCAATCTTTCAGCCAGGCCAGTGCCGGTACTTTGAGGGAGGTTCCCCGTGCTTTCGCACGGACCTAATTAAAATAAACCTCGTTTTCCCAGGGGCGTAACCCCGTTAACACCTTTCTAGACACCTACTTGATCGGCTAATTGTAATGTGTAAAACTCTCCCAGGAGTAACTCTTACTCGCGGCGGGTATCGGGATCCAACTATCTCATAGAAGGTATGCAATCTCATTGCAAATTTCAACACTTGAAATTCCCGATAATATTTTGCCCCTAGCAACTTATGACCTTGGCTAAGGTCAACAAATCATAAGTGCTAGCCAAGTTCAACCCGTCATTTCTCGATTGAATTAAACCCACCCGCACGACCCTTGGCTAAAGTCAACAAAGTCACACGACTACCCTAACTCAATCGCATCATATGCTTATACAGATAAGCACTAATCAGCTACCGCACACTACGCCTTGGCTAAGGTCAACAAACGCAGCACGAATACTAACCAGTACTTATCTGAAATGACGGAGGGCTACGACAGGTTTTTAAGAAAACCCTTTGCGTAATGAACTTGATATCATTGTAGAATCGAGTGATTTTAAATGGAGTGTTTTTGAGGCTTTTCTAGTTTCGCTAAAGAGGTCACTCCCGGTGAAGGGATCGTCGGCTCTTTCCTTATCGAATAAGGTGCAGGATATTTCACAAATATCACTATGCAAAGCAAAAATTATAGAAGCAATCAAAAGACAAACCGAGCTTGTAGCATCTGCTAGTTTCACTAAAAGGTCACTCCCGGTGAAGGGATCTCGGCTCTTTCCTTATCGAATAAGGTGCTGGATGATCTACAAGGAACACCGCTATGCAAAGTAAGAACTAGAGCTGCCAGTTTTTAAACAAGTTTCTACAATATCTTTAGGTTTCTTTTAGTTTCATTAATCTCATTAATGAAGTCCCATTTTATTATGCTTCACAAGCATCACATTTGAAACGAAATCTGTAATAAAACATATAATACATATATATAATATAAACATTCGTCCCAGGCAGTAATATGATCTCATCACAGAACATTGCAGCAGAAGAACATATATGAAATATTGGATATACTAGGATGTCCGTGTTTTAATACGAGCCTGTATAAAATACGGATTCCACGGTCGCGATGAATAGCCAAACCCACATCCCTAGACCCCTACGAGAGCGGCAAGCAACACTACCAATTCTAGGGTTAGGAGACCCGGTCTCGACTCCTCGAGATGGTCTCCCACTGGACCCTAGAACCCGGTTACTTGTGCTCCCCGCCTTAGGTCTACCTAATGCGGAAAAGTAAATAATATACAATGGTGACATCATCCTCAGCCCGGAAGTGCCCCAATAAAAGAATATTACATATAAATGAATTTTACATGAATGAAAATAAAAACCCTCACCTCACAGAAAACCCCCGGCTATTCAGAACGCGACGATCCAATATAACATATCACAGCAACACATAATATCTCATATCATCAACGTAAGCAAGTATGTGTATCCCGATTATCGTTGATGTATAGCAACGAAGCCGGCGATACACCACATACTACGCTTACGGTCACAGAAAAGAAAGTGTAAAACTACAACAGTTGGAATCCGCAACCTCCTTAGACATCGCATGCCTAACCAAATGAATTCCTTAAACATCTCATGCCTAACAATTATAAACCCCGCATTTTAGTCTCATTATCGAAATCTCTTTTCAATATCAAGTCGGGCAATTCAACAAGATTCCGAACATCCTGATCGAATGCTCGTCGCAAACTTTAGTAGACGGCCGCATCTCCGGATGCCGTCGACGAAGTGCACTAAGGCGGAACACCGCTGCCGCGAGCACCCGAACGGATGCTTTTGGCGACGGGGTTCTCCTACAGTCACTTGGTCGGGGCTATGGGGCGTGGCTATCTATTAAGTTTACCCGGCAAGTATTCGCGTACGCTACATGATTGCGACGGACTTTTGATCGCATCAAAATCCCGTGGCAACCGATCATTTGAGACTAAACTGCTAGATTTATAACATTCAAATTAGTTATCTCATAACTACCTGTGGATTCCAAATATTGTATCATATTCCAGATAAATAAACAATGTTAAACTTTCCGATCGAATAAACAAACACCCAAGTTTTCCCAAATAGCTTAACACTTGAGCGGAGTTCAAAAAATATCTATCACATGCCACAGTACCAATGGTCCAGCCGTAGAAGGGTCAAGCCAACGCCTCACATGTGGCAACGCCGTACTGCCCCAAACCCTAAGGTTTTGAAGCGGTTCAAGACGGTAACATAATCGAGTTAAGGTTTGTGTTCTTCTAAAGGGTCCACCGCGTTACTTGCATGATTTTCCGGAAGTTTCAAACCCGAGAAAAAATCCAACTTTTGAAAATTTTCCAACAGGGGAAAAAGTGAGTTATTGATATCCGTTTGAACTTTTTAACAGTTTCTAAAATTACCCGGAAAAAATAAACGAATTTAAATTATCCGATCGAATCAACGAGTCCCCAATGCATCCTAGAAAACTCAACAGTTGAGTAGAAATAAAAATTCCCAAAAATATCAGGAAAGAAATACTGACATTACGGTGCAAACAGTAAACCCTAATGTTATTGTTTGGCCGTGGAACCACCGCGCAAGCCAGGTCATTGCCGCGGTTCCGCGGCGCATTAAAGGAATTGGAGGCACGTGCTGCACAGTAATTCTTATATTTCCCTGCTGATTTTTTGAGTATTTTTAATATGAAAAAATCAACATTTTTACAAAATTTCCAGAGAAGGGTATGTTTTGGGGTTTCGGGGTTCGATCGGACTTTAAACTTCGCTCAGACTTCGCATAAAGCTCTAGCTTGGCTCTGATACCACTGTAGGGGTACAAGGCACACGCACAAGGGTCTATAAGACATCAACCGTGCCCGATTTAAAATTTAGCTGTGCTGAACAACCCTAAACCAAGATCTTAGACTAGAGATTAGGCGAAACAAAGCATATTAAACACTTTAACATCTAAGAGTTTAGGATTACAACCTTTGTAGTCCGGTCCTTCACTTCATAAGCTCCGTGTTGTGGTCCCTTCGCTGCGATCATCAAGTTCCGGACTCTCGAGAGGCTCCACGAAGAGAAAAATGCAAGCTTGCTTCCGATCTTCGATAACAAAGATGATCTACCTTGAAGTTTCATTAACACAAGCTCTCACTCACTAAATGAAGTGAACACGCTAATCTAAATGGCTAGGATAGATTAGAATGATGAAGTAGGATTTTAGCTCTCATTTATTATCATAATCTCACTCAAAATCATCACCTCTCAAAAAGCTAGAAAGCTTTTCAAGCAAAGAAGAAGAAGGAAGAAGATGAACTAATCCTTTAGTGATGAACAATGAATAACTCTAGTGAGGTTGAAAAATGCAACCATGGGTTAAGTAACCCTTGTAGAGATTTAACTAAGGTTAAAAAGTATGGTTGGGTTAAGGAAATATCTTGCAAAATATCATAACAAACATCTTTGCAAGAAACATAAGCAAAGCTTCTAGAAACTTCTAAAAAAGCTTAACCCTAATCAAACCCTAACCATATTTAATCTCCTCTAAACATGTTGCATTAATAACCATATCATGTTACAATATTATATATCACATATATAATATTTATTGCAACAAAATAAAATAATGCAATTAACATATATCGCATATATATCAATGTATTACCCGAGTGAGAAAAAGAATCTTTTAGTGAGCTTATATCAGTTAATGTAATTTAATATATCAAATATATAATTATACATTAAATTATCAAATCAACACTTGATCTGATAATCCGGCTATTTCATAAATAACCGACTAATATAATCTGTATCAGTTCATCGAATCAACACTTAATCCGATGACCCGGTTATATCACATATACCCGGCCGATATCTCATATCGCGAGAATCTAGTACGGTATCACATACACGTATTGTTCTCGGTCCTGCACATATCACATATGTGCTCCTACTCCATTTTGCCTGAGCCAAGAAACCTCTGTGTAGGACTCTAAAGAATCGTCAATACGCCGGCAGTAGGTGATGATCATATCAAACACCCACAAGCTGCAAGCGGTCAGCTAAACGTAACAGCCACCCAGGTATTGAGCGCTCAGAAGATCAACAAGTAAGCCTGTACATTCTCCTGTGAATCCAGTCAGTAACACTCCCGTACAGTCCGGTCTCTTCGTCTGATATGTCGTATATCTCGCCTACAGGTGGTAAACGTCAGACCCCAGTAGCTTGATAAGTCGTGTCGATATGAGGTCTATAACAGTTCGAGAAACTACTGATAACACTTACCAGTAAATCTCAGCAACCGTGGCCAGGGATTTCCAGTTATAGCCAATCGAACACAGCACAACATCAACTCCCTATACCGGGAGAGACGAATCCCCTCCTATCGCTCATTGCCTCTATGTGATTCGGGACTGTACCCAAAAGCCACCTTTTTTCACGCCCTCTTGGACGTGGTATGATGGAAATCAAAGCACAGTGGGAATCACACAAGACTCTATGACGATCTCGGGTCAACAGACTACTCTGTACCAGTGTCACCAAAGAACTGCCATCTGACGTGAAGTATAATACCATCTGGGAATTCTCGGCGAGTCCGTCCAGTGTACCCAGTCTCCACTGAGCACACGTATACCTTCTCTGATGTCAAACACCAATGGATATGAGATCATCCATCGTCCATCATATGGGTCAAGAAGCGCATACGCTAGTCTACTCTGGAGTATCGATGCCTTGTCTCGGTACTCCCACGACTAGGAACATTTGAAGGATGTACTTGGCGACTACACTGTCCTCACTAGTATGATCCGCATCGTAGTCCTGGTAGTCAAGTACTCATCCTGAGGGCTTTATCAACATATAACATAGAGACAATCAGAGTACATGTTAAGATAAAGAGCAACCAGATAGCGTACTATCATGTCGAGCAAGAAAGTCCTCCCTATATATGTCCAAGCATCCACTATAATATACATCGTATGTACAGTAATGGCCTCTAGGGCATACATATAACTAACAGCAGAGGCCAGCCATTCGAGCTCCTGCACCTCGCCTAGCTCTTCCAGCACCAGCTCCACTTGGACCACCTGCACAGCCTCATCGTCAATTCCATCAGGCACAGAAAAACGTGCCTCAAAGGAAGAGGAATGTGCCTCTGTCAAGGAGGAATGTACCGAAACGACAGGCTTTTACAATAATGGTCGAGGAAGCCGAAGCCACAGGACAAGTCATCACTGGTAAAATCCCCCATCCTTTCAATTTTTCAATCCTTGTGTATCGTTATACTTTTCCTATATCTAAACACAATCTCATCCAACTTAGGTACTATACTAGTAGCCACCCTTTCTGCACTCGCACTTTTCGACACTGGAGCTTCACACTGCTTCATGTCGCAACGATTCGTGAGAACGCACGCGATTCCCGTGAAGCCACTCATTTCAAGTTGGAATGTCGGTTCCAGGAATGAAGTCTTGAAAGTAATTTTGGGGTATGATCAGTGTCCAATTGTGGTTTGCGGTCGAGAATTCTACATAAATTTCAAAGTACTGGACATACCAAATTTCGATGTTTTGTTGGAAATGGATTGGCTAGGAGTATTCTATGCTACTATTGACTGCCGTCAAAGAAAGGTGGTATTTGAGATACCAAATCACCCAGTCTTCTATTTCAAAAGTGGAGATAGAACCTTGGAGCCAGGAAGCTAGCGTGCTAAACCGAAAAATGCAGAAGTGTTCTCTCTACTTGCGGAAGAAGGAAAACCCAAAGTAGTTCAAGAGTTCGAGGAGGTGTTCCCTGAAGACATATCAGATTTGTCTCCCGATTGACCTCTTGAATTCAGTATTGATTTACAACCTGGTGCATAGCCTGTAATCAAAGCTCCATATCGACTAAGTCCGGAGTGTAACGACTCTAATTTCATTGTACAAAAATTTTCAAATTAATGTATGAAGTATTTCCAAACCTGAGTATACTTTAAGTATTATTTTTGTTTTAGAACAGCAAGAAACAACTCGTAGCTCACCGGTAAAGTCTTGCACTGCTGTGACATAGCCCCTGTGATCGAATCCCATCAGCCATATATTATTTTTAATGATTTTTCTTTTAAACTTTTTGGAAGCCCAAAAGTTTACAGGTGTAATACACGTAAAAAAGAAAAGTCACTGAAAACAAACATGTGGAAAATATTATATGAACAGACACCAACACGTGGCACCAATCCAAGCACCCACCCCCACCCATCGACCGGAATTGAAAATAGGCCGACGCCGCCAGGCTTGCTCAATGGTAATGCCCCCAAACTTTGCCCAAGTGACTTTTCCCCTACCCCTACTACTCCTCTTCTGTTTTTTTTCCTGCAATTATCCAGATAATTAAAAATCACCATTAAACCAAATTACTGCATTTTAATTCTCAAACCCCTAATTCTATCCTATAAATACAACCCCACACCCTAGCCCTCTCCATTCTGAAATCCATTATCAAAAATTCTCAAATTTTTCCAAGTCAAAGAAGTGTACAAGTGGAGTTAGCCCAAGGTCACTTTCCGGCGATGATTCAAGAAGATTTTGGCAACCCCGCGACTCTACGTAGCTCTCAACTTGTTCCAATACCTCCCCTCTCTCATTCTAACTCGTAAGTTCCCTCTTTTCTTCTCTCTTCCTAACATAAAAAGTTCTCTTTTCAGAACGCATCGGAAGTGGAGTTATTCCGACATCCGATTCTACATTTGTTAAAAACACCATTTTTCTTAATAACCAATCGTCCAAATCGTTATATCTTGTTTAATAATCTTAAAACAAATTTTGAGAACAAGTTTCATATTAAAATACCATGCTATGTAACTTGTATTGCACTTTTACGTTTAACTACCACAAACTTTACATACGACATCTTTTATCATATTTGCTTATATTATCTTTAGAAAAATCTCACGAGATAATGACCTATCTCTCACAATACGCATCATGACATAGCACAATTTCCTTTTAACAATATTTTCGGGACAAATACGACTTTTACATTAAAATACCATAAACTATTAAAAACCGTATTCTTTAAATTTATATTATTCACATTCCTTACAATTATTCCTCTACAACCCATTTTGGGAAAACTGATCGGGATGGTGCGGGTTATCGCACATCCTCGGGACTAGCAGAGCTAGATGCAGACCTCCTTACGAAGCATATAATCTCGATGGAATTTTTAATACAACTTTTAAGAAAAACGTGATTTTCTATTTAATAAATAGATTTTATTTTTAATAATTATATATAAATATTATCAAACCATCTATTTTAAATATATAATAAATTTCATGTTTTCTAAACAAAAGAAAAGAATCATAAGTTTCATGAAAATACCATCAAGAATCCATACAAGTAAAATTTACACAAAAATACCATGAACTATTCAACTAGGTATTTATTCACTAGAATACCTCACTTTTAAAAGTTAAATCCATGAAAACCCTAAATACGATAAATAAATATTTGAGGTTTATTTTGAAAGTATACTAAAACTATTTTTCATAAAACCTCCTCAAGTTATATTAATTTACATTAAGGACCCTAGTAAATATAGGTTTAAGCGGGATCAATTCTCTTGAGACTCAAGGAGCTGGAGAAAGTGGGTGCTTGCTTATTTAAGGTAGAAAACTAAAATGGGGTTATCAATGGTAATTGGCTCGGAAAAAGTCACAAATCATGTCGTCCATGTGCAGCGGTTACCAATAACTCCAAAACATAATTCAGGAATCCAATTCTGTTTAAGTGTCTGACTCGGTCAGAGTCTCAGTCTAATCTGAATACAATCTATACATGAATACAATTCAAATATAACTCCAATACAACATGAATCCATATATACTGGAACTTGAACATGAATACCAGAATACTATCAAATAGCAACATGACTTGATTTGACCGAACCATGAATATATATTGACTTGACTACATGAATATCCGTTTATATCCTTATCCGGTTACATGAACAATTTATATCATGGTCTCGGCAAGTCTTATACAACAAATCATTACAAACAACATAATATACATTACGGGTTTTTTAAGGGGTAGACTGGTACGGAATGTATTAGAAGTGGAATGAGACGGTCACTATAATACACCTAACCTGAATATCCGTTGTCATTGTCTTGTGGGTTTTGACGGGGCCTTGTACTCCATATACCTTAGTCCACTGGGAAAGTTGGACTCCTCTCATATACACTGATATATTCTGTATCAAGCTACAAACAGCTACGTTAGTATAATTAAAATAGATAAATTACCAGATCTATTCTTTTTACTTGATCTATCTCTCTTTTGGGACTTACTGAGCGATTGTTCGCTGATGACATTCATTTCTCTTCTTTCTTTGGAATGTTGTTAGGAAGACCCGACTCTCAGGAGGTCTAGCCCAGCCAGGACGATTTGGAGCAGTTCATTGAGGATCCCGAGCTCTAGTTCTACTTGTACATACTTTTACTTTCAGTTCATATGTCATTGTTTATGCATCGCTTTCCAGTATTGTATTTACTTTCCAGTTGTATTGTAAAGAATGTTTAATCAATAAAAAGTTGTTATTTATTTATATCTCTTATCATTTCTTGTGTATATTTATTATATTTCTTATTTACGCTTAACGTGTTTATTTCTGAGTAAATATGTCGCGGGCCTCGTCATGTCTCCTTACCCGTACACTGGGAAGTGGGGCATGACAGGTTTTGTTGGTAGCCCATGCAGGCCAGTTCTACGTGGAAACCTACATAACCATGCAGGGTCGGTTCTGCATGGAAACCTAAGCAATATATCACAAGAATTATAAGAATCAACAACTAAACGTTCTTTACATTTCATATTCCTTGAATCTATCCTAACCATATTTTTTTTTCAAGGTTATGGATTCTCCGAACAATACGAGCACAAATGTGAATGACAACACCCCACCACCACCACCACCTCTACCAATTACACCTATCGTAGCAGCTCCTATCAACGAGCAGACGGTATTGCTTGAGGCAATCAAGAGCCTCTTAGAGGGACAGCAGCAGCAAACTACTATCCTAATGAATCGCCCAGAATCTGAAGCACCCGGAGTGAAGCAATTCCGAGCATTGCACCCAAAGAACATTTCTGGGAAAGAGAGCCTTTTGGAAGCAGAGAAATGGGCTTAGTCAATTGAGGACGACCTGGCAGCAGCACAAGTGCCAGAGATTGCTTGGGTAAGGGTTGTGAAGCTACAACTTACCGACAATGTCAGGGTATGGTGGAAGGCAGAAGAAAGCCGTCTTGCCCAGCCAATCGAATAGAGGATTTTTCGCGAGATGTTCGACGCGAAATATTTTCCCGAGACTGCCCGATTTGACATGGAGCAGCAATTCATCCACCTGCAACAAGGTTGGATGTGGACCAAATCTGTGAATGAGTATGATTCTGAGTTCACCATGTTGAGCAGGTAAGATATGTCTTAAATATTCAAATTTCTAATATCACATACTACACAGCTAACACAAGACCGTAACAGGTTCGCGACATATCTCATATCGACTGCTGAGATCACGGCTGGACGATTTCAGCAAGGGCTGGACCAAGAAATCTAGGCTGCTCTAGCTACAAGGGATTTCCCAACCCATGATTTAGCTTTGAAGGCTGCCCGAAGATATGAGGCAGTGGTGAAGAAGAAGGCAGACCTCAATCTGCCGGTATGAAGCGCCCTGCTACTCAGATAGCAGGAGGAGCCTCTTCTAGGCCACCATTTGTACCCAGGAGACTGGGAGTATCTTTTAACCGACCCGGTCCAGATTTCTGTTTCTATTGCAAAAGGAATGGACACCTGGCGAAGGACTGCAGGCGTACAAATCGCCTATGCTTAGTCTGTGGCTCATCCACACACGATATTGGATCTTGTCCTCATAGATTCAATCCAAACCCTGCATCCAGACCAGCAATCACCTACCCACAGCGGCCAGCTATCTAAGCACCCGCTCCTCGTCTTGCTCTTCCAGCTTCACCTTCTGGTGGACCTACTGCACCTCCTCCTCGTCGGTCCCATCTAGCACAAAGGAACCTACCCCAAGGACAGAGGAACGGACAGAGGAATGCTCTCCTAACAAGGAAGACCGTACCTAGGCGTCAGGCTTTCATAATGAATATGGAAGAAGCTGAAGCCACTGGCCAAGTCATCACTGGTAACTCCCTTCCTTTCAAACTTTCTTTCGATCTTTATACATTTCAAAGTATCTTTTCCTATACCTAAACATATCCCACACGACTTAGGTACAATCTTAGTAGCCTCCTTACCTGCACTAGCACTCTTCGATACTGGAGTATCTCATTGCTTTATGTCGCAACAGTTCGTCCGAACTCATGCGATTCTGTCATGCCCCGCTTCCCAGAGTGCGCTAAGATCGGCACGTGACAGAGCCAACCATGCTACCTGTGGCTAGGAAATATCCCTCCACAATCACATTACGGCTGTCTATAAGATATCAAGAACAGTAAAATATATAAAACTAACTAGTACATGTCCATCTGCCAGAATAAACGAGTCAAGAAATATAAATATGCGGAAGCAATAAATCCAATAATAGTAACATCTGGAAATACGTCTCAAATACCGGCTTACATCAGGAAATGAAAGTATGAAAAGGAAACTAACTAAACTAAATACTAATGCGATCTTCACTGCTCGGCCTGATGGCTGAAATACTCCTGGTCAGCCTGCGAAAGAGATAAAGGAACTAGGCCATGCAAAGCCCAGACGTCAGTGCGTCATAATATCAACAATAATAAATAACCAGGATACACAAGATATGCAGGCATGAATATAAATGATAACATGAAAATAACCATTAAACAGGGATATGAAACAGTGAAGTGTATACGTGCAGGTGAAGTGCAGTGAGTAGTCTAAACTATACTACTGGGTTATCTATTCTAAAGTCTTTGAAATCAATTAATATAAACCTCATCATAACCCATTAGTCTATGCCCCGTTCATTTCCCACGGGACCACGGTAACAGGATTATTCCGTAACGCCCGGAAAAACGGATAATAATATATTCCGTAACGCCTGGGAAAATGGCAAATAATATATTCCGTAACGCCCGGAAAAACGGCAAACAATATAATAGCCTTTTGAGTTATGTTCGGTTATATTCTTGATTTTCCTTTACCTCCAAGGTTGTGTGTTCAAGTCAGGTATTGCCAATCAATATCTAATGCCAACACAGAATCAAGTATGTACATGTTTTGTCTATACAGACAACAGTAACGTCCATCGGCACAACAAGTCAGGGTTGTCGGCATTAGTAACAAGATCAGGTATCAAGTCAAGCAGTGGTGTATCAGGTCATGTCAGGTGGTGTACAGTGTATTCAATGGATGCCCAACGGTAAAATGTAACTAGTATCGAAACACGGTAACACACGGATGCACAAGTGTTTATCAGGGATCACATCTACAACTCCATGACTAAGTAGGATGCACATTATCAAGCATAGGGTGCCAATGTAACAGTAATATGAAATGATATGATCTGACATACAACTAGATGTATAATAAATGATACGGATACGAATGGGTACCGTAGAACAGTAAAACAGTAACATGGATGCACGATACAATAAACATGTAATATTTTTATTCATATGAATGTAAAATATATATCATAGCATGTAGCAAGATAAACTTGCATGCGACTAGATATGTAACAAACTATACGGATGCGAACGGCTATCCGAAAACAGTAAAACAGTAATATGGATGTACAATGCAGTGAACATGTGATATTTTTATTCATATAGATGCAAAATATGTATCATAGTATATATCAAGATAAATTTGCATGCGACTAGATATGTAATAAATTGTACGGATGCGAACGACTATCCGAAAACAGTAAAACAGTAACATGGATATACAATGCAGTGAACATGTGATATTCTTATTCATTTAGATGCAAAATATGTATCATAGCATGTAGCAAGATAAACTTTCCTGATCGGATCTCAATACGAGATGCGTACGTTGTATCTGACGTCGGGTAAATGTCGCAATACACACGTGGACGTACAGAATAGAACCAGACAAAGCAAGAAGGTGACCACGCTGGCTGGAAATGTCAACTGGATCGCCCGGATCGTCGGCGACGGCACGGCTCCGGCGACGACCGGAAAATGCACGATCAAGAAAAAGAAAGAGAAGAAGAAAGAAGAAGAAGAATGAAGAAGATAAGGGTTGTGGCTGTTCTCTAGGGTTGTCTCGGGTCAGAGGAGGTAGCAAGGCGGGGATGACAGCGAGTCGTGGGTTTTCCGGCGAGGTTTTACGGCAAAGGCGGTGGGTTTCCTTGGTTCTTTGGGTTGGTTTTGATGATCGGGCTTGGCACATGGGGTGTCGGGAAAGGAGAGTGGGAGTTGAGAGGTGGTTATAGGGACGGTGATGACGGGGTCGGAGCTCCGGTGTGGTGTTGCGAGGGTGCTTGGGTTGGGTGCAGGCGTCGGGTGATGGCGGTGGTGGTCATGGTGATGGGAAGTGGAGGAGAAAGTGGATGAGCGGGGAGAGGAGGAGATGAAGGAGGTCGTCGGCGGTGTGGCGACGGCGACGAGACGAGCGTGGGCGCAGGCATGGGTTCGAGAGAGGAGGCGGCGGGAAAAGGAAAAATAAATAAGAGAAGTGAGGGGAGAGAAGGAGTTGTGGGTTTGTATAAATAGGGTTATATAATATATATAAATGTATATGCAGAGGAGAGAGAGATACGAATTAGATTATAAAGAATATATTTAGTTAGTACGAGAGAGAGGTAGAGAGAATCTGTAGATTAGGATATTAAAATATATATAAAATATTTTTTTAGTTGAAATTTATATATATTCGAATATAAGTAACAATTATATATTAGGATTAAAATATTAAATAAATTTGAGTTTTCTGGCTAATAAAAAATTACTCCAAAATATACCCAGATTGGGTCTAAAATTCTAGTCTTAAAATACGAATAATATACGTATTGACCAAAACCAAAATAGGATATCCGGGTAACGAAAATGCATACCCCAAAGATCGGATACACGTAACGTGCACGTAACTATCCAAACGAGTTCGTTTCATTAAACGGAACGAGAACAAGATATACGGATGCCACGACAGGGTTAGGGGTATGATGCAGGCCATGCTAGATATTTTTAAAATATTTTATTTTATTATATTTGTATTATTAAAAATGCAGATACCAGATATAATGCAAGTACGCAGGATATACAATATGAAAGTGCACGGATCCTCATAACTAGCCGGGATAAATCATAAACAGGAATCAAGACAGGTTTCCAGCAAGCGGGTCGGGTCGAATGCAAATACAGATACCAATTATACTATTTGCACCCATAACAGAATTAAATCAAGAATTAGCCATAGATAAAGAAATACCCAAAACAGAATTGATATAAATAAACTAGGGTGTTACAGATTCCAGTTAAACCGCTCATATCCGGCTGGAATGTCAGTCCAGGGAATGGCGTTCTAAAAGCAACTTTGGGATATGATCTCTGTCTGGTGGTCGTCTGCAGCAGAGAATTTTATGCTGACTTCAAGGTGTTGGACATACCGAATTTTGACACAGTCTTAGGTATGGATTGGCTAGGAACTTTTTATGCTACCATCGACTGTCGTCAAAGGAGGCTAGTGTTCGAGATTCCAAAGCATCCGGTCTTTTGTTTCAAAAGTGGAGACCGTACCCTAGAGCCTAGCACTTACAAAGCTAAACCAAGGAAGGCAGTGATTGTAACAACACAAGCTGAAGAAGACAAGCCAGAGGTTGTTCGAGAGTTCAAAGATGTATTTCCTGAAGATATCTCGGGTTTGCCTCCCGATCGAGCGCTTGAACTCGGTATTGACTTAGTACCTGGTGCATAACCGGTGACCAAAGCACGTACCGGTTAAGTCCAGAAGGATTGAAGGAGATCCGTACTCAGCTGGACGAAATTCTGAAGAAAGTATGGATTCGTCCCAGTACTTCAAGTTGGGGATCTCCAGTTTTGCTTGAGAAAAAGAAGGAAGGTTCATACAGAATGTGCATTGACTACCGAGTTCTGAACGAAGTCATGATAAAGAACAAGTATCCACTACTGCGAATCAACAATCTGTTCGATCAGCTAAGTGGGTCTTGTGTTTTCTCAAAGTTAGATCTTAGTTCTGGTTATCATCAGGTGAAGGTCAAAAAGTCTGATATTCCGAAGACGACATTCAGGACTCGCTATGGTCATTATGAGTTTCTCGTGATGACATTTGGAGTGACCAATGCACCAGTCATATTCATGAATCTGATGAACCAAGTTTTTCGAGAGTACCTAGACAGGTTTGTTGTCATATTCATCGACGACATCCTGGTGTATTCTAAGAGTCGAAAAGAACACGCTGAACATTTGAGAATTGTCCTGAAGACTTTGCGACAGCATCAACTCTATGCCTAGTATAGCAAGTGCGAATTTTGGCTAGATCAAGTCGGATTTCTCGGGCATATCGTTTCAGGTGAAGGAATCTCTGTGGATTCAGCTAAAGTATCAGCAGTAAGAGAATGGCCGACACCAAAAATAGTGAAGGACATTCGAAGTTTCTTGGGATTAGCGGGATACTATCGAAGATTCATAGAAGGCTTTTCGAAGATTGCAGCACCCCTGACCAAGCTCACACGTAAAGATGAAGCATTCGTGTGGTCAGAACCATGCGAACAGGCTTTTGTAGAACTCAAGTCAAGATTGACATCAACGCCTATTCTCGAAATACCGGACCAATCTGGAGGTTTTGTTGTGCATCATACATCCGATAAGGGATTAGGATGTGTTCAACACCAGCATAGAAAAGTTGTAGTTTATGCATCAAGACTGACTTAGAGTTGGCAGCTGTTATATTTGTACTGAAGATTTGGCATCATTATCTTCTTGGAGAACGGGTAGATATATACAAAGACCACAAAAGTCTGAAGTATGTGTTTACTCAGAAAGAGCTGAATATGCAGCAAAGAAGATGGCTAGAACTTATGGCGGACTTCGACATCAATCTACAATATCATCTAGGGAAGGTGAATGTAGTTCCTGATGCACTTAGTCGCCAGCCACTATCAATGAATCTCACCGCACAGTGGAAGCTATAGCAAGATTTGCACAAGATGGAGATTGAAGTGGTTATGCCAAGTAATACTTCAAAGTTGATGAACTTACAAGTTCAATCTACTATTGTTAATCAAATCAAAACAGCTCAAGCAAGTGATGCCAAGTTGCAAAAGATCAGAGAACAAGTAGAAAGTGGACTTAGAACAGACTTCATCATCCACGAAGATGGATCTTTGAGATACGGAAGCAGATTGTGCGTTCCACAAGGTCCTGTTCGAGAAGAGTTGATGAAAGAAACCCACAGCTCTCCATACTCAGTACACCCTGATGGTACAAAGATGTACAAAGATCTAAGGTAACATTACTGGTGGCATGGAATGAAGCGTGAAGTAGCCAGAAGCGTAGCCAAATGCTTAGTGTGTCAGCAAGTAAAAACTGAACATCACAGGACTGCTGGTTTACTTCAACCGTTACCTATCCCAGAATGGAAGTGGAACACATCACTATGGACTTCGTGACTGCACTTCCTCGCAGCACGAAAGGCAATGATGCGGTATGGGTTATTGTGGATCGACTCACAAAGTTGGCTCACTTCATCCCATTTCGAGTTGGCCAATCTACCGAGAAACTAGCAAAGAAGTACATGGAAGAGATCGTGAGATTACATGGAGTACCGGTTTGCATTTTCTCCGATCATGACACCAGATTCAGATCGCAGTTTTGGCAAAGTCTGCAAGCTAGCTTGGGAACGAGTATGAACTTCAGCACAGCTTACCATCCACAAACAGATGGACAGTCTGAGCGAACGATTCAGATCTTTGAAAACATGCTAAGAGCGTGTATGTTAGACTTCGGAGGATCGTGGGAAGATCACCCACATCTTATGGATTTTTCATACAACAACAGCTACCAAGAGAGTATTGGTATGGCACCGTTTGCAGCTCTTTATGGAAAGAAAATCACCATTAAGTTAGGACGACATCGAAGATAGGGAACTCCTTGGACCTAAGATGATCGTGGCGGTTGTGGATGTAGTTCGCACAATCAGGGAAAGAATGCGCATGGCCCAAGACAGACAAAAGCACTGGGCTGATACAAAGCGCCGACATCTGGAGTTCCAACCGGGAGATCATATGTTCTTGACAATCTCTCCAAACCGTGGAGTGATTCGCTTTGGAAAGAGGGGTAAGCTCAGTCCGAGATTCATTGGACCGTTCGACATACTCAAACGAGTCAGAGAAGTGGCATATCGTTTGGCACTTCCACTCTCATTGGAAGGAGTGCACAGCGTATTCCGTATATCCCAGCTTCAATGATATGTGAGCGACCCTAGCCACATCCTTGATCATTCCGAGCTCACTGTACAGACGGATCTATCTTGTAAGAAACAACCCGTTGAAATCCTAGACAGAAAAGTAAAATCACTTAGGAACAAGGAAGTAAACTTGGTTCGAGTGATGTGGAGAAAAGATTCACCAGGAGAATCAATGTGGGAACGTGAGGACGACATGCGTGCAAGATTCCCTTTCTTATTTGTAAATTAGTCCTTAAATAATTGTAAATTTCGAGGACAAAATTTTTGTAAGGAGGATAGAATGTAACGACTCCAATTTCATTGTACAAAAATTTTCAAATTAATATACACAATGGAGTATTTGCAAACTTGAGTATACTTTAAGTATTATTTTTGTTTTAGAACAGCAAGAAATGACTTGTATTTCACTGGTAAAGCCTTGCACTGCTGTGACATAGCCCCTATGTTCGAATCCCATCAGCCACATATTATTTTTAATGATTTTTCTTTTAAATTTTTTGGAAGCCCAAAAGTTTACACGTGCAATACACGTAAAAATGAAAAGTCACTAAAAACAAATATGTGGAAAATGTTATATGAACAGACACCAACACGTGGCACCAATCCAAGCACCCACCCCCACCCATCGACCGGCGAGAATTGAAAATAGGCTGGCGCCGCCGGGCTTACCCGATGGTAATGCCCCCAAACTTTTCCCATGTGACTTTTCTCCTACCCCACTACTCCTCTTCTGTTTGTTTTCCCTGCAATTATGCAGAGAATTAAAATAACCATTAAACCAAATTTTAATGCATTTTAATTCTCTTTTTAATTCTCAAAACCCTAATTCTATCATATAAATACAACCCCACACCCTAGCCCTCTCCATTCTGAAATCCATTATAAAAAATTCTCAAATTTTTCCAAGTCAAAGAAGTGTACAAGTAGAGTTAGACCAAGGTCACTTTCCGGCGACAAGAAGATTCCAGCGACCCCGCGACTCCACAACTCTCAACTTGTTCATATACCTCCCATCTCTCATTCCAACTCGTAAGTTCCCTCTTTTCTTCTTTCTTCCTAACTTAAAAAGTTCTCTTTTCAAAACTCGTCGGAAGTGGAGTTATTCCGACATCCGATTCTACATTTGTTAAAAACACCATCTTTCATAATAACCAATCGTCCAAATCATTATATGTTGTTTAATAATCTTAAAACAAACTTTGAGAAAAAGTTTCATATTAAAATACCATGCTATGTAACTTTTATTGTACTTTTACGTTTAAATACCACAAACTTTACATACGACATCTTTGATCATATTTGCTTGTATTACTTTTAGAAAAATCTCACGAGGTAATGACCTACCTCTCACAACACGCATCATGACATAGCATGATTTCCTTTTAACAATATTTTCGGGACAAATACGACTTTTACATTAAAATACCATAAACTATTAAAAACCGTATTCTTTAAATTTGTATTATTCACATTCCTTACAATTGTACCTCTAGTACCCATTCTGGGGAAACCGATCGGGATGGTATGGGTTATCGCACATCCTCGGGACTAGTAGAGCGAGATGCAGACCTCCTCACGGAGCATACGACCTCGATAGAATTTTTAATACAACTTTTAAGAAAAACGTGATTTTCTATTTAATAAATAAATTTTATTTTTAATAATTATATATAAATATTATCAAACCATCTATTTTAAATATATAATAAATTCCTTGTTTTTAAACAAAAGAAAAGAATCACAAGTTTCATAAGAATATCATCAAGAACCCATACAAGTAAAATTTACACAAAAATATCATGAACTATTCAACTAGGTATTTATTCACTAGAATACCTCACTTTTAAAAATTAAATCCATTAAAGCCCTAAATACGATAAATAAATACTTGAGATTTATTTTGAAAGTATACTAAAACTATTTTTCATTAAACCCCCTCAAGTTATATTAATTTACATTAAGGACCTTAATAAATATAGGTTTAAGTGGGACCAATTCTCTTGACATTCAAGGAGTTGGAGAAAGTGGGCGCTTGCTTATTTAAGGTAGAAAACTAAAACGGGTTATCAATGGTAATTGGCTTGAAAAAAGTCACAAATCATGTCGTCCATGTGCAGCAGTTACTGATAACTCCAAAACCTAATTCAGCAATCCAATTCTGTTTAAGTGTCTGACTCGGTCAGAGTCTCAGTCTAATCTGAATACAATCCATACATGAATACAATTCAAATATAACTCCAATACAACATGAACCATATATACTGGAACTTGAACATGAATACCAGAATACTATCAAATAGCAACATGACTTGATTTGACCGAATCATGGATATATATTGACTTGACTACATGACTATCCGTTTATATCCTTATCCGGTTACATGAACAATTTATACCATGGTCTCGGCAAGTCTTATACAATAAATCATTACAGACAACACAATATACATTACGGGGTTTTTAAGGAGTAGACTGGTACGGAATGTATTAGAAGTGGAATGAGACGGTCACTATAATACACCTAACCTGAATATCTATTGCCATTGTCCCGTGGGTTTTGATGGGGCCTTGTACTCCATATATCTTAGTCCATGGGGAAAATTGGACTCCTCTCAAATACACTGATATATTCTGTACCGAGGTACAAACAACTACGTTAGTATAACTAAAATAGATAAATTACCAGATCTATTCTTTTTACTTGATCTATATCTCTTTTGGGACTTACTGAGCGGTTGATCGTTGACGACATTCCTTTCTCTTCTTTCTTTGGAATGTTGTCAGGAAGACCCGGCTCTCAGGAGGTCGAGCCCAGTCAGGACGATTTGGAGCAGTTCATTGAGGATCCCGAGCTCTAGTTCTACTTGTACATACTTTTACTTTCAGTTCATATGCCATTATTTAGGCATCGCTTTCTAGTATTGTATTTAATTTCCAGTTGTATTGTAAAGAATGTTTAGTCAATAAAAAGTTGTTGTTTATTTATATCTCTTGTCATTTCTTGTGTATATTTATTATATTGCTTATTTACGCTTAACGTGTTTACTTCTGAGTAATTACGTCGCGGGCTTCGTCACGTCTCCTTACCCGTACACTGGGAAGCGGGGCGTGACACGGAGGGATTGAAGGAGATCCGCATTCAATTGGACGAAGTACTGCAGGAAGGTTGGATCCGACCCAGTACTTCAAGTTGGGGATCTCCGGTGTTACTGGTGAAGACAAAGGAAGGTTCCTACAGGATGTGTGTGGATTATCGAGCTCTGAACGAAGTGACGACTAAGAACAAGTATCCACTACTGCGTACGGATGACCTTTTCGATCAATTAAGTGGGTCTTGTGTCTTTTCAAAACTAGATCTTCGTTCGAGTTATCATCATGTGAAGGTCAAAGAGTCCGACATTCCGAAGACGGCATTTAGAACTCGTTATGGCCATTATGAATATCTCGTAATGCCATTTAGAGTGACCAATGCACCTGCTATCTTTATGAATATAATGAACCAAGTTTTCCAAGAGTACTTAGACAGGTTCGTTGTCATCTTCATCGAGGACATCTTAGTGTATTCAAAGAATCGGAAGGAACATGCCGAGCACTTACGGATTGTCCTGGAGATATTACGACAACATCAGCTCTACACCAAGTACAACAAGTGTAAGTTTTGGCTAGATCAAGTCGGATTTCTCAGACATATCGTTTCAGGTGAAGGAATCTCTGTAGATCCAACTAAGATGTCAGCTGTCAGTGAGTGGCCGACACCAAAAATGGTGAAAGATATACGAAGTTTCTTAGGCTTAGCAGGATACTACCGACAATTCATTGAAGGCTTCTCAAAGATCGCAGGATCCCTGACCTAGCTCACACGTAAAGACGAAGAATTCATGTGGTCAGAAGCATGTGAAAAGGCTTTTGTAGAACTCAAGTCGAGGTTAATCTTTGCACCAATTCTTATAATACCGGATCAATCTGGTAGATTCGTTGTGCATTGTGATGCGTCTGGTAAAAGATTAGGATGTGTTCTACACCAGTATGGAAAGGTTGTGGATTTTGCATCAAGACAGTTGAAGATCCATGAACGCAACTATCCAACACATGATATAGAATTGGCAGCCATCATCTTCGCACTCAAGATTTGGCGCCACTATCTTTAGGGAGAACGAGTGGATATATACACTGACCACAAAAGTCTGAAGTACGTATTTACTTAGAAGGAATTCAACATGCGGCAGAGAAGATGGTTAGAACTCATGGCGGACTTCGACATCAACCTACAGTATCATCCTAGAAAGGTGAACGTAATTCCCGATACCCTTAGTCGCCAGCCATTAGCAATGAACCTCACCGCTCAGTGGAGACTACAACAAGAATTGTATGGATTGGAGATTGAAGTAGGTATGCCAAGTAACGCTTCATATTTGATGAACTTACAAGTCCATTCCACTTTTTAAATCAAATCAAGGTAGCTCAAGCAAATAATGCCAAGCTACAAAAGATCCAAAAACAAGTAGAAAGTGGACTACGAACTGACTTCATCATCCATGAAGATGGATCCTTGTGATATAGAAGCCGTTTATGTGTGCCAATCGGCCCTATTCAAGAAAAGTTGATGAAAGAAGCTCACAGCTCTCCGTATTTGGTACACCCCGGTGGTACAAAGATGTACAAGGATCTACGGAAACACTACTGGTGGTATGGAATGAAGCGCGAAGTAACTGGAAGCGTAGCAAAGTGTTTGGTGTGTCAGCAAGTGAAGGCTGAACATCACAGAACTGTTGGTCTACTTCAGTCGTTACTAATCCCAGAATGGAAATGGCAGCACATTACCATAGACTTCATGGCTGCTCTCTCTCGCAGCACGAAGGGTAACAACGCAATTTGGATTATTATGGATCGACTCACCAAGTCGGCTCACTTCATTCCATTTTGAGTTGTCCAGTCAACCGAGACGTTGGCAAGGAAGTACATAGAGGTGAGCATAAATCTAAAGTAAGATTTAAATCTTCAAGATGTACCATATTTGATACCCATAAACTTATGCAGGAGATCGTGAGATTACATGGAGTACCTGTTTGTATCGTCTCTGATCGTGATACAAGATTCCGATCACAATTTTGGAAGAGTCTGCAAGCTAGCCTGGGAACAAGCCTGAATTTCAGCACGACGTATCATCCACAAACAGATAGATAGTCTGAGCGAACAATTTAGATCCTGGAAGACATGCTAAGAGCATGTATATTAGACTTCGGAGGTTCGTGGGAAGATCACCTACATCTTGTGGAGTTTTCATACAACAGCAGCTATCATGCAAGCATTAGGATGGCACCTTTTGCAACACTCTACGGATGGAAGTGTCATTCCCCGCTAAGTTGGGACGACGTTGGAGATCGTGAACTCTTTGGACCATAGATGATCGTGGCAACTGTGGACGTGGTTTGCACGATTAGGGAAAGGATGCGCATAGTCCAAGACCGACAGAAGTATTAGGCAGATGCAAAGCGTCAACATCTGGAGTTCCAACCTGGAGACCATGTATTCTTGAAGATCTCTCCAAATAGAGGAGTGATACGATTTGGCAAAAGGGGTAAGCTAAGTCCAAGATATATCATACCGTTCGACATACTCGAACGAGTTGGACAAGTGGCATACCGTTTAGCACTACCACTCTCATTGGAAGGAGTACACAACGTGTTCCACATATCCCAGCTATGACGATATGTGAGCGACCTCAGCCATATACTTGATCATTAAGAGCTCACAGTACAAACCGACCTGACCTGCGAGCAATAACCAGTTGAGATCCTGGACCGAAAAGTGAAGACATTACGGAACAAGGAGGTAAACTTGGTCCGAGTGATTTGGAGAAAGGATTCGCCAGGAGAATCGACTTGGGAAAGAGAAGAGGATATGCGTACACGATACCCTTACCTTTTTGAAAATTAGTCCCTATGTAATTGTAAATTCCGAGGACGAAATTTTTATAAGGAGGGTAAAATGTAACGACTCTGAAATCACTGTACAGAAATTTTCTTGTCATTGTACAGAAAAGAGTATTACAGCCCGTGTAAGAGTTAAAAGTTATTTTTGTTAAATAAAAGCAAGAAACAACTTGTAACTCACCGGTAAATCCTCTGCACTGCTGCGACATAATCTGTGTGTTCGATTCCCATCAGACACAATTATTTTTTTCAGATTTTTCTTTTTAATTTTTGGAAGCCCAAGAGTTGCACGTGCTATACACTAGGAAATGAAAAGTTGCAGAAAAATTAAACATGCGTAATGAGGTGTACACACCCAAATACACACATGGCACGAATCTCAAAGTAGGACATTCAAATCCGACCGCCCATTCTCCCCTTTTGGCCGGCGCCGACTGTCGATCTTGCTCCAATTTGCTCCGTGCTTTGCACACACACCCCTTCGACTCCCCTTAACTCCCATGCACTGTTTGATTTCCCTGCAATCAAAAAGAGATCCTTCAATTCACCATTTAATACCTTTTTAATACTTTTTAATCCAAAATTTTAATTCCCAAACCCTAATTCTCCATTATAAATACCACCCCATGCCCTAGCTCCCATCTATTCTAAAAATTTCTAGCCCAATCACCTCCAAAGTTCCTAAGTGCAAGAGGAGTCAAGTAGAGTTAGCAACCAAGCTCCTTTCGTCGAAGATCGAAGCCATTTCCGGAGTTCCCGCTATGCCACGAAGCCCCCTCCCTTCTTCCTTGCCCTTTTCTCGATATTACCAAACCGTAAGTCCTTCTCATCTCTTATTCTTTTCATCGCAATTCATCTCCTAAAAAGATATCAGTAAAGTGGAGTTACTTCCGATACTTTTTTTTTAAAACTTGAAACTCCCTTTTTCTTTATACGTTGGTCAATCTAATTTTACCACCCTATTGTAACTTTAATTATAATCTTTTAGTTTCAAGTTTAACCAAAATTCTCATGTAAAACAAATATAAACGAACTTTTTCATTAAAATACCTTGAACTTTAGTATCATCACCTTTTCGATAACTGTTAAAACAATACTTTTAGGAAAACTTTACGGGGTAACGATCTACCCCACACACACACTTTGGTTTTATAACACGATATCTATATATATGTATTGTTGTTTCAAAGAAATGCCTTTCATTAAAATACCGCATCTTTTAAAAACCAGGTTTCTTTTAAAGCAGTATTTTGTAATTCTTAGCAACTATATCTCTACAACCCTCGTTGGGGGACCCGCTAATGGATGGTGCAGATTATCGCACATCCTTGGGATACTAGAGCAAGATGCAGAACTCCTAACGGAGTATTCGATCTCGAAGGGAAATAAAATACGATTTTTAAGAAATTCGACTTTTCTAAACAAAAATAAATTTTTGAAAAATTATATAAAAACTTATAAATCAGTATTTTAAATAAAACATATATGAAATAATATTTTTAAAAATGAAAGATTAAAATGTTAATAAAATACCACCAAGTTACCAAAAAAGGCTAGTTTTCAATAAAATACCATAAACTTTTAAAAGCTAAGTATTTATCATTAGAATACCCCAATATTTAAAATGCATGCTCATGAAAACCCTAAATGTTATAAATCACCCTCGAGATTTATTTTTAAACTATATTAAATTATTTTTTTATAAAACCCCCTCGAGATATGCAAAACAATATTTTAAGAATTCTAGTTTAATATAGGTTTAAGCGAGATCAATTCTCTCGAGCCCCAGGTAATCGGAGAAAGTGAGTGCTTGCCTATTCAGGTTAGACAACTTAACAGAGTTATTAATGGCAATTGTCTTGGAAAAAGACACAAATCCTGCCGTTCATGTGCAGCAGTTGCCGATTACTGCCGAACCTAAGAAAGTCAAGAGTTAAATCCATTCACAAGTGTCCGACTCAATCTGAGTCCAAACTCAAACCAAAATCCAAAATCAAACAAGAACTTGAATACTTGATCATGAACCTGAATACTCGAATTCAAACATCAAACTCAAACTTGCATACTTGACTTGACTTGACCGAACCATGGTTATAACTCGACATGAAGTTGACATGAATTCTTGAACACATGATTACATCCTTAACATGAACCTGAACATTTTGTATCCATAGATTCGTCCAAGACCTGTAATCTTAATTTATACAATACAATACAATATGTGGGGATAAAGGTGTAGATCGGTACGGAACGTATATCGTGGCACGATAGGTCACTTAAAAGACACTTATATGAATTCACGTGTCGTTATCCCGTGGGTTATGACGGGGTCTCGTACTACATGTTACCATAGTCTATGGGGTTAGATGGAATCCTTCCGTATACATGAATACCTTTTTTATCAAACTACAAATATCCACGTTAGAATAACTATCTTATACCTGTAAATGTTCATATACAATTTTACATGTCCTCTGAGTTCCTATTCATATAATATACTATTTTTCCTACTTCTTTATGGACTTACTGAGCGCTAGTTCGATGACGACATTCCTTTCTGTTTCTTTCTTTGGGATGTTCGTCGGGAGGACCGGACTCTGAGGAGATAGAGCCGAGCCCGGAGGACTTAGACCAGCTTGCTGCACGGCCAGATTACTAGCTTTTTCCAGCCTGCACTTACTTTCTGTATGCCATTGTTCAGGAATTACTTTGTTTATTGTAACTTTTATTTCAGACAGTTGTATGTAAAGTTGAATGTAAATAAAGTTGATATTTCATTTTATTACCCTTGTCATTCTTGTTCATTGTTATACTGCTTAATTATGCTTAACGTATTTATTTTCCTAATAAATACGTTGCGGGCTTGCCACGTCACCATTTCTATATACTAGGAAGCAGGACGTGACATCCTCTCTGTTAACTCTCTCTCTCTCTCCAACCTCCATCGTTCCTGAGCCTTAACCCACGCTATCCTCACCGCAACTCCGTCCTCATCTCGCCGTTGACCAAAACCCTTCCCTCGAATCACCGACCACTCGTCTCCTTCTTCACCTCCTCGTCCTCATCGCCACGCCACCAACTCCGACCAAACCATCCTCGTTTCATTCATCCCGAGAACCCATCACCAACACCTAACCCTCGTCGACCGCCGATCACTTGCAACCATGAACCCACCTCGCCTTCATCATCGTCGTCGTCGTCGACTCCTCTCTCTCTCGTCTTCGCAGAACCCCGAGCATCACCACCATCATCATCGACACCTTCTTCTTCTCCTTCTCTCTTCACCGGAGCCGTCTTCTATCAACACCACCACTTCCACCTGCTTCTTCTCGCCTTCGATCACCACCCTGACTTCACCTTGTCTAAACCCCAGTTCCCATCATCCCTCAACCCAGAACTCTAGACATCTTGCCACCGTATTCATCACCATCGTCGGTGATCTCAAACCCGAACCCTCTGCAGTTCCCTCGACAAACAGCCGACCCCATGCCGATGTCCCGTCATCGCAGTTGGCCAAGTTCAAGCCGAGCACATTGCTGGATCGTACGTTGCGTCATGTTTTACGTTATTGTTGTCGTTCGGTGTTCATATTGTGGATATCCGTTTGTCATCGTATTTATACAGATTGAGACAAGTTTATCTTGCTACATGCTAGTTTCATTATACTTATATATATATATATATATATTGCAAATTATTATCAACGTACAATTTTATAATGGAAATCCATATTGTTTATCTATATCACACACTTATAATGTTACAAATTAGTATCAATATGCAATTAATCCATATTTTATCATTTGTTAATACTATCACGTGTGTAGTTATAATTATGAAGTTATGCAAAACTAATTATACGAACTGTTCTAGTAGATGTCGTTTAATTTATAAAAATTAACAGTCATAAAATAATACAGTTAGATATATATATTTAAACAAATAATAGTGAATATATCAATTCCGTTATAGCTAGATAATTATGACAATTATATTATTGCTTTATTACAACTGATTGTGCAAGTAAATATTTCTCCTGTTTAATACACAATACCTGACTTGTGCGCGATATGTTATCTTGCCATTGCTTTAGCTGTATTGTCATACATGTTACCTGTATTGGTTACCGACGCCAACAAGATTGAATTGTGATCCTGATTGACCTGACTTATTATCTTGCCATACAAGATCTGCACATGATTGTCCCGGTATTGGCATTAGGTAAACATTCTATTAATACCTGATTTGAACACAAAATCTGGGGGAAAAGAGGAAATTAAAGATGCAACCGAAACGTAACTCAAGAGAATATTATTGTTGCCGTGATTTCGGGAGTGTACGAAATAACCATTGTTGATTGTACCATGGTCCCGTGAGGAATAAACGGGATATATTGTACCATAGTCCCGTGGGGAATGAATGGGATATATAGCAGTGAGTTACGATGAGAATTACATTAATTGGTTTCAAATACCCGTAGGATAGTGAATCTAGAAACACAGATTTTAGGATACATGTGACATATCTCTAGCCTGCTGTTATATCACCTGTGAATGTTTGTTTATAATTATACATTATTTTGCACATGACATCATATATAGCAGATTATTATTATTATTATTATTATTATTATTATTATTATTATTATTATGACGCACTCATGTCTGGGTTTTGCATGGACCAGTTTCTTTAACCTTGACGCAGGGAGATCGAAATTATTTTGACAGGCAAGTTGAGCAGTGAGAAGCTTTGCTGATTAGTTAGCGATGTTTAGTTTTATTTTATTTTCTAATTATGGTTTTAACGTTGTGATCCCATAAGAGACGTGGTTAGGATATTATTTCTTATTGGATCTTTATTCGTTTTCACTACCTTTCTTATTATTATTTTATTGTTGCAGTTGGACATATGATAGTTAGATATTTATTACTGTTCTTGATATCCGATTAACAGTCGTAATGTGATTATGGAAGGATATTTTCTCGCTATAGGCAACATGGTTGGTTTTGTCACATACCGTATTCACGTATTTTGGGAAGAGGGGCGTGACAATTGGCCACCGAGATAGCAAACTAGATGGATTTAATTATCCGTCATTTTTCCACTTGCCAAAAAAATTGACGCATGGTTCGAGAGTTCTCATCAAACACCATACTTATTTACCTTCACATTTATACTCACCTAATTACATAAACTTACAATAAAATCTATATTTCTAGCATGTAACAAGTTGTAAGAACTTATATCCTACTCATTGATCCGTCACAAGTAAAATCGGGAAAACCCCCTAATAAGTACCCAATTTTTTCGAATTGTTTTCCCAATATAAAATTTGTACCAAATATTTTTATGAATGTTTTTTAAAGAAAATTAGGGTTTTGCTAACCTTTATTATGTCCACGGTGGTGATGATGTTATCGAGGGTGAAGGTGATTGTTCGCCGGTGAATTTTGTTTCCCTCCAATAAAAGAGCAAAGCTCTGTTCAAAATTTGAAAGAGGCAGCGCCTCACGTGCCTTGCACGAAGGAGACAGCGCCAAGAGTTAAAAACTCTGAGGCAGCGCCTTACATGCCCCGCACGAGGGCGCTGGCGCCAGAACTAAAAGTTCTCCGCCGTTGGATCAAAGATCCAACGGAGATGATAAATCATCAAATCACATAATTAAATTATGATTGAGGAAATACTCCTCAAATATTTCTAAACAAGAAAGATTATGCTCTGTAAAACAGAACACCGTTGGATCAAAGATCCAATGGTGATTAAAAATCACCAAGCCACAGAATAAGCTCTGTAGGGGAAAACATTTTCCCCAATCTTTCTAAACAAGAAAGATTATGCTCTGTAAAACAGAGCACTGTTGGATTAAAGATCCAATGGTGATTAAAAATCACCAAGCAACAGAATAAACTCTATAGGGGAAAACATTTTCCCCAATCTTTCTAAACAAGAAAGATTACGCTCTGTAAAACAGAGCACCGTTGGATTAAACATCCAATGGTGATTAAAAATTACCAAGCTACAGAATAAGCTCTGTAGGGGAAAACATTTCCCCCAATCTTTCTAAACAAGAAAAATTGCGCTCTGTAAAACAGAGCACCGTTGGATTAAAGATCCAATGGTGATTAAAAAATCACCAAATTACAGAATAAGCTCTGTATGGGAAAATATTTTCCCAATCTTGTTAAAAACAAGAAAAATGTCTTCTGTAAAACAGAAGTCCTTGGATCAAAGATCCAATGGTGGATAAAATCCCTAAATCAATTAAGAAATCTCTCGATGAGAGATTTCCTTAACTGAATTAACAAATTTGCCTCCACTATATAAAGGCCCCAAGACTTCAAGTCTAAAACAGAGGTACCCCCCCTCATAAACATCAAGTTCAAAAAGAAGAGCAAGCAAAAAAGAGCTTTAAGAGAGAAGAAAGAAGAAGAACTTTCTTAAAGATAAATAGAGATCATAGTATCTCATCTGCATACCCAAGGGTTAAACCCTTACAAAAGAATATAGTTCTTTCCCTGGATCTGAGATCCATGAGACAAGTCTCCCACAAATGAGAATTTAATTCTCGTAGGGATGAACTTGTTCTTGGGGATTGAAGATCCAAGGGAGGACAAAGAATTGAACTCTTCAGAAAAATGCATAAAGAAGGAAACCGCGCCGAGCACCCCACGTGCCCCTTACATGGGCACTGCTTAATAAAGAGCGCCTAGCACTCAGTGGTTGGCGCCCAGCACCGAGCGCCCCACATGCCCCTCACGTGGGCGCTGCTAAAATAAAGAATGCTCTGCGCTCAATGGTCGGCGCTCGGCGCCAAGCGCCTCACGTGCCCCTCATGTGGGTGATGTTTAGCATAAAGCGCTCTACAAACAGAGCCCGGCGCCATAAAAGGTATTTAGCACTCTATAAAAAAAAGGAATAGGGTGAGCGTCAAAGACCATATCAATGCTCAGCATTGTTGCACAAAAAAGGGACCGAGCCCAAACAAGTGTTTAACATTTTATTGAAAAACTGAGTGGGCTGAGTCTAAGTTGACCAAAAGTCCCCAATTCAGATCAAGCGAGCCCAAGTGCTGACAATTTTTCCAAATTGGTCTTAGTCCCAAACCCAACTACAGATCTCCCAACTGACATTGGTTCAAGGGTACATCTCCCCACACCTCTGATATATGTCGTTGTAATTCTTCAACGTCTTTAGAGAGGTGGCAGGTCCCGACAACCAACAATTCTGCGGACCGTAATATTCTTAAACTACTATGGACCGCAATGTCCTTAAACTAGCCTATGGACCGTAATGTCCTTAAACTAGCTATGGATCGTAATGTCCTTACACTAAAACGATAGAGCTCAAATGCTCTTTCATTGGATCAAAAATGATCCCGAACCCCCGTTGAGTATATCTTAGTCCAATATTGGATTAACGTATCCTTAACAAATATTTAAATTGATCTTAATCTCAAAATAGGTTAACGATCCTTAAATCAACCCAAACCCAAATCTAAGAATATACAGATTTGGACTAATCCACGCCCTACGGACAACAACACAAATTAGTCTCCGTATACAATCCACGAGCAACCGAAAATAAAACAAACAAACACGACACGAAGTGACCTTCTGTAGCCGGAGAAAGTGGTTACCGCGATACGGTAACGTAATTAACTGCAGGGCTTGCGTCTGTAGGGAAAAGCGTCCCCACAATCAAAAAACCCCTCACAACGAGGGGGAATCTGATGAAGCCTGCTACAATGGCCGCATCCGTCCAAATCTCCAATACATGGTGCCATAAATCAGCTTGGCATCTTCGGAGAGATGGACGGATAAAACCAAATAGCATCTTCCCCCAAAATTCAGGCCAGACGCCCTAACGTCCCGGTCGCGTCTTTCGGCGATAAACAGATTCTGGCATGCCCGGTGGGACCTTTTCCTCTTTCCACTCCACACTTCATGTGTCGTGTTTTTCCGCGATTAGATAATCGCGGTGTATATGTTTGTGGTTGCCCTTAGGTGATGGGATATTGAAGCCGGCATTTCGTCTTTATGAAGAAAGGCGTTTGCATCCACCCTAGCAACTCAGGCTTTATCATATATGGTGGAGTCAAGTATGGGCCACTTGCAGCCTCAAATCTCTGCAATCCGGCTCTTCAAGAAATCAACGTCCTTCTATTTGGGTCGATACTCCCACCTCCCATCCTCGGTGCCTCAACGCCGATGGAGGAAGCCCGGAGGAAGTCTGTCTTCCACAGGCTGATTCCCCAAGCTACAGTTTTGCCAACGGAATCAGTTCTCAAACAACTGGCACCTGCCAAGGACCAAGGTCTACGCAAGGGGCAGAATATTCAAGCTCTCAAAAGAAACAGGGGGCAGGCTCGGCAAAATCCTGAAGCTAATCAAATCCCGGCCGTAAGAAACGATCGACGTCGATGTCGGCAGCATACAAAATGAGTTTGGGGCAGTTCTCCGTATGGTCTTGTTTCAACCCCAGTAGTGAATGTTGTTGTTCCAACTGGGAACAGCTTTAAACTGTTACGAAGGGTCAGACAAAATTCTCCTACCGCAATATTGAAGAAATCTCTGCAGCCCATGGAGATCCTACGAAAGCAGAAACCAGATGTGGAAGCAGGTGAAGGTCTCTGTTGTCAACCGCGGCTCTTCCCCTAGACGTCAGCCAAATTCTGACAAATCCCCTTTCAAATACAAGGGGACTCGTCCCAAGACGTATCCCGATACAGCAGTTCCTTCCAAAACCAAAGCGGCTTTTCAAAAAAAAAAGAGAGGCCTGATAAAGCTCAAGTGCCCGAAGCAAACTCCAAAGGCCAAAACTCCAAACACCCCAAGCCTGGGGGCATGGTAGTTCACATATTCTATGTGGTGAATTCCAAAGACGAAGTTCGAGCTTCTACTAGTCACCGACCTCAAACTTGGTCCCTGACAAAAGTTTAATTGCAACGTGAAAAGCTGCAGGAGATGCTTGCTCAGGCGGCATCACTCGCTAATCCATCGTCTAAGGCAAATCCCGAAGACGTACCTGGAGAAAGAACAGAGCACGAGTTGGATATTGATTTCCTAAATCACGCTCTCAAAAAGAAAGATGAAGAAGCGGCAGAAATGTCTGGAATGATTGTTCAATCGGAACCACAAGCAAGTGAACTGCCGGTAGTCGCTCTTAAAGACAAGGTGGCATTTCAAATCCTCTACGAGTCTCATCAACGGCCGAAGAAGAAATGATTCCAAAAGCAAAGCTGGACACATATATCGCTCAGCAAATCAAAACTCACTATGCCAGTGAAGCCTCAAATAAGCCAATCAAGACCGGTCGACCGTATCCGGCATGCTACGATCAAATATAGTACCCGCCAGAATACATACTTCTGACTCCATATATACAAAGGAACCGGGAATCCTCACTAGCACATCGCGCGATATAAATCCATGTGCGGTAACACTGGAGAGAATAATATACTTCTCTTCTGACAGTTCGTCAGCTGTCTGGCGTGCATTGCCTTCGAATGGTATGCGGAACTCCCGAATGACTCCATGAATACCTTCGACGAGATCGATATGCTCTTCTGTCAGGGATTCTCTAATGAGAACGAACATACTACCGTGACGGCGCTGGTCAATGAAAAGGTTAGACCGAATGAGACTTGGATTCAATATGTTACCCGATGGCGAAATCTCTGGTCAAATACAAGCAACGCATCGATGAAGTGCAGCCATAGGAATGCTCATAGCCACCCTTGACCCAAATTCAAAGGCGTCCTCGTATATGGCCCTCTTCAAGCCGACGGCCTTCCAAGAACTCATGGATAAAATGGCTCGATTGGATCAAATGGGTCAAGACTCTTTCTCATCCGATGATGACGAGTAAAAAATAGGAGGCAAGATGGAGTTTGTCACCTACACTTAACAAAAATAAGCGGCTCTGAAGCAACCTGTTGCTAAAATAGCGACGGCGTGGGTACTCGTTCCCCCCGAAACATACACAGGGGGCATATTCCCCATTGGCGGAAGAATCTCTATGTAGAATGGTCATTTCTTCTCAAAAGACAGAAAGGATATTAAGGGGCCTACAAACAGGTCCCACAATCTAGTGAAATGCCCCGCCTAAAAAAACAATATGTCCACAAGCAAAATGGGCACGGATGAAAACCCGAAAGGGCGCCGTGAGTAAAAACAGCAGGACTGGCGGCGAGCTTGTGAAAACCCGGAAGGGCGCAATCTCGTTAAAAAACGTAAAAAGAAAAAAAAAAGGGTACCCCCGCAAGCAAGATGGGCATGGATGAAAACCCAAAAGGGCGCCGTGAGTAAAAACAGCAGGACTACCGACGAGCTTGTGAAAACCCGGAAGAGCGCAACCTCGTTAAAATAAATACACTTATGAGATCCTCACGACTCGTGAGGAGAATCCCCTCTGTAAGACCCTCACGGCTCATAAGATTCAAAAGCCTTAAATTACAGGGATCTAGACTTGTTCTTAAGCCGTCATATCTCTCAAATTGCCCTACAGGCGGTCCATATTGACCCTTGTATACAATCTATGGGCACGAATAAATATTTCTTTGCCAAGTTCTACAAATGGCAAGAAATGTCCCTATATGGTGAATAACACTTGTAGGTCCTCTCGACTTATAAGGAGAAAACACTCTTGGAAGATCCTTACGACTTACAAGAGAAGACATCACTTAGGAACCCCCATGATTCTTAAGGAGAAAATACGCCTATAAGATCCTCACGATTCATAGGGAGAAAACCCTTTATGAGACCCTTACGGCTCATAAAGTCAAAAGTCTTGGTCGACAGGATCCTAACCCTGTCTACTGAGCCACCTTTGTCCAAATCGACAGGGGCAAATGATGATTCGCTCCTGGCACTATTCCAGTTGTAGCGATGCTGATGCCTAAATCGGTATCAAATTCTGAGTCCTCTCAAGGCAAATGATGAGTCGCTCCTGGCAATATCCCAGTTGTAGCGATACAAATGCCTAAACAGGTGTCAAACTCCAAATTCAACCTCTCCAGCAAATGCCGCCCCTACAGTCATCTAATGAAGAAGGGGATCCCGTTCGTTTAGGATTGTAAATGCCAAAGCGCACTGGACAAAATCAAGCAATTGTCATGACCCGAAAATATTAGCTCGTGACCGACGCTTAAATCACGCAACGTCTACAGGCGTAACGTAATTCAAGTAAGCTGAAGCCCAGAAATCTAAACCTTTTTAAGAAAATAAAAGAGGTGAAGTTTTGAAATAAAGATATGATGAAATCAAATGTTTTCTTAAGTGCATAGATAAAAGAACCTGAAAATACAGGTGGATTTACTCGTTGAAAAACATGTTTCGTCTTTTAAAAATTTAGGCAGCACCACCTTTGTATATTTTGATCCAAAACCACATATACATGATAATATAAAAGGCATCCCCAAGCGGGAGTTAGCTCTTCGCCAATCGGCGGAATCACAACCACGCATGTCATAAAATAAGTATACGACGCCAAACGGCGAAGATCACACAAAGGATAGTAAATAAAGCAAGACATCAAAACCACAAGTAGCGAACATAAACCCTCGCTCTAAGTCTCGCAACCACAAGTCTTGCTAAGTCTCGCTACTTATACAAATACTAGTTTTGATTGATGGAGTTGACTAGATACAATATGAATAATAAATACAAGAGTGGTACGATCCAACATGTACCACCTATCAAAGCAAAACACCTGAATGCAGCTGTGTGCCAGCGATGCCGCTACTGATACATGCGGTCAACCTGCAAGAACTGTGGCACAATGGGGGTGAGTTGCCAACTCGTGAGTAGAAAATATCATCAAGTAGAAATCAAATAAAACAACGATTTCCTAGGTCAACTATATCATAAAGATAATACTATGGTATCTAGGGTGACCGTGTCTGCATATGTGCCAACAATATAAACAATGCCTATCTGCATATAGCTAACATCTACGTGTCCATCAATGACACAAAAACATCATGCATGTAAATATCATGAAAGCATATGCATGTAAGTACAAGGATATCAATCAACGTGTGTCCATCAACGACGCATCAAAATCATGGAACCTGAGTGTCCAACATCGACACTCGAAACATCATGAAACCCGTGTCCAATATCAACACGTAAATTCTCATATCTCAGGCGCCGCATCCTCAGATCGGCCCTCAGGCGCCACATACTCTGGTCGGCCCTCATATCCATCTCATGACTCCGGTCGGTATCCTCCGGATAACCGCCAAGTCCAAATACTATCACCGGTAGGTAGTGCTCCCCTGCCAGGCGCACCGCCTAACTATACGAGTCTTCTTGTCCTGGGGTACCTTATCGGGTCCACCATGTACCCGCAGACGATGCCTACCCCTCCTCGAATCGGGTTTCACATGCCAATCTCAGAACCGAGAAAACACATGGTGGACATCTCGAAATATCATATCAAGAGAAACCGGGTTTTTTTAAAACAATACATAATTTCCTTTGAAATTTAACCACGGTTCTCAAATGCAGAAATCTCATGAAAACAGCAAATCTCAATGCGTATAATCATAAAGCATGATGTATGCAAATATATAACAGGAATGTGAGCGTATCAAGTATATCATGCGACATGGTATGGTGATGTGAACATAGCAAGTATATCATAGTATTATGTAGCAATTCTACTGTGTAAGTGACATAGCAATTATCGATGATGAAAGTGTGTGAGCCAGCAAATCTGTGTAAGTGTAACATACGCATCATCGATAATGGTGTAGGTGTACCAGCACAAGTATATATAATGCAATAAGAATGTCATGAACGTAACATAAGGTACATCGTATGCGAAATGCTAACAGGTATACGTATCTACAATATATCCGAGTCGGTGAATCTATCAATCGACATCCAGCCTCACAACATCACGTACGGTACAATCCATCATGCGGCATCCTCTAGTCAAAGGTATGGATCAATCATCAGATAAAACTCATCACGTACGGTAAATCATCGTACAACGGCATTAAACAATTTGGGATCCTATCAACCTATATGATAATGAGGGTACGGACCTAACGTCTCGTATGGCATATCACTCATGATTCACAACATTATATATATCTATATACCTATATCCCAGGTCACATCCGTATCAATCTCATATCATGGGACCGAAAAGGTATCAATAATCTCATATCGACTCGCATCCGTATAACGACGTATCTAACCAAGTCATCATATCTCATCGTATACTCTTTTCATCACATCAATATCTCACATCAAGTCATTTTACATATACATTCTATCTTATAAATCTCATGTCGTGCTACTCTAAATCTCACACTTACTCTCTTGCAACTACATGTCTATATATCATGATTCACATTCACTTTTCATATCCTTATATATCCATTCGAGACGTCATTTCTATCATATCATTTCATACTAAACCTTTAATCACCTTCGTGGGTTCCTAGTATAGGTTTCTAACATGGTTTCCTTAACCATATTCTATATATATTGGTTTCCATCAAAGATTGCGTGGGTGTTATACGCCATCCACCCAACTTCCCCCGTAGATATAAATCTACTCACCTGCGGAACTCCTTGTTCATCCGTAATCGATATGCTTCGTCGTCTCGGAATCCACGCGGAGGTACCTACAATAAATATATATCGCAATACCATTAAAATTAATGTCCGAAAAACCAATACGGCACATGAATTGCCTATAGGTTAAAACCCATAGCTTACGCATGCAAAACAATCAACAACCGTTGTTGTTGACGTACAAACGCCCAACAACTAAATACAAATCTAAACATCAAAACCAAGCATTCAAATCTCAGAAAACTTTTGCCCAAAACACTCACAACTGCTCCCAGGTTTTAGCTCAGGTAAAATGGGCTTAAACAAGCAAGTACAGGGAGATGTTTATAGGGATTAGGTGCTACAGCAAAAAAACCAAACCCAGACCATACTGGAAAACCGGCGACATTGCCCCCAAGTCCGGTCTCGCCGGCCGTTTGATGAGGGAATGGGTTCATACTTCTACAGTGGGTTTCTAGTGGTCAATATAGGTCAATGGACTTGTTTGTTTAACTCAGAAACTTCCCAGGTTGCCCCAGATTCCCTGTAGGCCAACACATCTTCACAAACCGACACGGGTGATTTCCTAAGTTCGTATTCTCTGTTCTAGGCCAGCAAAATCAACGCTAAGGTCTTGTAAACACCCACTACATATCATGATTCTACACAACCACCCAAATCCTCTCTAGGAATTTCTAAACATCACTAATTAACACTGATTTAACTCTAAACTAACAATAGGGTATACTACTACACAATAACTTAACTAGGGTTTAGAATTATACCCCATTTGGCAACTTAAGAATTTTCTTGAGTTGCTCAACCTCTTCAAAATCCAACTTTGTGTGGTCCAATGTGTTGAGGATGGGGTGGGGATCATTTTTAATAAAGAGGGTGTAGGGTTTTGATGAAGATTTGGAGATGATATTTGGAGGTGAAGGTGGAGGGAGATGAGAAGGAGGAAGATGAAAGAAAATAATGGGAAGGGGAAAGTGATGGCTGCCCTCTTCTCTCTTTACCCTCACTCTCTCTTATTCTCACCCCTCTCAAGCCCATGTCTCACTCTCTCTCTCTCCAATCATTCTCTTTTTAACCCTTTTCTCTTTTTCTCACAATAATACACATAATACCCATAAAACAACACAAGGGAATAACATGTAACCAAAATGCAACATGACATGGTGCACTAGCCATGAAAAACTGTAAAAACACGAATTTGGCTTAATCGCGATTAGTAGTGCACTAATCGGGTTTAATTTTAAACTTACATATAATAAATTATAAAAATGCCAAATCCGATAAATATATTTTTAAATGAATAAATCGTTTTAATCTCCAATTATTTCATAAATATTGGTGTATATTTATACCATTTTACGAAAACCCCAATTTCGCAAATCGGGTAGTTTTCGCGAAATATATTATTTTAATATTAAATTCCAAAAATAATATTTTATATTTTCTGAAATGTTACAGCAATATCTGCAGAACCCGTCGGTACTGACCGCGCCGGTCAAGGGAAAGCCCCTCATCCTGTATACAACAGCCCTTGAAGGTTCTTTAGGCGCGCTATGGGCACAGGAGAATGACCAGGGGAAGGAGAGAGCTCTCTATTATTGAGTCGAGTTCTCCTGGGGCAGAAATCAACTACTCCCCCATCGAAAAGTATTGCCCGACACTGATCTTTGTGATAACGAAGCTTCGACATTATGCCCTGGCACATGAAGTCCATCTCATATCAAAGGTGGATCCTTTCAAGTATTTGATGTCGAGAGCCATATTAACAGGAAGGCTTGCCAAATGGGCCCTCCTCTTGATGGAGTTCTCGATAGTATATCAAACCCTCAAGGCAATAAAAGGCCAGGCCATCACCGAATTTCTCGCTGAGCATCTGATACCCGCCGACTCTCCCTTAAACTGCGAATTGCCGAACGAACACGCGTTTAACGCAATTGACAGGGAGAAAGAAGGGAATGATACTCGATGGGAACTCTACTTCGATGGAGCGTCCTCCTTGAAGAAGCAAAAGCAAAACACCCCCATGATTAAAGCCGGGGTGGGCCTTATCTTCGTGACTCCACAAGGAGGGATTATGCGTTTTGCCCTTTCCTTAACGAAGCCATGAACAAACAATGAAGCTGAGGATGAAACTTTGATAGCAGGTCTCGAGATTGCTGTCAACATGGGAATCGAAAATCTCCTCATATATGGAGACTCCCAGCTGGTCGTTAGCCAAGTAAATGGCGACTACCAGATGTGCAAGCCAGAACTGATCAGGTATGGTGAAAGAGTACAGCAATTGCTGACACGAATCCCCTCCTACACCCTGAAAAGCATACCGGGTGCAGAAAATAGCAAGGCGGATGCGTTAGACAAGCTCGCTAAAGAACTGGCCGACGAAAACCTCAATGACGTAAAGATCATTGTGCAAAGTCGTCGGATTCTCGCTCCAGAAGAAATATCTCCGAAGACGTCTAAAGGAGAGGAAGCAACCCAACAAGAGGCCTTCCAATTAGAGGATGAAGAAACGACGAAGGATTGGAGAGAAGTCTTTGTAGACTACTTCAAATCCCATCGAACACCCGAAGACGCGTCGTCAAAACATCAACTCATGAAGCGAGCCCTGTCTTTCGCCTTCGTCAATGGTAATCTTTATAAGAGATCATTCGATTGTCTATGGCTAAGATGCCTGGGACCAGAAGAAGCAAAAAGGGTCGCCCAAGAAACTCATGACAGACTTTGCGGTTCCCATCAAGCTGGGCTAAAGATGAAGCTGAAGATCAAAAGAATGGGCTACTATTGGCCCACAATGGTTCAGGACTGCCTCGAATATGCGAAGCAGTGTCACTCGTGCCAAATTCACGGGGACTTCATCCAACAGCATCCGAATCCGCTACACCCGACATTGGCTAGTTAGCTGTTCAAAATGTGGGGAACTGACATAATTGGCCCCATTGAGCCAGCGCCATCTAAGGGACATCAGTTCATATTGGCAATGACCGATTACTTCTCTAAGTGGGCAGAAGCAATACCGCTAAGAGAGGTGAAGACGGAGAACATCCTCCATTTCTTCAAGACACACATCCTCTACTAGTTCGGCACTCCGCGGCGGATTATCTATGATAACGGGCCAGCCTACAGAAGCCATAAGATCAGCCGCTTCGCACAGCAGTATAAAATAGATTGGAGATATTCTTCAATTTATAATCCCCGAGCTAACGGTCTAACTGAGGCTTTCAATAAGACCTTGACAAAGATCATAAAGAAAACGGTGTCCCGAAATAAAAAGGATTGGCACGAGAGATTTCATGAAGCTCTTTGGGCCTATCGGACTACGTTCAAGACGGCCACGAACACAACGCCATTTGCGTTAGTATTCGGCACAGAAGCGGTACTTCTTTTGGAGATAGAGCTACCCTCTCTACGAGTGGCAGTTCGATACGAGCTGACGGACGAAGAGAATGCCCATCTTCGACTTAAGGAGATCGATGCCCTCGATGAAACTCGTCTCATGGCGCAGCAAAACCTAGAAGGTTACAAAGCAAGGATGACGCGCTCATACGAAAAATTGACTAGGCCGAGGACATTCCGCCAAGGCGAACTCGTGTTAGTCGTAAAAAGACCTCTGATCCTCAACCGTGCCAAACGGGGGAAATAAGAGCCGAACTATGAGGACCCGTACATCATAAACAAGGTCTACCAAGGTGGAGCCTACTTGATCATGGATATGCATGGCGAAAGACCCTTTCGGCCAATAAACGGTCGATTCCTGAAAAAATATTACGCCTGACGAGTCACGGCCCAGATCAATGATAGATGACGACGCTTACATCCGCTCACTATCTTCTTGAGTCAAGACTCTAAGAGTAGTACCCAACAGTACTCCGTCTCAAACATGGAGAGCTAGGACCGTAACATCCTTAAAACTAACAAGTCCTTAAACTAGCTACGGACCGTAATGTCCTTAAACTAATAATGGACCGAGGTGTTCCTAAACTAACATTGGACTGTGATTTCCTTAAACTAACAATGGACCGAGATGTCCCTAAACTAACATTGGACCAAGATGTCCTTAAACTAACAACAGACCGAGATGTCCCTAAACTAACAATGTCGCCTCAAACACGGCGATAGTGGAATGCAAGTCCACAAGTCCCAGCGGTGAGGATTACAACTCAAATCGAACCGGCAAACGGATGGATCACATGCGGCGAAACTATTCTCGAGAGTTTCATCATAAAAAAAAGGGTACGTCCACAAGCGAAATGGACACGGATGAAAACCCGAAAGGGTGCCATGAGTAAAAACAGCAGGACTACCGGCGAGTTTGTGAAAGCCCGAAAGGGCGCAATCTCGTTAAAATAAAGACACCTGCAATGTCCTCTCGACCTTGTGAGGAGAAAATACCTGCGTGAGATCCTTACGACTCACAAGGGAGCAACCCACTTAGGGCTCCCCACGATTCCTAAGGAGAAATTGCACTTACGGGATCCTCACGACTCGTAAGAAAAATTCCCCCTATGAGACCCTCACGGCTCGTAGGATTCAAAAGCCTTAAGCTATAGGGATCTGAACCTGTTCTTAAGCCGTCACATCCCCTAAATTGCCCTACAAGCGGTTCAATATTAACCCTTGTATACAATCCACGGGCAAAAATAAATGTTTCCCTCACCAAGTCCCACGAATGACGAGGAGTGTCCTCACATGGTGAGCGACACTTGTAAGTCCTCTCGACTTATAAGGAGAAAACACTCTTGCGACTTATAAGAAAACAAACGCTTAAGAATCCTCACGATTCCTAAGGAGAAAACGCGCTTATGAGATCCTCACGGCTTGTAGGGAGAAACACCTTTATGAGACCCTTACGGCTCATGAAGTCAAAAGCCTTAGTCAACAGAATCCTAACCCTGTTTGCTAAACCACCTTTGTTCAAGTCGACAAAGCCAAATGATGATTTGCTCCTGGCAACAATCCCAGTGGTAGCGATGCTGATTCCTAAATCAGTATCAAATTCCAAGTCCTTTCACGGCAAATGATGATTCGCTCCTGGCAATATTCCAGTCGCAGCGATACTGATGCCAAATTGGTGTCAGATCTCAAGTTCCATACTCGCAGTAAAAAGTCAGCGAGCCATAAATGCATATGAAATAGCCTAAATGATAGGGCAACACACAACAAAAATCAGCGAGTAAAATATATGCATACAAAAGTAGCCGAAATAATTGGGCATCTCGCAATAAAAAGCAGCGAGTAAAGAAAAAGAAAAATAGCCGAAATGATTGGGCAACTCGCAATAAAAAGCAGCGAGTAAAGAAAAAGAAAAATAGCCGAAATGATTGGGCACCGTGAAAAAATAGCCAAAATGATTGGGCAATCATGACTTTCGCAATAAAAGGCTGAAATGATATAGCATCGCGGGAAGAAATACAAAAAAAATGAAACTATGCCCTGCAGATGAGATCACATTGACCCCTGTATACAATCCATGGGCACAAACAAAAAGGGAACCACATTGTCCCATCAGGCTTCGTCGAAAGGAAGCTAGATCTCGATGGCTACACCTACAACCTAGAAATCAACAATGGCATTCTCCCTCGTTCCAACCAGAAGCAGATGTGATGTCAAAAAACGGAGCCACGGCAAAATCCCCTAGTTCCAAACCTCGACGGTTCCCAGACAGCCTAGAGACTACCCTGGAACCATGGCAAAGTCTCCTAGTTCCAAACCTCGATGGTTCACAGACAGCCTAGAGACTACCCTGAAGCCATGGTAGAGTCCCTAGTCCCAAATCTCGACAGCAGCATCCACAGCCTAGAGATCAGCAACAGCGTTCTTCCTCCCTCCAGCAGGATACAGACGCGACATCAACAAACGGAGCCATGGCAAAGTCCCCTAGTTCCAAATCTCGACGGTTCACAGATAACCCAGAGACAACCTCGACATTCGTTGCAATATTGCAACAAACGAAGTAAAGGAAGATCCCTAGCTTCAGGGTCTTGACGGCAACTCAATTGAGACCTGAAAGACTATTGGAGACCATCCCATTCCAGCGCGGAGTGATCATGACTCATCGGGGCTCCCAAACTGAGCCTAACCTCAAGTAAAAAGCAATATAGAATATCTCTAACGCTTGCTCTTTCGACGGTAATATTACCTGGAAGATTACTTGAAGACGTCATGTCTAGCCCCCGAAGGGATCAGAGACACGACAGTCGCGGGGCTACCCGAATAGCAAGATTGCATATCGGGGAATATATCGACCAACGCGACGGTGCGACGGTAAAAAACCCTAGTACTACAGACCCTAACGGACTTCTATTAGCAGGAGTTAACTGTGATGTTAGGAAACCTTTGCGAGAACTTCTCGATTCGTCTCGACTCGTAAGGAAATTGGTGTCCTTGTGAGAACTTCTCGATTCGTCTCGACTCGTAGGGAAAAGCCTTAGGCAATAGGGATAAGGACCTGTTTTCTAAGCACTGGGGCCCTATAAGTCAGTCCAAGATGGGCTATTGCATATTATTCACGGGTCACACTCTCCAAAATCTCGACAAGAAGGGAAACAACCACTTACGAGTCCTCTCGACTTGTAAGCAGGAAAAATTCTCTTGTAAGATCCTTACGACTCCCAAATGGAAACGCACTTAGGAGTCTTCACGACTCCTAAGGAGAAAAGACACCTATGGGATCCTCTCGACTCGTAGGGCGACAAGTCTTTATGAGACCCTCACGGCTCGTAAAGTTGAAAATTCTTAGGCGACAGATCTGAACCAGTCTTTCTAAACCATCGCTGCCCTGCAGGGAGATCAAGATAGACTATCTACAAGACATATTTGCTAAGGAGACACGACAGTGCAACTGCGTATGTGCTTAAATGGAAATAGTGTTCAGAACGCGCTGATTTATGTACAACACTACAATAGTGCTCGCACTTAAAAGAAAACTCCTAAGGGTAAAGTAGAAAGCTCATGTACAGAGGTGGGATACACGTACGAATGTATGATGAACAGAAAATATTCAACAGAAAACATTCAATAGACAATAATAAGAGAAATACATTGAAATAAACATACTACTCTACAAAGAAAAGATCGCTAAATATGGGATCAGAGATACAGGAGTTAACAAAACAAAATACAACGTTCTCCAATTCCCTCTCTACCTTCTCCACTATGTCGAAGCGACGGTCTTCGCGAGGAGTGGAACCCCACCGATTAGCGCCATGCTTATCAACGAAAGCAGACATGATAGCCCGCCGGGCTTTTATCTGACTCGGTAAATGAACCGAGCGATCCCTCAGAGCCTGGGTGATTAAGCGTGCCTCGTGGAAACACTCAATTTTATCCTCCTCCGTATCAAGAATCGCCAGGGTCATCTCTGCCGGATGAGGAGGAATATCAGCAAGCACGGACAAGAAAATCATCCTGAGACAAATGGAACCCATGGGAAAAGGAGAGCCCCTACGGGTCAGGAGTTCGTACAGGGCTGCGTCACATTAGTCATCAGTGAGAAGAGGATCCGCTAACCGCGCGGCAAAACGAGGAATGATCTCCTCGATAGGCACCTCCCAGGGTTGCCGACGAGCGTGGAAACGATTGCAAGCCATAACCTTTGGTTTATTTCTCAAGATGATCACCCTAAGATCTAAATGGTTCTCTCTCTGTGAAGAAAGAGGAAGATGTAGCCTCAGGTTATAAAGAGACGGATTCAAAGCTATGCATAAAAAACATCGTGCATGGTGGAGCTATTTCCAAGGCCGAAAAAAGGGCATGGGGAATGAAATAGTTGGCCCATAGGAAATAGAGAAAGAAGGTGAAAAGACTCCTTCAGTAATGAGGCAGCGCCTCACGTGCCTTGCAATAGTAAAGCAGCGCCTTACGTGCCTTGCACGAGGACGCCAGCGCCGAGAGTTAAAAACTCTAAGGCAGCGCCTCACGCGCCTTGCACGAGGGCGCCAGCGCCGAGAGTTAAAAACTCTGAGGCGATGCCTCACGTGCCTTGCACGTATAACACGGGGGCCCCGGCATTCTATATACAAGTAACTACTATTTCACATGAGGCACTTATGAGCAGTGGTATAAAAGAAAAGGAAATTTTGCCATTCATACTTGAGGAAATTTATACATCAGCGGTAGCAAAAAAAATCATAAAAAAATGTTTGCAATGGTAAAACACTACCCGGACATGGATTGAGGAATTCAGAAGCAAGGCCGGATAAAATGCTTCTGGCTTCTCTGACCATTTTCTGATACATCTTCTCACGAATGCAAGCGTCGGGATTCTCACTGATATCGTTCATCCTATGGTAGGCGGAGATTATCATTGTCTATTGGAAAACTTGATGCAAGATATCGACAAGATTATCTCACCGCCTCTTCGAGATCAGGCACATCAAGTATACTGAGTGCATCTTGTCCTCGGCATCATCGAGTGTTTCGAGCGGCATGGCTTCGTAAAAGCCAGGGAGTGCTTCCCAAATCACCCCCACGATGATCTTTAATAGAGCGGAACGACGGGGAAGCAGTCGACCGTTGTATTCGTCAAAGCGACGCATAACTTCAGTGCATTAAGCATTCGTAAATTCCTGGTTTTGACAGCGGCCTTGGACGTGGATGTCTTCATAAGAGATAATTTCGTCAAGATCATACAGATAAATAGCCATAGTATCTGGAAAGAAAATTCGGTAAAAGATTAGCAATTAAATATCAAGATTCTTAGTGTCTAAAATAAAAACAGTAGTGACGGTCCATCGTTGATGGGGCAGTCACTCATTAAGAAGGAAATCCTAAAATGATTCTCATTTAATGAGAGACTCATTGGGCCAAGGAGTTGAAATCCCTCGAGAGCAGTGCTCTGCAGACAGAATTTACATCTGTCAATTAAGAAGGGAATAAAATTCCTTAAAAATTTCTAAAGAGCTATGCTCTGTAAAACCACAAGATCTTTAAAGATCTGAGCTAAAAATCCTAGAAATTCTAAGAGTTCTTCATCAACGGGTTAAGAAACCCTAAAAAGGATTTCTTTAGATCTATGATCTAAGAACAGTAAAGCTATGTTCTAATTAACGGCTTAAAGAAACCCTAAAATACATCTTAAAAGATCAGTGATCTAAGAAGAGCAAAACTCTGTTTAATGGGTTCGATTATGATCCTTACTAAAAAATTTGGGCAAAATTATAACTCTAAAAGAGTTTTTTTGGACAGAGATCTAAGCTCTGGAAAGAGAATTGGATTCTCAGAAAGAAGAAAATGAAGATGAACAGTGGTCATCTCAAGAGCCAAAGGCCCTACTTATAGGCATGGGAAGACGATCCAACTTCCAAGAACATCCAGCGGTGGAAAAGATGCCACCGCTGCACTCACGTGTAAGCCACGTGAGAGCAACGATGGGGGGGAATTTGTTTCCCCCCAATAAAAGAGCAATGCTCTGTTCAAAATTTGAAAAAGGTAGCACCTCACGTGCCTTGCACAAGGGCGCCAGTGCCAAGAGTTAAAAACTCTGAGGTAGTGCCTCACGTGCCTTGCACGAGGACGCCAGCGTCAAGAGTTAAAAACTCTGAGGCAGCGCCTCACGTGCCCCGCATGAGGGCGCTGGCGCCAGAACTAAAAGTTCTCCGCCGTTGGATCAAAGATCCAACGGAGATGATAAATCATCAAAGCGCAGAATTAAATTCTGATTGAGGAAATACTCCTCAAATCTTTCTAAATAAGAAAGATTATGCTCTGTAAAACAGAGCACCGTTGGATTAAAGATCCAATGGTGATTAAAAATCATCAAACCACAGAATAAGCTCTGTAGGGGAAAACAATTTCCCCAGTCTTTCTAAACAAGAAAGATTACGCTCTGTAAAACAGAGCACCGTTGGATTAAAGATCCAATGGTGATTAAAAATCACCAAGCTACAGAATAAGCTCTGTAGGGGAAAACATTTTCCCCAATCTTTCTAAACAAGAAAGATTACACTCTGTAAAACAGAGCACCGTTGGATTAAAGATCCAATGGTGATTAAAAATCATCAAGCTACTGAATAAGCTCTGTAGGGGAAAAAAAATTCCCCAATCTTTCTAAACAAGAAATATTACGCTCTGTAAAACAGAGCACCGTTGGATTAAAAATCCAATGGTGATTAAAAAAATCACTAAATTACAGAATAAGCTCTGTATGAGAAAATATTTTCCCAATCTTGTTAAAAACAAGAAAAATGTCTTCTGTAAAACAGAAGTCCTTGGATCAAAAATCCAATGGTGGATAAAATCCCCAAATCAATTAAGAAATCTCTCAATGAGAGATTTCCGTAACTAAATCAATAAATTTGCCTCCACTATATAAAGGTCCCAAGACTTCAAGTCTAAAACAGAGGTACCCCCCCCCCCTAAACTTCAAGTTCAAAAAAAGAGCAAGCAAAAAAGAGCTTTAAGAGATAAGAAAGAAGAAGAACTTTCTTCAAGGGAAATAGAGATCACAGTATCTCATCTTCATACCTAAGGGTTTAACCCTTATAAAAGAATATAGTTCTTTCCCTGGATCTGAGATCCATGAGACAAATCTCCCACAAATGAGAATTTAATTCTCGTAGAGATGAACTTGTTCTTAGGGATTGAAGATCCAGGAGAGAACAAAGAATTGAACTCTTCAGAAAATTGCATAAAGAAGGAAACAGCGCCGAGCGCCCCACGTGCCTTTCACGTGGGCTCTGCTTAATAAAGAGTGCCTGGCACTCAGTGGTTGGCGCCGAGCGCCCCACGTGCCCCTTACGTGGGCGCTGCTAAAATAAAGAGTGCTTTGCGCTCAATGGTCGGCGCTCGGCTTCAAGCGCCTCACGTGCCCCTCACGTAGGCGTTGTTTAGCATAAAGCGCTCTACAAATAGAGCCCGGCGCCATAAAGAGTGTTTAACGCTCCATAAAAAAAAGAATAGGGTGAGCGTCAAAGCCCATATCAATGCTCAGCATTGTTGCACAAAAAAGGGACCGAGCCCAAACAAGTGTTTAACACTTTATTGAAAAACTGAGTGGGCTGAGTCCAAGTTGACCAAAAAAACCCAATTCAGATCAAGCGAGCCCATGTGCTCACAATTTTTCCAAATTGGTCTTAGTCCCAAACCCAACTACAGATCTTCCAACTGACATTGGTTCAAGGGTACATCTCCCCACACCACTGATATATGTCGTTGTAATTCTTCAACGTCTTCAGAGAGGTGGCGGGTCCCAACAACCAACAATTCCATGGATCGTAATGTCCTTAAACTACTATGGACCGCAATGTTCTTAAACTAGCCTAGGGACCGTAATGTCCTTAAACTAGCTAGGGACCGTAACGTCCTTAAACTAAAACGACAGAGCCCAAATGCTCTTTCGTTAGATCAAAAATGATTCCAAACCCCCGTTAAGTAGATCTTAGTCCAATATCGGATTAACGCATCCTTAACAAATATTTAAGTTGATCTTAATCTCAAATAAGGTTAACGATCCTTAAATCAATCCAAACCCAAATCTAAGAATATACGGATTTGGACTAATCCACGCCCTACGAGCGACAACACAAATTAGTCTCCGTATACAATCCACGGGCAACCAAAAATAAAACAAACACACACGACACGAAATGACCTTCTGGAGCCGGAGAAAGTGGTTACCGCGATACGGTAACGTAATTAACTGCAGGGGCTTGCGCCTGCAGGGAAAAGCATCCCCACAATCAAAAAAACCTCACAACGAGGGGAAATCTGACGAAGTTGTAGGGTTCCTAGGCACCCTAGTGAGGTCTCACAAGGCATCGAACATGCCAATATAAAATTTTATGGGTGCCGAGAGACCCGACTACGGATCGTTTGCTAGATTTCTAGGCGAAAAGATAACTAGTTAACACTTAACTAAGGGAATACGGAAATACAACCTTTGTAGATCCGGTGCTCCACCTCCATAGCTCCGTAACGAAGTCCTCTCCGCTGTCCAAATCAAATCCGGGCTCTAGCGTCGGCTTCGTCGGAGAATGGGCAAGCTAGGTCGTCGATATCCATGCCGAAGATGATCTACGTCGAGGCATCGCTAAATCAAGCTCTCACTTCACCAAGTCATGAAACTTGTGAAGAAAACACACTCTACTACTTGGCAAGAGGTAGAGGATGAAGAAATAGGAAGTGGGTTCAATTTAGAATTGGATTTCTCACTCTTTATCATCAATCACCATTGATGACCTAAGCTTTTCTTCTTGAGTTCAAGGAAGAAGAAGAAGAAAAGATATGATAAGTTGAATAAATATTGAAAAAGAAAATCAATACTTATCATAACATGAACCATGGTCAAGTGTAGAGATTAAACTAGGGTTAATGGAGTGGTTAGGGTTAAGCATGAGACAAAATGGTTACTTAGGTCAAAGCTTCATGAAACTTCAACTAGAATACAAAACAAGCCACCATTTTCCTTTATGCTATTTATTTTTCCAAAAAGAATAAATGAACAAATAAATGAATAAGTAAAAACCCTAATCATCCACTTAACCATAGTTTAATACTTTACACTTAACCAAAAAGCATGTATCATCAAACATGATACAATCATGTGCACAAAATCATATCGCATATGCAATGCGCACACCCGAGTGAGAAAATCCATTTAAAGTGAACCGATACTAGTTAATGCAAAGTAATATATCAAATATATAATTATGCATCAAATAATTAAATCAACACTTGATTCAATGATCCGGTCATGTCGCACACAACCGACTAGTATAGAATGTATCGGCTTATCGAATCAATCCTTGATTCGATAACTAGGTTATATCGCATACAACCATTCGACACATTCATCGCGAGAATGGAATACGGTATCACATACACGCATTATTCTCGGTCCCGCACATATCTCATATGCGCTCCGATTTCGTTTCGCTTGAACCAGGAAACCTCTGTGTAGGACTCTAAAGACTCGTCAATACGCCGGCAGCAGGTGATGATCATATCAAGCACCCACAAGCCGCAAGCGGTCTGCTAAACGTAACGGCCACCCGGGTATTGAGCGATCTGAAGATCGACGAGCAAGCCCGCTCACACTCCAGTGAATCCGACCAGTAACACTACCGTACAGTCCGGTCTGATCGTCTGATATGTCGCATATCTTGCCTAGGGGTGGTAAACGTCAGACCCCAATAGCTCGATAAGTCGTGTCGATATGAGGCTCATAACGGGTCGAGAAACTACTGGTAACACTTACCAGCAATTCTCTGATCAGCCCTGGCCAGGGACTTCCTGTTATAGCCAATCGAACACAGCGCAACATCAACCCCCTATACCGGGAGAGACGAATCCCCTCCTATCGCTCATTGCCTCCATGTGACTCGGGACTGTACCCAAAAACCACCGTTTTGCACGCCCTCTTGGACGTGGTAAGATGGAAATCAAAGCACAGTGGGAACCACACAAGACTCTATGACGATCTCGGGTCAACAGACTACTCTGTACCAGTGTCACCAGAGAACTGCCATCTGACGTGAGGTATAATACCATCTGGGAGTTCTCGGCGAGTCCGTCCAGTGTACCCAGTCTCTACTGAGCATCCGTATATCTCCTCTGATGTCAAACACCGATGGATATGGGATCATCCATCGCCCATCTGTATGGGTCGAGAAGGTACACGCTAGTCTACTCTGGTATATCGATGCCCCGTCTCGATACACCCACGACTAGGGACTTTGAAGGATGTACTTATAGACTACCATGTCCCCACTAGTATGATCCGCATCATAGTCTAGGTAGTTAAGTACACATCCTAAGGGCTTTACCAACATATAACAGAGAGACAATCGGTATACACGTTAAGGTAAAGAGCAACCAGATAGCATACTATCATGTCGAGCAAGAAAGTCCTCCCTATATATGTCCCAGCATCCACTACAATATACATCCTGTGTACAGTAATGGCCTCTAGGGCATACATATAACTAACAGAAGTCTGCTACAACGGCCGCATCCGTCCAAACCTCCGATACATGGTGCCATAAATCAGCTTGGCATCTTCGGAGAGATGGACGGATAAAACCAAATAGCATCTGCCCCCAAATTCAGGCCAGACGCCCTAACGTCCCGGTCGCGTCTTTCGGCGGTAAACAAATTTTCATTTAAAGTTGCATGAGAGAGAGAGAGAGAGAGAGAGAGAGAATGTGAGATCCGGAAAAAGGAAGAAAGAGATGAGAGAGTGAGAGAAGGGGAAAGGGAGGGAGAGACTGAGAAGAAGAGATCGGGGGAAGAGAGATGGGGGATGGATGAGAGAGAGCGGAGAGAGATCGAGAAAGAGAGCAAAGAGAGAGGGGGGAGACCGAGCCAGAAAGAAAGATGAGAGAGAGAATAGAGAGGAATGAGGGAAAAAAATATATCAGCATCTATTTAATCTCAAGTTGGGGAATGGGGCGCACTTTCAAAGTGCGCCCGCATCCTATTGTTTTTTAGTAAAATATATGGGCATATTTTGAAAGTGCACCCATTGATAAAATAAATGGACGCAGTTTGAAACTATGACCCTCACAAATGTAATGGGCACAAAACTGCACCTCTTAAAAAGTTTTTTTTCATACGCCCGCACTGAGCTAGCGCATACGTGACGCCCAATGGTAGAAAATGGTTTACTTTTATAATATCTTTTGAAAGCGGTTTATTTTTAATAATATTATTTTAAAATTGTTTATTCAAAAAAATTGTCCTAAGATAAGATGGTATATAAGCATATCTTCTATATATAATGTAAATATCTTCTTTTTTTAAATGCAAATACCCCCTTTGGTGAGGTGGACACTCTTTTCTTTCTCCAAAATTCAAAGAAAAAGAAAAAAAAATCTCTTTTCCTAATGCCTCCACTCATCATACTCTTCTCGTAGGACCTCCACCTCATCATGGAAGAGGACAAAAAAAATTATACTTTGAAATGTAAATTTACATATAAACGTTCAATATTTACAAATGTATACATATACTCATTCACACTTATATGAAATGCACATTTACACATAAATCCTCATTATATACAAATTTACATATATACTCATTCTCACGAATATGAAATATTATATTTGACAAGCGCAACACACGTGCACAAGTTCTAGTCTATATATAATGCAAATATCTTCTATATATAATATAAATCCTCTATATTTTCTATATCTTCTATATATAATGTAAATACTCTTCGGTTAGAGGTCCACCCTCTTCTTTTTTCTTGAAAAGAAGAAAAATCCTTCCCTTTCAAAGCCTTCACATCATGTCTTCTCTTTCCCTCTCTCTCTTCTCCCCAAAAACAATCAATCGTATGTCTAAAACCCTCCATTCATCTCTCTTTATTTATATATATATATATATGGGCTTAAGGGTCCTGAGCTCAGCCTCAGGAATTTTTCCTGAGCCCGCATATCCCAAGACCCTTATCTGCCCAATTCCTCTGTGTTTCTACGCGTTTTAAGCGTGCTTATCTCGTTACTCTCTCATCCTCATCTCTTCACGGTTAAAAAAAAGGAAAAAAAAAAAAAGAGAAGAAGCCTTCAGCTGCGGTTCCTCTCCTTCCATTACTCCTCCATCCATCTCCATGGCTCTCGATCGAGAGATCTCGCGCACCCGTGGCAATCTTCTCTCTCTCGCTTAACCTCGGATCTCTCGCTTCTTTCTCACTCGACTCACCTAGGGTTTCTCCTCAATCTCTGCCCCAATCTCAACCTTAAAACCTCTCTCGATCGATCGATCGCGACTCTCTTACTTCAATTTTGAAATCAATTTGATTTCGATTTTTGTTTTTCCATATCGCAGCCTAGGGTTTCTTGGGCGTGGTGATATTTCATCATCTTCAGGTTTTTTAGGAAATTATATAAATTTTGATTTTTTTCCCCTAAAATTTTGTTGAATTCCATCTTGATTTTATTTCAGATTAGGTGGTTTGGTCTGTTTGGCTTTGAAATTTAGGAATTTTACAAATTTGCTTTAAAATTTATTCATTTGGCTTGGTTTTTCAATTGTGGGATTATGTTGTCGACATGGTTGTTGCTTTGGTTATGAAAATACAGGTTTATGGTGGGTTTTTTGGCTATAATTGTTGAGAATTCATGAGAAATAGTTGAGTTGGCTCTGATTTTGATTGGATTTGGCAACGAAGGAATGAAACATCTTATAACTCATTGGGAAAACGCTGGTTTGGCTTCGTTTTTGCTTCAAATTAGATGGTTGATCCAAGTTTATTGCTTTGACTATTAAATTGGGAAAATAATGGTTCGGCTTCCAATTTTGTCAAAATAATATTTATTGGGGATGATGATAATATAACCTATATAGAATACAATTTTGAGCTTCACACTTAGTAATTAGCAACCATTTTCTGTGAGTAGATGGAGGGTCATGTACCTATGTTTGATGTGATGAGATATAATTGTATTCATAGAAAAAAATTTGATTCAACTTGCATGCCAGGTTTGTTGCATCCATAAATCATTTTTTTTGTATAGGTTATTCTGAGCCACTATTGCTTGCATATTATTTTTTCCATGATTTTGTTCTTGCATATATGTAGCTTTTTTGGGCCATGGAAGGAAAATGTGCATATCATTTCGATTATCGAACGCATCCATATTTCTCCTAAGCACAAATCTTAATTATTAGGCAGTTATTATTGTTCTCAGAAATCCCAAGTGATGAGAGATTATGACACCTTTGTTTCAGAATTGAGACATGTAGTCTAAATTTAACTTTTATCCAAAATAGAGTAAAGTTTGCTGCTGAAACATAATGTCATTAGTTTGTATCTTTTTGGTAAGTTGATGACTTGGATTGTAATGATATATGCTCGTGTTTTCTCTTTGATGTTCTTGTTATTATGATGATACTATGATTGATTGTGGATAACTATTTCCTCATTTATACCGGTTTATTTTTATGTTAAACCCATGCGTATCAGTTTTTTTGTATTTTGAAAAGAAAAATAAAAGTTCATTGGAAATTTACTTCATAATGGCACTTTCAAATTTTTCATTCTATAAGTTTGTAATCAAATACATCAGTTAGAATTCTAACATATCTTTCAATATCAGTTTTTGTATAAACAGACCAGCTCAATTCCCTAAAAGATTTGGTGCATGATCTTGTGCATTAGAGGCTTTTATTGGATATATGTTGGGTTTGATTTTTGGCTTCAAATTGGATTAGAGGCTTTTATTTATCCTATATCATCGGCCATATGCAATTTGGGGTTGACATATTTTGAGCATCATCTTCAATGTATTTTTCTCTTCAGGAATTAGAAGCATCGGCAAGCAATGGCAGCGGCAACAGCATCAGCAGCAAGCAACAAGCACCAGCACTATCAATCAAGAACCAACAAGCACCAAGCAAAGTGATATGTCCTTTTGTTTTTGTGGATATCCATCTTTTTGAGCGTAGAAAATCCGTTGTCACTCCATTTATCAAGAAACAATAATTTGTGCCAGATGATGAAGAGCATTCTCATTCAATTGCTTTTAGAAGCTTAGAGTTCAGTCCATTTTCTTCTTTTTGAGCATGCATCACTTCTTTTTGAGCATGCATAAGAATTTGTTCCTTGCAATTTTGTTTACATGCAAGAGCAGCAGCAGCAGGCAGCTAGCAACAGTTTTTACGGAAATTGTATGATGAAAGTATTGTTAGATAAATGTTGTATGTATGAAATGAACGTAAGCAATTTGAGTGTAATACGAAAATTAATGTATTAGGTTGTTTGAATCATATTGTGCAGTTTTTTCTTTGATCAATTTTCTATTCGTTCTCTATGTGATTGCAAAAGATTATTATCAGTATTTAGTAAATGTTTTTGTAGATTGTGATTCATATAGACATACATAAAAGTCGTGCAAAATGATAAGTTATTTGTATGTAGATGGCCCCTGAAACTTGAACATTATCCCTGTCCTTGAACATAAACCTAAAACCTATATACTGCCTTCAAAACCTTAACCTAAAATCGAACCTTGCTCTTAAAACTGAACCCGAACCCGAAATATCCCCTTAATACTAAACCTGAAACTAAAACCTAAACTTAAACTCTTAAGACTAAAACTTTAAATTTGAGCATGAAATAAAACCTTGGACATGGACGTGAACAGAAGCTTTTAGTGCATTATTGATGATATATATATGAAATATCGAAATATCAATATATGAATGTACAACACCAAGCGAAAGATAAAATTAATACCATCTTATAAATTCTTGTTCTATAACATAAATTACAAGCATCTATTAGAAGTCATACAAAATCTGACTCTTTTAATATAAAATCCAACACAATACTTTCAGTAGCGGTCAACAACAAAAGCATTTAAAAAATTAAGTAGTAATCTGGTGATTAAGCTTTCCGCTTGAATTGATTCATCCCCTCATGCTGCGATCCCTGAAACAAATAGCAATCAAGAGATTTAAAAATGTATTAGAAAGGCGGTAATGAATCAAGCTTTAATCCAATGAAATCCCGAATACCTTATGAGCAATAACAATTTTTCTTTCTAAACTTGATGACTTCTACTATATAACATCTGAAATAGAGTTATCCTACAACAAAATTAAAGAAGTCAATAAATATAAGATAGAATAAATATAAATATAATTCTTTGTAATGAAACTAAACTACTAACCTTATTTTTCGAGTAAGTTTTCCTGTCATGACCCTTTTCATGGCATGTGCTATAAGTTCATGATGTTGATTGTATTTGTGCTTGCGATACATGAATTCCGGATGGAATTCTCGATGCCTTTGGTGGACGCCCTCTGTGGCTCACTATTTTAGGATCTTTAATAGTTATATGAGCGAACAAAGAAGCATTAGAACCCACCGACGTGGATGATATGCCATCTGGATTTGAACTTGCTACACAAATATTGTCGCATTCTTTCCAAAAATTATCCAACCATCCAATAGCAATGTTATAGAATTTTCAATCTTGTGACACCTTCTCAACAACTTTGTTTAGTACCGTACGAAATCTCCAAGCTTCAAGTGGAGTAATATTAAAGTCATCGGTAACATCATTGCATACATCTCTTGAACTAACCATGCTGCATGTTGTGCTATGTCTAGCGTTAAGAATCCATCGTGAAAGGAAATAGTGTTTAGGAATCTTTTGTATATTGAATTTTTGCATCATGATATGCAATATATGCTTACAAATCAATCCTTCCTTCTCAAACTTTGCACAAGAACATAAGAAAGTATGGTCTTCCATATTACACTTCAGACAACAACTACTCGATTTAGGGGGAAAAATCAAAATTTATATTATTTCCTAAAAAAACCTGAAGATGATGAAATATCACCACGCCCAAGAAACCATAGGCTGCGATATGGAAAAACAAAAATCGAAATCATATTGATTTCGAAATTGAAGTAAGAGAGTCGCGGTCGATCGAGAGAGAGAGGTTTTAAGGTTGAGATTGGGGCAGAGATTGAGGAGAAACCTTAGGTGAGTCAAGCGAGAAAGAAGCGAGAGATCCGAGGTTAAGCGAGAGAGAGAAGATCGCCACGGGTACGCGAGATCTCTCGATCGAGAGCCATGGAGATGGATGGAGGAGTAATCGAAGGAGAGGAACCGCAGCTGAAGGCTTCTTCTCTTTTTTTTCCTTTTTTTTTAACCGTGGAGAGATGAGGATGAGAGAGTAACGAGATAAGCACGCTTAAAGCGCGTAGAAACACAGAGAAATTGGGCAGATAAGGGTCTTGGGATATGCGGGCTCAGGAAAAATTCCTGAGGCTGAGCTCAGGACCCTTAAGCCCATATATATAACCCTTCATTTCATCTGTGTCTTCTTCCAAAAATTAATTAATTGTTTAATTAACACTGTGTTGCATGTGTACAAATTCTTGTATATAAAGTGAGAAGATAAAAACCTCAAAATCAATCCAATTCCAAGAGTTGTTTGGGAGCAGCCCACAGAAAACCTGGAACTCTGTCTCTCTCTCCCCGCCTTTTGTGATGGCCCCTGGTTTTTCTCCCCAAAGATGGTTTTCTCACAAACTCATCTCACCTCATATACCCACTCACCCTTCAAAAGTCCAATCCCCATCACCCAAAACAGTTCAAATCCCCACCAAGATCCCATCTTTTCTTCAGCTCTCCCCCCAAAAGGGGTCTCTACCAAAATCCCATCCTGTTCTTCTTCTTGCTGTTGTTGTTGATGAGGGTGAGAGCAGGCTTGGCAGAATTGGGGACTGAAAAAGAGGGAAAGGTTTCTTCTTCAAAGCAGGGGAAGAGGAAGGGGAAGAGGTCTGGACCTGTCATCATGCCTACTGTTGTGCAGAGGCTGTTTGATACCTGCAGGGATGTGTTTGCTGATTGTGGGCCCGGGGCTGTTCCTTCTCCTGAAAACATTGGGCGCCTTCGATCCATTTTAGGTATTGAGATTTGACTTTGTTGGTATTTTGATGCAAAACTTTGCAACTTTGTGTTGTTTTTGCATTTTCAGGATGTGGGTATTGGTTGGATTTTTAGCTATTAGTTTCATTTGATTTTGGAGGAATGATTAAATTGGGTGAAAATTGAATTTTGCTGTTTATGGTTTGTTTTGATTTTGTGTATGTGATGCATTAAGTTTTCCATTTTGGCAGCAGCATCACTTTACTGATAATTTTGTAACATTGCATACTGCTAATAGTTTAATTGCTTTACCAATGATCAGTAGCTCAGTTGACCAATGAGCAGTAGCTCAGTTGGTATGGGCACTCCCCCCAAACTTGGAGAGAAGGGCCACAAATTAACTCTTTCGGGGCAAATTCGTGGGCCCCTGTGTGCTTGCGTGTTGTGTGTGGTGTGCGTGGGTGTGGGGGTGTGCGTGTTGTGTGCATAGGGTAGGGCTTACGGGTCATTGCCAAAAAAATTAGTTTAATTGATTTATTTGTTATTACTACTATCAATAGCAATTGAAAAATGCAGAGGGCGGCGATGATACAAGATGCCATAGTAGGTTTTCGCTGCTGTTAATGATTATTTTCACCGTCTTTTTTCGGTTTCATGGATATTGGAATTGGAATTATAGTGTGTAAACAATAATTGGATGGTCCCTAAAAAATAATTTAAAAAATACAAAAAAATCAACCTCTGGTTTCTATTAACCTACATGGTTTAACTTCTTTAATTTAGGTTTTAGCATGCAACTACTTTCTTCTATTGGGTACAAGGTTGTGAAGGAGCATTGCGTGGTGAATGCAAATGCTGTTTTCTCTTTTTAAGGACTTCTCTTTCTTTTCTTCATTTTTTGATTTTTAGCATAATGCTAGAGTTTGGAACTGAAAATGAATACAGATATGCTCATATACATAAATGGTCGAGATATCTTGTCTTCAAAGACGGGAACTTAGCATAGATAAGGAGAAATATCCAGTCAGGTGAATGTAATATCTTCACTCGGTTGAATGCAATATATTCATTTAGTATGTATATGGATTTTTGTAAATGTTTACAGATCAATCATTTTGTTTGATAAGGATGCACTTGTACTCGAATACAACATTTGACCACTTGAAACAATATGTTCAGGTCAATCCCTTGCATGGATTAATCATAAAATGCATATCAATAATAATCATAGAGTACGACTATGCTCCTATCGTAGGATTACCTATTTCTTAACCATTGGGTTTGCATGTGTGATATCAATGATGTGATTAATTAGAAATATAAGAGTTTCCCTCCATTATTGCTAGCACACATCCCAAAGCAAATCAACGGTTAAAAAATGGATAGGATCTGTTTCCAAATCCGACCGATAGGAACATAGTCGTACGCGTAATCATATAACTGATAGATTATTAATCTCTCTATATTTTCTTGCAATTTCTGATTTATTTTTCTCTTAAGCAGATAACATGAGACCAGCAGATGTTGGTCTTAGTCCAAGAATGCCTTATTTCAGAAGCACCGAATTCAGAGGAGCTCCTCCAATCACATACTTGCATCTTTACGAGTGTACCAAATTCTCGGTATCATATATACTCATAAATTCACTTTTAGATTAATTACACATTATATATATATATATATATATATATATATATATATATATATATATATATATATATATATTATGTGTAATCAATCGTCACAATTGCTGATTACACCCTTGCAGATTGGTATCTTCTGCTTGCCTCCATCTGCAGTCATTCCGCTACATAACCACCCAGGAATGACTGTTTTTAGCAAGATTCTCTTTGGATCCATGCACATTAAGTCCTATGATTGGGTGGATTCTCCTCAATTCCCCAGTGAAATGATCAGACCATCACATCGTAAGTTTTATCGACTTTGTATTGGCTTTTTAGAGTAATGAGCTTGTGTGGCTTAATAGTTACCGATTGAATTACATGTATATATTAGCATTCATGTATATCTCATGCAACCCGTGTCGGCCTTCAGCTGATTTATTATCACATAACAACTGTAGGGAAGGTCGACTTGAAAGATGAGATTTAGACCTGATAAACCTAAATTGAAGAAGCCCCCCCTCAATTTTGTCCAGTTAGCAGGAAACCTTCTTGGCAATTAAAAAAATGCACTTTACCACTCCGAACCTATCGTTATTATTATATCCATTATTCATTATTTAAAAAACCCGAAATTTTATCACTTTTTAAACTAAGGGTGGTTCCCAGCATATTTGGCAAAAGTGAGGGGGATTCTTGTAATGCTGTATAAACCAATAACGCGGTGATGAATTCCTGATGAGAATAGATTAGGGGTGTCTTTTGCAAATTAACCTTAAGAAATATGTGTGTTTGTGTGCACAAAAGCCGAAGTGTCAGCCCAGAAGTGCCCTCAACATGCCACTGAGTGCTGAGTATAAAAATGTCCCTACCACATCACGTGGCCGGGACTGTAGACTTCTTAGTCCTGATTAAATTTTTTGTTGCTTTTTACTTTTTTTAATATTTGGTTTGCCAAACAGGTGAGGGTCGAAACTTGAGATTGGCGAAGGTGAACACCGATAGGGTCTTCACAGCGCCATGTGGGACATCGATACTATATCCAGCTGCCGGAGGCAACATGCACTGCTTCACAGCGGAAACCTCTTGTGCTGTTTTGGACGTGTTGGGCCCACCTTACGATGACTCTGAGAAAAGACATTGCACCTATTATAATGCTTTCCCTTGTGCAAGTGTTTCTGGTACGTTTTCAAATTTCTTATCTGTATTTCTCAAGATAATTCTTATGTTACAATTTTGAGCATGTTGCATATTTGATGGTATATGTGTGAATGCTAGGCGATTGAGAAACAACATAGAGAACGTTGATATGGATCATCGGAAACACACTTGAGGGATGAAAAATGAGCATACCTTAAAAAAGTTATAGGTAGCTCCCATATGGGATAGTACAATTGAAATGGCTTTGAGTTGGGCATTAGAGGTGATATATACTCTTACTCTTAAGTTATGATGAGTCACACATTGCGGTTATTATAGCAGTCACACATTGCGGTTATTATAGCAACATCCTAAACGCAATTCTACCATTGCTGGAGGCAGTTAGAAAAAATTATGTTTAAGAAAAAGGATTCGTGTATTCATCCCTAAAAGTTGGTGCCAGATGGCTTTTTGTTGTTCGATATTGAATGCATGCTGCATAGCTAACAAGTAAACTGGAGAAGAGGAGTCAGGTAAACAAGGGTCGGGTAAACAAACCTTGAATCAACTTGCCAGTTATTTTCAAGGTTTCCTTTGGAAATTTCACTGAGATTATGAATTTGTTTGAGCCTGAACTGATCCATTCACGAATTGCAGTATACTTTTCTATCTTATTCGAGGCTTAGGCTTAGGCTTAGGCTTGGGCTTGAGCTTGAAATGAAAAGAATTGTTATGAATATAATATACGATGTCTTTGCTATAGAAGTCGAGACTCGATAGATTTATTGAAACTAAAGAAGATGATGAGTTTGGTTAGTTGTTTGCCGTTCTGGATGTGATTTCTTTTTCAGAATCCCTGTATCGTAATTGGGTACCAAATTCTTTTGCCTTCATCGGTCAATTGATTTACTCTCAGTTTACAATTAAATGTGAATGTCTTTTACCTTGAGAATTGAATATCATCAATCTTACCTTGATGACTGCATCCTTGTGCATTCTTATTAATGTCGCTTTGTTTGACCTGTTTCAGAGGATTCAGCTCCAGTTTCTAGCGAGAGGGAAGCGTATGCTTGGCTCGAGGAGAGAGAGAAGAAACCTGTTGAGTTAATCGTAATAGGCGCCCGATACAAAGGCCCCAGAATTATTGAGCACTGAAATCAGGCTGGTGTATTTTTGATAATGCTTTGCTGCAAAAGATCTCATGAATTTTGCTGTGCTGCCCTCGCAGGGACGAAAGGAAAACATCCATTGCAGCTCCAGTTGTAAATACACAAAGAAAAAAGCACAGATGAAAAGAGAAGCCTAAGTTCACACCTTATGGCTAGCCTTTGGTTTTAGTTTTTTCTTCATTTTTTCCACCTTTTCTTGTAGTTTGAAACATCTGTGAAAGGTTATATTTTGGTTTCTCGAGGGTACATGATTTTTAATATTCTATTGTATGTCCATGTCCTGTTGCCGCTTGTTCATTAGCTTCTTGCACAAAGGGTATCCTTGTGTTGATTATGTGAATTGACGAGACAAAAATGATAATCAAAACTTTTCATTCCTTTCAGAGTGTTGAAAATAATGGTTACTGTTGAGCATCTCAGGGAAGCATAAGTTCATTTTCAGCTCAGCTCAAAACTGGACTTCAGCATGAAATTTAGTAAAGTATGCTGCAAATTTGCCAAACTTCATTAAAATAACATTACTTGCATTTTGGGCGGTCATACTTTGAGAAAATTTACATGCAACAATGATTGTACTTGATTCACAAAAATATATCTGAAACCTTATGTTCAATTATTATTCATCTGTTAACAATTATATTGCAGTTGCTAACTCAACAACACTTTATTTTCTACATGCTCAGATACTCGAGATGCACAGGCACTAATACACTATGGAACTATGGCGTATCAGCCACTTCAAAGAAATTACAAAACAAAAATCTCTTATTTTCACTATTGTTTTCCTTAGCTCCTAACCACTTCCGCATTTAATTTCTTCTACGTTGATGGTGGAAGTTCCCAGTTATGAGGCACCGGTCCAATATCGAATATGATTTCTCTGTGGCATGACCATACGAGTTTAATCGCTTCCGGGGTTCCAATTCCTGCACCCCTTGGATCACCAGCAGGTCCGAACCTGTACAAACAATTTCTTTTGAATTAATATTTTTCAAAACTTAATGTGAATGCTCTCACATAAAATTGGAATATAAATGATGGTTAAATAAGTAGTTTACTGACCAGTGATTCTGTGGAGCTCCTGTTGTCCTTGCCCTGATACCTGCATATGTTGTCCCGTTCACAGATCTCCCAAGAACTTCCTGTAAAAACACAATATTTCATGATTACGCCATTGATTGTAAGTTGTAACAAGGATACATTTCACTCACACCAAAAGACAACACATCATTACATACCTGAACTTTTTTTTTCATTTTTGGGTTGGGTTTTGTTAGTTTGTTTTTGTGTGCGTGCGCGCGTGTTTTGGGTTAGGGGGGGGGGGGGGGGGGGGTCGCTTGATTAGATAAGTGCAATGATTTAAGTGGGGTTGACATGCTATGATGTCTTCCTCTACGTTATAAATATCACATGGCCCTTTCTAAATCCTGTAGTCTAATTTATAGCAAAATTATCATGTATTCATCATCAAATTCTTGAAATAAAATCCAGACCAATTTAACTTCAGTAAGCAAGCAAAATCTGTGCATGATAATTTTGTACTACCCTTCAAAACTGTGCTATTGTGTTCTCCTTTTGATAACCATCGTTCTTCATGAAATTTTATGTGCAATGTTACACACTATGAACAGTTTAAAAAGCTCTTGACTCAATCAGGGAAATTAAATAAATGAAAATTTGGTCAATACTACTTGTTTCCTCTTTTGGCTTCATACAAAATTAAGTAAAATGTTATAAATTATTCGAGTTCAGACAGAGTTTACATATGGAAATAGAAATTATCACAATGCTGTAGCAATGAATGTAAGAGAACTTTAGAAATGCCGAGTCTGTAAAATATTATAATTTAGCAGAAAAGAAGATCAGTAAACCTTACCTGCAAGAATAGTTGATCATTTGAAACAACTGCAGCTGTTAAATGTGCATGCATCCTCTCGCAAGCATCTAACACCATCTCAAGTTGATCTTGCTTGTAGTGGGTAACAATCTGGACCAAGATACGCATTAGCGAGTACAACTCAGGATTATTTTTTTATTTTAAAAGGGTAAATTTAAAATTTTAAAAAACACCATTGGACTTTCCCAAATTTTGCAGAACACCATTAAGCTTTAGAAAAACACAATATCACTAGATACGTGGTGTTTAATGTACATTTGGATGGTATTGTATGTAATATTTGATTTGACACGCCTTTTAGCATTAAAGTTGTATTATGCTGTTTTTAATAGCTAAATGGTGTCGTGTGAGAAAAGGAAAAAGATCAATGGTGTTTTGTGTAAATCACACTAAAAAGGTATTTTATAGGATTTTTTTGGAGTGGATAGAATCTAGAAATTTCTAAACATCATGAAGCTGGGTGTCCAATTTGACTAGAATATTCAAATTTTGATATATAGTAGTATATCTCAATTTAGCTTCAGGATCTGTTCCAAACAAAATTGAAGATCAATATTTTGCCGACACGATAATTATGTATGCAGTCGGACTTCTTTTTGCATGTCATTTCTTTACCTGAAACGGGCCAAAAATTTCTTTCGTCGCCAATTCAAAATTGTTCTCCTTGAGCATTTCATCGATGGGAACAAAGACGGCTGTTGGTTTCATAGCCCCATAGATTTTGGGAATTGAGTGATTCTTCAAAGGTTCTCCACCGAAGAGTAATTTTGACCCTGGAATCTGAAGCAGTGTGCTGATGTGTTCCATCATGCTTGCTGTTGTAACCTGTGGATCTCAAGAATGGTCAGATGACAAAACCATGTAGTTCCACAAAAAGAATGACTTAATTCCAGTCACAAGAGAAAAATTCATCAAATACTCGAGGATTAGTCCTATAAATGATATCAGATGCACCAACGGATAGATTTCTATAGGTATTTTCTAAGAAATTGCGCTAACGTAATTTAATTTTTATAGCTATGATGTTGTTATGGGTCTATGCGAAACAAAAAAGCGAATAGCACATGTGCACGTGTGTGTGTGTGTGTGTCCATCCGTCCGTCCCAAAGCAGTTTGTATGACAGGTCATCTGAATAATGTAAGTATAAGTATGCACTGTAAATTAGACACTCTGATTTCAAAAATCAGCTCCAGACTCTCCACTTGGAAAGACGAGCACCTTTCTATTGGTTCTGCTTTAACCTCCAGTCCTCTTTACTTCGTCTTTTTTCAAAATCCCCTCCTGGGAGATCAAGAAAATAGACCAAATTAGATCCAACTTCCTTTGGAAGGGGGCTAACAATGATAAAAACGGTTATCATCTGGTTAGTCGGAATCATGTTTGCACTGACAAGAAAAATGGTGGTATGGATATTGTCTTTAATATTTCCCTGCTCACCAAATGGCTTTGAAACTTTATAAAACTGATAACCTCTTCACTCCAGTCCTCAACTCTGTTTACATCCCAAATAAGAGATGCCCTCTTTTGCTTCACATTTCTAGCATGGTCTCAAAGTTTGTTTTGAATCCTTTTCTAACATCATTTACTGGCAATTGGGAGATGGTACTGGTATCAACTTTTGAACTGACAACTGGCTCAGTAAAAAATCTATTCCTAGCACTTTTCCTTTGCTTTTGCCACTTTCTTGGAGCAGGGAAGCCAAAGTTTCCACATAGGGACATTTTAATAATGGAATTTGGCAGTGGAGACCTGCTCTCTGCGGAAGCCTAAATGATGAGGAAAAAGATGAACTGGAGAACCTACTTGGTACTATTTCTTCTTATTATGCATCACCTGGTACTCCTCACACTCCCTTTTGGGGTCTTAGTTCAAATGTTGTACTCTCTGTTAAGATTGCTTACTCTGTACTATTTCATACTAAATCATTCTGATACCATTTTTGCCTTCTATAATATCATTTGAAAGAACCTTCTTCCACTTCAAATCAAGGTGTTTGGTCTTGTGGCCATCAAAGATATAATTTTAACCAAAGAGAATTTTATCCACAAGGGTTGATCCGGCACTACTTGCTGCATTTTGTGTGATATTGTTGTTGAAAACACCAACCACGTGTTCATTATTTTTTTGTCGAGAAATCCGGTTTAAGATTCTTAAACCTTTCAATGTGGGATCTCTCCCCACTTCTGTGACTGATGCTTTATCAAACTAGGTTGATAGTTACATCTCATTAAAATACACAAAAATGTGGGTTCTTATCTTTTTTGCTACTTGTTGGGCTGTCTGGATAGAAAGGAAACTCGAGAATCTTTGAAAAAACAAAAACAAAAACCTGATCATGTATTATCCAAAATTCTGTATGCTTTTTCCTTACTTGGGTTGGAGCTTCCAAAGGTTAATTCAAAAACAAACTTATAAAGCTTCCTACTGTTGTTAAACTCAATGATTTGTTTATGGTAAATCTGCTCTTTAACTTGATGAACCTATACTGGATCCTGGTAGCGTCCCTGAGATTTGTCCCTCCTTAAGTTTTACCAATTTACCTTGTCTCTATTCAAAATATTTTGTTTTTGGGGTGAACTAATACACTTACACTTTCTATCTGGCTCCCTGGTTATTCTGAACTATACTTATGATGATTTATATTGAGCAGGGGATATTTTTCCTCACAAATATCTACACATTTCACCTGTTTTTTTAACCTGAAATTCTTTGGTTCAAATTTACTAGATGAATATTTCGTAACTGTTACTTTCCATTCACTGTTGCTTGTTCAATGTCTTGAAAATTTTCAGTTCTAGTAACATATGTTCTATCTTTGCTTTATAAGATTCCCCTCTAAATATATGGATATGGCTTGTACAAATGTTGCATTGGATCAACAGGCTTTCTTGATGATTTGTATGGTTCTGCACTTGGAAGGCTGTCCATTAGGGCTCCCATCATGTATGCACTTTTCAGTTGGAAAACTATTCTTACTGAGGTTAGAACTTGGTTCCAGTGGGGCTAAAAAAGGAGACTCTTAGTCATTCCTCAATACCTTGAAAATGACTAAGGTGACATACCTTATCATGAGAAAAAAAATTAAGAAATGACCAAAAGAAGTGGCTAAAGTGACATATTTTACCCTCGACAAAAATATAGATTCTTTTTCTCTTATCTTTTTAGATATTCCCTCTTGTGAGAGTCTGTATTCGGGGGTCCCCTTTGGTTTGAAAGATTGGCCACCAAACCGCCTCTTTAAAAGAGTTTAGTGCTTTCTTGATAGTAAGACCATGTGACTGGGAAAGGGCTAATGCAGATAGTCTGGGCTCTCCATCTATCATTCAAAGTTTTAGTCGTGTTTGGAAAATGAACGTATGCTTTACAATGTTCCTTAGAGATGTTTTCTTTCTTTGCTTCCTGATAGATTTATATGTTCCTGAGAACTTTTTCTGAACTTTAAACTGATATTTGTAAGCAGTTTGATATGAGACTATAGCTTTGTTTTGAAGTAAAGTACCTAGTAAAGAGTCAGAGCCTCTGTGGTATAACACAGTTTTCACTCTTTTCGTTAACATATCCCTCACAATGATATATTGTATCATCTACTCTTTCTTAGACGTAGACAGATACTCAGCTGATGCCAATTTTCACCTCTCAGAGGATCACCAGATTGTCAGATGATTTCCTTTGGTGTCTTTCTACCCTTTTGCATTATATGTGGATTTTCTTTTCTATTTGGAGGACAAATCATTTTTTCTTTGGTGGTACCCTATTGCTTTTGTTGAGTTTCTGCCTTTTTGTTAGGATCATGCTGGATTAGGTGATCTCAAGAGCTGCTAAACAATGAGAAAAGAAAAAAGGAAAACAAGATGGCAATCAAGCACATGAAGCTTGCAAATAAGGAAAACTTCACTGAATCAATGGTATAATGCCCCCCGAGTATAGATGAAGCTGTTGCAAGCACCAAGTTTTTCTAGCATACATTTGTCTCATGACTTTCCCTAGCTCGGTTCTTGTGCCTTGTCTCTTATGATGTAAAAAACTAGGCTTTCTGTTGTGTTCTTAGGCGTTGTTTATAATTGACACCTTCTAATCATTCGATATAATTATATGAGAAGAGCTGCGAACCCAGCTCACTTGGTAAAAAAAAAAGTAAGCACTGTAAATATTTTATCATGCAATATCAAAAAGTGCAAATTGAATGACAATCTACATTCTTTTTGAGGATTAAGGATAAAGCAGTGACCATAGCCGGATAAAATATTTATTGAAATATGAAATAACAACAATCACAAATTAAACATAAAGGAAAGAAGAAGAAGAAGAAGAAGAAGAAGAAGAAGAAAACTCTGTAAAAAAATTCACTACCTCCAAAAGAAGATTAGTAATAACAAAATAATAATAGAAAGTGAGCATAATTGACTACAGGTTCGATTCCACAATGGCCATCTACATTTTGAAACGAAAAAAATCATGATGAGAAGTGAAGAACGAAACATAAAGCAACGTTTAATTGCTCTATGTAATTCTTTTTGTGTTTAATGTATGTGCTACTTTTAAGAGCGAGAATGAGTGCTGAAAGGAGTATCGAGGATGGCAACGGCGACAGCCCAATTGAGCAATTTTCCATTCACCCATTAATTCTGATGAAGATGGGCTACTTTTGTTGGATATGAAGTGCAGTACACTTACAGTGAGAACAGGGCCTATAGTTAGATCTTCCAGATTTCTTCTCTCTGCGAGATCCTTCATCCTAGAAATGAGTCCACATGAAGCCCAATTCTGCGTCGAGAATTTGAAGTTTATAATGGAATATTAAGACAGTGATGCGTACATTTCGAGTTAGTATGTTCAGAATGGAAAACATTGGAAACAGCACAGTTGTCTTAGACTCTTAACTATGAAATGCATGGACATAATTAATAAGATAAGTGGGCAAATGCGAATGAAAGTTGTCCATGCATACATGAACATTGACAAATTTATACATTTGCATATGATAAGCATACTTAGATAACTACACGAGTACATAAATATTTTAGTTACATTGTATTTTTTGACAGGCAATATTAAGTTATAAGACATCAGATAGAGCTTTTTCCCAAAGATGGCAACCATACTGGTAGTCATCATCCCTATAGAAACTATTATTAAAGAAGGATATACTTTGACCAATTGGAAAACATTGACATGACAGCAAAGATAGGGCATCTATAAAGCATGAACTGAAATTGGATACTGCAAATTGCCCCCACAAAAAAAAAAGGAAAAGGAAAAATAGAAATGAAAAGAAAAGATATGTTAAGAGGTTAAAAAAACAATATGCACTTAAACTTTATAACTCAAGTTTAAATGGCACACTTCTTAATGATATTCATGACAGAATATATTGTGCAAGAGATTCAAAAATAATAAGATGATACCTCATGCATAAATAAAATTGACTGCGCAGAGCACTTTTGACCGCTACAAGCATAAGCATCCTGATCGCACACCCAAGCCACATAATCAACCTACGATTCAAGTAAGAGAAAGCAAACAGTTCGATTTGATCAATCAAATGGGCCATGTGGTATATGTTCATAAAATGCACACTGGGTTTAGTATCGGAATACAACCTCTTGTACATCTGGACCAAGGATTTTCCAGTCAAAACCTGCATCTTCTAATTTCACGCGGCCTTTTAGGTCAGCAGCCAGCTTTTCTGCTACTCGTGAGCTCCCAGTAAATAGAGTCATTTGTGGTTTTGCCTGTTCAATAACAGAGTTTGAACCAGTTAAGACCCTTGAATGATAAATACTTCTAGACCGAATTGAGTCAATTAATGATTGTGAATTTGAAAAGTAAATGGGCTAAATAGCAGTAAAAGCCCCTCTTTTTCTAAAACCTGCATTTTGCCTTCACTGAGTTGAAGGGTGTTATTCTTTCCATTAAATCAATTCTTACTCGAGCATTCCCTAAACTACTATTACTTTTCTGCAATTGTTTTGTTAAAGATTTTTATTAATATTCTTACTCAGGGTAATTAGGAATAAATAACCGTCTTAAAATTTCTTTTCTTCTTCTATTCCTTTTTTGTAACGACCGTTAAGATAGGACGAAAACTGAAGGTTTTGAATAGAAAGGTATCTCCTAATATATGGTTATACATGAATGGAATTTTCTGCAATTTAAAATGAAATGTTTGTTATTCCACATAGCTACTGTTGTTAAGAAAGGCTTTCTAAAGTACAACTGTAAAATAAACGTAATATTTGAGAGAATATTTTATCTCTTCGCTTGAACAGTATGTTTGTGAGAGAAAGCTAGTCCAAAGAAAAAGGGAACCATGGAGCCGTCAGAAAAAAAAAGGAAAAGGAAAAAGTGAACCATGGTGGATAGGCATAAATGCCCAATCAATGGAAATCATAACAAAGTAACTGCTCCCAAGCATAATGGAGGAGAAAACATTGTGCAAGTAGTTAGATGTCTCGAGGAAAACAAACCTCCAATAATAACTTATTCATTGTTATACCATCAGAGTTGATGAAATCAACATCCTCCTTCAGCAACCCGCATTCATGTAACAGTCGAAGCATTTGCTCCATCACAATGCTTACCTGTTGCAAGCACGTGTAACGAATAATCAAAATGAGATGTTAACAAGAACTGCACGATCTCAACAGATGGGTATAATGGTAAGTGGACATAATCTTATATGCATAATACTTATGGTATTTAACTTCAAACTGGTCACATTTAATACATGTATCTGTACTTACCTTGCTATCAACTTTGAGAATCGGCTTATTGCCCATATAAAGCGCACCCATCAGCTGCAATACCGGGATCTCCAATGGAAAGTTAAATGGGGTAATAATTGCAACCTGTGAATAAAACACGATATATTAAGTTTCTACTTTCCCCAGAAATAGGCACAACATGAAAGAGTATATAAAGAAATGTAATGCACGATGTCATGTACATTTAGTTTTGTTACAATGTACGATTTCTTCTTTCAGCGGTACTCAGTATAATCTAAAGTACAAGCTCCTTTACATAATATATGCCAAATGAGCCTGCTCGAATACGAAATTAATACTATATGATAAGAAACATCTAGACTAGAGCCAAAACCCAAAACCAAAGGATAATGAATGGAATGGAAAGATGAATTAGTGACACTCATGGCATCAATCTTGGATACCACTTGTAGTATTACACAAGCATGCGTGCTTCAATAGTCGCCATAAGCAATACAAGCATCTTACAAGTTGATTACTGTGATTTATAGATTCACCAACAAATATCCCTTGAAGATCATGATTTCTGAACAGCGCGCATAACTGTTTTTTATTAACTAATTCCACTCCTCCCCGGTTATATAGTCTTAATTTTTTTTGGTTGCTCATGAAATCCTCATAGCTAAAGTTTCATTCTTATTTGGGGAAAAAATTGAAGGGCTGGAAAATTTTACTTACAGGACCATATGGCCATCGATAGCCATGACTGTGCTGCCCAAGGTGGTTACCAGGTACTCCAAATGACCGTGCAAGGAACCGAACCTGCCAGATCAGCGAGGAATGATCAGGCCCATGAGATATAGACTATTACAGTTAATAAGTGTGAAAGAATAAATATACACTCACAGAACATTTACCTATCTGAAATTTTTAAGTTTCCTGCCTCTTAACCAAGAATACAAAATTCAAAAAGTATTTCCACAAATATGTCAAGCTTGCTTGAATCAGAGTATTATGCAACATCCATAAATGTTTCAAAGTCTTAAAATTGATCTCACAAATCCATAAATTGCGAAGGAGAAAGATCTAAAAGCAGTTTTGACTTTATTTGTTTAGTCATACAACCAAGTGGGTTTCATAACCTACAAATTGTATATAAAATTTTTAGAAATCTATAAAGGATTGCAGAAACTGGTAATACTTCTCCTTAAACATGCATGCATGTTCTAGCTTACAAGGGCGTTAGACAATTAAGAAATATTGCTATGGCGTTGTAAAGACATTATGGTGAACACACCAAGCGTTGTAAAGACATTATGGCGAACACACCAATTGAAACTAGTTGCCCAATTGATTAGACTGCCCTCTGATTTTTAGATTTATAATCCTGAGTTGAACTCATATTAACCCAATAAAACTGCCTAAGTTTGATTGAATATATGGTTCATAAATAAATTTAAAAACTCAACTAAGTGCAATAATAAATGGCAATAAATACTTGATAAGCTTATCAATACCAAATCACTATGATTCAAGTTTAAGCATTCCAGGACAGTAGGTTAATACCTGGTCTCCAGAAAAATTTTCGAAGAATTTTTGGGTAACTTGGACTTCGGCGAGAGCTTGCCTATAACTCTTTGGGGAAACTCTTTGAATAAGTCTTGAGAAGAATTTTTCAACCTAGTTTTGTGCTCATGATTAGTATATGTACAAACGTTGTAACATCAGATACATTTCTGTACAAAGGGTAAACAACACTTGTATTATTTAGAAATGTAAAATATAAATTCATTGAAGGTACGGTACCTCTGGTTGCGCAAGCATATGAGCAGCTTTTGCAGATATTTCTCCAAACATCAGATATCTGTAAGATAGTGCTCTTTTTAGAGCCGGGTTGAAAATTGCAGCGGGATAGAAAAGAAATTATGCAGAAGGCCACCAGAATATATAACTGAGTAAAAAAGGAAATTGGATATCTTTCTTATCCCAAAATGCCAAGAGATTAAAATGTTTTTGTCATTTCTTACTATTGCATCGCATCGTATCAATGCCAATGTATCCTAATACCAGTTCTTGAATTTTCCCCCCGTTTGAAAATTAAAGTCCAAGACTCTAAAGGTCTCAACAAGTTCAGATCAAGTTCAATTCTCAACTATATGTGCCAAAAGATAAATTTTTCCAGCATGCCATTTACAATGGTCTGATATTATGCATGGATAAAAAATGTTTGAATCATATTATTTTTGTTTTTATGTTATTAAGACATCATATCACATTTATTGGGGAGATTTCAAATAGATGCTCCACGATTCACTTTACGCTCATAGGGCATATGCATACATAGAGAGGGAACGAGAAGGATAAACATAAATAGATTATGACACATTTGATAGAACTGTTTAACTTAATTAATGACCATGGAATACTAGGCAAACAATGTAATTGATGATGAACACTCAGTGATCATCTTCTATGGAGCGTAAACAAATCAGTATTTTTGTTGGTATTAGACAACAAACAAATTCTATGCAACATACACTTTTTATAGAAACTATTCTCTATGCCTGATCGGGGAAAAACCAGCTTCTAGAAAAGGCTTTAGATATTTAAAGTGTCACATTCAATGTTGTTGGTGTTTATTCTAAAATTTAGATAGTCTAAAGAGATTTTGAAACTATCCAGGAGATTATTTTTGAATTTAGATGGCCTATAGAGATTTTGAAACCATCCAAACCTTCCTCAAAACATGTGTGCCCAAATATGATTGTGGAAGTACAAAGGAGTATGTATAGAAATGCACTTAAAAGAAAGAGAAGCTTGCCCTGCATTTTACCTTGAAAAAATATTTTTTTTAGAGAAGAACAAATGAAAGAAAGTAAAATAGAAGAATGTATAATGTGATTGAATGCCTCATTAGGATAGTTTTACAAGAACTAAGAGAACTATACCTTTCCGGGGCTTTGAGTGGGTTATGTAGCCCATGCTTTGGGCACTTGGACAAGCTCTCCACAAATGGCTGCAGATAAATATACCAAATATTAGAACTCTATATGGTAGAGAAAAACAAACAAAAATTCTGAAGCACCGAAACACTTTCTCAAGGGCCATATATAAACTGAAAAAAGTGAAATATATTACATAGTTGGATGAGTTAATTTGTCTTTCTAGGAAACAATTTAGACCTTTATTTCTGCTTCCTGAACTTCTGCAACATTGATGAATGGGTCACCATCTAAGGGATCAACTATTGTATTCCATGTAGCAGATGCCTTCCAATTACCCTGCACTAAATATTCCCACCATCAAATTCTTCTTCCAAGCTATCATACAAGAATATTGACATAACGTTTTCTTATCTAAATATAGGTCATCAAATCACAAAATAATTCAAAAACCGTAATTTTGTGTCACCCATTCCAACAGAATAACATATAATTTACAGAATGACGAAGAAAAAGAACATTTCCTGCAACCGTATGACTGCATTTAATGTGTTTGATTTGGTGAGTGTTGCGAATGCGGTTACCATAGTCCACATCAGGAAAATTGTGGGATGCATATAGGTATAAGATATAAGATGGGATAAACCTCCATAAGGCTCGAGTCTTTTGGATGGAGTCCTACTATATTAAAAGCCCATGTGCATCTATGTGTGGGGCCACGTGTTGTGGGCCCAAACCGAGTTTTACATGGTATCAGAGCTCGGATATTTGTTTGTCCACGTTGCACATGAGATTTGAGCTCTCGCATGTGCAGTCCTCTTTGTCCACATGCCTTGCACGTGAGTGTTGAAATGTGGTTAACATAGTCCACGTCGGGAAAATTGTGGGATGCATATGAGTATAAGATATAAGATGGGATAAACCTCCAGAAGGCTTGAGTCTTTTGGATGGAGTCCCATTGTATTAAAAGCCCATGTGCATTCATATGTAGGCCCATGCATTATGGGTCCAAACCGAGTTTTACAGTGAGCATTATTGGAAAACTACTAAAATCATCAATTACTATTTTTTTGTGCATGCATCCACACATACCACACAAGTTAATTAGAGGGCGAACCATCTCATATTGATGTGATGGGCAATGCCAAATTCACATGCTAGCCCTTGGGTCAAAACACCACGGTTTATATACTAGATAATACTTGCATTTAAAAAATAATATGAATACTTCAGGTTCCTAGAATGCTTGAACTATAGGGTTTTTTTGGAAACGACGAGTGTTAAACAGATGGATGACGGTGCACCTAAACGTTATATCGTAAAGTTGAAGCCTACCCAAGTTTTGCACTTCTGCAGGCTTAAAACTTGAAATCTCTTCAGCAGCTACTGTAGCAAACGGTGGTGAGTGTACAAATCTGTGTACATTATAAAATATACTTGTTAGATCAAGATGCACCAACAAGAAAAAATGCATAGAATAGCACACGACTACTACCGCTACTACTACAACACGCCTTATTTTAAATTCTTAGGTTGGCTATACAAATCTTTCTCTTCCATTCCATTCTATTAATGGTTGTCTACTGGTTGTCTACTGAATTAAATTAAGATGACATACTTTGAAACTATGCACTAACCTAACTAAGAAACATCTTTTGCAGTTTCAGGAACATACAGTGTAAGAAGTAGAGGTTCAGAGATATAGACATGAGAAATGGCGAAACAGGATACAATCAGCAAGAGACGAATTATGGTTCAAGGGTTACTAAATTGCAGTTGAATTATGATTATTTTGCTCAAAACACTACCTTCAATTTACAAGAAAACCTTCCAACTCAGTAATATGTAATTATAGCATGAAGCTAAGAGAACCCAAATTACAGCCAAGTCTTCATCCCAAATATCTAGAATAGCTACTGGCTACATGCTCTTTCATTCAGTTCTGTAAAAGGTGTCTCCATAGTATTTCAAGTTTAAAATGTCCAAACCCGCATTGTTAAATTTCCAAAAAATGTAAATAAGACGAGCTCAAGTGAGTTGCTTAGCAGCTAGTATGAGCCCGTAGAAGGCATGTTACCCTTACAAAACTTTTGTCGGCAAGGATTTGTTTTGGACTTAAAATTTTAATGCTGGACCAGCATAACAACATCAGTAAACTCTATCACGGTTCAAAAACTTTCTTAATGTAGGTAATGTAGAAAATAATAGAGGATAAACTCTTGTGATATTTAAAATTGCTTTAACTATGAACAACTCTTTTATTATAATAGGACTTGACTCTCACTCTTACAAATAGCACTCCAATATTTTTCTCCTCACAATCACTCACAACTCTTACACCTCACTAGAATACACTTTTTGAGTTGTTTTGCCTGGATACCTTATGATTCAATTACCTCTTTCTATTTATTGAGGTCTCAAGACAAACCTTACTTCTTATTTCTCCTCCAACATACTCAAAATAAATTGAACTTCTCCATTCTACCTACCCAATACTTATCATGCTTTAAATCACGTTAAAGACTTTTGATGTAATCCTCCATCAACTCGCTAAGCTGCTATTTCTCCTAACCCACTAGTATTTCACCTAACATGCTATAAGCACACATCTTATGAGCGGTGTTGACCACAATAGTGGTGTTGATTTTAATAACAACAATCTCTCTAAACATAAGTCTGAGGTTTCTCCTGAATTCTACAAACTTCGATAGGCTCAATCCTTTGGTATAAATGACCGCCACGTGATAGGTTGCATTGCGTAAAACTCGATTTGGACTCACAACATATTGGCCCACATATGTATGCACATAGGCTTTTAATATAGTGGGACTCCATCCAAAAAAAACAAGCCTTATGGAGGTTCATCACATCTTATATCTTATACTTATATGCATTCCACAATTTTCCCAATATGGGACTATGTTAACCACATTCTTTTTCAACGCTCTCTCTCACGTGCAACGCACATAGACAAAAAGGACTTCAAGTGTGAGGGCATACCTCATGTGCAACGTGAACAAACACCCGAGCTTTGATACCATGTAAAACCCGGCTTGGACCCACAACACATGGGCCCACACATGGGCTTTTAATATAGTGGCATTACATCCAAAAGACTCAAGCCTTTTGGAGGTTTATCCCATCTTAAAACTTATACTCATATGCATTCCATAATTTTCCCGATGTGGGACTCTATTAACCACATTCTCAACACATAGCAATCTCTTCTCGCATGTACCTCTATGTGTTTTGATCGTGCATGAAACACGGGATTCTCTACGCGTTTGATGTTGATTGGTTGTCACAGAATAAGTCCACCGCATAGTCCACTGACTGGTGTAGATCTCCCATCAGTTGCATAAGCCACGTACTTTCTTGAGATGCTATGGCCGCTGATCTGTACTATGCATCTATTGTTGACAATGACATGGTCGGCATCTTTTGCTGTCGAAAAGGAAGCATGTACAATACAAGAGGACGTCAATGAAGTGACTCTCGATTCACCTGTCATCGAAGAAGAATCAACACTTGCAGTTATGGTTGATCAAGAAGTCAACTATAGTGAAGACATGATTGTTGGCTCCGGATGTTCTAATCATATGATCTGTGACAAGGAAAAGCTTGTGAAGGTGTCACAGTACAAAGGAAGACAGCTGGTTGTGATGACAGATAATTCAAAATTGCCAATCATATATCAACAAGACAACAATTGTTCCTCGCTTCAACTCTCGGCATGTACAGTTACAGAATGTTTATCATGTTCCGGAAATGAAGAAAAATCTTTTGTCTGTATCACAGCTTACCGCCACCGGTAAATATACGGTATTTGGATCAGAAAATGTAAAGGTGTATAATAACTTAAAGTCTATGTGCGCGCCAATCATGAAAAGGCGAAAGCTAGAATCCATTTATGTAATATCGGCTGAGTTGACATATGTAAAGAAGACTCGAAAGAAGAAGACGGCGAATCTGTGGCATGCAAGACTTGGGCATGTGAACCATCACAAGCTTAAGGTTATGATGGCGCGATAATGTTAAAAGGGCTTCCATCGTTAGATGTTCGAAAGAACATAGTATGCGCAGGATGTCAGTACGAAAAGACACATCAACTGCCATACCAGGAATCAAATTTTAAAGCTAGAGAACCATTGGAGCTTGTTCACTCTGATGTCTTTAGGCCCGTAAAGCAAGAATCCAATGGTAGGATACGATATATGGTGACGTGTATCGATAAATTCTCGAGATATGTGTGGGTCTATTTTCTTAAAGAAAAGTCAGAAGTACATTCCAAATTCAAAGAGTTTCAAAAAGATGGAAAAAGAAATTGGCAAAGGCATCCGCTGTTTTCACAGTGATAATTGAGAAGAATACACCTCCAAGGAGTTCTCCGACCATCTGCATCAACACAAGATTCGTCGACAATTAACTTACCCCGACACTCCACAACAAAACGGTGTTACCGAAAGAAAGAATCGACATCTGGGAGAGATATGTAGAAGCATGGTGTATGCTAAGAATGTTCCGGGACGGTTTTTATCGGAATGCATGAACATCGCAGCACACGTCAACCAAAGCTAGAGTTCATCTCTGTAGGGTGTTTTTCGTCACCCCATTGAGATGGGAATACGCACTCTTATCATGCGTTTCCAGATTTCTCCTGCTTAGGGTAGACTGGAGTTTATTGATTATGGGATCCGAATCTCCAGCAGCCGCGGACTAAGCTGCCGTTAATTACCCTTCGCCTTTGGAGCGAAAAAACCTCCGATTGACGGGTAAATCTGGTCATGTGAACTCAATGTGCAATATGCATGTGTTGTATTTTGAAGGTATTTTGGATGTATCAGGAGCCTCACAGAGTTTACGGAGGTCCCGCTATCCAGATAGCGAGCTGAGGGTCAAGGGGGCTAGCTGCGGGATGCGGGACAACGCCCTGTTAGAAATTTTTTTCTAACGGGAATATGTTTTGAGTGTTGAGCATGTGTGAAAAAGAGGGGCGAGGAGCGTCTAAAGGATGCGTGAGATGGCACAGGCGCTGGGCACTAGCGGACCACGTGCGTAGCGCGGACGCCAGCGGACCACGTGCGTAGCGCGGGCGCCAGCGGGCCACGCGCCCTGCGCACAGGCGTGTGATGCCCGTGGAAAAAAGGGTTTAGCCCCTGGACGGGGAGTTGAACTCCCGAGTGACTTTTGGAGTTAAACTCCTAAAAAGGATCATTTGTGGAGTTGAACTCCTAAAAAATCTGGATCTTTGGGTTTTAACTCTTACAAGATTTGGATTTGGAGTTAAACTCTATTGAGAATTTGGATCTTGGAGTTGTACTCCACAAAGATTTTCGAAGATAATCAAAGGTGATCCCTTTTTCTCCATTGAGCCTTGAATCTTCCCAAATGGGGATTTTTGGATATGAGTCTTCTTCCTCCTCTCTTTTTGCTGGATCTTAGAGAAAAGGGAATGTGGGATTAAAAATCTCCCTTTTAGGGATTTAATAGATCTAAACTCCCTTCGAGGGTTTTATGGTAAAACTTTATTTGTTTTTTGAGAAAAAGAGAACTAAACTCTTGATTTAATTGGAAATGAAAAGAAAGATGGAGAACTTGAAAGAGGAGACATGGAGATACAAACCCTAATATTTTTTAGGGGGATAAATTATTTTTTCATTTCGTTATCATATTGCCTTAGGCTTACAAGTTCACATAGCCCTTTAGTCTTTACAAAATGGCAGCTTGTCCATCTCATACTTCATGTGCTTATTTTTTTGTACATAAACCGTGTGCTTTACAAAAATTTGGTTTTTTGCCCATTTATTTTACATCCATGCATGAAAATTATATCAAACTTATTTATTACATAATTTTCTTCTTGACATGGGAAGGCCGGCCTCTTCATGTTCGAGCTCGACTTAGGCATGGGCCCACTTGACCTGGACTTGGGCCCGCTTGCTTGGAGTTGACTTTAACTTTGACTTGGTCAACCGGAGTGTAATTTTTGACCCCAACAGTCTCGCCATACCAGAAGTTATGGAATATCAAGCCAACTGTAAGCCATTTTGGAGTTTTTGGCTATGTGCTATATTTTCGTACCAGATCACATGCGTAGCAAGTTTGATAAGAAGGCAATTCGATATATTTTCGTTGGGTGAGATAACGAAAGAAAAGGACGGAGATGTTGTGATCTTACTTCTGGGAGATCGCACATCTCAAGAAATGTAGTGTTTGATGAAATATCTTCTTGTGGTCATCACACGAAGTTGTTCTGCCAGATTTTAATGCTCTGAAAATAAAGCTGCAAGAAAAAACGGGATAACCAAAGCAAGATAAAGAGCTGCGACAACCAGAAGATGCAGAATCCTGCTCTCCGACCTCATCAAAGGTAAAAAGCTCTTAACACACCGGTGTTCACAACATGGCATCAGAAGAAGATCGTCCAAGTCAGTTAGAAGGCACCGTTGAAGATACAACGCATCTTCGGAGATCATCTAGACAAAGAAAACCAAATCTAAAATATGTTAATACAGCTATTGCGAAAGACGTTAAAGAGCATGAGCCATCCACATTTAAAGAAGCTCATCAAAGTAGTAATTAGCGAAAGGCGATAGAAGAAGAAATTCATGCCATACAACAAAACCAGACTTGGGAGTTGGTGTTGAAGCCCGAAGATGTTAAACCCATCTTATACAAATGGGTCTACAAACTCAAAGACTAGACCAGATGGGTCAATTGAGAGATACAAGACGTGATTGGTGGCTCGATGGTTTTCTCAACAATATGAACTAGATTACGATGAAACATTTAATCCAGTTGCTATGATTACAACTGTACGTGTTCTTGTAACTCTTACGGCAAGTAAAAGATGGAAAAAGATGGAAACTCTGGCAGATGAGCGTGAAGAATGCATTCTTACACGACGAGCTCAATCGAGAGATATTCATGGAACGGCATAGAGGATTCGAAACTAAAGAAAGGCACGGGTACGTATGCAAGTTAAAAAAATGCTCTGTTTGGATTAATGCAAGCGCTAAGGGTATGGTATGGAAAGATGGCAGAGTTCCTTGTACAAGCGGATACTCTGTTACTCCTGTAAATTCCAACTTGTTTGTCAAGCAACAAGCCAAATTAATTGTGGTACTAGTTTTTGTCGACGATTTGACCGTGACCAGAGGTGAAGAAGTTGAAATCAAAAGAACGAGAAAAAATATCTCAGTTCGCTTTCAGATAAAAGAGCTCGGACAACTAAAGCATGTTCTCGGACTCGAAGTTGATCAAAGAAAAGGAATATTTCTTTGCCGGCAAAAGTACGCGAAGGACCTACTGCTCAAGAATGACAAGATAAATTGCAAACCGGCATCTACACCAACGGAGATGAATGTCAAGATATGTGCAGAAGATGGGAAAGACCTTGAAAATGCAACCATGTATGGACAACTAATTGGAAGCTTGATTTATCTAACGATAACAAGACCAGACATCTCATTTGCGGTTGGAGTGGTAAGATGCTATATGCAGAAACCAAAGAAACCTCATCTGGAAACAGTTCGATGAATTCTAAGGTATGTAAACTGAACAATTAACTATAGTCTTTTATACAAGAAAGATAAAGAGTGCACACTACTTAGTTACTGGATGATGATTACGCCGGAGATTAAGACACTCGAAGGTCAACAACCGGATATGTGTTCAGCCTTAGCTTTGCAGCTATCTCATGGTACAGCAAAAGACAACCGACTGTGTCGTTGTCAACAACAGAGACAGAGTACAGATCAGCGACCATGACAGCTTAAGAAAGTATGTGGCTTATGCAGCTGATGGAAAATCTACACCAACCAGTGGACTATGCAGTGGACTTATGCTGTGACAACCAATCGGCCATCAAACTCATAGAAAATCTCATGTTTCATGCACGAATATAACAAGTAGTGGCACATCATCATTTTCTCAGGAAGAAAGTACTGCGAGAAGAGATTGCAATACAACCGATACAAACAGAAGATCAAGTGGTGAAAAATTACCAAAGGATTAAGCCTATCGAAATTTGTAGAATTCAGAAGAAGCCTTAGATTTATGTCTAGAGAAGTTAGTGCTGAGGGGAGTATTAAAATCAGCGCTACTATTGTGGTCAGCACCACACATAAGGTGTGTGCTTATAGCATGTTAGTTGAAATAGTAATCGATTAGATGAAATAGCAGCTTAGTCAGCAGATGGAGAAGAAAAGTTGATGGAGGACCACATCAAAAATCCTTAACATGATTTAAAGCATAATAAGTATTGGGTGCGTTGGGTGAAGAAGTTCAAAAAAATTGCACGGTTCATTAGGGTAACCTAAGGGTTGTTTTGAGCATGGAAATCCCACTATCTTTGTTATCTTCTTTGATGAGGTTAGATGTTGCATTGCTCTCGACTTGTTTCTTCTGTTTGGAATGACAATCTCCGGCAAAATGCCCCCTTTTGCCGTAGTTGAAATATTCTCCATTATTTCGTCTATTGGCCAGCCGATCTTCTTGGTTTTTGTTTTGCCATGGTTTACTTGTGTTTGAACTTCTTTTTGGCCATCTTTGTGGGCTATCTTTTTCGAGTTGCCATTTATTTGACTTCTTGATTGGGTTTTATTGAAAAAAGTTTCGTCTTCATTTTTAATTAAAACACTAGCCATCTGTTTGACTAGAGTTCCTGAGTGTCTAGCAAGCTCTCCAACTCTAAGAGAGTCGACTGAGTTGGCCAAGCTTGGATGGCCGCAACAAACCGACTATATACTAGTTCGAGACCATGGAAAATAATCCTCCTTATCTTAGACACGATGATTTTAGAGTCAGAATTCAATTGAGTAGTTTCTCGACAAAGTTTTTATATTCATAAAATATGGAATGATCATCATTTCTCCTTGGGCAACTCTCATCAACTTATTTTCGAAAACTTGGAGTCATGCATTGTTTGTTTTTTAAAATAATGTCGTGAAAGCATCCCATGCCGTTTTGGTGTGTCAGCGTCTCGAATATTTTCAAGATCGTCGATTGTTGTCTTTAATACATACATCGCCTTGCCAGCTTTTATCTTCCATTTTCTTAGCGCATCACCACCTTCTTAGGATGCCGGAGTCTCGCCGCCTCCAACGACCTTCCAGAGGTTATGTCCTTGCAAATATGACTCAATGCAAGTCTTTCAATAGTTGTAGTTGTGCCCGTTCAGTTTCTTGATCGCACCGGCCGCATTCGCCAAATTCATCATTTTGACATGGAGTACTTTCTTAAACCTTTTCTCGCAAGTTTGGCTCCTAAAGCAACTTCACAATTCCGAACTGTGCAAGTTCTTAGGCTTCACAAGCAACACAAAGACTATCGATAACATCGCACGGTTCCGAAGCCAGTCTCTAACCGCCTCGCTTTGATACTAACTTCTCTTACAATAATACAAATAGATAATACAATCAACTACTGCACTATTAACTTCACTACTTCTTCACTAGCTTATTACAAAGCTTTATTCTTTCTAGCTCTCCTTTTTACAGTGAATACATTACCACCAAGACAACACATCAATTTATAACCTCAACCTAGCTTCTACAAACCCATGTGTAAAGTGCATAAACATGTTTTAATTTTGCATTAGTGTGTAGTCAAAGATGAGGGAGTAAACTTTGATTTTAACACCTCTCACCTACTCCTTTGTTTTAAACACCTGAAGCATGGAAATCCCACTCATCTTCGCAATCTTCTTTGATGAGGTTAGATGTTATTGTGTTACCCTCGGTTTGCTTCATCTTCTATTTGGAACGATAATCTCCGGCAAAATGCCCCTTTTGCCGCAGTTGAAACATTCTCTATTATTTCGCCTATTGAGCAACCGATCACCTTAGTTTTTGTTTTGCCGTGGTCTGCTAATGTTTGAACTTCTTTCTGTCCCTCTTCATGGGCCAACTTTTTCGAGTTCCTCATTTATTTGGCTTCTTGATTGGCTTCTATTCAAAAAAGTAACTATCTTCATTTTTAATTGAAACACCAGCCATCTATTTGGTTAGAGTTTTCTAAGTGGCTAGTAAGCTCTCCAACGGTAAGAGAGTTGGTTGAGTTGGCCAATCTCGGATGGCCGCAACAAATCCGCTATAATCTGACTCCGATACCACTTGTTGAAAATAATGGAGGATAAAATCTTGTAATATTTAAAATTGCTTTAACTACAAACAGCTCCTTTATTATAAAAGCCTTACAAATAGCACTCCAATATTTTTCTCCTCGCCAACTCTTACACCTCACTAGAATACACTTTTTGAGTTGTTTTTCTTTTTCGCTGGATACCTTATAATTCAATTACCTCTTCCTATTTATAGAGTCTCAAGACAGACCTTACTTCTTACTCTTGCATACTCAAAATAAATTGAACTTCTCCACTCTACTTACCCAATATTTATCATACTTTAAATCACGTTAAGGGCTTTTGATGTGGTCATCCATCAACTTTTTTCTCCATCTACTTGCTAAGCTACTATTTCACCTAACCCACTACTATTTCACCTAATATGCTATAAGCACACACCATATGCATGGTGCTCAACACAATAGTGGTGCTGATTTTAATAGATAACAACCGGGTTCGGATTCTCTCAACTAACAAAAATAGTGGAGAGACCACTTCCTCCGATTTTGAAAGTGCAGTTTCAAGGCAGCCTATGACCACTAAGACTTGTAAGCTTCGCCTTCAAACTACGGAGTTTGCAGTCTAAAACCGCACTTTTAAAGTGCGGATTTAGTTAAAAACCACTAATCTAGCCAATTAACCCACCCAATGCCATTTTGCTTTAAAAAAAATGGACACCATTTTGCTAAATATTTCTATAAAAGTGCTAGTTACCAAAAATTGTCCCAAGTGGTCCCTCCACTATTAATAGTGGAGAGACCCCGAACCCATAACAACCCCACATCAATATATTTATAGCACAGAATTACAATGACAACACTTCACAATCTCTTTAAATTGCTATAACTAATTATTCAGCTTCAAACTTTTTCTGTTGATTAATCGATCACTTAAAGAATTGCATAATTAGTTGATTATAATCGAAACATCATCTATCTTACAGACGAAACGACAATCAATTTTTTGAATCAAAACATACACAATAACAAATCGACTAAATTGAAAGGCGAGCCATCAACAATCCAATCAAACACAAGGATGACATATAAAATCCATCAAGTGCGTAAAAATCCAGACTTTTTAAGTACCTCGAAGCGTAGAAGAGCGAAAGGAGAAACGAATTCGAGGCAGCGATTTGAGCCCCAATTTTTTTCGATCTAAACCTAAGCATGATCGATAGTGAGCAGCAGCAGCAGATGGAGATGGAGCCTGAGAAATCTAGAATTGCTGTTTCGATCTTGTGACTGTCCCTTTCTCCATTTTATGGTGATGTATCGGGTCGGGTTTGGATTTCGACCCGATTGGCTTTGGTTTTGTTTTCATGGGCCAGGTTGCACGTTTGCCCGGTTAGCAGAAAACCTTCTCGAGGTTAAAAGGCAGCACTTTGCTCTTCTATTTCAACCAGTGTATTTTTGGCGAAAAAATACACTGGTGATGTTATGGCTAAAAGGGGTAAAATGCGATTTTTGAAAACGAATGGTGGTTTCTTGCGATGCGCGGTAGTGAACGGGGTTTCCTGCAATTTAGCCTCAGGTATAACTACATGTCTACGTCTCAAGAAAATTATTCAATATACTAGGTGCATGATAGAGATGGAAATTCTCAAATATTTTTCAGATGGTTTTATAAAAACCACGATCCTATCTTTTTCTCATTCACAACCGGACACGGGACACATATACAACCGTATGGAATAATTTTTTCGTTTAGTATTTATTATAATAAGACTATTGACTATCTTACATCTATGTGTGTTTTTTTTAATCACATGAGACATGTAAATCAACTTCTTTTCTTCAAAGTTTTATCTACTTAAAAAATTGTTATTTGATTTGGAGGGAGCATGCTGCCCATTTGGCAATGGGTCGGAATCGGTTTGGGCTTTATTTTAATATGGATCCAACCCGTTTGTTCTGGATTCTATTATAATTAGACATCGACGGTCTCCTGATCCATTTGTGGAGCTTGTTAACTACATTAGGTCTACAAGTATTTTTGCATGCACGTGTATATTTTGAACACCATATATGCATCGCACTGAAAGCGTGAATAAATTTGTTTCCATGAAAATTACATAAAAATTTCTAAAGAGATCAATAATTTTTAATATGAAAAAAAAATTCTTTTATTAACGAAGAGCACCTTCTTGTTCCGTATTATTTCTTTTTAGATAAATGTTCTTACTCAATTGGTTGTTTTATTCTCAGTTCCATAGTTAAATGGTTGAGCCGGCAACTCATACTTGGAAATAAATAAAAATCTGTTTTGTATACTACAACACTCCAGTTCATTTACACCATATTCACTTTGAGTATTTTCTTTATCTTGTGGCTGTTTCTTGATTTTATTTGCTTTGGGTGCGAATAGTGCTTTGGTATCTGTTTTTGGTATCCGACCCGACCCGCATACTTGAAACCCATCTTGATTCTTGATTACGACGTATTCTTATTAGTACTGAGAATCCGTGCACACATATGTTCTGTATATATGTATCTTATATCTAGTATTACATATATTTTCAGGACTACAAATTATAGTAAAATAATCTATTTTAAATACCTAGCATGGTCTGCATCATACCCCATGCCCTATGCTTGCATCCTGACATCGTGTGCTTGTCCCGTTTAATGAAACGGATTTGTTTGGATCGCTACGTGCATTTACGTGTATCCGTTCTTTAGGGTATGCATTTTCTCTAACCAAATATCGCATTATGGTTTTGATTGATACGTATATTATCCATATTTTCAAACTAGATTTTTTGACAGGATCCGGGTATTTTTCGGAGTATATTTGATATTCGCTACAAATCTTATAATATATATTATTATATTTTAAAATGTTGAAACATATATATATATAGAGAGAGAGAGAGGGGGGGAGAATAATGGAGGAAAGATGCCATCGGAGGGAATTTCCTCCTATGGCGTCGAAAAAACATATACTCCATCGTGTTTTCCGACGATCGGAATGCATCATCTTCATCGTTATCGTCTAAGACATGGGTACACCAAATTTCATATAATTCTACAACTTTTCACCGTTGAATTAGTGGGTTCAAAATTAACGGTTTACCGACAATATAACTTTTTACATTATTAAATCAACGGTGAAAAAGTTGTAGAATCACATGAAATTTGGTGTACCCACATCTTAGACGATAACGATGAACATGATGCATTCCGATCGTCGCAAAACACGATGGACGGTGTGTTTTTTCGACGCCATAGGAGGAAATTCCCTCCTATGATCTCTTTCCTCCATTATTCTCATATATATATTATAAATATTATATATATTATATTTTCTTACACCTATATATTCCAAACCACAGCCCCGACCTCGACCCAGAAAACCCTTACCGCTAGAAAACTTCGCCGTCGTCACCACGTCCTCATCTCCATCGCATCACCCTCTTCTTCCTCTCTCTCATCTCCCACAAGAACCCTCGTCCCCGACGAACCCACAACCCCACAGCCCACACCCGATGCCTGTACCCATCTCTACCACTGCCGACCCCCCTCGTCCCCTTGTCGTCACCACCACCTCTGTCTCCTCACCTCCCTATCTCCTCCCGACACCATAACCACCACCACCATCACCATCACCTTCACCCAACACCCGAGCCAACCCAAAGAAAACCCTAACCCAGGCCTGCAACTCACCGCCAATCACCTCGTCGGCCTCACCCGTTACAACCACCTCCATCTTCTCCCCCTCTCTTCTTCTCCATCCCTGCAAACCTCGAGCACCTGTATTACGCCTCGCTTCCCGGTGTACGGTAAGGAGACGCGACGCGTCACGCGACGTATTTACTCAGAAGTAAACACGCTAAGTGTAAATAAGCAATATAATAAAGCACACAAGAAGAGATGTAAAAGAACATCAACTTTTATTTATTCAACATTTCCTTGCAATACAATACTGGAAAGTAAATACAAGTCTGGAATGCAATGCCTAAACAATGGCATAACTGAAATGAATAGCGTGTACAAGTAAAGCCTAATGGTCGTGCTACTCAGTGGTCGGCTCCAAGTGCTCCTGGCTGGTCTCGAACTCCTCAGTGTCGGATCCTCCTGACAACATTCCAAAGAAAGAAGAGAGAGAAAATGGCGTCGGCGAACAATCACTCGGTAAGTCCAAAAGAGGGATAGAAATAGAGTAGACAGATAAGATAATATAACCAGTAATGTTTGATTATAATGTTAACGCAATTGTTTGTACCTTGGTACAGAATATTCCAGTATATACGAGAGGAGTCTGTTCCCCTCCGAAAGACGCGGCGAAGACGCAGCGAACGTCTCGCCTGAAATTCGGGGCAGATGCTAATTGGTGATGTCCGTCCACCTCTCCGAAGATGCCAAGTTGATTTATGGCACCATATATCGAAGGTTTAAACGGATGCGGCCGATGTAGCAGACTTCGTCAGATTCCCCCTCATTTGAGGGGTTTTTGATTGTGGGGACGCTCTTCCCTGCAGGCGCAAGCCCCTGCAGTTAATTACGCTACCGCATCGCAGTAACAACTTTCTACTTCTCCATATGGTCGCTTCGTGTCGTGGGTGTTTGTTTGTGTTTGGTTGCCCGTGGATTGTATACGGAGACTAGGTTATGTCATCGCCCGTAGGGCGTGGACTAGTCCAAATCCGTATCTTTCTTAGATTTGGGTTTGGGGGTTTGGGTTTAAGGATACGTTAGCCTCATTTGGGATTAAGATCAACCTAAACATTTATTAAGGATACGTTAGTCTAATTTCAGACTAAGATCAACTTAACGGGATCGTTTAGATCCAACAAGAGAGCAATTGAGCTCTATTGTTTAGTTTATAGACATTGCGGTCGATTAGTTTAAGGACATTATGGTCCATTATTAGTTTAAAGATATCACGGTCGAGATTAAGGACATCATAATCCGTGGGTTTAAGGACCCCACAGTCCGTTGTTAGTTTTAAGACATTACGGTCGAGGTTAAGGACATCATAGTCCATGAGTTTAAGGACCTTACAGTCCAATGTTTGTTTAAAGACATCACGGTCAAGATTAAGGACATCATAGTCTATGAGTTTAAGGACCCCACAGTCCAATGTTAGTTTAAAGACATCACGGTCAAGGTTAAGGACATCATAGTCTATGAGTTTAAGGACCCCACAGTCCGTTGTTAGTTTTAAGACATCGCGGTCGAGGTTAAGGACATCATAGTCCATGAGTTTAAGGACCCCACAGTCCATTGTTAGTTTTAAGACATCACGGTCGAGATTAAGGACATCATAGTCCATAGGTTTAAGGACCCCACAGTCCGTTGTTAGTTTTAAGACATCGCGGTCGAGGTTAAGGACATCATAGTCCATGAGTTTAAGGACCCCACAGTCCATTGTTAGTTTTAAGACATCACGGTCGAGGTTAAGGACATCATAGTCCATGGGTTTAGGGACTCCACAGTCCAATGTTAGTTTAAAGATATCACGGTCGAGGTTAAGGACATCATAGTCCATGAGTTTAAGGACCCCACATTCCGTTGTTAGTTTTAAGACATCACGGTCGAGGTTAAGGATATCATAGTCCATGAGTTTAAGGACCCCACAGTCTATTGTTAGTTTTAAGACATCACGGTCGAGGTTAAGAACATCACAGTCCATGAGTTTAAGGACTCCACAGTCCGGTTTAAAGACGTCATAGTCTGTGAAATGTGTGGTTGTCGGGACCTATCACCTCTTTGAAAACGTTGAGGAATTATAACGACAGATATCAAAGGAGTGAAGAGATGTACCCTTGAACCAGGATGAGTTGGTTGAAAGAGCAGATGTGCTCAGTTCAAAATTTGAGGACTTATGGCCAGATTTGGGCTAAGTCCAGTTAAAATGTTTAACATTTTTATTTTTTGTTCTGGCTATTAAGCCTTTATTTGGGCTCGGCCCTTTTAATAATGCTAAGCATTGGGCTCTGGCATATTTTGTCTTGATCAGAACAAATTGTGTTCTGACAGTGCGCCACGTGGCGTGTCAGGCGCTTTGCGCCAATTGAAGAGCGCACTGCGCTTCTGTCAGGTAGCGCACACGAAGATGACACGTGTCGCGCTAAGCGCTAGTTCATTAGCGTATTGCGCTTTTTATGAGCGCTTTGCGCTAGTCTGTTGGCACGCCGGTGAATGACACGTGGCGCACGTTCTGGCGCTGAGCGCCGATTCATGAGCGCCGTGCGCTGTTTCAGAAGCGCAAAGCACAGATTGTGTCTCTGGTTGACACGTGGCAGGTTTTGGCGCTGAGCGCCGGTCCAATGAGAGCAAGGGCGCAATTCATGAGTGCAAGGCACTTTTCAATAGCACAGAACGCATCTGATCAATTTTAAGATTAAAGAACAAATTTATGTTCTTCAAAGGAGGCTTCTTCCTCAAGATCCAAGAACAAAAGTTCTTGTTTTTATAAAAGACTCTGCCTATATAGATCAAAGATCTATAAATGAACTAAAATACTTCTTTTGTTTATTATTTTTTTATGATTAGATCTTCTGATCTTTTCTTTTAAATTAAAGACCTTAGTAATTTTATAGATCTAAGATCTTTCTAGAAGATATTTCTTCTTTTTACGAGATGGATTCATCTCTGTTATTTCAAGAACATAGTTCTTTATTTTGAAGATGAAAAAAATCTTCTTTTTTCTAAGAGCTTTTTCTTCTCTTGCAGAGGGTTTTTCTCTCTCTTTTCTGTCTCTCCTAGACTTGAAGTCTAGGGGCCTTTATATAGGGCCAATTGATTTGTTAAATCAGTTAAAGAGATCTTTCTCTGATTGAATTGGAAATATTTCCCGCCGTTGGATTTTTGATCCTGGGGCTTCTGTTTTACAGAAGACAATCTTCTTGTTTTTTAACAAGATTGAGAAAATCTTTCCATAACAGAATTTATTCTGTCTTTTGGTAATTTTTATTTACCATTGGATCATTGATCCAACGGAGCTCTGATTTACAGAGCAGAATCTTGTCATTTGGAAAGATTTTGAGAAATGTTTCCTTAACAGAATTTAATTCTGATTAATTAATGATTTATCATTATTATTAGATCTTCGATCCGACGGTTGGGGAGCTTTTAGATTCCAGCGCTGGCGCACCCGTGCTTTGCACGCGGTGCGCTGCTTAAAAGGCAGCGCACATTGCGCTAGCGCACACGTGTATGACACGTGGTGCGCTGCTTAGAGCGCAGCGCACCTAGCGCTAGCGTACACGTGCTTTGCACGTGGTGCGCTACGACAGAGCACATTGCGCTAGCGCACACGTGTATGACACGTGGTGCGCTGCTTAGAGCGCTGCGCACCTAGCGCTACCGCACATGTGCTTTACACGTGGTGCACTACGACAGAGTCTTTGACTCTCAGCACTGAGACATTTACATTATTTGCATGTGGAGTATTTCCCTTTTATTTTTTTATATTTATTTTTTATTTTATTATTATTTTTTATTTATTTTTTATTATTATTTATTTTTATTATTATTATTATTATTTTTTATTAATTCTTTTTTATAAGGGAGCAGATTGTGAGCCAAAATTTTGGCGGGAACAAATGCCCCCCACTACTTTGCCCACGTAAGTACGTACGTGGGTGAAGTAGTGCAGAGTTATGCATGACCACAGAATTGAGGGTTTAGGAGACAAGTTTAGGGTCCTTGTAGCCTAAAACTTTCTTCGTCTTCATGAGCCGTAAGCGTCTCAAGAAGGTTTTTCTTACTACTAGTCGAGAGGATCTCGTAGGTGCAAATTCTCCCTAGAAATCGTGAGGATTTCTAAGTGTTCATTACCTCCGTGAGTCGTAAGGATCTCACTCGGGTATTTTTCCTTACGAATCGTGAGGATCCGTAAGTAGCTTCTTCGCTTCAGCGGCGAATGTGGCTTTGGCAAATATGGCCCATAGATGGTAGATGACATTTCATCTTGAACTTTTTATAAGGTAGCGATGGATTAGGAGACAGGTTCAGATCTGCCCCTAAGACTTTTCAACTTTATGAGCCGTGGGGGTCTCATAAAGATTTTTTTCTCCCTACGAGTTGAGAGGATCTCGTAGGTGTATTTTCTCCCTAGGGATTGTGAGGATTCCTAAGTGTGTTTTCTCTTGAGAGTCGTAAGGATCTCACAAGATAACTTTCTTCCTTACAAGTCGAGAGGACTCGTAAGTGACTGATAAGTTGACCTACTCCCGAGTCAAAGCACTGTTTCAACAGGGAGGTCGAGTGTTGCTTTGGGTTGTCTGTGCACCGCCGAGTCATGGAACTGGGAACTTTGCCGTGGCTCTGCTTTGTTGACGTTGTATATTCCTGCAGAAACACTGATTTCTCTGCGGGTCGGCTCGAATCGAGATGTTCTCGTCAAGGACGCTGATTTCCCTGAATCGAGCTATTTGCCAAGGACACTGATTTCCCTAGGGTTGAGACGAATCGAGATATTCCTGCAAAGACGCTCATTTCCTGCGGGTCGGCGCGAATCGAGATGTTCTCGTCAAGGACGCTGATTTCCCTGAATCGAGGTATTCGCCAAGGACACTGATTTCCCTGGAGTCGAAACGAATCGAGGTATTTCTGCAAAGACACTGATTTCTCTGCGGGTCAACGCGAATCGAGGTGCTCTCGTCAAGGATACTGATTTCTCTGAATCGAGGAGGTTGCCAAGGACACTGATTTCCCTGGAGTCGAAACGAATCGAGGTATTCCTGCAAAGACACTGATTTCTCTGCGGGTCGACGCGAATCGAGGTGCTCTCGTCAAGGACGCTGATTTCCCTGAATCGAGGAGGTTGCCAAGGACACTGATTTCCCTGGGGTTGAGACGAATCGAGGTATTCCTACAAAGACACTGATTTCTCTGCGGGTCGACGCGAATCGAGGTGCTCTCGTCAAGGACGCTGATTTCTCTGAATCGAGGAGGTTGCCAAGGACACTGATTTCCCTGGGGTTGAGACGAATCGAGATATTCCTGCAAAGACACTGATTTCTCTGCGGATCGACGCGAATCGAGATGCTCTCGTCAAGGACGCTGATTTCCCTGAATCGAGGAGGTTGCCAAGGACACTGATTTCCCTGGGGTTGAGACGAATCGAGGTATTCCTGCAAAGACGATGATTTCTCTGCGGGTCGACGCGAATCGAGGTTTTTCCAAGGACACTGATTTCCCTGGGGTTGAGACGAATCGAGGTATTCCTGCAAAGACGCTGATTTCTCTGCGAGTCGACGCGAATCGAGATGCTCTCGTCAAGGACGCTGATTTCCCTGAATCGAGGAGCTTTCTAAGGACGTTGATTTCCTTGGGGTTGAGACGAATCGAGATATTTCTGCAAAGACGTTGATTTCCTTGTGGGTCGACGCGAATCAAGGTGCTCTCGTCAAGGACGCTGATTTCCCTGAATCGAGGAGGTTTCCAAAGACACTGATTTCCCTGGGGTTGAGACGAATCGAGGTATTCCCGTAAAGACGCTGATTTCTCTGCGGGTCGACGCGAATCGAGGTGCTCTCGTCAAGGACGCTGATTTCCCTGAATCGAGGAGGTTGCCAAGGACACTGCTTTCCCTGGGGTTGAGACGAATCGAGATATCCCTGCAAAGACGCTGATTTCTCTGCGGGTCGACGCGAATCGAGATGCTCTCGTCAAGGACGCTGGTTTCCCTGAATCGAGGTATTTTCCAAGGACACTGATTTCCCCGGGTTTGGTTGACTTGTTTCCGAGACGGAGCGTTGATCCGGCAAGGAGATCATTGGTTGACTCCAGGTTGTCTGTGAACCGTAGAGTCTTGGAACTGGGGACTTTACCATGGCTCCAATTGATGGTGTAGCATCTGTGTCCTGCTGGAATGAGGAGGCACACCGTTGTTAGTCTTCGGGCCGTAGATGTGGCCATTGAGATTTGGAACTAGGGACTTTGCCATGGCTCCGCTTCGTTGCGACTCTTAGGTCGGTTGTTGACATCCCGTCTGCATCCTGCTGGAGTAAGGAGAAACGCCGTTGGTGATCTTTAGGCTGTCTGTGAACCGTCGAGATTTGGAACTAGGGGGCTTTGCCATGGTTCCGTTGTTTTGACCCTGGGGTCGTTTGTTGACGTCGCATCTGCATCCTGCTAGAATGAGGAGGAACGTTGTCATGGGTCTTCAGGCTGTAGATATGGCCGTCGAGACTTGGCTCTCTATCTGATGGAGCCTGGTGGGATGATATGGTTCCCTTTTTGTTTGTGCCCCTGGATTGTATACAAGGATCGATGTGATCTCACCTGTAGGGCAAAAGTTTCATTTCATATGTATATTTTTTGTTTTCTTTCCTCGATGCTCTATCATTTCAGCTTTTTGTATCGCGCAAGTCACGATTGCCCAATAATTTCGGCTATTTTTCGCGGTGCCCGATCATTTCGGCTATTTATTTTATTTACTCGCTACTTTTATTGCGAGTTGCCCAATCATTTCGGCTATTTTTGTATGCATACATTTTTACTTGCTGATTTCGTTGCAAGTTGCCCCATCATTTCGGCCATTTCATATGCATTTTTGGCTCGCTGATTTTTTTATCGCGAGTGTTGTTCCCCTCCGAACGGCGGCCAAGACAGGGACGTCTTGCCTGAGATTCGGGGCAGATGCTATTTGGTTTTATCCGTCCACCTCTCCTAAGATGCCAAGTTGATTTATGGCACCGTGTATCGGAAGTTTTGACGGATGCGGCCGATGTAGCAGACTTCGTCAGATTCTCCCTCATCTGAGGGGTTTTTGATTGTGGGGACGCTCTTCCCTGCAGGCGCAAGCCCCTGCAGTTAATTACGCTACCGCATCGCGGTAACAACTTTCTCCTTCTCCAGCTGGTCACTTCGTGTCGAGGGTGTTTGTTTTGTTTGTGGTTGCCCGTGGATTGTATACAGAGACTAATTTGCGTTGTCGCCCGTAGGACGTGGATTAGTCCAAATCCGTATTTTCTTAGATTTGGGTTTGGGGTTTTGGTTTAATGATACGTTAGTCTCATTTTTGGACTAAAATCGACTTAAACATTTGTTAAAGATACGTTAGTCCAATTTAAGACTAAGATCGACTTAACGGGATCGTCTAGATCCAACAAGAGAGCATTTAGACTCTATTGTTTAGTTTAGAGACTTTGCGGTCGATTGCAAGTTTAGGGACATGGTGGCCCATTGCCAGTTTAAGGACATGGTGGTCCATTACCAGTTTAAGGACATAGTGGTCCAATACCAGTTTAAGGACATAGTGGTCCATAAAATGTATGGCTGTCGGGACCCATCACCTCTCTGAAGACGTTGAAGGATTACAACGACAAATATCAGAGGAGTTCAGAGATGTACCCTTGAACCAATGAGTTGGTTGAAAGAGCAGATGTGCTCAGTTCAAGATGATTTGAGGACTTATGGCCAGTTTGGGCTAAGTCCAATTATATTTGAAATAGTGGCCCTTTGGGCCATTAGACATTTGTCTAGGTTCAGCCCCTCATCATTCAACAGTGCTAAACAGAGGTTTGGGGGTTCTGACAATCATTTTGTCTTTGATTTCCTCAATTTTGAGATGCATTTGGAGGAGGGACTTTTGCCTCTGGAAAATTAGCCAATTTGGCTAAAGGTAGTGTTAAACACTAAAGAACAACAGTGTTAAACACTGGAGATAGAACTCTCAAATTAGTGTTAAACACTAAAAGACAATCAGTGTTAGACACTGGAAATATAATCTTCAATTTAGTGTTAAACACTAGAAACAATCAGTGTTAAACACTGGAAATATAATCCCCAACTTAGTATTAAACACTAAAAAAAGAGGGGTCACGTGTGGACACGAGAGAGCGCCCAAAGGTGGGACCAGATCCTTTTTCTTCGTTCTGCAATTAAGTGTTAAATACTTCTTCATCTTTTTAGTATCACGTGTTGACACGTGATGGAGATTTATACACTGATCATTAAAGCACTCGCTAAGGGGTCACGTGGGGACACGTGAGAGCGCCCAAGGCTCATATTTCCTTTGCTTTTTCTTTTTGTGTTTTGTAGGTCACGTGGGAGCACGTGAGGCATTGCCTCAAAACTTTCCTCCTTCTCATTTCTGGGGATCTCTTCAGGGGTCACGTGGGGACACGTGACCTTGGTATTTTGCATGCATGGAGATCTTGTAAGTCTCTTTATTTTAAGAATTGAATTCTCTGTAGAGTTAAACCCTAATTATGATTTTAGAAGAATTAAATTCCTATGGTGCAAGAATTAAATTCTTAAGTACGATTAAACCCCAATTTCTTTTTAGAGGAATTAAATTCCCATATATATGTAAAAGAATTAAATTTTTATATAGGGTTAAACCCTAGTTTCATTGTAGGAGGAATTAAATTCCTGTTGATCTGAGAGAATTAAATTCTCAATTAGGGTTAAACCCTAGTTCTGTTTTAGGAGAATTAAATTCTCAAAACTCAATTCCCCTTCTAAGTTTAGGATTTGCATGGCAGGATCTCGACCCGATGAGAATTAAATTCTCAACTTATGGGGAGATGTGCTCTGTGCAGATCTTCAACCAGAAGAAGAACTAAGTTCTTTTTTGTATAAGAGTTAAACTCTTGGATTGAGAATTAAATTCTCTTTATTGAAGTTTTGATCCCCTTTCTTTTCTCACCTAGGGTTTTCTTTGTTGAGAATTAAATTCTCCTTTCTTTTCTCTCTGCAATTTCAAGATCCCAGAATTCTCTCCAAAGTTTTCTCTCTCCCCAAATTCTCTCTCCTTCTCTTCTCTTGGTTCCTATTTATAGGAGGAGGAAAAAAATCAATTTGTTTAGCAAATCTTTCATTAAAAGATTTTAATTGATTTTATAATTAATATGATCTTTTAGATCACACAATGAATTTTATTCACCGTTAGATTTTAAATCCAAAAATATTCGGTTTGTTATTTTCGGTGAGATTTAGGGGAAATCTTTTCTTGTCTAAGATTTTTTCCATAAATTGGTGATTTTTAATCACCCTTGGATCTTTAATCCAACGGTCCCCATAATCCTTTTCCATTTGGAAAGTGTAACAACCGAGCCCAATGCTACTAGTTTCTGTTACCGTATGAATGATATATGGTATTTATTTCATTGATCCTACTTGACTGTTCTTAGTTGTAAATTTTACCCGACAATTCATTTCTGCATATTACAATTTAAGGCATCTAAAATAAAATTAAAAATATTTGACACAGCCTGCTTGACACCCCTAACCCTGTTGTAGCGTCCTTGCATCGTGTTCTCGTCCCGTTCAGTGAAACGGGCGAGTTTGGGCGGCTACGCGCACGTACGTGTGTCCGTTTTGGGGTATACTTTTTGATCATAAAATACTTCATTTTAAATTTTGGATCCCGCATAAAATTTTCTTATTTCAATTTCAAATTTTTGGACCCGACCCGGGCGCGATTTGGAAATATTTTACTTTGCGCCAAATCCCAATTTCTAATATTTTTTTAACCGTCGAATATAAAATTTTAACTCTCAAAATATTTTTTCATTTCCCTAAATCTTTACAATTCTTTTTCCTAATCCCTGGCCAATCAGCATCCACTTAACCCCGCGGGCCCCACCATTCTCTCTCTCTCTCTCTCCCCCCCGTCTCTCTCTCTCTCTCCTCTCTATATATATTTCCTTCCTCCTTCTTTTTTTCTTCTTCACCGAAATACCCAACCTCACGAGAAGCCCTAGCCGCCTCGCCCTTCGCCGCCGACGCCCCAACGCCGACGCCATCATCGCCGACCGCATCGCCTCCTCGCCCTCGTCCGCTCTACTGCACCTCCTTCCTCCTTTCCCATTCTTTCCAAGTACCCTGCACGAGGCCGCGCACCCACCGGCAGCCGCAGCTCGTCGTGGGATCGCCGCCGGCGATCTCCACGCGTTCCCTAGCCTTGCAAGCACCCTCCTCGGTGAGCTTAACATCCTCTCCTCTTCTCCTTTCTTCTTCTTTCTTCCCTGCTCATGGTTTCTTGATCTACAGTTCCGTCGCCGTCGTCGCAGGCTGGCCGCCAGAGCTCCGTCGACGTGATCGGCAACCACGACCTCCCCACAGATCCTCGTGAGCACCCCCTTTCTCTGTCCTCCTTCCCTTCTTCTTTATTTTCTTTTCTTTTCTTGTTGCATTCTTGATTGTTTACTGTTTTGTGTCTCGCCGGAATCCGGCCGTGCCAGCGACGTGTCCCGACGTTCCAGCGTGGTACCCCGACCCGTGTGGCTTCATTGTCCGTCGTTTGGGTTCATTCCGTGAACCGTGCGCCCGTCGCGAGTTTCCCCGCCGACGTTTTACGTTCCGTTTTCCCGATTCGCGACCTGTCGAGGCAAGTACACCTTGCTACATGCTAAACAATATTTACATATACATTGATGACACCCTAAACCTGTAGTTTAACTTTAGCACGATAATTTCCCATTTTCGTGTTCAATGTTGTTATATATCATTTTATCTTCCAAACGTGATACCTACCGTTTGCAATTACTGTATTGAACCTAATAATCACATTTACATGTTTTAATCACACTTTCACTATTGACATAGCCTATGGCACTTTCTCTATAATTTTACTTCATTCGGACACTCGTGTACATTTAACCTGTATTAACTGTGACTTCATCGATTGAACTTATATATATATATATATATATATATATCACTGCATCCATAAAATTCTTAAACTCGTTAATATGATTTAACGGCCCTAACTGTCATATTGTATTCTTATAATGTTGATAACACCTCTGAAACACAATTGATAACTGTGCTACTAATTAATTGAAGCTTCTTTATTGTTTAATTCGTTGCTTAAATTTATGTTGTTGATGACCATGCTTGATTATATAACTGAGTATGAGCACACCCATGATATCGTTTACATCTTGACCTGACTTGCTACATACATATTGATTGACCCGACATGGTACCGTATACTGCTTGACTTGACCTGTTGTACCATAACTTGACTCGTTACCTGATCTTGTGTCTAATGCCAACAAACCTGACATGTAGTCCTCACGGACCGTTCCTGTTGTCTATCCAGACAAACCTGCTTACCCGATCCTGTGTTGGCATTAGTTCTGGATTACGGAATACCTGACTTGACATACATATGTAACTTGGGGGTATGGGGAAATCAAAGGTGAAACCTGACTTGTAACTCAACAGTTCGCTACTTGTTCTGATCAGTTTTAAAGGCTAGGTCAGCCTTGGAATGATGCTGCTGACATCATTCATCTGTATACCTTCCTGTTTAGTGCCTAGCGGCATGTCTCGGTTTCAGTCCGAGAATCTGGGCCGTGGTCCCGGGTATGTACGGGATACTATTGAGTTACATCAATGATTCACCAATTTGATTTCAAAGACTTTAGAACAGAAAACCTGATAGAACAGTTTAGTTTACCCACTGCACACTACCCTGCACTGCTATGATTTATATTATTGTTACCCTTGTTTTATTCCTGTTTATATTCGCATTGCCTGTTACCCTGATTATATGTTATTACTTGATGACTTGACGCGCTGACGTCTGGGTTTTGCATGGCCCAGATTCTGTACCGCTGTTGCAGTCCGAGCAGGAATACTTCAGCCAGCAGGCTGAGCTGTGAGGTGTCAGTATTAGTTAGTTCTTTATTTCCTGCATTTTATTTCTGATGTGAGCCCGCATTATGGGACATGCATCCCAGTTATTGTATATTAGATCTTTTACTTCCGCACTTTTATTATTCTTGACTCATGTTATTCTGGATTATGGACATGTTTTAGATAGTTTTATCTTATTCTTGATATCTCTACAGCCGTAATGTGACTGTGGATGGATACTTCCTACCCACAGATAGCATGGTTGGCTATGTCACGTGCCCAATCTAGCGTACTCTGGAAAGCGGGGCGTGACAGAAAGATTTAGAGAAATTTAGAATTTTAATCCTATTTGGAAAGATTTAAAGAAATTTAGAATTTTAATTCTATTTAACTGTAAGGCTTTCAAAGCCAGTCACGTGATGACACGTGACCCTTGGTCACGTGTGAGCACGTGACCCCCAATTGAGTCCTTTTCTCAGCATTTATTTATGCTTCAGTTTTAACCATCACGTGTCAACACGTGACCATGGGTCACGTGTGAGCACGTGATACCTCATTGAGGCATTTCCTTCAGCCATTTGTTTTTATTTCTGTTTTAACAATCACGTGTCAACACGTGACCATTGGTCACGTGTGAGCACGTGACCCCCAATTGGGTCCTTCTTCAGCCGTTTGTTTTTTATTTCTGTTTTAATTATCACGTGTCAACACGTGACCATTGGTCATGTGTGATCACGTGACACCTCATTGAGGTAATTCCTGATTTCTAATCAGGGAACAGTGCATAGCATATTTGCTCATAATTTTTGATCCCGGATGAATTATGAAGCCCATAATATATCAAATCGAAGGTTTTTTTCGAGATGCTTCCAATACCATCAGAATTTAATAGTACCTCCTTCGGGAGTTTATCAAAATACAGGCCGGAAGATACTGGTTCGCATTTCCTTAAGCGTATCGCTGCCATTTGATACCTTGGACTCTTCTGCGCAGAAATTTTTGGCGGGAACAAGTGTGGAACTTGAAATCTGATGCCAATCTTAGCATCAGCATCGCTGCGACTGGAATATTGCCAGGAGCGAATCATCATTTGTCATGAAAGGACTTGGAATTTGATACCGATTTAGGCATCAGTATCGCTACAACTGGGATATTGCCAGGAGCGAATCATCATTTGCCTCTGTCGATGTCGAACAAAGGCGGCTTAGCAAACAGGGTTAGGATCCCATCGACTAAGGCTTTTGACTTCATGAGCCGTAAGGGTCTCATAAAGGTGTTTCTCCCTACGAGTCGTGAGGATCTCGTGGGTGCTTTTTCTCCTTAGGAATCGTGAGAATTCCTAAGTGTGTGTTCTCTTATAAGTCGTAAGGATCTTACAAGAGTGTTTTCTACTTGCAAGTCGAGAGGACCTACAATTATTTGTTCACCGTGTGAGCATATCCCTAGTCGCTGGTAGGACTCTGTTAGGGAAATGTTCATTCGTGCCCGTGGATTGTATATAAGGGTCAATATTGAACCGCTTGTAGGGCAGCATTGGAGGTTGTGATGGCTTAAGAACAGGTTCAGATCCCTGTAGCTTAAGGCTTTTGAATTCTATGAGCCGTGAGGGTCTCAAAGGGGAATTCTCCTTACGAGTCGTGAGGATCTCGTAAGCGTCGTTTCTCCTTAAGAATCGTGAGGATTCCTAAGTGTATTTCTCCTTTGTGAGTCGTAAGGATCTCACGCAGGTGGTTTCTCCTTACAGGGTCGAGAGGACCTTGCAAGTGTCTTTTAACGAGATTGCGCCCTTTCGGGTTTTCACAAAACTCACCGGTAGTCCTGCTGTTTTTACTCACGGTGCCCTTTCGGGTTTTCATCCGTGCCCATTTTGCTTGTGGACATACCGTTTTTTTGTTGTTTTTTTATTTTTTTTATTTTTTATTTTTTTATAACTACGTCAGCCTTGGGATACTGCGGTCCGTAGTAGTTTATAGACGTCTCGGTCAGTTGCAAGTTTTAGGACATTACGGTCCATCGTTAGTTTAGGGACGTTTCGGTCCGCTGTAGCTTTGAGGCGAAGTTTCGCCGGATGCTTTATGAACAAGTAGGTTTCTCCTTGATAGACCTTGTCACATAATCCAAGGGTTTTGGCACTGCTCCTGCCCCTAACTCCTCTACGTTATCTCCTAACGCCGAGTGAGCTGCTTTGTTACTTAACGACAGAAGAGCGATCATGTGGCAACTTGCCACATAATCTTCGGATTCTTCTGACAAGTCGTCTCCCTCATCATTGTCGTTATCTTCATTCTCAAGGATGTGACTGAGGAACTCTTGAAGTGTGACTGGGGTTCGCGCCCTCTGATTGTATTCTTTCAGCGCGTCAATATGCTTTTGTAGATCCGTGCGCTTGTCGTTAGACAGCGCGGGCTTTTTGGTCTTCTTCTTTTTCTTCGAAGACCGTGACGGCTGTTCCTGGGTGCTTTGCCCATTGCTATTAATTCCCGATGTTGGGCATGGTTTCAGCATCCCGTCGATGATCTCCGGCTCTTGCGGGTTTTTCCATCTGATCGCCGGACATGTTTGAAGATCTTTCAGCATTTTTTTTAGTTTTTTCTTCGAAAGAACAACTTCCCATGGAGCTTCCTTTATGAATGAGCACGATGCCCCCGGCATGTCCATCTTTTTCAGAGCATGTGGTTGTGGCGGATTTACCTTCCAGTTTTCGGACAGCGCGAACTTGCCTTGTTGATACTGGTCTTCAACCCAATTTTTGAAGACGTAGCAGTCTTCGATCGGATGGCCCAATACTCGGTGGTAGGGGCAGTAATTAGAATCGTTGACGTCGTTCAGTTGCGGTGGGTGTCTCGACTCCGGTAGAGTAATGAGCCCATTGCACATTGCCAGTTCAAATAGTTTCCTTGTTTTATCCTGGGGAAATGAGTAAGGACATCTCAACTTCTCATCGAGGGACTGCCACTTGTTGCTTTGGCGAACAACCCGTCTTGGGCCACTCGGTTGTTGTCGAGCGTTGGCGACGAAGGTTGCTTTCCCTTTGCCCTTTTCATTCCAAGACTCCGTCTTTGAAGAGGAAGGCCTATGGCCTATCTGGTCCATTTGAGCCAGCTTGTCAATCAAGGCCTGGAAGGTGGTCGGCTTGAAGAATATCATGAGTTGGGATATGGTCGCTTGAGGGTCAAGAGTACCCACGAACATGCCTACCGCAAGCGCTTCTTCGATGCGTTGCTCGCACTTCGACCATAGATTCCGCCATCGTATTGCATACTGGACCCATGTTTCTCCAGGCTTCACTCTGGCATTGATCAATGCCGTGATTGGGGTGCGTTCACTAGCACTCTTGAAACGCTGGGTGAATAGCAACTCCATCTCTGCGAATGTCTTGACAGAGTCATTTAGGAGTTCGGAATACCACTCGAATGCCGTCTCCGACAAACTGCCAACAAACTGGCGAAGCAGTAGCTTATCGTCACCTCCAGTGTTGCTGCACAAAGCCTTAAATTGAGCGACATGTTGATGTGGATTTCCCGTCCCCTTACATACATGGAACTTGGGAATCGTGTATCCTGGCGGGTTCTTTATTTGGTCATACCAACCCGAATAGGATCGTCCAGTTTTAACAATTTTCCCAGCTGCTTCATTCGTCTGATGAGCTTGTATCTGTTGAGCGATGTAATCATCCAGGGCGGATTTTGAGATGGTCTCCTCTTTGGCTGCTGAACAAGCCGGAATAGGGTTTGACGTCTCCGCTCGGTCGTCTTCGAGGATAATCGGAGGATCTTCAGCTGGAGGGTCCGGCTGGATCATCATACCCACCATATCTTGGAATAGAATGGCCATTTGTTTTATATTGGCTGCTTGTTCCATGGCCTCTTTGTCCTTCTTCTCAATCATTCTCCGAAGAAATTCAGCATCAGTTTCCTGCTCACGGCGCTGCTTCGAGGATGTCTCCGGGCTTGCTTTTGGTCCCGTAAGTGTGGCCATGGCTGTTAGCATCTCCTGAAGCTTCTGCTGCCGCTCTTGGGCTTTTGTCACGGATCGCGTAAGCGGTAGATGACCTGTGGAGATACGGCTATCCTCTTTTCCGGATGTCATATAGACGGTATGCACCACCATGCCCCCAGACTTAGGGCATTTGGGCTCAGTGCCTTTGATATTTGACGCAGACATGGGGATTTTCTCCGGCTTTCTCCTCTTATGGGCGGTCGAAGTTGAGGGGGCCGTTGCAGTGGGCACCCAAGTAGCCGTTGCCTTCTGTGGCTTAACAGGACGGTTTTCTTCCTGTCGGACCTTCAGCTTCTTCTGCCGGCGGGGATAGTCTTGATCAACTACCGACTCTTGGACTTGTTGCCAGATTTTGTAAACTTTGGAAGACAGCCGCTGAGGGGACTGATCCAGCTTTGCTTCTGTGACAGTCTCCATCGGTGGAGGAGATCTTTTCAATACTGCAGTAGGCGAGTTCCTACGCACCTTGTTCAGCAGTTCGAAGCTGTTTCCGGTTGGAACAGCAGCATTAATTTCCACCGTTGGAGCCGGTGGAGTTAGCCCAGAGGGGGAGTTGCCCTCGGCCTTCCTTACTCGGCGCCAGTGGCGACGTCGAGCATGTCGAGCTGTTGGGGCTGGTTCGGCGATGGGGATGGCTTCGTCATGCCCCCTGTCCAGATGAGGCGCCGCTGGTGCCAGCCTCTCGAAGACTGACGTCTTTTGAGTAGCGGTATCCAATCTGTCAAAGACAGACCTTCGAGCAGGAACGGGAGTCGGAATAGTCAGTCTTGTAAAGACCGACTCTTTGGCGGGAGAAGCCGCCTTGACGACTTCAGGAGCAGGGGTGGCTATCTTCTTTGGGATGGCCACTTCAGGTATCATGGGCTTCTTGGCAGGCCCATCGGAGTTCAGGCTCAGTCTGGCGAAGACCGAGGAGTTGGAGCTGGACGACCCGTTGAGAGGGGCCGTAGTAGTAGCAAGCCAATCGAAGACCGACTTCTTGGGAGCTTCTGGTGCTGGCATAGGAGCGCTGAAGCTCGTTGGCGGGAGGATGGTCCCGAAAAACAATCCTGTGGTGGCTTGGGTGACCTGTTCCACCGGCATCGTGAACAGGGAAACCGCCTGGGGCCTGTAAGCTATGCCCCCAGTTGAGGCAGAACGTGGGTTGCAGTTGCATGTGAAACACTTTGAGCGGGTGAACGCTATTGATCTTTGCTTTCTGCACCAAGCAAAACGCCAAATCTCAGTATCTCGAACCCAAGGGAAACCATTAGCAAACCGCGATTCGTTCGCGAACACGACACACAAAGTGTAGAGTGGAAAGAGGAAAAGGTCCTACCGGGCGTGCCAGAATCTGTTCCCCTCCGAAAGACGCGGCGGAGACGCGGCGAACGTCTCGCCTGAAATTCGGGGCAGATACTAATTGGTGCTGTCCGTCCACCTCTCCGAAGATGCCAAGTTGATTTATGGCACCATGTATCGAAGGTTTAAACGGATGCGGCCGATGTAGCAGACTTCGTCAGATTCCCCTTCGTTTGAGGGGTTTTTAATTGTGAGGACGCTCTTCCCTGCAGACGCAAGCCCCTACAGTTAATTACTCTACCGCATCGCGGTAACAATTTTCTCCTTCTCCATATGGTCACTTCGTGTCGTGGGTGTTTGTTTTGTGTTTGGTTGCCCGTGAATTGTATACGGAGACTAGGTTATGTCGTCACCCGTAGGGCGTGGACTAGTCCAAATCTGTATTTTTCTTAGATTTGGGTTTGGGGGTTTGGGTTTAAGGATACGTTAGCCTCATTTGGGACTAAGATCGACTTAAACATTTGTTAAGGATACGTTAGTTTAATTTTAGACTAAGATCAACTTAACGGGATCGTTTAGATCCAATAAGAGAGCAATTGTGCTCTATTGTTTCGTTTATAGACATTGCGGTCGATTAATTTAAGAACATTACAGTCCATTGTTAGTTTAAAGACATCGCGGTCGAGATTGTCACGCCCAGCTTCCCAGTGTACGTCGAAGTGGATGCGACGAGGTCCGCTACGTATATACTCAGAAGTACATACGCTGAGCGTATCTAAGCAATATAAAATAAATACACAAGAGACAAGAAATGAAAAGAACATCAACTTTTATATATTAACATTCTTTGTACAATGCATGAAAGGAAATACAACTGAAATAAAAAGATGCATAAACAGTGGTATAACAGGAAATGAAAAGTACAGAAAGGAAAAGTGTACAATGAAACTACAGTGCAGGGTCTTCAGTAAACTGCTCCGAGTCTTCTTGCGATGGCTCAACCTCTGCCGGGTCCAAATCACCTGACGACATTCAAAGAAGAGAGAAACAGAATGTCGTCAGCGAACAGGTCGCTCGGTAAGTCCCAAAGGTAAGAGAGAAGTAGAAAAAGACAGAATAAGAAGATACATTTTAAAGTGTATACTATTGTTGTAATGTTATGTCAACGCTGTTGTTTGTAGCTTGGTACAGAAGGATGCCGGTGTATACGAGGGGAGTCTCTATATGCCAGAGACTAGGGGCACGTATAGTACAAGGAACCGTTTATGCCACGGTACAACAGCAACTGGATTCATGTTAGGTGTGTTAAGTCTGACCACCTCGTGCCACCTTTAACACCTTCCGTACCAATCTACCCCTTAAACCCCCGCGATGTCTTGTTTGTAATGTTATCTTGTAAATTGTATTGGTTGTATGATTGATTGACCGACTGACCGACTGACCGAAACCATGATATCAGGAAACGGTTATAACCGTAGAGTCATGTAAATGGAATATTGGGAATTATGTAAAAGGGATATATATATCCATGGTTCGGTTCAGTCAAGTTGTATAAACTGATAATTGTATTCATGGATTCATGTGTTCATATTGAATTGGAATATTGTATATTGTAGGTTGACTTGAATTATATTCAAGTCAGATTAATCAGACTCAAATCCGAGTCAGACAATCAGGGATGTGAATCGAAGTCTTATAATTGCTAGGGTCTTTAAGGTAATTTATAAAACTTGGGGGGGGGTTTATGTAAAAATACTTTTATATACTTTTCAAAATACACCTCAAGTATTTATTATTCGTCTTTAGAGTTGTAATGAGGGTGGATTTAATATTGTGACAATTCTAGTGAGGATATCCTACTTGTAATATTGTTTATTTGAAGTTTATGGTATTTTAGTGTAAAATATATTCTTTGTGATTTTTAGGAAAAAGGTGGAAAATTTATATTATAATAGAATAGATATTTAAATGATAAATATACATATATTTATACAAAAATAATTTTTAATAATTATTTTATATTCCAAAAATCTCATTTTCTTAAGATGTCGTATTTTAAACCGTTCGAGACCGAATACTCCTTGCGGAGGTCTGAATCTCGCACTACTAGCCCGAGGGTGCGCGATAAACCGCACGATCCCGAACGGGTTCCCCAAAGATGGGTTGTAGCGGCGCTTTGCAAAGATTGCAAAATACTAATCCTTTAGAAAACGGTTTTTATAAAGTAAAAGGTATTTACTTGAAAAGTGTAATTTTCCGTATTTCAGATTCTAGGGTTTCCTAAGCCAACTAGCCTATTTCTAAAAGGTCTAAACGATAAGTCGTTAGAAACCTCAAATCGCCTCTTCACCGCCAATTGTGGCTAGGTAAGTACAAGTGAGGAGGGAGGGATCCGCTCACGAATCGTGAGACGGGCCTTTTAAAGTTACCCAAGCTCACTTGCCTAGCCTAGACACCACAGAGTCAGGTTTAGATAAACGATCGATGTCCACAACTTATCGTATTTTTCCTATTGAAGATATTGTTTAAACAAATGTATAAAACCTAAACTTTTATAAAAGGTTTTATTAAGGAAATGGTATTTTAATGTAAAGTCTTGTTTTATCGTATTAGGAGTTTTCAAGATAGCGTATTATGGTTGCATATGTGTGTGTGAGGAGGTAGGTCATTACCTCGTGATCTATTTTAAGGTATAGCAATGTCGACGGGTTAAATGTGAAATTGAAACATGATGGTATTAAAGTGAAAAAATACGGTAAGTTAAAAAGGTTATCATTTCATGTGTGAAAACTTATTCAAATTGATTTTTACAAGTTTAATAATCATGATAAAGATGTTTAGACATGACAGAATTGATTAGAAGTGAAAAAATAAACATTATGGTATTAAAGTGAAAAAGAATACGATATTGCAAAAGCTATCATTTCATATGAGAAACTTTGTCCAAATTAGTTGTTATGTGATTAATAGTCAACATGAATATGTTTAAGCATTATGGAATTGGTGATAAGTGAGATTTTATAGAAAAACCGAATCGGAAATCGGTTTGTTCCGATTTCCGTCGGGTTTCGTAATTTCGTATTTTGAGAAGTAGTAAGAAGGAAAGAATGGGACTTACGGGTTTCGATCTATACTAAAGAGTATAGGGGAACTAGATGAGTTGTCGAGGAGTTGCTTCGTCGCCGGTTGATTCAAAAAACGTCGCCGGAATTCCGTCAGCGCTTCGCCGTGAACTCGATTTCAAAGTACACCCTTCTTGTAGAAATTTTGAGAGAGTAAACCTAGTGTTTTGAGATGAGAGAGTAGGGATAGGGGGTCTATTTATCGGGTAGGCTAGGGTAGGGTAAGTGAAAGGTTTTTATTTTTAAAAAAAATTGTAAAAGTTAAAGAAAAAACATTCAAATTTGTATTAAATAGGGTGTATTTAACATTCGGGAACCGGTCTATTAAAATGGAGTATACAGGGGGTTATAGAATGCCAAAAGACGAAATTTTCATTTTGGGGACTCGGCCGTACGGCCGAGTCCAGCCGGCCGCGCCGGCCGAGTCGGCCGGTCCGCCGGCCGAGTCCGGTGGTCGTTGGGTGCGGGGTCCTCTGACGTAGCTCCTGGTATAATTAGTTTTTAGGGTTCAGTTCAACTTTTGGGAGTTATGGCCTGTGGACTGTTGGGCTTCCACGAAATTTAAAAGAAAAATAATCTAAAAATAATGTAGGGCATGGGATTTGAACTCTGGTGGCTTGGTTCAGCAGTGCAAGGTATTACCAATGAGCTACAAGCTCTTTCTTGTAATTATTGTGGGAAAATAGATACTTAAAGTGATAACAGCAACATTAAATATTCCAAGTATATTTCAAATTTAAATCAAATTTATGTATATAAAAATTGGAGTTGTTACAATCTACCCTCCTTACAAAAATTTCATCCTCAAAATTTACAACCTTTATTTGAGGACTAGGTTACAAAAAGGTGAGATATCTTGCACGCATTTCATCTTCCCTTTCCCACGTGAATTCTCCTGGAGTGTCTTTCCTCCACATTACTCGGACCAAGTTAACTTCCTTGTTCCGAAGTGTCTTCACTTTTCTGTCTAGAATCTCCACAGGCTGTTGCTCACAAGACAAGTCGGGATGTGATTAGTCGAAAATAATGCATATTTTACACGGCAATTTCCTTATCAATTGCATTCATATAGAAGTGTTCGGCATTCATATTTCACATATTAGCAAAACTGTCGCAAAATATCAGATTGCATGTGTTAGACTCTAAAACCGGCACTATAAAGGAAATTGACTGCATTCCATGGCATCGCATTATCTCTACATTTGCGCAACACTTATTTTGAGATCTGTGCAGGAAAATCCAGCAGAAAGGCCAAAAACTTACAGGGTACAGCTAAAACGTTACGCCAACTCAATGATTTCAGATCTGGTATAAATCCAAAAGGGAAAATACAAATCAATACATCAGATTAAGCTACAAATGTTGTTCCAAGACCATACCAGGAAGCCCAAGGCCCAAGCCCCACAGACAGCCGCGGATCCGCGGCAGGAGCCTGCTTGCGCCGCGGATACGCGGTGGGTTCAAGGAATTAGCTCCTCATTTTTGGTGCAAAACTCTTAGATCAGCTCCTACACTTCAAAAAGACACTCCAATTTCCAGAAAACTCCAGAGACTTCTGCCAGATCAGCAAACTTTGGGATCTACACTAAACTAGCCTATCATTCTAGAACCTTCTCCCTAAACCCTAGCTTAAACCCTAGGCTAAGCCTAACAAACTCTTTCTAGAAGTCTTTCAACAAACTTTTGGAGGGAACTCAAAGGCTTAGGGTTTGGGAGATCTATAAATAAGACCCTAGGCTCACTTGTAAAAGGGATCTCTTATCATATACTTGATACTTGGATCCATTATCCAAACTTAGATACTTCTTCATTTTACCCCCTTCATCATCTTCTTCCACAAATCTAGTGAGAGGATTTGTGTGAAACCCTAACCCTAATTCCAATCAAAAGCCAAGATCCCGAGTACCCATTCAAGCAAGAAGCCTTGCAACCTTTTAGGAGCCGAGCCGGTCTTCAACAGAGCAAGTGGTCCAAGCCGATTCGCGACTCACGGAGCCGAGCAAAGCCAAGTCGACAATTTAATTCTTCCTCTTGTAGTTCTTGAGCGACTGTAATCAAATTGTTGATATAAATAAAAGGTGATATTCTTTTATCTTGTTCTCTTTAAATTCTTGCATCATGAGTCAATCTAAATTTCTAGTTATAATTCTTGTTGTGATGTCTGAGTAAAACTCCGCTCGTCGAGGAGTTGTGACGATCAATAGAATGATGATGTAATATACTGTAAATCGATTCTTGAATCCCACGAGTTTTGTAAACCCTAACAAGATCAAGAATCGACAACCCAATTCATTGTGATGCTTTCTTGATTGATATCGCTCGAGATTGGGGAGTTACGATTGTTTCTTGAAATTGCTAGAGGCTAGAATGTGAATGATAATCGATGAAAGAACAAGGGTTAAACGATGAAACCCTAGTTTCATCAAGAAAGCCCTAACTCTCATCGACCATCATCGATCTAGTATCAATCCTTCGAAGGACAAGAACACGAAATCTTGATATTACATCACGTCTATAGATCCGATCAATTCCTACGAGCCTCATTTAGATTCTTGGCATTTTTGGTTGGAAATATTATCGAAACCCAATTCTTGATTGTTTATCAGTTTCTTGATTCTTGATTAAACATCGTGACACCTGAATCAATTGATAAATTCTTGAATCATGTTTTCTTTTCTTTTCAATTAACTTTTCGATTCAAACAAAAATTAAACATTGAAACGAATCGCACAATCCCTGTGGACGATCCGCACTCACTTACAATCTACATCCGACACCGTAGTTGATTGCGGTCAAATAATTTTTGGTTGTGATTTCTATTCTATTTTCTACATACACAATCCGAAATCTCTCGTTCCAATCAAAATGGCGCCGTTGCCGGGGATCGCGCGCTAATTCGTTTCATATTATAGTTTGAATTGAAAGAATTATTCCATTGTTGTTTTTGAGATCAAAATTCGTGCAAACCCTAAACGATTTGCTGTTGTTCATTGCAAGGAAATCTGGAGCTGTTTGGAAATTAAAGAAAATTTTTGGAAAATACCAGAGAGCTGAGGGAGTCCACAGAAGCTCCCTGAAGAAGTTTGGTTCAGTGATCCCACACGTCGACCGCGGAAGGGCGGCCTTAGCAAGCATCTGCGGCGGAACCGCGGCAGGTCTGGGGGGTCTCTGTGCAAAAATTCCTCAGGTGATTCCTTACCTTCTCCTCTCTCCTCTTTTTAGCTCCAACTAACACTTTGCTGCAGGATTCTTTACAAATAATCGCAGCGCCGCAAAAGCAAAATTAAATTTGTGCGTGATTTTGATTTCTTGGTTGTTTGCATTCTAAATACGGAAATTAAGGGGCACGGCCAAATCCAAATTAGGTGGGGATTTCATTACCCTTCCTAGGCCCCGAAAACCACAAAACTTGCATCCGCATTGACCCACATTAACTAAAAGAAATCTAGAGAAGACTCTAAGAACTGTCGCGCTCAATTAGAACAAGAGAAGGTCGTGGGTAATTCATTGCTTATCCGTGTTTTCTTGTGGTGCCTAAGGCGAGTGTGTCTAAGGCTAGTGGTTTTTAATTAGGCCCATTACTTACGTAGTGGAGTACCTTCCCACTTACCTGGCACTTATCCGGCCACAGGGGGATAAAGAGGCAGTGGAGGATTCTATCCTGCGACTTATCTTTTGGCAGTTAGGAGCGGTCTAGAGCCGGACCTAGGTGACCATTAGATTTTAGGGTTTGTGTGCTGCATTTGTTTTGTCGCATCATTTTTTCAAAAATCCGTCCCTTTTTCAAAGCAAGCACCGCATTCATTCATACCCCTAATTATAAGTCAACGCTGCCACTTGTACTAACCCTTTTTAGTACAAGATAGGCTGGACACGGGATTCTAGTGCCCGTTTAGTCCGCGTACCCTTTATCGACTCCGAAGTCGATATTTCTCCATTTACCTTTTCTTTACCCACTACCACACCCACACCGATGGATCCGAATTCATCAAACTTCTTTAACCCTAATCCGCCACCGTCCGTTGGTGCGCAGAATCCACCCCGCATCTCTCTCCAGGAGAGGTGCTACCCTATTCGAGGTCCTCTTTCGACCTGCTTATCCACACCACCAGCCAACGGGGATAACTTTGAGATTAAGCCCCAGTATATCAATCTTTTACCCAAATTCCACGGACTCAAGACTGAGGACGCTTACGTTTTCATTACCAAATTTGAAAACGTATGCGCAATGATGGGTACGTCACAACTTTCAGTGGATGCTATGCGTCTACGACTTCTTCCATTTACATTGTGCGATATAGCCGAGAAGTGGCTATATAACACTACCGCACATTCTATCACGAATTGGGAAGAATTCGTCGCTGCATTCCTTAAGAAATTTTACCCAATACAAAAGACAACTCGAATCCGTAGCGAACTGAATCGATTTGCCCAGCTCCCTGCTGAACCATTTTCAAAATGCTTTGAACGTTTCAAGGATTTATTGGTTCAGTGTCCTCATCACGGCATCCCGAGATGGGAATTGTGTCGAATCATTTATGAGGGCATTAACCCAAACACTAAACAGAGCGTTGAAAACATGTGTCAAGATACTTTTATGACCAAAGATGATGGGGAAGCTTGGAAGTATTTAGAAGAGTTCGCTGAAAAATCACTACAGTGGGAGAGTGGAACCCAACTATTGAATAGGGGTGGCATACACCAAATAGATGTGTCCATAGGTGTTCGAGCTGAAATGGCAGCAATGCAAAAGAAGCTCGACGCTATGGAACACAAATTTGCAGCAGCCTCCCTAAACCCAGTGTCACTCCCCAAAACTGTTTGTGGGTGCTGTTCTGATCCGTCTCATTTAACAGAAGAATGTCCATTAAACTCTGCCTTTCAAGGTCACGAGCATTCTAATGCCGCATTTCAAAGACCTCGAAACGATCCATATTCTTCCACGTACAATCAGGGTTGGAGGAATCACCCGAATTTTGCTTGGAACCAAAACCAATCTCAAAACACGGTTCCAAACACAAATCAATTTCAAAGGGTTCTTCCTCCACCACAACAGAAACCCCTTCAACTCACTCAGCACCCCTATCAGTCACAAAATTTCCAAAACCAGGGCAACACTCCTGCACAGTCTAATCCTATGCAGTCCTATTCTGACGAGTTCTCTCAATTCACTCAAACCATGAAATCACTTTTGTCAAATTTCATAGAGGTTTCGACTGAGGTTAGATCTTCCGTCAGTGAGATAAAGAAAAACTTAGCGTCCCAAGCTGAGAGTATCAAATCGATGGAAGCTGAAATCGCACGCCTAAAAGCCGAAATGAGTGCGAGAGAAAAAGGGAAACTTCCCTCTCAACCCCTACAGAATCCTGGGCATTACAATGTAAATGCCGTCACAACGTTGAGATCGGGAAGAGTGCTGAATAATCATGTCGGGGAAGGTATTGATGATACTGAAAATCATATCAACACCCCGGCTGAGACATTTCCACACACACACGCTTCTCCTTCTGATCCTTCTTCTTCTACCACACCACTTTCTCGCGAGCCTATTCTCCATTTCCCACTAGGCTCGACACCTTCTCCCAACCCTTATAGTTCTCCACAGACGGTCCCCACACCTCTTTTGGGACCACGTCTACCCCCTCTTCCTTCTCCTGTGATGGACCCCGCGCTTATTGCGAAAGCTCCTTACCCGAACCGGTTAAGGGCTAATAGAACGAGTCCTCATATGGAGAAAATAATAGAAATGTTCAAATAGGTTAACATCAATATCCCTCTCCTAGATGCTATTCAGCAAGTCCCCACTTATGCGAAAATTCTTAAGGACTTGTGCACTAGGAAGAGGAAGACCCAAGTGCCAAAGAAGGTCTTCATGTCTAATAATATTAGCACTGCTTTTATACCCCAGCTACCAAAGAAACGAAAGGACCCAGGATGTCCTACAATATCGATTTCGATTGGGGGTAAAAATATAAATCGTGCTCTTTTAGACCTTGGCGCAAGTGTTAACCTGCTCCCTTATTCTGTCTATGAGCAATTAGGGATTGGAGAGCTGAAACCTGCTCACTGCACTCTCCAGATGGCAGACCGATCTATCACCAAACCAAGGGGTGAATTAGAGAATGTATTGATAAAGGTCGAGGAATTTGTTTTCCCTGTAGACTTCATTGTGCTCGACACACATCCTGTAGCAAACCCCCGGGGCCAAATTCCGGTGATTCTGGGTCGTCCTTTCCTCGCCACTTCCAACGATGTTATAAACTGTAGAAATGGTTCAATGAATTTATCATTTGGAAATATGACCATTGAACTAAATATCTACAAAGTTGGAAGTCAGCCATCAGAACCCTCTGCTCATATTTTAGATGTGTGCTCTGTCCATGAGATCGCTCCCGATGTAGGGTGTCTTTCGTCACCCCATTAAGATGGGAATACGCGCGCGCTTGTCAGGCGTACTACAGATTCCCCCTGCCTAGGGTAGGCCGGGGTTTATTGATTGTGGGGATCCGAATCTCCGGCAGCCGCGGACTAAGCTGCCGTTAATTACCCCTCGCCTTTGGGGCGAGGGAACCTCCGATTAACAGGTTAAACTGGTCATGCGAACTCAATGTGCAGTGTACGTGTATTGTGTTTTGAAAGGGGGGTTTGGATATATCGGAAGCCACGCGGAGTTTTTTACGGGGGTCCCGCTACCCGGATAGCGGGCTGGGGGTCAAGGGGGCTAGCAGCCCCCTTGCGGGGTGGGGGGCAGCGCCCCGTTAGAAATTTTTTTCTAACAGGGACAGTATCGTGGAGCACGTGTGTGTGCAAATATGTATACATATGTATATATATATATGTATATATGTATATATGTATATATATGAAAGAAAGAGGGGAAAAGGCATCCAAAGGATGTGTGGGGGCAGCACCTTGGGCGCTGTGCTCCTAGGTGCTGTGCGCTCAGGCGCTAGAGTGCCACGTGTCAGCACGTGGGCGCTCTGCGCTTGAGCGCTGTGCGCTCGAACGCAAGCGCGCCACGTGTCGGCACGGGGGGAGACTTGCGCTCGGGCGCTTGCGCTTGGGCGCAAGCGCGCCACGTGTCGGCACCGGGGCGACTTGCGCTCGGGCGCTTGCACTTGAGCGCAAGCGCGCCACGTGTCGGCACCGGGGCGACTTGCGCTCGGGCGCTTGTGCTTGAGCGCAATCGCGCCACGTGTCGGCACGCGGGCGACTTGCGCTCGGGCGCTTGCGCTTGAGCGCAAGCTCGCCACGTGTCGGCACGCGGGCGCTCTGTGCTTGAGCGCCGGCGAGAAAAAGTGGCTTTTAGCCTAAGAAACAGAAGCTGTGCTTCAGAAAGGAAATAGTTGATATGTATATATGTATGGAGTTAGACTCCTGGGATGTTTTGAAGCTGATGAAGGGGGTTCTTCTTCTTCCTTCTGTTGTTTGGCCGGGTCTTGAAGATCAAGAAGTAGGAGATTTTAAAAATCACTCCTTTTTGAGATCTGATGGGAGATCTGAGTTCCCATTTGTGGGTTTTGTGGTGGAAAACTACTTCGTTTTGGAAAAGAAAGAGTAAAACTCTTGATTTAATTCAAAACAAATGAGAAGATTTAGAACCTTGGAGAAGGAGCAGGAGGCACAAAGAACCCTAGGTTTTGGGGGAATGAAAAGTGTTATATCTTTATTCATCATCATTTTGCCTTATATAGGCTTACATATTTACATATAGCCCCTTGGGCTTTGCAAAATGGCATTTTAGCCATCCCATGGCTCATGTGCCATTTCATTTTGCACATAAGCCATGGGCTTACAAAAATTTGGCTTTATGCCCATTTTGCATACATTCATACACAAAAATTACATAAAAATTATTTGTTATATGATTTTTGTTGTTGGCATGGGAAGGCTGGCCGCGAGCCCGACTTGGGCATGGGCCCACTTGACCTGGGCTTGGGCCCACCTAGCTTGGGGTTGACCTTGACTTTGACTCGGTCAACCGGGGTGTAAATTTTTACCCCAACAAATTGCCCCCCATCAATAAATGCACACAGTATATATGGGTCGTGTGCATGAAATTGATGGATCTTCTTTCGCGTGGAGGCGACTTGCTTTGGTTCCCACTTTTTGGGATGCACTGCCCTTTTTACGACATGGATGGTCGGTGCTCTGATCCGAAGCGATTTAGTAGACGTGTCCCCGGCACGGAGTGTCACTGGTCGACGTTTCCCCGAGGCGGCGTGTTTGTGTTGGACGTTTCCCCGATGCAGAGTGTCGCTGGTTGACGTTTCCCTGATGCGGAGTGTCTGTGTTGGACGTTTCCCCGATGCAGAGTGTCGCTGGTTGACGTGTCCCCGGCACGAAGTGTCTGCTTGACGTTTCCCCGGCACGGAGTGTCGCTGTCAGACGTTTCCCTGATGCGGAGTGTCTGTGTTCAACGTTTCCCCGATGCAGAGTGTCGCTGGTTGACGTGTCCCCGGCACGAAGTGTCTCTGATCGACTTTTCCCCGGCGCGGAGTGTCGGGTTGACTTTTCCCCGGCACGGAGTGTCGTTGATCGACTTTTCCCCGGCGCGGAGTGTCGGGTGGTTTTTAGGTTGAAAGGGATATCAGTTGGCTTTCCAAAATTCTTCCGGCCCTACGGCCAGTCCCCAAATTGACTACCGTATACAATCTACGGGCTCAAATAATTCTCATCATACCCATGCCCCACTGTAATCACCAGTTACGCGGCTAGTCTCCGCCTTTAGAGTTATGCTCCATTGAGAAGACCCACTCATGTGTCCTCACGATACATGAGGAGAACAAACCTTTGTGGGATCCTTACGACTCACAAAGGAAAAACACACTTAGGAGTCCTCACGACTCCTAAGGAGAAAATACACCTGCGGGATCCTCACGACTCGCAGGGAGAAAATGCTTTTATGGGACCCTCACGGCCCATAAAAATTGAAAAGCCTTAGGCGATAGGGACCTAAACCCGTCTCCTAAGCCATCGCTCCGCCAACAAGAGTAGGCAAATGATGAATTGCTCCTGGCACCTCTGCTTCAGTGTTAGCAACGCTGATGCCGGCCCCCACCCCAAAATTCCAAGCTCGCCATCGATAGACCCCTAAGTCTTTAAACTGGAAACAGATGACCTCCAAGTCGTTAAACTGGAAACAGATGACCTCTAAGTCGTTAAACTGGAAACAGATGACCACCAAGTCGTTAAACTGGAAACAGATGACCTCCAAGTCGTTAAACTGGACACAGATGACCTCTACGTCGTTAAACTGGACACAGATGACCTCTAAGTCGTTAAACTGGAAACAGATGACCACCAAGTCGTTAAACTGGAAACAGATGACCACCAAGTCGTTAAACTGGAAACAGATGACCTCCAAGTCGTTAAACTGGACACAGATGGCCTCTACGTCGTTAAACTGGACACAGATGACCTCTACGTCGTTAAACTGGAAACATATGACTACCAAGTCGTTAAACTGGAAACAACAGACCTCTAAGTCTTTAAACTGGAAACAGATGACCTCCACGTCGTTAAACTGGAAACAGATGACCACCAAGTCGTTAAACTGGAAACAGATGACCTCTACGTCTTTAAACTGGAAACAGATGACCTCTAAGTCATTAAACTGGAAACAACAGACCTCTAAGTCGTTAAACTGGAAACAGATGACCTCTACGTCGTTAAACTGGAGACAGATGACCTCTACGTCTTTAAACTGGAAACAGATGACCTCTAAGTCGTTAAACTGGAAACAGTCGACCTCTAAGTCATTAAACCGGGAACGAGAGAAATCCACTCATGTGTCCTCACGATACATGAGGAGAACAAACCTTTGTGGGATCCTTACGGCTCACGAAGGAAAAACACACTTGGGAGTCCTCACGACTCCTAAGGAGAACATACACCTGCGAGATCCCTACAACTCGTAGGGAGAAAATGCTTTTATGGGACCCCCACGGCCCATAAAATTGAAAAGTCTTAGGTGACAGGGATCTAAACCTGTCTCCTAAGCCATCGCTCCCCAACCCCCAAGTGGCGAATGATGAGTCGCTCCTGGTACCATATTCCAGTGCAGCGATGCAGACGCCAACCAAATTCCAAACTCAAATTCCTAAGCGGCGAATGATGAGTCGCTCCTGGTACCATATTCCAGTGCAGCGATGCAGACGCCAACAAAGTCCCGAAATGTCTTCGGCCCTACGGTCTGGATCATACATCCTGCAAAACCGTATACAATCCACGGGCGTAAAACAATCCCAATCTCTCAAAAAATAATAAAATAAAAATAAAAGGAGGTATGTCCACAAGCAAAATGGGCACGGATGAAAACCCGAAAGGGCTCCGTGAGTAAAAACAGCAGGACTGCCGGCGAGTTTGTGAAAACCCGAAAGGGGGCAAACTCATGAAAAAGAGATGAAATGCACTCACATGGTCCTCTCGACTTTGTGAGGAGAAAATTCCCGCGTGAGATCCTTACGACTCACAAAGGAGCAACACACTTGGGAGTCCCCACGACTCCTAAGGAGAAAATACACTTACGGGATCCTTACGACCCGTAGGGAGAAAATGCTTTGTCAGACCCTTACGGCTCACAAAATTGAAAAGTCTTAGATGATGGGGACCTAAAACCTGTCTCCTAAGCCATCGTTTCCTAATAAGCAAACGCAAATGATGATTCGCTCCTGGTACCATATTCCAGTGCAGCGATGCTGATGCCAAACAAAAACCAATTCCCAAATCCTCTCGGAGCAAATGATGAGTTGCTCCTGGTATTATTCCAGTGCAGCAATGCAGATGCCAAACAAAAACCAATTCCCAAATCCTCCCGGGGCAAATGATGAGTTGCTCCTGGCATTATTCCAGTGCTGCAATGCAGATGCCAAAACAAAACCAATTCCCAAATCCTCTCGGAGCAAATGATGAGTTGCTCCTGGAATTATTCCAGTGCAGCAATGCAGATGCCAAACAAAAAACCAAATCCAAATCCTCTAGGGGCAAATGATGAGTTGCTCCTGGTATTATTCCAGTGCAGCAATGCAGATGCCAAACAAAATCCAATTCCCAAATCCTCCCGGGGCAAATGATGAGTTGCTCCTGGCATTATTCCAATGCAGCAATGCAGATGCCAAAACAAAACCAATTCCCAAATCCTCCCGGGGCACATGATGAGTTGCTCCTGGCATTATTCCAGTGCAGCAATGCAGATGCCGACAGAAAACCAATTCCCAAATCCTTTCAAGACAGATGATGATTCGCTCCTGGTACCATATCCCAGTGTAGTGATGCTGATGTCAACCCAAATCAAATCAAACCAACTTCTATGGCGGAATCATGCTCCGTCCCAGAATTTACCCCGTGTCGAAATCATGCTTCGCCTCAGGATATCTACCTTCCCTGCCGGAATTATGCTCCGCCTCGGAATCAAGTCAACCCGACACTCCGCGCCGGGGAAAAGTCCATCAGCGACACTCCGTGCCGGGGAAAAGTCAACCCGACCCTCCGCGCCGGGGAAAAGTCGATCAGCGACACTCCGTGCCGGGGAAAAGTCAACCACCGACACTCCGCGCCGGGGAAAAGTCGATCAGCGAAACTCCGCGCCGGGGAAAAGTCCATCAGCGACACTCCGTGCCGGGGAAAAGTCAACCAGCGACACTCCGCGCCGGGAAAAAGTCAACCCGACACTCCGCGCCGGGGAAAAGTCCATCAGCGACACTCCGTGCCGGGGAAAAGTCAATCCGACACTCCGCGCCGGGGAAAAGTCGATCAGCGACACTCCGTGCCGGGGAAAAGTCAACCACCGACACTCCGCGCCGGGGAAAATTCGATCAGCGACACTCCGTGCCGGGGAAAAGTCAACCCGACACTCCGCCCCGGGGAAAAGTCCATCAGCGACACTCCGTGCCGGGGAAAAGTCAACCCGACACTCCGCGCCGGGGAAAAGTCGATCAGCGACACTCCGTGCCGGGGAAAAGTCAACCACCGACACTCCGCGCCGGGGAAAAGTCAATCAGCGACACTCCGTGCCGGGTAATTCGTCCAACTGTGTTCGGACTTCCTTCAATCCTTCCGGACTTAGTCTATACGGTGCTTTGATCACCGGTTGTGCTCCTGGTATTAAATCAATACTAAATTCAAGAGCTCGATCGGGAGGCAAACCTGATATATCGTCAGGAAATACATCGTCGAATTCTCGAACTACCTCCGGTCTTAATTCTTCTTCTGCTTGAGCTGCTGCAACTACTGTTTCTCTTGGCTTCGCTTTGTATGTACCTGGCTCCAGGGTACGATCCCCGCTCTTGAAATAGAAAATCGGATGGTCTGGAATCTCGAATACTACCCTCCTTTGACGACAGTCGATGGTAGCATAAACGGTTCCAAGCCAATCCATTCCTAGAACCACATCGAAGTCCGGTATGTCTAGTACTTTGAAGTCGGCATAAAACTCTCGACTACAGACGACGACTGGACACAAGCTGTATCCCATAGTTGCCTTTAGAACGCCATTTCCGGAACTGACATTCCAGCTAGATACAAGCGGTGAGACTGGAATCGCATGGGTTTGGACAAACCGTTGCGACATAAAGCAGTGGGATGCTCCAGTATCAAACAGTGCAAGTGCAGGTAGTGAAGCTACTAGGATCGTACCTAAGGTATATGGGATATGTTTTAGGTATAGGGAAAGTGTGTATATAACCAAGACTAAAAGATAAGTTTGAGAAGGAAAGTTTACCAGTAATGACTTTGCCAGTGGCCTCAGCTTCTTCCACAAACATCATGAAAGTCTGGCGCTTTGGCACATTCCTCCTGGCCTGAGGAGCATTCCTCGGAACGTTCCTTTGAGCTTGATGGAACTGTCGAGGAGGTGGTGCAGCTTGTGGTCCCCTAGGTGGTGCAGGCAGTGCAAGTCTTGGAGCAGGGGCTTGGATGGCTGGACGCTGTGGATGATTGTTTGCTGGCCTGGGTGCAGCAACTGGGTTTTGTTTATGAGGGCAAACCCCAATACCATGAGCAGCTGAGCCGCAGATCAAGCAAAGGTTGTTCGCACGACGGCAATCTCTCGCCAGATGCCCATTTCTCTTGCAGTAGTTACAAAAGGCTGGGCTGGGCCTGCTGATTGGTGCTCCAGGACGTCTTGGCATAAAAGGTGGTCTGGACAAGGCTCCACCTGCCATCTGGTTGGCAGGGCGCTTGACTCCTGCAGACTGAGGTCTGCCCCTTACTTTTATCACTGCCTCATAACTGCGGGCAGCTTCTAGAGCATCCTCATGATTCAAAAAATTTCCTGTGGCTAGAGCAGCCTGAATCTCCGTGTCCAGTCCTTGTTGGAAACGACGGGCTCTGATATCGTCCGTTGGTATCAAATGTGCCGCGAATCTGTTCAAGGATAGTGTTAGCTGTGTGGTATGTGATATTTAAAACTGAACTATTGCGACATATCTTACCGGCTTAACATGGTGAATTCAGCGTCGTATTCATCTACCGATTTGTCCCACACAGATCCTTACTGTAGATGAATGAACTGCTGCTCCATGGCAAACCTGGCAGTCATAGGGAAATATTTCGCGTCGAACTTCTCACGAAAAGTTTTCCATTCAATAGGTTGTGCAAGACGGCTTTCTTCCGCCTTCCACTAGTTGCGAGCGTTGTCCGTGAGCTGTAGTTTCGCTACACGGACCCAAGCGATGTCTGGCACTTGTGCTGCGGCTAGATCATCCTCGATACTTTAGCCCATTCCTCAGCTTCCAGTGGGCTCCCCTTTCCTGAGAATTGCTATGGATGTAAAGCCCTGAATTGCTTTACTCGAGGAGTATCAGTCTCGGGACGGTTCAAGAGTTGTTGCTGTCCATCGAGAAGGCTGCGGATTGCCTCAAGTAGCACTGTTTGCTCGGTAGGTGGCGCAGGAACAGCTGGTGTGAGAGGTAGTGCTGGGGGGTGTTGTTGACGTTGGTGCTGGTATTGTTCGGAGAATCCATAATCCTGAAGAAAAATTTGGGTTAGGACAGATTCAAGTACATGAAATGATAAGATTTAAGGAATATGAAATGGCAAGATTCAAGGAACTTGAATTGTAAAGAATGTTTTTTGTTGCTGGTTCTTGTGTTATATTGCTTAGGTTGTTCACGCAGACCAGAACTGCATGATAGGGATTCATACAGTTCTAACCTGCATGGGCCACCAACAAAACCTGTCACGCCCCGTTTCTCAGTGTACGGCGAAGTGGGCGCAACAAGGTCCGCTACGTATATACTCAGAAGTACATACGCTAAGCGTATCTAAGCAATATAAAATAAATACACAAGAGATAAGAAATGAAAAGAACAGCAACTTTTATTTATTAACATTCTTTGTACAATGCATGAAAGGAAATACAACTGAAATAAAAAGATGCATAAACAGTGGCATAACAGGAAATGAAAAGTACAGAAAGGAAAAGTGTACAATGAAACTACAGTGCAGGGTCTTCAGTAAACTGCTCCAAGTCTTCTTGCGATGGCTCAACCTCTGCCGGGTCCAAATCACCTGACGACATTCAAAGAAGAGAGAAACAGAATGTCGTCAGCGAACATGTCGCTCGGTAAGTCCCAAAGGTAAGAGGGAAGTAGAAAAAGACAGAATAAGAAGATACATTTTAAAGTGTTTACTATTGTTGTAATGTTATGTCAACGCTGTTGTTTGTAGCTTGGTGCAGAAGGATGCCAGTGTATACGAGGGGAGTCTCTATATGCCAGAGACTAGGGGCACGTATAGTACAAAGAACTATTTATGCCACGGTACAATAGCAACTGGATTCATGTTAGGTATGTTAAGTCTGACCACCTCGTGCCACCTTTAACACCTTCCGTACCAATCTACCCCTTAAAACCCCGCGATATCTTGTTTGTAATGTTATCTTGTAAATTGTGTTGGTTGTATGATTGATTGACTGACTGACCGAAACCATGATATCAGACCGAAACGTCCCTAAACTAATATCAGACCGAGACGTCCCTAAACTAATGATGGACCACTATGTCCCTAAACTGGCGTTGGACCGAAACGTCCCTAAACTAATGACGGACCACTACGTCCTTAAACTGGCGACAGACCGAGATGTCCCTAAACTAATAATGGACCACTACGTCCCTAAACTAGAACAAATAGAGCCAATCGATCTTTTGCCGGATCTAAACGGTCCCGTTTAAGTTGATCTTAGCCCCAAACACGGCTAACGTATCCTTAAACATTTAAATGGATTATAAAATTCCCAATCAACTCTGGTTCGAGGGTACATCTCCGAACTCCTTTGACATCCGTCGTTGTAATTCCTCAACGACGTCAAAGAGGTGACGAGTCCCGATGGCCATACATTAAATTAATCACTACGTTAAGTGGATCTTAGTCTAAAACAGGACTAACGTATTCTTAACGAACGTTTAAGTTGATCTTAGCCGCAACGCGACTAATGCATCCTTAAACTAAAAACACCAAACCCAAATCTAAGTAAATACGGATTTGGACTAATCCACGTCCTACGGGCGACGGCATTACTCAGTCTCCGTATACAATCCACGGGCAACCACAAACAAAACAAACACACACGACACGAAGTGAAATTCTGGAGAAGGAGAAAGTTGTTACCGCGATGCGGTAGCGTAATTAACTGCAGGGGCTTGCGCTTGCAGGGAAGAGCGTCCCCACAATCAAAAACCCCTCAAGCGAGGGGGAATCTGACGAAGTCTGCTACATCGGCCGCATCCGTCTAAACCTCCGATACACGGTGCCATAAATCAACTTGGCATCTTCGGAGAGGTGGACGGATAAAACCAAATAGCATCTGCCCCGAATCTCAGCGTCAGGACATCGCAGTCTTGTGCGCCGTCTTTCGGAGGGGAACAGCTTCTGGCACGCCCGGTGGGACCTTTTCCTCTTTCCACTCCACACTTCGTGTGTCGTCTTCGCGAACCAATCGCGGTTTGTTAAATGGTCGCCTTTGGATTTCAAGTTGCTAAGATTTGGTCTTTTGTCTGGCGCAGAACTCAAGATTCAATGGCCTTCAACTGCACCAAATGCGCGAAGCACCACGGCAACGGACGCTCCACCTCACCGAGAGGTGTAACATATGGGCCCTAAGCGGCCTCCTTCCTCGCTTTACCGGTTGAACAGGTGACCCAGGCCACCACCGGCCTGTTTTTCGGGACCATGGTCCTACCTACAAGCTTCTCTATGCCGATAGCCGCACCAGAAGCGAACAAGAAGTCGGTGTTCGACCGGCTCACTGCTACCACGACCCCTGTCAACGGATCGCCCGCTACTAAGCCGACAGCCTCCGTTTTTACCAGGCTAGGTCAGAACTATAAAGTGGTCGTCCCAAAGAGGGCAACGGCCGCTGCTTTGGAAGTCGTTAAAGCGGCTTCTCCCATCAGAGAGTCGGTCTTCACAAGATTGACGGTTCCCACTCCTCCCCCAGCTGGTCAAAAGGCATCAGTCTTCGATAGGCTGACATCGGCAGTTACCCTACGCTCAAACAGGGGGCAACAAGAAACCATCTCGATTTCCGAGCCAGTTCCAACGGCTCGTCGTGCTCGACGTCGACATTGGCAACGAGTAAGGAAAACAGGGGGCAAATCCCCCTCAGGGCTAACCCCACCTGCTCCAGTGGTGGAGGTCAACGCTGCTGTTCCAACTGGGAACAGCTTTGAATTGCTGAGGAAGGTGAGAAAGAACTCTCCAATTGCTACATTGAAAAGATCTCCTCCGCCTATAGAAAAAGCTCCGGAGACAAAACAGGAACAGGCTCCTCAACGGCTGTCGTCAAAAATTTATAAAGTTTGGCGGAGGGTTCAAGATTCCGTGATTGACCCAGACCACTTTCATCGCCAGAAAAAGGCAAAGGTGGAAAAGGACAAAAACCGCCCCATTAAACGGCAGGGGGCAACAAATGCTAGGATGCCCACTTCAACGGCTCCTTCAACCTCAATGGTCCACAAAAGAAAAAGGCCAGAGAAAGCTCCCGTAACACTGACAAAGTTTAAAAGCGGTGAACCTAAACGCCCCAAGTCAGGGGGCATAACAGTTCATACGGTTTATATGGCTTCTGGAAAGGAGGAAAGCCGCACTTCTACGGGTCACCGACCGCTTACCCGATCAGTGACCAAGGCTCAGGAGCAGCAACAAAAGCTCCAGGAGATGATGACTACAATGGCTGAACTCACGGAGCCAAAAGAGAACCCTGGGACGTCCTTAGATGAACGCCAAGAGGAAGAGACCGACGCCGAGTTCCTCCGCCGAGTACTGGAAAAGAGAGACAAAGAGGCTGTTGAACAAGCAGCCAATATACAGCGTATGGGCCTCCTCTTCCAGGACATGATAGGGATGATGATACAACAAGATCCCCCGACTGAAGAACCCCCGATCGTCCTTGGAGATGATAGGGGAGAGACATCAAACCCTCAGCCCATTCTATCAATGGCTAAAGAGGATACAATCTCTAAAACTGATCTGGACGAATATATAGCCCAGCAAATAAAGGTTCATCACGCAGCCGAAGCAGCCGGCCACGTCGTGAAGACGGGGCGGCCATATCCGGGCTGGTATGACCAAATCAAATACCCGCCGGGTTACACAATTCCCAAGTTTCATGTCTACAAAGGGACCGGCAATCCCCATCAACATGTTGCCCAGTTCAGGGCGCTTTGCGGTAACACCGGCGGCGACGACAAGCTTTTGCTCCGCCAGTTCGTTGGAAGCCTATCAGATACGGCGTTCGAATGGTATTCTGAGCTTCCCAATGACTCTATTAAAACCTTTGCGGAGATGGAGCTGCTCTTCACCCAACGTTTTGCAAGTGCCAGTGAGCGTACTCCGATGACGGCGTTGATTAACGCCAGGGTAAAACCCGGCGAGACGTGGGTTCAGTACGCTATACGGTGGCGTAATCTATGGTCGAAGTGTGAACAGCGCATAGAAGAAGCCCTTGCGGTGGGAATGTTTGTTGGAACCCTCGATCCACAAGCAACCATTTCACAGTTTATGATGTTCTTCAAGCCGACTTCCTTCCAGGCTTTGATCGACAAATTAGCGCAGATGGACCAGATGGGCCATAAACCCCCTCTTCCGAAACCGGACTCCCGAAACGATAAAGGAAAGGGAAAAGCGATCATTGTCGCTAATGCCCAACAACAACCGAGCGACTCGAAGCCGGTTGCTCGTCCAAACAATACACGCCCATACGTACCCCTTGAGGACAGGATGGGACGCCCTTACTCTTTCCCCCGTGATAAAACGAGGAGGCTATTCGAGCTGGCGCTGCGCAACAGACTCATAAATCTGCCAGATCCAAAACGTCCGTTGCAACCGAACGACGCCAACGAGCCCAATTACTGCCCTTATCATCGAGTGCTAGGCCATCCGATTGAGGATTGCTACGTTTTCAAGAATTGGCTTGAGAACCAGTACCGTCAGGGCAAATTTGCGCTATCTGACAAATGGAAGGTGAATCCTCCGCAGCCCCACACCTCTAAGGGGACGAATACGCCGGGGGCAACATGCTCCGTTATTGAAGAAACTCCCTGGGAGGTTGTATTATCAGCCAAAACGAGGAGAATGCTAAATGATCTTCAGACCTGTCCAGCGGTCAAGTGGAAGAACCCCTTGGAACCGCAGGTTATTGAGGGGATGTTGAAGCCACGACCGACTCCGAAGACCGATGGTGGTAGTTCAAGCGCTCATAGTCAGCCGTCAAAATCTTCGAAAAAAAAGAAAAAGAAATCTAAGAAGCCCGTGAAGCCTGGCAACAAGCACACGGACTTACAAAAGCAGATCGACGCGCTGGATGAATATAACCAAAAGACGCGGACTCCCATTACGCTCCAAGATTTCCTTAATCACGTCTTTCAAAAGGAAGATGAGGGAGAAAGTTCATCGGACGAATCCGAAGAGTATGTGGCGAGCTGTCATATGATCTCTCATTCGGTCACGAATGATGAAGAGACCTCTGGCACTGAAACGCTGGGGGCAAATGCCGAATCAAGAGCTCCAGGGTTATCAGTTGAGATGATTGGCGCGTTTCTTAATGAAGCTCGATTGAAAAGCAAAGCTGATCGAGAACGCGAGACGGCTATATTCGAAAGGGCCAAGCGCCAGCGACTTGATGAAAGAGCTGAGACGATCCCGCTGGAGCAAGATGCCTCCACCGCTGACAAAAGCCAATTCAAGATAAACAAGAGGTTTGCTAAGGCCATATCAATGGGCATGAATCTACCACCCTCTGAAGAAAAAGTTACCGGCGTGGTGGAAATGCACCCCTCTTATTGCTTATATCATCAGAAGGTCTCGCATTCCACCCAAGATTGCAAAGCTTTCGATAAGTGGTGGCAAGGATACGTCGCTAATCGACAACGCTTTAAACGGGAAAAGCGTAAAATTCGTCGGGAGCAAAGAAACACGACCAAAGAGCTTGAAAGAACTGCCAACAATTGTCACATGATTAACACCGCCGGATCACAAGTGCCTACATTTGGGAGCGATTCCGATGAGGAGCTAGAGCTTGGCCCCCTCTTCAAAGAATCCATTTCGGGAAAAGAAGAAGAACCGAAGGCTTGCGAAAATATACAGCTACGCAATCGGACGCTACCTGAAAAGAATCTCGGACCCTTAAACAAGAAAAACAAAGGGAAAGATAAGGTCTCTGAAGACATTGCTTTAGATGACCAAGTCGGGGAAGAGTTAACCGCCAAGAACCCGCCAAAGAGGAGTAAAGTGGATTACAATGTCTTGGCGCATCTGAGAAAGCTACCCTCACAACTCAGCATTCTCGATGCCCTATTACTATCAAAAGAGGCGAGGGATTCTTTGATTAAGGCCCTACAAGATCCGGACCAGTTCCAAGCCTTCCTAGCCGAACAAAAGATGAAGGATGAATTGGAAGAGGTGCACACAGCCGACGTTGCTTTTAGTGATGAAGACCTTCTCCTTGGGACGTGCGAACACAATCGTCCCCTTTATGTCTCAGGATACTGCCATGACATAAAGATAGGTAAAATTTTGGTCGATAACGGATCGTCTGTTAATTTACTCAATGTGCGAGTGTTAAAGGAGATTTGCATGAGTGTCCAACACCTCGCCCGAGACAAAATCACCATCTCCGGTTTCGACTCTCAATCCTCAAAGACTCTTGGATCTGTGATATTGACGCTACGCTTCGGGTTGCTCGTCACAGACATCAAATTCCATGTTATAGACGCCAAGACGTGCTACAACGCTCTGCTCGGCCGACCATGGCTACACGAGTACAATATCATCTCTTCTACACAGCATCAGTGCATGAAGTATTCTAGGGATGGCCTTGAGTACACTGTGGCGGGAGAGTTGAATCTGTTTTCCGTAAATGAAGTTCGCAAGTATGAAGATGCCAAGTACTTCTTACCGAGTTTCGAAGACACGGAAAGGTGTCACAAACCGGAGAACAAAACTAACGCCACCATCCCTGTCTTCGGCAGTGACACCGAGGAGGAGGAGGATATAATTTATTCAGGTCCATCCCAGTCCACCAGGCCAGGACCATCCGTTCCTTCATTAATCTTCGGCAGTGATTCAGAGGATGAAGTTCACGCTGTATTCCCTGCTCGGCTATCAATACAAGCTTTTGCTGATGAAGAGCGAAGTCTGCAGATAACCATGGTGCCGATTGAACATTACAAAGAACTGGATGCACTCAACGCCAACAGCGTAGAAGAATTGCACACATTCTATATTCCTCCCGGACGAAAAGGCGAGAAGGCGATCCTATTCTACCGTTCTGAAGAAAACAAGGTGAAAAAAGAAATTTGGCATGGCACGGATCCCACGCTCGACAGGCTTCAGCCCATCCGTCTTCCCAGATATTATACCAAAGGTTTGAGGAAACTGCTGAAACGCCAGGGAATACCTTTCGAACAAACCGTTAGAAAGGCCAAATTCTATGACAAAGTATGGAACGTTCCCGGGACTCAATGCAAACTGCCTAACGGGAGAATAGAAACAAAAGGGCTTGGGTACATCCGGTCAAAGAAACGGGAGCTAGTAAACAGCTGTTATGTCATGTATGACTTCGATGAAGAGGCGGACGCTCAATGGGAGGACGCTAATCCTGAGCCAGCAAAAGTTCCTGATGCAAAACCGCCCAGTCCATCATTTGAAGACCAGATGGACAAACTTATAAGGAATGCGAGTCAAAAAGCCCGAGATGATCACAATCGTGAAATGGCAATCTATGAGAAAGCCAAGACACAGCGCCTCCTTCAACAGGCGGTGAAGGATGAAAATGCCGCTCCTTGTCAACCTGCTACAAAAGAAGTTCAACGCGAAAGCAAAAACAAGTCGAAAGGCAAGAAAGGCGCTCGACAACCACAAAGCAGAGCTAAGAAGCCACGCATTCGAGAGTCGAGCGTTATTGACTTAGCCCTCATGAAGAAAATGGGTCTTGCATACTCATTTCCTCGGAACAAAACAAGGAAAATACTTGATCTTGCTCTAAAACATCAAATGCTTACACTGCCAGAGTCTAAACACCCTGAGCAAGCGGCCGAAGTCTCCAACCCAAATTATTTCTCTTACCATCGAGTAGTAGGGCATCCGCTTGAAGATTGTTTCACCTTCAAGAATTGGGTCGAAGATCAATATCAGCTTGGTAAATTCGCTCTGTCCAACAACTGGAGGGTAGCACCACCATAAAAGCACGAGCCTAAGGCCACGAAAGAAGAACCAGTTCCACATTGGGATTGGCAGAAAATTCGCACTTGCCACGTGAAAACAATATTAAAAGAAGAGTCCGAGGACATGAACAGCCTTCCTCGGTGCTTTGAAAACAGCAGCGATGAGGTAATCTCAGAATTTCCCCCAGCTCCAAAAGAACTAGAGGATGGAATACATACTACTGCAGATAACCTCAGGAAAATCGAGTTGGGGACGGTAAATGATACGCAACCGACATTCGTCAGCGAGCTGCTGTCTGAAGAGAGGGTGGCTGCGTTAAAAGACGTCCTTGTGCAGCATAAAGATTGCTTCGCATGGAACTATTCCGAGATGCCAGGACTAGATCCAGAAGTCGCTGTACATAGACTAGCAATATCCCCAAACGTCAAACCAGTCAAACAGGCGCCGAGAAGAATGCGGCTCGAGCTTGAAATGAGCATCAACGCCGAAGTCAAAAAGCTGATAGACTTCGGCTTTATCCATGAAGTTCAATACCCTGAATGGATCGCTAACATCGTCCCGGTGATGAAGAAAAATGGGACAGTGCGCATATGCGTAGACTTCCGGGATCTTAATAAAGCTTGCCCGAAGGATGATTTCCCAGTGCCAGTCACTGAACTTATGATAGACAACACATCCACTCATGAAGTTTTCTCCTTCATGGACGGCTCATCGGGGTATAACCAGATAAAAATGCATCCTGAAGATCAGAAGCATACGGCCTTCAGGACCCCTCTAGGTATATTCTGTTATAAAGTGATGCCCTTCGGTTTAAAGAACGCCGGTGCTACTTATCAGAGGGCCATGACAAAGATCTTCGACGACCTTATTCATGAAATCGTCGAATGCTATATCGACGATCTCGTGGTTAAAAGCAAATCATATGAAGAACACCTCGAGCATTTGAAGACCGTGTTTCAACGCCTTCGACAATACAACTTGAAAATGAACCCGCTCAAATGTGCGTTCGGGGTTTCCTCGGGCAAATTCCTGGGATTCGTTGTTCGACACCGAGGTATTGAAATAGATCCGTCAAAGATTAAAGCGATCATGGAAATGCCTCCGCCAAGAACTCTTAAACAGTTGCGATCTCTCCAAGGAAAGCTTGCATACATTCGACGGTTTATCGCTAATCTTTCAGGAAAGTGTCGTCCTTACAGTCACCTAATGAAGAAGGGAACCCCATTCGTTTGGGATCACAAATGCCAAGCTGCATTGGATGAGATCAAGCAGTATCTGCAAAACCCTCCGGTGTTGGCTGCTCCAGTTAAGGGAAAGCCTCTCATTCTTTACACGACCGCCCTTGAAGGTTCTTTAGGTGCATTATGGGCACAGAAGAATGACCAGGGGAAAGAAAGAGCACTCTACTACTTAAGTCGGGTTCTGCTGGGGGCAGAAAGCAATTACTCCCCCATTGAAAAACACTGCCTGGCATTGATCTTCGCAATAACAAAGCTTAGACATTACGCATTAGCGCACGAAGTCCATCTCATTTCAAAAGTGGACCCTCTCAAATATTTAATGTCAAAGGCCATCTTGACAGGACGACTCGCTAAATGGGCTCTACTCTTAATGGAGTTCTCGATAACATATCGACCCCTCAAGGCAGTGAAGGGTCAGGCCATAGCCGACTTCCTTGCTGAGCACCCAATACCAGCTGACTCTCCTTTAAACTGCGATCTTCCAGACGAACATGCGTTTGATACGATCGATGGTGATAATACCCGATGGGAGCTTTATTTTGACGGAGCATCTTCCGTGAAGAAACGCAAACAAAGTACCCCTATAATCAAATCGGGGGTAGGACTCATCTTTATAACTCCACAAGGAGGGATAATACGCTACGCGTTCTCCCTGACGGAACCGAGGACAAACAACGAAGCCGAATATGAAGCTCTGATAGCGGGCCTCGAGATCGCCATTGACATGGGAATTGAAAACCTCCTCATATACGGAGATTCGCAACTGGTCGTTAGTCAAGTAAACGGCGATTACCAAACATGCAAACCGGAGTTAGTAAAATACGGTGAAAAGGTGCAACAACTGCTAACCCAAATTCCCTCCTATACTTTGGAGAGCATACCACGCGCGGATAACAGCAAAGCGGACGCGTTGGCCAAACTCGCTAAAGAAATGGCTGACGAGAACCTTGATGACGTTAGAATCATGGTACAAAGTCGTCAGGTGCTCGCCCCCGCAGAAATACCTTCGGAATCACCCGAAGAGAAGGGAGTGACTGAACAAGCGACCTTGCAAATAAAAGAACATGAGAAGGTTGAGGATTGGAGGGAAGTCTTTATAGACTACTTCAAGTCCCACCAAATGCCCGAAGATGCGTCCGCAAGACATCAACTCATAAAACGAGCTCTGTCCTTCGCCTTCGTCAACGATACTCTATACAAGAGGACATTCGATTCTCTGTGGCTGAGATGCCTAGGACCTGACGAAGCGAGAAGGGTCGTCCAAGAAGTTCACGACGGACTCTGCGGTTCCCACCAAGCAGGCCCTAAGATGAAGTTAAAGATAAAACGGATGGGCTACTACTGGCCCACGATGATGCGGGATTGCCTGGAATGCGCAAGACAATGTCATTCATGCCAAATTCATGGGGACTTCATCCATCAGCATCCTAATCCACTGCATCCAACGGTGGCTAGTTGGCCATTCGAAATGTGGGGAACCGACATAGTCGGCCCCATCGAACCAGCATCGTCAAAGGGACATCGTTTCATCTTGGCGACGACTGATTACTTCTCCAAATGGGCAGAGGCGGTACCGTTGAGGGAAGTGAAGACGGAGAACATCCTCCATTTCTTCAAAACGCATGTCATATACCGGTTCGGAACCCCAAGAAGGATCATCTCTGATAATGGGCCAGCCTACCGAAGTCATAAAATTAGCCGCTTCGCACAGCAGCACAATATAGACTGGAGATATTCCTCAGTTTATAATTCGCGAGCTAACGGTCTAGCTGAGGCCTTCAACAAGACCTTGACGAAGATCATGAAGAAAACAGTGTCACGAAATAAGGGAGATTGGCACGAAAGATTGCAAGATGCTCTTTGGGCGTATCGAACTACATTCAAGACGGCCACGAACACAACGCCATACGCGTTGGTGTTCGGTACAGAAGCAGTACTCCCCCTCGAGATAGAGCTACCCTCTCTACGAGTGGCAGTCCACTACGAGCTGACAGACGAAGAAAATGCTCACCTTCGGTTTGAAGAGCTTGACGCCCTTGATGAAATCCGGCTTCTAGCACAACAAAATCTGGAAGCTTATAAAGCAAAGATGACGCGCTCATACGAAAGATTGACCCGACCGAGGACATTTCGTCAAGGCGAACTCGTGCTAGTGGTCAAAAGGCCTATGATCCCCAATCGCGCCAAGCGGGGAAAGTTTGAGCCAAACTATGAGGGCCCATACATCATTGATAAGGTCTACCAGGGTGGGGCCTATCTACTCGTGGACATGCACGGTGAAAGGCCTTTTAGGCCAATAAACGGTCGTTTCCTAAAGAAATACTACGCTTAATGAGCTACGGCCTAGGTCAACGGTAGATGACGACAACTATGTCCGCTCGCTATCTTCTTAAGCCCAAACTCTATAAGCAGTAAATGGCCTTCCTTAATGATAGACCGAAATGTCCTTAAACTAATAGCAGACCGAAACGTCTTTAAACTACTACTGCAGCATCCTTAGGCTGACAAAAAAAAAAAAAAAACGGTATGTCCATAAGCAAAAAAAAAGGGCACGGATGAAAACCCGAAAGGGCTCCGTGAGTAAAAACAGCAGGGCTACCGGCGAGTGTTCGTGAAAACCTGGAAGGGCGCGACCTCGTAAAAAAAAAAAAAAGAAGAAAGATTTCCATGTATTATCAAACATGATACAATCAAGTGCATAAAAGTATGTGGGGTATGGGATTCGAACGCTGGCGGCTTGGTTCAGCAATGCAAGGTATTACCAATGAGTATGCTGCTAACACCATATGATATATGGAGTGGGATTTGGTAAAACCATATATACTTGTTATAAATATCGTAATTATTATTAATATGGGGAGTTGAAAAGTCAGGATCTCAATAACAAAGGGTGAAAGGATCTCAATAACAAAGGGTGAAAAAAAAAAAAAAAAAAACGGTATGTCCATAAGCAAAAAGGGCACGGATGAAAACCTGAAAGGGCTCCGTGAGTAAAAACAGCAGGGCTACCGGCGAGTGTTTGTGAAAACCCGAAAGGGCGCAACCTCGTTAAAAGACACTTATAGGGTCCTCTCGACCTTATAAAGAGAAACCACCTGCGTGAGATCTTTACGACTCATAAAGGAGAAACACACTTATGGATCCCCACGATTCCTAAGGAGAAAACACACTTGCGAGATCCTCACGACTCGTAAGGAGAACTCTCTTATGGGACCCTCACGGCTCATAGGATTTGAAAGTCTTAAGTCACAGAGACCTAAACCTGTGCTTAAGCAAACCCCCACAAACTTTCAATATTGCCCTACAGGTGGTTCAATATTGACCCTTGTATACAATCCACGGGCGCGAATAAACATTTCCCTAGCCAAATTTCATCCGTAATTGGGAATACGTTCGCATGGTGAACAACCCTTATAAATCCCCTCGATTTATGAGGAGAAAACCCTCCTGTAGGATCCTTACGACTTACAGAGGAACAAAACACTTAGGAACCCTCACGATTCCTAAGGAGAAAATACACCTATAAGATCCTCACGACTTGTAGGGAGAAATACCTTCACGAGACCCTTACGGCTCATGAAGTCAAAAGCCTTAGCCGACAGGACCCTAACCCTGGTCACTAAGTCTCCTTTGTTCGACAACGACAGAGGCAAATGATGATTCGCTCCTGGTAATATCCCAGTTGTAGCGGTGCTGATGCCGAAATCGGTGTCCAATTTCAGGTTTACAGCGAAAAGCCAGTAGGCCGCACATGTATACGAAATAGCCGAAATGATGGGGCGACTTGCAATAAAAAAAGCAGCAAGTAAAAATGTATACATGCAAAATAGCCGAAATGATTGGGCAACTCGTAATAAAAAGCAACGAGTAAAAAATAAAAAATATATATAGCCTAAATGATTGGGCACCGCGAAAAATAGCCGAAATGATTGGGCAATCGCGACCTTCGCGATATAAAAGCTGAAATGATAGAGCATCGCGGAAATAAAATAAAATAAAAGAAGAAATGATAAAACTTTGGCCCTACAGTTAAGATCGCATCGATCCCTGTATACAATCCAAGGGCGTAAACGAAGAATGAACCATACTTTCCCAGCGGATTCCGTCGGACGACGAACCCCAAACCTCACCGGTTCATTTCAACCGAAGAAGCCAGTGACTTCAATAAAAAATTCCTCGACTCACGGATACAAACACTCCTTGACGAGAGCCTTCTGATCCGCGTCGACCCGCAGAGCCACCACTGCCTCCGTAGGAACCCTCGACTCGTTTCAAACCCTAAGGAAACAAATAATCCTTGGCGCTTGGGAAACAAATAATCCCAGCAAACTCCTCAACTCACGGATACAAACACTCCTTGACGAGAGCCTTCTGATCCGCGTCGACCCGCAGAGCCACCAGTGCCTCCGTAGGAACCCTCGACTCGTTTCAAACCCCAAGGAAACAAATAATCCTTGGCACTTGGGAAACAAATAATCCCAGCAAACTCCTCAACTTACGGATACAAACACTCCTTGACGAGAGCCTTCTGATCCGCGTCGACCCGCAGAGCCACCAGTGCCTCCGTAGGAACCCTCGACTCGTTTCAAACCCCAAGGAAACAAATAATCCTTGGCGCTTGGGAAACAAATAATCCCAACAAACTCCTCAACTCACGGATACAAACACTCCTTGATGAGAGCCTTCTGATCCGCGTCGACCCGCAGAGCCACCAGTGCCTCCGTAGGAACCCTCGACTCATTTCAAACCCCAAGGAAACAAATAATCCTTGGCGCTTGGGAAACAAATAATCCCAGCAAACTCCTCAACTCATGGATACAAACACTCCTTGACGAGAGCCTTCTGATCCGCGTCGACCCGCAGAGCCACCAGTGCCTCCGTAGGAACCCTCGACTCGTTTCAAACCCCAAGGAAACAAATAATCCTTGGCGCTTGGGAAACAAATAATCCCAGCAAACTCCTCGACTCACGGATACAAACACTTCTTGACGAGAGCTTCCTGATCCGCGTCGACCCGCAGAGCTACCAGAGCCTCCGTAGGAATCCTCGACTCGTTTCAAACCCCAAGGAAACAAATAATCCTTGGCGCTTGGGAAACAAATAATCCCAGCAAACTCCTCGACCCACGGATACAAACACTCCGTGATGAGAGCTTCTTAACCCATGTCAACTGTTCCGCTACAACTGCAGACAGATCCCCGATTCGTCTCAATTTGTAAGAAGAAGTCTCAGACAGCAAGGAAGTCTTGCTTTCTGAGCAATGGGGCCCTGCAAGTCAATCCAAACTGGTCTCTTGCATACTATTCACGGGTCTCACTCTCCGAAGTCGAATTTCGACGAGGAGGGAAACAACCACTTACGAATCCTCTCGACTCGTAAGAGGGAAAATTCTCTTATAAGATCCTTACGACTTATAAGAGAAAACCACGCTTAGGAATCCTCACGATTCCTAAGGAGAAAATCCACCTGCGAGAACCTCTCGATCCGTAGGGAGAAAAGTCTCTATGAGACCCTCACGGCTTATAGAGTTGAAAAGTCTTAGACAGCAGATCTGAACCTGCGGCCTAAGCCATCGCTATCTCTTGAAGAAAAAAAAAACTAAGTTATCTGCCAATTATGTTTATCAAAGACAACATGCTGATGATAAGAGAATGCAGAAAGAAAAAGTGCATACAAGACATTGCAAAAGAAAATGTGTATCTTTATTCATTGACTTCAATCAAATACAAGATGAATCGTACAAAAGAATAAAGAATAGACACATATTATTTTAAAGGAAAATTTTACAAATACATTGATAACAAAGGCAGCTACTGGGAAGGAAGCGTCTTAAGTAGCTTTATCAGTTGTTCGCACACTTCCTTCCAGGCCTTTTCCCGATCGGCTACCACCGCCAGCTCTGCCTCCACTTGGGCTCGTTGCTGCAAGACCGACGCAAGCTGCTCCTTCACGACTTGATAGACAGCTTCCCGACTTGGAATATTGCGCTCAGCTACGTCGAGTTTCCGCTTCAAGTTTAGCCCATGGGAGATGCGCTCCAAGAGACCCTCAAAGATAGTCTTCACTTGGATAGCATTTGCCTCAACCTCAGCGCGCAGATGGGCCGTTTCGTTCGAGGTCTTTTGGCATTCCCTTAGTCTTAAAGCTGCTTCTTGCTCCAAGTGGCGGGAGTGCGAAGTGCTTTGCTCGAGCCAAGTTGTGCGTTGGGTGCTCAGGGCTAAAACTTCAGGAGAAGGGCGCGTCGACTCCAGCCGGTATAGACAGGCCTCGATCTCCCTGCAGTGATTAACCCAAGATCTGACGACGCCTTCGTTATGAAAAGTTACGAGCGCCGCCAACATTGGATTAACATCCACAGCGAAATCTACGGCAGAAGGGAGAGCATCCATGTTAAGCTCTTCGATGTACCCGCTCAACATGCCCAAACTCATCACAGCACCCTTTGAAGATGGGCGTCTCAAGAAAGGGCCTGCCGGTAGAAAGACGCGAGACTCAAAAGGGACCGGAGCCGGAACAATAGCTGCAAAACAAAACATGGTTAAACGATGGTTCAAGAGATATTTAAGGGTTACCAAAAAAGGAATTTGCTATACCAGAAGCAACGGACGGCAGAGCCGGAAGGGCCGGAAGCGCGGCAGGTCTGGTATCCCCTCCTTCGATTTGTGGCACTGCAATAAAGAAAGGGAAAAGTCAGAAATCATTCAATTGCTAGAAAAAGGGGATGAACAAAGATATTGTATTGAACGTACACTCACCAGCGCCACTAGAAGGAGAAGCAAGTTCGGATGGGAAGGAGAAGTGTGGGAGCAACACTTGATATAGATGATCAAAGAGCACTCCTGAAAAGATGCGGTGGTATGGCGTTAGTCCATGAACTACACGTTTAAAAGATTAACTTGTGAGTCGCAAATCCATACCTTCCAGCATCCGCGATGGCACGAGGGAGGACGGGGAAGTGACCACCGCCAAAGCAGTAGTTGACGGTGCTCCTTTAAGCAATGGAGCGTCGGCACTGGCCGCACCTGCAAAGACAAGCTCGTTAGAAGAGATCGCAAGATATATAAAAAAGGGGGGGAAACGATAGTAACCCGAAACTTACCCGACGAACTGCCAGCCGAGACTGAGGCAATTCCTTCCTCCATTGACATCAGGCCACCACCCGTAGCCTCGTCACCCGACTCGATGGGAACCGTTGTTGTGCTTGCAAGCCCGGGAGACGGCAAGGAACCATACGCGGGGAGGGCTATGATTGGAGTATTGCCAGATTCCAGAGAAGGAGCGGCTGGCTCATCCTCAGGAATCATGGCCACCTCACCCGCCACTCCTTCGGGTCCTGCGATCACAGTTGTCTCATCCATCGGCACCGTGACATCTCCAGCCTCAAGCGCCTCGACTTCTACTGCCTTCGGCTCGACAATCATCTCATCTGCCGCCACTTCAGATGCGGCATCGATGACCCTCTCGGCAGCGGATCCTTCAATTTCTGTCTCAGGCGCTGTGGCCCCGATGACGTTGCTCACTGTCAGCTCGGGCTCGGCAAATACCGCTTCCTCCGCTCCCCGGGGTTCGACGGTCTCCGCCTCCCCCTCAGTCGGACTTGGCCCTGCAAAAGGAATGCGTATGAGCCAACGGCTTGATAATTCTTACAACAAGGTTCTGAAAGAAATGTTACCTGAAGAGGACTTATCGTTTGCATCCCGAACCGTGCGCGCCACCTGCCTATGAGCGGTAGACAGAGCGGCAGGGGCCTCTTCAGAAGGAGTGTCGGCACGAGAAATCGTGCTAGGGCCCGCTCCCGTGGCCAAAGCAGCTCTGCTCGCCTCTGCTTCAGAAGGAGTGTCGGCACGAGGAAGAGTGCTAGGGCCCGCTCCCGCCGCCAAAGCAGCTCTGCGTGCCCTTGCTTCGCGTCTCAACCGCTTCCGCTCCTCTCGAGCCGTTGAGACGGATGCCACTAGGGCTTCCTTGAGTGAGGCTTCTTCGTCCGTATATAGGGATGCCTCCAGATTCTTCAAGGCATCCCTCGTCGTTCTGTCAAGCCGAGGCTCTTGTGGCAACTTCGACGAAGCCGGGACTTCGATGACGGGCTTGGGAAGGATCCTTGCGTCGATTAATACAACCCCTGCAATGAAACAAAAGAAGGTCAGGTTGACTATCATAAAAAGACAACAAACTTTCCTTATAAAAGAGAAAGGGATAAAACATACCGACGCTTGCTAGGGCACGCTTCTCCTCCTCCTCTTGGAAGGTTTTCAGGGAGGCAGCGATAGCCTCTTCAGTAGAGACGCCTGTTGAAAATGGAGCAAATGTTAGTTAAATATAATAATACAAAGTGCAATGAAATAACAAATAAAGCGTCTGATGATTACCGGACTCAGCGAGCTTGCTTAACATCGCTTCAAGCCTCGCCGATCGCTCTGAAGCTGCAATGGCGGCAGCCAGATTGGTGTCCTCAGGGTCCACCACGAAGCCCTCATTGCTGCCATACTCACATATAGCCCCGGCGGGAGAAGCCTCAGGCTTCGAGCTGAGGATCGCATCGAGGGAAAGGACGGACTTCTTCTTTTTCTGCTGTCCGCCAGCTTTAGATCCACCCGAAGTGGATTTGCGCTTGGCAGCCACTTTAGGGCGGCGAGTCCCGATCTCTACCCCTCCGCCAGATCCTGGCGATACCACATCAACCGTCTTCGTGGGAGCATGGGGCGCCGGCGGTGCATCCACCGTAGTGGGCAATGGCAATCCACGCGGGGGGCTCAACACGCGCGGTCGGTCGACTCTGGCATCTTTTATCGGGGGAATGACCTAGATCCTTGGCTGCAAGGGAGCCTTACGATCACCGCCAGGAGGCGCAGCCCTACGGTCGACCAGCAGGCGTTTCTCCATTAAGATGATTGGGCCCATAGCATGCGCATACCAGGCTACATAAGGATGAATTATTTTAGGGACACAGCTAGGCTCACTGATAAAAAAATAGGAGCCTGTATTGAGCCGGGTGAAATGATGCATCGCATTCCTTATCCCCTCTGGGCCGACCGCGGGTGTTTCCAGAAAGGCCTCCATCGGGATCCCTTGATTGTAACCCAATTGTCGGGCAAATCGATGTGGGTTATACCTCATAAAGAGAGCCGTCTTATTCTGCCTAAATACTAGGTAGCCCGGCCGAATAGAGTAAAGGTGAAGGATTTCCCGAGCCTTCAGTACAGAAACCCCGCCCTTAAAGTTATCACGCAGCGACACCACTGATTTAGCGGTCTCGGAGCCCATGGTGACGACCTTATCCACAAAAGAAGTCTTCGCTCCGACTAGATGTGAACGCAGGAGCAGTCCCCTAGACTCCCGCGGAGGTGCAACCACGATTGAAGCCCCGACCAACCGCATAATTCTTGGGAGTTTGAATTTATCAAAGAACGGAGGAGTCTTATGGGCACCAAACACCCCGCGCACATGCAGCTCCATCCAAGAAGTGAAGTAGTGCATCGGGAAGTTAGCAGGCTGTACCCCAGGCTCATTAGCATCCGCCGCTACGCTAAGTCCATTGTAAAGGTAAGCCAGCCCGGCAATCCCTACCGATAGCTGCAAACCAGCCGCCATTCGATGCGCCGGGTAAAAGACAGAGGACCGCATGAGGCGTGGGTGCATAGGGAGCACGAAGCTGCATAGCCATAGACCCAAGAACCCTATGAAAAAAGTCTCCTCGTCCATGCCAGGAACGGCGATCTCTGAGAAAGGGACGCTGGCAGTGCCCGGGAAATAAAAATCCCGCTGGTCATTTTCCAATGAAGGTCGGCGGTCCAAGCCGAAACCAAAGGGGTCAGCAAGCTGAGCGAACTTCTCGCCCTGCTCTGATAGGAACTCCGGGCGGATAAAACGAGCAATGAAATCCGTGAAACTGACGCCCCGGTCGCTCGATTCCAAATGGAGTTCCTCATAAATCTCCAACACCTTCACCAAGCCCGGGTGCTGATGCTGAATGGCATTTTCCGGAGTTAAGTCAAATACAAGCTGCTTGGTGGCGAAGACATACTCGTCTGGAGGAAGCAGCTCCTCGTAGTGTTCTCCCCTCATTGGCAGACCTGAAATTTCAGCAAACTCCTCCAAAGAGATGGAGACTTCCCTATCCGCTGTCAAGAAGGTATGAGTGGGGATATTCCATTGTTCGATGAAGGCCTTTATCCACCACGTCGGAGGAGAGGGATACTCGAAAAGCGAGACGTAGACAGCTGAGTATAAGCCAATCGTCGTCAGGAGAGCCCTCTTCGTCGCCAAAATATAACGGGCCCATGGCAGATATCCGGGAAGCGGTCGCGGAGTCAACCCAATATTATAAGCCTGTCCCCAAGGGCGTGCTTCACCTTGACAGATTCGCCTCCCCAAGATGTCTATCGCCGGCGGCGGCTGCACGGGGATGGCGCCGATTGCAGGCTGAAGGAGGTCATCGGAATTCCAATTCTTAACCTCCACGGCATACTTCACCGGGGGTGTGTCCGCATAAGGGATCGTAACTATGGGCTCAGAGGGCGCGGCGGAACTAAAACTGCGACGGCCTTGGATGATCTGGCTATACCACCTTCCCCACAGATGGAGCTTTTTGCACTCAGGATCGCGATCTTTAATAAGAGCGAACACCACCCGATCCACTGGCGAATGGGGGAACCCTCCTTCCGAGTGAACGAAGGGAAAAGACAAGTCATCAGACATGTTTTCTGTGGAAAGACAAAAAATATATATATCATTAGTGGCCTAACGCTTGGCATTTTAAAAAAAAAATTAAAAATCTTGCTCCACACTGTGATGCAGTGGGTAGGGGACCAAAGGGGGACCCACAAAATCTGGATGATGTGCATCATTTAATAAGACAATCCCATCATTAGATGGGACTGTCAATTCATAAAAAGTTCCCAATAGGATACACCCACTGGTGGGGAAGTCCCTAGAGACAAAGAGAAAATCTCCTCTTTTAGAGCAAAGCTCTGTCACAGAGTGACATTTGTCAAACTCTAGTCTCAGGGGAACAAGATTCCTTAAAAGAGCATGGCTTTGTGGTAATAATCGAAAATCCATCAACACTTAGAAGAATTGAAGTTTTTGAATCCTGAAAAATCCATGAAAACTCATAAAAAAAAAAAATAAAAAAATAAAAAAAAATTCAGTTCATCCAAGAGCAAAGCTCTGTTCATGGGTCAAAACCCATGAACAGGACCTCTGTAAATCTGGAGAGCAAGGCTCTGGTGAAGAAGCCCCAATGGGGTTTTCTTTAGATCAAAGGTCCCAAGAGCAAGGCTTTGTTAAAATAAAAATAATAAAAAAAAAAAAACCCAAAGGGGTTTTCTTTAGATCCAAGATCTACAAGAGCAAGGCTCTGTCAATTAAATTTAATTTGAATTAATCTGATTTTTTTTACCTAGAAATTCTAAGTTCTGAACTTGAAAGTTCTTGAGAAAAATCAAGAGCAAGGCTCTGAAAATTTTTAAGCAAGAGCAAGGCTCTAAGAGTTAAAATTCTTGAAGATGGTAAGAAAAATTACCGAGGACCAAGGGTCCTATTTATAGGCGCCTGCGCCCCTTCAACTGACCCTCCTTGATCCAACGGCTAAGATCTCGCCACCATTGCGCTCACGTCGCGCCACGTAAGCATAACGGTGGGGGAGAATTTGTTCCCCCAATCTGAGCAAGGCTCATTTGAATTTTGAAAATTCAAATTTTCTGAAGCAACGCTTCGAATTCCGTGCATTGCGCAATGCGCAAGCGGTCCACAGTGCGACACGTGTCTGCGCAGTTGCGCAAGCGCACCGCTGCGCGACACGTGTCTGCGCAGTTGCGCAAGCACTGTTGCGCAAGCCTTCCGCTGCGCAACACGTGTCACACGTTGGGGAGTTGCGCAGAAACAGAATGAAAATTTAATGAAATCTTTTCTGTTCTTTCCAAAACCAGAAGATTTTCTTCTGCCTTTGGATCAAAGATCCAGCGGTGGGAAAATTCCCAAAATCACTCAGAAAAGATCTTGTTAACAAATTCAACAAATTTGTGAGCACTATAAATAGGACCCCAGACCTCATTCGATGGATATCAACTTGGATAATCGACTTCTAGCAAAAAGAAAAAGAAAAGAGAACTCTTGGAGATTATTCAAGAACAAAAAAAAAGAAGAAAGGTAAAAACCTTTTTTTTTAAGAGAAAAATCTCTGAAGAACAAAGGATTTAAAAAAAAAAAGGGAAATAAATGAAAATAAATAAATAGTGCCTTGCACTTGTTATGAACCCTTGGTTCTGTGAAATCAGGGAAAACAGGAAGAAAAACTTGTTTTCCTTTGATCCAAATTTAGATCAAAAGTGCTATGCACTTTTGTTCTTAAATTTGAAAAATTCTTGATGTTCTGCACAAATGCAACCCATTATTTAAAAGGGCCTGGCCCAAATCAAATTGCAAAATAATAAAGGGGCAGAGCCCTGTTTGGATTGATTTTCTAGTCGGGCAAAGCCCAAAATAAATAAAAAATTTGGACTTAACGTATCTGCGCAGTGGCGCAAGCACCGTTGCGCAACTGCGCGACACGTGTCTGCGCAGTCGCGCAAGCACCGTTGCGCAAGTGCACAACTGCGCGACACGTGTCTGCGCAGTCGCGCAAGCACCGTTGCGCAAGCCTTCCACTGCGCGACACGTGTCACCTCCACGAGCGCTTGCGCTCTTTAATTGCGCAAAGCACCTGACAAGCCGTGTGGGGCACTGTCAGAGTATTAAATGCAATGCATTATTAAGGGGCAGAGCCCAATCAAAGGTCAAATGGACCAAATAGAAGTACTGCACATTATTTTAAAAAGGCAGAGCCTAATCAAAAAGTCTAAACAGACCAAAAAAAAATGCTATGCATTGTTTAAAGGGCAGAGCCCAATTGAGAGGTCCAATAGACCAAAAACAATGCTCTGCATTATTCTAAAAAGGGCAGAGCCCAGTCAATGGCCTGAAGTAATGCTATGCATTATTCTAAAAAGGGGGAAAGCCCAAACAAAGGCCTAATAGGCCAAATGCAAACAAAATGTGAACATTTTCAACTGAACTTAGCCCAATTCTGGCCGTAAGTCCTTAAATTAAATTGACTGAGCACAGCTGCTCTCCTAAATCAATTCACGACCGGTTCGAGGGTACATCTCCGAACTCTTTTGACATCCCTCGTTGTAATTCCTCAACGACGTCAAAGAGGTGACGGGTCCCAACGACCACACATCCAAATGGACTGCGGGGTCCTTAAACTCGTGGACCGAAATGTCCCTAAACTAATATCGGACCGAAACGTCCCTAAACTAATATCGGACCGAGACGTCCCTAAACTAATGATGGACCACTATGTCCATAAACTGGCGTTGGACCGAAACGTCCCTAAACTAATGACGGACCACTACGTCCTTAAACTGGCGACAGACCGAGATGTCCCTAAACTAATAATGGACCACTACGTCCCTAAACTAGAACAAATAGAGCCAATCGCTCTTTTGCCGGATCTAAACGGTCCCGTTTAAGTTGATCTTAGCCCCAAACACGGCTAACGTATCCTTAAACATTTAAATGGATTATAAAATTCCCAATCAACTCTGGTTCGAGGGTACATCTCCGAACTCCTTTGACATCCGTCGTTGTAATTCCTCAACGACGTCAAAGAGGTGACGAGTCCCGATGGCCATACATTAAATTAATCACTACGTTAAGTGGATCTTAGTCTAAAACAGGACTAACGTATCCTTAACGAACGTTTAAGTTGATCTTAGCCGCAACGCGACTAATGCATCCTTAAACTAAAAACACCAAACCCAAATCTAAGTAAATACGGATTTGGACTAATCCATGTCCTACAGGCGACGGCATTACTCAGTCTCCGTATACAATCCACGGGCAACCACAAACAAAACAAACACACACGACACGAAGTGAAATTCTGGAGAAGGAGAAAGTTGTTACCGCGATGCGGTAGCGTAATTAACTGCAGGGGCTTACGCTTGCAGGGAAGAGCGTCCCCACAATCAAAAACCCCTCAAGCGAGGGGGAATCTGACGAAGTCTGCTACATCGGCCGCATCCGTCTAAACCTCCGATACACGGTGCCATAAATCAACTTGGTATCTTCGGAGAGGTGGACGGATAAAACCAAATAGCATCTGCCCCGAATCTCAGCGTCAGGACATCGCAGTCTTGTGCGCCGTCTTTCGGAGGGGAACAATGATATTTTAATGTAATATTGGAATTGTACTGAGTTGTAATGGTAGTTTCATGAAATTGGTGATTCCTTTAATTTAGAAAACACGGAATATATATATATATATATATATATATATATATATATATTGTATACTTAAAGTAGATATTTTGATAGTATTTGTATATATTTATAAAAATATAACCTATTTCTTAAATAGAAATCACACTTTTCTTAAAAAATTGCATTAAAAATTCCATCGAGATTGAATTCTCCTTGCGGAGGTCTGCATCTCGCTCTACTAGGCCCGAGGATGTGTGATAACCCGCACCATCCCGATCGGGGTTCCCCAAAATGGGTTGTAGAGGCGTATTTGTAAGGAATTAAGTAATACACTTTTTTTAAAAAAACGGTTTTTGATTGTTTATGGTATTTAAATGTAAACTCGTATTTTCCCACAATCTAATGTTCCACAAATCATCGTGCTATATCAAGAATGTGTGTTGTGATGAGATATGTCTTTACCTTGTGAGTTTCTAAAGGTATCATGGGTAAAATGAATAAACAATGTCGTATGTAAATATGATGGTATTTTACTATAAAAGTGAAATAGAAATTTCAATACGAATTATTTTGAGATGAAACTTGTTCTAATATATTTATTTATGTTTGTTAAATATTAAAAGATGATATGGTAATTTATTGTTTAAGAGAAATTGTGTTTTTAAAGAAAAGAGAGTCGGAAGTCGGAATAACTCCGCTTCCGACGAGTTTTGAAAAGAAGATATTTAAGACTAGAAGTTGAGAAGGGTGAAGGGACCTATTGATTGATTATAAAGAGGGGAGATGGAGGAAGCTATTGGAATCGTCGGGAAGTCGTTTCGTCGCCGGATTCTTCCCGAAACGTCGTCGGAGCCTTACCCTTTGCTAACTCCACTTGTACAACTTGGGACTTGGAAATTTTAGAGAGTTTTTGTATGGAATTTCTCAATGAGGAGGGGTGAAATGTAGTGTGGTATTTATAGGGAAAATTAGGGTAATATATTTGAGAATAAAAATGTGCATTAAATTTTTGGTTTAATAGTGATTTTAAATTCTCTGGATAATTGCAGAGTAAACAAACAATATGGGGGTAGTGGGGTAGGCCAAGAGGTGCCAGGGGAAAAAATCCAAGGCAATCCATACGGATTAGCCCGGGCCCCCCAATACATCTCGCCGGTCCAAACCGGTGGGAAGGGGTTGGGATTTGGGACACGTGTCCATGTCGCTTGGTATACCTCAGTGCACGTGTTTGATTACTTTGAGACTTTACATTTTACGTGTTGTGCACGTGCAATCATTTTACGTGTTGTGCACGTGCAAACCTTTGAACTTCTAAAAGATTAAAAGAAAAATCAACAAAAAAATAATGCGGCCGGAGGGATTCGATCATAAGGGCTACGTCACAGCAATGCAAGGCTTTACCAATGAGCTACAAGTGCTTTCTTGTTGTTCAAAAGTAAATTAAATTTATAACTTGTGCTCAGGCTTAGGTATTCATTTCTGTATTTAAAAAAAAAAATCTGTACAGAAAGTTTAGGGTTGTTGCAACCTGCACACCCATTCCCGAGCTCCTCATCAACCCTGCACGCCGCGATCGCAGCCCACACTCATCACCGGCACCCCTCACCGCCGTAGACCTCATCACCATCTCTTCGCCTCCTCTGTCCTAAACCCAGAGCAACCCCAGACCACTCTTCTTCTTCTTTTTCTTCTTTTCTTTCTTTTCTTGATTCTTGTTTTCCGGCCGTCGCCGAAGTCGTGCACGTCGCCGACGATCCGGGCGACCAAGTCGTCGTCCTCATCCAGCGTGGACACGTTCTTGAGTAGCCTGGTTCAGTTCTGTACGCATATGGTTTGCATCGCGACGTTTACCCGACGTCGAACGTGACATACGTACCCCGACATGAGATCCGATCAGGAAAGTTTATCTTGCTACATGCTATGTTACTATGTTTATATCCATATGAAAAAAACAATACATGTATTTTGAATTGTGTATCCGATGTTACAGTTTACCGTTTTTCAATATCCGTTCGTATATGTACCGTATATTGCATATCTACTTGCATGCCGGAATCTTATCATATCATGTTACTGTTATATTAGTACAGCGTGCTTGTTAATGTACATGTTAAGTTATATACAATTATATGCTAAGTGCGGTATATTGTTGGCTTATAGCTAAATCAATCTAGATAGAGCGTATAACTCTGATCCCAAGTCGAACTTTAGCTGAGTTTGTGCCTCGCATCTTCGTACATCGTTTTCTCGTGATCCTTATCCTCAAGGCAGGTATTCTGGATTTACTTTTGGTCGATGCACATCGGCGGTCCTTCGTATATATATACATATATTTTTCCTGCACTGTCAAAATAAAAAGAAAAGTATTAGTATTCATTTGTGTCGTATTGATAGAAAATTTAGATTTTATGCAATAAGGATAGAAAAAGAAAAATTAGCATCATTAGATTGCCGGGGTAAAAAATTACACCTCGGTTGACCAAGTCAAAATCAAAATCTACCCCGAACCAATTGGACCCAACCCCAGTCCAAATGGGCCCATGCCCAAGTCAAGCTCGAACATGAAGCGGCCGGCCTCCTCCATGCAAAGAAGAAAATTATGTAATAAATAAGTTTGATGTAATTTTCATGCATGAATGTAAAATAAATAGGCATAAAGCCAAATTCTTGTAAAGCCCTTTGCTCATGTGCAAAAGAAATGAGCACATGAGGTATGGGATGGGCAAAAATGCCATTTTGTAAAGCCCAAGGGGCTATATGTAAATTTATAAGCCTATGTAAGGCAACATGATGAAATGAAAAAAAGGAATTCATTCCCTCAAAAACGAGGGTTTTTGTGCCTCCTTCTCCTTCCTCAAGCTTCTAAACCTTCTCCTTTTTTTTGAATTAAATCAAGAGTTTCGCTTTTCATTTTTCAAAAAGAAATAGTTTTTCACCACAAAACCCTTGAAGGGGAATGCGGACCTTCCATCAAATCTCCAAAAGAGGAGATTTTTAAATCTCACACTCCTTTCTCCAAGATCCAGCCAATAGAAAGGAGGAGGAAGAAGACCTATTCCCAAAAATCCTACTTTGAAAAGATCTAAAGCTCAAGAGAAAACCCAAGACTCGAGAGAGAAAAAAGAGGTCCCTTTCATCATCTTCGAAAATATCTTGGGAGTTTAACTCCATAAATATATATATATAATAATAATAATAATAAATCTTTCTTTTTGGGAGTACAACTCCAAATGCAGAGGCTAAGCCCCTTTGTTCTCTTTTTCAGGAGTTTAACTCCCAAACTCAATTGGAAGTACAATTTCCAGTATAGGGGCTAAGCCTCCTTTTCCCGCTGGCGTCTAGTGCCCGCGTGCCTAGCACATGAGGCGATGGCACCCACGTGACCTTTGGACCCTATTTTCCCCTTTACACACACACACACACACTCCACAACACTTTCCGCGTTAGAAAAAATTTCTAACGGGGTGCTGTCCCGCACCTCGTAAGGGGGCTGCTAGCCCTCTTGACCCCCAGCCCCGCTAACCGGGTAGCGGGACCCCCGTAAACTCTGCAAGGCCCTCGATATATCCAAAACCCCTCAAGACACACATACGCACACTGCACATTGAGTTCGCATGACCAGTTTGACTCGTCAATCGGAGGTTCCCTCGCTCCAAAGGCAAGGGGTAATTAACGGCAGCTTAGTCCGCAGCTGCCGGAGATTCGGATTCTCACAATCAATAAACCCCCACCTACCCTGGGCATGGGAATCTGTAGTATGCCTGACAAGCGACGCGTGTTCCCATTTCAATGGGGTGACGAAAAACACCTTGCAAGGATAAAAAATGAAATTTATTTTATATACAAATAAAAGTTTGGAATTGCTAACCTATTTCATATAATCATCTTACTAGCTAGCCTGTAATTATTTTATATATATATCGAGGCTGATGGTGAAGGCAACATTTGTGATTTGTGCTAGCTTGTACATAGCCTTCAAGCGGTTACTATCATCAGATAGCAATTACCTCTAACATGGCATGACTATTCAATACTCTAGTCCTTTAATAACGAGATCTCTAATTATGATGCTGAGCTACATGCCATGATACACACCACTGTTTATCAGTTTCATTTCTATATAATTAACATATTGCAAGTTTCAGTCTTTTCAGTATTATTAATTAGTGATTTAGTTATTACCATAGTAGATACGAATATACGCGGGGTATAGGGGTAGTTTGAGTGTGCGTTCGTACAGCAAGATCTCAAGAGTCTCATGTCGGTAGCTCGTACCGGGCTATATCGGTCGCATGTTTTTACAGCTTGTACCGGGCTAGATCGGTCGCATGTTATTACAGCTCGTACCGGGCTATATCAGTCACTTGTCCATTCTACAATTGGGCCCGTGTTTCTTAGCCCTTGGGGCACTACGCTTGGCTTAGGAATACTCCTGTAGAGGTTGACGCACACACTCAACTTTACGATATGATAGTTTACCTTTTTAGCGACCAGTTAAGTTATGACTTGATCTCTTTACATGTTTGTTTCGTAGAAGTAATGTATCTATTTATATATCTGTTTTTACTTGCGGACACGGGCTTCACTACGTTCATCTATTCATGTTAGCATACTATACACATACCTTATACGTTGAGTAATTGCTGAGATATTCTGACATCCCTGAGATTTGCCATCTCAGGTTTAGAGACAGATTTTCAGGCTGAGCAGGATCGGAGCGGCTATCAGGACCTTGCCGAAAATCGGCATCCAGTAGGCTTATTTCTTCTCAGTTAGTATTCAACATGTGCGTCCTTGTGGGACATTAGGACTTATGTATCTCCTTTCGGATCTTGTTTTTATTTCGAATCTTTATTTGCATCGATTATCTAGTGAACCCATTTTTAGTATTTCTTGTGCTTTCGTTGCAGCATGATTATCAGTAGTATCCTTTTAGTATTGGATTTTATTTTGACAGGTTAAGCTAGACAATCTTATGTGACCATGGAAGGATCTTTCCTTGTCATAGGTAGCACGGCTGGCCTTCGTTGCTCTCCGTATTTCGTGTTTTGGGAAGCGGGGCGTGACATATACACATTAAAATTTATTAAGAAGATATGAAAGATTAGGCGTTCTTTCGACTTTTTTGAGGGAGATGTGTGTGTGAGAGAAATGAATCATGTATTTTTTTTTGTCTTTTTTCTAGAAAGATGTGAGAGAGAAATGAGTTGGATATTATTTTGTATTTTTTCTATAGATGATTTGGTAAATTCATAGATGATCTTTTTTTTATCATTAATGTATTCATGTCCGCCACAGTCGCCAAAGTCACATAGATATTATTTTGTTTTTTTCTATAGATGATTTGGGTAAACCCATAGATGATATTTTTTTTTATCCTAAATGTATTCATGTCTGCCAAAATCACCGGAAACGATATGTCAACGTCCATACATGTACGTATCGGTGTCTCTGTCTCGGATTTAGATGCTGGTTTGACATACACAGCAGCGTTTGACTTCAACGGTTATGGTTTTTTCAATATTTATTTCGTATTCATATCCGTAACCGACTTTCACCGGACGTTGGTGTCATTTTAGATAGCTATATGTATCTGTATTTTAATCCGTCCATGGTTACCAGATACCATTACGGTTCCAACTGTATCCGCCCGTATTTGAGCTGTTTTCATGGGCCCCCAACAAAAGCGGACTGATCCAAAAGCTAACTTTTCATGGTAGCGTTGACTCGTGACAAACAACGACATGCCAACTAAAAAACTATAAAGATGTGAGCAGGCTAATAAATGACTTTTTTTTAACTAATACCTCCTCGAACTATCTTATAATTATGCGATCCAATAATTACCCATTATCATGCAAACATATATTATTCTATAGATCGTGACCAATATAAGTGGAAATTGGATGGTTGCATATATATATTTGTTGAAGTTATCCAAGCCCGAATCAAATATCTCTGTCTTTATAATGCAGCAGAGGATCTGTCCGTATATATTTTGAAGGCAAAATTCGTCCCGGACCTGGTTTAGAGAGATGGCTTATTTTTAAACTCTTATATTTTCGAAATTGTGAAGAAACCCAATACTTACAAAATACACATGCTTCAAAGCCCAAAACATATTGTGCCTATCATACTTAGGATGTTTTTACGAAAAATTCCAGGTTTTCCTTTATTCTTTTCAATCAAATATTTGTATGATTATCCTATCAAATAATTAGTTTGACTTGCTATCGCAACTACCATGGTTTCACATCTTTTTCCTTTATGCTTCTCTTATAATTCTCATTTTCTCTCTCTTCGATGTCCTCTCCAAAAATTTGCCCTCCATTTTCAAATCTCTCATCTCAGATTTAATTCTATGATTTCTCCATTCTTGGTTTTAATTTCTGCATCTTTCCTTTTAAATCCCTAGCCGTTGATCCAATTACCCTGACTACACCCTTAATCCTTCGATCTCCTCTTTTCTATCTCTGCTCTTGATCCTCCAATCTCCTCTTCCGTTTCCGACGTCTCCACGCACATGACTGTTGAAATTATAACAATCAACAATACATAGGGAAAAATAAAGAAGCCGGAATAGGGCAACCAATAATAAGAGGACAAGCGACAATAGAAGAGATGAGTTTAAAAAGAAGAGGAGTCTTGAAAAGAAATTAGGGGTAGTAATGATCAAGAGAGAACAATAAAGAAGCTCTGAAATACTGCAAGATAAAAAATCTCATGTTCTAATATCTTGTGAAATCCAAAAAATTCCCATCTTTCAATACTTTACAAAATATTAAAAAGGTATTATAAGCAATGCATACAAATCAGAGTTTGGGTTTAAAATAATATAAAAGCATATTTTTTGGGTTTTTCACAATTTTGGTCCTTCGTGCATTTAAAAGCAGGCCACCTTTCCACACTGGGCCGGGAAACCATTTCTGCTGTTTTGAATCATTAATCTATGACAATATACACAGCATATTAAATTAAATTTATCTTCTTCTGTCCTTTAGCTTCTTCAAGAATCAAAAAGTTTTAGGATACCTACAAAGAAATCCTAAATCCGAAGAAAAAATCTCCATACTCTGACAATAATAATAAAAGAATATAACTAAGAATTTTAAGATACATGCAGGAATCATACGCCCATGTACCGTCGAAAAGATATTCCCTATAAACCGGTGTTTATGTAAATACTTCTATATTTCAGCCAACCACAATAGCTATCATGATTGTCGTCCAATGCAACGGTTAGTTATTGCCCACCATCGTCGGCTTCTACCGCTTACCGCCGGATGTCACTTAATGCCGAACATTGCTGGCTGTAGTCCGCCATTGACACCACCATCATAGCTGATGCCGAACATCATCCAACGCCGCCCTTGGCCGAACATCATCGGTCTTAGTCTGTCCGGACATCCTTTGAAACCGCGGCCGTTCCTCCGGCTGTGCACGCGGGCTATAGCCGAATTATACCAAGCATGGCAATGAGTCATTTCATCTTCCTATAACCAGATGCCTGAAAATTGTATTTTTGGAAACTCGTGGATCCACGGCAATCTTACGTTCTAAAACCAAATGCGGATTTTTCATATTCCAAAAAGCATGGAAGTTATGGAGGCTAAAAATGCATAAAAACCATCATTGAATTTGCTATAAATAATAACGGGGAGGTGGGGCCCAAAAGCCTACAGCAGCGCGCTGCTCATTCATCTGTTCTCCGTGTGCGATTAGTATAAAAAAGGAGGGGGGGAAGGGTAAAAAATGCTTCGCTGGCGCCACTGCATCAAATCGAAGGCAAACTCTCGAGAACGACGACGGCGATCCCTCGCTCTCTTCCTTTTTTAACCCTAACAATCTCCTTCTCAATTTTGTTTTGCGATCGATTCGGCGATGTCGACGCGGAGGCGGACGCTGCTCAAAGTCATCGTCCTCGGCGACAGCGGGTGAGGACTCTTCGTTTCCCTTTTGAAAACATTTTTCTAGGGTCTCGCTTTCAGATCGCTTCGTTTTCTAGGGTTTTTCTGTGGATCTTGAGGAAGTTGATGGTTGTTTGTTTGGTTTGTGCAGAGTGGGGAAGACGTCGCTGATGAATCAGTATCCTTGATTGATGTTTGATCTGCTTAGGGTTTAGGTTCTGTGTTTTCGTTGGATAGAATTTTGAGGAATTGAGGATCTGTTGATTTTCTTGGACTCATATTCAACAAATCAAAATGTGAGCTTTTGCATTCTGTCTGGTTCTTGTAAGTTTGGTGCATGGTGGGATTAGAATATACTAAGAGCTGGGCAATTGATTTTGTTGTTCATGGTGATTGCAATTGTGTGCTTCTAATTTATATTTGAAAAATGATTAATTTGACGCTTTTAAATCGAATATCTTATAGATTTTTCTGTGAATAACTGAGTAATTTCACATGTTACCCTTTCTATTCATCGTCCAGCGCTTGTTCTATAGCAACTGGCACCATTTGGGGCTAGGGCAGATCGAGAGTAAGCCCAAATATCTCGGGTTCCTATAAGCCAGTCGAGGAGTTTTAAGTGACGTTGGTGGTTCAATGAGGGGTGTTTTATTTTTTATTTTTGATAAAACGGTGTTTCCACCAATATTTCATTAATAAGACAATAGTGAGGGGTGTTTTATGCAATCAACTCTTAATATTTGTGACATTATCCTGAAAGCGGGATAATCTGTCGTGAATTTTGATTGTATACGAGGCATCATTGAAATGAAGAAATGGTTACAATCTTTACTTTTTCTTCGCTTTCTTTTATAGGCAAGGCTAGGAGCTTTGTATATAGTGGTGAGGAAATTTAATCCTAATTGCATTTCAATTATTCGTTTAAAGTTTGTATATGCAGTCTATGCTGTTGCCTTGTAAATATCCTATAGAAAACCTTTAAAATTCTGTTGCAGTACTTCTTTCATCTGTGAATTTCAATCTATATTATGAACTTTGAAGCTACATTCTGCATTATGAACGTTCCTTGGGTGACTTCTCTGCATAGGTTATGAAATTTACTTGTGCAAGCTACCGTTTACATTGGTTTACTTGACCTTTAACTTAGATATGTCCACAAGAAATTTAGTCAGCAGTACAAGGCCACCATAGGCGCTGATTTTGTCACCAAAGAACTTCTGATTGATGATAGACTTGTGACTTTGCAAGTAAGCTACGGTACTCGTGTAGGTGGCCTGTTCTTATGGATTAGCCTTGCGCTTTAACTTCGTCGCTGTTTGTTCGTAGATCTGGGATACAGCAGGCCAGGAAAGATTTCAGAGTCTTGGCGTTGCATTTTATAGAGGGGCAGATTGCTGTGTACTTGTATATGATGTGAACAATCTAAGGTCGTTTGAGACTCTTGACAACTGGCATGATGAGTTTCTTAGACAGGTTAGTAATGAGTTAAACTTCCTTTTGTTTCACCAACGGCAATTATCCTAACACAACTATTCTTTACCTTTTCCCAGTTCTCTTGATTATCTATTATATGAACCATAATTAATAAACGCATTTCTTGTAAGTTTGATGGTGAACAAGGCATTCCTTTTAAGCTTGTGATTTCAAACCTCTGAACAATGTTCATAAATTAGACAATCTTTCTTCTAGAAATAATGAACCACCGTAGTCGATACCTGCACCTAAAGCTGGAAACATCATAACTGCTCTTGAAAGTGGGAGCATAATGGAGAATCATAGTACGTGCGATGGACTTCTAGTGAACAAACAGCATAATATCATAAATTAGTGCCCAAAAACTAAAAGTTCATTTGAATGGAGTTTATGTCGAGAAATGTTAGGAAAATAATGAACCTGTCAATCGTTATATGTTAAGAAGTATAGTTGCTGCCAAGATTTTATTTTTCTTACTGCATGGTACTGAACATTTTCTTTTTACCTTGGCTATTTGGAAGTGAAATGGAAAGTAGGGAATGACATAGGAGATAAAAATCGAAATTAATGGAGGAATTTTTCACAATATGAGATAGAGATAAAGAATATAATTAAGGATTTAGGAACAGTTCTGAACGAATTCCGGCGATCATATGTTATTGCTTGAAAGAGGTTGACAAGGTATTTAATGATAAAAATTGCAGGTGAAGCAGTATGGATTGTGGAAATATAGTAGAAAATAGCGCTCTACGTAGCATAAATAGAGCGCTACATAGCGTAGCAAGAACTATTTCGTTACATAACGTTGCACATAAAGCGAATACACCGTAGCTTACATTATAAATAGCTTATGCTATATAACTTGAGCTATTTAGCTTAAGCTATGGAGCTTAAAATTTTTAGCAGGTTTTTAAAAAAAAAATCGACTCAAATCCCTTAATACCATAAACAAAAGCATTCAGAAATCTAAATCGATCATCTAGGCATTAGCGCTGCTCTTTCTCATCTTTCCTCTTCTCTCCCTTAAATCGATCTTCCCACCAAGACCATCGCCGGTCATCCAAGGCCTTGTTGCATCGTCGGCTTATGAGGCCACCGCCGACCTTTTTTGAGGCTATCTAATGCCATCCATGCGTATAGGACGTTCTAAATTCTTAAGTCATTTGTTTATGTTATTGTGTTTTTAAACACTTAAGTTGATTTTAGATTTATATATCATGGATGGATATAACATTCTTGTGAACTATTGAAGTTGGATAGAGTATGAACTCATGGATTGAGTATTAGAAAAATTGTTGGTATGTTAGTGCCTAATAGTTCCTTAGATTTGGAAAAAAACAATTCCTTAATTTTTAGAGTAATTTTACTATTTCTTACATTAGTATAACTATATTTATATATTTAAATTAAAATGTTAATAAACTTCGTAGCATATACATTATGCTATTTGCGTTTTTTCCTTGTAGAGTGTTTTTCGCCACCCAATCGAGATAGGAATGCGTTCGCTTGTCGGACGCTGTATAGACTTTCCCTGTCTAGGGTATGCTGGGGTTTATTGATTGTAGGATCTAAATCTCCGGCAGCCGCAAACTAAACTGCCGTTAATTATCCCTCGCTTCGAAACGAGAGAACCTCCGATTAACGTGTCTTACAAGTCATGCGAACTCAATATAGGACGTTTGTGTTTGGATATATATATGCGGATGTGTTCATTTCATTTTTTTATTTTATATTTTCCATTTGTTTACATTTTTTTACTTACAAGAAAAATGATTCCAAAATCATCATGAATTACTTTGTTTCAATAGAAATGAAATGCTGTTATTGGCAACCTCTTAGAACTTTTTCATCACGTGTCAATGTATTAAAAAAAGTAGCAGGAGATTTTGCAGGAGATTGAGTAATGCCACATTTTTTATAGTTTAATAAAGAATAAAAAAAAGAATTAAAGAGAGCCCCAGGATAGGGCCTGAGAATAGAGGCGGGAGCCTCTCATAATAGAGAGGCTCCATGGAATGGGGGCCCACCCAATGGGGAGGGCCCTGGTGGCGGGAGCCTCCTGTGATGGGAGGCTCCAAAGAAGGCGAGAGCCTCCCATGATGGGAGGCTCCATGTGAGTGGGGCCCTTCCTTCCTAATGGGGAGGGCCCCATGTCAGCGGGAGCCTCCAGAATGGGAGGGTCCATGTGATTTTTTTATAACAACAATAACTGAGCCTTTTATCCCAAGCATATACGGGGTAGGCTACATGAACCAACATGAGAATCACGCCGGGTCTAGCACATGAATCCTCCGCCTCCACTCATTCCTATCGAACAATATATTTTCATTGAGTCCTTTGGCAACCATATCGTTTCGTATCACCTCCATCCATGTTTTTTTCGGTCTCCCTTTTGCCCTTTTGCCATTGCCCATATCGAGAGTATTTATTCGTCGAACCGGTGTTTCCATAGGTCTGCGTAGCACATGACCAAACCATCTTAGCCGGTTTTCACGCATCTTCTCCATATGTGCTACACTAACTTTGCACGAATATCCTCATTTCGCACATTATCTTTTCTATTGTTACCGCACATCCAACGAAGCATGCGCATCTCCGCTACGTGCATCTTCTGTGTATGATGCTTCTTAGGAGCCCAACATTCTGTACCATATAATAAGGCATGCCGAATAGCGCTCCGATAAAACTTCCCTTTCAATTTTAACGGGAAGTTACGATCACACAAAATCCCTGTTGCACTCCTCTATTTCAACCAACCGGCTTGGACCCTTTGATTAACATCACTATCGATCTCCCCATTCTTTTGGATGGTGGAACCTAGATATCTAAACTGGTCGCTCGGTGATCTCTCTTGCCCTTCCAATGTTATACCAATATGGTTTTGACTTTTCTGGTTACTAAATTTGCAATGCATATATGCTGTCTTGGACCTGCTCAATCTGAATCCCCGAGATTCCAATGTTTGCCTCTGTAATTCCAATTTGGCATTAGCCCCTGCTTTCGTCTCATTTACTAGAACAATATCATCAGCGAATAGCATATACCAAGGTACCTCATCTTGGATAGTTCTAGTAAGCTCATCCATCACGATGGTTAACAGGAATGGACTTAATGCAGATCCTTGATGTAAACCAACTGTAATCGGAAAATCACTCATTAAGCTGCCGCAAGTTCTGACATTTGCCACTACTCCATCGTACATATCCTTGATTATATCAATATATTTGACGGGGACCCCTTCTTCATCATTGTCCCCCATAATACCTCTCTAGGTACCTTGTCGTACGCTTTTTCTAAATCAATAAATATCATATGCAAATCTCTTCTCTCTCGAAAACGCTCGACAAGTTGACGAAGCAAATGAATAGTCTCTGTTGTCGATCGTCCGGGCATGAACCCAAACTGGTTCTCTGTTATCTTAATATCCTTCCTTAGCCTGTGTTCAATCACTCTCTCCCAAAGTTTCATGGTGTGATACATAAGTTTTATTCCACGGTAGTTTGAGCAACTTTGAATGTCACCCTTCTTCTTGTAGATAGGTATAAGGATACTTTTCCTCCATTCATTTGGCATCTTTTTTGTTTGCCAAATCTTATTAAACAGATCTGTCAGCCATTTAACGCCTATTTCTCCTAAGCATCTCCAAATCTCGATAGGACTCCCGTCGGGACCAACCGCTTTTCTTAAACTCATTCTGTTCAAAACTTCTTTAACCTCAGGTAGTCTTATTTTACACATGAAATCACGGTTTATATCTTGAGATTGAATGGCAAGTCCATTCAAATTCTTAGTAAAGCTCTCATTGAACAATTTGTCAAAATAATCTCTCTATCTTTCCTTGATATCCTCATCTCGAACTAAAACCTTCTGATTTTCATTTTTGACACACTTCACCGCACATAAGTCTCTAGTCTTCCTTTCCCGCATCCGAGCAATCCGGTATATATCATTTTCAGCCTCTTTCGTGTCTAATTTCTCGTACATCTCCTTGTAGACCTTAGATTTAGCTTCCCGAACAGCTTTCTTAACTTTTTAGCCATTTTATACTTCTCAAATCCCTCCACATCTCTACTTTTTTTCAAATCTTTATAAGAATCCCTTTTGATTTAAATAGTAGCTTTTACTTCTTCATTCCACCATGATGTGTCCTTAGATGGTGGAGCACCACCTCTCGACTCACCAAGTAGATCTCTACCTACCTTCTTGATACAACTAGCAATTTTGTTCCATGTTCCGTCTGAATCATCTTCCGACTGCCAATCCGCTTCTTGGATTACACGATCTATAAAAGCCTTTTGGTTACATTCTTTCAATCGCCACCATTTAATTCTAGGCTCTACCTTACGTCTAATCTTTCTAGGTTCTCTTCTAAATCGAAAATCTAGAACTAAAAGTCTATATTGAGTGGTTACACTCTCACCTGGCACTACCTTACAGTTGGTACAACCTCTATCTATTTTTCTCGTCAGAAAAAAGTCTATTTGACTAGCACTTGATCCGCTCCTAAAAGTGATAAGGCGGGATTCTCTTTTTCTAAACCAGGTGTTTGCTAAGATCAAGTCATAAGATAAGGCAAATTCTAGAATCGAGTCACCTACTTCATTCCTTTGTCCAAAACCAAAACCTTCATGGATAGTATCAAACCCACTACGACTAGTACCTACATGTCCATTAAGATCACCACTGATAAATAACTTCTCCACTAGGTATACTTTGCACCATCTCGTCTAAATCCTCCCAGAATAGACGCTTACTAGCGTCATCAAGACCTACCTGTGGTGCATAAGCACTAATAATATTAAGGATCTCTCCACCTAGAATAAGCTTAACCAGTAAAATTCTATCACCTTTTCTCCTAATCTCAACTACATCCTTAAGCAACCGTCTATCTATGATTATGCCTACCCCATTACGATTTTTATATCTACCCGTATACCAAAGCTTATAATCCCAAGGCTTTATGACTCTACTCTTTTCACCTACCCACTTAGTTTCTTGCAAACACATAATACCAACTCTCCTCCTAATCATCACCTCCACTAATTCCATTAGTCTATCCGTAAGCGAACCTATGTTTCAGGAAGCTAGACGGATCCTATGAAACCCTTGCTTATTTGTCACTACACCCGGGGTCCGATATAGACGACGACTTAGAAGCCCTTGCATACTTAACACTACACCCGGGATCCGATATAGCGCGTCCATGTGATTTTTTATGTGATTTTATTTTCAGAGCGGGGCCTTCTCCGCTTGTCGGGGTCCCCGACGGTTCATGCCAAACTTTTAATAATCTTTATATTTTATTTTAATCACATGTGTATTATTATTATCCGTTTTCTCTATCTTTTGTTTAATTTGATCAATGGGACCGAGCGTACATATATTGACGAAATTTCGACAGCATGACTGCTACACTCGTCGATTTATCGCATGGAAATGTGAAGTACGGATAACTCCGTACCCACCAGAAAAGAAAATACAAACCGGAATCTGTGTTCCAAAAGGGAAATACGGACCGAAGCCCGCATTCCCGAGTTACCGATAGGTAGATATGGATCGAAATTCGTATTCCTAAGCTACCGAAAGGGAAATACTGATCGATCCGTATCCCCGAGGATTTCCCTAAGAGAAAAGCCCGAAGGCTTTCCCTTTTGATGGGGTCATCCTCCTCCGTTTCCGATCGGGTCCCCAAAGAAAGCTTTTTTGAATCTTCAAAAATATGGATTTGAATAAAAAAAAAACTTTTTTATTTGATCTTAGGATCTTAGAGGAGACAGAAGAAGACAAAAAATATAAAAATCTTATTCCTTTTTTTAGGCGTGGGTTTCTTTGGGAACAGAGAAGGGAAAGATACAAATTGATCTCTCCTTAATTTTTGTATGGGTTTTGAGATCAAAAATATTTTCAATAGAAATAAAGAAAAAGAGAGCTTTCTTCAAAAATTTGTAGGAGGTGAGGGAAAAAGAACGATACAAAACCCTAGAATTTGAGTCAAAAATTGTTATTGATCTTATATCATGGGTGTCTTATATAGGCATTACACTTTTCATTTGGGTCTTTGAGCTTTACAATTTTGGCATTTTGCCTATTCTTTACATTTATTCATAATAAATAAAAAATGCATTAAATTTATTTATTGCAGAATCCTTTTATTCTCTTGGCATGGGGCCGGTTCTGCTAGGGTTCGAACTTGACTCGGGCCTGGGCCTGCTTGTCCGTGTGTCGACTTATTGACTTTGGCTTTTTGGACAAAAAGAGTGTAAATTTTGACCCTAACAAAGTGCCCCCATCAATAAGTGCATGCCGCATGTGTGTATCGCGTGCATGAAATTGATGGATCTTGTTTTGTGAAGAGGTTGACTTGCTCCATTTTTGAGACGCGGAGGTCGTTGACGTACTACCGAGTCGGAGAGTCGCTGTTTGATGTGTCACCGGTACGGAAAGTCGCTGTTGATGTGCTACCGATGCGGAGAGTCGCTGTTTGACGTATCGGTGGCATGGAGTGTCGTTGACATGCTACTGAGACGAAGAGTCGCTGTTTGACGTATCACCGAGACGGAGAGTCGCTGTTGACGTGCTACCGAGATGAATAGTCGCTGTTTGACGTATCACTGAGATGGAGTCGCTGTTTGACGTATCCCCGACATAGAAAGTTGCTGTTGACATGCTATCGAGGCGGGGAGTCGCTGTTTGACGTATCACCAGCACGGAGAGTTGCTGTTTGACGTATCATCGAGACGGAGAGTCGATGTTTGACGTATCACCGAGGCGGAGAGTCGCTGCTGACGTGCTACCAAGGAGGAGAGTCTGTTTGACGTATCACCGGCACAGAAAGTCGCTGTTGACGTGCTACCGAGGCGGAGAGTCGCTATCTGACATATCACCGGCACGGAGAGTCGCCGTTGACGTGCTACCGAGGCGGAGAGTCGCTGTTTAACGTATCACCGGCACAGAGAGTCGCCGTTGACGTGCTACCGAGGTGAAGAGTCGCTGTTTTACGTATCACCGACACGGAGGGTCGTAGCTTGGTTAACTTGATTTGATTTGGGAGTGGAGTCAACGTTTCTACCATTGGAACCCGTCTCCAGAGGCAACTCGTCCGGTACACGATTTGATTTGACTTGATGTGATTTGATTTGATGTGATTTGGGAGATACCAATCTGTCCGGCGATACTTTTGATCTTGGAAGTGCTGCTGGGCGGTGCTTTAATTTGATTTGCTTGATTCCTGTTTTGTTTGGTGGGATCTTTTTTGAGCTTGGTGACACTTGTCGAGTGGGACTTTGATCTGGTTTCTCTGATTCCTTCCTTGTTTGGCGGGTCCTTTTTTGAGTTTGCAAGCACTCGTCGAGTGGGACTTGGATCTTTTTTTTACGAGTTTGCGCCCTTACAGGTTTTCACAAGCGCGCGGGTAGTCTCGCCGTTTTACCCATGAATGTCTTTTTAGGTTTTCATTCGTGCATGTTTCGTTTGTGGATTGGCATTTTTCTTCTTTTTTACGTCGGTAGAGTTGGATTTGAGTTGGAATTTTGGATTTCGGGTTGACATTGTAGGGTGTTTTTCGTCATCCCATTGAAATGGGAATGTGCGCGTTTGTCAGGCATGTATAGATTCCTTCTGCCTAAGGCAGGTCAGGGTTTATTGATTGTGGGGATTCGAATCTCCGGCAGCCGCAGACTAAGCTGCCGTTAATTACCTCTCGCTTTTAAAGCGAGAGAACCTTTGATTGATGGGTCAAACTGGTCATGCGAACTCAATGTGCCGTGTGCGTTGTGTTTTGAAGGGTACTTGGACGTATTGGAGGCCATCCAGAGTTTACGGGGGTCCCGCTACCCGGATAGCGGGCTGGGGGTCAAGGGGGCTAGCAGCCCCCTTGCGGGGTGCGGGGCAGCGCCTCGTTAGAAATTTTTTCTAACGGGAGACGTGTTTTGAGTGTGGAGCATGAAGGAAAAAGAGGGGTGGGGAGCGTCCTAAGGATGCGTGAGTGGCGTGCGGGTGCCGGGCGCCAGCGGTTCACGCGCCCCGCACACGGGCGCCGGACGCCCGCGGAAAAAGGGGCTTAGCCCCTGTAGTGGAAGTTGTACTCCCAATTGACAGGGAGTTGTACTTCCCGGTTGACTTTTGGAGTTAAACTTCTAAAAAAAGGATTTATTATTTTTTTTTTGTGGAGTTAAACTCCTAAGAGATTTTCGGAGATGATGAAAGGGAACCCCTTTCTTCTTTCTTGAGCCCTGGATTTTCTGTTGAGCCTTGGATCTTTCCAAAATGTGATTTTTGAAGATGGGTCTCTTTCTTCCTTCTCTCTGTTGGCTGGATCTTGGAGAAAATGGGGGGTGAGACTTAAAAATCCCCCATTTTAGAGATCTGATGGGAGATCTGAGCTTCCCCTTGTGGGTTTCATGGTTAAAAACTATTTCTTTTTTAGAAAAGAAGAGTGAAACTCTTGATTTAATTTAAGAAAAAGGAAGAAGATTTAGAACTTTGAGAAAGTCGAAGGAGGCACAGAACCCTAGTCTTTTTTGAGAGAATGAAAAAGTTCTTGATTTTTTCATCATGTTTGTCTTTATAGGCTACAAACTTTACATATAGGTCCTTGAGATTTGCCAAATGGCACTTGTGGTACCCCATTCCTTATGCGCTCGTCTCTTTTTTGCACATAAGCTATGGGGTTTATAAAATTTTGGATTTTTGTCCATTTTACATACATTTATTTCGAAAAAGAAAGAATTATATTTAACTAATTTATGGCTTCATTATTTTTGTCATGGGGCCGGGCCCTTTCATGCTCGGTCTTGACCTGGGCTTGGGCCCACTTGGCTTGGGGTTGACTTTGATTTTGACTTGGTCATCCGGGGCGTAATTTTTGACCCCAATAGACATCAGTGTTGCGGAGCATGAATGCCAGGAGCAATTCATCATTTGTCGTTGGGAGAAGTTGAAATTCTGGTTTTGGTTCAGCATCATCACGCTAACACTGAAACATACCGCCAAGAGTGGCTCATCATTTGCCATTAGAGAATTTAGAGTTTGGTTGGCGTTTGCATTGCTATACTGGAGTGATATCAGGAGCGACTTGTCATTCGCTGTGGGAGCATTTTATTTGTTCCTAGTTTAACGACTTATGGGTCATCTGTTCCATGTTTAACGACTCAGGGGTCATTTTTTTACGAGTTTGCGCCCTTGCAGGTTTTCACAAGCTCGCGGGCAGTCTCGCTGTTTTTACTCATGAATACCTTTTCATGTTTTCACTCGTGTCCCTTTCGCTTGTGAACTAACTCTTTTTTTATCCGATGGAGCTGAATCGATTGCCGTGACAGTAGGCCTTATTTGCTCTTATTTAATTTCAGGGCTTTCTTGAAAAGCCTCAGAATGTTCTTTGTCTTTTGGACAAGCCTATGTTCCACTAAGGCTGTGGCATGCCCGAGTCATTTCTTATGGCGGACAATCGAGTTATTTCCCCTGGAGGGTGTTGGATTTTGTTCGTATGTCATTGGCTATTGTGGCTTAATTGTTTGCCAGCACGCTGGAAGACAGTGAGATTTTCCTAGCCTTAGATTGGTTCTCGACCAAATTCTCGAAAACATAACAGTTTTCAATGGTATGGCTAAGTATTCTGTGGTATGGGCAGTACATAGGATTGTCAGTCATGTCCGCCTCATGTGGTCTTTTAGACTTTGGCAGCTGCAGATCGTTGTTCAGGGCATCCTTAAAT